>CM059562.1:40680503-43111256 GCA_030386875.1 Morinoia aosen
ACATCAAGTTCAAGTTAAAAAGTCCATCATTGATGCTTCTCAGCTTGAGAATAAAACCTCTTACAGAACACCTCTTACAGAACAGTACCTCCTACGGAACAGATCTGCGCCTTCTCGAATCTTTGTATATTTACAAAATGAAACCTGCTCTCAATGACAATTAAAGTGCTTTCCCGCTTCATGTTGCCAATACGTAGTTCAGTTTTTCCTTTATCTTTTACATATTTTTTTACCGTTTTTTGTGTTTTTTCAAAGTTTAGATTTCTTATGTATACTACCCTATTAAAAATTATAGGAGTGGCATCGGTGATTCTTGGGAGCGCTCCCAAATATGCATGGTTGTTTCATTCATGCGTCTCCTATGAGGCAACTTCGAAGTGTCCACTTTATAGGCGCGCCTGCGCCTCTGTCCCAACCGGTGGCCACGCATGGCTCAGCATGGAGCACAACCGTCGCGCTCCCAAGGCGCGACCAGTTTCTCCTACTTACCATCGGAGAATCATGAGAGGCCCAGGATGGCCACCTCTTAATTTGATTTCAAAAAAACGGCTGCGCACAGCTGATTTCCCATTAGTCACTCTTTCCAACCGTCACACTGCTCAAACCGATTATAACCAGTTTGCCCTTGAATTACCTTAGTTCTTGCGCGATTAATCAATTCACCATAAGCAAACACGGTTTATAGCACAATAAAAATGTACCAGAGTATGTAAATTAAATACATTCTTACTAATGTGCAGAAAATTTCATGGGTGCGTGTTCATTATTAAGCTGACATTAATGGGACATGTTTGTGACGTATAACTTGTGCTTGAAGTTTTCGCAACGCAATAACTAAGGTAATTAATGGGCAACTGGCTATATTTGGTTGAGAAGCGTCAACGGTTGAATGTGCAATAATGGGAAATCAGCTGTACGCAGCCTTGGAGGCGAAAGCCTGCAGGGAACAACACAAATGCACCTTGAAAAGAACATAGCAACAATACCCTAGGGTCGTTGAAAGAATATACTCGTAGCTATATATATATAACAAAAACAATTATCGTCCAGCAGATTTTTCATCTTTCATTCCTAAAATTAGAAAGGAAAATAAAATGACTTTACCTTGCCCGAGCTTAATTACACCGGCTATTCATATACACACACTCCCCCACCTATCCCCACACACAAACCCTCCCCACACCCCCCTCCCACACACCTAACCCCATACCCCCACACAAATATGTATCTGAACACATAGTTGATCACCTTCAAGAACGTCCTTCAATTCAAAGGTTGCTGAAGACTGACGAGGGAAAATTCAGGTTTGTTTTCCACATTTTGTTGTTTTTACATTGCTCACATTGAGGTTTTGCCTTCACTACCAGCCCCACCTCAACGATGAATCGTCTAAAATATCAATTGACCGAGGTGGTGAAACTATATAGCATTGGGGTCCTTGCTCCGTTCATGCTCTTGAAATAATGCCTCTACAGACCAGCATTATACGTCTCTTCCATCTCTTGTTTCTTCTGACACCCTCACGTACTATACACCCTCACGTAATACACACTCGCACTGATATACACTCTAACACTACTTGAAACGTTTTAAATAATAGAGACACGATCCAGACATCTGTCACGCACAACACCAACTTCAAAACTGAGGCGAAAGATGGCAACCGTCATTTCTCTCGAGAAAGATGGCAGGCGTCTCACCAAGAGGCCATCTGCACAAGTGGCCTCTGGTAGCAACATGGGAGAACTTGCTCTCATCGCGCTTATGAGTCGCGCCCTGGAAGTGTCAGAAGGGAAGAGGCCTCGGTTCGCTTAATACTCCTTTAATTCTCCGCTGTCTCCTTTAATCAACCATGCTACTCCCTTAATTTTTAATAGGGTACTTTAGTGTTTTAATTTCTCTCATTTGGTTTCGTTTTACAGAAATTTTCTTGCCGAAGATGGACAGTTAGTCCGAAACGTTCAGTTTTATTTGATCATTTCTAATAAAAATTACTTTACGTGTAGCGATTTTCGCCTTGCTTTTTAATTTGAAAAGTCTCAAGCAAGCTATATTTAAAAAAGATGGATTTCAATTTTGAAAAGCTTATGTTTCTAAAATTTCATACGTATGTAATAATAATCTGAGTAAAGTTTATTTGTCAGAAGGCATATATATTAAAAAGTACTGGCTCTGAAAATAGAGTAAATCGAATATCAGACAAGGCAAGCTGCTGTGGTGTTCTACTTAATTTGTCATTCTTTAAGTTTTATCTATGAATCATTTGCTAAACAGATCATCGGTACTTATATCTACTGATAAAAATGATACAAATAAACTTTATGTCATAGGTAACTGTGGGACAATTAGGATTCTGCACTGAATGAAAAGTTGAAGCTCAGTAATGTTCAAATTTTCAGTCAGTGCAGTTTGCTATTTTTCCTACAGTTACTTATTACATAAAGTTTATTCGCATCATTTTTGTCAATAGATAAAAGTACCGATGACCTGTTTAGCAAATGATTCTTAGGTAAAACTTAAAGAATGTCAAATTGAGTACAACACCACAGCAGCTTCCCTTGTCTGATATTCGATTTACTCTATTTTCAGTGCCAGTACTTTTAAATAAATATGCATTCTCATGAATAAACTTCAATTATCTTATTATTACATAAGTATGCAATTTTATAAACATACGCTTTTCAAAATTGAACTTGATCTTTTCTTAAATGTAGTCTGCTTGAGACTTTTTAAATTAAACTTGATCGTTTCTAAATTTAACTTGAACTTTTTAAAATTAAACTTGATCTTTTTTAAATTAAACTTGAGCTATTATAAATTAAACTTGAGCTTTTTTAACTTAAACTTGAGGTTTTTTAAATTAAACTTGTGCTTTTTTAAATTGAACTAGACCCATTTTTAAATTAAACTTAAACTTTTTTAAATTGAACTTGAGCTTTTTTAAATTAAAATTAAAGCTGTAGAGGGAAGAAAAATTAAAAATTGGCCTATCTGAAATGAAGCAATATTTGAGTACATGGACCAGCTACAACAATCTCCTGATTTAAACCTCATTGAAAATTTATCGGATAAGCTTGAAAGGAACCTGCGGGACTCAGCGCCCGTTTCTTCAACATTCTCTGCGTTTCGTTATAGGTCACTTTAATTTTGGCCAAAAATAGAGCCATGAAGGATCCAGAATCTTATAGTGTTAATGCTAGGTAAAATGAAAGCTGCAGTAATTTGAGCTGAATGCGGTTTAATTGCCTACTAGTGCATTTCTAAATCACGCAACTTTTTTTCTTCAATGTGGCCCGATTAGTTTTCAAATATCAAAGGTCGTTTGTTTTTTGTTTCATCATCCTATGTACCTGATAGAAAAAATTAAGTCGCTTAATAGCCTTAAAATATAAGTGAAAATACAACCAATAAACATATAAAAATGCTGTGCATAGTTTAAGATCGGAATATCTCTACTTTGAAAACTGACGCTAGAAATTTAAAAAGTTATTTCATCACTCAGGTAGTGCTCTCACAGAAAATCGAAGTGTTTTTCCTTGGTCTCTTTTGGATCACGGTTTGCCAATGAAATATTTTTACTCTATTTACTTATGTCGGTTCAGTTTTTTAGAATACATCAAAATATGAGGACCATGTCAAATTCGTAGTTACTAAATTGGTGAATTTTGTTAAGCTCGATCTTCTAGCTCGGCATTTGCGAATCTTTTGATAACAGTTTCGCTCTGTTTATTTATTCCTTGACACTTTGAGGCCTTTTCCGAATCATGGTTAAAACTTATAATTCTCATTCTGACGAACGACATAGCGTGAATCGTACTGAGTTACCTTTGTCAAGAGTAAATTGAAGATCATTGCAAAACTTTCCCCTCACAAAATTGCAACAACGCAATTCCCGCCGTGAAAGATCAAGCCTTCTTCACGTCATGAAATAGACAACTGAGAAATAGTAAGCTAGTAACACAGCTAAGTGGATCTCTAGTTCAATGGAAGTGTGGGTGCAAGAAATACAAAAAACTAAGTCGATATTTTAAGCATTACCAATAGACCCGTGAATGTATACTCGTATGCATGACTGTTTAGCCCTTAGGCACTATAAGGTTAGGTCCAAAAATTCTTTCTCGATTTAACAAATTTAATTGGCATACAATGATCGTTTCATAAAACTCTAATTTAAAATAATGGGAAAAGCATTTTGCCCCTCAATTTTCTGATTCATGATTTTTAAATGGTGCTCATTATCGTACTGTTTCATCATTAAGGCCGTCAGTGTTCTAACGCAATCAATGGTGTGAATTCTCTGAATGTTTTCTCATAATTTATTCTTAATTTGTCATGGGTTTAAAAGTTTAACGTCCGATGACTTTAGAAACCGCCTAGACTTCATACAATTGTGTCGGATTCCAGAATCGATCAATTTTACGAGTAACTACTGTTCTCATTAAAGAACAAAAACAAATACACATTAGAAACAAAAAAATTAGCTAATTTTTACGATGAGGCCATGATGGCAAGAAAAAGTTATGATGATAAGGACAAGGATGTACAATGGAGCAATGTTCTGTACGTGTTAGTCTCCATTACTGACGCTTCTAAAACTTTCTAGTTAAAATAAATTATACTGAAAATAAGCACACAATCACAAAAAATCATTGATTTATTATTTCATTTTATACATTTTACAAACTTTCCCTGTCCAGCAATTTAAAATAAAAAAATCTTAGGAAATCTTTCGTTACTTTATCTTCAATATTTTTTACCAGTGAAAATGCGTTTATTCTTCCCGTTTCACAATTGCCACATTTCTTTTATATGCATTCATCACTCAGTGGAGCTGCTTCCAAGGCTTTGCTTACTATTCATTAGAGGCAGAACACAATTTTAGGGCGCATGTATTTCAGAGCGTTCTATGCGTGGAGGAATTATGAGATGGAGGTAAAGACTCCGCGAGTGCCACAGTTCGGACTAATGGGGCACAGGGCACATGGCTTACTTTGCTTTTAGCCTCGACTGACATATGACCGCTGCAAAGGCTTTTACTTTGCGCCCTTTCATGCGCTCACCGTTTTGAGCGGGCAACATGGAAATGCTTTATACCCACTGGAAGCTAACGCAAACGTTTAAGTTTTAAAGTTTTAATTCTCATGCTGAAATGATCGTGCCTACAATTCAAGAGTGGTGGAATGGAACATGAACTGAATAACGGAAGATAAGTTTATCCGCAGTTGGAATCATATGTTCAGAGAGGGGAAGAACTGTGCATGTTTAAAACATGGTAAAAATGAGAGCTGGGTTTTATAACTGGATAGCTACAGCACGGACTCTGATAATAATGACGTTATTATTTTTCAAAAGTGCGGAGAAATTTTCCGTTCGTGGAGCACGAGCAGTGTCAAATAATTGTTTCGTATGATAACGCAGTTCAATATGTTACATTGCTAGTGGTTGTCCAAGTTTAACTTGGATGACAAAACGACAAGCATCAGCTTTACGGGGATTCTGATTTCCATTTCTGAAATAAAAATCCACTTTACCGCGTTGAGTAACAGTTTATTTAAAAGTATGCAGTTATGTCACACAGCATGAGTATTATCCAACTGAGTATTACACTACGTAATCTTTTTAATCTTTTGCACTATGAAACGGAGACAGCCGCTAACGCTAGTCACGAAAATGAATCTGTGATTTATGTTCAACTTATGGCATGCTACCAATCGTGAGACTTGCGTCATGTGTCGCCTCAATTACCGCCCATATGACTCACTTGTACTAAGCTTACCCGATTATCCTTAACGTTAGCCAAATAAACGAAGGAATAAAAAATCATGGAGATCAAATTTGGATTGACGACACCATGTTAAGAAACTCGCGGCTGTAAGGTGTGCATCGTCAAATTGCAGCTCATGATCTGTAGAAAAGCTTTGAGGGAACGGCTGTATAAAAATATCATACCTTACTATTGACGAGTTAGTATGTATAGTTACATCTCATATGTTGCTATTTCTGATAGATTAATTGTTAAGCAGTCTAGAAGTTATTTTCAGCGTTGTATTTGACAACAAAAGCTTAAATGCTAAAGTGTGTTATGTTATGTTATGTTATAACAACATAATGTTATGTTATGACAACAAACGTGTGTTAAATTTCCATCCTCTTCACCGGAGCTTCGGCGTCTGATTGCAAGATGCAAAAATTGCGTATGATACTACGATAGCATCAAAGATGAGAATTCTTCTCTCACGAACGCGCAGACTGATCGTTCAGACCACGAGTGCATTTCCCGATGCAAGTCTCCTCAGTTACACTGCAGCGGTGCCAACGGAAGTGCAGGAACAGTGACGCTATGAGCTCCCCAGTCAAAATGACGAGCGTCTCATGAACCCTGGGTGACATGAAAAGCTTATCTGCGTGAATTTGGACCTCCTGCGAGTTTGACGTAGCCGTAAATGGGTAATTAGGCAATCACTTGTTTGCAAAAAGGCGAAATAAATTGATTTTTACTTTCGCTTTATAACACGTCATGAGAAGGTGTAACATAAGCTCTCCTATCCTTCCTTTATTCAGTTCATCATAAGTATTTTGTTAGATTTTAGCAAAAGGTCACTTCTCAGAGGTGTGTAAGTTGAAGCATAGAATACATTGACCCTATACCGTTTCTTCTGCAAAAATTGTGGTCAAAATATATATCAAAATTTCGAATTAAACTTGTTTAACAGAAACCATTTTGAATATGCAACCCTTATTGGAGGCCCCTTTAATTAACCATATGGTTGTTTAAGCGCCACATGTTACAAAAAAAGTTGTGTACAGCTTTGTTATTCACTGCTGTACATACCACTGAAAATGAGTCGAATGTACAGTAAAACAGTCGCAAAATTTTCGAATACCTTAATATTAATAGTTGAGATACACGGATTTTCAAGTCGTCATTAGTGAAGCTGTTTTCATAGGCTTTCCACGAGCCGAACCTGGTACCGTATGATTCTAACGGCTTCATATGAGCTTGAATAACATTCTCATTGTCATTTAATGTTCAAAGAGAGTATAAAATGTGAGGTACATGTGATGCACTCATAACGTGTATGGTATAACACTTTTCTACATTAGGACGAAAAAAAAGTGCACCAGAAAACAGGTAACAAATTACCGGTTAGTCGCACGACGCATCTTGAGCAATTACGTTCTTATCAGAGCAGTACTGTGAGAGTAAGTCCCATGTATGAAGTATATGTAATTGCTTTCTATGGTTCATTTTCGTACTTCACGTTTCTCATAAAATTTCAATCATGGCTGTGTCAAACTCTTCCTGAACTTATAATTATATTACGGTCTGGCAAACAGTTTCAAAACCTGTTTCCTATCGAACACTGAGGTCGTCGAACACTGAGGTTCTCAGGCATGTAATTTTATTTGCACGTTGTGCTGTTGTACGCGGACTCGCAGCCCCGCACCAGCCATCACCGCAGAGCAACACAGCAAGAGCGCTGCTCCGACTCGTCGCCACTGCCCACTCGCGGCAGCTCTCGTCATGTCAAGGAGCACATGATGTCCCTACATTTGAATAACGATCACATTCATGTTTTCTGACGTTTTATCTGACTTCACACATTTTCAAAAAGCCCACTCCTCACATCTTGGAGGATTAATTTCATCAGTAAATACTAGGTGATGAATATTGCCCCTATGTTTTGTTTCTCAATTTTGTATTGCGGTTACACAAATGTTTTTAAGCAATGCACTTTAGAACTCGACTTTCAGAGGTTTGAGTCAAAGTTGATTGAAGTTTTTGAAAGTTTTTTTCGCTTTTAAAGCTTTCAACAATATGTGATTGCAATATATGACTAAGTTAGGTAAGATCAAAATTTGATGCAAATCAACTTCAGTGTTCTGCATGACGAGTGTACTGGTTTCAAAAGACGATATACGTAATCGACCGTAGATCAGCATTAGTATATCGACAGGGTGAATTAATAACGCAGTTCGACCGCTAATAGTCTATTAGAAAGAATTAGTCAGGTGTAACTTGAGGGACTAACTGGATATTAGGATCCGCACTATTCGTCTGTGATTTCGACATTTCTGAAAAATATCTTATAATTCAACTCGTGTTAAGATTTCGTTTGACAAGCATTGCTGCCTCACCTAATACTTTCGTAAAGTGAGTGCGCTTCGCACAATTTGGTGGTCGGCCTCCCGCTACCGTCTGTCCTTGCGAGTTTCAAGAAGACCAGCGCGTCTGTCAGATATCAACTTTGGTATTTCCCGTTCTTATTTAGCTATCACACCCATTGGGCTGTGGCAGATTTGTTGTCACTGGTTTTTGAACCAAAGATTTTCAATCATTTATTTCATCTCGGAAGGCATCACTACTCTGCAGCAGGCGTTGAATTCGAATCCTGCATTTCAAAAGAATCTGATTTATGAACATTTACTCTGAAACAGACCAGATGTAGTGAAACATTAATTCCATACACAAATAAGAATTCATAAATCGCGTAAGGACAAACTGGTGTGTTATACTGAAAACTGGATTCAGACATTAACCACGTACTGTTGAATTCGTGTGGATTCAAAAATTATTCTAATAAATTATTTTTTAATGTACGCACCAGTTTCGTATTGAATAAAGGTTTTCAAGAGTGGCATTGAATTATGTCATCTGATTCATTAAACCCTTGGAGATTCGTGCTAGTGAAGTATGAATGAATGTTTTTACATTTATCCGAAGATTTACAACACCTTCTCGAACTATTGAATATTACTGTAAGTTTGAAGGAAACTGTCAAAAATGGATTAACCAAAGAATTACTCATGTACAAGGGTTGTGAAAAAGTAGAGAACGACAAAGCGTTTAGTTCAAATCCTAGAATTCAATTTTTTCGCCCCGCTGTGTACACAGCCGAGATTCACTGACGCTATCGCGACTGCAAATCCTACTAAGCCTTCGTCCATAAAATAGCTGCCCGGCCACGAGCAGCCGAAAGCTAAGATCAATGCGATAAGGAAGGGGCTGAGGCGGCGGCTTTGTTTTAACCCTTTCGGAAACTGAAGCTCTGACAGTGAAGGGAAAAGAATTCGGTGGATAACATTAGTGCCTTAATAGGTATTGGGAAATTCGCTTACATGAATAATTCTTGCTCCTTGTGAACTTGCTCCTTTGCACCCACGCATGTTTAGAAACATGCTCTAAAATACTTTTCCAAGAACCAAGTTGTAGCCTTGACTATTAGATATGGCATGGCTACAACTAATAGCCTTGACGAATGATAATTATAATGCTAAAGCCTTAGCGCAGTTGAGCAAAGAAATGCTAGCACACATCACGAAAAATGTGGGATCAAATTAATGGGAATCAATAAGAAGTTCCAGTTCTCTGATTTTCATACAGACGAATACGATCCACGAAATCCGATTGAACACCTCAAATTTTTCTATTCATCCGGATACCCTACTCCAAAAGGGATTTTTTTTAAATGCCATTTGTGTGCAGAAGACTCACAGGCTCACATGGCACGGACCACATAAACAGAAGCCAAAGAGTTGAGTATTTATTCGTATGTTGACTGTATTGTCGTCAACAATTATTATCCTTAATTTTCACTCTAAAATCTTTTCAACTTTCAAATAAGTAAAGAGGAGGGAGTGTTTCTTATTTCATCTACGGTAGTGAAATCTTATGTTACTTAACTGTAGGTGAAACTCATTGAAAAGCAGCAGGGTAAAAATCGAGCTCATACGGGGATCAGTTTACATTTATAGTTAGAAATACAAGCTTTAGGCTTTATCTGCAAATTCTGATATGAAATTTGACGTGGAAATAGTGCGACTTAAAACAACACACTTCTTGAAATATTTCACAATCACAAAACAGGCTTGGGACTCGCAGGTTTTCACCAGGAGGTGAATCCATTTTCCATGTTTTTAGTACAGATGATTTTTCATCGAAGTTTGTGCAATTCTTATTAAAAATTATTTAAAGTCAAAATACTAGCATAAATCTAAACAAAAAACTAAGATGAGTTTCGTTGAGCATTCATTGGATAGCGACACTATATAATAAAAAAACAGGTGTCTTCATACAATTATCAATAAATACATTTTTCAACGTAATTTCTCCTGTGCTATTACAGGGAGGCCTTCTTGCTTTGCATCATAGATAGCAATCAAATGATATAAAACACGGGCATTTGTTCACATTTGTTTATCAGCCAAAAATATTGTGCGAAAATTGAATCTATTGTTGAGAATATGAAGCTTATCGCGATGAAAAAGATAAAGGAATTTTTTTTTAAACTTCCTGGCTGATAATAATTAATTATATAATAATACATAGTTGTTACTTGCTTGGTGTGTGTCTGAGACGCTTTAAAGGATGCTTAATGACCGTATCTGTGATACGAATTTCACCAGTGTACAAGTACAAGAATATTTAAATCACCGATACTGCGGGTAATATTAGGATGGATATTTATGTTTGGAAATAGCAAGATTTGTCTAAAGAAAATATCTAGTCCCTTCATTTTTGACGGGTCGTGTACACCAATATCAAATAAAAGTCAAGTTCAAATTTTTCAGCCATAGTCAATTAGCAGTATCAATTTTGAAAAATTTTACTTGTTAGGTAAAAAGTGTTTTTAAATAATTTTGTGTTACTATTTCAAAATAGAAAACATCTATATACTAATACGCTAACCTGTGCGTCACACCTTTCAACATGATTGCGGTATCTATGATACGGGTGAGCTCGCGTCGGGTCGCGTTACATTAGAGGGAGAGAGAGAGGGAGAGGCGGAGGAGAAAATAAAATTGCTTATTTTTTAATTTATTAAAATTTTTTAATTTTTTCAATTTGTGAGGATTGAATAGGTTAGTATATGTTATGTAAGGTTGGGTTAGATTAAAATATGTTATCTTAGAATTTGCTAGGTAATGTTGACTGAATTTTTTCACAGGTCACCTACCCAGTCTAACCTTTTCGCCGGAGCATGCATGCTTATCGCCGCCCAAGCGATTTTATCGCCGAAGAGGCGGCTATTCTACTTATCGATTCGTATCGCCGCTCAGTGTATGCATTTTTATACGAAATTTTGCATAAAAATGCAAAAAAAATTATGTGTTCCACCTGTCAAGCGATTTTATCGCCGAAGAGGCGGCTATTCTACTTATCGATTCATATCGCCGCTCAATGTATAAATTTGTATGCAACATTTTGCATAAAAATGCATATAAATCAAACTGCAAGTGCGACCGCGCGTCTTCAATTTTTTCTTTCATTTCACAATATTGCACATACTTTTATTGCCTATGTAAACAACATTTACAAACTATTTACAAGTTTTGAAACGTGTCAATAGCTTTCTCATGTCTCTACGAGTATTTTTGTTCTTTTCTTTCCCGTTCTTTTAGTTTTTGTTCTTTTTGGAAAAATTAATTTCGGAAATGCAGTCAGATAATTTTAACGTAAAACATATCGTAATTGGAAATGCTCAAATTGCGACGTAGCTATTCGTTCGCCTGTTCAAAAGTTGAAGTACTATACACTTCCAAATTCGAATTTAAATCTTGAGGTATACGAGTTGAGTGACACTGCATTACAAGTTTTTAATCTTCAAATCACACGAAGTATTGAATCCTTCTATACAAGTGTATACACGTAATACTCGATGCTTAGGAATTTAACTTCATTATCTGAACATTTGTGAGGTGGTAGGTCGTCTAGTTTTAGCACGGGCCGATTTGGTTATCTGAGAAAATTTGCATTTATCTAAAGCTATTCAACTATTTAAAATGTTTTTGATTACTATCTGCAGATTGCTATAAAATATATGTATGTATAAATACATTCATCATATATAGACATTTATTTATGTATGCCATTGAAATCCGAAAGTGTTTTTTTGCAAACGTTCACATTCAATCGTTGTATTTTGAATTGTTAAATACGCTGCTTCCAAGTTCAGAAACATGAGAAAAATTAAAATAAGGAACACATATGATAAAAGTTTGCCTAAATCAAGAACAAGAATGTCCCAGAGTTTATTCGTGCTACGTTTCTTAAATAAGGTAAAAAAAATCCAACATGGGGTTTCCATTTTAACTTTGCGTTTACGTATTAAAAAATAGTCAAGTTTTAGGATAATAGTTCACAATGCTCCTTTTGAACTGTCTGTTTCGCCGTGCAATTAGAATTTGACTTGAAATCAAGTAAACTTGATTCAATCAGAAAGTTTAGAAGTATGTTGGCAGGTATTAATCTTATTTTTGCAGTGCATTTACCATGACTCAGCGTTGTGGAAATGTATACATAACCGTACTTAGTAATTTTGTTTACAAGGAATGTCCGAAATCAAGTTCAATAATACATAAAAATACATTCATCTAATTTATTTTACTGTACCTATGATTCAAATATAAAACTACTGGAATTGCAAGCTATCTACGGATGATTCTATTGGCAGCTCTGATTGAGTCTTGTTTTGATATTTTCGAAGGTTGGCACTTGTGAAAATTGGCGCAAAGGCGGGTTACATAATCACTTACATTTAATCCGATACTGTCGGCCCTCAATTTCAAGTTCAAGTTCGTTTGGCTCTTGCGATTGATGTTGGTAGTCTGTGGTTAGGTAACATTTGAGCGTAAATAATATCGGAAGATAGAAATGTAACTTTCAGTTGAATCCTGGCATTTTTGCTGAAATGACAGGTGCAGTGCCCAAAAAACGAAGTGCTTCTGGAAGCAAATGTTTTGTGATTCACAGCCTGCCATAAACTTTACATTTAAAATGATGAGACAGTGGTGTACTAGTAGGCAGGCTGAATAATGAAAGGCAATGTTTTGAATTCTGTGTTGTGTAAGCGTTGTTCAGATCAATAGGACTTCCCCTGCATTTGGAAAAATCAAGTAAAATTATAATTGAAGTTTTATGGTGTTATTTGTCAATAGGTATATGTGGATAAATTATTCAAATTTTAAGAAATTCTTGATGTGCAAGTAAACATACAGTGTTAAATACATGTATCAAGCAACATTTCAAATGACTAAATTTACTCATGTAATACAGAAACCTAAATTGTGCTTGTTTTGTGAGAAGTTACTTCTTTAGATTTTAATTTTTATTGCATAAAACAATTAGATACCAATCATTTGCACACATTTGTTTTTTTTTGCCATTTTTGCTCAATGTGATCTTCTTTGCCTGGGATATGAGTAATATTATGTCAGGTTAGGTTAACAATGAAGCCACTTGAGGAAAACAATATTGTAAAAATCTATGAAAATGGTAATTAATCAATTGGTTGTTTTTTGAACAGCTTTTATCACACATTTGGGGCATAGTCCTTCTAAATTTTCTCTATTTTGTGCCTTACTGTGTCACTTTCAGCTTAATAATATAAATTTCTTAAAAAATTTATGTTTTGTTAGTAAACCTTTTTAAACTATCATTGTAAAATCTTTGAAATATTTGAAAAAAGTCAAGGCCCTATCTAAAAACTCGAACAATGGGTGAATAAGGTTCTCAATTGAGGGACAATAATCTTGCTATTTTGTTGATCATTTGTTTGTTGATCATTTTTAATAGTGCTTGAGTGCAAATTTTTGAATCAGGCTCACAATGTAATTCTTTTTCTGTCAAATAATGGCAATTATTTTCTACAGAAGCTGCCACTTATTGCATATCAAAATGTTTCCCAATTAAATTAATATCCATATTGTGAATATTCATTTCTTTGAGAGAAATATGCATGTTAAGTACTTACATGGTTAAGCCGTACATGTTAAGCCGTACTTACATGTTAAGCCGTGTGTAGAATCTTTTCATGATGTGATATGTGTAAAAATTCTTCTCTAAGTGCAAGAGATCTTAATTAAAACAGCTGATTGTATTGTTAGCTACAAAGTAACATATTTCTCTCATATTATTGCATCATATTTGTATGATTTTTTTGTTGAAAAAGTAGGGGTATTTGTGAAGGAGAGGACAACAAACAATTTTTCAATTTTTGGTATTTGATTATTGGTTATTAGATTGATAAAACAATTTTTCTTCTATGCATATTCTGTCATGGCTTCATAGCCAGAAGAAGAAAAATTCTTATTGCTGTTTTGCTGCTTCAAGTGTCAAACCTGCCACACTGAGTCCTTTCATTGCATGAACTTTGAAAAAAAAGCCTGATGAACATTCTTTATATTTGAAAACACAACATCTGTGTCACCCTGTGCCATGATCTATGTTGCAGGTTAAACCAAGCGCAGTGATGTCTTTGATTAAAAAGAAATTTTCTATGCTTACATTTAGTGATAAATAAAATAGGGTGGTGCCATCAAGCTGGCTTATATAATAGAAAAATTTTTTTGCAACTGGCCTTCAAAAAATTTAGAGTTGAAAATAAGAGACTGTGTAGCATCATCAGCACACTGGAGAACTTATGTGGTCACAAACATCATAGCAACTTCAAGTAAGTGTAAAGTTACTTTGTTGCTAAATATTATTTGATAAATAATCTAGCTTTTACTCCTCAGGGGATGAAACTATTGTATTTATGGGAAGTAGTTCCCCCTGTGGCAGAATATAAGGGCTAGAGCTGATGGTTTGGTATCCCTTCTTTTTGTTGAAATGTATATTTTTTGTTTTGTTAAAGACTAATTTTTGTCTCACTGCTATCATTTTTTTCAGTGCTTACTAGTTTCTCCTTGAACTGTTATCTTGTTTGAACTTTCTTCCTGAAAAGCTGTTTGTATGTACGGAGAAAGCTATGAGGGAAAACACTGGTGCATAGATTCCCCGTTAACGTGTTCATGTGTCTATACCTGATGGCCCATTTTGGCATTTTCTATGCCTCTCTTGGGAACACCTTTGTTGTGGGGTTATGTAGGCTTTAACTAAATAGTAATAATGATATTGATCTAGTTCATGATCTTTTCTCATAATTATATGTCATTTAAATCATCATTATATAAGTTGTGCAATATTGATGATTAGCAGCAGTGTTTCAAATATATATATTTGTTTGTTTGTTGAAGAATTTTCCATCTCTATCATGTGTTAGACATCCTGTAATTAGTAACAACACTTAAATATGTATAGATTGGTAGTTTGCTTCGAATTTTTGTTTCCACAGATACTGTTTTCTAATATAGCAACTGTTCTGAGATATAGGTATATTCTACATATAAGATTGGATATAAAATAATGCTTGTACATGTATACTAATTAGCATTGGCACCTTGGCCCATGAGAATAAATTTTAATTTGTTTGCTCTACTCTGTGTCACTTTGTGCTCTTCATCAATTGGCGAAACAATATTTAATACTCTTAATCAATATTTAGTCTTTCTATTCATCTGTAAGCTTGTAGCAGGAGGAGTTCTGCTGTTCATCTTTACTTAACTTTCTCATTTTTTATAGTGTATAGCTGAATTTCTGTTTTAGTTTTGCTACGTTTTTTCTCATACATTATGCTCTCACAACCTTCTAGATTCACAAGCCAGATGTGGGGAAAAAGGATACCTATGAGCATACCCTTCTTCAGCCACCAAAGATGATTCTGCCCGCAGCACCATCTAAACACAGCTTCCATCGTTTCAAGTTTCATCACTGGTGCAAAGTTGCAATCCTCCCAGTTCATCACGGTGAGATATCTTCAATCAAGTACGATACCATTATCCTGACTTTCCTCATTCACGTTAACATTGAATTGTATGCTAACTTTCTAATTATCATAACCTTTCTTCAATCTTCATGACATTGGAAGGCTGAATTTGTATCATAACTACTTCTTTGGTATTGACATTGAATAATTATGTATTCCACTTGTTTAACCATAATCACTTTGGAATGCAGGGCAGTTAGATATATCATACTGTAGTTGACGAAGTTTTGTTATCTACAGGAATGAATGCACTTCCACTGAAGTGATGGGCAAGCGACACAAAGTGGCAAGTAATGTCAACGATCTACAAACTGGGCTGAAGCGCATCAGCAATCAACAATAAAGATTTGCAGATATACTGTCAGAGAAATTTAAGAAGTTGAAGCATTGGTCGTGGTGAAAAAGCCCCAACCTTCAAGCAACGAGCCCTTACCTGGACCAACCAAGACAGGGGAAGAACTGGACGTTCTTTTGAAGCAACTTGAACTAGTGAGTTAAATAGAATGATTTTTATTTCTTACATAGATGATGCTGTTCTCAAGTCCCTGCAATAATTATTTATGTGCAGGTAACTATTTTTTATATAAAGGTTAGATCGAAGCAGTAATAATGAATAATTTTTGTTTATTTTTTATAGTTTGGATGAGTTACAGTGTGAGAATATCCATTTCTTAGAATGAATGGAGCATTGTAAACATCATAAGAAATATCTAAGATAAATTGTTCCTGGAAGTTTTTACTAAATTATTACCTTCAAGAAATGGTTTCTTATGTAAGGGCAAAAAACAGAGGCATTTCACATGAAGGCCCATAACCTTGCAAAACCTTGCAACAAATTTGAGAGCAGGAAATATTAAGCTTCAATAGGAAATGTACCAATATTGAATTAAACAAATACACCAATGATGCATTCAGGTAGTCATTTTCTTAATTTGTCTATGGTCACGAGACTATTGTGCAAGTCACGGTAAGTGTGAATATGAAGCTTGTGCTAAAACCTAGGTAAAATATGAATCTAATGAAAAATATTGTTTTTTTGCAGCCGGTAGCTCTCAAAAAGCCATGTGCGAGTAAGCGTTTCAGAGTCCAGAGACGTATATTGAAGCGCCTGTTCACCAGAGAACTGGTGATGCAGTTCAGCTTATCAGGACTTGGTGGTCATCGGAGGCAGCAGTCAAAAATTGCCTTCAAGGACCACAATGCAATGCACATTATTCATGGTAAGCAGTTATTACTGAGAAATGTTTTTACCCTCCCTGATAATTTTGTTTTTATATATATTACTAACCTATTCAAATAAAGCTCTGCAAGATAAAAAAAATTGAACCCGTGCATCAGGAATAGGTGTTTCTTTTTTATTTTGATCTATTTTCCTTTTCCTTGTTGATCATCTTGTGAAATCAGCTGTGAAAGCCATAAATTCTGTGTAGCACATAAAGAACTGAAACTTAAAAAGATTGAAATTACTTTATTTATTACGTGATGATCAACTAGAACATCTAGATTTATTGTGTTTTGCTATTGTTACATTTCCTTTTGAATGCAAAGCCAGTCACTCACAGATCATACATTTTTCTTCTGAATTATACCCTAACAATGATAAAATAATTGTACCTATGGGAAGTAGCATTCCCAGAATGAAAATTTAAGCCTGAGCTTGAAATGTGGCTCTCTACTGGTTTAAATATATGGTTTTTATTTTGTTAACGACAGCTAGTCATTTTTTCGGTCAACTGCTGCCCTTGTCTTCAGCACCTACTTGTTCCATCATGAACTTCTATAGTGTTTGAACTTCCTGACTTGCTGTTTCTATGCGCATGCAGTATGTGCTGTGTGGGAACGCACTTTGGCTTAGATTCATCTTGTACACAGTCCATTCTAGATGATCTTTTCATTATTCCTCTCTTTGGATCACCGTTTTCTTAGTTAGGGAAGCTTAAACTAACTCATAATCTAATATCTGCTATATTATCTATTTTGTCTCAATTGCGATAGAACATTAATAAACTTACCATTCAAAATAGTGATCATTGATACAAACATTAGTAAATCATTCTTTAGTCTACAACTCGTGTGCAATATCTGCTTATTCACTATTGTATTAGTACAACTTTATCAATCACGGAACTAAGTTGTTCTCATATTTTGTAGAAGTGTTGGCAGCCGGTGGGTTCAATAACAACAAAGGAACCGCGCAGTGGCCACGCAACGAGGTCTGCGTGAATCGGTGGATTGAGATGAAAATAGCCATCTCCGTGGAACAGGTGCTACAGAGCCTGCAGGAATAGCAACCACCACCAATATCAGCACCATCACCACAACCGTATCAACTGACACTGTCCCCTCACCGAGCATCACTTATGCAGCTGAGCAAGTGCCTTCGTCAGATCTAACTGTGGAATCAGACACAGAAAATAAGTGGGTAATATTGCGTTTACACCAATGAATGTGGCTCAAATTTCGACGTTCTGGGTAGGTTTGTCGCCGCAGGGTGATTCTATTGTATATATGGGAAGTAGCCCTCCCAGGGGGACATTGTGAGTGCCCTGTGTGTAACCATACTTTAGGCATAAAGTCCCAAGATAATTCTCTATACCAAATGGTGCTTGGAATATTCCTGTTTTGGGGACTCCTGCTGTGATAAGTGAAACTCATAGTCTCATACTATGATATATAATGAAAATATAAAAATTATTCAAAAGATTATGCCCCAGGGAACAAAGTTAGGGCCCAAACTTATGGTGGGTAGGCCTCTTTTTTGTTGAAATATATGCGTTTATTTGTTGAAGGACCATCTTTTTTAACGCGTTAACTGCGATGGGTTAAAATGAAGCTCAATATCCAATTCAAATTTAAAGTAAATTGTAGTAATCAACTTTGAAAACGGCAAACAAAAACTGGATCTGGCTTTTATTTAGCTTTCATTAAGTATTTATAAAAAATAAGTTGGTGACTGCAGGTGGGTCAGCAGCACTATGAAAATCACTCAAGTGACCACCAGTGGGTCACTTCGCAGGAAATGTGTCAAGTTCACTACTATGTTTTACTTAAGCACCTACTACCTTCTTGAGTTTTCGAATTATTTATTCTGTGGTATATATCGGGGAAAACTTGATTTCAGTGTGTAATCGATGACCAAATATAAAATATGTAATGATATTGATTTATTTAAACCTGTTAATTTCAATAGTCAATTAATTATGTATAAATTATGCAATGTTATCGCCGCCTTTCTCTTTATTAAACTTATTTTCCATTCGAGGCAGCGATAACTTCGAATGGAAGGGATATGCTTCATAATAGCTGAAAATACTCACGGTACGCATAATGGAGCACAGAAATACATATATCTACGTCTGTGTACCGTGCTATAAAAATGCATATTGTTTACAATATTATGCATACTTATGCATTTCATCAGCCGCCTGTCATGGAACTTTATGCACAATTATGCTTTTGAGGCGGCGATAACTTCGAATGAAAGAGAATGCTTCATAACAGCTGAAAATACTCACGGGACGCACGAATTTTAATAATGGTGCACAGAAATACACGTATCTACGTCTGTGTACCGTGCTTTGAAAATGCATATTGTTTACAATATTATGCATACTTATGCATTTCATCAGTCTTCTGTCATGCAACTTTATGCACAATTATGCTTTTGAGGCGGCGATAATTATCGCGGCAAAAGAGGTCTTTGGCGACGATAAAGTCGGTTATATATCGCCGCATTGGTGACGATAATCTTGCATAAATAAGCATACGACTCGGCGAACCGTGTGCATACTTTTCGAATAGGCGGCGAAAAAGTTAGACTGGGTAGCTTATTGATGATATTCTTCGTGGAATGTCCACGGGTCCTGCTACTCGTACTAAATGTAATCACGAAGGGGAATAGACAAACTTACTGTTTTAAGAGGGACGTCTACCCAGAATCCAGAAAATTGCTGCTTTTTTGTTGCTTTATTCGCTAGAGATTTGCTTACTTTACAAGCTGTCAAATTTGCAGAACGATCTGAGCATCGAAAGTGGGAGAAATGCGGTTGGGAAGGGGGAGAGGGGTCCAGTTAGCAACCAGCGCCGACAAGCAAGTGCATGTGCCACGCACCTGAAAATTCTTTTTGTGTGGTTTTTATTGCTGTATTCAAAACAGAAGTCCATAGTTCACAAGCTAGCGAAGGTACAGAAAGTTCCGTGCTTCGTGAGAGGGGGAAACGAGGGGAGGAAGGAGGTTGATTCAAGTACAGCTGCTATCGCCGGACAGTCAAGCATTATTCACGAACCAGAAATATCTGGATTTTGTTTCGTTGGTCTATTCGACACAGAACTCCTCAGTTTACAATCTAGCAAAGCTACACAACGTTCTTTGCTCCGTGAGAGGGGGATAAGAAGGGGGAAGGGGAGGAGCGCGTCGAGGTGGACGCAGCAGCGGGCGTTCCTGGAGCGGTGATACGTATATGCGATACCGATTGTGGTACCGGTTCCTTCACGGATCAAAAAAAACTTACAAGAAATGATACTTATATGCTTAGATAGCTTTCAGAACGTCAACCGCGTCAATTTGTCCAAGAAATATAACTTGCAAATGAAAAAACTGAAAAATGGTACAAAAATGCGCTTCCTGAACAATTGAAGATGAAAAGTTCAAAGTCTATCTCCTCTGAAGGCTATTTTCGTAGAGCAATGATTGAAACCTCATTGAATGCACAAAGAGTAACTGCATGGTTGGACGGAGAATCAATTTAAAATTCACAGTACTTTTTTAGTTACATTAAAAAAATCTACGGAAAAATGTATGACTTTTCAAAAAAATTATAAATTCTAAAAACCAAACTATTACGATGTTCAAATTCATTGTCCGTCTAGCTATGCGCATTCTCTTTGTGCATTCAATGAGACCTAAATCATAGCTCTACGATAATAAATTTCGGAGGAGATAGCTTTTGAAAATACCCAATTTATGCATCTATTTTCCCCTATTATCTCCATAATTTTTTAGAAAATGGGGAAAAGTCTGGGGTACGACTCCTATTTATTTTTAAAAATACATACGTATGCCAAGTTTCATCGATCTAGATTCCTACAACAAACATGACAGCCATTTCCTTGATTCTGGGTGGACGTCCCCCATCAATGCTAACAAACGGTATTTGTTCAGAAATACAGAAAGACTCAACGATTCGTATATCTGTGTGAAGCTGGACTTTTATGTAGATAGAAAACGATGAGTTATCACTAGATTATTTTAATGAAGGTTATAGCAAAGACTATTGCTTTAAATGATATTTTTATTAAAAATGAATGTTTCGACCCCTAAGGTCATCATCAGCGAATATCTAAAAAAACACACGGAAAAATATATATTCATATATTGATGAAAGATTAAACAAAAAGAGGTAAAATGAACGGTATTTTACGTAAAAGAACGGTCGATGCCGTTCTTTGGTTTTCAGTCCCAGAAGCTGAAAAAGGAACTGCGCTCTCTCGCGATGAAATATTTTACGTGTGTGGTCCTCCAGGTTGTATTAGTGAACAATTTTAGAATCGGCACTTCATTTTCATTTAGGGATACATATTGCTGTTTATAAATATTGTTGCCCATCGTGTGGGTCTGTGTATGTTGGTTCTACCACACGTGCACTAAGATGTAGAATGTTTGTGCATATTGGCAGAAGTTTCAGAACCGGTCATCCGTTTTCTAATTTCTCAACTTTACGAAATGGATGAAGTTCATCACGGGATAAATTATGAAGAAATTCACTCAACATTTTTTTATTGGAAGACTGTCAATCGTTAAAATGTACTACCTATGAAGTCTATAAACCGCAACGTTTCGATGTACAAACATCAGGTTGAAAACATACAGAAAAATTGATCAGTCACATTGGTAAAATGCAAATCTAATTCTAAAGCTATATGAGACTAGTTTGAAAGATGAAATCCCAGCACAAAAATAGTTTACAAATGACTAGGTATAAAGTTTGTACAACAAAAATATGTGTACACGAGATCAGGTACAGTAATATTATTGCACACTATAGATGCTCATTGGACAAGCGATAGGGGCGAAATGACCGGACAAGCAGTTGCCTCAGACTTCTAAGCTGCGGTTTTAGTAAATAATTTTAGAGCAAAAAATTCATTAGTGTTTTCGTTAACAGGTATAAGTTTATGGATGTGCAACGCTTCTATTATTTGAATATGCTCTTTTTTAGTCACGTTATATAAGATTTTTGTGTTAGGGTATAGATCTTCATTAGATGGTTTGCAACACATGGTCAATGCGGAAATGGTTGATTATAGAACCTTGTTATTTATGGGTGGTTAATCTTTGCCGCAGGGTCATCCTGGTCAAGCCAATGTAACATTTATTAAGAGACTTACATGCTCTTCTGTCACACTTAAATTGGAAAATTACATTGGCTCTATCCAGATCAATAACCCTATAAATGCAGACATATTATTTTTCACTAAGAGGTCACTGATTTGGCGTTTTTTATTATACACCAGCCTGATGATGATGTTTGTACATCGAAACGTTACGTTTTATAGACTTCATAGGTAGTACATTTTAACGGTTGACAGTCTTCCAATAAAAATGTTGAGTGAATTTCTTCATAATTTATCCCGTGATGAACTTCAACTGGTAATCCATCAAGCAAGCCACCTCACTCAGCAATCCGAATTCATTCAGATCAGTGTAAATCTCTTGTTCTGTAACAAGATTTTCTGTTCTTAAGCTCTGCTAACTTTGTCTCTGATTTACGTATTAACGAATCAATCTTCATTAGCCGCTAAAAACCAGATCTAAACAATATGTCCCACAGTCGTCATACCTTTTAAAAATATTTTCCGTTCAGCATTTTACCGTCTTTTTGTGTAGTCTTTCTTCTATTTATCAATATATATTTTTCTGGTTTTTTTTTCAGATATTCGCTGATGATGACCTTATAGAGGTCGAAACGTTCGTTTTTAACAAAAATGTCCTTTAAAGCTATAGTCTTTGCTATAACCTTCATTATAAAGCTATGTCGTGTCATACAACCCAATCTGATACATAAATTGTCGAACTAATCAGAATGCAGATAATGAGGTTTCGTTAAAAGTGAACACATTCTAACCGAGAATGCTCGCAAGCTCCAGGCGAAGAGTACGACATGTACTGTACATCGAATACTCTCCGAAACACACGAGGTAAAACTTAACATTTTATATTGACCTGCTACATTCTGGGGAGTATACCTTTGTAGTTGAAGAACGAAACAATTCCACAATTATTCCCATGATGAATTTTGAATTCACATCAGTGGAGTATCTTGTCGAAAACAATTTCGTTCCTCAGACTCTCGAGCACAGAAGCAATATTTAAACGAACGTGCCAATTTGCTGAACTTCGATGAATCATACAATTAAACCCAAAATGAATGCATTTTTGAATTAATAAAATTTACAGAGAAGTCATCGTCCTGAATAAATTCCGATTCAAAACGTCCTTCGCGTAGTGTAAAGAAATTGAAAACGGGACAAATTTTGAAGATTTACTATTTCAACGGTATGACCCAGTTACTTTTGAAATAACGCGGAGAGATGAAAAACTCTGGCCTGTCTCAGAAGTTGCTGTTTCTTTCAACAGAGCACTCTAATTTGTCGGACTCGTGCGTTAATAAGTTTTAACCCAAAAATTTGCGATTTAATTCAAGTTGCTTGGTAAATTTCAGACGCAAATGTTTTTGATTAGCCCAAACTCGCCACCTATCACGAGATGGAAGGCGAATCAAGTAGAAAATATCGTCCATGTCAAGTCCAGAAAACACCGATTTAAGCATCTCAGGTTAACAGAAAATCAATTAACTTTATTTTTGCAAACAAATACGTTAGCACGAGCTGGGCGGAGAGGTGGGCCCATTACTGTATTTATTTGTGCTATTTAGGATCAAATACGAAAAAAAAAAAGGGGAAATGGTTCAAGAAATTCTCGGACAGAATTATGACTTTGGTGGCAAAAAATTTGGAAAAAATTTCTTCAGTCAAATATAAATAATTTCGTGTTATGAAATATCAGGAAATAAATATTTAGAGTGAAAAAGGAACCATAAAATTCATGTCTGTAACATATTTCTTCAGATAAGAGAAGAAAAAGTAATATTGTCCACAGTAAAATCATTCTTTCTCAGAGATGATACAACTGGTTCTAAAATATTAGCGAACGAAGACAATAATAATTGTTGGACGAAATTCGTCCTTGGTAGAGAGTCTCTGGCTCACGAACTTTTGGAAGGTGATAAAGAGTCCCCAGTCTGGCTCCCTTGACGTATACGCACTGCATAAATCTTCTTCCAGCCCTAAAGCATTGAAGTTTTCGAAAAAATGAGTTTGTCCTCTATTCACGCAGTATATTTTCCATGACTTCAGCAATTTTAAGGAATTTACTTTGATCAGAGGATCAAACGCAGGTTTTCCATTTGCTCGTCTAGATGGCATGTCTAACAATACATTGTCACGTCCCTCGTGTGGCTTGGTTGCGATGAGCATTTTTCAGAAGCTAATTTTTTCAATTGACTAAAACCAATTTTTAAGAGAACAGAAGAGAAAAAATTAAATGGTAACTAATACAAACATATTTTAATGGAAATGAGTGCAATTTGATCGGAAATTTTGTAAAATTCATTGAGGGAACATTTTACTTCACATTCATGTGTACCTTTTTCCACAGAACATTCTCACGCTGAAGATGATTTGTATCCGATACGTTTTAAATTAGGTTTCATCCAAGGCATAAAATAAATGTTCACTCCAGCTTCCCGTATTATTTCGTTTTCATTAAGAGAGAATTTGTTCTCTGCAGAAATTAAACTAGATTAGCTGCTGGCGTCTAATTATTGAATCATAATCTTTTTTATCTAATATTTTAAAATGTGAAAAACAGGACGAACCCTAGTAATAATATTTATTTCTCATCAAAATATTTTGCCATATCAATGCGCAGGCAGACTTTAAGATCCAAGACATCTAGAAGCAAAACATGTTCTGTTTTTAATTGTAATAATAAAGTGACAATACGCTCGTGTACCTTTCTTGTCCTCAACCTTCTTTCTTCGCAATGCGTGTCTACACACGTAATTAAAAATCGCGCGGGACTTTTTTAGCATTAGCAGCAGTAGCTAAGCAGCGACACATATGATTTTCACTTCTGCAGCTTTCTTGGACCCTGGCCCTGCATGCTATGGCTGCAATTCGGTCAATGAACTTCACTGAACTGTACAAAGTGCGATGGGTGGGTAGCTCCTGGCCTCGATCTGTCTGCCATAAGTGGCTCCTGCTCTTCAGATAAAACATAAAAATTCTAAAACACTGGTAATTTTGTTCATTCTAAAAGTTGTCAACACTGAAAAGCATTATATATGTTTAGTTTTCCATTAAGTCAGAAATAAAAAATTAGAGTTTGTTCCATAAACATTACTCAGCCAACAGTGCAGGAGAAACGTGGAGCTATCTGTGGACTTCGTCGAGCGAGCCAAAGCGCCTGCAGCCTCTATTGCAAAATCAGTCCTTTATCCTATGCAGACACCTTACTGTGTTTATAAGCGTTGTGGTGAATCTGACCTAGATTGCAAAGCCACTCAACCGGCAAGAAGGGATAGAACTCTAGCTGGTCTCAAAAGAAGCGTCAAGGCCTATCCAACCGTGTCATTATCGACATTGGATAAGATGAAGTCCGTCAGCGTTACGAGAATTTACAACACCAAAAAAAATTGTTGGTGTATCGTATTATACACAAGGTAGGACGCATCTCCTAACTAATAAGATAAAAGAATTGAGTTTCGAGAGGTACGAGGAAGTTTTAAACTGGTAAAGACCAATGGATCGACCATTAAGCTCTTTTCTGGTGAAAATATTTTTACAATTGATAGAAAACGATCGCTGGATTGCCTCTTCGAGCACTGACGCTCACCCCATGATGACCACGAAGGAACAAGCTAGCGTATCGATCCTCTGCCTTGTATCGATTGAATGTGACATCTTAAACACCGTCTGGGTAGAAATCGGAATAAGTGTTGATTTTCTGTTTTTATATGCATCTTATAGAGGATTTTCTTGCGCTTTCATTGGCACTCTGCGCTTACGTCTACTCCGAATGGTATGCCCACCAGAGGGGGGAAAGCGATGGGGGTGGCGTGACCTTGAACCCTCCCCCCCCCCCTCATTATTGGGGGTCAATTGAGTGTGTTTCTCTACGGCAATGACAATATTGTTCGTTCATGGGCTACTCAAAGTGCTTTCATTATTCAAACGAAACATTCTAATGCTGAGTAAATATTTTTTTATAATTTTTGACAATTTCAGAATTTAGCTGTTCCGCCGTATCTATTATACCGCAGCTTTCATTCATTGCTCAATGACAGCTGCAGTATCATAGCTACGGCTGTGGCGAGCACACCAATCCAAAGGGCTTAAAAAGAGCTACAAAACAGAGGAGTTGACTTGAAAAAAAAACTTATTTTGGTTGAAGAAAAATGAATAATAAAAAAAGTGGTTGTTTTGAAGAATTACACGTAGTGTCTTTTGATGTATATTTTTTCCTAGAGTTCCAGAGCTACAGCAATGTAAATTATATCAATCGAAAGGGCTTGAAAAGAGCTACAAAAGCTCAAGAGTTCATTGTAAAAAAAAACGGTAGTTGAAAGATAAGAAGAAAAACAATTTATTTTTGTGAAAAACGCGTTTTTATGGAAACTTGATAATTGGTTTCTCAAATGTATCTTCTTCCACAATTTCAGAGCTACAAGAATGGTTTATACAGGGTGCTTTTATTTAATTTGAACAAACTTCGAATTCAGGTACAAAAACTCAAAATAAATCGATTTTCATGAATGACAAAACGTCCAAAACTCTTTAGTTTTTGAGTTATGGCGTCGCAAAGCATGTTTAGAAGTGCATGTTATAACTGGGCCGCACACCAATTGTTATTTAAAGTTGTTAGTTTTCGAGATTGTCGAATACAATTAAAGCATTTTTACTCTTTTCATTATGGGTTATCCATTCCATGTAATCAACGACAAGATTTCAAGATGCAATGTGAAACTGAAATAATGAAATAATATTTATTATTAACAATCTACATTACTGGAACGCACGTGTTGCAGTATCAGTTCGCCATTTGTTGACACGCCGTTGCACTGTGACCATAGAAAGATTTACCAATGCTGAGAAGGCAGACATGCATTTGATTTATGGAGCTGCAGGCGGAAATGGTAGGCTCGCTCAGAGGATGTACAGAGAAAGGTTTCCTAGGCGCGAAGTGCCTGATTTCTGGTATTTTGCTACTCTGTATACGATATTGCGTGACACCGGCAGCTTCAACGTTAACAGAGGGAATGCTGGGCGCTGCCATCATCCACAGGAGGATAGAATTGTGGAATGCTTTGAGCAACATCCACGAACCAGCACTCGTGCAGCTGCTCAACGACTTGGCTTGCGAAACCATACTACTGTGTGGAGGGCACTACATCGTCAGCAATTACATCCGTACCATTTCCAAAGAGTGCAAGGGCTCATGCCAGGTGATTTTGAACCTCGTATGCTGTTTTGCCAGTGGTTAATGCAACAGGAAAGAATGAATCGCGGGTTCTCAAAACTTATTCTCTTCACGGATGAAGCTTATTTCTGTCGTGATGGGGTTTTCAACCGTCACAATAAGAAAGAAAAGAAAGAAAGAAAACACTTCATTTCCAATATAGATTGTACAATATTACAATCATTGGTTTTTAAATATCTTAAAGTTAATACACTTAGATGATACACACACATGAGTCTTGTAATACCCACGTCACTAGTCGAAAAGAAATGATTGAGGGCAATGTACTCCTAATCTTGTTTTTAATCTACATTTGATAATACATGTAATGATAATTATAAGAGATATCACAATTTCATGGACGATGCATTTTCATTGTGGGGTGAAAACACTTTTGACAGTTTACATGTACATGACATAAAACTTCGTAATTATTGATGATAGGAAATAATACATGAATCGCTTGTTTCGGCCAATGTTCAAAAGTGTCATTTTAAGGAAGCATAAAAAAAATATAAATACACATCCATATACATATATTTATATATACGTAGATATACATGTATTATACATACACACAAACACATATATATATATATATATGTACACATATGCATGAGGACCATGAAGATTATAAGTTTTGTATTTCTAATTCAACAATTTTAAAATAGCGGTTGTTGGTTAATAAGCGTTTTACTTAAATATAAATGGATGATCGCACATCAAATGTATAGTTTGTACATGAATGCTTTACAATAATAAAGAGATGACGAGTTAGGTAATGTTACAAGTTGAGAGCGAACAGAAAAAAAAACATTATCTCTATTAAAATGCTAGTTGTCAGTCTAGTACACACATATTTGCACACATACATGTAAATATTTACACACACACATGCACACACATACCCCCGCACATACCTACACCAAACTCGTAACCATACACAAATGCATTTCTATTCATCGAGGCAATTACAATACATACGCATTCTATAAAGTATCATACGCATAACGTGCACACGTACACATATACACAAGTAAGCAAGTGCGCAAATATCAGCGTAATCTAATCAGTATAAACCAGCATTCCAACCGGGGGAAACGGCAAGAATATCTTTTATTATGGCATGAATTATATCAAATTTCCGTACTGAAATTAGTGGCACAAAACAGTCTACCTAAGTCAGAAACATGAAAACGGTTGTGGGACTTGAATAAGAAAGAAAACATTAATGTCCTATAAGGGTTTCATATTAGAAAAAAATCACATTATCTTTGAAATAGGGCGCAAATTGTCGGCAATTGATAAACATACAGATGTACATGGGTATCACATTATTATAAGCATATAACTATAAGCATTAAAAGCATAACTGCAGTATAAATGGATGATCACACAACGAATTTATTGTTTTATTTTTACATGGATGCTTTACAACTTCATATTAGAAAAAGACCACATTATCTTTGTAATATGGTGCAGAATGTCTGCAATTGATAAACACAGACACATATAGGTACCATGACGGTCTAGTTTAATGCTTGCAAAGAAACGGAGAGGGATGACATAAAATGCAACCTTCGGCTGGTTTATTCTAGTGCACACAGGTGTACATACACACATATACAAGTAAGCATGTTTGCAAATGGCAGCGTATAGGCAATCAAATCATAATACCTACGCATACTTCAAAACTGTTGCGTGATGTCTTGAATTTCAAGACAATGATCGGGGGAGATTGTTCAGCAATGGAGATACCAGGCAAATGAGATTCATCAATACTTATTCAGTATGTTCTGTAACTGAGAATTATTTTTGAGACACAAGATGACGAGTTATTTTGGCTTTAAATTCTCTCGGTCTTTGAACGATTTTAATACTCAGTGGAAGTTTGTTCCACACTAAAGCGCCTGATATGGACAGAGCTTTCTACCCTAAGTGAGATGAACGATAGTTGACTAAGACATTATTGTACTTGTTCGGTTTTTGATTGGTTACAGTGGGTGGATGGAAACGCACTATCTCAGCATTGCTCTGAGGAAGATATAACGAGGAGAATACGTATTGGGCCTTCTGTATGAGGAGCCTTTCTTGGATAGGAATCCAGCCGAGTTTATTGAGAAGAGGGGTTACGTGATCACTTTTTTTGAAATTACCGTTGCATACCACCTTAGCCGCAATGTTCATGCACTTTTGTAAGTCCCTTTGAAGGGATTGAGGTAGGTCTCCCCATACTAGGTTGCAGTAGTCAATGCGCGATAACACCAGCGATTGAATGGCTAATAATCTGAACTTTTCGTCTAGCATACTCTTTATGCGATGAAAAAACATCAAAGTTCCATAAATTTTGTTGCAAGTATTCTCAACATGAGATTTGAAGGACATGTTTCTATCGAACCAGATACCAAGATTTTTTACTTTTTCTGATGCATCAATTTTATCCTTTCCAACTGCAAGAGTAAGATCTGAAGTTTTTTTAATTGCATCTTTGGATCCAAAAATAATGCATTGTGTTTTATTCGCATTTAATTTGAGACCATTCCGGTCGTATAATCATTACTGGGCTGGAAATAACCCTCATGTTATTCAGCCTAATAGTCACCAGCACAGATTTAGTGTCAACGTGTGGGCAGGCATTGTTGGCAATAATTTAATTGGTCCGTACCTATTACCTTCTCCTCTCACGGGACCTGCGTACACCATCTTCCTACGCGAAGTTTTGCCTGGACTACTGGAGGACGTGCCCTTGGAGACACGCAGGCGAATGTGGTTCCAGCATGACGGAGCGCCAGCACATTACTTTTGCGAAACACGCCTGTTCCTGAATAACCTATTTCAAAACCGATGGATTGGCAGAGGTGCTCCTGTAGCATGGCCAGCTAGGTCGCCTGATTTGACGTCACTGGATTTCTTCTTGTGGGGAACCATGAAGGACCTCGTGTATGCCACTTCTGTTGAATCGGAACAGGATCTGGTTGGACGCATTGTGGACTCAGCTGGCCGTATTACGGACCTGGCGTGTTTCAATCTGTAAGGCGCTCACTGGCTGTTAGATGCCGTAAATGTGTTGAAGTCCATGGAGGCCATTTCGAGTAACTATTGTAATAAAACTGTATTCAAGTTTGTTCTTGCGTTAAAGTTCTTACATTAAAGTTTGTATTGATTATGTTTTTTACCTGTGTCCTGCAATGCTTACTAATTAATGGTTAGCTTACATGATAATAATTGATAATTACTCATTTAGGACAATTTATTCTTATTTGTAAAACGTGTACACGCAAATTTCATTGTGGAATTACAAAAATACTACATCAGTGGGGCCCAAAAACCTTTTTAACTATCAAAGGTAGCGCTAAAAATGGTGCGCGCGTGCAATCTTACTTGAAGTTCTAATATTCTTCAAGTAACTATAACTCGAAAACTAAAGAGTTTTAGACATTTTGTCATTCATGAAAATCGATTTATTTTGGGTTTTTGTACCTAAGATCGCAGTTTGTTCAAAGTAAAAAAAAACACCCTGTATACCATTCGATAGGGCTTGGCAAGGTGTATCCACAAGGGCTACAAATGTTCGATGCATCCATTACTTTGAAAATTACACAACATGAACAAAAAATTAAAAAAAGGTCAAATTTTTTTTAATTACCAAAATCCACAAAAAGAAGTTATCAAAATTCCCTAGCCCTTTTGGTTATATAGACATATGAGCAATCTAAAAACGAAGTACTGGTTCTGTAACTTCAAAATTGTAGAAGAAGATAGATTTTGAAAAAAAACTATTTTATCGTATTTTTCGAAAATAAAAAAAAATCCAGTGCAGATACCAAAATTTTGTCCAGGCAACAAATGATCTTTGCATCATTTCACACCCACTGTGACAATTTCAGACAAATCTATCCGTAAGTACCGGACTTTTTTCTACTCAGACGGTGTCCTTAATTAAGGGGGTCCTCCGGAGCCCCTTGTCTCTCCGATGGTCATTTTTCATGGTTTTGTTAGAAAAGGACCCTTAGGTGGTGGACTATTCGGTCCTAAAATTTTATGAAGCTACGAACAATAGATCCCCCCAGGGGGGGGGGAGGGGTAAGGATACCAAAATATTTAATTTTCGACCCCATTTCGAACCCATATATAAAAACGAAAGAAGAAATGAAAAATTTGCGAATTTACTTTTGTTAGATATGTTCCAAGGATTCTAAAAATGTCTTTGTTTTTGTTCTAGCATAAAAACTCAATAAGTTCTATTCTTTTGAAATAGCAATACCAGGGGACTAAAAACCAATATGTCAATTTTTTTCAAAAACTAAGGCCTGAATCTAAAAAATGTATGGATTAAATTGTGTTTATTTTCGAAAGTTACATGTAATAGTCAAATTTCAAAAGAATCACTGAAAACAAAAAATTTCATAACTTCTATGAAATAAATAGAATTGTTTTTTTCCCATGGAAATTACAATTCCCAGTGTGAATATGAAATTATGCATGGAGATAATCGAAATAAAAATGAAAACAGCATTCAATTACATAAATTTTCCATTATATTACACTTCAACAAAAAATTTTGTTTTTGGCCTGTCGTGTAAAGTCACTTAATTACTTTCAAAATTCAAATGAATAGAAGTCATTGAGTTTTTATGCTATGAAGAAAACAAAGACATTTTTTCAATTCTTGGAACATTTCTAACAAAGTTATATTGCCACTTTTTCCATTTTTACACTCTAATTTTTTTATCATAGTTCAAATCCAAAAATTTCGGTATATATGATATATTGGTAAAATATCGCATATATATATAAAAAAATACAAAATCCATGAGTATAACTTTGTTGAAAATGTTCCAAGGATTCCGAAACTGTTTTTAAATTTGTTCAAGCATTAAAACTCAATGACTTCTATATTTTTGAAGTAGGTTTAAAAATGAACCAAAAAACTAATATTTCAAATTTTTCGGAAAAACTAAGGCATAAATAAAAAAAATTTCAGCTAATCAAATGTGTTTGTCTTGCAACAATACATATACTGACCAAATTCCAGACCAATCGGATCAAAAAAATATTTTTTTTTGGAGGACCCTCTTAACCCACATCTTCGTCGTCAACGAAAAATTGAATTTTGAATCCTACTGCAACGTTTTGAAAACAGAAATTACTCTATGAAAAAGGGTCAAAGCTTCAAACAAGAAGTTCCTGTTCCAATAGGATTCGGCTCCCGGCCTTTTAATTCACCTGACCTGATCCCGTTGGATTACTATTTTTGGTTGCAAATTGAGGCTAAATTATTCGCAAAGTATTACAACAGCGTCAGTCTTTAAGAAGGACGTATAGAAAAAAGGCGGTAGAATCATTGGAAAATACAGAAATAATAAGCGCTTTCGACAGCACGGAAAAGCCGCCCTCATAGCTGAAGGCGATATTAACGAACACAACTTTTGTTCTCCTGGCCACTAAAAATAAATTGTCAAATTTTCAGAGAATTATGTTAATCTTTTCACAGAAGGAGAAATTGAACGAATTTATCTGGAAGACCAAGCATGGGCTACAGATGAGTGCGTAAAGTTTCTACAGTACCGAACATTTACAGGCCACAATAAATCTTTGGAAAAATGGATAAGGGCTGAGCACTGCAATAAACCAACCCTAAATTTAGGTTGCTTCGCTGGAGTGCAGGAAACCATAGACACTGCACTGATTTCCACATGAGGATACTCGAACTCGTGCTCACACGAAGTAACGTATTTTTTGTCAAAAAAAATGATTAAGATGTTATAATTTTGTATACAAATTATGTAGCACATACAATCTTTTCGTCATATAAATTTCAGCATTAACACGGCACCTAAGTTTTGAGCAATGAAATGTAAACACTCACCAAACATTCAGCTTTTAACATAATTAATATTCAGTTTTCCAAAGGAAATGTTCCTTGTTTTTTCTCCCCATACTAAAAGGCTGGTTTCTAAAAAATCTTATATGCTTTTCTTGCGGAATCATTTGCTCGTCTTACTACTCTTTTTACTAACTCCAAGTAGTGTTTGTATTTTAATTAGTTTATTGGCTGGCAAAAGCGAAATATTTTCTGACATCGACCCAGATATTGATATTTTCAAGATGCAATTTCTGAATTGAACACATTCCTCATAGAACAAATGAGTAAATATCGTAAAATTTGATGATAGAATCTGTGAACGACTACTTGTCAATATTATGTTGAACCCATAGATCACTAAATCGAAAAATTGACGAAGTAAATTGTCCCACACGTTACTAAAACTGTGACGTTGACGCCATACGTCTCTCTAACAGGTGGTTAAAGGGCACTATGAATGAATTGCAAAGCTTTACCAGCCATCATTTGAAACGGAAAAATGGTAAATGTGATGGAGGTGTGAATAGGCACACGTAAGAAAAGTTGATCTGAGATTCCTTGCTAATTCAACTGTAATCTATATCGATATTCACCTTGTTTGCTAAAATATTAAAAAATGGTAAATGTTTTTGTCTAGTAATTGTGAAAAAGGTTAGTCCGTTTTTATTTTATAATAAATTTTGGCTATTTTCTCGAGTTGACAGTAACTGAAAAGCATCACCGATAAATTTTTCCACTACTATTTTCCACTATTATTCTTGGATAAAAACACACACGATTTTAAATATATACTCCTTTCATCGAGGTGTCATCTACACATCATATGGCAATTTACTAAAAAGTTATTTCTTTTCAGAACAGATTTGCAAAAATATTAAGAGACAAGTTTTCTGAATGATATCACGAGCACTACTATTGCGCTAACGAAAGTGGGAGAACATGGAGAGAAATGGCATCCTACTGAAAGAAGGAACTGTCCTCGCCTCAAATAAACTGAGACAGACCTCGGCTCTGATTGCACTTTAAATTTGCTATGGGGCTCCGTAATTTGATCGCTATTGCCTCAATCAGCGATGCACGGGTCGATAACGTAGTTGAAGGAACGAACGATTTTCAATCGTTTTCAAAAAAATGAAGAAATTTGACGTTCAAACCATGATCTCTGCTGTAACATTGGTGAGTGCAGCTTGAGGCCTGTCTGTGCTGCTTGCATACGGTGTCGAGCGTATTCATTGTGTGCGTAATACAGGCAGCTCTCCAGCAGACTTCTGGGAAATTGAAGCGGTGCACAACTCTACTCTTCAAAATTTCAGGAGTTTTTGATCCGAAGGAATATTTTGAGGACATTGTAAATGGTTGAAAAGAATAGTCAAAACGCAGTTGTATTTTCATGTAAGAGATAAAGGCTTAAGATGATGCTTTTAGATGAATTTTCGTAGTCTACTCATTTTGCTGGAGGTTGAAAGGTTAGACAACTGAAAATAAACACAATATCATTCGAACTTGATGCAGAATTTCGCTCGAAGTGTCCAGCAAGCGAGTTTTAATTTCGTTCTCCGTGAGCTTTTAGGAGGAAACAACACAACGTTAAAACTAAATCAATGCATCCAGTCAATGTTGTTCGTTCATCACTCACGTGAGTACTCCAAAAAATAAACGAAAGCCTTCAACTGCTCATGATGTAGTGATAAACACTGAGTCCTGTCGAGCTTACTAGACATCTCACTAAGATGGTGAAATATCAGAAGATATATTTTATAGATTGAAATTCAGTTACAAGTCCAATAAAGAAGCCACTCCTATTTTCCGATATCATCCCTGTTATTGAAGGAATCTCTCGTCTGCGCAGTTCTGTTGATATGCAAAAATTGATGCAGCTATGAAAATGGAATCCATTGTCTGAGAAAACACCACTGATTACGAGGAAAAAAACGTCTCACATTTCTTCAATAACTTCTTAGTTTATACTATAGAAAGTATTTCTGACACCATCACGACAAATCCATCTCATCAGTTGAAGTACATGTACGTCTCCAAAAAATGTATTTCTTCTTCATGATACGTGTTAATGCCTTCGATCTTCTTCGCTGTACTAACAATTTAAATTGTGAATTACATAGATTAAAATGGTTCTCAAACAGAGTATACAGGCTGATGTCGGATCTAATGCCTTCGAATTCTCTTGGGCTTGATCAACCCTTCTTGTTCTTCAGATATTTTTCCAAACTCTAAGAATTATTCGGGTAGGTTAGGTTTTGAAAAAATCATAATAACATCAGCGTTGACATTTATATGCTGGAGTGCTTCTGTCGTACTAGTTTTTAGCCGAAGAAATTGTCCACAAGAACGTGTGCTCTTACATCAACAAACATAATTGCTCTGTGAAGAACAAGTTGATTTTTTGTCCTTCAAAATCTACAACGCAGGTCAATTTGAATGATTTGGATTATCAGCATTCTAATATCAATGGAGTAAATGTTGTTTTATTTTTTACTTTCGATGAACGTTTGGCTGTATTGACAATAACATATTTTCTTCCAAATTCTGATGCAACGGTAATGAAGGTGTTGTTCATATATACATTCAATATCACAATTGGTGATTCGTCAGCAAGTTATTGTAGTTAATAATTCCATAAAAGAGTTACTTGAAATCAGTCATGGCGATCCACAAAGATTGCTAAAGGACCTATGATGTTTCTCGTATTCATAAACGTTATATTTATATATACTTCTTTTTCCAATTCACAATTTATACTGAAAATATATCCATCGCTTCAAACCTTGCTATTGAAAACTATTTATAATACACTGAAAAGGTATAAAAATGGTAAACTCAAAGAAACCGACGCAGCTTGAGGTGAATAAAATTTACATCAATGCTACGAAAGATTTTGGGTAAGGAATAGTAATAAATGTAAGCCACAGCCGGGAGAAGTTCTAATTTCTCAAAATCAAGTGGAGACACCGCTGAGATACAAAAGGGCTAGGATTTGGTTTAAAGGCAGCCTCCTGGAAATCACACTAAATTTGTGGTTCTCGTGTTACTTGAGGAAGACAAGGGCGTACGTCCTCCAAACCAATACTTCATCACCCGTAGCTTCGTTGGGAATATAAGAGAAGACAAGGGGCAGGTTATTAATATAAGGTAATAGTTAAAAACACACAGGCTTGCAATAAGGTAATAGTTTAAAGCATGTAGGCTAGTAACAAGGTAATATATATACATAGTGTTTCTGGTGAACCAACAAACCACTTGCAATGCATGGGCGCCATGTCCGTGAACACAACTCTTTCTTTTTCACGCCAACTTCCTATGTAATTTCGAGGATAAACAACTTGAAAAATAAAGAAAGTGGATTAAAAATGTTCTCAGCTAAAGTTCTTGAGGCTATAACTGATATAATAGCACCGTGCATATCTAATATTATCAACCATTCACTTTTCCAGGGTATCTTCCCAACTCTCTCAAAATTGCCAGCATGACCCCTATTTTTAAAAATGGTGATAAAAATTACATTGATAGTTATAGACCTGTCTCTGTACTACAAATTATTAGCAAAATATTCGAGAATATTGTGCATAAAAAAGTGTGTTCTTATTTTGAATAAAAATCTTTTCTCTGCGATAAACAATACGTTTTTCGTTCTACAAAATCGACAACACAGGCTATATTGACTCATTTATAATACCTTTACTCATATATACATAGATGATGGAAAGCTAGTTCTCTCCATGTTTTTTGATTTTCGAAAAGCATTCGGTTGCGTGGACAAAAACATTTTACTATCGGAAGTACACTGCTATGGCATCAACGGAGTTGCACAGAAATGGCTCAAAACATACTTAACAAATTGAAAGCAATGTGTTGGGATTGACGATGCACAATCAGAACTACTGACAATCAGGCATGGAGTACCGCAAGGGTCGGTCCTTGGGCCTCTTCTCTTTTTTGATCTTAATTAACGATATTGTTAAATCTTCTTCATTCTTCAAATTCATACTTTTTGCCGACGACAGCACGCTTTCTTCGGCTCTTCCAAAGGAAAATCCAGTTTTGATTGTGGAGAACGTAAATAATGAGCTGCAAAATGTTTCAATGGGGATTAAAGCTAATAAAATATGTCATTATATTGAAATGACAAAATACGTTATAGTCTCATACGAGAGAAATATGTCTCTTCGATGAGTTAAAATTGGTGATGATGAAATTGATGAAACTAACTCCTGTAAGTTTCTGGGCATTGTATTAGATAAACATCTGACATTCATAGAGCATATTGCACCTATCAGTACTAAATTATTCAAAATCCGTTGGAATCCCGCATAGGTTGGAAAATGAATTGCTTGAAGTAGCTTCAAAATTACTTTATCGAACGATCATTTCACCATATCTGTAATACGGAATAGAAGTTTGGCACGGAACTTATAAAAATAAAACCAATTTGCTCTTTGGACTGCAAAAAAGAGCCATTCGAGCGGTAATGAAATTAGAATTTAATGCTCACACAAATGATTCATTCAAAAGTGTGAAAATACTTATGCTTTTTGGTCTCTACAAGCTCTCCATGTGTAATTTCAGAGATAAAACATTGACTGATGATGGCTACAGAGAACTCAAACAATTACTAACAGCTCAAAATGGCCATCATGATAATGTAACCCAAAATAGAAGTAACTTCATACTTCCTTATTATTCGAAACCTCGGTCACAAAACAGTATCCTTTTCATTGGAACTAAGAATTGGAATGCAATCCCTGCTGAGATCCGTGGAAAAAATTCCTTCAAAGCTTTCAAAACAAATCTTGAATCCTTCTTCCTATCGAAACATTAATCACTTAAGGTAATCGATTCAATTTTTTCTGTTATACGACTTATCTTGATAAGGTAATTTGCTATGATTAATAATGTAGATCTTAATTCTGCTCCTCGTAGTTTTCTTGGATATACTGTTCCCATCTAGCCCAAATTAACTATTTAAAAAAAAAAAGCATTGAATCATGATAAGTCGTGTATGCCCCTAGATTAAGTAAATTAGGTTAAACATAATCAGTACACTTTAAAAAAGCTTTGATGATAGGATGCCCTAGAAATCGTTGAACTATATGGTAAGCACTTAGGCTAGTAATAAAATAGACGTGGGAAGCACGTACGAGGCGTGTCCGTAAAATAAGTTCCACGGGCTGCCGCTGGCGCTAGGATCGTTTCTATGCGCGTCCAGGCAACAGAGGCAGGTTGTTTGGTTCCCTCACTCCAATCCCTTACCAAGCCAGCGTCGCTGCGACGTTTAGTCTTGGGCTATTGGCTCAGCAGCCGTCAGCGATGGAGCTTTCTCATGCGTCTCCCGCCAGCTGCGAGTTGCGGTCTGTTATTCGTTTCCTGGCCGCTAAGAAGAAATCGGCGAAGGAAATTCACGAAGAACTTTGTCAAGTGTATGGAGAAGAGTGTATGAGCTCCGGGATGGTGCGCAGATGGGTCAAGGACTTTAAAAATGGCCGAACAGACGTCCAGGACGAAGCCCGTGCAGGGCGGCCATCGGTTTCCAACGAAACAGTTGCCAAAGTCGAAGCGGCAATGCTTGAAGATCGACGGATTACAGTTCGGGAGCTGTGCGAAAAGATTCCGGAGGTCAGCAAAACCACAATTGACAAGATTTTGACTGAACATTTATGCTATTCAAAGGTCTGCGCAAGAGGAGTACCAAAAATGCTCACTGCAGACCACCAGCGGCAGCGGGTTGAAGCGGCCCAAAAATTTCTGGCTTTTCACGGAACAACCGAAGAGGAATTTCTGGACTCCATTGTTACTGGTGACGAGACCTGGGTACACTACACGACACAGGAAACAAAGGAGCAATCGAAGCAGTGGAAGCACCCTTCTTCGCCAAGAGCAAAGAAGTTCAAACAAGTCCCGTCTGCTGGGAAAATCATGGCTAGCGTTTTTTGGGATCGAAAGGGCGTATTGTTGTGCGAGTTTATGCCTCGCGGGACAACAATCAATGCTGAACGGTACTGTGAGACCTTGAAAAATCGTAGACGTGCAATTCAGAACATAAGAAGAGGAATGCTGACAAAAGGAGTGCGTTTTTACTATGACAACGCCTGACCGCACACCGCCAATCGAACCACAGCCCTCATCGAAAGATTTGGATGGAAAATGGTGTCTCACCCACCCTACAGCCCAGACTTAGCACCAAGTGACTTCCATCTCTTCCCCGAGTTGAAGAAAAACCCTGGCGGAACCCAATTCCAGACAGATGAAGAGGTACAAAATGCGGTTGTTAGTTTTCTACACGGACAAGCTGCAGAGTTCTATGACTCTGGTTTAAAGAAGTGGGTGCCTCGAATGCAGAAGTGCATAGAACGCAACTGCGATTATGTAGAAAAAGACTAAACTTTCCAGAAGTGTACTTTTCTTTGCAGTTAAACCAGTTTTTTTGATATGAAAAAATCCGTGGAACTTATTTTACTGACACGCCTCGTACATTAGTAACACGGTAATAGAGTTATCGTAAACCAGGCAAATGTTGGTTGTTGAGCTGCTCAGTCGACCCTAGAGTCAGTGCCAAGCTCACTTACAACTAACATCAGGCGTCGACAGCAGGGCTTGTTGAAGACGCAGACGAGACGGACTGCAGACGCAGACGAGACGGACTGCGGACTGTAGACCCGAAAAAACGCTTCAGGATACATGGTGGGCGGAGGGACGATATAGCTGAACGACTGACGGGACTTCGCTGCACATTAATACGGCGATCTCTTTTCGCTTGCTAGATCACCCTTAAAGTCTGGGAAATAAATTATCACAGAGATGTTGCTTGCCCAAGAACTTGAGGTGTTCTCTTTGAATTAGAAGGCGGGTTTTCGAGGAAGGGTTCGATGTAACTCGTCCTAATTTCGAAAAGTTAACGAAGATAAAATCTTTACTTTCAAAGTGTATATCGTGTGATGGTTATAAACTTTTCACTGCCAATAAAACTTTCAAAAGAGCTAATAATGTTTCACCTAAAGAAGCTCTGAAAGTATTGAATGAGATAAAATCCATTCTCATTTCTATGTAATGAAACAGAAACGGGGAGTGAGACATAAAATGAAAGGGAAAACTAATTTTAACGAAGTACGGACTACGGAACCCATTAAAGCAATAAAAAACCCAGGAGTGCAAAGCTTGCACAAATCATTCATTCACCTATTTATAGTGTAGCTTTCTGATCTCTTGTCATTTTCCCTAAGGAATTTCAGCGGTAAATCCTTGAATGACCATGGCAATGAAAATCTTAAACAATTACTATCGGCTGAAATTAGTCATCGCAACCATTCAATTCAAAATCGAAGTTAATTCATTCTGGCGTAAAACGACCGATCCCGATCTCAATACAGTTTTTACTTAATTTAAATATAAGTTTGAAAGTCATTTCCTTTTAATATCCGCGAGGAGAAATTCAAAGGGCATTTAAAAAGTTAAGATGTTATTTCTGATCTAGATATTTATGAAGGTAGCTGCCAAGGACTTGCAGTCTCATCTCTATTTTGAACTATTCATAATTGAAGAAATAAATAGAAATAGATAAACTTGTTTGGGCTCACAAGTAGTTATATTTCCAACCTTTCTTAGGAAATAGTTCTAAGCAAATTCTCTGCACTGATGTTCCGCTTGTGAAAAGTATATTGTTTACATATTGGAAAAGTTTTAGAACAATTTTCCATAATGTTCTGCAGTTCACTTTTACGCAAATGTAGAAGTATGATCTACGTATTTTAATAATTTGATGGATCTTGCATTTGCGAGCAGTATTGTAAATTGTTTCGAAATTTTAGAGCCCAGATTAGATTAGAAAATAATTTCCAAAATATGAGTGTACCGTAAATGACGAGCGGTCAGCATTAGTTTTAGTGGAATTTATTGCTGCAACCCGTTATTGTTGTCCCCTCATACATTGGTCGCTGAAGTAATCTTCACTGTTAAGATGTTAACTTCTACCCTTACGACTTCATTTTTCTCATTTAGCTTATCAGTATACGATGTTCGTTCTCCAAAAAAAAAATGTTATTTACTTCTTTTACAGAACATTTACCGTAAAAAATTGCGTTTTAGCTATTGCTCTCTTTTCCCTCATTACCTGAGCGACTCCCCGATGATAGTTCAAACCAACTCACTATGATGTTTGCCTTTGATGAACACATGCTGTACTTGAGATATCAAGCGACAAGTTTCGGATATTTCAGAAATTGAAAGTAATCAGATTTAGGATTTAGACCTGATAGCGGCCGCCCACCGGATAGCTGCACAATGCAGAATACTTTTTTCCCTCCCCAGTATCAGCAAAATAAAACTTTAATTAGGACCACTGTAAGGGCATGGCTTAGCGCGTGCGTCCTGTCTCCTAATAAAGTGACCCCGGAGAGAAAGCCAGTGCTTGGCCATGCTCAGTATTATAATTCCGCCGAATACCCGATAGCCGTGTTGTTAACTCGTCACGCCATCGTGTATGGCAGGTACGTAGAAGCCAGGCTGTAAGTCTTTCTTTTGTGCGTGATTCAGATATCTTGAAGCTATATTGTCAGTTGAGCTTCTGTAATATTTACGTAGATACTTATCCATGTTTACGCCCTTCAGGCTGGGGAGGATATAGCGAGTCTTCCGAAGTGTCATGCGTCCTGTCGACCGCTCACTGTGCCGTGCTATTCATCCTTTCGTGTACCGGCTTCCTCGTATGACCCTGTTGGTCAGGGACGCCCAGGCCCCCAGACCTCAAATGGCCTTGGAGTTGCTGTCCGTGCTTCTCCAGTTAACTACGTGTAGCTTCGTCTCGAGTGCCCTCTTGAGGAAGGGGTTACTACTCAAGCCACCTTGTGACTGGGTGTGCTTGGCTGACGTCTAGATTTGAGACGTAGGACCTCGGTCCGGATTATATTTTGTATGTTGGGAATGTTTTAGGATTAAGAGGGTAGCTTAAGGATCTGCGCCAACTTCGGCTTCCGTGTTCGTTCCGAGTTGGACGCCACTTCGAATACTAATACATAAGTTAAGTGTTAATTTGATCCTGCCTTTCTCTGACCCTCTGGTAATCCGCTCCTCTGATAACGTTTCCGCGGGGACTCGTCTCGTGTCTCTCCCCTGGGCTGGACGAGGTTCCCCTATCTATTTACGTGGGGAGGGTACCTTACGAGGCCGGGAGCTGACCTTCAGTCCCAGGTACTCTTTGATGCCAGGCGTAAGCTGCGCCGTTAGCCCGCCTTGGCCCATCAAACCCTCACAACCACCTATAACTTTATGCTCTCAGGAACATATATGAAGTCCTCGCCCATTTTAGAAATATTGCTGTGATGCAGATGGGCTTTAGAATTTTCGGTTACTTTTGCAAAATTTAGCAAATCTAAGCTTTGCGAACCCTCTTTGACAATACCACTGTCTTCATTGCAGAACTAATATAAATTTTTGACACAAAAGATAGAGCAAATGTTCAATTCTGTTAGCCTAACGAAATTCGATGCACCATTCCTGTGCTCCAACATTCGTGAGCTGATGCATAAATACGGAACTCGCAGCTCGCAACAATATTGAGGAATTCGTATTCTGAATTGAATATCCGCCGAGGAAATTCGAAATCCGGGTTTCGCTAAAAATGAAAACTAAAATTGTACATAATCAAACGTAAGCTCTACTAAGATACAGTTCAATTTTCGTGGTATGCATCCATGTTTTGTGGCATATGAGCGTACGTAGAGCCTGTCACTTTTGGCATGATACGTACTCGTAGGAAAGTTAGTGAGTTTGTAGTTTTTTAACCTTCTGTCCAGCTATCCATACTTTCAATCTTTCCGCAGCCAATGCGGTACATTGTTTTAAAAGGAGACATTTATGAAAGACATTTGTGCAAAAAATTATATCTCTACCAAACTCCTATAACCCTGAGGTTGCAACAAAATTTTAGTGAGTGTCTAAAGTGTTAGTAAGTTTATGGGGTGTAGCTGCGCATCGACTTCCCTTGCATGGTATTGTTTAGGGCTCCCAAGGTACATTAATCAATATAAATGATCATTCCCCTTAGTTTGGATTTGCTGTACGTGCCATTTGCCGTATATGCAAGAAGTGTACTCTAGGCAGTCGTGGTATATATTTAAATTCTTTCAAAAAGGCACTTGCATGTGTAGAAATAAGTGTTACTTGTCCCGTTACTAAGAACAGTCAATCAAGTTTGTTATACGTGGTATAGTCCTATGGTGCGTAGAAATAAAGATTACTATTTTACGGATAAATTATTATCTTTAAAACACTGGAATTCCTCTTGCTCATCAGGCAACATTTTGCCCCATATCCATGCAGTAATGCCCCACATCACATCCGGTCCTACATCCCCAATTAAGGCGTGCCAGCAACGCTTGCAGCCCGCTCAACCGCAACTAGCTCTACTAACAGCATTCAGATAGTGTCTTACGCCGAAGATCGCCGGGGTTTTACCTCTCGGAATCTAATGTATCACATCACGGAACCAGTATCCTGTAGACATTCGAACTCCCAAATATATATGTGTTTACCTACGAGCACCCATTATTTACCCAAGTGTCAAAACAGTTTCAAGTAGGAGGGGAAGGCGATAACAACACACACTATAGTAAAACTCCAAATATTCCATCGCCCTCTTCCTTAATACTATAATCAAGGAACACTTTCCGAACACGATTTTAATTTTGCATTTCAACAGCTTATGTTTAACATCGCCTCTTCTCTACGGATATTTATCCGTAATATTTCTTCACTTACGTATCACAGTAGCAGCAATTCGTCTGCCTCTTTAGGACAAAGCCGAAGCCCCGTGCAAACGAGCGCTGTGAGCCTTGAAGATAGGCCTCCTGCTCTTTAAGTTAGGCGGGCGGCGGCCAGCTCTGCTCTCCACATAAATCACAGAAGCGGCAACCAACTTTAGGTGGCCGAGATCGAAGACAAACCGACTCTGTTCCATCCCAATTTCAGATCTATTGTACTGAACTGAGCCCCATGGCTACCAGCGAGAGCAATGAGCCACTTACATGAGGGCACAAAGTCATACTCGGTATCAGAGAATGCTTTAAGGCTTGCCGAGACACAAATCTCTCGGCAGGTTCCCTAAAGTCTGGACCTGACTTTTACACGATTCGCTCGAAGTATTGAGCAATGGACGAGATGTCGAGTGGTGTGAAATAAACAACAGTGAATCTGTCTTAGAGCAAAACCCCCACTTCTTAAAGGCTATACTCATTTGAAATACACCACGGTACACAATATTCCATATAAGCTTATGAACTGCACAACAGGCAATCGACTCTAATTTTTTACTTCTTTCTGACGCCTTATTAGGCCGGGTTGTCGAGTACGTAAATTAAATGGAAATCTAATAATCACGTCACTCTTGTTCATAATGAAGCAGTGGCAAGAAATGACTCTCATTGCTCTTGATAAACGTTGAAACACTTAGCGTCTAGTCAGAGGTCTACTGAACCAGCAGCAGCAGGTGGAGGCTGCATGAGGCATTTATATAATGTTCATGCGTTCTCATTGTATGATACAAATTCCCTCTATTTAACTTCTCTATTAACTCCGTGGTAAAAATAAGTGTAAGCTTATCACTATTATATTTTGGGCGCTCCCTTCTGTTTCTTTTTCGCTTCACGCGATTTATTCATTTTTCCAGTTAATTTCACCGAAAAAATCGAATAACAGTCCTAACCGACAATATTTTTCTTCTTTTTCTATTCGTTCCCCAGGTTTGTCATTTTTCACTACTTGCTTTTCGTAAAAAATTTCCCCTTCTCTCCATTTGTCTCAAACTTCTTTGACTGAATTGTTCTTTTTAATGTCGGTTGTTTCGATCCCGAATTGTTTCATAGGTTATGAAATAAATCTAACAGCAATTTTTCAAACAACGATTGTACGCTCATCTGAAGATTTTTCTGTTCCATTCCTGGTTCATAGCACCCAAACACACTTTCATTTCTTTGTTGAAAAAGACTTGCAACATGCTCATCCAAGCATTTTACTTATTTCATTTTTAGTTCCAGTAGGTGCATCAGAATCCCATTCTAAGTAACCTTGAACACCTAATTTTGCATGAACTCGCTATAAAATGTAATATATTTTTTAACCTGTATCATACAATCAATGTGGAAGTTAATCGATACTGTTGCATCAGAGATGAAACTAAAACTAGAATGAAATGCAAAATTTCCGTAATGATGTAACAATAACGCTAAAACTTCTTTTAAAAGTTAGGGTATTATGCAGCCAGTAGAGTTAAATATGTGATAACGTATAGCTACTGGTATATCCATAAAGGATAAAAAACATGAGTGTCTATGCGTCTAAACTTTAACTTGACTGTATAATTTGCTTATGATTCATATAGTAAACTTTGAAGCTATCAAAGGATACAGGCCTATAATAAACAGAATTATTGTAATTCAAGTTATAGAAGCCGAGTCCGTCATCTCCTTGAACGCTCGCGCGTCTTAATTTAAACTTATTGCGCCTGCCTTTGGGTAACGTTGCTTATTAATGATGACCCCGTCAGAAGCAGGGACGCATCTTAGATTACAGGGATTGCCAAGAAAGCAGTTACCGTCTCAACGGAGAATTTCTCATCCCTTATCGGCGAGCTGCCGTCGACACGATGTGGACTGCCTGCAGTTTCCGGCCTTGTCTCCCCTAGCCGCCAAATGGGGCTCTCTGATTCTACCGAGAAATTCATTCGGAATCGTTCGAACAGATCAGCTGCCTAGGGAAAGTCGGAGTCGCTGTGTTGCAAAGCTACTGCATTCTCTCAGTTTAAGGCTCCTCGTCCACGGAGGCGATGCGATAGATCACGAAAACAAAGCTCATCACGTCGCATGGGACGCGTTGCATCATTACCGCCAGCTGAAGCAACTCGTATAGCACGAAAAGCCAATAAACATCTTCCATTTCCCGCAGCGTTGCCTTGAAATAACATTACTGATTTCAATTGGCATTTAGAATAACTATTAAATGTCTATTTTAGTTATTTGTGGGTTTTGGAACTTTCAAGACTTTTTTTTGCGCTATGATACATGTTTCACACCGATTATAATTATTGCTTGTACAGGGTGGTGTGTAATTCGATGCACAGAATTTAACCATACACAGAAAAACGCAAATTAAAATGATTTTCATGACTGCCAAAAACCTGAAAATTGCTTCGTTTTAGAGAAATGATGACCTGAAATAATTTTATACTCCCGTAAGAATAGCTCAAAGCGCGCACCAACAGCCGGCCCAAGAAGTTAGACTTTACTCGTTGGGTGCATGGTAAGCCTACATATTCCTATGAGAATCTAAAATTATTTCAGGTCATCATTTCTCGAAAATGGAGTTTGGAGGTTTTTGTCACGCATGAAAATCGTTTTATTATGCGTTTTTCTGTATATGGCTAAAATAGGTGCATCGGATTACTTAACAACTTGTATATGAGAAAAGCTACATTACAATACATTGTAAGCAAGATTAATTGTAAGGACCTCCTTCCTGTGGGGGTGAGGGGGATTCTAGAATTCTCCCACCGTGGTCCGCTTCGTGTCGTTAGAGGTGACTAAAGTGGACGAAGCGAGGGGACTGGGGATCTCCTCCTCTGTAGTGATTTTCCCCGAGAGGCAGCAGGCCAATGAAGGGGGTGAGAGGGGTCGAAAGACCACTCAAACCCTAATAATAGGATCTATGAATGTAAGGGGGTGTGGAAGTAGAGCGACTGAGAATAAGAAAGAAGAGATTGGAAGAATGATGATGAGTCGGAAGCTGGATGTATTGGCCCTGAATAAGACGAAGTTGACAGGTGGTGATGAATTGATGTTTGGAAGTGCGTGTGGAAGAATATCTGGGGTGCGTGAGGGAAATGCAAGAGAGGGTGTGGCTATATTATTGAGTGAAAGAATTAGAGAAAAAGTAGTTGAATGGGGTGAGGTGTGAGAAAGAATGATGGGGGCGAGTAAAATAGGGGTAGAGTCATGGGTGTTTGTGAGCGCATATGGACCGGGATCGGAGAAGAGTGGGGAGGAGAGAGGAGTTTTGGGAGAAGTTGTCCGAGTGTGTTGCAAGGCAAGAGTGGGGAATGGTTGTAGAGTTGATTTGGAATGGTTGTTGGTTGTGGATGGGGGACCTGAATGCGAGAGTGGGGGGTGAGGGGGTGGATGGTGTCGTTGGCAGGTATGCAGTAGCTGGGGTGAATGAGAGTGGTGAATATTCGGTGGAATTGTGGGTAGAGAGTGAGTTAGTGATTGGGTATAGTATGTTTGAGAAAAAGAGCATAAACAAGTACACATATGTATATATGTGAGGATGAATGGAGGTGTGATAGTGGGGAGAGCTTTGATGGATTATATTTTGATTAGCAGGGGAATGATTGGTTGTTTGCTTGACGTACCTGTATTCCGTGGTAAGATGAATGGGATATAGGATCATTACTTGGTAGAAGGAAAGCTGAGAGTGAGTGGAGTGTGAGGAGGTGTAAAAAGAGGAGTGGAGAGGAGGGGTTAAATCTAAACAAGTTGCATAGAGCTGAGCGTGAGTGTGAGTATCAGGAGAAGATAAAAGTAGAGTATGGGAGGTTAGAGGTAAGTGAGGTTGGTGGAGTGGAAGGGGAATAGAAGTTATTTAGAGATGCGGTGGAAAAATTTGCATGGAAATGTGTGGGGTAAGGAAGGCTGGAGGGGGATTAGAAAGGGGAGTGAATGGTGGAACGGAGATGCAGGAGCGGCTTGAGAAGAAAGCGGGGGGGTGTTCGAACGGTGGCTGCAAAAGGGCAGCCAGCAAAATTTTGAAGAGTATAGAGAGGAAGAAGGAAGCACAAAGAATGGTAAGGAGAGCATAGAGGGCGGCGGATGAGGAGTGGGGGAGGAAGTTAAGGGGACTTTATGGAGAGAAGGAAGGTTTTTTTGGAAGGAAGTGAAGAGAATTAGGAAAGGACAGGGGGAGAGTGCGAGAGTCGAGAGTGAACGAGAGCGAAGGATGCAAATAGTAGGCTGCTAGTAAAGGGATGTGATGTGAGGAAGAGATGGGCGGAGTATTTTGGGGAACTGCTGCACGTGGATGATGGTGCGAGAGTGGTAGCTGTTGGAAATGATATTAGAATGCCTGTGTTTGGAGAAGTTACAAGCAATCGAATAAGAAGTGAAGAAGTGAAAGGTGCGTTGACTATGATGAAAAATTGGAAAGCTCCAGGTATGGATGGCCTTAGAATGGTTGACACGTTTGTTTATTGTGTATTTTGAGGCTAGTAAAGTGCCTGTAGGTTGGAGTAACGCGTTTTTAGTTCCGTTGTATTAGGGGAAAGGTGACAAGTATGAGTGTAGTAATTCCAGAGGTATAAGTCTACTGAATATCGTTGGGAAGCTGTATGGAAGAATTTTAATTGGAAGAGTGAGAGTGGTGACGGATGGTGTGCTTGCTGAAGAACAATGTGATTTTAGAAGTGGTAGTGGTAGAGGTTGTGTGGATCAAATGTTTGCTGTGAGGCCGGTGAAATGAGAAATACTTGGCAAAAGGAAAAGATGTATATTGGGCATTTATGGATCTGGAGAAGGCGTATGACAGGGTGGACCGTGAGACATTATGGCAGGTTTTAGGCTTGTATGGAGTGGGTGGGAGACTGTTCAATGTGATCAAGAGTTTCTATATTGATAGCAGAGCATGAGTGAGAGTAGAGAATGAGGTGAGTAATTGGTTCCCAGTTGTGACAAGTATGAAACAGGGATGTGTGACGTCGCCGTGGTTGTTTAATTTGTTTATGGATGGTGTAGTGAGAGAAGTGAATGCCAGAGTGTTGGGAAAAGGTGTGCAGTTGGTGGGACAAAATGGTATCAGTTGGGAAGTGTGTCAGCTGTTGTTTGCAGGTGATACAGCGCTTGAGGCTGATTCGGAGGAAAAACTGCGAGACAGGTTGCAGAGTTTGGTAGAGCATGCGAAAGGCGTAAATTAAGGGTAAATGTAAATAAAAGGGGATGAGATGTTCAAGAGGCGGAGTGTTTGGAACATTGGATGTGATTATGAATAATGAAGTGTAAGACAAGGTAGAGATTTTAGGTACCTCGAGTCAGACGTGGCTGTGAAGGATAGTTTGGAAGTAGAAGTGAGGCATCGAGTGAGTGACGGCTGCAAGACATTGGGTACAATGAGGAAAGTTTTTGAGTGCATGAGTTTGAGTCTGAGTCCTAAGAGGGGACTGTTTGAAACTTAATCATGTCAGTTTTGTTGTATGGAGCAGTCTTGGGGTTTGAGAGCAGCTGTGAGGAGGAAGCTGGATGAGTTTGAGATGAAGTGTTTAAGGAGCATTTATGGAGTAACAAGAAGAGATAGGATCAGGAATGAGTTGGTTAGGGGGCAGACGGGTGTTGTCAAAAAGATGAGCATGCGGGTGTATGGAAGAGTGCTTGGAAGGTTTAGGCATGTTGAAAGAATGAATGTTGAGCGGCTGGTAAAAAAGATTCATCTGTCGGAAGTGAGTGGCATTAAAGTGCGAGGTAGGTCATGGATGAGTTGGATGGGTGGGGTGAAACGTGCTCTGTATGAGAGGGGTCTGACTGTGGACGTGGCGAGGGGGATGACTGCGGACAGAAGTGAGTGGAAGCAATGCAAAAAGAGGTAATTTTATTTGTTTACGTTGTCACTGGACGCCTGCCCGTGTGTCATGGGGTTGACCAGTCTTGTGCGGGGGGACGGGCTGCACTCAATGAAGCCGTCGGGGTAAGCCAGCTACGGCTGTCGGGCCTGACTGTGGAAGATGGTTGTGCTGGGCTGCTACTGATCTGTGCAGTTCTGGTGCGACCAGTGCTGCCTCACTCTCCTCCTAGTGAGTAAGAGTTACTAACGTAGGGAGGAGAAGCCTAGTATATGTATGTATGCATGTAAACAAGATTGTCTACTTCACGCTGTCGACCAAGGATGCGTCACTTTTAAGAGAAGAATTTCTTGCATTCTCATAAATATTTCCCAATTAATTATTGTTATATTCATCAATATGAAACCAAAATGACGTTATGAAAAACTGCACGGAAGCTAGTGACAATCACCTCGTCGCACAAAAAATACAACATGTAAAATTTTGGTACAACACACAAATGAGAACGAATGAAGGTGGGGGTCGTATCGTCTCAGTGAGCGGTGAGCTAGTGAACACAATGCTATTCCTATTGTGCTGCACATGCACCGTGCGATGTCACAAGGCGTCGCATCAATCGCATCGCATCACTGGGCGAGCTGATTGGAAAATTTTCTGATCAAACAATTCAGAAGTTTCAATAGCTTTTTCCAATACTTTGATATCAGCAGGCGTGGACACAGGTTTTGCATTTTCCAGACCAAATCGCTTTAGCAAAGAATTTGTGAATGCAGATTGACTCAAAGAGATCTTATCTTTTGCTTGGTCGATTTTGACTCAAAGAAAATATTTCAGCTCTCCTAAATACTTCATCTTAAAGTTAGACGCAAATACACCTTTAATTTTACGCACATCATTCAAAGAAGAGCCCGCAATAATTATATCATCCACATAGATGGCTACAATGCTCAATTTGCTGTCAACATTTTTAGTATAGATACATGAGTCCCTGTCAGTTTGAGAAAACCATGTTTCTTTAGAAAGTTATCTAAAGTAGAGTTTCAACACTTTGAAGACTGTTTTAGACCGTACAGTGCTTTATCTAATTTACAAACAAGGTTTTCTTTGCCTGAAACAGCAAAGCCCTCATGCTGAGTGACATGAACGGTTTCTTTAATTTCACCATTCAGAAAGGCAGAATCTACATCCATATGATGGATCTTCAAATTATTAACTGCGGCTAAAGCAATTACAGTTCGAACACTCTCAAAACGAGTCACAGGAGAAAAAGTTTCCTCATAATCGATTCCTAATTTGTGTGAAAAACCTTGAGCAACCAGATGTGCTTTGTGGGAGCAGATAATTCCTTCAGAGTTAATTTTTTTCTCAAACACCCATTTAGTCTTGATTGGCTTTTGATTACTGTTGGGTTCAACTAGAGACCATACATTGTTTAGTTTAATAGAAGCAAGTTCTTTTTACATGGCATCTTTCCACTTAACAGCGTCTGGACTACTCAAAGCCTCTTTCACAGTACAAGGTTCATCATCATTTTTACAGGCGCACACCCACTCGCCAAAACGTTCAGGTTCTTTCCTGATTTTAGTAGATTGCCTTAGGTTAGGCTCTAGATAAGTTTGATTTTCCTGCTCCAGTTCATAGTGATAGTTTCAGAGTTACTCTCAGGGTAACTTGAATCAGATATTGGTTGAATTTCAACCTTACTTTTAATAAACTCCTGAGACTGGACAAATTCATTTTCGTGGAAAACAACATCTCTACGCAGGAACACCTTTTTCAACTCTGGGTCGTAAAAGCGATAGCTTTTTGTCACAGAACTGTATACAACAAAGTAACAACGCTTTGAGCCCTTTGACTTAGGATCAAGTTTACATCTTTTACCTCTAGGAACATGAGCATAACAAACACAACCAAACACTTTGAAATAGAGCACATTTGGCTTACGTCCATTGAGAAATTCATATGGAGTCATGTTCTGGAGGGCAACAGTTGGACTTCTATTCTTAACATAGGTAGCAGTCGAAACTGCTTCAGCCCAGAAAGATTTAGACAAGCCTGACTCAGAGAGCATACATCGAGCAGCTTCTACTAAAGTCCTATTCATACGTTCAGCGACTCCATTTTGTTGAGGTGTTTTTGGAACAGTTTTTTTGGTGAACAATACCTTCTTGTTGCAAGAACAATTTAAATTCATTGGAAGAGTAGTCACCTCCATTATCAGAGCGCAGACATTTGATCTTTTTGTTATACTGTTTCTCAACCAGTAATTTCCAACTTTTGAAAACAGAAAAGACATCACTTTTGTTCTTAATAACATACACCTACACATATCTGGAAGCATCATCAATGAACGTCAAAAAGTAATTACCTCCACCTAAAGACATGGGGTCAATGCAACCACAAACATCAGAATGAATCAGTTCAAATGGAGAAGTTTTCCTAATTTCATCAGAAACATCAAAAGGAAGACGCTTAATTTTACCAGCAAGACAATCTTTGCATTCAATGGGATCCTCAGTCAAAGAACAATCAAATGAATAAATACCTTTGACCAGTTTGTACTTGACCAACTTTTTCAAGTCATCACTGCCTAAATGACAGAACCTAGAATGCCACAGACTTCTGTCGTCACATTAAGAAGCAGCACAAGTTTCATTAAGGCCTGTTGACAAGTGGAGTGTGCGAGCGCTTCACCACGAGCTCAGTAAAATGCTTGTTCGAGTCAGGGTGTCCACACCAAGGAAGTTCTTAAACCTCCTTGGTCCACACGGACCATGGCAGAGGTGCAGACTGCTCCAAGTAAAATCCTCAGTCTGCTCCTAGCAGCGGTTGAGAGAGAACGTACGAAGGTGGCTCTGCGACAGGCAATGGCGTTTTCAATCTCTATCAGTTGTCGCGGCTATAAAGAAGAAACAAAAACGAATGAGGAAAATGTGGGCGAAGCGTTGGCTTAAAAAAGTCCTTTTTTGGCAGCTAAACGCCACTTTTCCAAGAGAACGTGTAGGCAGGGAGCACAGACGCACACCCTACACGTTCAGCGTCTGAAATTGCACTGGCAACATTGACTCGCTCGACGAAGACCAAACTGAGACAGACTGTTGTCTACTGCTCCATTGAGTCTGAAACGAGAGAAAATGGGCGTGGTTTAAGCCTCTCTTTCCCGGTGGAGCGCTCGCCCACTCCTCGTGTCAACAGGCCTTTACTCTATACCTAATTAGTGATTCGTAATTTATGTTCTTAAAAGATTCGATTGTATTGCGATCACAAAAACATTCATTTGAATTTGCTATAAATTTTTTTGCTATTTCGCGATTTCATGCTTGAAAATTCTTCTTACTCGTGTTAAAATTTACAGAGAACAACTCGCTCAACCCGGGCTGGGTGTATCTCACAGTATACAGAATAGAGGTACTGTAGGTTCATTTCACAGAGGACAGCCGTGCGTTAAGGCCCGAATACACGAACGCTGATCACCGTCACCGATCCTTATGAGAGCCGCTTAGCCTCACCCAATGCAGCTAAGCTCCACCCACTGCAAGTCAAAATGACCCTAATTTCGTGAGCGGCACCGATCCTTATGACCGTCACCGGCATATCAAGCATGTTAGATATTTTCCCTAATCAGCGTCAATTACAATGAACGGTGACGGTGAAGAGCGCGCGTGTATAAGCTCGGCAGTGACCGTTCACGCTCACTGCTTACTGATGGGCGGGGCTTAATGCCGCTCATGATGATCGGTGATGGTGAAAAAAGCGTGCGTGTATTTTGGCCTTTAAGGCCTGTTTACACGACCATTGAGGGCGGGGGTGAGCAGTAAAGAGAGGCACAAGCCCCGCCCACTTGTTTTCGCTTCAGGCGCATTTACTGCGCAATGACAATCCAGACTATGCTCGATTTCATAAACCTGCAAACAATGATCCTGTAAAAAGGCCTTTATGGCCTGTTTAAACTATAAACAATTGGTTTAAACAATTGGCTTGTAAACTGGCCTTTATGGCCTGTTTACAGGATCATTGTGTGCGCGCGTGAGCAGTGAAGAGAGGCGCAAGCCCCGCCCCCTTGTTTTCGCTTCAGGACAGAATTTACTTGCTCAAAGACAGCGTGGCTGTAATGATACTGACAAGCTCTGGCAGCCGCCATGAAAACGAGCATGGTCCGCATTGTCATTGAGCAGTAAATGAGCCTGAAAAAAAGAAAATATACAAAAAAACATTTTTTTAATAGAATTAAAATATGAAATGTTTAACATTGATAATTTTCAATAAAATTTTCAATAGAGTTAAAACATGAAATGCTTAACATTGATTTTTAAAAGATCTTAACATTAACATCTTAGTTCATAATTACACATTGGTATCGTAATACCCATATTAAATGTCGAAACAAAAAGTGATTGACATAAATGCACTGCAAAAATGAGTTCCTTTCGTGGCGTAATCTGATTTTGAGAGTACATTTAAATAAAAGTAACCAAGAAAACATAATCCTCGCAACGCTTAGCTGAAAAACACTCTCGTTAGTGAGTGTTTTGAAATGAAAATGAAAGCAAAAAATGCATTCAAATACCTTAAACGGAGATCCTTAATTGCTTTTCATACATGGTTATCTTAATACTCATGTTAAGTGTTGAAACAAATGATTTTGATCCTTAATTGCTATTCATACATGGTTGTCGTAATACCCATGTTAATTGTCGAAACATGATTCGGAGAAAAGTACGAAAAAAGTGCGTTCCTCTTCGTTGCGGTAGTCGGATTTTGGTAATACATTTAAACACAAGTGACTACGAAAATATAATCCATGTGACGCAATGCTGAAAACCCTCTCGTTAGTGCGTATTTATAATGAAATATGAGCATAAGAACATAGGAACTAGTGATACGAGCGTGAGAGATTGATGTTAGAAGTAAAATGGGCAGATTTGATTTATTTTGCGTCTAGAACTATGAGGTTGACAGTCGGGATTTGGGACAATTTTTCGCACTGACGCACCATCTAGTATGCCAAGTGGTGAGAACGGAAAGAATATAATATTCACTATAACAAAACAAAAAATTATTATGATATTTCTTACGTATGCTAACAGTACTGGCACAAAAGAGTTCATCGGGGTCAAAGACATGAAAAGGATTAAGGTACAACGCTAGCCGCAACATTTTCAACATAGGTGGAACCGAACCGTATAAATAGTTAACTACCCAAAATAGTGTCGACAAAATGTATTCACGAGAGTTAAAAAGTAAGAAGAGTTACCGCAAAAAACTAACAAGAGCAATTTAAGGCCAGAATAAGAAGATTAAACAATGATGTTCTTTAAAGTTATGACATTCGTCGAATCCGTGGCCTTTTAAAATGTTTTAATAAGAAAGAAAAAAGATGCTAAAATACCCTCACATTAACAGTCTTTCTTTCTTTGCGGTAATTAATTTGGTTTTGGAAATGTAAATAAAAATAAGTAACTAAGAAAGCAAATCCCTGTGACACATAGTTGAAAACACTTGTTAGGGCGCGCGTATATTGGAGTATGAGTCCATAACATTTGCTGCGTAGCTAGAACAATACGAAAAGTTAGCCATCGAAAATGATTTCGTCTTAATGCACTCACGAGCGTAGGAGTTAAAATTGTCAATGAATTACGTCGCACGTTCAAATGTTTTAATATGAGCTAAAAATGCTATCAAGTATCTTGAAATTCAGACCATGGCTTGATATCTATACATGGGGACCGTAATACTTATACCGGTTAGTTATTGAAACGAATGGTTGGGAGAAAAACAGGTAAAAAATGCATTCCCTTCGTTGCGTTGGTCTGATTTAAACAATTCAGTTTATTACAAGTGATCAAGAAGACATTGTCCATGTGATGCATTGTTAAAAACACTCTCGTTAGCGTACTCCCATACTGAAATTTGAGCTTACGAACATAGGAACTAGTGAAATGATAGATTACCGGCATGGTTGAAAGATCCAAATTAATTGGCGTTTTTGACTGTGAGGTTGACATTAGAGGCAATTTTACATTGTTTCGTATCAACTAATAAGCTAAATAACTGGCTCGGATAAAATGAAATATTTTGCAATGACGCAAAAATTGAAGGGAAAGAAAGTGGGCGGGGCTTGCACCTCTCTTCACTGCTCACGCGCGCACTCGATGATCGTGTAAACAGGCCTTTAGACTAGCCAGCCGATAAGAGGCTTCCCAATTCATGACGTCCCTAATATCCATCCAACACATGACATCATCATGCGGCTACGATGTAATGACTGTCGTACGTAAGATTGCAACATGGTTGAACTGCTGGGAGTACTTCCGCACCTTCGGATTTTTGTAGAATTTGACACTATCTATTGAAGATACCTATCGTAAATAACTGTAAATTATTTTTTAAGTATTACGGAGTCACGTAATACAGCAATTATGGAAAAAAAGGTGTGTAAAACATGTATGTATGCATGAATATGTATGAACATGTATATGTATGTATTATATATGTATGTAACGATACAAAATATTTATATTAATCGATACAAAACCCTATATTCAACTTCGATCCTGAACTTAACTCAAAATTTTCGTGTCGAATAATTGAAACGATCATTCAAAATAAAGTTCACACGTTGATGGTCTCCGTGAGAGAAGTTGGAAAGCGGAAGAGATGTGTGGATGATGGAAGGAAACACGTGCTAAGACCAAAATGAAGAGGATGTACATGAGTTATTGCAAGAGGTGAATTGGTGAGCAGGATAAAAAGTGGACACCTGAAAATGCATGTGAATCCCGAACTCACCAAAGTGTGAGCGGGAAAACAGCTGAAAATAAGGAGGGGAGAAGTATCACACAACAAAAGGAAACAAGGAAAAATATTTCTTACTAACAATGCAATTACGTTGATAGTGGCCACATTGCATTCAGCAATCATTATCACACAATTAACATTGCGTTATAAATATGAAAACAACTGCTTTAGAAAGAACCGTAAAGAAAACCAACTTGAATTTTGAAAGGAAAATCTAACACCACACATGGCAATTGAACTCAATTCGCCTGTAGTCATAATTGCGAATACAAGCCGGTAACAGAAACCTCTCTGTGGACTATCATAGTGCCATCTACCTTTTCATTGTTGGTAGAACTCATTCATCTTACCCCCTCTAAGTAGTCCAAGGTGTTAGTCTCCCTGCAGTTGATCAGAGAAAATCTTGCAATTCAAAACAAAAGGGTACGGATGAGAGACGCCACATGTCTCTCCACATACTGTATTTTTTGGCTGAAGACTTGAGTATCTGAGAGTTTTTACATTTCCTGACCTAATAGTAGTTGCTGAAACTTCCATTTTTCACTTAGCAGCGCCACCGATCACAGTCGAACACGAACTCAAGAGAAGAAATGCGATCAAAAAGAATCCCAGCTTTAGGTACATTTGTGGTAGCAATGAATGTACGTTGAAATCCTAATACAGAACAGGTCTCCTTTTCGTTGGTGTAGTATTTTTCCTCTTTTGGTCATTCATTCTCACTGCCCTTTTCACCTTGATGGGGCAGGGAAATGAGTTCCTTCTGCAAGATGGTTTGTTCAATGCCTCAATATTTACTCCCAATCGACTTCATTCATCAGCGATTGGATCTTTTCAACCCAGGTTTCTGAACAGTTCTTGTTAGTTTCAGAGTAGTATGTTGGAGAGTGTCTTTAGAAATTATATGAGACGTAAAATAGGATGTAGATAGATTGAAGTGCGAGTAACGGTGTCAGGCACTGCCTGTGTTGAGCTTGCTTCCTTGTGGCGTCCTCGTTGGTTAAACATGCGTAATCCGTAATTGCCTTTAGAGTAGAATTTTTGGACGGCTTGTGGATAGGCTAACTTAGTAGACCACTACTTGAATTAGCAGTGAAGACTTGTGTCCTACAGATGAAGTTGGTAAAGTGTAAAACGCAGAACTCATTATAGGTCAATGTACCATGTCATAGGTGAAACATTCTCGGGACTGTAACTGACAAGTAGCAAATGTCGATAGGATTGATATGACGCCACTTCCTCAAATTGGACAATAAGGACAAAATTGAAGAAGGTGCAGAATGTGTGTCCAATTATCAATCATGATTAATGTTATTTACTCATAAGTCAATTTTATGGAAAATAGTAAATATCTTCTAAACTGAACAAAAACTTAGTACATCAACAAAAAACGTCAAATCAGAAGAAAGTTTATTCACTAATTTTTAAATTGCATGAAGACTTAATGAGGACTTTATTTTATCATAGTAATGCTCTATGAAGACTTACAGTAATTTTGGTCTACAATGTAGCTTAAGTTAGCGATCTAAAATGGGCTGGGTACAATGTAGCCAATAAAAACTGAAAACTTTTCCGACTTTCAATCTGAAAACTAAAAATGAGCCATGCGCGGATTTCTACTTAGTAATCAGTGCTCACTTTTCAAAAAAAATTAACCTCTGTATTTATACCGTGCTTACAAGAAAACAATTGACAGTTATTTTTCTGTCCATGCCTCTTAACGAAAGAATTTCTCGTTCAGTTGTAAACAACGCAAATTTAGGACCATCAAATCCTGTATATATTAATAATTGTTGTAAAATTCATCACCTTTTGATTTTTATAAAGTTCTTCAGTTTGACCTATGCCTCAATCTTCATATCAAATTTGACCAGTAAATTATTACTGCTAGATGTTTAGAAATTCACCATTTTATTTTGGAACGAAAATTTGAAATGTTGCAATTTTCAAAACTCTTCACGCATGCTATTATTATCGGCCAATTTTAATAGGGTGTTATTTTTCTCTTACTTCAGATAAGCAAGATAATAATCTATGATTATAAAGTAACTCTTAAACCATTAAAGCTTACATAAATTCCCGGCCACTGCATGGAGTGGGTATGTATGTTTTTAACTTTTTAAATTGTTCAATAAATTCGCTGTTCGTGTTATTATTAATGATGTCATAAAAGAGCCTATGGACAGAAATTCATAATTGTAAGTTCAAGCAGTGGCATACCTAGTGAAAACTTTTCAAACTCTAATCTTCACTCTCCCACTCATATTCACAGCGATGGTGGAAATTTACAACAAGTATATTTTAAAGTATTATTTCAAATTCGCACCACAGATAAAAATTTACCTGACTTCATCTTTTCTCTTACGGTGTGTCAACGAGACCTGCCAATAAAATTGTGCCACCAACAACCCACAGGGTTAGAAACGCCCTTATTAATTTTCGGTAAATTTCATGTTATTATAACCATCACTAAGATAGTTTTATACCTTTCTTTCCACGTTCTAATTTATGCAATTCTTAAGCAATGACTTTGCTCTACATAGTTTCACGAAGTACGTCTGTCTCGCTCTCATTCGAGTCGCCGTAATGGCCGATTCAAAATCGAACTAAGTGGTGTTGTTGTTGTTGTTGTCCAACTTGTCGTTCGGCTGACTGGATACTGTCACCAGATGGCGCTTCTCGCTTGATCAGAACTCCTATTGGCTCTTTGTTGTGCCCTCATCGTTACCAAAGGGTCTTTGAAAAAATGTTTTAATGAACCAATCTTGTTCTATATACCGAAGCGCATCTATCGAAAATGTTTATAAAAATAAAAATGAAGTTTTGAAGATGTATAGAGATGCGTTCAGGCTGTACGGTTTGCAGGATACGAGGGCTATTTGGGGACATAACGTTTTCAGTTCATTTTATACTATAATCATTTGTAATATTTTCATTATTTCAGATAACCCATTTAAAGTGATGCCAAGCCACGAAATGAATAGACAAACAGTCATATTTACTTCCAGTACAAAACATAGCAATTGAGAAATCGGTACCTTTTTAAGATGTTACTAAATTATTTGTTCGAAAGGTTCGGATGGAGCTAAAGGTATGTGATGGCGATGTTCCCTCTGTAACAAAGAGAAAGAAGCATTTTCAACGCTCGGGTACCATAAGAACTACAGAATTTATACGAAATGTTCGAAACATTATCGATGAGGACCCCGAAAGATCGTTGAGGATCGTTTCAATAGAACTCTGTCCATCAGAGTAGTCAATAAGAACTGGGATGCAACAGGACATTCGATACAAGTCATAGGTAGTGAGAAAAGAGACCTATTTCTATTATCAAAGACACTGGAAACCGTCTCATGCATTCACAGCGATTGCTTAACAAAGTAAAAATAAACAAAAAAAAATGGAATTCCACGATCAGAAAATTCAGAGATGGAATGACAGGGGGCTATAAGCAGATCCTTCTGAAGTACCCAGGGTGATGCACACTAAATTCCCGGCTATGTGATGGTTTTAGGAGCTATGAGTAGTGAACGTCATGTCATGCTACCTTGCATTTTCTCACAGGTTCTTAGGGTAATGTAGCTGGATACAATGATGCCCTAAAAATGGGTGCCGAGTCTTAAATAGATCGGTATCCAATGGAAGGTTTTTCAGCAGCTCAGCACTTTCTCACACAGCCATAGTAACCAAAGACTGGTTATAAGATTTTTTTACGATCGTGTAACCCCAACGTGAGGCCCCCAAACCCTCCAGATTTAAATCCTACGGACTATACGGTGAAGCGTCACTAAAAGGAAGACTGATCAACATCTTCATAATACCAATGCTTTACTGATGGCCACCAATGATTCTCCTGGTAATGATACTTTATTCCAAGTTGTCAATAGTATCAGGCCGGAATAGAAGCAATCGTTGAAACCAAAAGTGGTCTTATATAATAATTTGAAAAAGAAGTACCATAAAATTTTTCTGAAAATTTTGATTGAAAGATACACATTTTTAGCTAAAATATTGCCGTTTACATAGCATGGTGAAATGTCCTCAGATCGCCCTCGAAACTTGTACATTATGCTTTTTTACTACTGTTAATTAAGATTCATATGCATCACTCATGACAGCTTGAAATGAAGAAGATGGGAATGGAAGAATCACAGCAAGATTTTCGATCATACGAGTACAAATTGATATCGGTGGCGCTAACATCTGAGCGCAACAATTGTGTTGCGACAGAGTTTTGGAGTAAATTTGCGTTTTAGCCTTTTGAAATAGACATGAACTTCGGCAATTTCGTCTTAAGCCCGTGACACACCTTGCAACTTCGCGTACTCCATGCCGCATCGACGAGTTGCCCAGAGCTCTCTCAACCGCTCGGCTGCATCAGGAGCAAAAGTCCAGGCAGCTTGATTCATGTAGCAGGACGACGGCGCACGGCAGAGCCAGTGCCATGGAGCTAGGATATACTGGAGGGAGCATAGCCGATTCCAATCGGGTTCAAATTAGCTGCAAAAGTTGGGAGACTGGGGCATTGGCAAGGCCCCACACGTGAGCCAACCACAGACGCTTGGCTGAAGTTGGCTCCTCCTTGCCTCCTCACCTCCTCTACGACTCGCAGTGTTTCCACGAGCAGGGTAATTACCCCAGTTTAGGGTAATCAGGGGTACCCTAGGGTAATGTTTAGGGTAATGAAAAATATTGGCAAATCTAGGGTAATCAGAGCTCCGTGAAGGAAGCGCTTCGACCGCCTAATCTACGAAAAATAGAAAATTGAAAGCCAATATGCAAGCACCCTACTGGTTACCACTTGAACAAAATGTAATGAAACGGGTCAGAATTTAGTGTTCACAAAACTGCATTGCTGCTGTGGTTAGTGTCACATATTTGAATGTCATCAGGTCTCGCTCACGAAAGACGGCGTCAAGATGCGAAGCCATAATATCTCTTGCCCACTTCGTTTTGACAAACGATTCTGAGTTGTATTTTGCGAATAAAAACTCGATCGGTGCCAGCAACAGCCAGTCCACGAAATTCACTGTCTTATTCTTATTGCGCTAGTGGTAATAAGCTTCAACAGAATATTGACAAGTATGTTTGTTGTATTGTTAAATTCCATAGCTAATATATTCCATCGTAGAAAAAATTAATAGATTCATTCTTGTGATAGTCATTGAATTAACAGTAGAGTTACCTCACAGTGCCGGTATTTTGCCAGCTAATTAGATGGAAAGCGTCCTATTTCTTAGCCATGTTGCAAGCCAAAGAAGCATGTTATTGTAGCGATGCAAACAAAAAAATTTAGACAGGGTTCTTTGACACTTCGAGTTACAAAAGGTGCTAAAATCGAAAGGAAGAAACTATAAAATTAGTTACAAAAATTCATATAAACAAAAGAGTGCAGTTATCGACTTAAAACTTGCTGTATATGTTTGTATTCTCACTGTCTTTCTTAGGCGCAGTAGCACGGACATAGAATTTTATGTAGCTGCGATCAGCCAAAATTGAAGCACTAGGGGTTCTACAACGGAGTGTTGAGGAAAGTTTATGAATAATAATAGAGGCAAGGTAGTTTTTTTCCAAAAACATCTGAATTTCCTCACCCGCCCTTCAGGAAATGAAGAAATTTGATAACTTTACGATCAACTTTATGAGTTGATAAGTGAATGTGATTGCAACGAAGTCTCTGAGAAGCATATGTGGTGTAAAAAGATTGGATAAAATCCGTTATGAAAAGATATGACGAAGGTCATGTGTGGGGGAAGCCAGAAAGTCATCGCAGAGATTGGAGTGGACCAAAGTGTTAGGTTAGATTGAGCATGTGGAAAGAATGGCTGAAGTGCGTGAATGGATGGAAAATTAAATAAAAAATAAATAATTGAACTAGGGATAGGTACACATATTATTGCATTTCTTGCAGCATAGCGGATGATCGCGCACCGAGTGAGGAAGAGCCAACGACACCACCTCGAAAAAAGGAAAGCTCCACTTGAAAGCTAGAAACAACCAGCAGAAATTAAAAGATTCGTTGACATCGGAACCTGGGTTTGAGGGATGGTTAGCCAAGTTCTCAAAATCAACAGAGCAAAAGGATGTGAAATATTGTAAGGCTTGTCGAACCTATATTACTTGTGGGAAATCGAAGATCAGGCGTCACATGCTCTCAGCGACACAAACAACGATCCATGGTGGCAAAAAAAAACATTAATTGCCAGCTACGTGCTATCCAATGATCCTCTCGAAAATCGAGCTCGTAAAGTGGAACTGCAAGTTTGTGCATTTTTAGCTAAGCACCACCTATATCATTGTGGGAGCCTCTTTTAGTTTGATGAAAACAATGTTCCCAGATCAGGAGTCGCAGAAAAAAGGGCGCCTTGGAAAACAGCGGGCATCAAAATTAATTCGATAGGTTTTTGGCAAACATCTTGTACGTAATATCGTCTGGGTATCAAACCAGCATTCTAACGTCGTTCGACTGGATTTCCCTCCTGACGCTCATGCAGTATGTAACACAGGACTTATTCATACTGACAGAGCTCTGGAAACCACCTTTTAGTTAATTAATAGATCATAGGCCAGGATTAGCTGTTTTAGGGTTTTCTGGGGTAATCAACACCCTTCAGCTAGGGTAATTAGAGTCGCCTCGCGTGGAAACCCTGACGACTCGCCCTTCCATTTTCCAAAGCAAGATTAGTACCGCTCCACAAATCGAAGGATGAGGTGCGCGTGCAAGTCGCTCTCTAATTTATTATATTCAAGGGCCTGTAATCTTTATAGTTTTCAACTCTAAATGTATCTTTGCTAGTAATTTTGATATTATTAAGTGTCCTCAAGTGAGGAAACACAATTTATTATCTTCCAGAGTCTTAGAATCCCAAATTAATGATTGACAATTAACTCAACAGCTGGAAGAGCATTCAGCGAGCGTGTGTACATCCCAACGTAGTCAGGAGGTAACTGGCTTCCGTGCTGACGTCACACTTGCGAGACGGCTATTGGTTATCACAGGCAGAGGAGAAATCTCAAAAACTGGTTCTCTTCACTGACGGCTATGCTCCCTCCATATATCCTATTCCTAGCTCCATGGCCAGTGCGAGCCAAGCAGGCGTTGAGTACGGTTGTCTCGCTCAAGCGCTCACTGTTGTCTCGCTAGCGCGTTCCGCGATAATCCGAGCGCAGATGCTTTGCAGAGCACATTGTCGTCTGACGTCCTCCTCCTCTCAAAGCTTCAATGCAACTGGCTGCCGGCCTGCCGCGCGTTGTCACGCGCTCATCCACAAGCTCGTTAAGCCGCAGCGGTTGTTCTGCGACACCAATCCAGTCACAAGTAGCATTGACGTAATGCAAGGTGTGTCACGGGCTTTATACCACCTCTTTGATTTTGACATTCAGCACACTCATGAACCGGGTTGAAGTTACTTTCAGGAGTACGGCTTTGACTTCCTAGACCACGCCCATCATCTCCGAAACAACTGATGCTACGGAGACGATGCCCGTTTATCACCTTCGAGACAGGCTGATCCCAGGCAAACACGCCGCCGATATCTGCCCAGATCAGTGAAGTAAAGCGAGCGTACTGCAGTTCAATGCAGTAACGTTCACGTTTGGACAGGTCGCCGCGGCATTTATTTAAGCCGCCGTCACATGGAAACCAAATGGTAACGTTTCGTCTTAGTCGTCTACATAGCGGTACCATTCGGTCTGTCTAGCGCTCCGAAACCGTCAGATTTTAGCTCTGAGCTACGGTGTTTTTTGGTACTGGTATCATTACCATTTGGTTAATAAAATGGCCGAGAACTAGGTTGCCGCGTACTTATTTACTTGTACATAGAGATTATTTCTTTTTCCTGACGCCGCAAACAGGTATTAAGTGCTTAATTCGTGTTTCAATGCAGCATCCTTAGTTGAGCGTATTTTTTCAGTGCTCTCGTCTTGAGCCACCGAAAATTAGCCCAGTCGATTTTGATTACACAGAAGTGTTTGGATATGGCATCGTCAATGTGGGATTCATATAGTTGTGATTAAACTGGTCTGACAATACAGTAAAAAATTAAAAATTAATGTACGTTAATTATGTGTTTCTATGAGACATTACGCACAGCTTGCAGTGAATTATGATTCAATGAGTACCAACACTGTGGGAAGATTAAGTAATTTGATCATTGAATTTTGGGCCACAGGCATTTGTTTTGCTTAATAAAATATTTTGAAACAGTAAAACATAACTTCTCAAACCTTTAATTCATAACAATTTTTTCGATTTTGAAAATTTATTAAAGTGTTATTCCTTCAATCTAATCCTCAAAATTTGAAGGTTCCCAATGCCAATTGTCTAGTCAGGCTATAAATTAATCTATCTCTAGTGTCATGTACATGTGTTTTGAGGGAAGAATGGCTACGGACCGCTACACAATCCTGAAGCATGTGACAGCTCTTTTTATAATTTTGTCAAGCTACCTGATCAGTTTGGTAATGTAGCACCACGGATTGGTCATCGTGTGACGCCGCTTCTGAACGCCGGCTGAGGCCGCCTTGTGGTAGTGCAAAACTGCACTGTTCCCCGTAGTAACATTCGTCTCAGCACAAGGCCGGCTTCACTCGCCACATTGTTGATACACTGATTGGAGGTGGCTGTTCTAGTTACGGTACACATTTTGAACAGGGATGCCCCCTCCAAGACTGGGGCTGACTAGGTTCACATTGCGAGGCTGGGTTTGAGTCTGATGCTGCATCCGAAACAAAGCTCGTTATCACCTCCGAGCAGCAAATATTTGAAAAATTGGACATAAACACACATATAATCAAAACGATCACTTAACAAAGTAAAAAAACAAAAAAATGCCATGCTTTAATTTTCTTTGACTAAAAATCTTCGACCACGATCAAAAAATTCAGCGATGGAATGACAGGTGGCTATATAAGCAGATCCTTCTGAAGTACCCAGGGCACACCAAATTTCCGGCTACTGTGAAGGTTACTAAAATGACAATGAGTTTGATGCCGCCTCCAAAACTGGATCTGATGCCACCTTAGAGATTGGTCTGATGGCACTTCCGAGACTGGTCTGATGCCACTTTGGAGACTCGTCTGATGCCACTTCAGAGACTGGTCTGATGCTACCACTGAAGCTCTCACCTTATTGTTTGTACTTTGACACTTTACTTGATTTTCTCTTCCTTTCTTTCTTTTTAGTCTTTTTTATACGGCGATATCTTAAAACTAGTGCAGCTCGGGTTCTTCCATTTTTGTCGATAGCTGATGAAAAGTATTCGGTTGCAACATTTTTTCTATCGATGACTACTTATTGTTTTCATGTTGGTGGAATTTTACGGAACTTTTTAGTTTTAAATTGCTCCAAATTGGTCTTGCATCGTGTCATCTGCTTGTTACGACCGAAATTAGTAAGAACACTCGTCTTTTCAGTAAAGTTTCAATAACATTTCCTATTAATTAAAAACTCTTTGGCCTTAATTAGTACAAAGAACACTCTGGTCTTTTAAGTTGAGTTACAATGGCACTTCCTATGGACATTGAAATTGGGTCGGAAACTTTCCATTTCTAATATATGTAATATGCTATTTTTACCATGAAAGGGCTAAAATTTATTTTTTGTTGTTATCACCATTAGCTTCAACCTTGAGCATTCTGCTTAGCACTCACTATCGCCTCAAAACTCATCCCTTGTCACCATCACATCTGCACTATAGACTAGGGATCCAGGATAAACATGAAACAGAACTCGTCGGGCAACAATTCCGAGCTCGTTCTGTTCCCACCCGAAGTCAAGTGCTGCTATTTCCGTTGCCGGGCCGTACTGCGTCAAATGGCGCAGTATACAAGTGCTTCCGCCGGTGACCTTCCTGCTGTGCCATAGAACTTGTCGATAAAAGAAAAATATAAATACTCCACCTCAAACCCACATCACTGATCCCCTCTCACATGAGCGCATCGCACTCACCAGTTGTGCAATAGATCCAAGGCAATCATGGACGTAATTAAGTGTTCATGAAGGACGCTTTTCTTGCGTTGTCGAACTTTCCCAATCAAACCCGGAACACCGTTGTATACCTTCGCAGTCTCACTAATTCGAAGACGATGATATCAAATGAGTCATGGTCGGAATATCGACGATAAATTTTTGTTGCAATGATAAAAATGTTCTTCAAAAATAAGTTGTGGATCATAAACAGATGATTTTGTTTCAAACTTCATAAAATGATTCAAGCATTCGTCAAAGGGTGATGAATGATTCTTCAAATCAGTATAGCAATCATTTTATTTTACTATGTTACCATGCAACATAAATTTAACATTCTAATAATTTTTATCGGCCACAATAATTGTAAAAATTCATTTCATATCAAGGTATTATGAGACTAAATGTTCTCATGTTAGAGTACTGAACATTTCTCACTCCAAAAAATCAGTGGACAAGATGAAACATGCAGATTATTGACAAACCTTTTTCATGCAGTAAACACTATTTTAGGCGCCAATGGGTAAGGTGTACGAATTATGAAAATGACATATTGAATAAGTCATTTGGAAGACTGCTGCTTCTGGAAAGAAGAGAATAAACCGAGATATATGTTGGTATGAAGAAAATTAATCAATTTTATCACAGAAAAAATTATTTCCAACGACTGGAAAAAAATCAATGTGATGAGTGTCAAACTAACACATCTACGCAGTTGTCATGAAATAAATTATGTTAAATATTTAAAACAACGGCATCAATATTTTTGATGGTAGAAATATAACTTCATTATTAAAAAATTCATTATATTCTAAGAATTCAGTGCATATAGAAATCAGCTTACAAATGTTATGTCTGTTGTTCATCATTAGTTTTGGGTACAACATATGTTTATGACTTGTTTTCACTCTCATTTTTTTCAACTTCAGGTGAAGCACACGCAGTGGATATCACAGTTTCATGAAATTTGTATAAACAAGGCCAGTTATGTCAGAAGGCCAGTCAGAAAGTAAGGACGAATATTGAACAGCAATATTTTCCAGCCGGACATGTCTCCTCAGATCTTTGCATTCGTGTGAGGACAAGCATGACATATCCATGCTATGTTACAAGCGCTATAAATATTCAGTAGGTATAAATATATAAATATGTCTATATATACATATATATATATATATATATGTCTGTCTAAAATTACATCCGCATTAACACGTCTGGTCATTAAAATGAAAATCCGTGTACGTATTGTCATTTTATTAACAAAATTAGCCAAGCCTAAATGGACGAAACTGAACATTTCGAACACATGGGTTCATCTTCAGCAAAGGTTCTACAATAAAACAAAACTAATATGAGTTAATTAAAACTACAGCATATAAAAGAAAACTACAACATACAAAAATAGTCGTCAAAATAAAACTCAAACAAAATTAAAACAAATGGAAAACTTGAACTAATGATCAGGTGTTCGCGACGGGAAGAGGAGAGGCACGTAATATTTGAGCGTGATTAGAGTGAACTGAGTTTAAAAATGTACGGAGACTCAAGGATACGTAAATCAATCATGTGTGGGTCATCTGAAAGGATTTTAACACGTTGACTGCGATGGGTGACTCAAAGTCAAAAGTGATTAGTAAAGTTATAAATAGTAAACATTAACTGGGTCCATTAAATGCCATTAATGTGAAGAAGATTGTTAGAATTTTTCAAACGACCCATCGATGGGTCGTTTCGCAGCAGGAAAAACCTAAGCACGACCCCCAATGGGTCGCGTCGCAGGTAACGTGTTAAAATGGTCAGGGACGTTACAGTTTTCAGCGTGGGATCGAACAGAGGATAATGGAAGGGAACCTTAAGGACGGTTGGTTCTACAGCTCCGCCCAATGTGCTCGGCTACTCTGGACATTAGAGCACGTCAGGTAGAACCTACGTACTGTGATTCACAACGTGAACAACTAATCTGGAACAACTGAACGAGCGCATAGCAGGAGACAACTCAACCTGAAAGCGGAAAAGGGAACCGATTGTAAAATTATTGACATGAATAAAATGAACTTTGAGTCGTGGAAAAAACGTATTGATTATGAGTTGAAGCTCCTGATTTAACTCAACCGAATGGTGTCCGAAGTAAGGACGCTTGAGAAAAAACGCCTAATGACTATATACATGAAAAAAGTGCTGGAGTGTGAGTATAAATTTTTGACACAATTTACCAATTTGTCTATCGATAGTAAATGACAGAAACCATTCTTAAGAAAAAAACTGTCGCAAAAAATCGAATTCCTTATACATATTGATATTTAGTACAAACTTTAAAGGCTCTATGGATGAGGGTTCGAATGCCAAATATTTAAAAGGGTTTGCACAAAAACTAAAATAACTAATGCCTATACCCGAAAAAGTTTCTTTCTTATAAAAGAGCTCTGGAAAATATCATCAACTCTACTGATATTGACATCCAGAAACAGTAATCAGTGGTTCATTTCATCTTCCTTCGTAAACCTAAGATTTTTAAGATAAGAATTCAAATAATTGAGAAAAAGGTCCGCGTGAGATCTTTCTTTGAAGAAGACAAACTTGTCGCTCACATATCTTTTGTAAAACACTGGTTCCAAATGATTCGAACAATCTTTTAACTAAATATGCTCATGATGCCGCATAAAAACATTGACAAAAGTTGGGCCAAAGGATAAGCCCACGGCCACTCGTCAGTTTGTAGATAGTATTTGTTGTTGAAAATGAAAAAAGAATTGCAAACGGCTAGTTTGAACAACTGCGTAATGTTACGAGAAAACCCCTTGAATACAGAACAATCCGAGAATAATTTAGATAAGCAAATTTTAATAGTTTCAATCAACAGGACATTGTTAAGCAAATTATCGACGTCAAACGATGCAATAAAGAGGTCATCTGCATGATTAATATCTGATGAACATTCTACAAATGACCTACACGTCCTACAGCTGTCATCGAAAAAACAATTCGGAGTAAGGAGCTTCAAGATTGGAAGGACATATTTAGTCAGGTTAAAACTAGGGGTAATATATGCAGCGTAAATTGGCCTAAACTGAAATTTGGTGAGAAAATTAGGTTCATGGATTTTAGGAAGACCATATAAAGTACCGGGTCCCGAGCCGGTCGCACGGAGTCTGTTGAAATCGTATTTGGACAGGGAACATCATTCTTTAAACGTAATGAAAAGAATTTTGATCTTATCCTCGATGCTCATTGAAAATTTGTGTATTGGTTCTGTAATTGCTCTATACTTTCCATCGTCAAACAAAATATTATTCATGCTCTCACGTACCTAATTCTATCAACCAAAAGCACACCTTTACTCCTATCCGGCTTAGATGCAATAATAACCTTATATGAAGCCAGAGTCTTTAGAAGTAACATATCGTCTTTGAAAATAATTACAGACAATTTTTGAAAAAATTCATAGTGAAGAAATATTAATGAGCTACAATCTGGAGCTGACAAGAAAATTGCACAAAATTTACACACTAAACGGATTTTAACTGAGCAATAATCTCTGAATACTAAGAGAATGGGAAAATCTCACCTTTGAAACAGGTAAACAAAATTCTAGACCAAAGGCTAGCATACGAAATAGTCGATCAGAGACTTGTAAAGAACTGTAGTTGAAAATAACATTTTTAGGGTGAACTGGTTCCAGCCCATTCTCTAGTCCCGAGTCTTGAAGTATCCTAGTGTGGGTAGCGATCGTGGCACACTCGAAATTCTTGTAAATAAAGCAATGCAGCGCTGGACAATGACACGATCAAGCGGAGAGAAAGAAGACAGAGACGCTGTGCAGTCATCTAGCTTTGTTGTTAGGTTGCAGAGTCTTCTGCTTAGTCTTTATTATACAGGGTGTTTCAGAACAAGAAGCACAAAATTGCACACCGCGTAGAAAATGGCGAAATAAAAACTTTTTCTTCCATGAAATTTTCTGATAAAATCGGGTTTTCTAAATATTTGCTGTTTATAGTTTTAAAGGATGAAATTTAATGACACAATATTCGCAATAAATATTTTGAATTTTCTTTCCACAAATTGTTCAAAATGTTTCCACCTACATCAATGCACATTTCAAATCTCAGCCTTAACGGCTGCCGGATATTAGAAAACACGTCTGGAATCACGTCAGAAATCTTACCAGCAGCCACTGCAATTCGGGCCTCAGATTCAATGGGTGCAGCATATAAACATGACTCTTCGTGGGTTCCAAAAAAGAAATCGAGTTGTAGGTGTAGGTGAAATGCATTTTGGACCATTTTTGTGAAGTAAATTAAAAATGAATATTGCGAGGAATTGTGTCATTAAATTTCATCCTTTAAAACAGTGATTCCCAGAGTGGGCGCTACCTCTACCTGGGTTACCTACCTGGGGAAGCGTTCATAAGCGGAGCGCTAGAGGTGGAGCCCACCTTGGAAATTTTTCTGAGAAGGGGGCGGTTAATAAAAAAAGTTTGGGAACCACTGCTTTAAAAAAATAAACAGCTATTATCTCATGAACCCAATTTTTTCGGAAAATTTCATAGAAGAAAAGTGTTTATTTGGTCACTTTCTACTTGGTGTGCAATTTAGTACCTCTTGTTATGAAACACCCCGTATACATTGATATGTACAATTAAAGCTCTCATCCACTGGACCTACAAAATATCTTCGAACTTGGCAGCTTTTACATGAAAGCATTATGAAACTGAAACAAACATTCATCAATAATGGCTACTCTAACACTTTGTTCGACAGTATTCTGAGAAACTATGTACAAAAAGTGAACAGAACCATGCAGAACAAACCAAATAGCACTATACACACAGTATGCATACTTCCAAAATTAATATTCCTCTGCGTACAAAACCGATAAAAGTATACTTCAACAAATCCTAAAAAACAACACAAAATGCAATTCCGACACTGAACACCAGCGAGTCATAATCAACTACAAGAGCCATACTATCGCCACTTTAATATCCAAGTACAACCTCAGGAGTAAGTTTCCAGCTTTAAAACGTCGTGTACGGGTGTAAATGTAACCAAGAGGACTGTGAGTTTTACAGCTACTCGTACATTGGTATAACAACAAGCAGAAGACTTTAAATGCACTTTAAAGTTGTGGCAGTCCAAAAAAACATAAAGAAAAATAACCCACGAGTATTTTAACTCGGGAACAACTGGTGAACGACACAAAAATACTGCGCCATGAACCAGAGTACATTCGACTGCAAATACTCAAAGCAATACTGATCAAGGAAAACAGGCCAACGATAAACCATCAGAAAAGCACCGGAACTTACAGTACGCTCAATCTTTTTAACCGACTGTACTTCCGAAAGCGCGCGCTTTCGGGAGCTTTCCACTGAGCACATGTGGGAGTCGCGTCAGTCGCCGTCACTGTAGCCGGCCAGCAACGGTAATGGACGCATCAGTGACACTGCAGCTGCATGTTGAATTTTGCAAATGACGGACGGTCGCCGAAGTGCGTTGCATCCTCAGTTATAAATCAGACTATTTGTGATCTTTTTAAGTATTGAAAGCTACGTACTAAGTGTAATTATAGAAAAATCGACGAGTTAATTTAAATGTCAGGGTGAGGTCAGTATAGCGTAGGTTTCAACCCAACATGTGTAATGCTTATGCGTATGCGGAGTGATAAATGGCACCTTTTATTTACGTTAAACATAGTAATTTCTAGGAACCCCAGCTTTCAAACGACGAGGCAGAGAGCAAGATTCTAGCATTGTTTTCATATTTGCCCGGTCGATAGTCGTAAACGTGACTTTCAATGTCTTTCATTACACTGTGTGGACCTTGGATAAAGGAACTTCATTAATGACTGAGGAAGATCCTAATTTCGATGTCATTTTGTCGCAGTAGTGCAGCCGGTAGAGACAGTTCTGCCGCATTGGCTAAGAATGCTAAGTACGGTACCTCTACAACGACCATACAATGCGGCGTTAGGCTTGCCATTCCGCCTGGTATATTAAAGGCGATGCTAAACTTCATGATAGTAGATCTACTTCCCGCTTGCACAACGCTTGATAGTGGAGCGAGAGCGAACAACTGCCACTCTCTTCTAGCTATCTACGCGTATTCTCACTGTAAGCTGTATTAGGGAAGTGTGTTTCAATTCTGTTATTCGATTTGTTACAAGATGTACAAATATTACAAAGCCGTCGAAGAACCGTTCAACCCTCTTGCAATATATTATTTAATGTAGCTTAGATGAGATCTAACATGCAGAAGAGAAAGGCCCTGCGACGGAACCACTTCTCTCCCCTGACATATTCTCGCATACAGTGTCATGTAGCTGCTGGTTCTTAAATTGATTAAGAAAAAATAAATCGGAATAACCAGTTCGCTGGCTGAATCGCAGCAGGAGTGACTTGTTAACGGAATAAATATAAATTAGATATAGAGCAAAACTAAGTGATTGGGGTAATGCATAACCGTAAACTTAATGTGTTCCATAAACCGAGCTATACTATATGATGACTGCATTTGCATTGATTCGTTCATGTGCGTCCCTAATTAGGACGGGGGCATTAATCCGTCCATGCGCGTCCCTAATTAGGACTGGGGGCATTAGTCGGTTCATGCGTGTCCCTAATTAGAACGTGGGAGCATTAGTCGGTTCATGCGCGTCCCTAATTAGGACGTGGGGCATTAGTCGGTTCATGCGCGTCCCTGATTTGGACGAGGGGCATTAGTCGGTTCATGCGCGTCCCTGATTAGGACGAGGAGCATTAGTCGGTTCTTGCGCGTCCCTGATTAGGACGAGGGGCATTAGTCGGTTCATGCGCGTCCCTAATTAGGACGAGGAGCATTAGTCGGTTCATGCGCGTCCCTAATTAGGACGAGGGGCATTAGTCAGTTCATGCGCGTCCCTGATTAGGACGAGGGGCATTAGTCAGTTCATGCGCATCCCTGATTAGGACGAGGGGCATTAGTCGGTTCATACGCGTCCCTAATTAGGACGGGGGGGCATTAGTCGGTTCATGCGCGTCCCTAATTAGGACGGGGGGCATTAGTCGGTTCATGCGCGTCCCTAATTAGGACGGGGGGCATTAGTCGGTTCATGCGCGTCCCTAATTAGGACGGGGGGCATTAGTCGGTTCATGCGCGTCCCTAATTAGGACGGGGGGCATTAGTCGGTTCATGCGCGTCCCCCTACCCGAAGGTAGGGAGCACTTCCCCACAGCTTATCATCCCTTTAATCAAACACAGGGGGAACTTAAGCAAGTGGGTGGGCCTTAAAAGGCACACCCCCTTGGTACCACGCAACCCGCAGCGATACGGGTGGTTCCTCAGTCCCAGCACCAACGTACCAGCGCCAACCCGGGGCGACAAGGTGGACAGAATTCGGGAGCAAACCGAAAGTCCAAGCCGAAATACACGTTCCGAGACCATTTTAGTTGCGCATGGCACCAGTACGGCGCCATGCTTAGGCGATTTTCGCCGTCCACGTCAAGGCCCTGACCGCAATGATCCGATGATCAAGCTTCGAGAGACCAAGCTTTGCAAGATCTGCAGCAGCCGCCCCAGAGAGGCATCCCCTCCAACTTACAGTCACCGAAGTGACCGTGATGTTGGCAGCAGGGACACCGGTTAGCCCCGACACTCCGCGCACAATCTCAGGCTCGTTGTACTTACTCACCTTACGATCGTGCGCGGCGCCAAGGCTAAACCTGTCAGACACAATCTGAGCGTCAATGATGACCGCCTCATTTTCAGCCCTCTTCCATACCACCAGGTCTGGCTTTCTAAACGTGCCACCGAAAGGGACCGCAGGCTCACGGGCAGCCTCCCCGCCTTAACCTTTCAGCCGATCCTCCGCAAAGGCAACGACATTGTCGTGGCGGCGCACCCTCAGGCCATGAGTCCTGGGGCACACTTGCGAAATGTGACCTAGTGATGCATCCACATTACAAGTGGTACACTGCCTCGGGGCACCCAGCCTACCCCGAGCCTCCCTAAGGGGAGTTTTCACCGTTGCACACCGCACAGCCACCGCGTCAACGAAATCTCGGCCCTCCATAGAAGGGACAAGACCGGACAACCAACCATGAGCCTGAGGGTGCTCGCCCGCCTGTGGTACGATTCCGACACCATCAACCTTACCAGCAAGGATGCCAGTCCATGCCGTCTTGCACTCTGCCTTAGTGCGACACTAGACCACCGACCCGTATAGGGCCAGACCAGTAACGTTGGTCAGAGAGCAAAGGACTCGACAGCATAGCGGCCCTCACGGCTTGGTCGTTTGAGCTTAACAGACGCTCAACTCTCCGTTGTTTGTGGAGAGGTATCTCTGAACTCAGAGACATGAGTCCAAGACCACCGGCCTTTCTTTGGGCATGAATCATAGCGTCCGGTGTATCAGCTGGTAGTTTCAACCACGCACGAACCGCTACCCGCAGCCTGCCGTCCATCCTCTGCAGCTGAGTCCGGTAAACCGGACCCAGTACCAATCTATGCAAAAGTTTGGGCAGTAAGATCTTAGTGGCCAACTCAATGCGCTGTTGGGGTTAAAGCGGAGCGTGAGTTATCGCCTCAATACCATCCACAAGAATCTGCCCGTAACTGGCACTGCGACCACCCGAATCAACTCGGTATTCCCAAATACTTATACGAGTCTTCGGGGGACAGAGCACGGACTTGCTGGCCTCCAACCACTAAAAAGCCAGTCTGCGCGACAAACCAGATCTCCTTCTTGCGAAGGCAGAGAGATAGAGTCGCGCACTTGAGGGGATTCGGCTGTAACCCCGCTCCACTCAGCATTCCGAGAGCCCCATCCACAAGCTCCTGGAGACCGGTCTCGGAGGAAGCAGCGAGAACCAGGTCACCAGCGTGTGCCATGACGTTTACCAGGGTATCTCCCAATACCACACCACAAGGGCGTTCCTCAACCTCCTTAATAGCCTCATTCAACACGAGGTTGAAGAGGACAGGACTCAGGGGGTCTCCCTGACGAACCCCCCTCGTCTGCAAGGCACGTCCAATCTCTTCTCCGTTACACACTAACGTCGTCCATGCGTCACAGTAGCACGACATCACCAAGTCCCCCAAGCATTTAGGGACACCACTAGCCTGCAGAATCCTTTTCAAGGATTTCTGAGATAGTCGAACGCTTTCGCAAGGTCAATGAAAGCCAGATGGACAGGAGCATCTTGGTCACGTACCACCGACAGCACGCCGTCGAGAACTGCCAAGTTCTCAGCACATCCATCCACTGGCATAAATGCCTTTTGCCGTTGACTGATGGGTACATCAGAAACCAGACGTGCAGCTAGGATTTTGCCAGACAATCTGGCCAGGTGGGACGTTACCGTTATTGGGCGGAAATCGCCCGGTGCAACGGGTTCTGCAGTCTTGGGGATCAAAGTGGTCTTCCCTGTTCTCAACGCCTTTGGGAGGTACCCCGACATCAGCCAGACATTAAAACATGCTGTCAGTATAGCCGGTGGCGCAGCTTTCAGATCCCTGAGCGTCACGCCATCAGGGCAACACGCAGTCTCCCTTGACAAACGCAAGGAGCCGACCACCTCCTCCACAGCAATAGGAAGAATAGTTCCGTGTTTATAGTCACCAGGGACCCTACAGGGTCGATCGTCCTCAGGGGACTCTCTTTGAAAAAGGTTTGTCCAATAGGAAGCCATATCATCTGGGACAGCAGGAGGAGCCAGGTTTCTCCATTTACCAGTCAAGACCGCATCAGCGGCTCGACGCTGATCCCTATCATATAGGGCCTGCAGTCTTTTGTGGCATTGCCGCCTAAGTTGCCTGCGACCAACCGGGATATCCTGGGCGGGCCGCACATGGCGACCCAACCCAGGACCCCTACCGTTCCGTCGAGCAGGAACACGATCATCACCAACAGGAGCGCGAAGGGTCTCCACAAGACGCAGCAAATGCTGGTCGAGGGTATCCCGACACTCAGGTGAGATCTCATCACAGGGCCATTCAGCAACTATGGCATCCACACAAGCAAGGAGTTCGGGGACTCTCCATCGCTGGTCAACTCGGTCGGTCAAAAGACCTCGGGCACAACGCGCCAATTCGTCCAAATGGTCCTGGGCCTCAGGGTTATGGGCCCAGGCGGGGCCACGAGCAGCCTGCTCTACTCGGACCCGCATCTCGCTCACAATAGTTTCGACTTGGATTCGGTGCTCGACCGTCCGCCTCCGGCCCTTAATGGCCTGGAGTATCCTGTCCGTGAAGAGGTCAGCCAACTGCTGGTTTGCGGTGGCCGGCCTCAGCACACCTACATAAATGAGAGTGGCCTCGACCTGCGCCAACCTCCTCTTCTCCTCATCAAGCCACCGGGCTGCCCCACGTGATACACATTTGCATGCGCTCTGCGTCGGTGAAGGTTAAGCCCCCGTGAGGTCCCGAAGGAACGCTGGCACTACAAGCACAAGTGCTCGGGGGCCGGTTCCTCGTTACCACCCGCCCCGGCCGCAGCGGCAGCCGGGTTTAACCTTAGGTCCATAAGTAACAAGCGGGTGGCTGCCCACCAATTGTAATTAAGCAAAAGGTGGGGAGAAGTGACGTTGACTGATTTGTAAGGCAGTGATCCGTATAGCGCGATTGATTGTTGGGTAGTGCAAACGCATGAAACCCGAGCTCGTATAAACCGTTGAGCCTTCCTTCTTTTTCAAAACCGCACGTAATCACTGCCTCAGAGCCAGGGGACACCACTTGGAGGCTCAGTCATCCGATTTTCGTCCCCCAAAGACGCAACCCGCAGCGATACGGGTGGTTCCTCAGTCCCGGCACCAATGCGCCAACGCCGACCCACTGGTGGCGAGGCAGACAGAAGGAGAGCAACCCGGGGGATATGGTGGAGACACCAGGTATCAGAGAGAGAGAGAGAGAGCATCAGGCACGCTGGCCACCAGTTCTGCGCCAGGTCTTGGCGATTTTAGCCGTCCAGGTTAAGGCCCGCACTGCAATGATACGGAGGTCCAATTTGGACAGTCCAATCTTCAACAGGTCTGAAGCTGCCGCCCCAGATATGCAGCCGCGCCAACTTACAGTCACCGAGGTAACTACGCAGTTGGCGACAGGGACCCCGGTCAGCCCCGACACACCGCGCAAGACCTCCGGTTCTTTGTATTTCTCAACCTTCCGGTCATGCGCGGGGCCGAGGCTGAACCGATCAGATACTACTTGGGTATCAATGATGGCAGCCTTATTGGTAGACCGCTTCCATACTACTAGATCAGGCTTCCTATAGGTACCACCGAATGGCACCGCAGGCTCGCGGGCGGTCTGCCAGCCTTTGTCCCTTAGACGCTCCTCAACAAAAGCAGCAATATTATCATGCCGCCGCACCCTCAGGCCATGAGTTCTTGGGCAAACTTGGGAAATATGGCCCAGTGAGGCTTCAGTATTACAGGACGTGCACTGCCGAGGGGCCCCGTGCCTACCCCTGGCATCTCTGAGTGGTGTCTCAAGAGTTGCACACCTCACTCCGACTGCATCGACGAAGTCCATCCCTGCCATACTTGGGCCTCGCCCACACATCCAACCATGGGCCTGAGGGTGCTCTCCAGCTTGAGGGACAATACCCATACCGTCCACCTTTCTGGCCAGTGTCGCTGTCCAGGCCGCTCTGCATTCAGCCTTAGTACGGCACTCTTGCCCATTCACCTTGATGGGTCCGGACCAATACCGCTGATCCGACAGGAGCGGACTCGTCCCCATAGCCGCTCTCATAGTCGGGTCTGAAGACACCAGCAGTTTCTCGAGCCGCTTCCGTTTCAGGATTGGTATTTCAGAAGCAAGCGACACAAAACCAAGGCCACCGGCTTTGCGTTGGGCGTAAATCATTGCGTCAGGGGTGTCGGCCGGCAGCTTGAGCCACGAACGGACTGCCACCCGCAGCCTGCGGTCCATCTTTTGCAGCTGGGTCCGGTAAACCGGACCCAATACCAACCGGTGCTGCAGTTGGGGTAACAGGAAATCAGACACCAACTCCAAGCGCTGCTGGGGTTTCAGCGGAGCGTGGGTTATAGACTCGATACCGTTCTCAAGGAGTTGACCATAACTCACACTCCGTCCGCCGGAATCGATCCGGATACCAAGATACTTGTATGTATCTTCGGGAGAAAGGGCTCGAATCATCTCACCACCAACAACAAGATGTTCTGTTTGCGCCACAAACCACATCTTTTGTTTCTTGTGGAGCCCCAGAGAGAGCGTGGCGCACTTTCTCGGGTTGGGTTTACGCTCCACTCAGCATCCCAAGAGCAACATCCGCGAGTTCCTGCAGGCCGCTTTCAGACGAGGCCGCAAGGACCAAGTCATCAGCATAGGCCAAGGCATTAGTCACGGTATCACCCAGCATGACACCACAAGTATTCCGCTCAACCTCAACAATGGCCTCGTTTAACACAAGGTTAAACAGGACAGGACTGAGTGGGTCCCCTTGACGGACCCCTCTGGTCTGGAGGGCCCTTCCCAATTCGACACCATTACAGCACAAAGTAGTCCAAGCTTCATCATAGCAAGACATGATTGCATCCCCCAGGCACTTGGGTACACCGTTCAGCTTCAGGGCACGCTGAATCGACCACTGTGACACGGAGTCAAAAGCTTTCGCCAAATCCAAGAAAGCCAAGTGGACAGGGGCAGTCAGATCACGCGCCACAGAGAGTATGCCATCCAATATTGCCAGGTTCTCTGCACACCCATCCACAGGTTGAAACGCCTTTTGGCGTTTACTTATCGGTAAATCCACAATCAGTCTTGCTGCCATTACTTTGCCAAAAAGTCGGGCCAGGTGGGAGATGACCGTAATGGGGCGATATTCCCCAGGACCAGCTGGTTCAGTAGTCTTTGGAATCAATGTGGTCAGCCCAAGTCGGAGTGCCTTAGGCACATACCCTGACATTAGCCATGCGTTAAAGCACGCTGCAAGGATCGTCAACGGAGGTGCTTTTAGGTCCCTGAGCGTCACGCCATCAGGGCCACACGCTGTTTCCCTCGACAAACGCAAGGAGCCGGCAACTTCATCCACTGTAACAGGGAGAATAGTACTCCTTCTATATTCAGCACTGACCGTTCCAGGGCGATCATCCACAAGGGATGGTCTCTGAAACAGGTCCGACCAAAAGGCCGCCATACCATCAGGAACATTGGGAGGTGTTAAGTCCCGCCATTGATCGGTCAGGACGGCTTGTGCCGCCCTATGCCGGTCCCTGTCATAAAGGGCTTGAAGCTTCTTATGAGCTTGCCTTCGCAGTTGCCTGCCACCAACTGGATCCGCTTGGGCAGGACGTACGTGACGCCCTATCCCAGGACCCCTACCATGCCGCCGGGCCAGCGGAGCATCAGCCTCAGGTAGATGAATTCGTTCAACCAAACATGCCAGGTGCCTATCAAGGGCATCTTTGCTCATAGGTGAAATCTCATCACAAGGCCACTCAGCTTCCACGCCATCAACAGCAGCAAGGAGGTCGGGGGCTCTCCAGCCTGGATCTCCATGGCCAAATTCTGTAAGCAGTAACCTGGTAGCATTCGCCAGTTCTCTTAGGTGATCAAGGGCCTCGGGGTTTTGGGCCCAGATCGGACCACGAGCAGCCTGCTCCACTCGGGTCTCAAGTTATTCCACCATCGTCTCCACCATTCTCCGGTGCTCATCCGTACGCCTTCGGCCCTTAATGGCCTGAAGGGTTCTATCACTGAAGAGTTCAGCAATCTGCTGATTGGCAGTGGTTGGTCTCAGCACTCCTTCATGAATGAGGGAGGCTTCGACCATCGCCATTCTCCTCTTTTCCTCATCCAGCCAGCGGGTCGCCCCACGGTTACGCCGCCCCTCCACTTCTGCATGATACACATTTGCATGTGCTCTGCGTCTGTGGAGGTTGAGCCCCCGTGAGGTCCCAAAAAAACGTTGGCACTCCAAGCACAAGTGCTCGGGGGCCGGTTCCTCGTTGCCACCCGCCCCGGCCGCAGCGGCAGCCGGGTTTAACCTTGGGTCCATAGCAACAAGCGGGTGGCTGCCCACCAATTGATTTTAGGCAAAAGGTGGGGAGAAGTGACGTTGACTGATTAGTAAGGCAGCGATCCGTATAGTGCGATTTAATAGTCGGGCAGTGCTAGCGCACAGATCCCGAGCTCGTATAAGTCGCAGAGCCTTCCTTCTTTTGATCGCACGTAATCACTGCCTCAGAGCCAGGGGACACCGCGTGGAGGTTCAGTCATCCGATTTTCGTCCCCCAAAAAGAGAGTCATAGTTACACCCGCCGTTAACCCGCGCTTCGATGAATTTCTTCGCTTTGACATTCAGAGCACTGGGCAGAAATCACGTCGCGTCAACACCCAACAGGGGCCGTCGCGACGCTTTGTTTTAATTAGACAGTCGGATTCCCAGAGTCAATAACAGTTCTGAGCCAGCCGCCTGCCGTGCAAAGCCCTTGGCCACTGGCCGCACAAGCCCCCAAGACCCCGCAAAGGGCAAGAGATAGCAAGGCGCCACGCCGGTGGCACTCCAATGCTCAGGGAAGCCCAATCACGCACGCGGCGAGAAAGGGAGCGCTCCCGTCGCTGACCACCGACGCTCGAACGACGCACCCGAGGGCACGTGCGCCCGACAGCAGCACGCCCCACACACGCAAACACCGCCTGACTTGAAACAATCGCCAGGCATTGGTGCGCGCGAGCAAATTGCGGGGCGTCGGCCAGCACTCGACTCTCAAAGCCAATCCTTCTTCCGAAGTTAGGGATCGAGCTTGCCGATTTCCCTTACCTACGTGGTTCTGATTCTGCAGAGGCTACGAACCTTGGAGACTGGATGCGGATGTGGGTACGATTCGTCTCGATATTGTCGGATGTTTGAGCATAGTTGCGTTTAGCATACGCAACATCAAGCTTACCCCAAGACCACGTCTTCAGGGACCCACCAGGATCTCAGAGACGTATCACAACAGCTGTGCCGCTTTGCCAACGTGAGAAAGCCTTACGCCAGTTCAACTGCTTGCAGGCTACCCACACCGGTCAACTAGAGAAGAGATCTCCAGAACGAGTAACGGCAGGCTGATGCGGTCAGGTACCAATTGCATTGGAACCGAGTGCGGAACACTCGGGGGTATCGAGAGAAGTCTTGGACAAACATTGCCCAATTCCCTTTCGCCAGGTAAGATCGATGCCGGTTTGGATACGACAAGGCCCGCACACACACGCACGTATGCAGACGCCCACACAAATGGGGTGGTGGTTGAGATTCTACCCAAGCAGGCAAGTGCTTGGGAATTACGAACTCTTTTTCGACAAAGCCATAGACCACCACCCAACGCACACAGTGAGCGAGTGCGTGTGTGCCGGCTGTTCTCACACCATGCCATTTGAAGTGCGAGCGAGATCATTGCGCACCTCTACACTCAAGGTGCACAGGTACACTACTCGCCCATCAGAGCAACTTCTCAGCCTTTGACCGCTAACGATCTGCCACTGCTTTCACAGCTGGCTCAGGTACGACTACACCATGTTCAACTGCTGTTGACATCCACTTATCCACTTCAGCCCCAGGTTACTCACTGAGGTATTAGCTACTACCACCCAAATCTGCATTACCGGCGGCTCCAGTCGGGCTCACGCCATGACCTTCAACGCTCACCGGTACGCCACCCTACTCGTCGGGGCTTCGAGGCTTAAAGTTTTTGGCAATGCTTAGAAACCTTTTCTGCCACCGACGGCCATGCATCAGGAGAGAGCTTTAGTGCCATCCATTTTCAGGGCTGCTCGCTTCGGCAGGATTAGTTGTTACACACTACTTAGCGGATGTCAACTTCCATGACCACCGTTCTGCTGTCTTCAGCCAGCAGCACCCTTCCAATGGGATCAAGAGACAGCTGTCTTTAGGCCCCTTAGCATGACGTGAGGTTCATCCCTCATTATCAGTCCTGCTTACCAGAGCAGACCCACTGAATCCGCCAATTCTGGTCAAGCGACACACACACCTTGGCGTACCAGTGTCAGACGCGAACGCCCAACACACAGTTCGTTAGAGAGCGAGGTCGAGCTTGCACGAGGGAGCAGTCGGGACCCACATGAACGAGTGGCACCCGGCAATAAGCACGACCATGCCGGGGCACTCGAACATTTAAAGTTTGGGAATAGTGCGAGGTATTTTGCATCCCCGCCCCGCCCCAGTTTCCTGAGGCTTCACCCTCGCCAGGCATAGTTCACTATCTTTCGGGTCATAACATGCATGCTCCGCGGTGCTCACCATTCAGTCCACAGTCCCCACAAAGGAAGAAATCGAACCGAACGAAAGCGTGAGCCCGGAGCTTGAGCCTGCTCCCAACGTGGGATGCAGGATCAGCTCGGTACTAGCAACCATGCATTTGCACGGCTGGCGGCGCTTGCGCCTTTGCTTTCACTTCGCCCTCGGGTTTTGTGAGACCCTTAGACTTGCACACATGCTATACTCCTTGGCCCGTGTTTCGAGACGTGACCGATGGTCGCTAGAGAATCACCAATCATACCAACCCCCAGGCTGAGCGTTTGCTTCGCATGCGACGCAAGCAGCCTGCCCACAGGTACCCCACCACCGGCACATGGTGGCGGAGCTGGGGGTTGTATGCGTCTGGCCAATTGCAGCATCGTCGCCGGATGGATCACACCACGTCTGTGTCGACAGTCAGAGCCAGGATTGCGCGAGCACGGCGCGGGCGTGCGTGCGCCGTCTTGCAAACGGAAACGCACGCAGATCGCCCATCCCAGCGCCTTCAAAGCCCGGACCCTGGTTGAAACATCTGCCTTCTTATGCTGGGTTCACATTGACACTCGCATTGGAAGCTCAGAATATAGACCGACCGGGGTTGAAAGTTTGACCGGGGCCGGGGCCGGGGTCAACAAATTTGTCATGGCCGGGGCCGGGCCGAGGCCGGGGTTATCAAATTTACCACGGCCGGGGCCGGGGTTCAGACCGTGTCAGGAGGTATCACGATGACGTAATGCATAACGCCGGTTAGTGGCTCAATGAATGTTGAATTACGGTTGCGGTTGGGTGTGTATTTATGTCAAGTCATAAAGTTTGTAGACTTGCAGTTGCAGTGCTTGTTGAATTACTTATATAGAAACAATTATAGTAATTAAATGTACCGGGTGTTCCACAAAAATGTCTCCGACTTTTTAATTGATTCTATCTCCACTTCAAATTAACATATTTGAATTGTCTTTTCACAATGTGGTAAATATTGTTTCTTTTTCGAATAATTTAATAGAATTAAAAGGGCGATTTTTTGGGAAATCTAATACGTAAAATGAAAAGAAGAACCAATATAAAAGGGAACATTCTTTTAATGGCAAACGTTTCGGAATCTCTGATTCCATCATCAGTGCTGTAAAACAAGGAATAAAAAACGATAATGAACAAGTTATGTAAAAGCTATAAGAAATTAATATCACTACACCTACGTCGAAAAATAGCTATGCCTAACCATTAAAAATAAAAACACAATTTTTCTTACGCTTTCGAAGCCATACATACACATACACCTAAATTCTAGCAATCAAACTAACACACAATAACATCCACACAAAGCAACATTACAGCATATACACACACACACACACACACACATTCCAACACACTCTTATTTACACAGTTGGGGCAATATTCAATTTCATCGCACTTTGATCATTATTTAGCTGAGGTTTATGGGTAAAAATGAACAATGATTCCAAAATTCTAAGGTCAAATTCCTTTACAGTTCTACAAAGTATGGAGAAATTGGAACTTTTGAAAGGGTGGTTTGAACTATGACAATGATCTCCGATGGCTGACTGGGAGGGAGATGAGTATGGACGGCCGATTCCATGGGAGATACCATGGAGAGTGTTGGGTGTGACGAATCAATTGCAGGAGTGTGGTACTTCCAACATAGGACTGCAGGCAGCAATCACATTTATACAAGTAGACACAACCATTTCTCAGGCACTCTTCTAAACGCTATTTCTTATGAAAAATGAACTTATTTTAAAACTATTTCTATAAAATGGTAACACGTCAATGAAAGGAAAATGAGAGTGTATCAGAGATAAAAGATCCTTTCTCATCTCCTTGAAAGATAGCCCAAGAAAGAGAGCTCGACAACACCTTTTTGCCTAGGTGCAGTCAGAATTGTACATGGAGGGAAAAGTTTTTTGTCTAAAAACTTTTTAACCAGATTGTTAATGAAAGTTACAGGGTATTTATTTTGTACAAGTAACTTTGTGATATATTTCACTTCGTCATGAAATATTTTATATGAATTTGAATTACGGTATGCTCTATGCAATAATGTAGTGACACTTATTTTAAAATAACCCATGTAAATGCAACTGAAGAAATTGGTACATAATCTCGTAAATGTAGGTTTTCTATAAACAGAGGTGGTGAACGTTGAATTCGTTTTCTTCACAAGAAAGTCTAAAAATGGCAATTTATCATTCTGCTCAGTTTCTATTGTGAAATTTATCTTGGCGTGATATCCATTTATGTAGTCAAAGAATTTTAGGGCCTCTTCCTGTGAACGATATATTCACAGTAGGTATTTCACAAGGTATTTCACAGTAGGTATTTTATTCCTTGTTTTACAGCACTGATGATGGAATCAGAGATTCCGAAACGTTTGCCATTAAAAGAATGTTCCATTAATTATTTGTTCAAAGGAAAAGTTTTGAAAACAACAGTGGTGATCTTCTTCATTACCTACTGTGAAGGAACACGTTTTCAAAACATCACCTACATCATTAATAATATTTCGACAACGAGTTGAAGTGTTTCAAGAACTATAAGAAAACGGTGAAATGATCCGCAAAACTCTTCGTTTGATAGTGGCTAGAAGTAAGTAATGCTTGCCTTGAGAGAAATAGCGGATATGTCGACGGATTCTAAATTACTTTTTTATTTAAACTTCATTTAATGTATTAATTTGTTACTCTTTTAAGTTTTTGTTTGTTCGTTTTTTTGGAAAGTGCAAAATAAGGAAGAATATCAATATTGTTTTGAAATGTTTTCCTTCGAAAAATTAGTTTTTCTATCCGTTTCAGTTCATCGATCAATGTAAAGTGGTTATTAAACGATTTTCAAAAACATAAATTATTCGAAAATAAAATAAAATTTACTACATTGGGAAAAAATTAAAATTAAAATATATATGTAAATTTAAAGTGGAAATATAATCGATTAAAACTCAGTGACATTTTTGTGGGACACCCGGTATAATGACTAAAAGTAGTGCGTCAGCAGTATGGGATTACTTTTACATATCGGTGAAGAGTGTAGAAATTGAAGGGTGCACCATTTGTGAAGCAAATATACGAGGAGGAGCGGCTGGTGCATTTAGAAAACTTTCTCAACTAAATATTTATGGGGCCATCTAAAATCGACACAAAATGATCAATTCCTGGAAGCTGAAGAGAAAGCAAACAACGAAAAAGAATTGAAAAATAGAAACAAAACGAACATGAAGAAAAACCAAATGTCTATGTATTGAAAGAAAACAAACAAAGACAGTTTTGGTTGCAGCAGTGACAAAACTGCCGATTGTAGCAAGTCGTCTTCGTCTACTGGCAAACAGCTGACTTCAAAAGAAACATTTACTCAATCTAAAAACTGGGAGCCAAACAATACTGACCAAATATATACATAGAGAGAAATTGTTAATTTACTGGCTTTGTGACGCGCTCAATCCTTACGACCCTACGGAAAAGGAAACTTTTTTAATTTTGTAGGGTTTTTGAATAAGAAGTTTCAAGTTCCATCAGAGAAGGTAATTACAACAAGACTAATTCCGGATCTCAGTATCCAAATTCAGTTTGCTATTTCAGAGGAAATATAAAAGCAAGTTAACAAAAATAGCGTCTTCTCAAAAACTGCTGCTATTAGGACCTCTCCAAGTCGAGATTCTTTCATGTCAATAATTGCGCACTGGATTATAATTACACAGGATGGTAGCATAGATACTGCTTTTTCTTTTCAGTGACTGCATGTTCTTCAGGATTGCAATGAAATCGCAAATATCTGGAGGGATCGTTTTAAATTTGTTTAAAAGACACGTGAATTTTAAACGTGCGGGTAGCCGGGCACACTACGCTTTATTCACTTCAAACTATTAGTCCAAGTCAAGTTCAAATTAATCCAAGTCAAGTTTAAATTAATCCAAATCAACTTCAATTTAATCCAAGTCAAGTTCAAATTAATCCAAATTAAATTCATATCAATCCAAGTCAAGTTCAAATTAGTCCAAGTCAAGTTCAAATTAATCTAAGTCAAGTTTAAACTAATCCAAATCAAATTCAAATTAATCCAGCTCCAAGTTGAGTTAAGAATCGACATGAATCTCGCGTTAATTTGAGCGTTTTTTGTATTAAAAATGTATCTGTTGGATGTGATGAGGAAGAAAAACGTTTTTCCTTTCAGCAAGGAATACATAAAATTTCTGCAGTGTTGAAACAAGCTGTCGTAAAATGTACTAAGTATCCAGCGGAGTAACAGTTAGAAGTCAATTATAAAAACTTCGTATTATACTACACATTAAAGTTGTTTTATAATTCTAAATTAATGGCAGTATGCATCCACGCAAATAATTATGTTCAAAAGTACTTTTATGTTACAGATACACATAGTATCGGGGATTTATTTACACTCATATGAAGATTTACATGCCTCAAATTCCACTTTATCACATTTATGAAATCATATGTGTGTTGCGATACAGAGAAAGGGGTGGGTTTAGGACCCCCTTCCCAGACGCTGAGGGACTCTCAACCCCCGCAAATGTTAAAGTATTGTCCTTCATGCTTGCGTACACCTGCATACCAGACATGGAGAATAAAAGGATTGAAGATTTACATGAATTTATTTTTGGGAAACACGTGGGATAAATCACACAAGGCATTGAAACGAAATGATTTGAAAGGGCACAACTGCATTAATGAAAGGCACACACATTTCTACCGTTATAAGACTCTAAACATGACACGATATAATGTGATGCTTACCGAGAATTCAAGTTACCAACACTCCATCGTAGACAACAAATTACGCGTCCACAAAACCGCAGGTTCCACAGCAACACAAAACACAATATTAGCGAGAATAACATATCACGATTCAACCTGTGATTGTGACAAGGTGTCGAATCATATGAAGCGTCGCACCATTCACAACGTGAATTCGATCCTCGACTAAATAAACACCAGGAAACCGATTGCCTATAATTTATATGGTTTTGCGCAACACTTTGAAAAGCACTTTTCTGGGTGCTGTTCTACATCTGAAATTGAACTTTTATCACCACCTAACAGGGCTCTCATTTTTCGAATTCACCCTGCCGACAATTATGCACTTTCCACTCCGCTGTGATGTGCGGCTGCAGCTGACCTAATTCCATTCCATTGATGCTGGATTTTCTTTTCAATTCTGAAGCCTGCGCGCGGACTCGGTCTGCTCATCTTGCTCGGCGATGCTGCGGTTCGCCTGGCTGCGCTTGCGCTCAGGTTGAGAAATGCGTGACAACGTCTGCCCGCCACTTGCAGATCTTTCAGCGCTCGACATCACTGCTGGCTTGAAGATGAACTTGGACAATTATCTTGCTGGAGAAGGTGGAGTTGTTTGCGAATTTGGCGTTGGTGTAGAAGCCAATAGAATGTTTTCTGTAGAGTTATTGACGCTTTGACTCTTGTCGATTACCACCGGGCAGCTGAGGTGTTTTGAACGGTTTTGTTGCAAGTTGTCGTTTCGATGCAGTTGAGGTGTTTGAGCGGTCTTTCCTGCAAGTCATCGTTTCGATGTCTGCTGGTGACTTCGCGCAGATGCACACTTCCGTTGTTCTTGTGCACCCCTCGGCAAGGGACGGGTGCACTTGCTCACGCAATCAGGTTCTAGCTGCTTCCCTTACGCCGCTCCACACAAAAATCCTCACGAGGCTTCATCCACCCTCCTTATAAGTCTTTCCCTTTCTTGTTTCGAGATTAGTCTCGAAGCTTCTATTCTACAGAGGCATCATCTGTATCCTGATTGGCGGGATTCTTGTTTGTTCTGGCGTCTGGGCCTCCCATTGGTGTGTGCTCAGACACACCTTCTTGCGTCATTCCTTTTACAGGTGGTGATTGGCTCAAGTCGTGTGGGCCTCTGTTACCACGTCACGTCCGCCCAAAGCCTCGGCTTGTGTGCGCTTGGTGTCGTGCGTGTGTTAGTGTATGCGTCGTTCTCGATGCCTCATGCCTGCGCTCGCCTGGCCGCGCACTTGAGACCGTGAAATATTATACACCTCTACCCTAACTAAGCTTTTCTTTGTCGCGCCAGCCTCTGCGATATCGCTACAACAACCTCTGCTTGTTTTTCCGACCGAACAATGAAGAATTGTCCTCACCTACACGGGCAAACTTTGGTTCACGTTCTTACGCTCGAGAATAACAGTGATAACGGTTTTTTGCCCATTTGCTCAAAGTGAAGTATTTTCGCAAAATCCTAATAATTCCCAACATCATTTTATGAGACAATATTTCGGGACATGTGCATGCAATTACAAATGATTGTCACTGGACGATATGTAGATTTAACCTTTAAAAGAATTGAGCAAATGCGATTCACTGAGTACTTATGTACGATACCATTTGATTACAATTTATATGAGTACATTACTACACAGATACAATCCTGCAATAGCAATAAAAATTGTGCCATCCCTTCAAATGAATAGGCCTAGGCAAATATATCATCTCGATCGGTAAAAAAAATTAAACCTGTTTTTACAAAAATCGTTTGAACAAGCAAAAACAGACTTCGTTGCTATATTTTTTTAAAGGTTAAATCTACATATCATCCAATGGTAATCTTTCGTAGTTGCATGCATATATGACTTTCTATATGTGATAAAACGAAATTTCACGCATATAAATCTCTATACGAGTAATTAAATCCTCGATACTACTATGTGTATGTGCAAGTGTAACATAAAATTGTCTTTGAACATAAATATTTGAATGGATGCACACTGCCATTAATGTAGAATTGAAAAACAACTTTAATGTATAGTTAAAACGAAGTTTTTATAATTGATCTCTATATGTTACTCCGTTCAAAGATCTGCATCTCACTCTGCCTCCTGATGCTGGATTCTTAACACGTTAGATTTGAATTTAACTTGCATTAATTTGAACCTGACTTTGATTAATTTGAACTTGACTCTGATTAATTTGAACTTGACTCTGATTAATTTGAACTTGACTCGGATTAATTTGAATCTGACTTGGATTAAATTAAACTTATCTTAGATTAAATTACCCTTGACTTGGATTAATTTGAAGTGAAAAAGGTGTAGTAAATAACTAAAAACCCCGGTTTAGGGCACTATTTTGCCGGGGCCGGGGCCGGGGTCCTCAAAAATTTTCGGGGCTTACCGGGGCCGGGGTCAGCCAAAATGGCCGGGGTTGGCCGGGGCCGGGACCCCGGTCGGTCTATAGCTCACAACCATGGGGCCCGGGCAGGTGCGCGTAAGGCCCCGATACACTGGCGTTCATGACTCGAGAAATTGCGGCAGTGGATCCGTCCGCCAGTTGAAGTGAGAACTGGCGACATGATACACTCAGCACGCAAGATGAAGCACCGCGGTCCGCGGAATGCAATGCATGGTGTCAGTCTGCCTCAGCGTGTCGTACGGGTGGGTGCGCGATTGCGACCAGCCGTATGTTAAACCAAAGCGCACGTTGCGCTGTGCTTTAGCCTTCTGTAAGCGCTGCTCATCACATTCTGCAATCAGTCGAATTTTTTAAATGCGTCTATAGAATTCAGCGTTCGAGTTTTGTCAACTCAATTGCGAAGCAAGACATGGCTGTGCACCTCTCCCGTCAACGTTCAAAACTGTACTGCTCGTCGCAGTGACGTCCTACGATCGTCCTAATCCAGACATGCTCGGATCGCTGAAAGCTCGGTGGCCACCACGGTATACATAAGACAGGTAAGTCCACTTCAAAGGGGACAGCTGCTCGAAACCGTTAGACAAGCAAGCCAATAGGAGACGTTTGAGCTGACACGTCACCACACCCATACCACGTGACCCACACCACACTCGCGGCAGCGATGCACTGGCTGCCGTACGTATGGTTGCACCATGGCAGGAACTGCCGGGTTTCCGCACATACGTGTTGAAAAATATTTAAATAGTCTGGAAACTATGATACTGAATAACTTTGATAATCTCGTATGCAATGCTTTAATAGCCACGTAATAATTAAAATTTGTGTGCATACTGAGCAAAACCTTCATATTTATCAATACAAAGCTCCGTTTGGGACTTGCATACTCATTGTAATTCTAAAATTCAGATGTTTTTTTTTCGAGTGTTTAAAGGATAAATCAAATGAAAGTCCTCATGATGTTACTTTATATTTCAGAAAGAAACACCGAGTTCATAGTTCGTCAACGTAAATTAACCACAGGATGAAATTAGTCTGGCAAACAATGCTTTCCGCTTCAAGAAAGTCTTCAATTCTTTTAGAATACTTGTTGAATACAACTTGTTGGATTAGTTTTTTACGATGTCCATCAACTTTAATGCACATTTATTTCAGAATATATATATATATATATATATAAGAATAAGCTCCCGAAGTACAAATCTTTCTCTTGCACCTCTTTCATAATCTGCTGTGCTGTCTTTCTCTTACCTACCGATTTGTTCAGACGATTTTTGAATAATCACCTCTACGTCATAATGCGTTATAAAGAACGTGTTAGCTTAGATTTTCAATTTTCTAATTGCTCTGTACATGATCAACGTCTAAATAGTTGAAAATTTGAATAACGAGCATTGTTGAACTACAAGTATAGCTTTGAGTAACTCCGGGAATATTGGCAATATTGCTGTAGTCATTCCAGTAGGTACACTTTTCCCAGTGAAAATCTCTCAATACAGTAAAACATGCATATTACATGGAAAAAGTAGCCTTACATCCATATTTATTCGATGAATACATTATTGTAGCAATTAAATATTGAACACTACGTCCTTTAATTAATAAATATACATATATATAACTATATATATACATGTATATATATGTGTACAGACATATACGGCACACATCCTATAATATGCCATTAGCTCCAGTTAATTATAAATGTAAATGAATAATAATAATAATGATCTCAGTTAACAACAACTTCGGTCATAGACTATTTAGTTGTCGCTTTGGCATTTCTACCAAAGTTGCTGTGTTGTACGGTGATACACTGAGGTCATGAGTGTTTTCCATCTTTCTCCGCTATCTATACAGATTACTTCAATTGCGACGTTATTGCTCGCATATTCCATCTTACTCAGTCAAGTACGATGCAACTCAATACAATACACGTTTCAGCAAAAAACAGAACTCATGTCCGACTTCAACAATAACTGGCATAACACACTAAGTACGCCCTCCTTTCGTCGGGCCACAACAATTCTCCAGAACTTGACCCCCATTCGTTACACAGCAACATAGCATTACATAAATGTCGATAACTACCGTTTAGCGTGAGCCACCCGAAAAGGAGCCGTCATGGACATTCTAACACTTACCACAACATTAGCTTCTTTTTACCTGTCATCATAAGGATTCAATCACCATATGAACAAAGATTGAGGACAATATAGCTGAAACTCGTAATTTTTACCTGAAGAACCAGGGTACATGGATGCAATGGAACAATGAATGTGGAAGGATTGAAGCTAGGACCCCAAAGTTGGGGTTCCAGCTCCCACCCTAATTTTGGCTGAGCGTCTTACCCGCGCTGGAACCCTTTCTCAACTCTGCGTTGAAGAGCGCAGTACGCTCGGCCATTTAGGTTCTAAGCTGTGCCGCAGAACATACCAACTGCTAGAAGACTAAGACATAGGCAAACCGTAATACAAACATTAAAACACAACCTCGCCACTCTTGAACTGGGTGGGTGGGTCCACTCAGATTTAACATCATATATTCCCTAATACATTCACTTTTTTAACAAATTCAATTACTTTATGAATAAGTCCCCCGTCAGATAACAGGTTGGCCACGATAATGTTTTCACCTGTCACCGCTTAGAAATTACAAATCTCATTTCCTTTCCTGTTGGACATAACAAATTGTAAGACTTCAGCTGTAACCAGACGCTTGAAACGTAAAATACACATTTTGTGAAATCTATCCTGCAGAATTGAAATCTCTTAGAAATACCTTTCCGTTATAACACCAAGAACAACGTGAAGAGAACTCTCAAAAAAATGATGCTATAAATATAAAAATAACACCAATCGCTATACATATTATACAGGGTGGGCCAGAAGTAACCGAGCCTTTTAATTTGCTATTACAAGGAAAACTATGAACGCTAGCGAGTTGAAACTTGTTCAATTTGAAAAAATAACATTTTTATGGTTTATCAAGGCTAAATTTTGAATACGTTCGAATGAGTGCCACGACTGTTCAGACAAATTAGAGCTCTTTTCTTTGTAGTTTCCATAACGCTCCTTAGTGTATCAGGCGAGAGTTGAGCTATTTCATATAAAATTTTATTTTCAAGTTCTTGTAAATTTGTTAAATTGGCTACATTAACTCGTGACTTACGGGAGCCCCACAAGAAGAAGTTGCATGGGGACAAATCTGGAGAACAAGGAGACCAAGGGATGTTACCAAATCGTAAAATTAAGTTATTTGGAAAGCACTCTCCCAACAATACCCTTTTCTTCCTGGTAATAACAATAGTGTTGTTAACCTATAAAAAATTTTTTAGTCTAATAAATCAATTTCAACTTCCTAGCGTTCATAGTTTTACTTACATTATCAAATTAGAAGAGTAAGTTACTTCTGGCCGACCCTGTAAAAACCAAGAGACAATTAGCATGGGCTGGACAATTTTGGAACACATTACAGCTACTACCACACCTTAGAAGTACTGTCGTTGCTAAAATCAGAAATTGTGAAAGGATAAAAATGAACGCTAAAAAAAAAGTGAAAACTTTAACACGCAAGCTGGAAAGTGAAAATAACGTTTTTGAAACTTGCAAAGCCCTAGGAACTCTTAGAGCGTGATTTACGATATTAAAAAGTTATGTCTATATTTTACGCAACGTTGATTCGAGATCAGATGTTAGGTTAAAGGCTCCCTAACCGCAACAAAGACGTTCGAAATAGAGGAAGGAAGAAGGGACGGTTAAATATGGAATTAAGGAAACGCGGAATCTATGCACAAGGTGCATTGAAACTGTACGTTCAGAAAGAAGTTCATGAAACAAGATAAAATTTTAATGAAAAAGTAGTAGTAGTAGCAGCTGAGAAACAGGACAACAGTGAACCAAAAAAAAGATTGTCCGTCCCATAAAAAAAATTTATTTCAACAAAAAAACCCTACCTAACTCGCTACTCAGGACCTCACATATTCCTCCTAGGATCGCCAATTCCCTTGGATACAGAAGTTGTACCCCTTTTATGATGAACTGTGCATATATTGGATCCGGGTCATATCGGTCTAACCAAAATGGGACAATTTGTAGTATCAGTAGTAGTAGTAGTAGTAGTAGCTAGCGCTTCAGTTACTCGAACTATGTCACACCGAAGGTCATATAATTTAATTCGTACCAGACTCTTCCAAATCACCACACAAGATGAACATCACTATTATTTGAAACATCAAAATTATTTGAGCATCGTGGTTATAATTGCAACTCAAGATTACATGTGTCTCCCCATTAAAATTTATTCACAACACTGTACAGTCGAACGCACTGGGCATCCAAACCCCGTAGTGGGGTTTCAGCTGCCCACCCATTTATGGCCGGACGACTTACCCACGCTGAAACCCCCGAGGTACCAACGTAGCTCGCCCGGCCATATTGCAGTTTCTTCATCCTCAAACTTCTAAGACGTTATGACGTCTGGCTATAATGCGTTCCAGCGCGGCTTCACGTTAAATCTCTTCAAGCAGTGCAACATGGAATACGAGGGTTAGTCAAAAAGTTCTCAGACAATTGCCATAATTTTGAAATGAACAGAGATTTACAAGTTGAAACCTGTCCTTAGAGCTTCCTTGATAACTTGCAGCTGTCTCATCAGTCTGTGTCAGGTCAGCATCGAGAGAGGTTGCTTCTCAAAATAGTAATTTTCAACCTTTCAAATGGCAAACTGTGAGATCAGAGCTAACATCAAATTTTTAACTAAACTAAATTGGAAACCTGTTGAAATCATCGAAGCTTTGCTAACAGCAGGTTTATGGAGACTCTGCACCATGTAGAGCAGTCGTTTATGATTGGATTGAACGCTCTAAAGAGGGAAGAGTCCAACTTGATGAGGACCCATTATGAGGAAGACTCACAACAGCAACAAATGAAAACATCTCTCTCGCACAGAACCTACTGAAACAAGCTCCCCCTCCCCCCAATTTTATCAGGAAAGCATTTACAGGTGGAAACATGAATTACAAAAGTGTATAGACCACAATGGAGCTTATATAAAAATATAAAGTAATGATATGTTAAATAAAAAAATTATGGCATTTGTCTGAGAAATTTTTGACTAGGCCTACCCCTCGTATCCCCCTGGGATAGCTAATTTCCTTTGACACAGTAGTTGTGTCTCCCTGATGATTAATTATATATTGGGTCCTAAACCCCTTGACACCAATTAGTAATGTGAACTACTTCAAGTCTTCTGGTAGCTTAATAATCGCATAATAGAATTCTAAGAAAAATTTGCCCCTCTTCATTTCAACAAAAGTGCTCCGTGTTTTCCAATATTAAAAATTGAAAGTTATAATTAGATACACATTTGTAAAAATCTGCAATGCACTGATGTACCCCAGAATACTTTGAGGACATGGGAATTAAATTCAATTTAATAAAGTAAACGCAATAATTTATGTTTTGTTCAACGCTCTTGTAGCGCTGCAGGACTGTGCATGATGTACGGGTCATCCCAGTCTTACCAAAATGGGACACTTTAGAGACCAAGTTTCATCGAGGGAAAAACTTGATTGTTCGTTATTTTGTCCCTTTTTCTTTCACACATGTCTCTCGTAATGATCTACTCTGATTGATTGTACATTTCTACACTTCACATAAAATTTGATGAGGGAGAATGTAATCTGCGAGCAACAAGTGTTAGGCTTGGGACAGTTTGAATTGATTACTTCACGAATTGTCTTACCGATGCCAGGCAAATGACTGATTTCTGCTTTTAACAAAACCAAGAACTGAATGAGTCCGTAAAAAGCAAAAACCTATTCATTATAAAAAAGGGGCTACTTTACCGTCAGCTCGAGATCTCATATGCTCCTTATTGGAGCACTAATTCACACAGATAAAATACTTGTATCCCCCCAGGGATGCTTTAAGTTGAAGTTATTGTGATAACAATTTAGCGTTGAAGAACTCTTCCTTCAGCAACAAGTATATTTTCATTTCCACACACGTACGGCCTTTCACTTTATCTGGTTCAAAAAATTTTCGTTTTTCCATACTTCCCTTGCACATAACTCGAGACATTTCCTCTTCTTATCCCTATTTTTCTTGCTAATGGGTTGCGGGTCCTCTTTCTTCTGTTTCGGAACCTGAGAGGCAAAAAAAAATTAGCAAACTCACAACAAAACAGCATTTCTGTGATGTAGGTGCAATTCATCATCACAGTGAGAGAAGTTGGAACTTGGAAGAGATGTCTGTGTGATGGAAGGAGACTTGTAGTAAGAACGGGATGAAGAGGATGACTATAAATTGCAAACCGTGAAATGGTGAGCAGGACCAAAAATGTTCACCAGGAAATGCAAATTAATCCGAAATTCCCCGAAAACAAGGAGGAGAAAGGATGGGAATGAGAAGGATTAAGTTAGATTATTGGTTAGTTTGAACCTCCCTATCCTCAACAAATGAGATCCAAAGAGAGGAAGGAAGAAGGCACCATTTAGTAAGGAGTTAAAGGAACGCTGAATCTGTGCAGAAAGGGCATAGAAACAGTAAGTTGAGAAAGAAGTTAATGAAACGAGATCAAAGTTGAAGTAGAAAGTAGTAGGTGCTGAAAAACAGGGCAACAGTGAACCGAAAAAAGATGGTCATTTAACATAACCAAACATTCAATTTCAACAAAAAGAAGGCCTACTTAAATCTAAGCTCGGGCTCTCACATTGTCCCCATGGGAGCGCTAATTCCCATGGATACAAAAGTTGTCTTCCCCTGAAGAGGAATAAGAGGAGGGAGACATGGAAAGATAGAAAGAACGAAATGGAAAGGAAAAGGACATACATGTTTCTAACAAACACTGTAGCAAGTTGACAGGAGTTATGTTATATGAAGCTTTTCATTACCAAAAAATTAACATAACATCATGAATAATAAAACACTTCTCTCAAAGCAAGCCTAAATTTTACAAAATAATTAATGTAACATCTCACATGTTAACTCAACGTAATTCGCCTGAAATTCTAAATAAATATATACAAACCATCACCTGAACCATGCTGACTATCATTATGCCATTTATTTTTCCATTCTGACTAGAGTTCAATCATCTTACCTTCAGAAAGAAGCCCAAGGTGTCTCTCTCAGCTGCTGAACAGAGAGTCTTGCAATTGCAGGCAAAAGGGGTACGGATGAGAAACTCCACGGGGTCTTCATATATCTCATGATGAAGACGAACATTATGGAGTTTCTGCAGTAGACGAGCCTTGTGGTAAATGTTAAAGCTTCCATAATGCACTTTGCAATGCCAGTATCCATTACTGCCAATCATGAATTAGAAGAATAAATATTGTCAAAAAAAGGGTCCCACCTTTGAATGTATTTGTGATACAATGTTGAAATTTTTATACAGAACAGGAGTCCTTTTCTTTCTAACAGCATTTTTTCTGCCATTCCTTGTTTTTTGATGTTCTTTTCACCCTCATGGGGCATGAAAATAAATTCCTTCAACAAGATGGGTCATAAAATGCCTTGATATTTTCTGCCACTAGACATTCATCAAAATTCAGATCTGGTTGACCTAGGGTTCTTGACAGCTTCTATTAGTTCCAGATAGGGAAGTTGTAGAGATGCTTTAAAAAATTGAACTTCTTCTAGTAACACTTTCAGGAGTTACAGTAGTTAGGATGTCATAGTAACATCATAAACAGTCTGACAAGCTTCAATGCTTGCCAATTTAGGAGATTGAGAGGCTCTCTTTTAAGCTGCTCGTGGAATTGAGCATGCTCACTTAGTTACTGTCTGAGAAGTAGAATATTTTTGACACCTTGTGAATTACCTAACTTAGTTGACCATTATTTGAACAGGCAATGTAAACTCATGTTCAACTGAAGTGGGTATATGGCATGATGCAGCATTTATTAAAGGTGAAACATTCCCAGGGCAGTGACTGGCAAGTAGCATACATTAACTTGACCACACTCTTCCTGTTGGACAATGAGAAAAAATTAGACAAGGTACAGGAAGTTGGTAGAATCATCAATCATGACTAATATTACCTGCTCCTACGGCCGTAATAACAAAATCTTGATACTTCTGATATCAGAACTTAGTACAAGAATAAAATTAATTGGACTATAACAATAAACATACTACAACAACAATGTGTAATAACTGATCAGTACATGCCTCTTGATTGAAGCATTTCTGTTTCAGCTGGGAAATTTATTTTTCCCTACTGGAAAGTGGAAGCAAAGAGGGCTGAGATTAGTTGAAGACTGCAAGAGCCTTACAAATCTTTTTCATTCACATAAATAGTAGGATGTAATCTCATGACCCATGAGATTGGTTTCCAGTGTTCCTCAATCACTCAATCCATTACTAAATTCTTTCCATTCCAGCTTGTCATTTCATCTTGAGAGATTTTTAATAAACTACTCATATTCTCCCACTTTCCCCTACCCTAATTATATTTTAGAACATACATCAGGCAGTCAATGTAAATGTAAAACTCATTTTCACCCATATATTCTGTGTCGTTACTCTCTCTTTTGGGTATTTGAGAAGGAGAGGACCATAATCGATTTTCCAATTTTTGCTGCCTAAACGTAGTTGATATGATGAAACAAACGATTTTTCTTCTATGCACTTTCCGTCGTAAATGAGTATTTAAGGAGTTATAGCGGTATGTTAATTTTTGTCTTTGATGACTGGAATGCGCTCGAATAAACAGCCATTAATCGATTTTTGAATTTTTGGTACTTAAATCATGGTAATAACATCAAAATAAACTACTTTTCTACTATACACTTTTTGCTGCGAATGAGTATTTTACGAGTTATAGCGGTAGGTTTAGTTTCGTGTTCCATACAGCAGAAGCCGTTGCACGCTTGAGCTGTTAGGGTACGTTTGGGTACTTAGAAACTTATCAATAGCAAACCCCGCGAAGCCTGAACCCACTTCTAGGCTCTTTTAGCTAACAACACAATAAAGGTTATCACCTATAAACAACAAGTTATGACGGTAAGTTAATTTTCGTTTTTCATGGCTGAAATGGGCTTGATCATTCGAACGCATCGATAGGGAAAGTCCATTGTAGTCTTCCCTCTGATCAATTTCCTTCCGCTTCAAACATTAGAGTTGTGGTAAGTAATTTACACCCATAACTCGATAAATACTCATTATTGACGGAAAGTGCTTAGAAGAAAAATTGTTTATTCAGATCTAATTAGATATGTTTAGGCACCAAAAAGTGGAAAATAGATTATGGTCCTCTCCTTCACATTTACTCTCTCTAGTTTCAATCATCCATATAACATAGTCAATTGCTCTTTTCAACCCCTTTTTATTTTATATCAGCTCAATATAGACAATAAAAATTTGTGATTTTAAAAAAAATGTCCCACTAAGATCAATCACCATATACATCTTTCCTTCAAGCATAGCCACATTAAAATTCATACCCTTAGACATCTCTACAAGCCAGCAATATTATTGCATTCAAACATAAACTTGCATTTAAAATGCTCTTCATATATCAAAGGCTGTGTAGTTTTGATACTAATAACAACAAATATACATTTATAGGCTAACACATTTCAATATTTTCTTATTATTAGAAAACATCCCCACAACCTGGTTCTTTATTCTTTCTACAAATCTCCTGCAATTGATAATTTAAATCAATACAACTAACTAAACATTTGGCACTTGTTCATCTAAAATTGTAGTTGTAAAGTTACCTTTATAATGAAACTTAAAATTAAAAATCTATGACACATGCTATCTGCGTAGATTTGTCATTTATTTGAATAATTAGTTTCTTGTCAACACTTCTGGTTTTTTTAAAGGTGTAGCGCTTGGCAGTAATCAATTTTCCAGTTTTTGGTGCCTATACATAGTTAATTAGGTTAAAATAAAGAAGTTTTTTTCTATACACTTTCCGTCGCAAATGAGTATTTAATGAGTTATAGCGGTAGGTTTAGTTTTGCCTTGGATGACGAATGCGCTCGAATAAACAGCTACTCATCGATTTTTCAATTTTTGTTGCTTGAATCACGGTAATAACATATATATCAATTACTTTTCTTCTATACACTTTCTGCGACAAATGAGTATTTTACGAGTTAGAGCGGTGGGTTTAGTTTCGTCTTTGATGACTAGCGCATTGGAAGCGAGAATCCATTGCAGTGTTACCATTCGACGCGGTCGATGAATTACTTGCCGCTTCAAACAGTTGAGTTGCCGTAACAAAATTTGCTGCTATAACTCGTAAAATACTCATTTACAATGGAGAGTGCATAGAAGAAACCTTGCTTATTTCTATCTAATTAACTATGTTTAGGCACCCAAAAGTGAAAAATCAATTACTACCCAACGCTACACATTTACGCTGGTTTTTGTCAAAATCTGTGGTCAATATTGATTTTAGGTGCCCCACGGAAATTAATAATTCCGTTCCAAACAATCACTAAAGGAACACATTTAAAAGCGTTTTACACGAATGTCATTCTGCTCGCTGATGCGTTATTTTTGAAATATTCATCTTTGAAGTAGGCTTTCGCGCTCCAAAGGAAGCGAGCCTGCCAAGCGGAATATATATAACGGAAGCTAACCCCCTAGCACAAATGTAAACAGGTTGGGTCGTGAGGGAGAGCACAGTTCTTCTGGTGAAAATTATAAATAAAGGTTCTAACCCACCCATTAGGGTGACGTCTGCAATTACGTTTACACCGTACCGGGTGACCATACCGGGAGGCCGTCATTTTTTATGGCAGCCATCTTTCTACGATGGCAGCCATCTTTCAACTGATTGTTTCTCTGTACAACATGAACAGTATTACAGTTGAATAACTGTAAAATATTGCATCAGCGAGCAGAATGACATTCATGTAAAACGCTTTTAGGTAACCTTTATTTATAATTTTCACTAGAAGAACTGTGGCTCCCCCTCACGACCCAACCTGTCTACGTTTGTAATAGGGGGTTAGCTTCCGTTGCGCTCGCTTCCTTTGGCGTGCGAAAGTCAACTTAAAAGTTGAATAATTCGAAAATAACGCATCAGCGAGCAGAATGACATTTATGTAAAACGCTTTTAAATGCATTCCTTTAGTGATAGTTTGGAACGGAATTATTAATTTCTGTGAGGCACCTAAAATCAATATTGACCAAATCTGCATTTAAATTGGTAAATCTGACGGATATGACAGTAATCGATTTCGTAAATTTCAATACCCAAACATGGTTAATTTAATGAAATTGAACAAGTTTTCTTCTATGCACTTTCCGTCTGAAAAGAGTATTTTATTAGTTATAGCGGTAAATTACTAATGCAACTCCAGTGTTTGAAGCGGAAAGAAATTGATCGATCTCGCGGAATAGCAACACTGCAATGGAGTTTCGCTGACCGCGCTCTCATCATCAAAGACAAACCAAACCTACCGCTCTACCACGTTAAATACTAATTTGACGAACAAAGTGTACACAAGAAAAGTAGTTTATTTTGATATTACCATGATTCAAACAACATAAATTCGAAAATCAATGAGTAGCTGTTTATTCAACCGCATTTGTAATCAAAGACGAAACTAAACCTACCGCTATAACTCTTACAATACTCATTTCGGTAAATATGTAGCGTTGGTCAGTAATCGATTTTCCACTTTCCGGTGTCTAATCGTAGTTAATTAGTTCGAAATAAACAAGTTTTCTTCTATGCACTTTCCGTCGTAAATGAATATTTTACAAGTTATAGCGGTAAATTACTGACCGCAATTCCAGTGTTTGAAGCGGGAACTAATTCAAACAGCACGTCGGACGGCAACACTGCAATGCCGTCTCGCTTCTAGTTCGATCGTCATCAAAGACGAAACCAAACCTACCGCTATACCTCGTTAAATACTCTTTCGACGGAAAAAGTGTATGGAATAAAAGTTGTTTATTTCGATGTTATTACCATGTTTCAAGCAAAAAAAATCCGAAAATCGATGAGTAGCTGTTTATTCGAGCGCATTCGTCATCAATGACGAAACTAAACTTACCGCTATAAATCGTAAAATATTCATTTGAGACGAAAAAAGAATGGAAGAAAACTTGTTTATTCTGGGTCAATGTATAGTTTCCCTTCGGCAGCGAAATTAAAGATGTCGTTGCTGATAATCACTAAATGAGCACATTTAAAAACCTTTTACATTAATGGCATTATGCTCTCTGATGCGTTATTTTTGAATAATTGAACTTTGAAGTTGGCCTTTGCGCCAAAGGAAGCGAGCGCGTGAAACGGAATTTAATTAATAACGGAAGCTATTACAAACGTAAAGAGGTTGGGTCGTGAGGGGGAGGCACAGTTCTTCTAGTGAAAATTATAAATAAAGCTTCTAACCCACCCATTAGGGTGACGACCGCAATCTTGTTGACATCGGGTCCAATATGGCGGCGCCCATGGTGGTCGCCATGTTAGACCCGATGTCAACAAGATTGCGGTCGTCACCCTAATGGGTGGGTTAGAAGCTTTATTTATAATTTTCACTAGAAGAACTGTGCCTCCCCCTCACGACCCAACCTCTTTACGTTTGTAATAGGAGGTTAGCTTCCGTTTTTAATTATATTACGCTCGCTTCCTTTGGCGCGGGAAGGCCAACTTCAAAGTTCAATAATTCGAAAATAACGCATCAGAGAGCATAATGCCATTCATGTAAAAGGTTTTTAAATGTGCTCATTTAGTGATTATCAGCAACGACATCTTTAATTTCGCTGCCGAAGGGAAACTATACATTGACCTTATTTTGATTCAAATAATTAGGTTCAGGCACCAAAAAGTGGAAAATCGACAACTGTCATCTCCTTCAGATTTACCAAAATTTGCCTGGCATCATTTCTTCCGTTGTAGCGTAGCAACGTATTCAGAAAAACTTTCAACTAAATTATACCACCACAAATCCACAAACCATATGAAATGCCCCCCACAAATTTCCAATAAATTCCCAGATAACGAACTAGTTATAAAAAATTTACAACTTCACACCTTCCACTTTCAAGCTACAGTGAATAATTATGAGGCAATTACCTTACACCAGTTTCTAGATATACGTAGATTTTGTTTTAAAATCTAGTCGCCATTGCGCCCGATTCAATGGCCGCCAATGTGGTATTGTTGTTGTCCAAATTGTCGTACAGCTGACTCGATAATGTCACATATTGTCGTCAGGTGGCGTATTTCTCTTTCTGGGTTGCTATTCGTTCTAGGCCCGTGACGTCACCACAACCAGGGCCCTTTCGAGAAATTACTTGAATGCTCCTACCTGTCTTATGTATACCGTGGTGGCCACTCTGCCAACTGGCTGGTGTGCAGGGATGGGAGGCACATTGAGAGGCGTGCTGGCGGTTTTCACCGCGATTTTTGCCCAGTGTATCGGGGCCTGTAGCGAAAGGGAAGCGATCGTTCACATTGGTACAACGCTATCCAGGCAGCACAGGCGTCATGGACTCATGGTCGGGGTCACAGATCATATACTAGAAGATCCTCAACTTATCACTAAGTGAGTTTCAGCCCTGTCGACAATGACGTAAGGGCCAATTGGCCAATGACGGAGCCGGTAAATTGTTACGTGTCTCTAGTTTGAATCTGAAGTCGTTAGTCGGCTGTGAGCCTTTGACAGAGGTGTAACGAAGATTGCAGCAGAAATGGCTCCTTACGTACGCTTAAAAAATGCGTAGTGGAAAAGTGTGCTACCTATTTTTAGCAGTTTTTTTATCACTCAAACATCTTAATTTCTTCATTATCGTATTGTTTCGACTAATATAAGAATCTGGTATTTAATGGTTTAAAATGTTGATGAACTCTTTCCGAAAAACTTAATATACGGCACCGACGTTTTATCACATTTAGAACCTGAGGCTAATTTAAATGCGCCTTAGTTTATAAATATAAATTGTAAATATGTTCATGAATGTACATTCACGTTTATGTATAGTGAAGGACAATATAAAAAAGTGTTATCAATATAATCGAAATGTAGTACTTTGGCTTTCACTATACTTATTACGCCAAGAAACGTTTCTTAACTTTTGAATAAAAACTTGAGTTCCAATCCTAACGAGTATCATAGTAAAGCCTGGATACGCAGCCAATTGAAAGCCTTGTCAACAATGACGTCAGCTGCGAGTCATGGCTGCTAGAAGCTGATTGGTTGGCGTGCGTGAGTACGTTTGTCTAGAGCGGACTTGCGGTCCACCGTAGTTTTGCAGTTCTTCTTATGTAAGTGTTCTCACAGACCATATACTAGAAGATCCGCAACTTATCACTAAGCGAATTCGTCCGCCGGCCGCGATGACGTAGGTGCCAATTGGCCAATGAGGAGCCAAGAAATTGTGACGTCACGAAAAATCGGCAGGTGACTATGTTTGAATCTGAAAGCAGCTGTGACAGAGGTGTAACGAAGATTGCTGCAAAAATGGTCCCGTACGTACGCTTTAAAAAGTGCTTGATGGAAAATTGTGGAAATGATAACCGTCAATGTCCTGATTTGTCGTTTTTCCTATTTCCTGAAGGAAATTACGACGAGTGGATGGCAGCATGTGGTACTGTAACGTTGAAGATGGATAAGAGATCCAAAAGGCCGGAGAGGGCTTATGTGTGTGCCAGCACTTCTCTCGTTCAGACTATAACTTCATTTTGTCTCCATTCAGAAATGCGAGAAAGGTTTTTTAATCTTCAGCAGTTCCAAGAAGAGCTGTGCAAGTCCGAGGTAATGTAAAATTTTTAGTTGTTTCGTTTATTCCAAGTTAATCCAGTACATCAAAGTTTCACTAATTATGATTTTCCTCTTACCCTCGATTTTGAATAATGAATGGCTGTTGGATTGACGTATAATAACAGTGTGTTAATCAAGAGTAGAAATTTTATGGGCTTCAAATTTTTATCAAAAATATAATAAGAAATATTGTTGGTAGCTTCAGCTGAAATGAATAAATAATGCAGTAGATAACCCCACAATTTAATTTGCATTAAGAAAAATGAATGCTATGCTTTTCATGCAAGATTTAGTTGCAAAAGCTATTCTAAAAGTTATGTTTCAATAAATAAATAAATAAATGCTGATTTAAATTGTCTGAAATTGGCTATAATTTTGTTTTGCCAGTAAGGCAGCAACTGCTTGTATTGTATTAAAATTTAACACAATCCAAATCTCTCATTCGTAGTTTCTTTGAACAAGTGATGGTTAAACACTTTGAATCATCCTGTGTTTTTTATCCAAGTTCTTTCAATTTGCTTGCAACTTATAAGATACTGTAAAATAATTTATATATGGCTATTGTGTGAAGTAATCATTGTGATATGATTGCACTCAATGAGCATGAATGATCCATTTCAAATAATTTTGTTTGTTTTTTAAACTTTACAGTTATTTTCTCACGGCTCATTGCCTTTATTATAAGGAAAAGAAACATCATGCAGGCTTCTTTACTTTAGTAGGAAAATAGTAGCATAACTACTTATTCTGACTTTACACAGCTTTAAAATAAATGATTAGGTTTGAATAAGTCAGCTTTTGACCTTATATCTAGTCATGTTCAAAGATGACCTTTAATACTATGAACAGTGATCAGACAGTGTTATTCATAAAGGTGGCCTTGTAGAGTTGGCCACCAAAGATGACCATACAAAGTTTACATAGTTTACAATTTAAATGGTTCCTCTTGGTTAATTCAAGGTCCAGAAACATGATCAATGGATCTTTCTTAAAAAAATGTTCAGAGTAGGCTACATGGAATCTCAATTATTATGTACTTCAATTTCAAATAGAAATTTTACTAAAATTGAATGAATAAAAATCTAGTTAAAAGGAATTAAACTTATTGAGATCAAAAGCATTCACATTGAGATTGGGGAATTTACATAATAATAATAATAATAATAATAATAATAATAATAATAATAATAATAATAATAATAAATTGAAATTTCATAAGGATCAGTACAACAGTTTACAAGATACAGGGGCTAGAAGCTGGGTAGTGGGTTGATTTACTTGAATAAAAGGTCTAAATTCATGTGATTAATTTTACACTGAAGGGGTGAAAGGAACCTATTTATTGCATCTCAAAGGCTGTGTTTTGAAAATGGTATGGGTACTCCAGAAGCCAACATACCCCTTAATGACTTTGGTTTGTGGGGATTAATATTCAATGGTACTTAGCTCTATGAGTATATTACTCATTCCCTTTTATTTTCTCTGTGAAACTATGTTATGGTGGTGGAGCCTTAAAATGACTTATTTTCTCCTGAAGTATTAATAGGCGATGCCATGACGTAGAAGTTCAGAAAAAATTAAGGTTGTTGGAAATATCTTTCATTGTGTAGTGTGCTTCAATTTCATGTAAGATGCCATATCACTGTTCCCAATTTATTCCCTTATTTTTCCATCAGCTGCTAGCACTGAACCTCCTGCTCTTGGTGCTACAAGCCTTGGCACTCCTGGTGCAAGGCCTGCCCTACTTCTTGCTACAATGCCTGGGGCTGCAATGCCTGCCACTCCTAACAAAAGTAAGTTTACATTTTAAATGAAGATTCCCCAATCCAATTGAGGAATATTGAAATGAAAGAAAAGAATGTTAACAGTGAGATTAATCTATTGAAATTCTTGAAAAAGTCAAGGCCACTTGAAGAAATATTCATCCCATGTGAAAATTGAAGCCAATAAGCTTAATTTACACTTATTTAGAGAGTGCATGGCTGTCACTTATGGAGCATTAGTGTACACAAAGAAAGGCTGGTACATTTCCAAATACTTTTGAGAATGGTATTCACACATGTTTTACAGTGTGTAGCATTTATCCAGGAAATAGATGCTACACAATTCATTATTACACTAAATGAAACATACCAAAGAAAGTTTTTTGTACGGAAACAAACTTCAGCATTGAATTGGAAATTATTTCATACATAATACAGGGGTCAAAATGTTACTAGCAATCTTTTTCCATGTACATTTAGTGTTGAATTAAGAAAGAAAATTGAAATGTTCAAAAATGTTGTTACGAACACCAAAGTTAATTAATTAATATAATCTGAATTACAATCCTGAGATAACTCAGGAGCTTCATGAATGAGAAATACCTAGTGCAGTGTTTGTGTTGACAGGTTAGTCTTGGTTGGTAAAAATAGGTTTTGTATACATTTAGAGATGAGCTCTTTTAGTTTTTGATGAGCCTCCTCTGTACCCCAGTGTTTAATTCCTTATGTACCCTTACAGTGCAGCAGAACTTTAATTTACCAATAGGCCTTGCCTATTTTACATTATGAAGGATCACTTACATTTGATGATTTCCCAATAAGTGGGATAAAACTTTTGTATCCATTAGAAGTTGTATTCCATGAGAGAGAATGTCAGGGCCTGAGCTGATGGTGAGGTCGGCTTTCTTTTTTGTTTGTACCTAAATGTTTTCCTTGCATACTATATGCTTCCTTCCACTTCCACTGTAAAATTATTTTATGGGGTGGAGCCTTAAACCGCCTTCTCTACTAATGAGTAAGAATTGAATGACATGAAGTAGAGCTTCTGGAAGGATTAAATTTGTTGAAAATACCACTCATTTTGTAGTGTGCCTCAATTTCATTTGAGATGCCATATCACTGTTCCTAATTTATTCCCTTATTTCTCCATCAGCTGCTGGTACTGTACCTCCTGCCCTTGGTGCTACGAGACCTGCCACTCCTGGCACCTCGAGACCTGCCACTCCTGGCACCTCGAGACCTGCCCCTCCTGGCACCTCGAGAGCTGCCACTCCTGGCACCTCGAGAGCTGCCACTCCTGGTGCTTCATGGGCTGCCACTCCTGGCACTTCAAGGCCTGCCACTACTGGCAACTCGAGACCTGCCACTCCTGGCACCTCGAGAGCTGCCACTCCTGGCAACTCGAGACCTGCCACTCCTGGCACCTCGAGAGCTGCCACTCCTGGTGCTTCATGGGCTGCCACTCCTGGCACTTCAAGGCCTGCCACTCCTGACGCCTCGAGACCTGCCACTCCTGACGCCTCGAGACCTGCCACTCTTGGCACCTCAAGGCCTGCCACTCCTGGCACCTCGAGGCCTGCCACTCCTGGCACCTCAAGGCCTGCAACTCCTGGCACCTCAAGGCCTGCCACTCCTGGCACCTCAAGGCCTGCCACTCCTGGCACCTCAAGGCCTGCCACTCCTGGCACCTCAAGGCCTGCCACTCCTGGCACCTCAAGGCCTGCCACTCCTGACACCTCAAGGCCTGCCACTCCTGGCACCTCAAAGCCTGCCACTCCTGGCACCTCAAGGCTTGCCACTCCTGGCACCTCAAGACCTGCCACCAGTGCTTCCAGCAAACAATGCTGCTCATCTTCGTGGAGGGAAGCGACGCAGGTTAGTCGTGTTGAAATAACCAGAGTTCGTACTTCATTGAAGTGTCTTTGAATTGTAGCGAGATATATTTTTCAAGTTACAAGCCAGAATTGGACAGCGTTGATGAGTGCTAGCAGCAATAGCTGGAAAGATTGCTTAAAAGTTATCACATACGCATTATTCTAAAACACAGCAGCATTTGTAGAATTCTTTGAGAACTACCTGCTGCCATTTCCATCAGTGTCAATACCATATTCACTGTCACTCATTTACCTCTCTGATCATTCCACTTCTCGATTTAATACATCTATCATGAAATTATATAATTATCTTTGGGTAAAAAATAAAATTAAAATGTGATTCTCGTAGCATATTTCTGAACTATACTTTATTTCTTGTGTCCTTGGATTGAATTAATGCAAACATTTAGGTAATGCTTCTTTGCAGAATGCATCCAATTAGAATGCTTGATTCATTAGAAGAGTGGGCTCGCGGTACTCGCTGACTTTCTTGGGTACTGAACAGGGCTATCCTGTCTCAGTGGTACTCACTTTATACCGTTCGGTATGTTTGAACTCATTCATAGTTTAATACTAGAATCCTTGGAAGAGAATATTGACCAGAGCTGTGATTCCACTCCATGTAGATTAAATGTGGCATATTTTTTAATTAGATGTGTTGTGTTCAATACGTAAACTTTCAATCACTTTAAAGTTTGATTTATGTGTACAATTAATACTTTCTTCAAGTTGGAGACGTAAATATAGTATACAATCTAATTTTCGTCAATTTATTTCAGAATTCGTGTGGCAAAAGCAGCAGTTCTTTGTTGGAAGACACAGGTCCTCCAGTGGTACCTTGTAAGCGACGGTTGTTCGCTTCTCATTTTGGAACGACAATTGCCCTTGAAAACAGCAGACCAGCTCCCGAGAGAAAACTTAGGAAAAGGCTCAGGAGAAAATCAAAGGTACTGTACAAGCGGTTAAACACCGATAATTTCCTGAGAAGTGTAAGTGGCAGACTTGGTCCTTATCTCAGTGCATTTGTCAAGCCCAAATTAAGGGACAAGAGATCATACACCATGTCTCACAAGTAGCTCGCTGTGAACATTCTTGTAAGCTCATCAGAGACCCACTATCAACTGATGAGGAACTTTATACCATTACCCTCACTTTCGACTGTGCGTGCATTGATGAAACAATTCGAAGTACGTCCTGGTACAAGTGCTAAAAGTGTGTCCATGTTGAAAATGAAGGTAAAACCCATCAGTGCTAGAGATAAACTTTGTTTCCTTCTAGTGGATGAGATGTTGCTTCGGAAAGGGCTATCGTACAACCGAGAGAACGATGCCATAACTGGATTTGAGACTATTTATTGACCTGATTATTTTGTACGAGAGAGTATTTTTGTATTGCTTTCACAATTATCGGCACGTATCAGGATTTCGTAAACTAGTCTGTAAGTTCTTAGATATGTGTCAGCATCACTGTAATTTCTGCTGTGTTCAGATCACCGTCAAGTTGCAACAATTTTTTGCCGTGTGTAGAACGCTTCAATGCACGAGACACGTGAACAGACTTATGTCCTCCAAAAGTTGTACTGAAAAACTCAAGAAAATTGTCCATGAGTAATATTACCATCTGGTAGCAAGTTAGGTATATTTTTTGATTGACCTAAGTATATTTTATTGTTAATATATTAATTTGGTTCATAAGCTTATATCGCTACAATATTTCTGCACTGCGTCATGGTAGGAAGCTCATTTACTGTTGCTAGCTCGTAATTTATCCAAATGAGTGCTCTTCTTGCACTGCGGTGTCAACCGTGACAGTGCAAGCTTTCAACAGACACAGAGATTGTATTTAATGTCTCATATCTATATTTTTGTTTCTTAGCACACGCTTGTGCACATACTGACAGTTTTAATTGCACTAAATCTTCATGCGTAGTTCATTGCTTTGTATACATAAGCATTTTTACCCCGCTATTATTTAGCGTATACGCTCACTACTGATATATTGTAACTGGAAAATGTAATGAAAAGACATGCCGACGGCTCTGCTTAGGCTTCACTTATTAGCTCACCTAGCCACCTCAGTACTGTAGTTCACTTCTGATACTAGTTAATACTGTGTGTTGAGCCCCGTCCAAAAACTGGATACTTGTAAACCCTAATCCAAAGTGTGCGCGTGGCGGTCTTGTGGACTCTCCTTCCTCAATATTCTCCATTATTGTTACGAAACAACGTTCGCGCCCCTTAGGTGGATACAACTATTATATCTATGGGAATTAACGCTCCCAAGGGAAAAATATGAGGTACTGTGCTGATAGTTAGGTGAGCCTTCTTTCTGTTGAAATAAAATGTTCGTAGTTTTGTGCAGGACCATTTTTTTCGACCTACTACTGTCCTGTTTTTCAATACCTCTAACTTTTTTCATCAACTTTTGTCATGTATCATAACCTTCCTTCTTAACTGACTTTCCATGCGCACGGGATCCTGTGCCGGAACTCACCTTGTACATAGATTCAGCGTTCCCGCAACTCCATACGATATGGTGCCTTAAATAATAAAAAGTGTTGTCAATGTAACCGCAATTCACGATTTCGGCTTTCACTATCCTTACTACGCCCAGAAACGTTTATAACTTGAGCATGAAAATTAGACTTACAATCCAAACGAGTGTCACAGTAAAGCCTGGATACGCAGCCAATTGGAAGCATTGGCCGTGATGACGTCAGCGGCCAGTCGTGACTGCAGGCTGCTGATTGGTTAGCGTGCGTGCGTATGTTTGTCTAGAGCGGGCTTGGGGTCCACCGTAGTTTTGCAGTTCTTATGTAAATGTTCTGTGGTGTTCTGTGAGCAGTGCTTCCACTCCTAGGGTAATTACCCTAGTCTAGGGTAATCAGACTCCTCCTAGGGTACAGTCTAGGGTAAGGAGAAAAAATGCAAAATCTAGGGTAAAATCTATATTTCTGATCTGGTTTGTAAAAATAATGAGAAAACATGAAGATTGTCAATAACTACAGTGGAATATCCAAAAAAAAAATTGAATAAGCAGAAGGTATTCATTCAAAACTGGATTGCATGGACATCCGATTAGTGAATATAGCACAAGTCAACGTGTTCCACTGAACAAGTTGTGGTTCTTATCGCAATGTGCGGCGTGCAGTTTCTTAACAAGCTTGTGTACGACGATTGCTGCAGTAGTGGGATGCACTCACCCTTTGTTGAGTTGTCGTTCTGCGATCCAACTCAGATGAATGATATGATAGCCAATGCTTTCAACAACAAGCTAACTCGCGCTTATTTGGAGTTATTAGATTATAATTTGGGGAAATTAAACGCATTGAATACCTCGTTTCAGTCTGACTCTTCGAATATCTTCAATCTGGGATCAAAAATTTGTAGCCTTATTATGAGCTTTTGTTCAGATTTTATGCATGTTGCTTTAAATGCGACCATTTCTTTGCTGAATCCATCCCGTCCAACATTCACTAGTGCTTTAGTGCCAGTAGGTGAAAAAGCATACACAGCATTGGGATGTATGCAGCTGAAACGATGTCAGAGTGAACTGGCATTTCTTCACAAGAGAAAGAGCTTTAAGAGCTTTTTACTAATTGTAGACGCTTCTTGGTTGAAGCAGCTTCAATAATCCAAAAAACGGCTTTCCATCGAGGATCCTGAACATGACCTCGCACGCTGTCTAAATACGCTTAATGCTTAACACCAACTACAAAATCTTTGTCTTATTTGTTAGACGAAATTTCCCCAATGAAAAAATTGGTTTCTTTCTTATTGAAGAGTGGCGAAAACATTACTCGATGAACAACCGACATGTCGTATCGGCCGTGGATTACTGGGAAACAGATCTTAGCCATAAAAATGCCGGTGGGCTACCTGGCTATCCAAATCTTATAACTGTAATTAGAACATCGTTGTCCCTCCCATTTTCTAATACATTCGTTGATTAAGGGGGTCATCTGAGCCATTTTGGTCTTAATGATCAATTTTTTTTCTTTGCTGAAAAAGGATCCTTAGTTAGTGGGCTATTGTGTCCTGAATTTCATTTCATGGGTTTACCAGCGCTAGAACCCCCCACCGGCATTTTTACCCATGATGTGATAGAACCCATGATGTGAGAGGTCTAAAGGGGGTCAAAAATGGGGGATAGGGGTCAAAAATCATGAATTTTTAACCCAGGATCAAAAGGAAATGAAAAATCTGGCTTCACTAATTTGTTAGAAATGTTTCAAGCGTATCAAAACTGTTTTTGGTTTTGTTGTATCATAAAAATTTCTTGACTTATAACTTTTTGAAATTTCGGAACAAAATAACATAAAAAAATAATACTATCCATTTTCTAAAAATTAAGGCCAAATTTGAAAAAGGTATCCGAGTAAAAATGGGTTTTCTTTTTTAAAAATTACACATACTTGGAAAATTTAAAAACAATCGGTCCACAAATAAAAAATTTACTTGTCTGCACTTCATTTACTTGTCTACACTAAAATGCACTTCATTCCTGTAATTTATACATGTATTATGTTTTTCACAGTACAAATATGGAATTACGCATGCATAGTATTTGTAGATGGTAATACAACATGAACCAAGGATTCAAGTAAAAAATAAGCGTTATATCACATAGCGCAAAAAATATGTTTTTCGGCTATTTCGTCTAAATGAAATTTTCCATCTATAAATGATTAGAAGACAATGAATTTTCAAGCACGAAAAACAAGATAGTTTTGGAATCCTTGTAACATTTCCAACATTCTAACAGATTGATTTTTTAAATTTTACATTCAATTATTTTGTCATTCTACAAAACCGAAATTTTGTATATTTTAGATACTGAAAGAGGATCGCATATAAAATAAAACAGAAAAAATTGGTAATTCTGCCCTGTGACTTTGTCAGAAATATTTCAAGGATTCTAAAACGGTCTTTAATTTTATTTTGGCATTGAAACTCATTGACTTCTATTCCTGTGATATTTCCGATGATATGGTATAAAAAATTAATATTGTCCATTTTTCCAAAAACTAGGGCTAAAATCGAACAAGTTACACATGCGAAATGTGTTCCTTTTTAAAACTTACATATTCTGGCTAAATTTTGAAACGATCTGTTCATAAACAAAAAATCACTCAGAAGACCCCCTAAATTTGACCAAAACTTTTCAAAGAACCAGTTTGAAGAATGAATCCGTGTGTGGTTTGATGCACACTAATTTAATTAAGGCTATTATGCCTTATATGATGCCATGTGCTTATAATCTCCAGCAATATCAATACATAAGCAACATAAAATACGTAAAGCGTGCTAACGTTTTTATTATGTTATAGATTGTAGTTTGTCCTAGGTATTAACAGAACTTTACTTTTTTGTGTGTAATATAATTTCATTGAGATTAGAAAATATTTGCACAAATATCTAAGGCTATACTTAACAACGCTCGTAGAGTTCATTTATTTTTTATTTGTTTTGGATCGGTCAAAAGACCCAGTACTAAAAGAGGAAAAAAATTACATAGGTAGCATTTTTCATCCATAAATTTTTCACTTGGTTTTTTACCAATTAAAATTATTGTTTACGTCTTGTGAACACTAGGTAGGTAAACCTGGACATTAATTTTGTCGGCCACAGCACTTTGTGTGTATGTTTGAGTTGTTTATCGATCATCATTTGAAATATATTTTGTAATTTTAATGGAATGATGCTATTTTATACACATATCCAAAATTAAGGTGTTCAGATAAATCATTCATTAGTTAACATATCCCCAGAAACTTTAAAAAACTGTCCATGTGATTTAGAGGCAAAGCTGGTACTATTATTAAAGACTATACGATAATTGTTAGATTGCCCTCATTTATATATTCTAGGGTAATCAAGGAGCATTCTAGGGTAAAATACATGCCAGTCTAGGGTACAAAGATTTACGAGCGTGGAAGGCCTGTCTGTGAGTCTGTGACAGCCAGTGCTTCCACTTTAGGGTAAAACACCCCATTTTAGGGTAATCAAGGGTTGTCTAGGGTAGAGCTTAGGGTAAAGGAAATTTTCATGGTTTTTAGGGTAATTTGACTTTTGACGGGGTAGCGCAGCAAAATTGTAGAATAATTGCTTGTTTTCAATGCTGATTTCAAGTTTGCTTTCATGTACTACAATATGCTTTGTGCAAGGTACATTGCAGAACAAAGCATTGATGAACATGTTCAATATGAGAGATGTTTGGAACAAGCGCAAATCTTGCCCGAACTCGCTATTAATTTAGTCTTTATTGCACACGACGATAAGGCGCAAATTGATATGCTCATCGCTGCATCTCCCTCAGGTCTCTCTTCAGTATAATGTTGCCAGATTTGCTGCATGAATAATACCTTGGTTAATTGATAGTAATGACAATAATTAAAATGATAGGGAACTTGATACGAGTGTAATGTTCGGAATTTCATATTTTCTTGCCTTACATAACGAACTCGTAAATGTATCATGATTTACACCAAAACATCGGTCATCGTCGTTTACTGGAATTGAACAGCTTCATAACGCGTACAAAACGACACTGCCAGAGCCGAGGGCAGATAGTTTTGTTTCAGTCGAGTGCAATTAAATGTGAAAGGTGCTGTCACGTACAGTACTGCATTGTGACAAAATATTTGGTTACTTGCGTCTCAGTGAAATTGCTACTATTAAATAGATTCTGTGTCCGATGAAGCTGCTACACCACCTATGAAGGAAAGCAAAATTTTAATGTCTGATAACCTTTTTTCATGAAAATGAAAGGAAGGATGGAGATGCGAACAACTGTTTCGAGGCTAGAAAAAGAAAGGTTAGAGTGGTCTCAGTCTTCTACCTCAACTAAGGATATGGCATACTGTACTATATGCTTAACTACTATTACGTTAGGTAAATCTGAGATTATTCTTCATGCTAAGAGTCAACGCCATAAAAATCTCTCAGTGCAGTGAAGGAAAACAGAAACTATAACTTTGTTCATTTTATCACACGATCCAATTGACAAGACAGGTATAAAAACTGAATTACGGATATTTGCATACCTTTGTGAGCATAATTTGCCTATTTCGTTAAGTGACTCATTAATAAAACTACTGAAACAAATGTTTCTTAAAAGAAAATTCGCTTAGGGAAACAAAGAGCTTCAAACATTATTAGGCAATGTTTCGGTGAACATCTACTAAGTGATCTTGTCGTTGTCCTTAATGAACATTTATATTCTGTAATAATTGGTGAAACAACAGTTACTGATCGCAGTAAAGCGAAACAGCTCGGCCTCATCGCCCAATAATGGAGTGAGAGTGCAATTAAGAGGTTCTCTGTTTATCATGTTGAAAAAGAGGATAGCATAGCCAATGGATTGTTTACTACACATAAAAAAGATTTCAATCATAAAAATATTAAATTGAGCGACATTATAGGATTCTGTTTTGACACGCCTAATGTTATGATGGGATCCAAGCATTATGTGGCTTCTTTGTTAAAAAAAATTGTCGTCTTCATAGAAGAAATGTTGGCTTGGTGGAAATACCTATATTGAGAGTGAATAAAAAAGTTTGTGAGATAGAAATCTAGGTTTTAGTCCATTATTCTTAGCACTAGGGCTTACTAACGTAAGACTCCGATTCTCGGAGGTGCTACAAGTATTCAACGATAATCTTTTGGCTTTTTTGACATGTAGGCTTCTGTCGAAAATTAATCCGGCCATGGGCCGAGATTCTTAATTGTAACGAGGCTCTTATTTGTAATTCAATGGGGCTAACATTGAGCCTTGAGTAACATCTGCTTCGCCTTACTCAACATAAATCTCTATACGCAGTTAAATTCGTGCCAATTGAGCATAATGATTTCGAAAATTTTGGGAAAGTAATAAATCTTCATCCAGTGCATTACATTCTTTTCCCCGTTCTTTGCAATTGCCCCGAGAATTAGGGTGTACATGAACTTATTCACATCTAAATTCCTCTAATTTTTTTGCGCAAAAATTGTGAAACTCTGTGTTGTGTTCCATAAATAAATGTTTCGAGTATTACTTTGTCGTTCATTTCTTCTTACTATGTCTTTGCTTCTTTCTGCCAGTCAGGAATAGATCACCTGGCCTCACACTTTACGCTCATGGAACAGAGCTTGTAACTAGGTAACCATACATGGATGATGAACTATAATGAAAGCAATATAAAATGTTGCACGTAACTTGACAAATATGACTCCGTAAAGTCAGAGAATTTCATTTTCAAATACCTGCATGACCCTGATGTTGTGTTATTTCTACACATATAAACATGGAAACATTGAATATTTTCATGTAATACCAGCAATGGGCATATATCATATTTTAGGGTAATTTATGTATTTTTAGGGTAATCTTGAGCAAAGTTTTAGGGTAGGAACTTTCGCACTCGTGGAAGCCCTGGTGACAGCGCACGGCAGAGTCAGTGCGAGCCAAGCAGGCATTGAGCACGGTTGTTTCGCTGACGCGCTCACAGTTGTGTCGCTGACGCTCTCTGCGATGATCCGAGCGCTGCTGCTTCGCAGAGCACATTGTCGTCTGACATCCTCCTCCCCTCAAAACTTCCACGCAACTGCCTGCGGGCTGCGGCGCGGTGTCGCGCGCTCATCAGGCCTTCCACGCTCGTCAATCTTTGTACCCTAGGCTGGCATGTATTTTACCCTAGAATGCTCTTGATTACCCTAGAAAATATGAATGAGGGCAATATAGTAATTAACGTAGAGTCTTAAACCTAATTAACGTAGGTTTACTCTTGATTACGTCACATTGACAGCTGTTAAAAGTTTCTGGGGATTCGTTAATTAATCAATGAATGATTTGAACACCTTTATTATGGAAATGTATATAAAAAACATCTTTCCATTGAAATTCCCAAAGATATATCCAAATGCGGATCGATAAACAACTCAAACACACAAGCACTGTGGTCGACAAAATTGAAAACCAGGCTGATTGAACTAGTGTTCACTACAGATAAATAATAATTACTGCAGAAACCTAACACAAAATTTTGGATGAGAAATGCAGACCTATATAATATTTTTTCACTAGGTGTTCGAGTCTTTTGAATAATCCAAAACGAAAAATGAATGAAATCTACGTGCGTTGTTGGGTAGAGCCTAAAGGCCTGTTGACACGAGGAGTGGGTGAGCGCTCCACCACGAGCTCAGTAAAATGCTTGTTCGAGTCAGCGTGTCCACACGGACCATGGCAGAGGTGCAGACTGCAGCTGCTCCAAGTAAAATCCTCAGTCTGCTCCTAGCAGCGGTAGGGAGAGAACGTACGAAGGTGGCTCTGCGACAGGCAATGGCGTTTTCAATCTCTATCAGTTGTCGCGGCTATAAAGAAGAAACAAAAACGAATGAGGAAAATGTGGGCGAAGCGTTGGCTTAAAAAAGTCCTTTTTTGGCAGCTAAACGCCACTTTTCCAAGAGAACGTGTAGGCAGGGAGCAGAGACGCACACCCTACACGTTCAGCGTCTGAAATTGCACTGGGAAGCATTGAGTCGCTCGACGAAGACCAAACATAGACAGACTGTTGTCTACTGCTCCATTGAGCCTGAAACGAGAGAAAATGGGCGTGGTTTAAGCCTCTCTTTCCCGGTGGAGCGCTCGCTCACCCCTCGTGTCAACAGGCCTTTAGATCAATCAGTTTAAATTAAAAAAAGCTCAACTTAATACAAATATTTTTTAATCTTCCTGGAATCTAGACTTCTCACATAAATAATATGATATTCTCTGAATACATGGCACAAAACTACAGTTTACATCCTAGTAATATTTTTTACCGATGTACTTATTTACAAAACCATTGATATTGGCATTCATTCTTTGTTCCTGATCCGTCCTCTTCAATTATGGGCTTATAAAATTATTTTAGATCTCTTTTAGAACTATGCGTGCAAAATTCCTTCGTTATTTCCTATGGACGTATAAATAAACAGATTGAGGGGCTAGGGATGGGTCTCCCATTAGGACCTATCTTTGCCAACATTTTCATGTGCCACAATGAACAGAAATGGTTAGATCGGTGTTCGACTTCAATCAAACCGGCTTCTATAGGCGCTACATTGACGATGCTTTCGCCTTTTTTAAAAACAAATTTGATACCCACTCTTTCCTTCAGTGTTTCAATTCTAGACATTCCCACGTAAAATTCACTTTGAATCTAGAGAAAAAACAATTAATTGAATTATCTTTATATCAATGTCCCCCGATCTGGCAATAAATTCATAACCTCTGTCTACAGGAAACAATGCTTTTGTTGCAAGCGATTTAAACACAATGGCATTTCAACCCTAATAACTCGCGTCTATAGTATTTTTTCAAACTACACTGTCATTCATAAAAAATTATATTTTTACAGTCTTATTTTACAACTAATGGCTATCCGTATTCAATTTTTTTCGTTCAGTTAGCCATTTCCTGAATGGTAAATTCATTACGAAATCTTATGTTCAAGCTCTGAACTATAGTTACTGCGTTTTACCATATTTTGGATATCAATCGGTAAAGTTGAAAAAAGATCTTTTAAAGCTTTTAGCTGAATTTTTCCCGGATGCTTCCTTTTGTATTATTTCAGTTAACAAACGTACTTTTGGATCATTTTTTAGATTTAATTCCAACCACCCTCGTCTGTAATTGTAGTTGTGCTCATTGTGTATTGTAGTATGTGAAATCCACGTACTGAGCCCTTTTCGTCAGGGTTGCTGAACAGCAAGTCGAAGTCATCGTACAGGTCGCTTGCTTACTTCTACTCATTCTAGTATAAGACTACATTGTAGTAATGGTTCCTGTGAACAAATTATTAACATTAGTAGATTTAAAATAGTAGATACTTGGGGCGCCAACTTAGACTCACGTGTTTTAGTCATTATTTACTTATAAACTCAAACCTTCTATCGACGAAATGCAAAGAGCATACCCTATGAAAATAGATAACCGGTAACTTCGTTTTTTTTTGTGCTTGCATTCTGCGATTCTGTAATCTCGACTGTACGGATATGTTCTTAATTTTGTTTGCAGACTTTTTCTTCTATATTTCTTTTATTGTATATCTGCTTCGCAAATAAGATTTTCCATAATGAAAACATTATCGTGCCTTATGCATGTTATATATCTACGATACTGACATTGCTGAAGATTTAGCTTCCGTGGCATTACTTTTCACTTTATTAATAGCCTTCACTAGATAGTATCATCTGGGGAATTATTTGCAGTAAAGCCAGATTCTTTAAGGTAATACACTGAATGCATGAAACCGAGCGCGGTTTCATGCATTCAACTGGTTCTTTGTAAAGTTTTGTTCAAATTTATTTGGCTAAAGAAACGTTCAACGAAAGCATTTGAAACTGGGAGGGACAAAAACGTTGAAATTATAATTTTAAGATTTGGATAATTTGGTACCCCACTGGTATCTTTACTGCTGAACTGTTTCCAAATAATGAACGGCTGATATTTCTGGTGTCAATTGTTCACCTAATGTATCAAGAGTTCAAAGTCGAGTCACCCCCAGAAACAGTTAATGAATCTGGTACGGGAAGCTACTGCTTCCACAAGGTTTTTCAAATAGCGCTGTCGATAGCGTGGTGGCGCGGTAATTTCTAGTCCTGAGGTCGAGTCTCGCGAACTCCTCGTACATTTGTTCATCTAAGTAACGTTTTCCCCACCCTTCTTCAAGACGTTTCTTATCGACTAACTTTTCATTTGAAAAATTTCATTTAGAATATATGATACAGATTTTGGAGTCAATGTTGCAGCATTACGCAGATTTAGCCAACGTACAAGGTCATGTTCAGAATCCTCGACGGAAAACTTTTTTTGAATTTGTCAAACTCTTACAACCAAAAAGCATCTACAATTAGTAAAACAAACTTTGTCTTCTGAAATAATACCGGTTATATCTGACATCGTTTCAGTTGCTGTCATCCCAATGTATATATCACCTACTGCCACAGAAGCACAGTGAATGTTGGATGGGATGGATTCAGACAAGAAATGGTCGCATTCTTCACTAGAGCTACACGCATAAAATCTGAACAAAAGATCATAATTAGGCTATAGGTTTCTGATCTAAGATTGGTAATATTTGGAGAGTCAGAATGAAGCTACGTTAATTTCCCAAACTTGAAATCTAAGAACTTCGAATAATTATAATCACAGGTTAGCATGTTGTTTAAAGCATTGGCTATCTTTTACCTGAGTTCGATTACTAAACAACTTAACAAAATAAGTACAAGTGCATCCCACTGCTCCAGCGATCATCGCACACTGCTTGCAAAGAAACTGCACGTCGCACAATGCGAAACGAACATCAACTTGTTTAGAACTGGTGTGGAGCAAGTTAACTTGTGCTAAATTGACCATTCAAAGGTTTAAACGTTCCATTTTGCGTTAATGTCTTTTGCTCAATTAATTCTTATTTGGGTAACTCAACTGTAGTTATTGACAATCTTCTGTTCTTTCACAATTTTTATAATATAGATTTGAAATATAGATTTTACCCTAGATTTTGTATTTTTTCCCCTTACCCTAGACTGTACCCTAGGAGGGGTCTGATTACCCTAAACTAGGGTAATTACCCTAGGAGTGGAAGCACTGGCGCTCATCCACAAGCCCGTTAATTAAGCCGCAGCGTTTGTTCTGTGACACCACTATGGTTACAAGTAGCATTGACGTAATGCAAGGTGTGTCACGGGCTTTAATATGTCGGCTAGACCCTTTTGATATATCCGAACCACACGTGAAGCCACAGTGATCGGCCTGTAATAACTCGCCAAAGTTGGACTAGGTACCTTTGGAATCGGGGTAATCCGGCAGTGCAGAAATACTTGCGGAACATACCCTGCCGCAAGCCACAGGTTGTACGTACCCCAAATGAGATGGGTGCGAGCCTCTCTGACAAAGGAGGGTTTACTATCGTTTTCTGGAGCCGAATCAACAAACAGATTTGATCAGAGTCTTTATTTCAGCCATAGTGATGGGATCGGTCATCCAATCTACATCATCGGTCATTCGCCTCGGATCGGGGAAAAATGTCTCTAGAAGAGATCATGCCGAAACGGGAACAATCCATCCCTAGTTACATGGGATGGCTCATTCTGCAAGTGTCCACTGAGAACCGCATCTGCAGCCCTCCGCCGGTTAGCCCGGAACAGAGATTCCACTTCTCCATACAACCGACGCACGTCTCGATCTAGGGTCATTAGTCCCCGGTCTAGGTGATGCTGGATGCTGAGTCGGGGCTCTTAGAGTTGTTTTAAGGGCGGTTGTGAGGAGCGAGTCGAACCCTCACCGCCCTTGCGGACAACGAGGGCGGCATGCGCCTCGAGCAACTCCTCGCGACCGATGCTCTCAGTACATTGAGTAAGGAGGACTCGCCCCACTGTCAGGTTGGCGTCAAAGAACGCTACAACCTCCGCGAACACATGGCAAGAGACCCGGGGTCGTCGCTGCGAGGATCACTTCCTGCTCAGCTCGTGTAAACTCCTGATTTACTAAATCAGGTTGGATCTGCGCCTGAACCTCGACGCAATTTAACGTTGACTGCGTAATGGTACATATCTGTACCACTAGCTAAATTGCTTATTTACGTACCGTTATCAATGAATAGCATTTCCATTATTTCACTACCTTTATTTAGATTAGGCTGTGGCGTAAAAGTTAAAATATTGGTGAGTAATAATTTGTTAGCGACCGAAAATAAGGTTAGGCAGCCTTCTAGTTGGCTTTGAGTGCAATCTAGATTAGCATTGGCAGGCTACTGACCAGGAGTTAGAAGTACTATATCCTACTTTGCACCCAAATTATTTTCAATTTTCCTCTACGTTGCTCGTTAACTATCGTTCCCCAGTGATATACGAGAGCAAGTCACCACTTGCCATTCACAGGCAATCGCAGCGTCCGAAATTCGACGGTGAAGTTTGGCTTAATTATATTGGGTAGATAATTTGTGCACAAGTGGTTTACGTCAGACTTCTTGACATAGTGTCCAGTGCGCTGTAGTTAAAGCGAACCGTATATCCACGCGAGAAGTTCGAAACCTCGGAGGGGCTCCGAATTTTGAGCGTGTAGGCGCTGCTCCAGCGTAGCCAAGGCAAGGTAGCCAAAACTGCGCTGATGAGGCCTTCGACAGCGAAATAAACAAATTTAGCCAAAATCGGCAAGGCTCCAAAAAAAGTAGCTATGGGGGCTGCAGAGAAATATTTTAGCGACACATTGTATGTACAAAACCGATATCGGCTTCATTTTCAGATTTTGCTCAAGTTTTTTAGTTGGTGAAATACACGTTCTTCTTGAAAACTGCTGGTAAAATGCCAATTTGCGATCATTGCAAGCTCTTTTCATAATAGCTTATGCTTGAGTAATGTAATTTAATTTCTGATTTCACATTTGGGACCAGACTATGATAAATACGAGGCGAACATTCGAGTGCACTTATAATAATCTGCTATTTATGGTTTAGCCATATTTTGTCATACTTTTTCACTGTGAAGATATTAAATAAATATAAAGAAGTCTTTTCTCCCTTGTACTCTTAATTAACCTACCGCTGATGATGCCGCTGAAACTGTAATCTTCTTAATGGTACCATCCGAAGCCCCTGCCAGGCCCCTGTCGTTCCGGCGAGCTTTTTTCATGTTATTGTTGGAAAAGAACCCTTTGGTGGTGGACTATTCGGTCCTAAAATTTTATGGCGCTACGGACAATAAATCCCCCCTCCCATGGGAGGGTAATTGGACAAAAATTTTGAATTTTAGACCTGATTTCGACCCCATATAAACAGAAAATATAAATGGATATGGATAGTTTCCCAATATGTTTTTGTTGTAAATGTTCCCTAGATTCTAAAACTGTGTCTGGTTTTGTTCTAGCAGCAAAACTCAATGAGTTGATACGTTTTGAAATATCCATGAAAATGTACTCAAAAACAAGTATCTCAATTTTTTTCAAAAACTAAGGCCTAAATAAAAAAAATTAATTGAAGAAATTGTGTTTCTTTTTAAAAGTTACATATTATAGTCAAATTTAATAAGAATCAGACTAAAAATGAAGAATTTCATAATTTTTATTCATATATAAAAATTTCTATTTATTTATATTTTTTTGGGAAATCACAATTCATACTGTGAATATGAAGTTATGCATGGAAATTATCGAAATGAAAAATTAAAACTGCATTGAGTTACATAAATTGTCCATTATATTACACTTCAACAAAAATTTTGTTTTGGTTTATACCCAAAACATATACCTTTCAACATTCAAACTGTATCAACTCATTGAGCTTTGATGCTAGAACAAAACCAAAAACAGTTTTGGAATCCTTGAAACATTTCTAACAAAGTTATAATTTTGACTCTCCCAAATTTTAGAAAACAAAAAAGTTATATGGCCCCAAACCCAAAAATAATTGTTTGTGATGTTATTATAAAGCATCGCCTATCACAGAAATTTTTCTCGAAATGGTAAAATTTTAAATTATAACTTTGTTAGAAATGCTTCAAGGATTCTAAAACTGTGTTTGGTTTTGTTCTAGCATCAAAATTCAATGAGTTGATACGTCTTGAAATTTACATAAAAATGCATCAAAAAGCTAATTTTTTTGTAAAAAAAATAAGGCCTAAATCGAAAAAAATGCATAGAGTAAAAAAGGTTTACTTTCAAAAAATACATATACTGGCCAATTTTCAAGCAAATCGGACGAAAAAAGGTCAAAATCCCGGACGGTACCCTTAAGGCAGAATAAATATACAACAGTTCATGATAAAATAAGTACTGTCAAACTAATCAATTACAGATGAAAAAGTGAGTGATGTACTTGACTATGTGTCACCCGGTAGGTCAGATTATTCATAAGAATAATTTTGGGAAAGAAATCCGTAGAATAGGCAATACTAACTGATGGTGTAACAATACAACTTGTGGGAATGTTATCTTTCGTTCTAATTCATTACTTAAAACAGGATATTGGATTTCGCCCTTTGCTATCACTAAAAGCAGAGAGACAGCAAGCGACATCCTACCAGCTAACCAGCCAAGCAACTGACCTAAAGGCCCCCATACATTGGACGATATCAGGTCAGGCGTCAGGTGAAGTGTCAGTTTTTTGAAGTGTGTGGGGCCATTCAGTTCATGCGTCAGGCGACCTGAAGGGCACCTGAAGCGCATCAAACTTGCTTGATATTTCGTGGGCGGAGCATAGGTACATGAAGCCGTACCTGCAGTCTGTGGTAACGTTTCAGGTCAGGCGTCAGTTTGCCGCGGTTGTTGTCTGCTGTCAAGGTTGCCAGATTGCAATGCTAAAAACGCAAGTCATGTTGGCATTTACTGGTGTGAACCTATTTGCAGTTTTTACTGATATGAAAACCTTCATCTGTAATTACTTTTCCAGAGAAATACACTTGATAAAGAATAACGGCATGATTACTTGTTCATGCTTTGATGTTCATATTATTATTATTATTATTTAGAATATTGTATATATCACATTTAATTGTATTAATATTTTATAAATCATATAATTAATTTGTGAAAATTTGTATAAATTAATATTGTATAATGCTTGTGATTAAAATTTTTCTCTTCAGGTTAATATTGAAGACAATAATGTAATATTATATATAATATTGTTATATATAATATTAATATATACAATACTGTTCATGCTTTGAGTATACCCGAACGGGTTTTAAACGAGCATCAAACGAACTTCAAACGTGTATCATACCGACTGGCGACTTACAACACTGTCTCAAGTGGTAGTGTGTTATCAAGATGGATGAAGAATGCAAACGAGCAGTTTTAAGTGAATTCATCGATCTATATCACTCGTATCCCTGCTTATGGAAGATTAAGTCCTAGGAATATTACAATAAAAATGTGAAACTATCGGCACAGGACAAATTAGTTGAAAAACTTAAAGAAATAGACCCTGCCGCGGACAGAAGCTTCTGTGTCAAGAAAATCAATTGCTTGGGATCTAATTTCAGAAAAGAACATAAAAAGGTGGGTGGATTAAATAAATTTTCAATTAGAACTTCACTCTTTTAAAATCATTATTAACATATTTTTATTTGAAATTGACATTTTAACATTTTATAACAATCTTTTATAACTTGAAGTTTAAACGGTGAAGCCGTACTAGGCCTATAGGGAGTTAGGTATTCAGTCGCATCGGTAAATAGGTAAGTAGTCGTGTCAGGAAAATATACGTATAGGTTGATGTACTTACGATGGCATTTAGTGTATATCGGTACCCATGCACCTCGATTTATTTTCATAAGTTCAGTGACAATATTACAATATAGCCATAGTGACATATGCAGTCCGTCCTTTTTCGAATGCTTGTGATTCAAATTTTTGACTCTCGGTACGCGTCTTCATTCATCCTCATGTAATTAAAGTAGTCTTGGGGCTCTACTTAAGTTCTTCTAACAAATCTGTATGAGAAATTTCATTTCTTTTCAGCAGCCAAGATTTGCCCCACTTAACCGTTTTTTGCGCTTCTTCGCACAAAGAGTAACCGCAATGCCAATATAATCGTCGGTATCGAACTCTGATGACGATGCCTTCTTATCACTCACTGCGAATCAACGAGCTGAACTGATGCGTTGCGTGTAGTGTATGGAGAGCGCTACCTTCATGTCAGGCATCAGGCGACCTGACGCCTGACCTGATATCGTCCAATGTATGGGGGCCTTAACACGCTCATCAGTTTTTAAAGTACATGTATACTAAAACACTCGTGACTTGTTGGGCAGGCGGCTTATAAAGTTCATTTTTACATTTAGAAAATGGTTGATAATCATTCTTTGTAGGAAGCTAAGGTAGTCCGACATCGGTCGAAAATGTTACCGCGATAAATGACCGAGGTATAGAAGGGAAATTCTGTTTGTATCCATAACACAGCGCGTGGAATTATTGTAAGTTGACCAAGAAAGGCGTGAATTTCTCTCTTAATAATGAGTTTCATTATCACTGTAATAATAAAGAAAGCTGGATCTTGCATTATCTGACTTTGATAGCAAGGTACTAAATTTTTTCATTGCAGTTAGCATGGACGGTGACAAGAAAGTCACCGGAATTTGCTAGCACAATATTATCAAAGTTTTACGAGTGAGTTGATCTGCGACTGAAAGTTTTCATCCGTTTGACCTTTTTCAGCAATTGCCACTCGAATATGAGTTTTAAAAAAAATTTTCAATGAAATATTCGTAAAATAACAAAGTCCAGCCGTTGCTAAATGTTCGAAGTTAAATGGACATTTCATGACATGATTCGTTTATGCTAACAGAATTTTAGATCACTGAACGAAGATGTCTGCAAATAATAGTTTCCTGAACATTTTAACTGCGTTGCAGCTTAATTTCAAATTCACTAAATCCGCTGCTGGATGAAAAGTTATTTGCAATAATTAATGCCTCAACAGGACTTACAAGAAAGCATTAAAATTTATATTTTGAAAATATATCTATGCAACTCTATTGCAATTAACATTACTAGTACGGGCTAGCTAAGTAAAGGTTGCAGCTATTTTTATTAGTATGTAAACTACTCGGAATAATATTTCCATTTCGTAACTAAACTTTTCCTCTTCAGAAATACCGGCATTTCAAAACGGTTATCCGACAAGCTTGGACGCTTTGCTTCAGGACTTCCTTCCTAGAGGGTTATGTTGACTTTATCTGATGATTGGAGCCATATTTGGCTGGAGATTTATATAAACAAATATATATGTATATAAGATACGGTTGTGAGCTGTTTTCATCGCAGTATCCTAATGTAAAGCGATAAAATTTAGTACTAGGTCCAGCAGTTGAGTGAAAAAGCAAGTAGCCTGTCATCAAACAAACAAACAAACAAACAAAACTTTTTTTTCCAAAATTTTTGGGACATTTTACAAAAATGATTACGTATTGAAACGGAAAACTGTTGATTTTTCAATTTCTTAGTATAGCTCATGCATATTGACTTCGGTTTGTACGTTCGATGAACATCGGGCGATCATCACAGAGCTGAGTGAGAGCCACACACACACTCACGATGGGGCCTGACTTGCTTAACGGCCGTTTGGTACGGCGAGCGTCCGTGATTCGTTTTGACGACCGAAAAAACATAGTGTGGACTTGGCATAACTATAAGAGGAAAGAAGTTGGTTTCGAAAAGTATGAATAAATTTTGAACTGGCTGAAGACTACCGTATTGAACATTGAGTTTTTTTAAAAGATTTTTACAATTGATAGCGATAGGGCTTGTAACGGATGTGACGATTGCTGCGTTGCCTCTTCGAGCTCTGACGTTCAACCCACGATGATCACGAAGAAACCAGGTAGCATTGTGATCCGCTTCGTGGTTGCTCGTGGGGATGTCTTCACCTACTTCGCCGCCGACAACGAAAGATTTAATGCCAAATCCTATTGTAACGTCTCGCAAGCAGAAATGATTCGATGGAAGGAGACCAAACCTTCAAATGAAAAGTTCATATCCAACAGGATTCGGCTTCCGCCCGTGCGGCGGGGAATACCGTCAACATGCCCAAGGAGTCCGGTGTTCAATTTTGGGAGAGACTAATGGCCTTCCAACTCGCCTGACCTGAACCCGTTGGATTACTTTTGTTGCAGCAAATTGAAGCCAAAGCTTGTGCAGCGCTTCACAACACCGTCACTACCATTTAGAAAGAAAAAATACCGTAGAGTCATTGAAAACCGCAGAAGTTATCCGTACCGTGACCAGCTTTTGAAAGTGTGTTGAAGCTGTCATCATGGCTGACCGTCATATCAAATACAACTTCTTTTTTCTCCTGGTTTGTTGAACAAGCTGTCAAAATTTCAAATTATTATGGTACAATTTCGTTGAGTAACCAGGATTTTAAGTAAAGAAATGGAAACTGTACGGATTAATCAGAAAGACCCTGTACAGTGATCTGTGTACCTTTCAAATAAACACGTTGACTTCACGGATGAAACAGTTGAGATTTATTATAATCTAATTCATGCTATGAGTGACCAAATAGCTCTGTGGAGAGAGCTCAAGAGATGTGGATTGGGTTATTCTACGTCAACTGTAGATTCGGTGAAAATCTTATTACGCTGTCCATATCAAAGGCTTATTCAGACATAATGTAAAGTCGTTCTAGGAGAAAAAGACTGCAGTTCTAATTTGTCCAGATAACAGTAATGACGGCAAAATATTCATGGCTCAACTATTTTTTTGAACATTTCTCTCGCACACTGTAGGAACTTGAAAACGTGTCTTTAACTTTAACGGTTCCTCTTACAAGTCAGTAAAGCCGATTCTTCTCTTGATGTTTTTGCTGGAACACATTCAGTGTTCGTGCTAGTTTGTTTTGGAGCATGTTTAGCGCTATTTCAGCAGAAACATTTAGTTGCTTACCATTCTTATTCAAAGGGCTCTATTTTCAAAATATTTCTCTACGGAAAAATAACCTACAATACAGGGTTAACACTAAAACTGTAATGTCCTTGTCTTTTTCACAATTTCGGGCACGTTCAAGTTTTTCAAGATCTTTAGGAACCCGAAGACGTCGATTGAAAAAGTGATGCATACGTCTAGACGGTACTTGACACAAATTATTTTTAAGAAAGCCTTCACACGTTCAATTAATTCTTCATCTGAGAATCACACATTAAATTCACATTAAATATTAGTTTTTAGTGAGGCTAGAGGTACTCGTGTACTACTGCAATGTCCTTTCCATAATGTTCTTTAATTTCAAACATCAAGGTTCCATTTTGAACATTTCCGTGTTGAGCATAGTTGTAAGCCCTCAAATGACGATCTGTACGCAAATACAAAAATTTTGTACAATGTTGTAAAAAAGAGCATATTCAAATAGAAGAGGTATTGCATATTCATAAACTTAAAGCTACCCTCAACGAAAACACAGATAATTTCTTGACGTAAAATTGTTCCATACTGTGACTGTGGCTTAGATGTTTGGAACCTTCATTAGATCGTCCATTTTGCCTTTTTCTCTGGTGCCGTTAACATATAAATCAATATCTGGTGTGCAACAACAACCAGTCTTTTGTAATTTTAATCAAGTACAAAATTTGTCCTATCTGGTCTTTTTGTGCTGTGATTACCAGTATTTGGATTAAGTCTGAAGGAGCTTAAGTTTTGGATTTACATTTGATTTATCAATCTGACTTAGTGTTCTTCTGTATTTTGCAGCCTGGTGATGATGTTCGAGATATCGGAACATTTCCTTTTATAGACTGACAGTTATAGAATTTAAACAACTGAGTGTTCTTTTGGTACGACTGAAAAGTGATTATCTTCGCATTTCAACACGTGTAGAACCAAAACAATTATTTAATTTAATTAATACATTTTTTATCGCTATTGAAAATGCTTCGCTGAATGATGATACTACGAATTTGAAACGGCGCTATGTACAAAATACGGGCACGAATTTTGTTTTGTGCTCCAGCCAGACTTAATAAACACTAATGAAATTTATTCATAACAGCATTTCGCTGAATAAACTTTCCTGACCGATTGGAATGCATTTAAATTCAATATGGGGACCCAATTTTGCCCTGGCTTGGAATGCATTTCTAGTTCATTAGAGTCGGGAAGCGGTGGACGGTCGTAATTGGCTGAACAGTTTTTGCATCGCCAGGGGCGACGCGGAAGGAGCGGCGACCGACGACAACATGTATTCTATTCGCATCATACTGCACGCGTGCCCACTGTTTCTTTATAGAATATAATTCGTGCCTGAAAGGAAACGTTTTGCTCACTTGGAAAGCTCAATTCACTGAAGGTGTGATTCGTATTTCTCTATTGCGTCCCGGAAAATAGTTGTTAAACGTACCTCGGGGTCAACTAATGTACACATATACTATAGCTCAAAAACATCAGTTTCTATGACCAAATTTTTTCCGATACGAATAAAAATCGACGATTTTTCCGCAAAATTAAAAATCGAGATTTTTAGTTTTCAAATATAATTTCAATCTCTTCCACGTTCTTCTGGGGAATTTATACAAATAATTTTTCAATAGCGAATCTGTAAGAAAATTTAGAACGCCTCCTAAAAACGTCTCAGTATCATCGTTTTTTACTTCGGAGGTGGTTTTCAGCATCAAGACAGTCAGGGAGAACTCAGCAGCCACACCGTTGTGCGCCTCCATTATTATGTCTTTTCTTTACTCTTTTTACTTACATTTTGGTTTAAAGGGTGCCTTCATTAATTTATTGTGATAATTTTAGTTAGGCATGTTTGAGCTTCTGACCAGTCCAGTTAATAGTTCTTGTACCGCTCGGGAGAAGGCCTTCAGGGTTTTGCCCTGAGGGGGCTGTATTCTTACCTTAACGTGCCCAAGGGCCACTTAACCTGAAATGTTAACCGCGCCTTAGGGCCATTTAACTGCTTAAGTAGATTAGGGATATTTGTAACCCTAATAATCGCTTGCCTACACTGGATTAGCACCTCTTACTGATTTCCTCTTAAAACTCTAAAAGCCGTAGGGCTCTTCTTCGGCATAAAATAAAGTATGTGATGAAATTTCCCCATTAACGAAAATAATGGAGTGTGCCCTACTCACTCACTTCCTCGAACTAAACTTGTTTACCCTTCCTTAGGAAGAATCTACCGTCAAATTATTTCCCAGCTGAATCTGCGTATGTTGCTGGTTCTTTTATATGTCACCGTCTTTTCAAAAAGCGCGAGAAAAATAAAGTTTAATCCTTCGTTTTCGTTCTCTTTGGTACTAGTTTCGGTTTGAAATCTACTTTTATTATACTTTTATACTTTCAACGCTAAATAAAACAATGTTCATTAGCAAATGGTTAATCTAGAGGTAACTCTCTCTTACAGTTGTGTTAGTGCGTTCGCACTCGCATGTTTGTTTGTTTTCGTTTCCTGTTTTCTAGGATAACTGCGACACGCTGTATTGCCGAAGAATATTTGTATCAAACTGATTCAGATTCCATGTTCGTTATCCTTATCTTGTTCCAACCAATCTTCTGACATTTAAAGCATATCTCAACGTATCTTCTAAAGTATACATTATGTACTAGGAACGCTGATGGTCTATAGAATGCAGTCTAATATCCTATAATTATTTCGTTATTTCAGATTTAGAAGTTATCTCGTGAAAATTAACTTCTCTTCGTACCTTCCTTGGACTTTTGAGAAATAGGGAGTGCATTTGACAAATTTGTTTATAGTTGCTGTAACATTAATCTGTGGCTCTTATTTCAGGGAACCTTTCTTTTTTTCAACAACAATTTGAAAGTACTTCTACTCCGCTATATCCTACAATTCGTTCCAGTTCGATGCATTTCTCCATAAAACTACTTTTTATCCTATTCTTGAGACTCGATTATTTTTTAATTACGGTTTGAGTTATTTAGAAAACGGTGTTGTTTAACTGTCCGGACGCTATTTTGAGCCATACTTGCAATCTATTACCATCATGAAAAATGTCTCAAAATATACGCAAATCTCCATTCCCAGCCTAAATTTGAAAAAAATTTTAGTACTGTCTGCAGATAGTTTAGTTCTGGCTGTGCAGTATCAGACGAAATGAATTTTGATTTTCTGAGTATCAATAAATGGTTTAATTTTGACAAGATTTTAGTTTCATTAACCCTGTTATGCATGATATAGTGGTCTAATGCATGTTGAGCAGTCTTCTTGAAAAAATGAATCATTTATTTCACTGATGCTAGCAAAAGGGGAGACGGTATTGGCTTAAGTTGATCATATACTAAGATGATAGGTAGCCCATATCCTAAAGATCCGAGTATGGGTAATCGAAAATTACTTGAAATCAAGATTGGTAAAAAAAACATTTTGCTTCTTCGACGTCTGTCTTATAAGAACACGTTAGGTGTGTAGTGCCCTACCTCAGTTACCCCTTAAATCTAATTTCTAGTCATGCAACTGTTCAGTATTTTTAATATGTACCAATGTAAATTTATTCAACAAAAGATTAAACTCCTCCATCGCGTATCACCGATACCAACCGCAGGAGGAGTGTATAAGTAAGGCCGCTGCATCTCTCGCCTCAATTGGAACTCGATGGCAGAAGCAGCAACAACACCTGGCCTTACAAATGGTGACCCCAGACGAATAGCCTGCCCTTTTCAAATGGCAACATCAACAGCTCCAAAAACTGATGAACCCAGCAGCTCCAAAAACTGACGACCGCAGCAGCCCTCCAGCTACTTCACCGACGGGCTGAGGCTTCAACATCGCTTGCCCCTACATCCAGTGGCCGCAGCAGCTCTTCAGCGGGTTCACCATCGGGCCTAGGCTTCCAAATTGCCTGCCCCTTACAACTTGTGATCCTAGCAGCGGTTCCACCATCGGGTCGATGTTTCTACAGAGCCTGCCCCTAACAACTGGTGAGCCCAGCAGCACCCATCGCTGCTCTCTAACTTCAACCTACGCAGCATCCAATCGCAATTTCCGCTAGGTGTTTCTACCATCCAAGAACGTTTAACCAAGCGCGAAAATGCACAACCGAGCCGCCAAAACGCCAACAGCTCTACAGCACGGCCTCATTGCTCCGCCTTATCGCACGGTCTCTCCGCATTGCTTGGCCTCGTCGCAACGCTCGGCCTCATCGCAACGCTCGACTTCATCGCACGGCTTCATTGCACGGCTTCATCACTCGGTTTCAACGCTCTGCAACATCATCATCATTTTATTTTACGAAATTTTATCGTTCGAACTACTTTCTCTCTAGGGGGAGGGTACTTGTAGTGCCCTACCTCAGTTACCCCTAAAATCTAATTTCTAGTCATGCAACTGTTCAGCATTCTTAATATGTACCAATGTAAATTTTTTCAACAAAAAGTTCCAACTCCTCAAAAAAAAAGGAACTCGATGGCAGAAGCAGCATCAACACCTGGCCTTTCAGGTGTTTCGATACAATTTTTTCCTAAAAGGTTTTTCCATTAGTCGGTCATCTGTTAAACGCAAGCCCTTTTTCAATTCTTTACGTTGAGTCTTCTCTGTATTTTAGAAAGTGACAAAAAATATACTTCAGTTAACCCCAGGGGAAGTAAGCGCAAGGGTGTAAATGAGGCGGCGTCGTATTCTGCTCCAAAAATTCTCTTGTGAAATTCTGATCAATAACATCATCACTGCCAGAGTCATGTCCACATGGTAATATCTCTTTAGCATGATCTGCATTGCAATAAGAAGTTATGAGCCTCACACGTTTGATGTGATATTTAGCCCGTTAGAAAGCTACTACTAGCCTCTAATTGGAGACTATACATGTGTATCTACACAGGTGAACTGGAATTGGCCTCACCTGAAGCGATTTTATACTTTTTGAGTCGCATAATGTAAGCGGTTTTTAACGTACAATTTCGTCATCAGCGATAATCGCTCTCACTCGATGCCATTAAATTAAAAAACCTGCAAAATATCTTTAGTTAAATCCATAGTTACCGATTACTACTCATTTTTACGTAATAGGTATCAATCAAGTTAGTTTTACCCAAATTACGATTGGAAAATTACTTGCATTCATCTCTGACAGTGGATATTTACTGAATATTTGTAGGCTAGTAAGCTGTGAGTTACTGATTGCCATAAACTGTCACAATCACTGTAAATCTGAGTACATTGCCAATGCATATTGACACTGGCCGCATCAATCTGGACTTGTCATATTCAGCGGCTCGACTCTCAACGAGCTCTCCTCCTACAATAATAATTATGAGTACACTGCCTTTCTGTGATCATGGTATCGTGCATTATAGGTTAAACAAGGATTTTGAATTTGAATGCCACTTTACTGTTGCAACATTCTTTTCGCGGTGCTCGATTGTGGTTCTTAAATGTTTCGAATGTCATCACACGTTGCTTATGATAGCTTCTACAAAATGCAGGTATCTCTGAAAGAACACAAAATTCCTCTCAATTCATTCTGATGGAATATGTAAGAAATTATTGTAGAGAAATTAATAATTATTGAAGTATTTACGAAAAATTTTGAGTTGTGAATAAATATCATCTACTAATAATTAACCCCAAATAATTAGATAGGCAATTATCTAGGACTTGGTGTGTACTAGGAGGAGCTTGCGTCTTGTTCTCATGGATGCTCGGCTAGAAATATAAAAGTGTGATTTTGTTTATGGAAATATTGAAATTCGAAGGTGGATTGATAGTTTTTTTAAACCAGTACAAAAGTAAAGTTTCAGTTACTTTTCAAGTCATTTTTCCCCGATTAATATTACAGCATATAAGAATAATAAGTAAATTTGTACCGTTATACAACTATAATCGTCAATACTCATTCATTAGCAGGCATTGTAGATCCTAGAGTCATAGCGCCAAATTGATGCTGTGCCATTTCAGTACTTTCATTTCATTTAGGGACTGCTAGTAAATTTCATGCATTTCTATTTAATCTTAAGTCCATAATTAATTTATTTTTCATCGGTTTCGACTTTTTCTGCGGCACTAAAGATGCAATTTGCCCTGCAGTGCATCAATTTACCTTCATAAACGTTAGTTGTTTTGTAACATTTAAAGATGAAAATGAAAGTCTAAGCCCAGTTTGAGAAGCGTAATCCTTAGCAGGACCATATTTCGTGGATTTGCGTGATGTGCTTCTTTCCTGATTTTTCCGTCTGTTGGAAAATACTGATGCCGGAGCATAGTACTGTAGAAAATGAACCGACAAACTCTGAGTGCAGATAGAGTGCCTAAAGACTGAGATATAAGTTTTAGTTTTAATGCATGCTAATGTATCTCTTGTCCTGAATTTTCAATTCAATGAAAATGAAATCCATTTTAATATTTAAGAGAATGAAAAGCTCAATTAAGGCCTACAACATCATGGTTCGAATTTTTGCTTTCTTTTACTAAAGTAAGTCATGGGAAAAAATCATGTAACAATAATAAATTATTTTGCTCATTTTTATAAAATTTAAAAAACAACATTTCGATATTTTTTCCAACATATCAAAATGCCGGGTGACAATGTTATTACCATTGTAAATTATTTTGCTCATTTTTACAAAATTGTAAATAGAAGAATTTGATAACATTTTCAACATATGATCACAGCGGTGTCCGTAGCAATTCACGACTGAGTGAAAAATTGCACATTACTAAAATACGTTGAGGGTTTCCAAGTAGCTCTTAACATGCAGTATATCTTAATATTAACATATTAACATGCAACTCAAAATACCCGGGAGAATCACATGTTGTGGGTCATGAGTCAATCAATTGATTATCTTTCTCTAATCTATGTTTCATATTTTATTTATGAAAATAACCGAGTACGCAGGGAGCTCACGTCACAAAATGAAAAAAAACGATTTTTTTCCAAAAAGAAAAAATGAAATAGATTGACTTCTGGGAAATCTCACTTTAAGGATAAAAAGGAAAACCAACGTAGCTAAGAATATCATGATAAAAAACAAACGTTTCGGCCTATAAAAAATCCATCTTCAGTGTTCTGAAATGCAATAAATCGAAGTATTAAAACATTGTAACTATAAATCTTCTGAATGAATCGAATGTAAGATAATGAAATTTAAAAGACATGATAAAACAAAATTAAACAAAATTTTTAAAAACAATGGAAAGTTTCACCACCGTATCACACTCATTTATTGACGGACGGTTTTTTAAAATGTTCATCGATTCTAAAATGCGGAGATCGGATAAATTTGATGTTGAATCCAAAATTGTAAAATTTGTATTTATAAAAATATGGTCTTTCTCCAAACAATGCTCTCTTTTAGATCAGTTGGATGGTTTGGTTAGGTTACAGCCGGTGCGAAAGGAGACGCCCCTGTGTTGTGCACACCTCACAAACAATTGGAGCCCAGTGCTACCAATGTAAGAGCGCTCGCATCCTATAAAAGGTAACTAAAAATACAACCTTAGCTTCGGCACAGTAAGAATTTTTGGCTTTGCAGTGAACTTTCTACTCAAAAATTTCCGTAATTCACTAGTAAAAATATTCTTCGGGCAATTATTCGAACAGAAATAATTTTACAAATAATTCATCTCTAAATGGAACAACTCATAGGACGATGAAATTTCAAAAGCTCTGCGAATTAACGTGACTATCCCTGAAATTTTGTATTTTGAGAATATATTACTGAAAAATTTCGTGCCCAATCCCGTGAAAGTTGCTTTTCGAAACACTGAAGTCGTGAATTTGTTTCCAGATCTTGTAACTTTTACATCTAAAAATGACAATTCATTATTCACTTCCAGTTCACATGTGAATTTGATATTCCTATGACATTCATTAAAGTATTGAAAAAACTGCTCGGAATCACAGCTGTTTTTGAAAAGAATAAACGTATCGTCAAGATACTTTCGGTAAAACACTGGTTTAAAATTATTTGGTCATGGTTTCAAAATCTTTTCTTCAAAATTGTTCAGGAGATATTAGCCACAGATCCCGTTGCCAAACCATCAACTTGTTTATAAATTTTGTTGAAGAACTAAATAAACTTGAAGTATGAGTCCTTGAGTGTTAACTCGAGCAATTTTTTCATAGTTGTTTTGGATAAACCTTCATGGACCATTGAGGATTCTGTAAAAATTTTATCTAAAATAACGCATATAGGCTCATCTACCGACACATTGGTATATAAAGATTCAACATCCAAACTACACATAACAAGAGAATTTGCATTAACAATAAAATTCAGACAATTAACAAATTCAAACGAGTTGTTTAAAAGGTTTTCATGGTACTAAATGAGACAGGTACGGAATTAAAGCTTTACCTAAGCGAAAATTATGCATATTGCGCGCGGACAGAATTGGGCGGATAGGTGTGTTTGGCTAGTGGATTTTTGGAAGTCCATATAGAAACCCCAGCTGTGAACCGGTTGTATAGGCATCATCATAAAGTTGGTCATTTATCTGATGAGTATTTTTCAACTTTCTCAATGCGTTATTCCAAACGGATTAACAGTCGTCTATCTTCCAAACGGATTAACAGTCGTTTTTCGTCATCATTCACAACTACAAATTTAGATGGGTCGCTTAAGATAGATTCTACCTTATTCACATAGTCTATTCTATCTAAAATAGCGACACCTTTCCCTTTGTCTGAGTTGGTGACATATATAGACTTATCTTCGGAAAGGGTTCTTAATATAGCAAAGTCATTTTTTGAAAACACCGGGCACACATTCTTAAAAGGATTGAAAGTATAGTAATATTTCGAAGCTATACATTTGAGCTCATTTCGTAAATTAAGCAACGAGTTTGAACCCCTTTCATAGATGTTTTGTCTGGATAGAACATTAAACAGCTTTTCCAAGACCAAGAAAAATTTGAAGTAATTCAATTTACGTATGGGTAGTCCAAAGTCCAGGCCAAGCAGATGTACTCTAGTTTCTTCGTTGGTTAGTTTCCTCTTGGAGGTGTTGTGGATGACTTTCTGGGGATCTTGTAAGTTTCTTATTTCGCACACTCCTAAATTGTATAATTTCCGTCGATGAACTTCTTTCACTTTAGCAATTACACTTTTTTGTTTTCGTTGTAACCACAGTTTAATGCAAGACAGGTCTATGGCACTGTTCATAGATTTAAGGTTGCCAATAGCCTTGCTCATATTTTAAAAATGATAAAAAACTCGGATCATATTTTAAGCGAAGGGATACTCCGGATGTGATGTCGCGCACCTCAGTTGGATATCAATATACGTGTGACCGCTGCGAGCGCTCTTACATTGGGCTCCATTATTGTTTGTGAGGCGTGCACAACACAGGGGAGTCTCCTTTCGCACCGGCTGTAACCTCACCAAACCATCCAACTCATCTATAAGAGAGCATTGTTTGGAGAAAGACCATATTTTTAAAAATACAAATTTTAAAATTTGGATTCAACATCAAATTTATCCGATCTCCGCATTTTAGAATCGATATACATTTTTAAAAACCGTCCGTCAATAAATGAGTGTGATACGGCGGTGAAACTTTCCATTGTTTGTTAAAAATTTTGTATAGTTTTGTTTTATCATGTCTTTTAAATTTCATTATCTTACATTCGATTTATTCAGAAGATTTATAGTTACAATGTTTTAATACTTCGATTTATTGCATTTCAGAACACTGAAGATGGATTTTTTATAGTCCGAAACGTTTGTTTTTTATCATGATATTCTTAGCCACGTTGGTTTTCCTTTTTATCCTTTTCCCAAATAGTTGATGCATGAAATGTTTCACAGCGTGTTGGTTTGTAAAAATTGCCCAATATAAAGGTGCTTAATTGATAAACCATACGAGGTGTACAATAGACGTCTCAGGTGATAATTGTCTTAATGATAGATATAATCAAACTATTTTCACTTAGATATTTTATCCATGGGAAAATAACTGAAAGCTTATAAATACTTTAAATACTACTGGAAAGTATCTTTGAGGTTCCTCGCTATAAGTATAAACTATAATAAAAAAGACATGAAACGCTTTATTAAACAGGCTGAAATACCGTCGTAAGTGATTTTCAATCAACGATTGATTGAATTATTTATGAAACTTTGCGAAAGCAGAAGTAAGAAATTAGGACTATTATTTTACGAGCAATTTTGTTTTTCCAAATATATATATTATATATATATATATCTGCTTTACGTGAATGCACTTTTTTCACAAAAATAGGGTAATATGTACTGAGAGTTTGTGAAGGTGGAATACCAAGCTTGTGGTTTGTGTTCTGAGTTACCACATTAGCGTCTGAATGTTTTACTCATATCATTATTACCACCACCGTCGTTGAACTGGCGCTGGAAGTAGGCAGGTTGTCAACGACATCAGAATAAGAAAGGAACTTCCACTATCAGAAAACTTGAATAAATTTATTAGGATCGGTCGTCAGTAAAACAGCGGAAAGGTTGCTCGAAGTCCGGACAGTAAAACATCCCCAAAATTTGAATTTGAGTGCAGATACTTAGCGCGGTTTTTATACAAAAAATGAACGTGAATTGAATTGAGAGCTTGCAGAAGCTCTGCAAGAATTAATTACCACTAGGCGGTTTCTGTGCCTTCTAATTACTAACTAAAGGTTGAAGGTGAAATAACAAATCTGTTATTACTTATGGAAGAAAGTTTTCTTCCTTCCAGGTTATTTTTTATCTTTATTGTTATATACAAGTTACAGCTCTCCCCATCCACGCCAGGCTCACAACATTCGCACCTGTGGAGAAAGGGAACCAGAACTTAGAATTTAGCATGAATATAGTACGCGGGATATGAATGATATTTGATCAATTATAGTAATTATAGTAATTATGGTAATTATAGTATTGGCACAAAACCTGGTGGAAACAAAATAACGGTCCAGTTCTATGAGATCTTCCACTTTGAATAAGATGGCAAGGGGCGAGATCAGGAGTTTCACTGGCAGATTGCCTCACCTTATGGAAACTCAGGATTATGATGTAAAATCCTTGGCAGACCTTCCAATGGCCCCCAGTTAGTGGATCCACGCCTTCCCCCTTCGGATGCCTCGGACTCCCAGCGGCCGTGATGAGAATGGAGACGCTCGACGATGTTCGCACAATCCGCGATAACTGATGGCTGAGGCTCAAGAATAGCTGAAGAATCACCAGCGGAACAATGTTAAGGCAGAATGGAGGCTGTGTTCTAACTGCTCCAGCAGTCTTGGAAAGCCCTGAAGTGTTCTTCGGCTGCGTTGGTCAGCAAGCCAGTAAAGTGGATAAAACATGGACAACCCGTTTCCACCAGAATTTTGTACACTGGGCCCGGCCGCTGGAATCTCCTCATTAAAACTTCAAGATTGACCATCTCTAGCCAATTTAATGTTACGCTCTACACAAATCTGCGCTGCTCTGCGAGCCGGCCTACTATTTCTGGAAGAGCTATTCTGTTGAGCTGTTCTCTCAATACCACTGGCACACCTTTCAAGAAAGATCACGTCAGTCACATGACGACGGATAGTCTCCCCATTTGCTTTGCGAATGTTAACTGTGACTACTTCGTCCAAATCGTTTTTCTCAATGGCCACAACTAGACCTTGGGGATAGAAGTAAGGTTTGGTGAACTTGTTCCTCACCAGGACTAAATCACCTATTTTTAGCTCGAAATGTGACCTAGGGGCGTAAATACCAGGCTTAGAGGAAGCAGCATCTCTAAGATTTTGCAAAAATTCACCCCAGTAACACTCCCGCAATCTAGACTTTACACGCTTCAATTTCTCAAAGCGCTGAAACAACAGGTCGCTGTGAGCAGATCGATCCCCTGTAAAGGAAGGGTCATTAATATTCTCATCTTCGCAACTCAATTGGGGAATAACCGCGATGCAGGGAACATCATATCCCTTTATTAACATTTCAGGAGTCAGTGCAGCGTCCTGTTCAAAATTTTGTCGCAATGAAGCCTTGAAGGCTATCGGCCGTTTGTTAATTAGCATTTTGGCCTCTGATGCCAGCAGCTGAAAGTGTTCATACGGCAGTCGAGTTTTCGAAATTGACGAGTAGATTAGGTTCTTTACTTGCTTGACTAAAGATTCCACAACGCCACCCAAGTAACTGGCGTTAGGAGGATAAGGAGAGAAATTCAAGAATTTAACACCCCGTTCCGTTAAAAACGTCTTCACAGAACTGTCATTTAGGTGCGAAGCGATCAAGTTGATAGAGGAGAGAATAGGAGAACCATTATCACTTACAATTCGTTGAGGAATGCCATAACTAAATATATGATTCTGCAGAGACCTCAAGAACGCTTCGTTGTCAATATTTAGACTTGTGAGGAGATTCACAGCCCGTGACCACATGCAAGTAATGATTAAAATGTAAGCCTTATTGCTACCACCACGTTCCTCTACATGGAACGGACCAATGTGATCTAAAGCTATTTCTCTAAATGGGATTTCCGGCGGATTAATTCTAAAGTCCCTATAAGAGTTTTGATTAATTTTAACAGCACGTCCATAGACCCTCGATAAGGAGAGAAATTCAAGAATTTAACACCCCGTTCCGTTAAAAACGTCTTCACAGAACTGTCATTTAGGTGCGAAGCGATCAAGTTGATAGAGGAGAGAATAGGAGAACCATTATCACTTACAATTCGTTGAGGAATGCCATAACTAAATATATGATTCTGCAGAGACCTCAAGAACGCTTCGTTGTCAATATTTAGACTTGTGAGGAGATTCACAGCCCGTGACCACATGCAAGTAATGATTAAAATGTAAGCCTTATTGCTACCACCACGTTCCTCTACATGGAACGGACCAATGTGATCTAAAGCTATTTCTCTAAATGGGATTTCCGGCGGATTAATTCTAAAGTCCCTATAAGAGTTTTGATTAATTTTAACAGCACGTCCATAGACCCTCTTGCACACCAGGCATTCACCCACAACCTTCTTCACAACACTGAAGGCACAGGGGATCCAAAATTGCTTCCTGAGAGCAGCAAGGATCTTGTACACGCCGGCATGACGCATTTTTACATGATAATCTAATATTAAAGACATAGTTAGAGGACAACTTTTATGCATTAAAATTGGGTATTTGGTGCCCTGAGAGGCATTCAATTTTTGAAACTTACCCCGCACTCTGATTAGGCCATGCTCGTCTGCAAACAAGTTCAACTGAGTCACGATGCCGGCCTCGGGGGTTTGCTTGGCAAAGAATGAAAAAACTTCCGGGTAGTTCTCATGCTGAGCGCTCTTTATAACTTCAGAGCAAGTATTTTCGTACGAGCAATCCTGAAAACACACGTCAGCAAAATACTCAGGACACCTTTCGTTAACTTTCTTTTTTAACTTGAAAATGTACTTACGAACATAATGATTCACTCTGCAGCATTTAGCGAATGAAGAAAATTTTCCAAGATCAATAATTGGTCTAAACCGACTCACACTGACAACATTAACAAATACTTCATTTGACGCCAAAGGCCCGTGAGACTGCTCGGGAATGCTTAGAAAAGGATAGTCATTTAACGACTCTGTATTAGGGCCCGTCAAGTACGTAGATTGAACTAACAACCGGCTTGAGACGCACCGGGTCAGACAATCGGCCGGGTTACTAGACCCCTGAACGTGATAAAATTTCACGGCATGGACCTCGCAAGCGCGCGCGATCGAGTCCAACGCATTGTTTATCATTGAGCCCTTACGCTCAATTTTCCCGAGCTTCCGAGTCTTAGCGTTCAACCAGTTCAATGCAATCATAGAATCTGTGTAGAGTCGAAGTTCATCAATAATTACTGGACAATGAGCATTGGTGAGATCTTTATAGATTTCGAACGCTACGTTAACCCCGTAATCGACGGAAAGAAGCTCTAGGACAGGAATAGATTTCATTTTCAGAGTGGCACCAATCAACTTATTTTTTCCTACAATGAAACTTAGTTTCCCTGACACTTTGTCCATCAAATAGACCACACATCCATAGAAATCTTTGCTGGCATCCACAAACACAAACAAAGCAAAGGAGCTCGAGTAATCCCCCAAACAGCGCGGCAGCGTTAACTCTACCGAGCTATTAACCTGCCTAGCTATTTTTCTCCATGTTTTCATGGAGGATGCGTCTAATTTACTATCCCAGGACAAGGCCGAATTCATCTGAAGTTCATGAAGAAACAATTTTGCTCTGTTTAACGTGGGCAAAATAAAGCCAGCAGGATCAAAATTCGAATTCAGGGATGATAAAACAGTTCTCTTTGTATCGGCCGATTCCTCCAACTTAGGTGCCTTAGCAGAAATTTCGTCAGTTTCCCGGTTCCACAATATTCCCAGAAATTTGCTTACTTTCGAGTTCTCGGCCAGATCAGAAGCTACCAATTGGGCATGAAGATCGCTTATATTAGTAGCGAACTGCTGCAAATTGAAGCCATAAGAATTAAATACGTTAACAGCGGCGTGTAAGGCTTCGAAACACTCGTCAATATTAGAGGAAGAGAAAGCGATGTTATCCATGTAAGCTAAATTGTACATCATATTTCTTACGGTCACATTAATTCCTTCGGCACCATCTAGTACAAGCATTTTATATAGAGCTATCATCAACAAGAATGGGGCGAATCTCAGTCCAAAGGGGACCCGCAGAAATTTGTACGTTACAATAGAAAAATCACCGTTTCGAATATCCTTGCACCATAAAAATAGCAACTTCTTCGTATCCTCTGGCCAGAGACACAATTGGAGAAACGCCTTCTGGAGGTCAAAAATCATCAGATACCTGTTGAATCTCAACAGCATTAAGGTAGTGAAAAGCTTGGCATTCAACTGAGGCCCAGGTAAAGAAACTTGATTGTGAGACATTGCTCCCTTCACTTTTTTATCAGCTAGATTTGATAGCAGAACAACCCTGCATTTAGTAGAATTAGCGTTGCGTCTGAATACTGCGTTATGCGCAAGAAAAGAATAAGCATTATCTCTCACATCACTCAAAGAAGTAATCTCTTCAATGATTCCGGCGGAGAGTTGTTCATTAATGACGTCATCGTACTGATTTAATTTATTAGCATCATTTCTGTATTTTTTCAGAGTAGATTTCAGAACGCTAAACGCAAGGGAGTAATTATTAGGAAGCAGATGTATCACAGATTTATTCCATAGGGCCGGCATGACCAATCGCCCTTCCTCATTACGGTAAGTACCATCTAGAACAAATTTAACAAGTTCTCTATCAGTATCTGAAATTTGAGGGTTAGGTTCCGTGGTGTCATAATTTAACACTGAACCACTAATTTCAGTTAGAGTCTCAATTGAAGCCCCTTTCAAATCTAAGTCATCAACTTCACCAACGTCAGACTCTACGGTAGATTTCACTGCGTGAACCGAGGCTGCTAGTCAGAACGTTTCATTAAATTTATCCATGAACATCTTAACAGAGTTTAAATGAGCAACGTTAGCAACAAGAGAAGACACAGCACCAGTGAGCATAACCCCCGCAGCACAATAATAGATCATCGAAGGACTATCTACAGACCCAAAGGTGCACGAGTGCACTGGCAGTATATGGGCATAATTTACACCCAGAAGGAAGTCAACTGTGCCCCCTTCAAGAAGCATCTTGTCAGCCAACGGAATCTGCAAGTTAGAGCATTGACGCACAACGTCAGCCAGGCCAGAAAAGTCTATTTTTGCACGAATCTCGGGTACAATAGCTGCTCGAAAAGTCTTCAAACCATTCAACATGATCGAAAACTCGACAATGCTAGTTAGGTAAAATTTGGACCCATTAAACCCATCTATTTTAATTGTTACGTTCTCCTGCACAATCTTACACTTTAAACGATTGACGGCCGACTGCGATACAAAGCTACTTTGAGAAGCAGGATCATACATCAAACGACACGTCATCGGATGCTTACCGGTCTTCCGCGGCAGCGCCGACGTAAACGTTGGTAGGAGAGTGCTCGTCGAATTAAATGTCTGCATCACCTGGTACTCGACAGAATTGGTAATGGTTTCCTTTACTTCCTGCACAGCCAATGGGCTCCGAGTAGAATTTTTATTCTTAGGGTTTTTACGTTGAAAGTTGCCAACGTTAGCCTGTGGGTAAGATTCCTTGGGAGTTTCACCCTTAAAGGAGTTTCGATTATTTACCTGCGTGACATTGCTATCGGTACACAAGAAGTAAGCATGAAATTTGTTGCAGTTTCTACATTTTCCTGAAAATTTGTACTTACAGGAAGAAACATCATGGTTATGCAACCCACATCTCGTGCAGCCCTTCAGACTCTTGATTTTAGTTAACCTTCTGGCAGGAGTATCATACTTAGGACAAAAGGAAATTTTGTGTTGACGATAGTTGGCTTCTCCATCAGACTGGCAAAGCCAACACCCTGTCTTGTAGTCTAAATTCTTCTGCTTTTCGTACTCTACTTTGAGAGCCAGACTAGAGCCGCCATAATCCATTTTACGCTCAGGCCTCACAACATCTGAACAAGTTCGGCTTTCACTAGTCCTATTAATGGCTTCAAAAAGGTTACCTATGATCTCGTTCAAAGAAGGGTGAGATTTGTTCACGATGGAGCTGAGCATCTGCTTCAGTTCCTCTGATAGGCCACTCCATAAGAAAAACTGACAAAAAATATCTCCGTCAATACACAAACGATGAGCCTGATCTACCAATCTACGTGCCTCACCGACCCACTGATAGGAATTCCCGGCACTAAACTTCAGGTTGACCAGTTTTTTGATGACAGAGTATTGCTGTAGAGTTTTGTTAGAAAAAGCATCGGCCAAAATCTTCCGAGCTTCATCATAGGTAAATTCATCACGAGAAACCGAATCTACGATTACCCTAGCAGGCCCAGACAACTGCTGCAACAAATAAGAAAATTTTTCGAACTGAGTTAGGTTGAATTTCCCGATAATTTTTTCAAACGAGGTAATGAATTGTTCGAAAAGCTCAGGCTGACCGTCATACTTGGGTAGCTCAATCTGAGGTAATTTGAGCTTTGGTACACACCCAGAAGGGTTGTCCTGCTGAGGAGCGACTACGGTATTTTCTGCGTCCAGAGACTGCAGGGTCTGAACTAACCTGCTCAGAGCCATCCCCAAGTTATCAGAATACAAATCCGTCAGGTCAGTCTGGCGAGAAAACTCCCCGGCATCCCATAAACCTTCTGAAAGCATGTGAGTTTCTATTTCAGAATCAAGAGAAGAAAGCTGCAATTTCAAAGATTCAAGTTTAGAAATGAAGAACTCAAGTTCAGGTTTAGAGGTTGGGAAAGAATCATCAAGGCGAGATAAAGTTTTAGTCAAGGATTGTCGCTTTCCTGCCCTCTGGGTTATCATTACCTTAATCCTGGTATTCGTAACCTTGGCAGAGGTCGCCCAGTCAGATTGCAGCTGATCTACCACAGCAGTTCCAGAGCCCTCAACTTCAGACATGTTTAAAAATGGAGAACTGGTAGAAGAATTTATAATAGTTAAACCTTTAATAGAGGAACGACTAGACTTAATAGATATAACTTAATTTCAATAGAATATATTTCAACAGAGATATATATATATAATAGAGGAACAATTAAACTTCATATACTTTGAAAACAATGAGTAGAACACTAAACCCCGTCAGCACAAATTCCGCGTAAATAATTTGGTGAACAACAGCAAGCGACGCACACCATATCAAACACACCACTCACCGCCACATACGTCCGGCCAATGGAAGGGAGAGCGGAAGGTTAGAACTAGATCCGGTTCGAAGGACCATATACAAAAAATGAACGTGAATTGAATTGAGAGCTTGCAGAAGCTCTGCAAGAATTAATTACCACTAGGCGGTTTCTGTGCCTTCTAATTACTAACTAAAGGTTGAAGGTGAAATAACAAATCTGTTATTACTTATGGAAGAAAGTTTTCTTCCTTCCAGGTTATTTTTTATCTTTATTGTTATATACAAGTTACAGCTCTCCCCATCCACGCCAGGCTCACAACATTCGCACCTGTGGAGAAAGGGAACCAGAACTTAGAATTTAGCATGAATATAGTACGCGGGATATGAATGATATTTGATCAATTATAGTAATTATAGTAATTATGGTAATTATAGTATTGGCACAAAACCTGGTGGAAACAAAATAACGGTCCAGTTCTATGAGATCTTCCACTTTGAATAAGATGGCAAGGGGCGAGATCAGGAGTTTCACTGGCAGATTGCCTCACCTTATGGAAACTCAGGATTATGATGTAAAATCCTTGGCAGACCTTCCAATGGCCCCCAGTTAGTGGATCCACGCCTTCCCCCTTCGGATGCCTCGGACTCCCAGCGGCCGTGATGAGAATGGAGACGCTCGACGATGTTCGCACAATCCGCGATAACTGATGGCTGAGGCTCAAGAATAGCTGAAGAATCACCAGCGGAACAATGTTAAGGCAGAATGGAGGCTGTGTTCTAACTGCTCCAGCAGTCTTGGAAAGCCCTGAAGTGTTCTTCGGCTGCGTTGGTCAGCAAGCCAGTAAAGTGGATAAAACATGGACAACCCGTTTCCACCAGAATTTTGTACAGTTTTCGAGAAAACTTGCACGTCTCACAAATCTTTTTGAGTTCTTTGGAGAAGTCACCCATGTCTACACGAATACAAAAGCCATCAGCCTCATGTCTTGGCTTGCAGAAAGCCTTGAACATAGTTCCGCCTGCCAGGCTTACAGCCTATGGAAGCCCATGGTATACGGCTGAACTACTTTCGATGGATGAGAAATTAACTGACTCACTGGTCGCACTCAGAGAGTAACGACTCACCACCAAATGAGTGAATGGGTAAAATTTACCTTGAGAGTTCTTCAAGGGAATGTTTTAAACTCGCGGCTCTTTATCCTTTACATCTATGACCTTGACCTCAGAGCCCGCAGTAAAATCAAGTTCCCGTATGCTTAAAACTCTGTCACATGACGTCCATTGTGTGAGTAAGAGTTATTATTCAAGCAAACCTCAATTGACTTTTCTAACTGATCGACTCTTACCTGACATAAGAGCTTTAATAATGAAAAATGTTCAACAATGCATATTGGAGGAAACAATCGACTCGTGCTGCAGACCAGGAATGACACTCCAATTGAAGCCGGGAGACCAATAAAAAAATTTGGTATCGCTATCGCACTCGATCCAAAGAATGACAAACAAATAGGCAAATGCGTTAAAGAATGCGAGCCGAATTATCGGTTCCATAAACAGAAACTTTGAAAAAAGGTAGAAGAAAATAATAGTGTCCTTCTAAAATTCCTAATTCGACCACTTCTTCATAAAGCGTGCGATGCAAATTTGGTTCGCAATCCTAGGGCGACATTTCTGAAAAGTTATGATAATTCAGCGTAAAGAATCGAAAACGCTTTTGAAACTCTGTGTCCTTCAGCTATGAACGACGTCTTCTCATTTTCTTGAACTCGTTTTCTTTAAACAAAGGAAATTACACGGTTAATTATTCGAGACCTACCAATTTATTAACGGCTTTCACGATATAAGCCCAGATGGAATTGTCGACAGTGATAACGTCTGAATCAAAAATAATGGCCGGAAATTAAGAAAATTTTCATGGTAGCTCGGGTGGTGAAATTCTTCCCAGTAAAAGTTGTTGGAAACTTGAACCAGTTGCCGAAATATGACTGGACGTTCAGTAATAACGTTCAAAATTTATCTTGACCAACGTTGGTTTTGCAATCCTCAGGTATACAAAAGCATGAGCATCAAAATAAATTCTAAAGAAATGTGTGATAAAAATATTCTGTGAGTGTAATTATTAGGTATCGTTAGAAACCAAACTTTGTTCATATCTAAATAAACATATATCTACACTCCATAAGGGCACCTGTAAACGTTATATGAACAGGGTACTTTAGAAATATATACTATATACATATGTAAATATATTTATAAATCTGATGGCACTTGTAAGGTCTCTCCTGACGGAAGAGTCACTTGGCTTGCAAAAAATAGATATTGAATCGGGTCTAATATTACTGAAATTGCAAAAAAAGTCCCGCCATAACATGGAATCAAACTTATGTAAACAGCCGCGTCCTAAGATACTGCGTTAAAGATTTTGAGTAGAAGCATGTGCTTGTAAATTGATGAGTGCAAAAATATTTTTCCATTTCTCCTCTACTCCAACTATGGTGCCTGTGTGAGATTGTCAAATGACACGAGTCAAAGGTAACAACTCGAGAACGGGCCGCTCAGTTGGTTGTTGTCATATTCTATTTTTGTCTATTCTGCTCTGCTAGGCTCGGTTCCTTTTCAATTTGTTCCATTCCAGTCTCTTCTATTCTTTTTATTTCAATGAATTTTACATATTTTAAAAGAACTAACATCTTATTGAAAAATAAATGAAAAATATTCCGGTAGGGATTTTAATTTTGAAACGTATCCTAACACAGTATTTGCTGGGTAGCGTGAAAAAGTATCAACGTTTGAGAGCATGGATGTTCCTGACCTAGCTTAAGAACTTTAAATGGCGGAATAATTTTGCACGCGACAGTTGAGATGCTAGTTCCTTGAAGTATTTGTTATACGTATGTCAACCTCATGACAATACCTTAAATTTTTAAGGTACTACTTTCAAATTTATAACTTTTACACAATCTTTCAATAACTTTCAAGTCGAAATTTGGATTAATCATGCCACACTATGGGACCGATGCGCTTTGAGCCTCTTCTGTTATGTACGAGTTGACGCGTGCCTTCTAAAAAGTTGTGGTCGAATCACACAGATGGTTTTCAAATTTTACATCGTGTTTCTAGAAGTTCAGTTTTTCGACGTTGTAGCGTAAACGTCTCATGTGCTTGCCATCAAAGCAGACACCAAACTACGATGCTCCCTTTCCTGCGTTCCATGTTTTCTATGGTATTCGGCAAAAAGAGTACCATGAATCTCACAAAATCATGTTATTTTATTCTTTATTGTATAATTCAATTTTGCTGTCATTTGACTGCACTTTCATGTAGAATTATGAAACTTCTCTGAAAAAACGTGTACAGCCAACTGGATTCGATGTGTAAGGTATTTTTCCTCTACTGCATAAAATTTTCTTTTCGTGTTCTTGGTAGTGCTCCCTACAAGAAGCAGTCTCTCTCCGTTGTTACCACCTTTCGAGTGACCCTTACTTTGGTTGATGGCAGTTTTTGAACAATTTCTCTACCTTAGTAAGACTCTTTACTCTAAAAAATTGGCTACCTGCGTTGGTAAGTTTTGCTTATTTCACCATGAACAAAAATTGATGCCACCACAAAAAGTACTTTAGAAATACACCCCAAGAGGCGCCACAACTTTCAATAAGATTATTGAGGATTTGAGGAAGGAATCAATATGACCTGTGGTATGATAAATTTATGATACCTCGTCAAGGAACACGTTGGAAAATGTGAGTATGATTTTTAAACTTGTTTTCGGCATAGCGTTATACAGTTCTTAAATTAAGCCTACCAACAATGATCTACGTATGACCTAATAACTAAGTAATGTGCGACTCACGATATTTTCTCTCAGTTGCGATGTATCTGAATATAAAAAGTAGAGTTGGCTCATGCATAATCCTGTTTTCTTATATAAAGGCATTTTTCTAAAGATGTTCATTCGCATCGAAACAAGCGGAATTTCGAAAAGTTCAATGCACTTAGAAGCCATATATGTATCCTCATTAGTAAGCGAACAAAATCCTCTAACGATTCCTTTTCAATTCATAATAATTTCGTGATCCATCCATCTAATAATTTTAACCTCTGAGATATCAGTCAATTTTTCTATTTCCTAATGAAGAGTGATAGCTTCCGTGAACAAAATTCTAACTCATTTGAGATATTTTCGTACTGGTGCGTTAATTCGCTGACTCACAACCCCAAAAACTTATCAGGAACACATCTACATTACATAATAGACGAAACCGACATTGATACAGCCATCATTGCCCTGACAATTTTCTAAATCCGACATAACGTGCAGTGCAGCTCGATTCTGGCCCGCATACAGGCGCCAAATGGCAAGCAAAAGTTTTGGATCATGAACGACTCTAATGAGAGAGGCAATCATACTTGATTCTACGCCGATTGGGAAAAATTATAATTGGATGGTACCGAATATTGCGTAAAACTACATCACTAACTAAAACAAGGCTCATAAGAAGAGCTATTTTACGCAAAACTTACTATGTTCAATGAAAATACAAAGAAGGACGTTATTAAAATTTAATATGTAGACCGAATAATTCATTCAAACTCATTATATAGACCGAACATTATTTATGGCGTCCTTCAAAAATCACTTCTTGCCTCCTTGCTATTCCTCATATTTATATACGGTATTGTTAAATCCATATCATTTTCCAAACTCACACATTTTACGGAGGACAGCACCGTTATCAACAAGTTTTCTCCCAAAACCTACAGGGACATCCACATCTGGAGCTAAAAACGACATGAGGAACTAAATTAAGAAATTCTACGGAGGCTTGAAGGAAACAAAATCTGCTTAGATATTAACAGGATTGAATGCGTACTCATCTCTCATAAAAACTCTATTCCCTAGTATTATGAATGGCCATGACAAAATTTTAGAAGCTATCTAAAGAAGCTGTTGGATATTTTTGGGTGTAAGACGAAATAACTTGTTTGTCTCAGACAATCCCGATCATACGAAACTATCAAATCTATTAGAATTTTGCTCTCAAGTACATCCTCCGAGGGATGCACTAAAAATCCGTCACATCACTATTATCCATCCATTTATCCAAAATGGCAGATGGCTCTGGCAAAAATAAAACTGAATATTCATTCAGCAAAAAAAACTTGTTGAGAGGCTATGGCTCCAACTTAGAAAACAACGCAAACACCAACGATTATTTCAAAATCTAAAATTATTAAGCTCTTCAATCATGACCGAATTTCTAATCAAAAGTTTATGTACAAAACGGTCAAAAATAACGATAAAACTAAAATTCAACAGTAAATTAATGCTGAAACTGATTACTATGATTACGACACTTGCGATGCTCTCATGTATTCAGCATTCAAATGTAGGCTTGTATCTTATATGATGCCCCATTACGAGTCACATTTATGATGAGTAAAGATTGAAAGAAAGGCGAAGAATTAAGAAAAAGGACACAAAACATGATTTCCGAACAGTATTCCTCACTATGAATACTTGGCGAGATGAAACTATAATTACAGAGCTAACAACTTGAGTAAATGTACTTTGGCCACAACTTTCTTGTATTCTATAATATTTCTTGTGCAGTGTGTATGTATATACAGTGTGTAGGAGTATATGTATACCAACATCTATACATGTATGTACATGATAATTGCATTTAATAATTAACATTGACCAGACTATCAAACTGTATTTTCTTACAATTTCAAATTAATAGAAACTGTATCATATGTATAACAAATTCCAAGCAAGATACATTTGTAAGTATATCAAATTGTCGCTTATTTTACTTCTGAATTTGCTGATTTAGTGATATGAATCCGTAGAAGTCTCATTACTTTTGGTAGATTCACCATGTCCTTTTCATTCATTGTTAGATATTACGCGCATTCTTGTCTCTTATATGTAACAATGCACATGCATGTGGCAATGAATTATTTAAATATTTCATCTACGAAAAGTTCTTACGGTGGTGAAACCTTTCATGCTTCAGCCCAATCAACCAGTCTTGTTCTTTTATCAAATTGCGACTCGTAGTTTTCATCAGTGCCTTTGCTCGACGTATCCCTTCTAAAAAAACATGTCGATAAATAAAATGTGCGCATCGACGGCCTCTCGATGAAATGTGCCGTCGAGAAATAAAATGTAAACATTGCGGATTGTTGCAATCTTGTACACACTCGTTGCTGCACGAGGTAAAACTCATTCTAAGATTCTCTTTTTTCTACACGGAAAAACCAACTTGAAAGAATAAAATTTTGCTTTTCGAGTATGCGAAGCCATTACAGCATTGCTGCTATAGTCATTGCACGGGAATTATATTGCTACCATAGCCATTGCAGCGTAATGCGTTTGTTAAGGGGGTCCTCCGGGGCCCCTTTTCTCTCCGATGGGTATTTTTCATGTTATTGGTGGAAAAGAACCCTTAGGTGGTGGACTATTCGGTCCTAAAATTTTATAGCGCTACGGACAATAGATCCCCCCCAGGGGGGGTAAGGGGACCAAAATCTTAAATTTTCGAGCATATTTTGACCCCATATAAAAAGAAAACAAAAGGAGAAATGGAAAATTTGCGAATGTAATTTTGTTATATATGTTCCAAGGATTCTAAAACTGTCTTGGTTTTTGATCTAGCACAAAAACTCAATGAGTTCTATTCTTTTGAAATATCAATACCAGTGGACTAAAAACCAATATGTCAAATTTATTCAAAAACTAAGGCCTGAATCAAAAAAATGTATAGGGGAAATTGTGTTTGTTTCAAAAGTTACAAAAATAGTCAAATTTCATAAGAATCAGACTGAAAACAAAAAAATTCATAATTTTTATGAAACAAGTAAAAAATTTTTTACTCTTTTTTAAGTTTTAAATTACAATTTACAGTGTGAATATGATGTTATGCATGGAGATTATCAAAATAAAAATGAAAACAGCATTCAATTACCTAAATTTTCCATTATATTACACTTCAACAAAATATTTTGTTTTTGGCCTATACTGTAAAGTTACTTATTTTCAAAATTCAAAAGAATAGAAGTCATTGAGCTTTTATGCTAGGAAGAAAACAAAGACAGGTTTAGAATCCTTGGAACAATTCTAACAAACTGATAGTCCTCACGTTTCCAATTTGTACGTTTTCTTTTTTTTATGCTAGTTCAAACCCTAAAAATTCGGTATATTTTAGGTATTGATCAAATATCGCAAATCTATAAAAAATAAAGTTTCAAATAAAAAATTCAGGACTAGCAGTTTGTTTGCAATGTGTCTAGCATTCCAAAACTGTCTTCGTATTTGTTCTAGCATAAATATTCATTGACTTCTATTCTTTTGAAAACATCCCAAAAATGACCCAAAAAACGAGTTTAAAAAAAAAAAACTAAGGCCTAAATCAAAAAAGTTACATGAGGACAATGTGTTTTTCTTGCAAAAATACATATAGTGGCCAAATTTCAGACCAATCGGATCAAAACTCAGTTGTGACGGGAGGACCCCCTTAAGTGTTATCCTCTAAAATGCAGGAATTTTGCGTTGACGTCGACTGGAAAGAACGTGAGAATTGCATAAAGCGTACATCAAGCCATTACGTTTCTAGACTGAACCATTTTCAATTTGTTTTATTTAAAAAGTGAGAAAACAATTAGATGATCTAGAAGTTTCTACATCAGCTTGGCTACGTGAACAGCTGAGCGAAAGCTTGAGCAACTTCCAGAAACCGTTAGGCGCCTGACCGACTGCGTGTAGCTGTAAACCTGCGGCGGCTTTTCTAGCCAGCACTGTCTGACATGACGGATTAAAACGGATCATTTTACAAGACGATTGCTTCATTTCTTCATATGATTTATGGACGATGATGAGCTGTCAGGAGGATACCTGTGCAGCACCGGGTCTCTCCCTCCACCTGCGAGTTACTCAGCAATGTATCGGTGTATCAGTGAGCTACCGGCAGATGCGTCGTCCCACATAACGGGACGCTCTCGCTGCCACCGTCTCTGTCGGTGACTCGGTGCCTCAGTACGCTTTCTGCCGGCGTTGAGTGTGTGTGGTTCTCAGCCTGCGTGTTGACGTGCTAGTGACAGAATTGTGCTTGATTGTGTAGGAATTTGCCAGTCCATATAACAAGTCGTGTTTGATAACACGTCGTCGTGGGAGAAGGTATGTTATCAGAAATTTCTTCGAAACGCTTTATCACTCTTACGAATGAATCAAAAGAAACAGCACAAACATGAATATGATTTGAAATTTGCATTTCTTTCTTGAACAGTGACAGAGACAGTTTACATGTGAGTTTTCCTGCATATTCGTGCTCGATTAACCCGTGCTTTCTTCGTAGGGCCACTTGATGAAGCTGACGCTCTTGTAGAATTAGGTCAGCAGAGCGTTACTGCGGGCGAGAATAGCGCTCCACGACTCTTCCTTGTAAGAAGCCGTGGGACTCCTATCTTCAAATGCTTTGAAGAGAATCAATCCTAATGCAAAGCTACCATACTTTATTAATTTTCCTTGATGATACGATGTTCTATAGTTAGCATTCTCGAATACATCGTCTTATGATTATTCCTTTATTGGATCCAGGGCTTCACTATTACTTTTTAACGAAAATCAAACCAAACGTCCCGACAGAGAATAAATGACCGCCGAGTAAAATTTCATGATACAGGTTTTTAAACATTTTAGAATGTTACTTATCGTCAGAAGGAGTCAGTTCGTGGCGAACGCAAGTTAAGACCCTTGGCACAAAGTTACGTCGCACGTGAAACTTTTTCATACTTCTAAGAAGTTGCGCACAAAGTTCCTACAGAGATGAGCCCCTCTGCCGCCACCAGGGCAGCAGTTACTGATGAAGTCATGCGGTAGCGTACAAGTTTTTATTATAAAAGCGTCACAATTGCACACTGGAGCTCGCTTCCTCACCACTTCGTTAGGAAGTCCAGCAGCCGGAGGGTGCATGACTGCATACTCTCCAATGTATTCTTTACTCCATTTTTGGTATCCGTTTCTTGTGCGAAAAAATATCAGTGGGAAAATTTGTTGGAAAGAGGAGCTTTAGAAACGCTTCAATTTAACTGTTTAACTGTTAAGCCTGGCTTACTTTCAAACTAGTTAACAAGTAAAAAAGAATATGTAATTTTGGTTCAGCTATCCAGATTTTTCGACCGTGTAAAAAACGTAGAAGCAGAAAAATCCAGTGGCGGAAGCTTCCACTGCTAATTGAAAGAAATGTTAGCAGAAAATTCGATCGACGAAATGAAAACCGTTAATAGAATAGTTGATACGGTCAAGACATGGGAATATTGATGTGAAGTGAAGACACTTGTACGACAATTAAATAACAAATTTCATTTACCACCTCCCAAGCTTTAGTCAGTTAAAACTTTACCTGTTTGTAAAGAACGGTTACGCAACTCGCAGCTGATAAGCATGTCCGTTTGAAAGTACTAGGACGGGGAGATTTAAATTCACAGAACAAATAATGAAAAATTTCTGTTTCGCCAGAGTTTATCATCAGATGGCGAAATGAATTACACAGGGCGACCACGCGAGCGGGGATGAAATGCAATTTTTCTGGTTAGCACGCACAAAGGATACAAAATTCTTCAATTCGTATTTCGGCTGCGCACGAGCCATGAGATAACTGTGTGGTCATACCTACGCCTATGAAGGAATAATCACTCAAAGATTAATATAAAGTACTTTTGAACCATTGAAAAAAATTCAGTAGAGAAAATATTCATTAATCCATCAATTGATGACGAACATAGGTAGGACCTATAGGTATCACATTGTGAATATCGTCTGTAATTTTTTGTAGCAACAGATTACTTCACCTCGAAAACAAGTACGCGCTGTATTTTAGGCTGGAATTCATTTCTGACTCATGTTGAGTTATTTATTTTTACAACTACAATTCTCCCCCTTAGGTCATCGCACATCATCAGCTGATGGCCAGTTACTCACTTATTTTTCCGTTAGATCTTTTACATCACTTTTTATGCAGAAGAAAATAACTGCGTGCCATATTAAGTGCGCAAAATCGCCCATGGATCGGTTCCGCACATTTTTCTTGGCTCTCATTTTCTCAAATCTTGGGGGAACTTTTCGTCCAATATTCAACTTCTTGTGTGGGCTGGCATTTTGAAGTACTCGTATGTGCATCGATCTTTCGTTTTTCGTAGTCAGCGTTCAGAAAATATTTTCGAGATCTGTTGTCCTAAGCAATGCACAGCAGACGTTCTGGTTATTAAAACCAAAAATCGAGCACGGTTCTCATCAGAAAATGTGTGAAGCCACCAAAATAAATCTTCCAGAATATTTTAATGGTTACTCCTCAACCGTTCATAGCAGGAATTTGCATTATTTAAAAACCTTTATCACTTGAAAATTAGCGAAGAAATTTATTTATTTATTATATCCTTTCAAGACACACCGAAAAGGCTACTTTAGTGTTTTTTAATTCTTGCTCAAATCTCATTGACGTTGCCAAAGTAATAATAATAATTAGCAGCATTGAAAGAGCGGAATTTGATCGAGCGAATAAGATTTGAATCATGTCGTAATTAATACTGTATTTTAGGAGTGTAGTTGTTGTTGACAATTAAGTAGAGTTCAAAATCTTCTCACCTCAACATTCGGTTCCTTCATTGAGTGACGCCGCCGTCGTTGCTGTTAGGTTAGCTCTTCGAGTAGTGCCATAAACTTCCCTCCAATTGTTCATGTTTAGATTATGAACGGCTGAATGGCATTAAAATTGTAATGATCCCTCGATACTTCACCAGCATGTCGTATGTGCTCATACTGTTTCTCAGCCGCATGTATCTCATCCCTCAGTAGAACATCCTTACGCTTTCGATTTCAGATTCGTGAATATTGTCATGTGGCTGTAGTGCTGAAACGTAGAAACCAAATGATTTCATCTGAGAACTTTATTCCATCCTTCCGTTAGCTATGTCTTCAGACCATCAAAATGTTGTGAACGCTTCACGACTACGATGAACGAATGCTTTACATCGGATGTGCGCCAGCTCTCAGGTCTCTCTCTCAGGTGGAGAAAGCTGACTCATTAGTCATAGTCTAGCGGACGTGACGAAATATCCGGATTTCACTGCTTGTTCTGCACAGCACTTTACTCTGGAAATGCATTCGAGTATTCAGTATTCTTATTCAGGTTATTCAGATGAATGCCCTCCGCCTCTAGCAAGGCTTGAAGGATAAAAAAGATGAAATAAAGACTCTTATCAGAGAGAATTGAGCTCACTTGCGTCCTGGAGGCTATGAAGAAGAATAAAATTCATTACTTCGTCGACCAAAATTGAATTTTGGTGCCCACTCAGTCTAACTATGTCGTCGCCTGCATGCATGTTTTTCGCCGCCCAAGTAATTACATCGCTTGGGCGGCGAAAACCATACATGCAGGCAGCGAAAAAGTTAGACTGGGCAGTTACTGATCGAATCAGAAGCTCATCTATGAGTAAAAGTACTTCCGTTTGATAGCAAATTGAGCTGCGCCGCCACTGTCAGCTTGATAATTTGGTAGTAATGCTAGTAAATGGGTTTTTGCGTATTGTCAGCATTATGAAAGGGGTGTAAAAATATTTTACATTTCCAAACCTTAGTTGTTTTATCATAACGGGAAATGTGGCAGATTTATTGTGTTAGCGCACAAAATTTTTCTGATTAGCATTTTTCAGCCAAGAACAATCTTTTTTTAAGCAGAAGTTAAATCTTGATTAAATCCGCTTTGATCATTTTCAATGCTGGGTGAGAAATAATTTTATGCATAGCATGCAGATAAATTGTTGAATGGCGCATTTTGCTGTGAAAACATTGAAAGCAATCATTTTAACAAGTTAATCAGACACAGCGTTTAAACAAAGGATGTTAATCACATACGGAATCCATAGTGTCAAATAATAATAATAATGATGATAATAATATCAATATGTAATGATAATAGCAAGTCCACTTATGATTGAATATTTTTCTCTGTTTCAAGTAAGTACAACGGCCAGCGTTGGCGCATGCATAGCTCGCAATAAAGCGTCAGGTGGTCGCAGGACTTGACGTTGTGACTGCAACGTGCGCCACCGGTGGCCACGAAGGGGATTTCCGTAATGCTATTGTCGCGTTCGTTTAGTGTTCGTTAATATCGCGTCTTCAAAAACTGAACACTAAATAACATTACGGTGGTAAGAGCAAAGGATTTCGAGTTAGGGCTCAGTCTCCATAAAATGAAAATACAACGAGCTCTATTTAAGAATGAGCTCAGTGTGAATTCCTTACATTCTGATTTTCATAGAACACTGTGAATTAATATTTTTTATTAAATAACGCATCGTTAATTAAGTTTAAAGTTCAATTTCTTGTTATAACTTTCCTTCCACGAAATCTAACATATTTTAGTCACTTAAATTTTATTAAAGCAATAAAATTCTTTACAAATGAAATAAATGCGCTGAAGACGCAAAGGTTCAGGTAATTTAGAAAACTCATGAATGTATATTGCAAACTTTTCACAATTTTGAAACTCATTATTCGTCTGTTGTTACGGCTGTAATATGCTTCTTACGTTGCGCTGCTGACAACGGCAACAACGATTTGCGTAGAAAGCACCGACGCAGCAGGAGCCGTGCACAACACGCTTACCTCTGCCGGCCGCGTCGCTCCGAGCCTACAACTATCAGTACAGCCCGGAGCTGCGGGCCTGACGCCTGAGAGGCGTTGAGGGGATCATCCCTGATTACACGAGGGACTAAGATCTCCTCGCGTTCGCTATCCTTGCATTTGCAGTGTTCGTCAGCTCATCCCGTGTCCGTGTTCTGTTCGTGTGTCTGTAATGTCAAATTGCATAATATTTCTTTGTTTGTTTGAAGAATCGAATTGTACGAAACAGAAAAACTTCGAATGCTTTTTCCCTCAATATAAAAAAAACACGGACACGTTGATAGAGACGGCACTTGAATTTTTGTAAATTGCGTTTTGATGACGAATGATTAAATAAGTGCGTGAACAAATACGCAACTTAAATATTCACAATAAGAATAGGTCTATCCAATTAATTTTTACGATTATGAGCCCAACTTATCGGTTTCGAAATCTCACTAATGAAATCAACTCAAGCTTCATTTCAGTCATGTATTTGCGAAAAAGCCAGAGCAAGAGAATGGAGCTGTGGCATCAAGCACATACGGTACGCTTCCGTTCTAAACACTCTAATTTTGCTGTTCTTGCATGTTTTTTTCGCCTATAGCATACTTGTTTTGTGTGGAAAGTAATTTTGGTCTCCCATGGTGATTAGTAATTCGAATACATGAGTGATGTTTAACGCTCTAGAGCTGGATTTGTAAACAACTAACTACATGGCAGCGGGTTAGCTGGCAGCATAAGTTCTTTCAAGTCGACTTGGATACATGGGTTACCAGATGAGTTTTCCCGTTTAATTTAAGGAAAAAGTCCAACTTGAGATTTTACCGCAAAAGCATGCAGCGCATAACGTAACCATATCGACCTGGAATCATTTTCGCTGTCAAATGTGCTCCTTCGACGAGGCAAATTATTGTTCGAAATCCACCTCAGGTTTAATACAACACAACACGCACGCAGGAAGAAAAAACAGGCCCCAAAAAGGTCCACCTTGGTAACGGGTGTCATCGTTTTGTGACTCACCTCATTCCCGGCCTCATGTGCTGTTCCTGGCTGAAGTTTTCAAAGAATATTGTTACCCCAGCAACTTTAGAATGCGCTATAAGAATAAGCGAGTAAATTATGAAATTTAGGCACATTCTCGAACATTTTTAATATGGCGGTCATTCTTTATAGTAAAGAGTACCGTTTTGATCATTCTGAAAGTGTATTATTGTTTTAAATTCCGACACACGTGTTAATTGACTCGGGAAATGCTTCAAATATGTAGCAAAATTTATTGTAGTTGTTAATAGAACAGGTATATTACGAGGGCCTTTTTATATCAGATATGCGTCATTAATAATTTTTTCACGTTTTATTTTGAACTCAAATGACGACAGGAATACAGTGTAATCCCTCAGGGGATCATCCTGCAAAAATCTACTTGCATGGAAATTGGCCACTTTTCTTTGTAACGCTGTTCCATTGCTAGAATGTCTTGGTAATTCTCAGTCTGAAACTACAAAAAACTGTGTACTAACACATCCAGGAAACATTTTCAGGCATTTAGCTTATTAGGATTGAGAACTGATTCAAACTGATAGTCTTGCAAAAGTATACATATCTGGGAACCTTTACCGTACAGTGGAAACTGTCAGCATGCGTATTCCGACGCACGGGCATTTTTGTCCGCTAATTGCTTTATAAGTCCATGTTTCATGAGCAACGGTGGTTGGAGAAACCTGTTACGGTTCACTAGAGGTTCATATGAAACGTTTTTAGTGCCAGGTATCAAAGCTGTCCATACAGGTCATTTCTTCTGCTTGTAATGGGCAGGCCTCGCGCGGTTATCCCACTCACATTATAGCAACAGTACTTTGTGTATCCACCTTGTAGACCTAGCACATCTGCACTATAGCTGTTAGTTTGAAGTCACCACCTACTTGTGAGACGAATTGCGATAGAAATGAGCGGCAACGAGTCTTTTTTTTGTTTCCCTTATTTTTCTTGTTAGTCACGTATGCTTTACCTTTCGTAATTATAAAGTCCTATAGCGTTAGGTATATACGTAATGTTAAAAGTGAAATTACTCAAAACGCTAAGCCAGGAGAATATTTTAATGTTTAATTTCGTTATATTCGAATTCGCAATAGTCGGCTTCTTTCATTTCAGTAAAAAAGTTGAAATTTGTTTAACGGTGTAGCATGCGTTGCTAATACGTATTTTGAGACTGTATCCGGCTATTTTGGAAATTTTTCACGGATGATGTACAGTTCAAACTTAAGAATGTCGTCACTTTTGACGGTGTAGAGACACCAATTGCATTATGCATGAGAGCTTCGCCTCAACATGGATCCCAACCCCGTCGAGCGATGGTCATTTCTCGCTCTATGTAGAGAAATTAATTGCAAGGTAGATCTGTTGCTCGAGTTAAGCGAGAGCCATTAATGAGCGATAGACTATTAGATCGCACAAGTGAAAATCTTCACCTGGAGTGTTGATTCATCGCCCCGCTGGATTGCAGCTGATCTCTGAAAACTAAAATCTTGTAAAACATAAACGTGAATCGGAATTTGCATTCCTAATTTCAATAATGAAGCTCTACAGTGAATCGTTATGTTCAAGAAGAATTAAGCAGTTAGTGTTTCACGCAGCATCAATATTTAATATTATTTTTTATTCAGGTGCTCAAGGCTGATTCAAATATCGAACCGCATAAAATTAGCGTAAAAAGTTTGAGGAGGTATAATTCTACTGATATAATAAATATGTGAAAAATTGCCGCTCTAAAGTTCAGCGACTCGGGTGTCGGAGGGTCAGCAGTCCAGGCAGCGGGACAGCGGTGCCTGAGTTGCAAGGCTCGTCTGTAGCCTGGAGGCGGTAGGTGACCTCAATATATAGACAGGCTGCGCCGGGGGCAACGCCGCTGGCTGGGCAAAGGCCCGGCAAGGATCTTCCACATTGCAATATCTGGATCCCGTATTTCTCCCGGCTTTAATCGGCTTTAATCGTTAAAAAACATCATCAGTAATGAAGCTAAGTGATTACAAATTCAGGTTATGTTGTTCATTTCCATACTTTATTTTAGGACTAGTGTACACGGCCCGTCAAAAATAACGGCAGTACACGTGGTTGAAATATTTTTTTACTTGTGCACTGTGAAACTCGTATCAGAGATACGGTGATTCAGCACTTTTATGAGCTCGACTGAGAGACGGACCAACCAATCCCCAACTATGTATTATTGTGTGGTGGATTTTATGAGATGCGTGGCCTAACTTAAAGTCGCAAAGACGAAAAGCCTGCTCATAAATTTGCGATAATTTGAGCGTCATCGGAACTTTCAGTTATTATCGTACGCACCACGTGAACCACGCACCGGTACTATCGTACCGGTACATTTTACGAAATGTTCCGGTAAGTCTATGTCTACTTTTCAATACTATTTCAATACTATTTTTCAATAAACCGGGTAAAGCTTCTATTGCTTGTCAGCAGAACGATTAATCCATTGAATGAGCATCTTTTTAAGTATGAACTACTGAGTTTTTAGGTTATTTAATGAAATTGAGTGGCATTTCAATGACTTTCTGATTAAAATATTTTGCTTTCAATTAGGTGTGCTAGAGTGCCACAGCGCTTGTAGTTTTCTTAGTGGCGTTTCTTTGACTGGCTGGCATCTTTTGTAGCAAGTAACTTTGAGATATTTTAACTATATCTTTATTCCGTGTTTATAATCGGGTGAATAAATTAATTTATAAGTTATTTAATTATCTGTAGATGTAGATGTCTAGCTCGATTAAAAGAGGGAGCTACATTCGACTACATACCAGCTCAAAAACTAACCAAGAGAATATTTCCCATCGGTCTTGAATTTTTTTAGTACGCAGGTAGTATAATACTTTTAAAAAAGCCTCGTAATTACAAGTAAATGCGGTCCGTCGCATCACCAGCATCGTTCATGATGCATCTAATCGATCGTGATACTCTATTAATCATCTGAGAATTGAGGAAAGCTTATACTCTGCCTCTAACAAATGTTGAAACAAGAATGGGAACTTTATGTATTATGTTACAAAATTATTATGGACTCACTCGGGTTGCGGTTTCTACATCTTTGAAATTTGCTGACAAATTTGAAGAATTCGAAATTACTAATTGATTTCTCATTAGACTTCGCTTACGTGAGAAAAGTTGATCCTTGGATGATGATATGAGTGAGTTTTAAATTTACTCTCTCAATATTGATGAAGGAGTTTTCCTGAGCCCAAACGACAGTCGTGCATTAGACCAATATATCCTATTTGCTTAAGGCATTGACACAAACCATGGTGGCTGTGCTAGCTGGTATACCAAATCGTAATCTAGGTATGTTTCTTCACATGAACACAGTATTTTATTTTTTAAACTTCAATTTTTCGTGTCGGCGATGTGTCCTGCTCCCTGGTCCATCAAGGGCTAAAATTAAGATTTAATTCGTTATAAGCAGTTGATACGATTAATTTTACCATCAATTTCGACACACTTCACAATTTTAAACACGTTCCCGTTCGTCTCTGATTTATTCTTAGAGTAATTCAACTAGAAATCTCTGTGGAATACTCGCATGTTTGATTAGCCATCAGGTGTGCCTTAAAAATACACTTTTTTCTTGTCTGGTTCCTACGCTATCAAAACGTACCTCGTCAACACATTTTTCTGAGAATTCTTTCGAAGCAGTCTAAAAAGTTCACTCGTCCGGCTGATTTGTTTCCGCTCTCGCTATTTTCGATTCCGGTCGCGTGGGCTTTTGGCAGCCAAACTGTACTCGTTTCTGTTGCAGGCTCTGCTGCGGTCGACTATTTAGCATCAGTGTCGAGAAAACTTCATTTGCCCATCGTGAGCGCCACACTTGGGGCCGCCGGATCCCTTTCTGAGCCTGCGTGACCGCTTCTGTAAATGTTGGGAATTCCTTCCTCATCTAGGAGGGGTACGCTATTACAGTAACATATATTTTCCAGCAGAATTCGTATTGGATTTGTGATGTGCCCCGTTTCCATTAAATGCTGAAGGATTCCCAGTTCGAAAATTCTCGCTTAAAGAGCCTCAACATGGAAACGCTCGGGGTTGAAATGTTTGATGCAGAGGCAGAAGAAATGATGATTTTCGACTTGATCCCACATCATATGCTATACATATCTCCTTGTCGAACTACGATTGCATCAATGCCGGGATTTCCTCTATATTTATGAGACCATCAGTTATAGTTTGCGTACGCTTTGTAACCTATTATTGAAGAATTAATTTGTTTTTTGGGATGAATCCCTAATACTTTTACTTTCTTCTTTAGACACCGAACTCAAGTCATTGATAAAAAAAAGCCCTCCTACGAGTATATCCATCCACGTTTGTGGTAATGACATATTATTAACACCTCATTTTGAGTTCATTTGAACTGAAAAAACATCCGAAAATATTACATTGCTTTCGGGGCTAATTCCTCTACAGTAAGATGGGTTCAAGTGTTCGTTTGAATATTTCGAAGTGTTGTACTTCATCGTTAACTTGTTAGAGTAGAATTATTGTTATTACCATTACTGTATATTGGTTAGTTCAAGACTCCCTGACCACACTATAAGGCGATCACAAGAGAGCAAAGAGAAGGGACCATCTAGGATGGGCTGTAAAGATCGGGTAATTAAATCAAAATGTATGTTCCTGCACTGAATATCCTGAGTATAGAAACAGCAAGTGAGGAAGGAAGAGGACAAGAACAACGAAGAGATTGCACATAAGGCATGAATATGAAAGTAGCAAGGGTGCATATGAAATAAAACTCCCGAAGGCCTGTCTACAGCAGAGGTAACTTAGAAACTCAGAAATGCACGTTAGTGCATTGGCTCGTGTGTACGTTTGTGGCCGTGGGGAACTGGGGATGTGTGTGGGTGTGTTCCGTATATTGGGTGTGCAAGAGGGTTGCTTTGACAACGGGTGTGGTGGGCGTAAAACGTGCGTTTGTCCTGCCCTCGAATACATTATGTTTTCGTCTCGACCGAGCTAAGTGATGGGACGGATGTCGTTGACTCTTCTTTAATGAATTTTTGTATGGCAAACCAAGTCAGCTTTAGTGTTCAATGTCCAAGAATCACGGTCTATGATGTCCATACCATGCAATAGTTCATTTCAAGCAAAAGTGTCCATCCCGAGAAAGAGCAGCCGTGCCACATATTGAGCGCTCGTCTGCAGCTTGTCTGGCGGCCGCCTCCTGAGGTGCTGAGGATGAGGGCCTGCGCCAGCGGTAACAGTCCCTATTACGAAGCCTGAAAATATTGCACTGCAAAGTTATTCAAGAAAATATCAAGGCTGATGTTATTCTAGAGTGGCCTATTGACCTAGTGCCATTGTAAGCTTAGAATTCCTTTAGTTCAAAATGATTCATGCATTTCCAACGCAGAGCATATAACCTAGTGTCTGGTCAGAGCATTTTCAAAAAGAAAAGATGAATAGAAATTTTACGAAAAAATACCTATATTGGTAACATTACATAGTGAATGTTGAAGTACTGCATTCGATGCGACTATGGCAACAAAAACAGTTTTCATTTGAATAGAGTATCATTTTCTTTCGCAAACCGTCTTGTCACGAGAATTTGTTCCCTTCACCTCCTTGTTAACATTTCATTAACAGGAAGATCCGGCTCTCGGAATTGAGGAATGGCACACCTCCAAAGGATACATATGCAACCCAAATTAATGAATAATAATCGGCAATTACAGTACATATACTAAAAAAAAGGTACTCACCGGGGATCGCTGACCCACTTACGCAGCGCATTTTCTGGGCGCCCTCCGTGGTATTACGATTGATCGCTTCTAATATGGTGGGGCATGATACACAGGATGAACTATGCTTAACATTTATAATTTCCAGCTATACGTCATACAAGCATGAATGAGCGCACACACAATGAATGGTGTTAGGAACAATGCTAATTAAGTAATGAAATCAAATAGCATACGTCAAACGACTTACATCACATAATTACACAGAAATAATGGCGGGCCGGCCGCCGCTAAGTTTGCAAGAGTTACACATGAGAATTCATCTATCCTGTCCTATTTCTAACCAGTTGTTCCAGCAGTACAGTGAGCAATGGTCACTTCAACCACAAAAATCGTCCGCGACTCGCTTCAGTTCAAAGGCCTATCTTATTCACTGTTCAGAAAATGTCTAGAGATGACGTTATTTTGCTTATTCCGCTTCAGAGTATTCACACGTCGATTTCCCCTCAGTCGAGCTGATCAATCCTCAGACATATGACTCCGTCCCACCTGCAAGATCAATTTATAACCCATTAATTATGATAGCACCCATTAAGCCCCCTTAACACATTTCAATCTTTACATCACTGTATGCCAATAAATTTCAACAATTTTATAATGAAGAATTATCTCTTCCCAAGAAATGGCTTCGCTCTTACCCTCCCCAAAGACGTTGCACTTAAATGTTCCATTAAATGATTCCCACGCTGGTCGGGGTTTTAATTTGCTCTCTTCTGCAAGTAAAAAAAACGAAAACATGTATGAATGCCATGATCACATTTTGGCGTGAAACTTAGTATGATTTTCAATATATCCAATAACCACTTTTCATTATATCTTTGAGCACGTTTGTTACAGTGAACACACCCGCAGTTTATCTTTATACTTCGCGTCGCGATCTCACCGGTCGAACTGCCTAATGTTCCTCCGATCCTTGAGCCCTGGCGTATTTTCTTCGAGGGTTGTTCACTCTCACCTCCGGCCTATAAGAATTCTCAGACCTTGCCAGTGACCGCCCACATCTCTTATTGGTAGTCCCGCAGTTCGTCTTTATTTATTTATTTTTTTCTTAGCCTCATTGTATCCCACGCTCCAGCACCTTCGAAGTCGACCGTTAGCTGCCCTTTCCCTCGGCCTGAGTATCGATTTATATGTGACTACAAGGCAGCTTCGTTTTGCACATGGGTAGGCATTTTTTCCGACCGTCTCGAGTTTCTCAAGGGCTCGCCCGCATGAAAAAATTTGCTATCACCACAAAATAGTCCCCTCCAGAAACAAGACACACTGTAAACATACATCGTTTGGCTCTCGCACCTTATCGCGGCCTCCTAACATTGTTGAGTTAAAAGAAAACATACAGGCATAAAAACATACATGTTGAAGCGACCCTCCTGTACTGCTGGGATTTTCTGAGATATTTGTAAGTAAGCCAAAAATTTATTACACACAATTAAAATTTTTCAGATATTTCTAAGTAAGCCAAAAATTTATTACACACAATTAAAATTTTTCCCTAAATCCTCATTTTAATTCGCAAAATTGATTATTCTTAACAGATTCTCGACAGATCCGCCGTCCTATAGTTAAAAAAAATTGGCCTGACAATTTTTTTTTTGAATTAGCTTTCAGCTATTTATTGAATATTGATCACTGCTGTTTGAAGCCAACATAAGACACACATGGTAACTTCTACTTAAGCCTATTACATTCTAAAATTAATTCCGCAGAAACAGGATTCGTTACAATTAATAATCCTATTCATTACAATTAGCACGGCCTGATGTATTGTGTTGTATTCCACCGAATTGAAGTACGTCATAAATCTTTTGAGTGTTCACCCCTAATAGCATTCACAAAGTATTACGGTTACATCCCCTACATTCTCAAACATCCTACAGTATTGATGACTTTATGTCTCGTAGTTTTCAATTTACGCTTGCGTGTTCTGTTGTCCAAATCCTTGACGCTGTTGTTGACGGTTCGATGTTGACTCCTTTGGTATAGCTGACGAATTTGCTTTTCTTCCATGCCTCTCTTCTGGCATTTCAATAGCTTCACACGCGCGTTGAAGATGAGTACTTAATTTCAGGAGGAAGTATTGCGAGCCCAATATGCAGACTCGTATAAAATTTCTATACACCACATTACTATACGATTGCGTTCTGTAAGATGGATCATTATTACGATTCAAATTACCACCAAATCATGTTAAGTGCCATGTTTCACATATATTTTATGACGTTTATTCAACTCAACTTTTTAATCGCCAGATTACTCATGAACGTCGATTCGTTGATCAGGCAAATCAGTACGTCAGTAAGTTTTATTGATCTGTCGGTAAAACACGAGTCGAATCGTCGATAAATTTCCTTCACTACAGTCTCCATTCGCAATAAGGTCCTGAATCCCACGATGTCACCCTGAAGAATTCCGAGGCACAATCCTGCGTAGTGCACGCTGGTATCCTGTTGAATTGCTCTCAGTACTCCTTGATATCGACGTAGCATCTCAGTATTCCTTGTTATTGACGTAGAAATTCTGGTAGACACGAGATGTTTATTTTCTCTGAGTAAACACTCTTATTTGTGCGAGAATTCCATGGGTTAATATGCTTTGAAGATCGTACGCTTCACTCAAAGCCTATCCGACGAAATCTCTTTTAATTTTTTTTCACGTGTAAATAGAGAGGCCTAAAAGGCGGCTTCAATATTCCAATGTGATAATTTGCCTAGTAAAATTCACAGGACACTTGCATTCGAATTTCAGGAATGCCTCACCAGGCATAAATGTCACGACGCAAATTCCAAAATACTTAAGTAAATATCAACACTCATCATATAAAAGCATTGTCATTTTTTTTATTGGAGTGCCCACTGTATAAAAGCATTTTTGAACGCTATTACATTGAGGTACTGTGGTGTTCTCCCTCAGGCTGCTTTACACTCCGGGCAGACTATGTAAATATCTTTAGACTTTGTGGTATCTATGCCCGAAGTGAGTGCCTGAGGTGCAAACGAACCGGCAAGGTGAGGAAAACACAACTGGAATAAACGCCGTGTTATTATGAAGATCGCCGACAATAATGGCACAAGGGAATATTACAGTCGAGTAATACAGTGACAGATGACGTCTTGGCGGACCGACGGTTGTCGGGGAGACGCTGCGTTGTTGAGGGGCGAGAGCAGACCGGTGAGACTGCTGCGGACCGACGGTTGTCGGGGAGACGCTGCGTGGTTGAGGGGCGAGAGCAGACCGGTGAGGCTGCTGCGTGGCGGACCGAAGGTTGTCGGGGAAACGCTGGTGCGACTAGCCAGCCACCAGACGTGGCGGCTGGCTGTCGAGGAGGCGGTGACGGTAGCAGAGGTGGTGCTTGCTGAGCGTCGAGACTTTGTTGTAAACACCAGGGACGCTGCGAGTGAACTGAGCTCCGCTGCCAGCTGGCTGCGCGGCTGTTTATATAGGCCTCGCTGGAGGTTGACTCTACTCGTCCGGGTCTCTGGTTGGTGGGAACGCCTGTTTACTTTCACGTCGGACCGCGCGGTGTATTGAAGCGTGCGAGGGAACGCCTGTTTACTTTCACGTCGGACCGCGCGGTGTATTGAAGCGTGCGAGGGAACGCCTGTTTACTTTCACGTCGGACCGCGCGGTGTATTGAAGCGTGCGAAGGTTGTGGTGGTGTGTGTTCATACCACCACAGGTGCAGACACACCACCACAGGTGCCCCCCCGTTGTTTTTTTAAGTTTCCGAGTATCTCTTGTACTCCGGTGATGATGTGCGTAGGTAGCCCTCCGAGGAGTGCACCGAACTTTGAAGCGTCGTTGAGATTTGGAATTTGCGCGAGATAAACTTCGCAGTGGAGGAGTCATCCCTTGATGTCACCACTGAAGGCGGGTAACCGGACATCTCTCCCAGCCATGCTTCCACCTGCCGGTCACTCTGGGGTCACCAGTGTGGTGTTCTCCCTCAGGCTGCTTTACACTCCGGGCAGACTATGTAAATATCTTTAGACTTTGTGGTATCTATGCCCGAAGTGAGTGCCTGAGGTGCAAACGAACCGGCAAGGTGAGGAAAACACAACTGGAATAAACGCCGTGTTATTATGAAGATCGCCGACAATAATGGCACAAGGGAATATTACAGTCGAGTAATACAGTGACAGATGACGTCTTGGCGGACCGACGGTTGTCGGGGAGACGCTGCGTTGTTGAGGGGCGAGAGCAGACCGGTGAGACTGCTGCGGACCGACGGTTGTCGGGGAGACGCTGCGTGGTTGAGGGGCGAGAGCAGACCGGTGAGGCTGCTGCGTGGCGGACCGAAGGTTGTCGGGGAAACGCTGGTGCGACTAGCCAGCCACCAGACGTGGCGGCTGGCTGTCGAGGAGGCGGTGACGGTAGCAGAGGTGGTGCTTGCTGAGCGTCGAGACTTTGTTGTAAACACCAGGGACGCTGCGAGTGAACTGAGCTCCGCTGCCAGCTGGCTGCGCGGCTGTTTATATAGGCCTCGCTGGAGGTTGACTCTACTCGTCCGGGTCTCTGGTTGGTGGGAACGCCTGTTTACTTTCACGTCGGACCGCGCGGTGTATTGAAGCGTGCGAGGGAACGCCTGTTTACTTTCACGTCGGACCGCGCGGTGTATTGAAGCGTGCGAGGGAACGCCTGTTTACTTTCACGTCGGACCGCGCGGTGTATTGAAGCGTGCGAAGGTTGTGGTGGTGTGTGTTCATACCACCACAGGTGCAGACACACCACCACAGTACCCTAGACTATTTTCATTATTTTTCGCTTATCCTTCCTTCCTCATCCTGGTACTGTGGCGCTCTGTGGTGCTTTCCACTTCGAAGTATTGAGTGCTAATTAGTCGAGAAATCCTTCCTGGCTCGGCCGTTTTCTAACGATGTCCTCTTCACAGCCTGACCACGGGCGCGTTAAGCAATTACTGGTGTCCTCCGCATTCTTCTGAACATGGAGCGCAATTCAAGACGACGGAGTCCCCAAAACAGTGTTCGTCACGACGATGCTAGACGAAGCACCCAATGTGCAAGAGGCGAAAATCTGCTTGCAGAAAGAAAATGTGAGAGCAGAACAGTTGAAAGATCCTGTTTGGGGGCCAGTGCTGAGGTATCTTGAAGGTGACAAATCAGGGGACGCACCAAGTCTCGCTCTGAAATCCGAAATCTTCACTGACGGAGGCATCTTGCATTTCAGGAAGACGCAACGAAAGCCTAACAGAACAAGGCACTTGATCGTGGTGCCAGACGCTCTGAGAGAAGCAGCAATAACGTTAGCGCATGATAGCACAATTGGTGCACACCAAGGTCGTGCTAAAACGTGGAAAAAGCTCATGGAATTCGGGTACTGGATTAACATGGCGCGTGACGTTAACAAGTACGTCGATTCGTGCATGAAATGTCAGAAACGTAAGATCAACAATCGCATTTGTGTTAGCATGGGTTCATTCCCTGAAATTGACAAGCCTCTGGACAGAATAGGAGTTGATTTAATTGAAATGCCTGTCTCGAACGAGGGACACAAGTACATCCTAACCGTGGTCGATCACTTTAGTAGATATGTTGCAGCGTTTCCGCTCAGAAGCAAGACGACTGAGGAAGTAACGAAAGCGTTAACTCAATTCGTGACTACGTACGGCACAGCCAAGACTCTCATCTCAGACAGGGGCACCGAGTTCACGTCAGCTTTGTTCAGAAATGTGTGTGAAAAATTGAAAATAAAATACTACAACACTTCAGCATATCATCCCCAATCAAACGGAATGACCGAACGGCAAAATCAGAATATCAAGACTGTTTTATCACACCTTGCCGCCAACGATCAATCTTCGTGGCCTGATGCACTTCCTTGGACGTGCCTGGCACTGAACACCAGCTACCAGAGCGTCATTGAAGAAATTCCATTCTATTTATTCTTTGGTAGGGATGCAGAAATTCCTGTTGTCGACTGGTTGAAAACACCTCGCATGGATTATTCTCTTGGGGACAACTACAGTGCAGAGGTGAGCGCCCGACTTCACAATGCGTTCAAAGTGGTGAAGGCCAAGTCCAAGGCGTCACACGACAAGTCGGTGCAAATGAAGGAAAGAGGTGTGAAAAACAACCAGGTGGAGAGCGGAAATATTGTTTTATTACACAATCCGACAGGAAAAGCCGAAGCTGCAAACGCGTGGCCTACAGACTGGATAGGCCCTTTTTCGTGTCCTTAAAAGGAATGCCACAAATGCGACCATTAAAGCACTATATAGTAACCGACATGAAAGGGTTCACTTGGATAGATTGAAAGTTGCTTACCTACGGGGCGAGGCCTTTCCCGGCACGTCGGACGTCGCAGCTGAACCAGGGAATGGAAACGGACATGAAACAGTCGATAGTGAAGATGAAGACCTGAGGACAGAAAACCACGCAAACGAGAGAGCTGCGTTCAAAGAGCGGCGAAGCTACAATCTACGTTCAAGGTGTAGGTGAATCACAACTCAGAAACGAACTGCAGTGGACTGAGATCATGCGTCAACTTGACTGTGCGGGATGTGTTCTTGTGTGTTTAATTTTAGAAAATTCTTGCGTAGGAGTGAGTTCTTTTTAGCGTTGTATTGCTTTAATCTAAATGTGTTCTTCAGTAGAATTGTGTTATTCTAGCTGTGAATTGAATCTAATCTCACTCACTAGATTGTGATGCTTCCTTCAGTAGAAATATGCTCTAGGTTACGCAACTCCAACTTTCTTTGCTCACAAGAAATTTCGTACAGAACGAAAATCTTGTTCGAGTGATCTAATCTTACCCTATGCTTAATTCTCATTTTTCTTTCTTGCTAAGTAAAGGAAATTAAGCGTTCAGTAGGTTAACTTCGTGTGTTTCTCAAGAGGAGTAATTTGTTTTCTGTGTAGCATGCTTATATATTTCCTCGCCAGCATCGCATAAAGCGTACGCGCTTAATACGAAAATAACGCTAGCGAATTAATTAGTTTAATCTGAAAGTTCTTAGGCTGAGGCTATCTCAGGCTTGCTAATTTTATCAATACCGTTAGACCGTTCATTTTCACAACGGGGAAAATATGTTTAGCGTCAGATTAAAATTTGCGTATTCTTTTGTTCTGTAGCGTTGAATTTTCTGACTCTGTGTCTTTCTCTTGCCCTGAAAGAATATCGTAAACACGGTATTCCGGAAGGAATTATTCTCCTCTCACTTGGTAGGGTACAGGACATTTCTTTTCAGACTTAAGGAATTAATTTCTTGGTAGATTAGCGTAGTATGTACTTCAGCACAAAACAGGCCAGAACAATTGCATAACACGAATGCGTCTCGTATAAGCAGCAAATTCAGGAAGAATCACGTGGAATATAAGTAATTATTTACAAGAACAACGAACAGACAACAACTGTACGACATAGGGGATTCATTGAAATTGTATTGGAAGTATTTGACTGTAAAACAAATTATAGCGCTGCATTGGGTGAATGTAGCAAAATGCGGAATGAACCGCCGGTAGAAGTTGAGTGCTGCGACGAAGGACCGGACTTTGCGCGCGGTCGTCGGTCTAGGGTAATTCCGCATCGCATCCACGTTCTTGGGACCTGGAATGAGTCCCTCACGACTGATGTAACATCCTAGGTACTTCACTTGTTTTTGCGCAAATTTGCACTTGTCTAAGCCTATTTTTACTCCGGCACATTGAAACTCGTGCAACACTTCCCTTAAATTTTCTAGGTGACTCTCAAAAGTCATAGAGCTAACGCACACATCGTCCAAGTAAATGGCGGCGAATTTTCCAAGTTGCCTCTTCAGAACATGACAAATCACTCTCTGGTACACTGATGTTGAGCACTTGAGTCCCATAGGTAGCCTAGAGAATTCGAAGTTGCCTTGTCGAGTCTGAAATGCCGTGTACTGCTTACTTTCTTCATCTAGCTCAATTTGATGGAAGGCTGATTTTGCATCGACAATGGAATAGTATTCTTTGCCAGCTACCTCTTCCAGTGTCCCTACAATGTGGGGAATCGGATAATGTTCGTTTATCACCCGCATGTTTACAGCTCGCAAATCAAGGCAAACTCTGTGGCCTCCTCCAGGTTTCTTCACGAGCACGAGGGGGTTCTTCCAAGCACTTGTACTCTCTTGCACAACTCCACTTTCGATCATCTCCGAGACCTTTTGATCAATAATTTCTTGGCTGGAGTACGGAATACGCCATCCTTTCATTTGAATTGGCCTGTAATCACTCAGCAAAATTTTGTATTTCACTCCTTTCACGTGGCCAATATTCATCTCGTCTGCACTAATTGTCTTGTGATATTCCTTCAGCAGGTTTCTGACTTGTCCTTGTTTTTCAGCATCCAAGTGACTGAGGTCAAGCTCATCAATTTGCTGAAAGCGCTTCTCTCTGCGGCGATTTTCTGCTTCGCTATTTTCCGCACTGTTTTCTTCTGCAGTTGCATCTTCATCCGAGATTTCGTGGCATGTTGCAATTATTGCTCCTTCAGTCAGAGCGATTTCTTCGGCAAAAGGGTTAAGCACAGGCATCAAAACATACCCGTTTTGTACCTTTGCAGCGGTGGCTCCGACGTAAGGCGCCCACTTAATTCTAGGCTCTAAAATTACTTCCTTCCCATTAAACTTGCCATCTGCTCGGCACTTCACCATGGTTTGCGTACGAGGCTTCACTGTAACATCCTCAGCCAGAGTGACTGATGTTTCTTCCCGCGTTACGCACAGAATTTTCGGAGAAGCGTGTCCTGGGGCTGAAAACATGTTCATGTGAGTGCCAAAGAATGATGCCCTACGTTTTCCGAAATCTAGCTTTGCGTTGACTTTGTTCATTACTTCCACTCCTATTAGCAGGTCTCCTGGAAATGCATTTTCCTTCACAACAAAGCTTCTCTGTACAATTTTCTGACCGTTAACTTTGATTGGCACATTAATCTTTCCCAGCACCGGTACGGGTTCATCTCCAATTGTTTTTAATGCAGTCGATGTTCCTTTCACACTAGCATTTTTAATCCCCGCAACCACACGCTCTTTCACCAAGCATATATTTGCTCCTGTATCAAGAAGTGCGGTAACAGGTGTACCATTCACTTGGAGTATTACGCTGGGATTTATTATCGGAGCTAACGGTCTCCTATTCCGTTTTTTGGCTGTCCTGTAAAATGTTGTACTCTGCAATCAGCTCTTAGGTGCCCAAATTTTCCACAGTTGACGCACGGCGGTGGCACTGCTCTATACTGGGCTAAGTCCACCGCAGGTGCAGGTGGTACTTCCAGATGCGGCTGTGGTTCTCTTGCGTGGAAAATTTGGTGCTGATGACTCCTAAGTCTGCCTTTTTCGCTCCAGTGGGGTGCTTCATAATTTCCTCTTCGATGATAAGGAGAGTGTCGTATCTGTCTGTTCCTTTCTCTCCAGGATGGCACTTCATGGCGGTAGCCTTTTGGCCGTTGTGGTGAATGCCGCATCGTATGGCCGACCCGTGCAGTCTCATGCTGTGGCCTCCTCTCGCTTCGCTGCGCTCTTTCTCTCTCCGGTTCCCTCTTCTCTGTCGTCTCCCTTGGTACTGGTACTATCCGTCGATTTTCCACTTCGATTGCCATGTCCCTCAATTCTTGTACTGTCGTAGGTCGCGCATCACTTCGAAAGGGTCTCGTGATGTTCTCCCTTAATCCGAGCCACATCAAATCTACAAGGACTCGTTCTGGATGTTCCAGATAATTCTCGTTGTACAGCCTTTCCAGGCGCGTCAGGTATTCTGAAACTCCCTCTCGGCTTGTTTGCTTCTTGGTCACTATTTCAAACAGCGCTTGAGTCGGATGTTCTATTTGGTCGGCGTATGAGCGCAGCCATGTTTCTGCTTCTCGCAGGTTCGTTAATGTACCAATTATTTTATTGCATTCCTTTGCCTCTTGTGGACCTAGGCATAGGAAGAAGGCATTCACCTGCTCGCTGTTATTCAGATTGCCCGTCAAAAACTTCAACCTTGCCATATGTTCCCCTACATCGTCGCCCCTCCGGAATTTGGCCCCTATGGCTCCCACGCAACTGGTTACCACGGGCATGTTAACTATTTCCTCTTCGGGCTGTGGTGGCGTAGCTGGCGCATTTCTGCGGTCGTTGTTCCTTCTCCCGCGCGCAGGCATAGTATCGATCTTCTTCAATTCACTTTTTTCCAAAACTCAAAATTTTGCGATCACTCAAATGTTTTCCACACCTACTCACTGTAAAACTTTTACTGAAACTTTGAAATTAATCGAGTGAACACACCAGAATTTTCTCACTGAAACTTATCACTTTTATAAACATTTTCACTTTCTTTATCTATATGGCAGTGTGCTTGCTGGCTTCTCACACCGGAACACAGAAAATCATCACTAAGAGTCATGTACCTCTACTGAATTTCTGTACGTTTTGCACATGAAATAACCACGCAAAAAAAGATACAATGCAACTGTTATACTACACTCACCAAATTCACACAAATTACAAAGCGATCGTGTTGATCTCACCAAATTGTGATGTCACGAGAATTTGTTCCCTTCACCTCCTTGTTAACATTTCATTAACAGAAAGATCCGGCTCTCGGAATTGAGGAATGGCACACCTCCAAAGGATACATATGCAACCCAAATTAATGAATAATAATCGGCAATTACAGTACATATACTAAAAAAAAGGTACTCACCGGGGATCGCTGACCCACTTACGCAGCGCATTTTCTGGGCGCCCTCCGTGGTATTACGATTGATCGCTTCTAATATGGTGGGGCATGATACACAGGATGAACTATGCTTAACATTTATAATTTCCAGCTATACGTCATACAAGCATGAATGAGCGCACACACAATGAATGGTGTTAGGAACAATGCTAATTAAGTAATGAAATCAAATAGCATACGTCAAACGACTTACATCACATAATTACACAGAAATAATGGCGGGCCGGCCGCCGCTAAGTTTGCAAGAGTTACACATGAGAATTCATCTATCCTGTCCTATTTCTATCTCAGTTGTTCCAGCAGTACAGTGAGCAATGGTCACTTCAACCACAAAAATCGTCCGCGACTCGCTTCAGTTCAAAGGCCTATCTTATTCACTGTTCAGAAAATGTCTAGAGATGACGTTATTTTGCTTATTCCGCTTCAGAGTATTCACACGTCGATTTCCCCTCAGTCGAGCTGATCAATCCTCAGACATATGACTCCGTCCCACCTGCAAGATCAATTTATAACCCATTAATTATGATAGCACCCATTAAGCCCCCTTAACACATTTCAATCTTTACATCACTGTATGCCAATAAATTTCAACAATTTTATAACGAAGAATTATCTCTTCCCAAGAAATGGCTTCGCTCTTACCCTCCCCAAAGACGTTGCACTTAAATGTTCCATTAAATGATTCCCACGCTGGTCGTGGTTTTAATTTGCTCTCTTCTGCAAGTAAAAAAAAACGAAAACATGTATGAATGCCATGATCACATTTTGGCGTGAAACTTAGTATGATTTTCAATATATCCAATAACCACTTTTCATTATATCTTTGAGCACGTTTGTTACAGTGAACACACCCGCAGTTTATCTTTATACTTCGCGTCGCGATCTCACCGGTCGAACTGCCTAATGTTCCTCCGATCCTTGAGCCCTGGCGTATTTTCTTCGAGGGTTGTTCACTCTCACCTTCGGCCTATAAGAATTCTCAGACCTTGCCAGTGACCTCCCACATCTCTTCTCATTGGTAGTCCCGCAGTTCGTCTTTATTTATTTATTTTTTTCTTAGCCTCATTGTATCCCACGCTCCAGCACCTTCGAAGTCGACCGTTAGCTGCCCTTTCCCTCGGCCTGAGTATCGATTTATATGTGACTACAAGGCTGCTTTGTTTTGCACATGGGTAGGCATTTTTTCCGACCGTCTCGAGTTTCCCAAGGGCTCGCCCGCATGAAAAAATTTGCTATCACCACAAAATAGTCCCCTCCAGAAACAAGACACACTGTAAACATACATCGTTTGGCTCTCGCACCTTATCGCGGCCTCCTAACATTGCTGAGTTAGAAGAAAACATACAGGCATAAAAACATACATGTTGAAGCGACCCTCCTGTACTGCTGGGATTTTCTGAGATATTTGTAAGTAAGCCAAAAATTTATTACACACAATTAAAATTTTTCAGATATTTCTAAGTAAGCCAAAAATTTATTACACACAATTAAAATTTTTCCCTAAATCCTCATTTTAATTCGGAAAATTGATTATTCTTAACAGATTCTCGACAGTCTCAGTTTTCCTTCAAATAGAATTGAGGATGCGCTCTGAATTTCCGACAATATTTTTCACTACTACAATGCAGAATGGAATAGTGTAAGCCAACTGTATCAACAAAATCATGGATCATCACTTGAAAGACATGAAACATCTAACACCTGAACTCATAATAAGCCCCTTTACGAGTAATTTCGCAAATACTCCAGCAGACAACTAAGAATTAAGGAACCGTGGAGAAACGGGATTTCGCGTCAAGCTAGAGACATGAGATAGCGGTTTCTTCACTGGCAAGACTTGACATCAAACATCATCACCAGAGGTAACGGAGATGTTTTTGATATTTCTCGTAGATGACAAGAGGCATTTGAAGCTGAGTCACTCGTGCTCTTTCTTCCTTGATGCTCCAAGAAATAGGCTAACTTTGATGTTATTTAGGATTTTGAAGGCAAAATTTACAAAAGAGTGGGGAGCCGTTAACAATTATTCCGGTATACATGCTCGCTGCCAGTGCGCATGTGAGCACTTAATCTATTAATTGAGATATGAAATATTTGCTCGGCGGAACTATTATCCTAAGGGATAAACTGAAAATATTCAACACTACACATGTTTAATGGGGTAATTTCGTATTGTTAACAAATAGTGAAACGACATCAAATTGCGAAACGCCTCAGATACAAATGCGATTCTATAAAAAATATTCCGATTCGTCATCGATTTGGATACCTGCTTTTTTAATACCCGTTCTTGTCTGGCTAGATGTTATGCTACATAATTCACTAAATTTGTTTAATGTTATTTTTGATCAGTATTAACTATGGAATTTAGTGAGTGAACCATAAGTTTGTGGCATAACACGCTTAAAAGGTTAAAGTAGCTGATGAACTTATCGAAAAACGCATGTTCTTCCATCTAGCTCAGTGGATGTTCTCAACGATGATATTCTTAAAAATCAAAATTCGAAGCCAAATCTCGTTTGCAGATTTGATGCTCCATATTGAGAAAATGAAACCTGAACACATTAGTATACAGTAATACAGTTAAAAATTGAGATCCAGTCACAAAATTCCCCTATCATTCTTTCTGATCTTTAAAAATTAACTGTGTGAAAATTTAAGGGTTAAGAAATATTACAATTTTTTCAAATGTTTTGCAGTAAGCAAAAGTTATAGGCGCAAAGTGTAATTAATGAAGCACTACGGAGCTGCTTAAGATACCATTTCTGAAGCTGAATACAACAACCAAGAGGAAATCGTGCCAAGCAAAACAGAACTGAGACTGGGGAGTTTTGAAAAGAAGTTCAACGATTCAGAAATATGGTTGGTAGTAACCCACTGAAAGATTTCTGTATTTGAGCAAATACTGCTCTGGCTCTGCTCCATTCAAATACTGAAATAGAGAGGGTATTCAACGCTGTCAGTTTTGTGAAATCTAAATTTTGAAGCCACTTTGCAATATTTCAGCCTTCTTCTTTCTTTCATGTTTCAAATATGCTAGCCAAAGAGTGTAGCGCCTATTACATTCCATTTCACATTTTAAAGTTATTCAGAATACGAGCCTTATACTGAGAAGATAAAGCGGGGACGTCTGAATTTGTATAACCTAAAAAAGACAGAAGTAAGTAAGATTTGTTACTCAAATTATTGAGTGATTGTCTTCTTCCTTACCTTCAAATAGTGGTCAGTAACGTGCATATGTTGATGTGTTCATGTGTATCAATTGGAGGGCAAATATGCTGAGCGTCCTAACCCACGAATCAGAGGTCAAAACTGGAGAGGGAATTAAGGGATAATTTCACCTCATAGCGGCGTAGATGTCTTTCAGACAGAGTGGCCTAGTTCCTAGTTCAGTTCCTAGTTCGTAACTTGGCTAGAAAAAGCCAGTTTGGCAACCCTGCGATGAACACCACGCCTCTAACTTGAGTGTCCTAAAATTCTGTGTTTTGTGGGTTATGACACTCTGCATATTTGCCTTCCAATTTTAGAATTAATTCTATTGCAGATTAACAATAATTGAACATAGAAAAATATTTCAGGTTTCAGGTCTATTTAGCGATAAATATTAAAAAAAAGTTGGCAACACTGGTGTATAACACTGCCAGAAGTTGTTACTTGGAATATGCTGCCACATTAACGTTTAATACAAGAATACATATATTCTTTTTAAATCAAAACGGCCCCAAATTTTGGATCCCCTATGCCAATTCCGATTCTTCGAAAGCTTTCTGGTACTCTGATTTTTCTGATACGATTACGAAAAATCGTACCATCACTACACGTAGCATTTGCTCTTCAATCTTACCAAGTTATCCCTAGAGTGGTTCATAGCTGCATAACACGCTAATTAATGTTTTGCTTAAAATACACGGAGATCCCATTTTCAAGTTTAAGGCGCTCAAGTTTACGTGAAAAATGCCAGACTTTAGCTATTTTTTATTAGTTGCCGTTATTATTTGAAATGCTACCGAGCCGCATATTGTGAGCTGTAATTATTCTCTTCGCTACAATGCTGGAGGCAGATGTAGGCTAACGCTTCAGAACAACGGTCTAACCGAGGCCAGTCACTTACCGTGGCCGAGCTACCGTCTGCTTCAGCATCTCGATTGACGACGCTCTGTACGGTGGCGCTCAGCGGGCCACAGCATTGTGGTCATCAACCTGATTCTCTTTCTAGTAAGTCCACTTCTAAACTCATCCATCAGTCCACTTTCTTAAATGCTTTGTTCATTCCGCTGTCATTTCCCAGCTGTTCTTACATTAAAAAATTCACCTTAAGTCACTTGATTTCTTTAAGCACTTGCAAAAACCCGAGTTTAGAAGTGTCTATGTGACCTTATATCGATTTTTTTTCATAAATTATTCAACGTGCATGGTTTTGTTAACACAGATGTCGCGCACACAGTAGATCATTTTGATAATATCGAAATTAGAAGTGGAAATGAACATTTTAAAATTTTAGTTGTCCCGCAGTGTCAAAGGTGAGTTGGCGGTGCTCGTACAATTGTAGATGCTCGAGTTCTACTTGGAAGGTAGGCAGACGGAATGCTTGCAGCCCTCATTTCCCAGCACCGGCAGGATCATTGAACTCAAAGGCTCCGCCATATGTATGCTCTACAGTGCTCCACTTGAGACTAAACAGCTCCTTTATGTCAGACACCTTTTTGTTCATTCAAAAGTTGCAACAATAGACAGCAGGTTGCGCACGACTTTCATCGTAAATGACGTTTTATAACAGTGTTGCTTCAAAGGAAATGTCGAGGGAAATGTTCCCTGCAAATTCTTTTCGCGAGTTTCATGGCGGAGCATCTCTGATGCTGCGGATAGTTACGATCAAAGACCCTGGCCTCGCTTCAGCGAAGCACAGTATTTTTTAAGATTTTGACAGAGGTTGGGCCTTAGAAGTACTGTCGGCCCTAAATCCTCGCTGTCTGTCCTAAATTTTGAACATGTCTCAGGTGGAAGTCATGTTTCGTGATGATTTGTGTTTCTGGAACCGTAGCGCTTCCTAATCTTAGTTCATCATCGTATTTTTTCTGTACTGTTTATTACTTTGCATTCGTTTCAGTAAATCCGTAGTTATTCGACGTCAGCGGATCTTTGTTCACTCTTTTATCTATAGATTCTGCTTGATTATTTTTGTGTTTAATTTTTCGTCCTAAGGTTTCGTTCACGCACTCACAATATTTCGTCTGACCATCTGACGTTCGTACCTCCGTAGTTCATTCATGGTAAGTTAGTGTGCCAAAGAGATCAGTAAGCCGTGGCAGCTTTATTGGATGACGTCGTGTAGATGGGAGCCTGCCAGTTTTGGGTGCAGCGAGTGGAGCAGTTGAAAGACAGCTTCCACTATAATTTAGCAGTTCGAATATAATTTAAGGATAAAGTTATTCACAGTATATGTTTTGCGTCACTCTTAATTGATACTATATTTCAGTGATTTAAAGGTAAAGATGATGCGTGTTTGAGCTTTAGGATCAAGATATTCATAGTCAGTTTTGTAACACTTTTAACTGATCCGATATTATGGTAATGTAAAAGTAAACATGACGTGTGGTTGAGCTTTTCATGTTTTCTGCATCGAAGCCTTGATAGTCCCGCTTATCTAAAAGATTTTCAATAAAATCCTGAAGCAGAATTGGAATATGCCATTAAATGCTCATCAAAATTCATTCGTGGGTTGAACTTCGCTATTGCAATAATAATTACTCGCATGGCTGTACAGTATGTAGTATGCGAAATTTTACGTACGAAAATTTTGTACGCTTTATATCAGGGTGGCTTTTCTCATAGAACACATATCGTTAATCCATTCTTAAGGAAGAAATCATGTTCTACTGTATGGTTCACAAAAAAAATCAGCCACTTTATCAAAGTAGAAAATTTTGTTGTAATTTTGAATAGTAATTTCCTTGTGTAACTAAAGCCATCATAAGAACATCGTGGGCGTATAATTTCTAATAAGTGTACTCTTCAAATGATATAAGTTACTGAGTTATTCCTTTATTCGTATCGAGACCCCTCATTTTTTCTTGTGAATCACCCTGTACGTGAAAGTACGCATACAAGGATGCGAAAATATTAAACAACATTCACCACGTCCTGCTTTGCTCTGAAACTTAGAGAATGAACGCTTGTTGAGAAATTGAATTTGTTTTGTTTTATTACCAAAATTATAATAGCCGAACAATAGTGTAAGAATACAGGAGCAAAATATTCGTGTGATAAAGTCGTTTCTACCGTAACTTAGTCTTTTACTTTTGAACTTTCAATTGCTGTGAGATTGCTGAAAGTTTTGACAATTTTCGGGAAAATATTGATAAGTATTGAATTACTTAGAATGTACATGTAATCAAACAACGACTGCAGTAGTCTCGAATTTAAAATATTTTTGCTATTGTATTTATCACTGTTGCCGTTATGGTAGCTCTTCTTCGTCGTTGCCAACATGAAAAATTAATTAATTGAGTTGTTGGTGCAAGGAAACGATTTAAATTTTATGCGTGATATTGGTGCATGAACTTTTATTGGCAACGCTGGCAGATGCAATCCGTGGTTGCTGGTGGCCAGATATAATTTCGTTGTTTCGGTCAATTTAGTAAAAACTTGTATCTGAAAGTTCACAAATAAATTTTGGTATGAGTAGATCCTGGTTCAAGAACAAGTTTATCATTTTCGCACTTATAACGAGCCGTCGCTCTCAAAACAGTTCATTTTTTAGTTCCTCAGGCAATTTTCGAATCGGCAAAATCAAGCAATTTCCGCACCGGTGAAATCAGGCAATTTCCGTGCCGAAAATAGAACACCATTTCATAACTAAAACATTGCTTCGTTTATGGAGATTTCTCCTGTTGCTAACCTAACATTTTATGCTTAGCTTGGCTGATTAAACAGGAACTACCCATGTTAAATTTAGCCTAACTGAACAGCGTAAATATGATAATAAAATTAGCCGGTCTTTAATGTGATAAACTGACCTGAAGAATCATGCATATTTTAGCCATCTTTGAGAGACATTTTCCTCAACTTCAAGGCTATGACTCCCTCGTATAAGTTAATGGTTAGTATATTTCTGCACTGCAGTTCATATCTTGAGAGCATACCTTTTTTACTACCATGAAGGTTCAAATGAGACACGGATAAAGGAGCGTTGTTCTGCTATCAAGTTCCTTATTTTCTCCATCTAATGTATTATTTCTCACAATATTTGTCAAATTCTTTTTCCAGCTCATTGAAAATGTAGTAAATTTCCATGTTCTGCCATGACACAACCCAGTCGATTAATCGCTTAGGCGGCGAAAAACATGCATGCAGGCGGCAAAAAAGTTAGACTGGGAAGATACCGTGCGTGCGTCTCGGTCTGCCAGGCTCAATGTTATACAGTGCACTGTGACAAACCGAATACGCTTGAAAGTTTCAACTCAATTCTTCATACGATCAAAACAAAAATAATGAAATGACGTATAATGATAGTGGAAAATATTTTTAATTAAAACCTTAAACATTGAAAGCAACAATTATTTAATTGAATATTAATAAATGTATAATACTGTCTTTCGGTCTGTTTCTTGATAAAGTAAATAAATTTGAACTCGGGGAAAATTCTTGATTGACTAGAGTTCGCTATCCCATACCATACAGAACAGTCAGGTTATTGATGTCTGATTTTTTTTTCAGGTCAAATGTTTTGATTGAGATATGAAATAATGTTATCGTTGGGAAATCGACGTTAAAATATCACTGTTAAAGAAATGGTTGATGGTATTCTAGGATGAATCAGTTGCCTAAATCCTGCTTACTTGAGATGCACGTGATACACGGCTTCACTCAGTAGAACTCAATGCATAGCTTACTTCATACTATTTTTAGGATTATTTGCCGGCTAGAAAAAATTTTCACACTTGTGCACTATAACGAGGAATATATTTTTTCCATTTTAAATTGGTAAAGAAAATAAACTAATCGAGTCAAAATGCCCCTCTCCCCAATGCCAGAACACGAACATTTGCGCATTAACGGTTAATTCAATATAAGCTCTCTTATCCTGCATGAGCACGTACGCCTGTAGTCGGTGAGCAGGCTACGCTGGCCAGTCCCTCTACAAGCGATAGACATTCCCGCCAGTTGCCCTCCTCAATTGGTGACCGAGTGCGAGCCACAGCAGTGCGAGCCTTGCGGCAGCACGCCACTCCTAAAAACTCGTGAAGATTGACTCAGGTACGACTCGAGCCTTCCTGTTTCTTTTGAGTTGGCTGTTGCCAAAACTTTAAGTGAAGTATTAACAATCGATTTTACTTTTCCAATTTCTTCCTTCTCAGGTAAGTTTTAAGGAAATAGCTAACGTCTTTAAGCAGAATAAAAACTATAATCATTTTTCAATTTCATTTTTTTTTGAAGCTGCCCTTTCTCGTTCCCTTAGACGTGAAAAAAATCATTGCTAAAATATCATCATTACACGATTAATTGTAGTTTCTTGTACAAACGAAAGTAAAATTAGTTATATTGAGTATCTTCGTTTGGAAACTTAAAAATTCATTTCTTCAGCCTTCGAATGTAATTAATCTATTATAATATAGAATGCGTTCGATTATTTTAACATTTACATATTATTTAACTTAAATTATACGAAATTACCCAACTAGGTAGAGCGTAGTCTTGGTTGCTAATTTTGCACTGTACCTACGACTATTCATGAACGTACACAAGGAAATTTAATATCACTCTTTGATAGATAGCAATTTCGTGCGATAGATAGCAACAGCGTAGAAGTCATGATTGGTGCAAAACGACGTAGAAGTTCACCTCGCTAACCACTAACATGAAATTGAAATTTCTCCCTAAATAGGAACACCGGAAATTTACTTCTCATTTCTCTCTGGAAACGGCGAGTGTAGGAAGACGAAAACTGAAATCTAAGAAGCAATTTTTTGCTACGCCTGAGTGGTACTTCCCTTGCCGAAGCACCGCAGTTGCTGTAACACAAGACGGCGGTGTACGAAAAGCGGCCAGCCTTTGCTGGCTTGTGGGCGAAGAACTCATATTGGTGAGCAGGAGAGATCCCAACGAGTTGCCGTCCACACAATAGGCCCTTCATCTTCATTTTGCTGAGCGGAGGGATATTTGAGAGAAAGAAACTGATAGTGGAAAGGCCCTTGGGCACAGACTCTCTGGCGCCCCCGTTAACGGTTATGGGCGCTCAGAAGCGCATGTGCTCCCTAAATCTTCTTCTCAAACCAGTCTCATAACACAGGCTCTATTGTTACAGCAGTCCACAATTAACGGAGAGTGGCGTATTAGATTAATTTTTCTAAAGTATCTCCCAAGATTCTGGCTGCCTTCCTCCCATTTTAGTAAAAATTTACTAACTGCACTACAAGGTCCAGGAAAGTATACAAACGTAGAAGATGATGTGAACGAAATCTAATGTCATGATAGACGATGTTTATTTGAAATCAATAATGTTAATGAAAGAAGAGAAAATTCTTCGTGAAAATATACATAAGACATGGAATTATCTTATAAAAAGGTAGCAATAATGAAGCTCAATATTTTACTCGAAATAATTTGATGCAACCTGCACTTAACTATCTACGTCGCCTTCATGCCCCTTGGTGATCCGTCGTTTAGTATTGATTTGCGCTAGTTCGATTGCGAAGCTAAAATTCTGGCCAACAGGTCGTCATCAGCTATAATTCATTGCGAGTCAAGATTGTTTTAAAAGGCTGCAGGAACAGGATGAGTACTTATTTGGGTTTGATATGCTTGCCGAGTTGAGACACAGGGCTACGCGCTGCGCTGAGTGATATCGCGTATTTATTTAAAACCTTGGTGCTTCAGAATACGAGTGCTTCTGTGAATGAGCAAATTCATATTATAAACGTTAAACAGTCGAAAAATTTGCTTCTGAACTCCAGCTATCCCTATCGTGAAAGGTGCCCGTATGGTTGCGCCACGCGCTTCCGACCGCTGCCACTCGCCCTGTGAGAGCGTTGTTCTCTCGTTGCGGAAGCATCTCCTAGTTTATTTGTTCTTTTCGGCGTTTTCTTGTGGTCGACGCGAATAAAATTTGGAACATGCAATTTCACCCAAGATGAGTGCTAATAATAGTGCTGCTTACAGGAGGAAGGAAACAAATTCCGTTGAATTGGGGAGTTCATGAGAAGACGTAAGATTACGTGTGGCTGATCTCACAAAAGTTTAATTTTTCATCAACCATGCATCAACTTGAAAAAATATTCAGAAGCTTAATGTGATCTTACAGGTCAGCATAATTTTTCACAAAAGACTATTGTAATTATTTCGGTTGAAATACAGTTTTTGCAGGCGCGTGGAACGAATAAGCTGTATTTCTATTGTTCCAACTGAAGAATTTGCTCCCTGAAAATATTTTTGCTCGGTGAGAATTTAGTTATGAAACTACGAGTATTTGAGTTCGCTCAATGCACGACAATACTTGTGCACACAGCTGGAAAACAAAAACAAACTTTAAAATTTGAGTTTAAATTTTGTTCTTGCAACGCGTCCGGCTTTTCATCGAGCAAGTGAGCACACCATGCTTCAACTGCTGTTTTTTTTCTAACAGCACTGCTAAAAGGAAATATCGTGGGCTTCGGCAGCAAGAATGAAAGTTACTGTTGCGTGAAACGCTGTGTCCTCACAGCGGTGACGAGCCTTAAAGTCTGTTACATGACCACAACAGTGTGAGAAACGAATAGCAGTTATCGTAGCATTCTGGTCATTTTACGTTATTTCGTTTCAACTTTACTCACAATCGTATTTCCTGTAGCTGTCCCATCTGCTCACAGCGAACTTTTAGCATGAACTGTGGTTTTCGATTAACTGCAGAGCATTTAAAACTCGTTGGAATAATTTCAGCGAATGTTTTTTAGTTAAGGTGCAGTCAAATACTTACAAAATAGTTTCAGAAAAATTAATTTTATTCCGTTGTTTGTGGTTTTATTCCTGATGAAACATACAAAATAGTTTGGGATGCGTCACAGGACTACGGCAAAACATTACTTGTAATAGAAGAGGCCCTCACCACTACCTGCCTCTGAAACCCTAGAGTGAGCCTCACTTGTACCCTAAATATGCTCGGTAGCTGCTGCTTCTCGAACCAATTATTAAAATTTCAACTCATGTATGCTGTGACATTATCCCACTTCTTCATATTCTCTGATGATTTGAACGCACATTTGATTCCATAAAATTCGAGTCTAATGCGTTGTTGTTACGGATATTACAAATTTTGGGCAAAATATCGTCTTTCGTTGCTCAGATATGTCATCGTTTCAGCCCTCAGTTTTATACTGGTGAGGTGGGCCACCATAACTCAGTCTAGGTCACACGTTCACGACAGGAGGAGAACTTGGCGGTGGAAACCTGATAGGATTTTGGTTGCTCCCTCTGGGTTTGTTAGCGTCTTCAATGACGCCACGAAGGCTTCATTTGAGTAAAAAATTGCGTGATTCCATGTCCAGTTAGAGAGCGAGACATCGCCAAAGATCGTAAAGTTTTCTTGTCCCGTTGATTATTTGTTCCCATATAAAACTTACTGGATTTTGTCCAGCGTTTTTTATTTGGAGTTTGGATGGCCCATATCTTCAACATATAATGAAAACTAAAAAGATTAGCCTAATTTGTGAATGTTGTAAATGTTAGCAGTAGTACCGCAGTAATTACCCAGACAGATCAGCATCAGCGGTGTAAGACATAATTTTGCCGAGGTCAATCGCTCGCGTACGCGGTTTGCTACTTCGAAAATTTGGAGCCCTTAATAAGTCGTTCAAAAACCTGCAGCTAAGGTGCTGTGGTCAAAAATAGAAGCTAGTTTTTCCCCTGTTGTAGAACTGACATCAAGAGCTCGCCGTCATTGACTTTCCCTATAATAAACTAGTATTTAATCTAATGAAAATCAAGAAAGTTTTTTCATATCCTTAATAACGAATGAGGTCAGAAGAACAATTTTTGGGACAAGCTATATGCGGATGAAAAATTTTTTATTCGTGAGGTAATTCATTTCTTATGAAATAAATTAAACATTGCTCACTTAGGAAATTAAGATAATCAATTTATTCGATTTCGTTATTGTTCGAACACGAATTCCTTGGTTTATAAAACGTGAACTTCATTCGTGGGGACATTCTGTCGGGATGTTGGTGAATGATGTGAAAAGCGAAGGGGATTTTCCTTCTTGAAATCGCAAGTGACACAATTATTTCTATGCAAGAAAAATTATCGACAAATAACACAAAACTCAAATCAGTATCCACTTCATAAGGACTGAGAGCTAGAATTTGATCCCAGTTGAAATCCGTGAAAAAATCCATGGATAAATTTCAAAACGAGCGTTAATTTTTTAGTTTTATCAAAGTACTAATGACTCGAAATAAAGTCAAATCTTTTATGCTATATGATTCAACTTGATAAAGAAAATTACCATGTTTAATGAAATATGGAGACAAAGTTTTTTCAAGAGCACTCTGATCTCATTTCACTCATTATACTTATCATTGTGAACTTAACACGTAGGCCACCATGTGTACCACATGTGCACATGAGAAACTCATCAGTTCAGCAATGTGTACCACACATGGTGGAAAATAAATACATATTTTTAAATCACTGTTATTCGTTAAAAACAATTTTAACTTATAAATACTGTGTTTTTGTATTATTTTGCCCTTTTTAACCTTCTTTAAGTAGCAAACTCTTTGCGAACCCATTCATCGATCAGTTTAGTGTGCGGCTTTATGAAGTGCGCTAGGTTTACCACATTATTGTACACCTGCTAGAAGCGTTGATGTTAGGATGCCCTAGAAGTCGATGAACTTATTTGGGCCTCCAAGTAGCTGTACTCAAATGTGCCCTCCGTTATTACCTTAAGAAAATATCTACCTAATGTTGCACCTGTGTTAAATTAATTGTTCAAATTGCTTGACGAATTCGTTTCTACCGTTTTTTTTCTCATTGAATCGCTGAAGTATGAGATGACTATAACGATTCGGTTAGCATAAAATGCTTGAGATTTTAGAGGTATGGTACTTCTCCGCTCTGTTTTCATATTCTATGTGAAAAAATTTTCAATATAGTGTAATACGAACAGACTATGAAAGCCTGATGCTCAAAATTTTCAAGAAAGTTTGTTGTAATCTGTGATTTGCGAGCAGCTGGTGCGCTGGTGTCCAATGCCCGGGAATTAGGTACGTTCAAATATTGTACATGTTACCAAAATGCATGCATGAAATTTCATGATTGAATTCAGATTCTGCACACCTAAGTTGCAATGATCAGTCTGTACTTGAATTAAAACCGCTTCGGGATTGAAATTGACAAAAAATATTGAGTACAATAACACCTAATTAAACCTGGTTGGATACGTTTTTAAGGCGAGAAATTGCCAATCCTGAAATAGAGAAGGGACTGTTGAGATGGTAAAGCAGCCGATCGCCGTGGACCTCAAATTCTCATTTGGCCAAAAACTTCCGAGCTTGTCTTCCGTAAATTTTAACATTTTTCCTTTTTTTGTAAATAACTTAAAGTATTTTAGCATAGTCTACTCCCTTGGGGTCGATTTTCCAATTTATTTCAAAAGAACGACGGTACAACTGGGGCTCGATTAAACCGTTTTATGTTGAGAAACAATACCAAAACGTCTGTCGACTAGTTGTAGCGTATCATTGAGTGCTTTTCTTTTGGATTACTTTATTTACTTATCCCTTTCATTGCATTAAATGTCATATGGGAATTCTCTTAGCTAAAGTTCAAATTCTTTGTTTTTGTTTGCGCTCGCTCTAAAAGTTTTGACCAAAAATAGCCGGTTTCCTCGTTCAATAATTTTGAGTTTTTAAGCTCTGTATTGGAAATCGTTACTCCCTTGAAAAATCAATAAGCCGATGATATACTGAGCTCCGATACTGGAGGGATGTTTCGGTGTTTGCCCTCTGCGAGCATCGTTGCCTGTGGTTTTTGTGGCCATTGAGTAGCGCGGGCCCGCCTTTGGGGCATTTATCGCCTTGATTACTGAAAGCGAACGAAGAGCGAGCCACGGTTGATTGATGCACTTGAGCGCGAAGTGCACTCGAAGTCACTGCCGTACGCATCCAAGGGACGCTTGCAGAAGTGCGTAAAAAGGGCAATGAAGGAAAAAGTTGTAACATATGCTTTATCTGGGTCATTACATTTCTGTAAACGTTAATACCAGCCTTTAAGGCTATTTCCGTAAAACTGAGTGTTCTACCACGTTACTGATATTATAGCGGATGTTTCTTCATCTTCTTAAACTGATGGAAAGTGAATACCTTCCAATGATTTTTTTCAGGTTGTAAAACATTCGGAACGAGCTAAGTCAAGGTTGTACGGTGGATGCCGCATTATTTTACTTCGAAATTCGCGTAGCACTGCTCGTGTTTACCGTGCGCCTTGCGCAGATGTATTGCTCTGGTCATGGAGCTAGGATATATGGAGGGAGCATAGCCGTCTGTGAAGAGAACCAGTTTTTGAGATTTCTCCCATGTCTGTGGTAACCAATAGCCGTCTCGCAAGTGTGACGTCAGCACGCCGCACGGAAGCCAGTTACCTCCTGACTACGCTGGGATGCGCACACGCTCGCTGAATGCTCTTCCAGCTGTTGAGTTAATAGTAAATCATTAATTTCGGATTCTAAGACTCCGAAAGATAATAAATTGTGTTTCCTCACTTGAGGACACTTAATAATATTAAAATTACTAGCAAAGATACATTTAGAGTTGAAAACTATAAAGATTACAGGCCCTTGAATATAACAAATTAGAGAGCGACTTGCACGCGCACCTCATCCTTCGATTTGTGGAGCGGTACTAATCTTGCTTTGGAAAATGGGAGGGCGAATCGTAGAGGAGGTGAGGAGGCGAGGAGGAGCCAACTTCAGCCAAGCGTCTGTGGTTGGCTCACGTGTGGGGCCTTGCCAATGCCCCAGTCTCCCAACTTTTGCAGCTAATTTGAACCCGATTGGAATCGGCTATGCTCCCGCCAGTATATCCTAGCTCCATGGCTCTGGTGGAGAAGATGCACTGATGAAGATTCGGAGGTCGTTTCTCTGTGGTCTTCTCTGGCAGTTCTCTCAAAATGTCTGTATTGAACTTAGCGGGAACTGTTTCCTTGCCTTTGAGAAAGTCAACGTGCAAGATTCCCTCAGCTTTCCCGAAGAAGTGGCCATGACCTTCCCTCTCAAATGCTCAGATTTTGTTTTGACCTGTTCGCTCGTACCTTTGGGAAGTCGAAAATTCGATTGAGGATTGTCCTCTGGATCCTACCGGTGGAGTCACGTTTCGTCCCTAGCTTCAGTGTTCTTATCTTGCTTGTTCAAATTTGGGGTTGTTTCTTGCTGATCTGGGCGCGACAGCCTAGGCACCCATCGAGGGAAAAGCTTAATTAACTCCAAAATATCCATTAGAATACTTTATGCAGACCCCACGGAGATGCTGAGTGCTTCTGCTATACTAATTCAGCGGTTATCGCCTTTCTTTCCCAATCAGGTCTCGGAACCGCATTAACGACTTCCTCAGAAACTTTGTGATTGCCCTGCCTCTGTGGTATTGTCTTCCGCTTCACTCTTCAACTTTTAAAGCGACGAATGCATCTGTGAATTATTAATTTTTTTAAAGTAATGTCACCTAATATTCTTGTAGAAAGACAATGATTCAGCTGATATTCCATCCAAGCTTACCCGTGAATATGAGGTCTGTGTTGGCATCGACGTAAGTAGACACCATGTTGCTCGAGCGAATGCTGACTATCACATGGCGGCCTCGCGCACTCGCATTCGCTCAAGTCTTCACACTCGAACACGTTCGCACACAATGTTAAAATGCATCGTTATCAGAATCATCTTATGTTATTTTCATATTATACTATTACACTTTCTCCGTGAACTATTTGAAGCCACGTCGTCTTCAAGACGCTCATCGTCGGCACTCCCTGAAAAAGAGCAATCAACAGTTTGTCAGGTTAATGGCGGTCTCTCGATTGATAATTGAACATAGGCATCAAGACTCACGCTATCTGAGTTCTGTTTCATTATTCGAAGCATCTTCTGAAAATTCAAGTTTGCGCTGATTTTCATGAATGCGCTGTCAGATAGCAGCAAGTTAAATGTATTGCAAATTTTTCCGTACTCCATAAATCTTCAATTGAAAATCTTGAGCTTAAAAATATTTTTCCTCGTCGTAAGAACATCATGAATCTTCGAAAACCGATATGGCATTGAAATATTGTCATCACACCATCGGAACAGTGTGCCTGGAGGACGTACATATTTTTTACAAATCACGGTATGGGAGATAGAAACGTGTGGAATTGTAGAGTTAACTTCAAAAGCTTTTTACCTATATACAGTATATTCCTTATGAACTGAGTTCAGTGGAGAGAAGTAATTAACTGTTAGCAGTAGAAAGGTTAAAAAATCTGAATTATAAAAATGTAATTACTTGTGAAGGAATGGTGTTCAATGTTCATTTTCAATTACAAAATTTCATCACTAAAAAATTCATACTGCCTAGTGCTCACCTGATGTAGAAAAATATGAGCCGCAAAAGAGCGCTTTGTTACCTATGTGATCATGAAACTCTCGCAAGAGTCTCTGTAAGAATTTGTAAAATTGTAATTCTAGCATTTGGAGATAGCGCATTAACCTGTGTCGTGGACATTGAATTAAACGCTCGCACGAGGTTACGAGCGCATCTTAATTTAGTGAGCTTGGTGAGCAGGAGCTCGAATTTGTCACTTTCCTTTTTTTTACAGCAATTTCTAGTTTCAGGAATGCCTTGATTCGCTGAATGCTTTCGTAGATTCGAGAGTCGTCATCCATGTAGCATTTTTGGTAAAATTTTAGCTAATGAGATTTTAACACTAAATTTTTATCGTAACAAAGAAGGTTTTGATTCAAAAATTTCTGTCTAGATATTTATTACTTTATAGTTTAACTTTACAATCGATTCCAATCCGATGATTATAGTAATCAGTCAAGCAGCCAATTTCTCTTTATCAACGAACAACAAAAAAGCTCATTCTGTGCAAAACAACAACAAAAAATCCGTATATACCAGATTAAAAAGAAAGAAACGAGGACCTATTTTTCTTCATCTCAAAAACCGCACTCAATTTACATCACATACGCGAAAAAATTAATGGTCATTCAACACGGAGCTAAAGTTCATTTCTTACTTTATTGTTAGCGATTTTAAAGAGCGAACATAGCTTCTTTGAGGACTGCTGTAACTCACTAGCCAATTATAGGAAAACAGCCAAAATCGACTAAGAAAATTCCTTCCATGAAATTATTACCTCACAACAAAGACGCGTGAGCTCGCTCATTATTTTGTCGTTCTAAAAATTCTACCAGGAGCATTTACTTTGGAGCTACGCTGTTTTCTAGCTCTCTGGCATTAGCCTTCGTTCCATTTCTTGGGAAAAAAAAATTTGCGTGATTTTCTATCACCTACAACAAAGCGTAGTCATCGCTCACATCCCCGCAACGCAGCAATGGGCAATTGGTTCTCAAATTATATTAAATTAGGTTGAATATTCATCACTTTACACGCCTTACTGTCAACTGGATGCTTATCCTGTGAATTTGAAAGCATTACTTTAGCTGCGCCATATATCATCTGTAACGCATATTAGTTTAATTTTTATGTATTCATTTAAAGCGCTCAAGCCAAATTTCTGCACTTTACTCAATTCGAATAAAATGAGATCAGCCTCGGAGTACTTGAAAATATTTCTTACCTTTGGAATCATTGAATCTCAACTATACAGTAATTGCAAAAAAATGGATAGTGGCGAGTCAGAAACATTGGCTGCGAACAACGAAATATATCTTTAAGTACACGAGTACTTGAAACACTGTCGGTCTTCCTAAAGTTGCCCGGAGAGTTACAGCAACCCTCGAAGAAACCGTAACAATTATGTAAGGTCAAAATTATGTTAGAAATTACCCAAATTAGAAGTGATGGGATCATTTATTTTTCTTTCTCCTCCTCCTTTCTTTTTTCGTTTGTGTTAAAGCTGACGTTAATTAATTCAGTTTTTACGCAAACGTCACAGCACCCCCTGTTCCCACAGCGCCTTCAAGTCACCATGATGCTCCTAAGGAGCTGAACCACTCATAACAGTCAAGTTTTAACATTCCGTTAAACTGCCAATTTGTTATGATCAAATGTACTGCATTTCACTCTATAAATTGTAATGATTCTATACTGAAACTCGTTAAACTTTAAATTGCATGTCTATTGCTCGCTAATCGCGGGAAAATACTGAACAGAAGCCAAAGTCTAATTTTAAATGGAAAATAATCGAATCGATCCATCGATCGTTAACTCTACATTTTTTTGGCTGGGAATAGAAGTACACTTCCTTAACCAGTGGATTTCTCCTTAACATTTCGAAAAAATCATAGAATTCTTTTAGGACCTTTGTTTTTCTCCCCTAAATGAAAGCAAAATTTAAATTTTCGCTTGAAGATATACTAATGAGGGTGGTCAAAATGTCAGACATTGTTATGCCTGTAACCGCTTCTGTAATATAAAACTAAGGCGCGTGAAGAGCACATCATGGCTTTATATATAACGTTTCAAGTATTTTGGCAACTAACCTGTCAATCGCTGCTGCCTCTTGTTTTCTACCTGGGAGTTCCAGCGCCGTACATCACGGTAAAAGAACCTAAACTAGTTTCCATTTGCAGTTCTTGGTTATTGCGTGTGGCCACATTTAGTCCAGCGTTAGAACGTTAATCGATTTTCATCGAAGTGTTATACGGAAGAGAGTGTTACGCATACATCGAACTTGATACCAGGGTTCACATTCAGGTATGAATCTTGTTATGCAGGAGAAGGATGAACATATGAAGGAAGGTTTGCTATAATTTTCTGTTACATTGCTGGGAGTTCGATTCAAATGGGGACCTGAGTAGAGTTTTATTACTCAAATGTCCTAAGTTAATGGCAGTCGGCATCATTTTACGGTTTTGAAGTTGCATTCGAGTTTGGTCTGGCGCAGCATGCCTTGGTTAAAGCTGAGGCTTCGATTTTGCATCCCATAGCATGAAATTATACCAAGCAGAAGCAATGAACTGCTACTTTCTTTAGAGTTATTCCTTATTCTTAAACTATGATACTTGTGAGTTGATGTGTAAGCCGTTTGTATTAATTTAATTGTTTATTAGTATTACAAGAATATTTTTTGAACAACGCTCTGCAGTCGCTGGAAAGTATAACTTCCACTACTTCATTTGCGTAAGACTTCCCGATGGTTGAGCTTCTTTGCATTCGTTGGAATGTTGTCTTTGTAAGGGTTATAATTAGTGTTTGGTATTTCGTTTATGCAATTTCTTTAAAGAAAATTGCTTCCTGCATGGAATAAACAGTAATTCAAATTCTGATTGATACTACGCTAATGATACACTAATCATTATCTAAAGACAACTGCAAAATTGGAAATACTTCACGTCGTATCCGACGAGGGGACAGTATACTGTATTAATATTCGTTGCTTGCTTTGCAATGCGAATATCAGTATCTCTGAATAAATGTAATCACAGTGAAAATTACGCGGCATTTTGTAAAAGAGCGAAAACCAGCAGTATAAATTTTCTTGAGGTTCACGTACCCTGCACTCCATACATCGACAACATCATGCGGAATATTTCGACACGAATATTTTTGCGGCGTTCATTCGCTTCACCTAATGCATGACGCTGCTTCCAAGCAAGCCAAAAGATGTTTCACGAAGGCAAGCTTTAGCTGAAAATGTAAAAGATTTCATGCTAAGCAAACGCATTACCTTCCCAGATCCGCCGAGAAGATGCGCGAGGCGCTCAACGAGCAAGGTTTTCTATTTCCGTGATGAAGATGACAGCGGCGCGGCTGTACTTGCCGATGTTAGCCTCGCGCCTCTAGAAGATGAGGCTCCGGTTTTCGCGACACCGTTGTTCAGTAGATTAGGTTTACGGTATGTTTGAGCGGAGTAAATTTTGAAGCAGACTACACAATGCTAGACAGAAAAGTTACAGGAGAAATGTAGTTAATGAATTCATCTGTCACCGCCAACACTCTCGTATTTCTGACAGTCGAGTCGAGTTTCGAGCGCCGTCACTTCTCAGTTCACAAGATTTACGTGACCTCCGAATCTTAGCTTCTACACTTTTTCAGACGTAGGTAGCTCTTATGATAGACAGAGTATCCTGAAGTTAATACTGCTCGTACGTTTATGTTAGAATGGTCATTAGAAGGGATTTGTGGGTTGTGTGTCCATGTGCGGGTGCAACTAAAATGGCACAAATTGTTATTGTTAGGTCTGTTTGGAAATTCCTCCTAGTTGGTAAAATTTCTCTTCACTTTTCTTTGCCTTTTAGCTGCCTGTTTTGTAAAAGAAATAAGATGTGGACTTTATTATACCAGTTCATGAAAATAGAATTATACATAGAATTCTAAAATGTTTGTTAGTCGCGCTTTCAATGTGGCATTCTTTCTCCTTTCGCATTTCGAACAAGGAACCACTTCCTTCAAGCTGTTGTCGGATCTTTTCCAGATAGGCCCCTCCACTAGTGCAACACATAAGTTCACCCACTCGTAACTTTTGAATTAATAAACACGTTAAGTGCGGCGTGACTCAACGGTGGTCATTTAGGTGATTTTCATAATGCTGCTGGCCGACCAGCAGTCACTGACTCAATTTTTATTAGTACTGAATGAAAGTTAAATGAAGGCATGATCCAGTCAATGTTTGCTATTTTCAAAATTTCTTACAACAATTGACTCTAAATTTGAGCTGGATATTGAACTTCAGTTTAACCTGCCGCACTTAACGTGTTAATGCACCTATTGACTTCAAATTACTCTGTAAAGAAACATTGAAACATTCTTTTGATTGAGATTATTTTGAAGTCGATAGGTGCATTATTTCGAAAGTTACATGTGGGTAAACTTATGTGTTGTATTGGTGGCGGGGCTTATCTGGAAAAGATCCCTATTGGAAAATCAACAATATTTGTAGCGTTTTTTTAAATAATTTCATTCACACTTTTACATAGTTTCTTAGGCTTTAACGAGAGGCACAACTGCGTATCGCTGACAGATAGCAGAGTTCCAAGCCTAGTGATTTATCCTCGTGAAGTGTTTTTAGGACTCAGTTTTAGAATTTTCATCTCAATATACCGTCCAATTCATATTTACAAAGCCCAGTGCATATTAAGATAATTGTAAACGAGAGAAATTCATCGTACAAATTCATAACATTTTCTCCGAGCTGTATTGAAACAATCAAGGTGGCTGCTATAGCGTGAGGTCTACCACACTATAGCATGAGATCTACCTCTAGCTAGTACTATAACGTGAGGTTAGGTTACTAATGGATATTACTTATTTCCATACATTTAATTTTGCAATAATCACTTCATTTGTACATCTCGGACTGCACCTGGCCGGGTAGGCGATATATGTCGGTAAACCTCGTGCGATCAAGAACGTAGACCGATATCGTTAAATCAGTAAAAAATTTTCTTATACATTAAATTTAAGTTTACAAATCGAGCACTGGATGCAGTCTGTAGAAGGTGAGCAAGATTACGGTTGTTCGAGCGACTGGCCAGACTTATGTAAACGTCGAACAAATTTTGTCAGCGCATAATTTCCGTCTAATAAGCCTGTATAGCATGCAGGCATAGCTGGAATGAATCATAAAGTTCCCGTTCATGAAGTTATTCCTGGAAAATTTGAAATCATACTGCGTAGCAGTAAAATCTTAAACTTTTAAGTGGGGACTAAATGGCGAAAGCGAGCAACATTAGGAAACAAAGCACAGGGCGTAGGTGGCACGCCTTCAGGTTGTTCTGGCACCAAACGTTTCGGTTTTTTTTTGGAGCAAGCCTTGCATTTTGGGCGTGGTTAGTTTTTTTTTAGAAAATGCGCTGCAATGTTTTAGAGTTGGAGAACATAAATGTAGGAGCTCTGACGAATGGAGTAACATAGGTCTGGAGAGAGCTTGCGCTAAACTTGTGTTCTTTATTTGAGGCAAATTTAAGGTTTTAAAGACGCAAAGCAACCCAACTTCTTGATCTATTTCATTACATTTGAAGGAACAAAGCGAAAGCGCGATACAAAAAGAGTCGCATGGCTGGACAGCATCTGTAGTTCGCGTGTTGCAGCTCTGGTCCTCTAGTGCTGATTTTTGAACAATAATTTACGTTACGTAGCGGCGAAATGGGCATCAAATGTTCTTCTGCCGGCTTGACTGTGGCTGGTATTTTTTTATGACCAAAATTCGTAGGTATGAACTTTTTTCAACTAAAATGAACGTCTGCCAACTTTTGTCAGTTGGCACGTAGAACAGTCAAGGCGGCAACAGAACTGTCACTGCCGGTTGTACCGCTGAGATGGTGTAAATTCTTAGCAAATTCTACCCCAGGTGACCTACATCTTTATTCACTCGGCTAAATCTAGTACGTGCCTACCCATGACAATGACGCGTTTGAATTTTTAAAATTAATTTGTATTAATGAAAAAAAAAATTAGATCTAATTCTCTTTGTCTGTAAATGACTTTGTTAATTTTTATTTTGGATAATGTATTACTTTACAGCAGCTAATTTGTGCCAATTTACAATTTATGACGCTATTCACATATTCAATGTTTTTGGGTTATTCCTATAAAATTATTACAACCATTCGATTAAGTTGAGCATTAGATATCCCAATATTTAAATTATAACACGTTAGATAAACTAGTTACGTATTTATTAATTTCTCTAGCATAATGCGACAGAATACTTTAACTTGTTTGTGAAGAAACGATATTCAACCAGTCGTATTTATAGCCCAAGTATAAAAACCTATACTGGCTAAAGAACTTTTGATTTTTTGCAAGTTAGAAAGAATGACGGATTATTAAATAAATCTTTCACTATTTGGCCTTGAAATCGTTTCGAGCGATCGGTGTTACTTAAAGAGACTGACAATGCACGTCGGACAGACCATTTATTACTAAAATTTAGATGTGGTCGTTTGGCCGAGAAATAATTTAAGCACTTACTTTCATAATTCTAGCCTAAATTTTATTTTTAACGGAAGTCGTGCAATAAATGGGTGCTTGTTGTTACTCGTGAAGGTGTCAATGTTCAAGTTGATTACAAATACGACGCCACTCGCTATAATGAAGGCATTGCTGCACCGAGCGACACATACTTCGTGGGGCCCCCACCCTGCGCGAGGCTGGAACGAGACACCTGAGGCCGCACGCCACGCTACACCGTGCCGCTCGCGCCACCATCACTGCGCCGAGTGTTGCCGGTGCGGGGTCAGAAATTAATCGCCTTCATGCGAGCATGCGGGCCTGCCGTGCAATGATGTACGTGCGTTTGCGGGACAGCTGTTCCATTCTCCATGCACGCGTCCTGCTAAAGTGCACTCCCTCCTGATAACACCTCTTAAAGCCTTAATAAACACTTATACGCCATTTTCTATCAGCTTGTTTCAAACGGCATTAGCGAGCGTGTGTATTCTTCGAGGATTCAATTGTACGCACACGGGGACAAAACTTTCGTTTGATATTTCACAAATTTAAACATTCCTACCGTCGAACATTTCTAGCTGCTAATTTTTACAGATTCATGAGTCCGAGTGAAGTGAATTCAGTCGTGATTCAGTCGACTTCAAAGGCTCGGAATGTTTGATCTCTAAACTTAATTTTCATTGCATTAACGCAAATTTTTGTGTAGGTTTCAACAGTCTATAGTTTAGTTCTTTTTTTCAAAAACACACTGTTTTTCGTCTAAGGCACCGCACAGAAAAATCTATGGTTCAAAACATTTAACAATATCTAAAAAGGAATGAGAAAGTGAATTAAAATATATAATTTCAATCCTATTCAGAATGAAGAGGTAGTATATGAGGATTAAATTATCCGTTTTTCACTTGTCGAAATGTTTTCTTCGATATTTTCTTCAAAGAATTACTTTGATGGTCTTGTATGATGATGAACTATGTGCGAGTATGCATCGAGTCGATTTCTATGTACAGCACATCCCATGGAGCATCACACCGAAAGTTATGCAGGCACCCTGTGTGTAAAAGAGCAGTGTAATGTGCCCGCACCAGTGCATAAAGCATTCATTGTGTGATTAGAGTAATTAATCCTCTTTTCTAAACGATACATGAGAATATTCTCTGGAAAGTTTATCACACGGCTGAAGAACATTACTTAGATAAGATTGTTGAGATTACTTAAATTACTTATACATTACTTAGATTGTTCTTCATTACCTGGGGAATGAAGAACATTACCCAGGATACCGATTGAGTCCAAAATACTCCAGAAGTCAAATGTTGGCATCTCAAGAATCAAACAGATAAACCCTCTTGAGGCGAAACCTCGTCTTAGAATCAATAGCATCTATTTCCAATTAGCCTTTGCATGGGCCTTCGAGGGGAAATGTTGTCGCTTGTGACCGATACTAAAAGAAAAACAATGATATAAAATAGAAGTATCCTATTCTTGTGATAATTCTGATCAATCTATTTCGTGATCAATTCTATGTTCCACCTAAATTCATGCAGATATTTATTTCATATCATCGCCGGCGTCTCGCGTCCCATTTAAGCATAGTTTAGTACAATTAACAGCGCACTACATGTGTTGTATCGGTCTCGGATAAAACGTGGCCTTTTCGATAAGACATTTTTCATTCTGAGAGATGCTGGGGGAGATTTGAATTTCCTCAACGGGCGCGGGTGACTTGTTGTTGGAAGAATTTTTCCTCGGTTCGACGGTATTTTGACTTGATTATGTGATTTACAGCATGCGAACCATGTGGTTTTCGTCGACATCACTTCCCTCGCGCGGCGGTACTTCTCTCCAACAGAGTTGAACATGAATTTGCGAGTTATAAATGAGACACTTATGACTGTAAAATACCTTTCTTTCTAAACGTTAGCCTAATTTATTTCAATGAATGGGCTTTTCCTGAATGCATGCGTTCAATATTCCAGGATTTTTATTTCAGAAGCAACGGCTACAGTGAACACATGAGGCCTCTTCGGTAGACGAGAACGTTCCTTGCCAAAGCGATAGGCTCAAACGCAAAGTACGTGAGGAGAGGATGTCTCTTACTTTACTTTTGAGTTTAGAATTGAAATAGTACAATTGGAACAAACCTTTTCTCTAGTATGCATGCCAACACCCTGAACGCATTCAAAACATGATCGATGAATGCCTGACCCATGTTGTATGAACATATATCTTTCTTCCAGATCAGTGGTATTCGTTGCGCGGCTCTTGAAAAATATATAAATTAATTGATTAATATATAATTCATATAATGTACGCTAACTTGCAGTAGCTGCGGCTCTCTCAATCAATGCGTTTATCCGAAGTGGCTCTCTTAAAAACATTAGTGAATAACTTTTTTCTAGATGTTAGACTGAAGTGCTTATTAAAATAAATGTGCGCTTTCATTTTAGATCCAGTGTATAATGAGTATTTCAACTTCCTTTCCTACTATTTTATCAATTTTTGAGAGAATAATTTATACGTTTATAATGACCTGATTATTTTATCGTTATAGCGTTTTCTTTTTCAAGCTAATACTGTATTCAGGTAATGTTTTGCAAAATAAAATTGTTTATAGTATACGTGCAGATATGATGAAGACAGGTCATATATATATATATATACATATATATACATATATATATAATGTTTTAACGTCAGCTGTTAGATTTCAAGTTTTCCCGAGCAATTGATGTTACCACGGCCCGACTAGTAGTTATATCATATACTTATTTTATTCATTATACTGAGGTCTATACAGGGTGTTTCAAAAATACACGGCATAATTTCAGGTATGTATTTCCCACATGTAGACAATCAAAATAGTTCATTACAACATATGTCCGGAAATGCTTCATTTCCGAGTTATGGCCTTCACAACATTGAAATTCACCGGAACGTTTTTCTTTCCGCAGGTCGTTGCCGTCAAAGGACACATTAAGAGGGCACTCTGACAGATCATTCCTAGGCGAAGGTTAAATTCAGTGTTGTGTTTGGCGTTCGACTGTGTGTCATGTACACAAATCAGGAGCTGGCAGAGATGCACTTGATCTACGGTAAGGCAGACGGCAATGCTGCGCTGGCTCGTCGTTTGTACCAGGAGAGGTACCCACAGCGACAATGTCCAGATCGGAAGACATTTGTAAGTCTCCATCAGCGTCTGTGCGAGTATGGAAAATTTGACTCTCCTGGATTGGGAAGGGGACGACCAAGATCTACAACTCCAGAAGAACAGGAGGAGATTCTGGAGATTGTGAACGGAACTCCTTCTATCAGCACACGAAGGTTAGCGTTGCAAGTGAATGTTCCCCATACGACTGTCTGGAGACTGCTGAAAGAGTATCAATTGTATCCTTACCATTTGCAACGTGTACAGGCGCTGTCACCAGCAGATTACCCTGCACGAGTTAGGTACTGTCAGTGGTTCTTGCAGCAATGTGCTGCAAATCCGAACTTTCCTGCCTTAGTATTATTTACAGATGAAGCACAGTTCACACGAGATGGCATAACAAATCTCCACAATCAGCATGTATGGGCGTATGAAAACCCAAATGCAACTGTTGTATCTCATCACCAGGTGCGGTTCTCCCTCAACATGTGGGCCGGTATCATTGGTGATCGGTTAGTTGGACCCCATGTACTTGTAAACAGACTTACGGGGCAGGCGTACACAAACTTCCTGGAAAACATCATACCTGATGTTTATGACGACACTCCACTGATCGATCGTCAGCACGCTCACTTCTTGCATGACGGCGCTCCTGCACACTTCAGTCGTACGGCTCGCCGGTACTTGGATCGAAGATTTCCTGATCGATGGATAGGTAGAGGTGGCCCAATTGCTTGGCCTCCACGCTCACCTGATCTGAACCCTCTCGATTTCTACTTGTGGGGCCATTTAAAATCATTGGTTTATTCGTCTCCGGTGCCTGATTTGGAATCCCTTCGGAATCGAATTGTGGCACGCTCTGAGGACATACGCAACATTCCTGGAGTGTGGGATCGTGTTCGCAGGTCAATGAGACATCGATGTGAGGTCTGTATTCAAGCAGGAGGTGGTCATTTTGAACATCTTCTGTAATGGCAACGACCTGCGGAAAGAAAAACGTTCCGGTGAATGTCAATGTTGTGAAGGCCATAACTCGGAAATGAAGCATTTCCGGACATATGTTGTAATGAACTATTTTGATTGTCTACATGTGGGAAATACATACCTGAAATTATGCCGTGTATTTTTGAAACACCCTGTATAGCCCAGCACGAAAGGCTATGCTACTCTCTGGCATAATATTTTCCCCAGAGATTTAACATTTTCTGCTGGCTAAGTGTGATCGAATACTTGTTAGCGCTGCTGCAAATAGGCAGTCCGCTAGTTTAGAGAAGATTCTCTGTTCTCACTTAAAAAAATATTCAATGGTAGCGTGTTGATGCAATGTTTATCATTTTTCTATTTCGACGCGCTCCAGCAGGCGTCGATGTTAAAATTGTTAATGGATCTGAAATATTTTGTAGACAAGTCAAAAGAGCTTCTACATCAGTTTATGCAGGAACTTATGTAGAAATCCTTTCGAACCTAAAGCGGCCCATAGACGATCAATTTTATTATCAATATAATTGTCAATAATGAATATTGACAATTAAATTGATCGTCTGTGGGCTTCATTGACGACCGTCAATTAATTGACTTAATGGGCAAATGAAAATCTCGTTAATAAATTGAGTCAATGATATTGACAATTAAATTGATCGTCGATGTGCCGCTAAGAGTCGTACTTATTTTCACAATCTATAACTATGTCCTTGAATTTTACTCCTTTGACTCCACTGCAACTGTTTTTAACTGTTCCATTCAAAATTGAATACTGGCCCTATCTGTGGAGGCCCTGCATTGTGATGTAGTTTGGGTATTGTTGTTCGTACACAATGTGAAAATCATAGCGCCGCTAAGTGGTGTTCACTGCTGCCATTTGTGTGTGCATTTTTTGCACTTTGCATTACTGGCAAAATATTAGCATTAAACGATACGTGACACGAAGCGAGACAGTTGTTCATGTACCGTTCACATGACGCACAATGTGGTTGCAGTGATAAGCGATCGTTTCAATGGGACCGCTAGCTAGTTCTGAGCTACGGAAATGGAGCATAACAGAGTCAAAACCAGAACGTTTAGCGGGCCATTGAGGTAGCTTCTTTTATGTTCGCAAATGACAACAGAGAAATATGTGTACGCCTTCTATCTTCTTTTTTCAAGTCAACAATACGGAATTTCACAAAATTATTCATTGAACACGTGATTGCAAAAATCATGTTTTCTCGTCTTTTCACTATAAGGTAGCACACGCCCGGTCTCTATATCTCTACTCTGTCAATACAGAATCTAAAATGGCGAACTGAGTCATCGGCGTGTTGTTAATTAAGGTCGATAGAAACTCAAAAGATTTTTTGGGGATTCGCTAAATTTTCATTCGATTAAATTAGGAACATGGCGCTAGTTTTTGATCGATTTTCACCAAGTTTCAGCGTGGTACTTCAATGTTTTAGATCTCCTTATGTCTTCGTACCCTTGAAGTTACACTTGAAGAACTGACATCCCCATACTTAATTACAACGTGAAAAATAAGCGGTCTCAAAGGATTTCAAAGCTACATACATAAGTAAAAAAAAATAATTTGTGAAATATTTTATTGCACGTGAAACTAAATTGAACACTAGATCACAGCTTATGAAAGTAATTACATTGTAGAAATAGTATGCAAAGAGTAACAAGGAGATCATGAGGAACCAAAGTATTTATTCGACGTAAATGCTAAGCCTAATATGCAACACCGAGCAATTTTAATAAATTTATCAGAAAAATCATCAAATCATAAAAATTAAGCTAATCCTATAGTTTACACATGAAAAAAAGGCGTCACATTTTACATCAACTGACGAATAAACACCCCAGGATCATTTAGAGTGCTTATTCTTTAGTTGATTTAAAGCTTTTGCCGTTGGATGAATTGTATTATCATGAAGCGCAAGCCTGTAAGCTTGCTTGATGTAAGCCTGTCCAAGGTAAGGACAGCTTACCTCGGCACTTTCTACCTGAATCAGGAAGGTAGCTGTGTACATGAAATTAGGAATCAGAAGATGAAAAGAAAAATTTCGCTCTCTCTCTTCTTCTTTTTAGGGAGTAAGATTTTCGAATTATGATGCTGGTTTGAACCCCGCGTGCTGTGAATAAGCTACCAACAAGTTACTAAATTTTTCTACTTCCCGTTACGACGCAATTAAGGGCAGTCTACTCAGTGATGCAAAGGCTGAACGTTACAATTTATAGTCGAATAGTTCTAGGGTTCAATCCCCTGAATGTGAGTCTTTTGCCAACGCAAGGGGCTCCTTCGGTGCTGCAGAAAACCTAAAAGGCACAGAAGACAAGGGTATAAGGTATCTTTCTCACACAGTGAATTTGTTTTCATCCCGTTTTATTATCTCTGAACACTTATGCTGTTGCAATTAACCACTCTTGAAGAACGGACCGATCAATGAAAATATTTTCTTCAGTTTCTTTTATGAAAAAAAAGTGTCGCTCTCTACGTGTGCCCAGGAAAACGTCGCTGAACTAGACTTCAAACGAATGAGGAATGTGACAAAAACAGACCACTATACAGTGCACGATTTTAGTTTCACAGTTTCTCAAAGCAGTGACCTATTTGGTCAAGAAAATTTTGTCACCCTTAATAGCAGAATTGATTTAAGGATTATACGAATGATGAGCGCAGTGCTTCCACTTTAGGGTAAAATACCCCATTTTAGGGTAATCAGACACTGTCTAGGGTAGAGTTTAGGGTAACGCAAAATTCTATGATTTTTAGGGTAATTCGACTTCAATCAGGGTAGCACAGCAAAATTATAGGGTATTGCCGGTTTTCATTACCAATATCAAGTTTGTTCTCCTAAGTACTTTATAAGGTACTTTGTGGAAGTACTCCACCGGAACGTTAATGAAAATGTTCAATAAGAGTCAAATTTGGAACAAACGCAAAGCTCAACCGAACTTGCGTTCAATTTATTCTTTATTGCGCCCTACGATAAGGCTCAAATTGCTTTGCGCATCGCTGCTAATCACCCAGCTGGCAGCTGTGATCTCTCCTGAGTATAATGTTGCCAGATTTGCTCAAATAATTATTACCTTGGTTTATTAAAATTACAGTAATTGAAGTGGTAGGCAACTTGATATAATGCTTAGAGATCGATATTTGATAGCCTTACGTTAGCCTTACGTCAACTAACTCGTAAATGCATCAAGGTTTACACCAATACATCGGTCATCGTCGTTTAGTGGAATTGAACAACTATACAACGTGTAAACAACGACACCGCTCGAGCCGAGCCGACTTCGAGGGCAGAATTCTGGGTTGCCAGATTGGCCATTTCATAACCAATTTATCCAAAATTGGTCATTCTTTTAACGCCGTGGCAGTGATAAAAATCACTTGGCCATTTTTACCAATTTGGCCATTTTTTTTACCTTGTGGCCATGAAATATTCCATTTAATCATGTTTTCCAAAATGGAGCGTTGAACGAACCAAGATACTGCAACGTAATACGAATTATCGAAGCTCGAACGAATCTTGTTCAATCTTCGATTAGGCGCGTTTATAACGCAGCAGTTGCAGCCCTGCAGGGCAATGCGCAGATAGTTTTGTTTCAGTCGAGAGCAATTAACTGTGCAAGGTGCATCACATGCAATAGTGCATTGTAACAGATAAGATTTGGTTACTTGCGTTGCAGTAAAATGGATTCTCCGTCCGATCAACCTGCTACACCACCAAGGAAGAAAAGCAAAATTTCATCGTCTGTTAAGCCCTACACACAAAAATGGCAGGAAGGATGGAGAAGCGAACCACTGTTTCGAGGCTGGTTAGAAAAATCTCAGTATTCTACCTCAACTAAAGATATGGCATACTGTACCATATGCTCATCTACCATTACGTGTGGTAAATCGGAGATTACGCGTCATGCAAACAGTCAACGCCATCAAAATCTCTCAATGCAGAGAAGGAAAACTCAAACTTTAACTTCCTTCATCTTGTCAAACGATCCAATTGACAAGTCAGCCAGAAAAATTGAATTGCGGATATGTGCATATCTTTCTGAGCATAATTTGCCTATTTCGTTAAGTGACTCATTGCTGCAACTGCTGAAACAAATGTTTCCAGATAATGAAGCATTAAAGAAAGTAAGCTTAGGGAAACAAAGAGCTTCGAACATTATTAGACAATGTTTCGGTAAACATCTACTAAGTGATCTTGTCGTGGTCCTTAATGAACGTTTATTTTCTGTAATAATTGATGAAACAACTGATCGCAGTACCGCTAAACAGCTTGGAGTCATCGTGCAATATTGGAGTGAGGGTGCAATCAAGAGCTCCTTTGTTGATCTTGTTGAAATCCAGGATAGCACAGCCACTGGATTGTTTTCTACACTTCAAAAATGTTTCAGTGATAAAAATATTAAATTGAGCAACATTGTAGGGTTTTGTTCTGACACGACTAACGTCATGATGGGATCCAAACATTCTGTTGCTTCTTTATTAAAAAAAGAATTGCCAAATGTTCATGTTGTAAAATGTTCGTGCCATTTAATTCATTTATGTGCATCATATGCTTGTCTAAAATTACCTAAATCTATCGAGGATCTTTGCCGTAATGTGTTTAACCATTTCCATCTAAGCTCGAAAAGACAGATTTCATTTCAAGAATTTCAAACTTTTGTCGGAATAGAACCACATAAAATTTTGGCGCCTGGTCAGACACGATGGTTGTCACTAGAGCAGTGTGTTAACCGTCTATTAGAGCAGTGGGATGCTTTGAAATTATATTTCACGGAAGTAGCGTTTAGTGATCCCACTAATACTAATGATGCAATCATGCAAACTTTAAATGACTCTTTTTCTTTGGCATATTTAGAGTTTCTTTCATACAGTCTTAGCCGCTTTAATAAGTTCAATAAGCACTTTCAGTCAGAACTTCCTGCACTATACCGCCTCAAAAAGGATGTGTGTGACTTAATAAGAAGTATCTGTTCAGATTTCATGCGCGTGTCTTATGTGAGGCAGTGTGAAATCACAGCACTACAACCATCTGATGCTCTCTTCACCGCGTCTATGGTGACAGATGAAAGCATATACCTTGGCGTCGCGGCCACTGAAACTCTAAACGAGCTGAAAAGCAGTGCAACACCAGATGAACTGGTGATATTTTACAGGAACTGTAAAGCGTTTTTAATAGAAGCTGTTAGACAGATCCAAGCTAGGTTTACCCTTGAAGATCCTTTGTATGATGTGATTCAGTTCTTGAATCCTGCCAACGCTATTCAGCTCCAACCGCCGTCAATAGCAAAAGTTTTTGATATTCTGCCGCAATTGTTGACTTTTGCCAACAAGAATGAGACAGACGCGGAATATAGAAAACATTGTTTAATGCCTGGAATTTCAACTGATATGTCCTGTCAGGAGTATTGGAACATTATATCGAAGGCAAAGAATGCTGCGGATCTGCCATGCTTTCCTAACCTATCTCTTGTTGTTTCTACTCTTTTGGCACTACCATTTAGCAATGCATCTGTCGAGCGTTTCTTCAGTAAATTGAATCTAATCAAAACTGATAACAGATCTTCCCTAAAAAACGAGACTCTGTGTGGCCTATTGCACATGATATACCATCTTAAGAATTCAGGAGAAACATCCGATTCAATGCCGATTGATTCCAATTTGATCGCCTCCGTAGAAAAAGTCAGAAGCAACGCTACTTGTGCTGAACTTTAAAATTTGTCATCACGTAAAGGTAACTTGATACAGTCTTATCTAGCTCTTATTTTCGTCTTTGTAAATTGGCAGTACACTTGTTAATATAATCGGACTTGTTGTTCGTGTAATTGTCACGGAATCGCGTTGTTTGCAATGGGTGTTATTGATTTTTTTATGTGAATATGAACTTGTCAAATCCCTTTGTAATGAGTGGAGGTTGGTGGGATGCACAAGTTGGACCCTCGTCTCACATTCTTGTAACTTACTACAGTGTGGTAAATCTGAGTGAGGCAGAATCTTGTCTTTCTAGTGTTGTTGTTGTCACGGAATCGTGTTGTTTGCAATGGATGTTATTGATTTTTTTATGTAAGTCTGTACTTGTCAAATCACTTTGTAATGAGTGGAGGTTGGTGGGATGCACAAATTGGAACCTCGTCTCACATTCTTGTAACTTACTACAGTGTGGTAAATGTGAGTGAGGCTGAAACTTGTCTTTTTAGTGTTAAGTTGCAGTCAAATTAAATTAAGTGAATTCACATAATAAGAAAGTATATTATACGATATATCCGTTGAGTCTCTAGCAATATGGGGATACATATCTTATGAATATATGATTGGAAAGATACAGATATATGTACAGATACACACACATTTGCGTTTGTCTAATTGAGCTGGTTAATTCAATAAGTTCTACTTGATTTACCTTCTTTATGTTAACAACACAAAAAATTCGAGAAAACTACCTTCTTAAGCATTGTTATCTAGCTCGATACTCTTATGCGACTAGAGTGTATCTCTTGGCGATGATCAAGCAAAATTCATTATATAAGTTACATAGTAGTTTCGATGTACTGAGCAGTTCTCGACTTTCTAAGAGGAAAAATGTTGGTTAAGTGAAAATATAGATATTAGAAGTTAATAAAAAGCAAATTCCTCTAGTTGGCTTGCAAAAATTGTTAATCGATGTTTGTGCTGCTGTTCAAAATTGTTTCCATAAATAAATGTTTCGAGTGTTACTTTGCCTTTCATTTCCTCTTACTATGTCTTTGCTTCTCTCTGCTATTCAGGAGTAGATCGCTTGGCATCGTAACGGTACTTAACGCATATTGAACAGCTTGTAATTAGGTCATCAAACAAAAAAGATAAAGAACAGAGAGAGCTACATAAAAAGTTGCACCTATCGTGACACATCTGACTCCGAAAAGTCAAAGAATTTCATTTTCAAATAGCGCACGAACCCTGTTGTTGTGTCATTTTTTCACATAGAAACATAGAAGCCTTGAACATTTTAATGCAATTGCAGCAGTGGGCTTTTTTGACATTTTAGGGTAATTTAATCATTTTTAGGGTAATCTGGAACAAAATTTTAGGGTAGGAACTTTCTCTCCCGTGGAAGCCCTGGATGAGCGTAGTATGTAGAAGAAGCCAGTGTGGTTTTGGCCATTGTAGATGTTGCCTCTATCGCTTGTCGAATTCTTCGAGCAGGCTGGTGCTCACGTTGAAATGCTTTGCATCGTACATTCGAAAAAGATAAGTCCGCGTTCAATGAGTTTTATGCGAAAACTGACGCGGATTTGAACAAATCGTTTAAATTAATCTTATGTAAAACTCGAGAAAATAAGAGCAACGAACTTTTAAATTACGAAGGACGTAGAATGTTATATCACCCGATTGTGAAAATAATTTATACAATTCATCTAGGAAGGTCCTGAATAATTTTTAATAAATTAGAACATCCACGTTTCCGTCTTGCTATTTTTGTTTCATTACGTTGAAAAATATTTTTAATTACCTACAGAAAACATCATTTTGAACGATGATTTTTATTGCTGCGGATGTTGAGGAATTTCGTATGGATATTACAACGGAACGTGCCTCGCATTGTTGTTATCAGATTATCATAATTAATTACTCGAAATTGAATTCATCAACTGCAGAAATGTACGTAGTCGATGTTGATTGCAGCTTTTCAAATACATTCAAGAAATTTGAAACAAATTTACCAGTTGGCTGTACGTGGTAAAAGTATCTAGGCCTAAATAAAGGAATAAGACACTTTTTCCTGTAGATCGAAATAATCCCTACTACAATATTAGAACACTCAACCATGAGCATTTACCACAGCCTTGGCTCAGCTTTTGAAAGTAATGCAGGTGCCGTTATGCCAAGCCTTTCAATACTTTCTGTATTGTGAGACTGGGGAAGTTAATTAGGGCGCCATATGTTGGGGTGAGTGATGGTGCTGGGAGTAAATAATGTGATGCGTGTTCCTTTTCTACAATCATACTTCTCAAGTTAAAGTCATTGCAATTGACTGAAACAAGTTTGAGCCACAATGTAAAAATTTCAGTGCGAAGTTTACTTCGAAATTAAGGAAAAGTGTTAGCGAAGCTCATGCGTGTGCGGTAGGTACATTTAGTTTGAGCTTCATCTAAGTCTATAGCTCGTTGAAATCTGTGTGGGCTATACGCATTTCATTTGCGGTCTATACACGGAAGAGTATGTTGAAAGGGGCTAATAATTCGGTAAGGTTTAAATGTTTTGTTATTGCGTCATAAACTATTTTATACCGTGCAATAATCCCTGAATTCGTTTTTTTTATACGATAGGTTTTAGTGTTTTCGTTGCTTGTGTTTATTTAGTGTATTGAAAGGCATAATATGTGAAAACCGTGAAATTTAAGTGCAATCAACTTTGTTTTTAGAGCTAGATGTTAAGTGTTTGTATCATATTGTTACAGAAACCGTTTGGATAAGCCTACGCGTTTTCGAATACCGTATACGCACCCAAAGAACCACGAAGTTCTTAACAAAAAGTATATCACTGATAAAATCTAAAATTTCAGAACGGCGTTTTATTTCGTATGAACTTAATACGGACTAACGTACGTCTAATACTTGGATTAGATCAAAATATAGAGAATTTTCTGAACGTAGGGTGCAGACTTGAGCAGACCTGAGTCCGAGCGGCTGAAGGCTCATGAGAACCACCTCAAAACCTAATTACTGTAGTTAAAACTTGAGACAGAGCGCGTTAGCTGCGAGAGCCGGCTCGCATTCGTTAACAACATAGCTGCGCATCCTTAAGGGGAAATTGCCAAGAATTTTTTGTGCTGTGCTTTAAGTATTTCATCGAGTTGGATGAGTTGATAATATATTCACGCTAGTGAGAGACGTCTTACATAAAATAAGTATGTACATTGTACATTCGAAGTGTAGTTCTACTTTGTTTAAAAAAAAGTACCCTCTGTGGGTCTTTTTTTCTGCGCTCATTGTGTGCACGTAATTGGAATCGTCAACTAAGTCACTTTTAATTTACTTTGAGGAAATTATAACTAAAGGCTTTAACTGTAAATAGATACAATGTTTGGACTATTGAAATAAATGTGGTGATGTTGTGCGATTCTAACCAGAAAAAAAATCTCCATCCTCTTTCTGGGGCCAATTTGTGTTGAAATTCAAGCTCATGCGTGAGAGTTCCACACATTCAAGAGTTTCTAGATTCCGTTAAAGAAGATAACGTGTTCATAAGCTCGAGTAGAGAGAATGAGAGGAGAACTGAGTAATGGAGTACGCGCGGTTTGTTCCGAGTGTCTTATTTTATCGTCCTGCTGCTGTTAATTTGCTTCGTTTAGTTGCTCAATTTAATTAATGATACAGCCTCATGTATGAACTATGATTGCCTTTGGCGTACTGACCCTTTGTATAAAACTTGGTAGCAAATACACTCAATATTTCTTAGAATGGCGAACCAGAAGCCATGTGTATGGATCTAGTGGGCTCCGTTCTGTGACTTTCTCGCTGTCTTCTACGATTGTTCTGCAAATGTGAACGTGTAGCTTATCTTTCGAGCGTATGATTGTAGATGAAAAATTTAGTTATTGAAAAATTTATTACCATCAATTTACGATTGAAAGCATTACTATCACAATGGTTCGGTTGAGTTCAAGGCTTGTCAGGCTCGTGGGCCTGAGTGCAGGGACTTCTTCGGCATCCTATAAAAACCCTATCTATGTTAACAATTTCATTTAATCTAGAAAAATTAATTTAAACGATTGATAGAAGTCTACTTAGAGTCAAAAAATGAAAAATGCTTCCAATAAATTCAGCATAATTATTATGTGATGTAAGGCAGAGCGGCACATTCTAAAATTAAAGGTAGAGAACAAAATTTATTTCAAGACGACGAGACTTTAGTTTTACATAATGAAGTAGAGAGGAGATAGTTTTTCTTACTAAGTAGATCCATCGATACTTACTTGAATGAGAAATATCATCCAAGACTTTTTTAGATTCTCCGGGTGTGCTATTAATTGATTTTCTCTCTCTGATCTTGGAAGGTATCGATTTTTGAGCTTCAATTCAAATGAAGTGGAAACTGCATTGAGACCGTGTTTTGGTGTTGGAAGGGAGTAGGAATCTACTTCGGATTCTACATCAATGGTTGTGATAACTAGTTTGAATGGTTGTTCAAGATCTTTATCGCTCTCTTGATTCAAATTTTTATACATGAAAATACACTATGAAAATTGATAGAGATTTGAGAGCTTGAACATTTATTTTCAAATTCTTGAATGAAATATTCTAATGTGCATTGAATTCCAATGGCATTCTTTTGTAGCGTAAAAAGTACTTTTGTTCTATTTCTGTCAGTCCCTTGCCCTGCTTCTAATTCCGTACTGTAGAAATTAAAAAAAGTCACTGTTCTTCACTCGAACGATACATAGAAATTTGAAAATAGGAAGCGTTGAGTATTGAAATCATGTTTATAACAATTTTATAAGATCTACCCATAAAATATATACCATGAATTAATTCGTACCCTAAAACGTATCAGAGACCTCTATTTTCAAAAGTCAGTCACAAAAAATATGCACTTGAAAAAATCACTCAATTCTTGAAAGTGTCATTATGTTGAAAAATCTGTGTTCAAAATCGTAAAAGAGGCAGACTACTTGTTACTATAAAAGACCAGTTTATATTTGGTTTTGTTCAGAAGTTCTAAGATGCACAAATCGTTACAAACAGTGTGTAAAATAATAAAAATTATCTGCTATTAGGTTACAGCTATGTTAGCTACGGAGAAGTACTAGCGAATGAGGCGGTTGTGTCGAAAGTCTTTCACATTGATAGCTGACTTTCTACTACTTGGCAATCACGACGTGAAATGGCAAAGTAGTCTGGCCGATAACCACGCGTACATTGTACTTAACTAAACATAGACTAGAGATGCATGCGCTCATTCATAAATAACGTCTTTGTAGCGAATAAATGAGTCAATCTTTAACCGAATGGGCAAAAACGATACTCAGTTTTGCGGTGGGGAAAAGACGTTTATAATGATTTCTAAATCTTGAAATACCTTCGTCTGTGAAACCTCTAAAATATGAAAAAAACACAATAGAGACGGTGCATTGACTCGGTAACAGTATTAATAACTGAAAATGTCAGTCAGGAATTTTAGAAATGGATAGACTTATGTTCTATACAGTAATTTTAGAACTTCTTCTCGTTTTGTACTATTGACTTCGTTCAGAGTTCCATTTTATTGAAATATATTGGCACTAATACACGAGATATGCTTCACGAACTATTTTGTTGAGTGGAAGAGATGCATTTCGCTTAAAGGAGAATGTCGCTTTATCGACATGAAAATATATTTTATTTACTTCGACGTATGTTCAATTTTTTCGTAGCGAGTCTCTTACATTTCTCATTGGAGTTTTCACTAGGAATAGTTAAAGAGAGGATATTGACATCAGTAAAAAAGTATAAATTCAATGAATGAAGACTATTTAACGTAATCTGTGATGAAATAGGAAAGGTTCCAACATCGATCCATGGAACGCTAAGGAAAACATAAAAGAAGCTCCAATTGGGAGTTACCAACTACGACAAATTGTTAACGATTCGTCGTGTATGATTTAGACCAGTTATGAGGAACTCCTCTAATGCTGTAGTATTAGAGCTTCGGTAGCAATATGCTGGTATCAGTACAGTCGAATGCTTAGCGACATTCAATAAACGCTGATAAAGCAATATTGCCTTCGTCGATGTTGAAGAAAAGATATTGTAGACGATTCGGAACGGCTTGAGTTGAAGATTTTTAGTTCGGATGCAAATATTGTTTTCCACAGAGATTTTTTGTTCAGAGTAAGAGTCCACCTTCTAGTATACAATTTAGTAGAATATTCTTACATTTGCCTAGACTGAAACTGGTCTGTAATTTTTAACATTTGTTTCTGTCGTCATTTTCTTTATACTTTAAAAACCCTAAGGGTCGAGAACGTTTATTCAATTCAGAAGATCGGAGATATTAAACCAGCTGGGTATTTTACCACTTTCACTGGAAAGATTTCAGGACGTGTGATTATTTTACAATAATTGTTTGTACAGTCTGCAGCATCACAGGCATAGTCGGTGTAAACATAAATGAACAATTCTTTTTCTGAAATTATTTCATGTAGTTCAGTGATGAGCTGGATTAGTTGCGATATTATATGCTATGTTTTTGTCTGCGTCAAAAAAAAAGTTTAAAAGTATGTACAATGATTTTCCACGCGATAAGTTGCATGCATTTGAAAATAGATTAAATTATCCTTGCTGTATTATTTTTGTGCTTGTATACTGAACTGAACAGATGCCAGGATTTTTAATATCTATGTTAAATTTTGAAAATTTGACTGTAAAATCATTTTTATTTCAGTTTCTTATTTAATTTTTTATATAATTGCGTAAAATACGAGGTGTTTTTTAAATACGGGACCCGACGAAATCTTCAATAACTTTTGATACCAGGAACAAATTTTTGAACACAAAACGGCGGTGGAATTCTGAGATTTTTTTTTTATTTAGACTAATTTTTGAAGATGACATTCTTCATGTGGCTTCCGCTCGAATGCAGGCAATATTGGGGGCGTGTTCACGTGCTTCTTATTGCATCACTGTTTACCAGGTTCCCACTGTTGGCTAAATTCTTTACGCATCTGTAAATGACCTTCTTTGACGAAGAACTTCGCAGGTTGTACTCTCTCTCTCTTGAAACTTCGCTGGGGTAGGACAATGTTCTTTCCATTCGAGAAGTATGCAGTGCTTATGAAATATAATTGTTCCTTTGTCGAGTTCGTCATCTTGGCAGCAGTTTCAAAGCAGGATGAATTTTGTTGTGTCCTCTGATTCTTATTTTGACTGTTGTATCATAAATACGTAAGTACCAAATAAAAGATATAATTCTCCGGATTCTACTGCCGTTTTGTTTTCAAAAGTTTGTTCGTTGTATCTAAATTTATTGAAGATTGTTTTGGGATGATATTTAAAAAACACCCTGTATTATATGCCAGTTTCGATATTTTTCATCCGTGATGCAATGTAAAGGACGCTAGACGTTTCTTGATGTTAATGAAGTCTTGAGTAATTCAAGGTGTTTGTTGATTTTGTGGTATAATTGTCCGTGAGATGATCGGATACCATTGAATATCTGCAGTACTTAGTGCATTGGTTTGATTTAACACAGCGTATTCAACGTTTGTTGTATCGATTTTCGTTACATTTGTGTCGTAAAGAGCATGAAGTGATAAAAGTTACCAATTTGAAGAGACGCAATGCAGTGTCACCCCGTCAATTATTCGCAGTTGCAATAATGTGGTTTGAATTTTGAGATTGCCGTCGAAACCAATGCTCCAAAAGAAGAAGAAAAATTATTCTATTCATTTCCAAGTTGTACGCCTGAGCTTCAAAAAAACATACGTGAGTGTGAAGTGTTGAAAATTTTTTTCGTGATTTCTCATTGCTGTAGATCACCGGTAGGGATGCCTGATTGTGTGCTAGCCTATTTTTTCCTCACAGGTGAGGAAAACACACGAAAACACTGGTAAAATTTCCAATTGAAATTTTTCCAGTCCGTTTACGGAGGAATTTGGAGAGTATATCAGTGCTTACCGATGAAAAGGGCTTGATGCAACTAGCTGTTGTGGTATTTTGTTTGGGCGGCACGCCGTTACTTTCCCTGCGTTTGTGAATGCAGCCATGTGCCGCCGTCAGGACAACTTCGGAATGTTCTCTAATTTATTCACACTGAAGACCTACCCAGTCAGAAATTTTTCGTCGGACCGACGAAAATTTACGTCCGAATTTACCAGTAATTATCATCTTCTTCTTCCTATAAACCGACGATATATCGTCAGAATTAGTGTCGCGAATGTCCCCTATTATCGTCCGATTTACGATAAATTACCGGTTTTTATCATGAATTTTGGACGAAGACCGACGATATTAACCAGTCAATTACCGGCAGTTAAACGTTTATTATAGTCGGTCTTCGTTTAAAACTTTCGATAATTACCGTTGATTTAACCTTATAAATGGCAACTCTAACCACTATATTCCAGGAGATTCATAAGCAGTGCAACGATTTGTCCCAAAAATGGCGAATTGCTCCCAAAAACAATAGGCCACACCTCGTGAAATGCATCTGTCCAATTACCACGAATTTGAAGACTGCACAAAAATTCCGAAATTACTTATTTTAATTCAACAAATACGTTTAATACTGTCTATATATTTCGGCAAGTTTCTTGCAAATTGCGATAATTGAACAGATTAGTGTCACAGGGTGAGGCCTATTGTAACAAGTAACAATGCATTATTAGGAAAAATAGCTGCGATGCTGATGAATGCTACAGTAAGAAGGCTCAAATTGTCATCTTCATCGTAGAGCACGAGACAATTACGATAAGTCTCACAAAAAATATAACGTCATTTTAAATTGCCAGTGATTTATAAATAGGTTAAAACATTCCAGATGTTCAACAAATATTTTTATTTAATTTTCAGCAGCCATCATTCAACTATTGAAATAAATTCTTACAAAAATATATTCGGCACGCAAAGAATTTTATCGCAGGTTGTTTGTAAGATTCATCACTACAAACACTACTTATGTAACTTTCATTTAAAATTAACCACCACCACCACAAAAGGTCTCATCAAGCAACCGATAACTAAGAAAATTTCACCAATTTTAAATTAATTTTGCGCACTTCCATTCTTACACATCAAATATCTACTATGTCAAACTCTCATAACCACTACACATCTTAGTCTCTTAATTAATTGGGATGAGGAGACGACAGGGCCTGCACTAATGCACTCGAGTTGCAAGTAGCAGAGGGCGAGGTTATCCTCCACAGCTACACCTCTTCAGAAGTAGCCCTCCACCTCCCGCTTTTGTGCGGCTCTAACGTTTGTAATTTCTTTAGAATTATCAATTTACCAGATATTCACATCATAAGCAAATATACAACTCAAAATATTTCAAATACAACTTTCCCATAAAAATGGTGCTACAACACAGAAATTTTTGTAATGCAAATACCTCCTGTTTGATTAAACGAAAATAAAAGATAAAATTAGATTAGTTGTTAGTGTCAGCCTCCCTACTCGCAGCAATAAATGAGATCCAAAGAGAGGAAGGAGGAAGGCATCATTTAGTATGAAGTTAAGGAAACGCGGAATCTACGCAGAGAGGGCATAACAACAGTAAGTTGAGAAAAAAGATTATGAAACGAGACCAAAGTTTAAGAAGAAAGCAGTAGGTGCTGAAAAACAGGACATCAGTGAACCGAAAAAAGTTAGTCTTTAACATAACAAAAACATTTTATTTCAACAAAAAGAAAGCCTACCAAAATCTTGAATTTTCGACCCCATATAAAAAAAGAAAAAAACGAGAAAATAAAAAATTGCTACTATATTTTTGTTATATATGTTCCAATGATTCTAAAACTGTCTTTGTTTTTGTTCTAGCACAAAACCTCAATGAGTTCTATTCATTTGAAACATCAATACCAATGGACTAAATACCAATATGTCAATTTTTTTCAAAAACTAAGGCCTGAATCAGAAAAATGTATGAAAGAAATTGTGTTTCTTTATGAAAGGTACCTATTCCGCTCAAATTTCATATGAATCAGATTGAAAATAAAAAAATTCATAATTTTTTTATGAAAAATATAAATAAAAATTTTTATGGAAATTACAATATATATAATATATTCACAGTGGGAAAATGAAGTTATGCATATAGATTATCGAAATACAAATGAATATAGATTATCGAAATGCAAACAACATTCAATTACATAAATTTCCCATTAAATTACACATAAAGAAAAAGTTTTGTTTTTGGCCTGTACTGTATAGTTACTTATTTTCAACATTCAAAAGAAAAGAAGTCATTGATTCTCTATGCTAGGAAGAAAACAAAGACAGTTTTAGAATCCTTGGAACATTTCTAACAAACTGATAGTCCTTTTTTTATAATTTGTACATTTTAATTATTTTTATCATAGTCCAAAAACAAAAATTCGCTATATTTCATACATTGGTATCATAACGCATATATATACATAAACAAAATTCATATACAAAAAAGGACTATCACTTTCTTAGAAATGTTCCAAGGATTCCAAAACTGTCTTTGAATTCGTTCCACCATAAAAACATTTGAACTTCTATCTTTTTGAAATATGTATAAAAAACTGAAAAACTAATATTTCAAATTTTTCGAAAAAACTAAGGCCTTAATAAAAAAGTTACGCGAACAAAATGTTTTTCTTTCAGAAATACATATACTGGCCAAATTTCAGGCCAATCGGATCAAAACTCGGATTTGACGGAAGGGCCCCCTTAACCCGCGCACTGTAACTGGTCGCCTCATTTACCAGGCTCACTGGTTGCCAGACGTAAGGCATAACCCCAAGTTGTTATACACCAAAATGATCGTCTCAGCGAGTGCTACACAGCTGGAGCCAGAAACCCCCACATTGTGGGGGTTAAGGCAGAGCTCCAACCACTTGGAAGTTGGGAGGGGTAAGCACAGTCAGTGTGGTAAATGAGGCGACCGTGAGAGGGTGTGCGTGCGAACAGTCAGTGGCAGCCTCAGTTACCAGCGAAACTACTCAGGGCCTTATTTCGCCTTATTTCGTAAAAATGGCAAATAAGACAAATCTGAAGTCAGTAGCGTGTAGAGCAGTATTTTATTCATATTGTGTGAAAATTACAAGTTTCGAAACACTATACTTACAGTAATATAACCAGACATGCAAACATGCATTTATGTAGGAACTAAAACGAAGAATGGATAACACCTAGTAGACATAAATGGTCATAACTTTTTTTCTAATTGTTGTAGAGGAAAAATAAAAACATCAGCAGGTTTGGAAGGATTTTCTGCATAAAATAGCAGTGAAAAACATTACATTGTTCCCAAAACACAAAAATGGCCATTGATCTCTTTGAAGCAATGTTGTGCAAAAATCTACGGAGTTTGACTCCATATTACAAAGAAACGGTTCAAGTTATCAAAAATCTGACAACATCAAAGTGTAAAGCAACATTTTTTACTCATTACTTCATATTTTTACATCTCTGCCTATTACGGTAAGTGAACAGGGAACGGCAGAGTAACGCGGGTAAATTGACTACTTTTCTGAGGGATGCGCGACCGTGCGCGGGTTAACCCTTCAGCGTCAGCATTTTACTCCTCAAATAATCGTAAAAATAACTACCATCAGAAGACCTACTCTGCCATCAGGGAGTGACAGGTTTCAGAACGAGGATGGAGCTACCCCTCAGCAGTGAATTCCATAGTACACATTAGAGAACAAAATTACAAGAAATATAATATATTGAGGCTATTCTTGAAGGAGGACCGAAAAGTCCTGATGGGCGTTAGAGGGTTGAGCCTCCCTTATCGCTACGAAAAAGATCGTATCGAAGAAAGGAATGAGGAAGGCACCATGTAGTATGGTTATTAGGGACTGCATAATCTATGTAGATGGGGCATAGAAACAGCGAGTTGGAAAAAAAGTTTATGAAACATGATAAAATTTAAAGATGAAAGTCAGAGATGCTAAAAAACAGGACAGCAATGAACCGGTAAGGAAAGAAAAAGAAAAAAGATGGACTTTCATAAAACTAATAACAGATCGTTTTAACAAAAAAGTAGGCCTACCTGACTCTCAGCTCGGGCCCTCTTATTTTCCCCCTGGGAGTGCTAATTCTCATAGATACAATATTTGTATCCCCTGCAGGGATTTTCAAAGGCACAACGTTCGCCAAGTTATACACCCCCATTCATATCACCCGTAGAAAAAAAATATTTGTAGGATTTTCATTGTCAACTTGAACTTTATTCACTCCTGGTAAGGGAGGAGCATGACCAGCTGATGCCGACGGAGCAAGCAAATGAGGCGTCTGAGAGGCGGTCAAAGCAAGAGATGGAGAAGCAAGTAGACTTCGTGGAAGTGTACTCGTTTTCGCCGAAGACACTTCTGACTCAATCCGTCGTCTCTTTGAGCCAGCCCAATCTTTGGAGCGACGCTGGACCTCTGGAATAGCTGACGCCTTTAGCCTCTGATCTTCATTATGCCCGACTGCAGCTAAGGAACCTGATAAATTGGAATACATGAGTAATATTAACTGCGCGAATAAAAACAAAATAAATTAAATTACCGTTGGCCCAATGACTGTTTTAGCTACCACTGTGTTTGGAGCAGGCCAGGCTAGCTCCACTTGTGATAGCAACATTGGGAACTTTGGCTGCTATCAAAGAATAAGTCAATTAATTTAACTCTGAATACAACACTTGATATCTGTACCCTATTGCTAATTTTTTCATAAGGTAATTTTGACTATATCTATAGGCGGTCAGATCTGAATCCAATTATTTTATACGGATAAAAAACCATTACATTGCTTATAAATTAGTCATAGCCTGCCTTACCACTCCAAAGATGTTCAAAAAGAGAAAGGATGAAGGCATCATTAAGTTTACCGGGTGTCCCAAAAAACCTATACCTAATTTTCCAGGGCTATAATTCAGAAACTATTGAACTTGAAAAAAATGGGAAGCCACATTTTGTTTCCTAACATTTGTTCCATTTCTGTACAAAATTTCAGATAAATTCTTTCAACCGTTTCATTAAGCAGTTTAGCGACTGATACTGAAAGCCTGTTCTAACACTTTTGGTAAACTTAGAATTTTATGACATTAAAACCATGTTATTATTAACTTTTACTCATTTATTAAATGGAAAATACCACTAAAAGAAAAAACACCAACGAAATGTTCCTCCTATTGTTCGTTTGCTGCAAGGAGATTTGGAACTTTTGCGGCAATCATCAATTTGCATCACCCGCCAATTTGCTGCAAGGAGATGCTCACTTTAGACGAGTGATGGCGAGAATAAGGAGGCGAATGCAACTGTATATTGAGAGAAAAAGAGGACACACCGAAGAAACGAACAATAGGAGTAACATATCTTTTTTATTTTAGTGGCATTTTCCATTTAATGAAAGGTTTATACCTTTTAAAACATTGGTTTCAATATCATAACATTCAAAATTTGCCAGAAAAGTGTAAACAGGTTTTCAGCATCGGTCACTAAAGATACTGCTTACAAAGAACGGCTGGATCAATTCTCCCGGAATTTTGTACAGAGATGGAAAAAATGCTATGAAACAAAATGTTACTTGCTAATTTCTTAATGGTTTTTGAATTACAGCCCGTGAAATTGGGTATCGTTTATTTGGGACACCCTCTAGAGACAAGGGAAAGTGAAATCTATGCACAAGAGGTGTTCCCGTATAGGATTCCGCGCACACAGAAACAGAATGTCACGTAGGAAGGTTATGAAACAATGATAAAAGTTGAAGAAGAAAGTCTGAGATGCTGAAAAACAGGACGGAAGTAAGCCGAAAAAAGCTGGTCCTTGACCAAACAAAAATATCTTATTCAAGAAAAAGGCTCACTTATCTATCTGGTCCGGTTCTCAAATTTTCCCCTGGAAATGCCAATTCCCATAGATATAATAGTTGTATTCCCCTGAGGGGAACTGATATTACAACGCAACTAAGAGGACTGTTGTTTATTGCAATTACACTACGATCAAATACATTTAAGAATAAGCAATGCTTTAAAGAAAAACAGCGCATTTTTTCATTTATTACAGCATTAAATTACCGATTTTACGTTCTGTATTTGATCGTAGTGTAATTTCAATAGACAACAGTCTTCCATGTTGGTTCTCTATGAACCAAAAAAAGTATGAGCTTACACGAACCTAATATCAACTGGCAGGCTGGATGCTCCTTGAAAGATATTACATCAGCCGTCGTGATGCGCTGCATCATTCGCCGCGTGGTGTCCCGCAAACTGACGCCAACGCATCGCTGGAGCTCAGTCCTCTAGTGATAGAAGATGCATTGTTATTGTGTGTAGTATCGAAATAAAATACGTACTCCATGTGAGGAATGGCCTAACTGTACGGATGAAACTCTAATCGCATTTAAATCTCTTATCAACACCGTATCATGCTGAATGACCAGGACGCATTCAGTTGAATTTGCCTTTATAATCAACGCTCACTTGAGAACAAGAAATGAAGAAGCCATAAACATAAGCGTTCTTAAACTAACGACAGTTCATTAAAACGAAACTTCATTCACCTAATCGGATGTACAAACGAAGCGAATGAAACAATTGCGGAACTTCGATGATTGGATATTTAAACGACTAAGTAGAATCGAAATTCATACAGTTTCTACCTCCTTCGGAAGAGTTGCTATGGAGTGTTATTTCTCTAGAAATGATGAATAACTCTGTCAGTTCAGTTTGTTTGAGATAATTCACCACGTCTGCGAGCAGGTGTTGCAAAGACAGCAATCATAGCCTAAAATGTGAATTACTTTCAAAAAATGATCAATTTAATGTGTGCGATCACTGACCAACTTCATGTTTTTTCCATGTCAAAATTATATACTTTGATACTTATGCATCTTAAGATCAGGAGGGCGGCTGTTGAACCCAATAATAATTTTCCGGAGATCATTTTCAGATTTGACTTAACATGTCAGTAGAACATAACATCCGGAACTTAGAAGTATAATCATTGTACATGACAGGAATAAAACATCCATTAATCTGTACAGTCTGATAATTTATTATTAAATGCCATTTTACTCGAACAATATTTTATTTTGAACTTGCATCAAAAGTTAACGATCGTCATTAACGGATTCAAGAGTTGCTAAATCCCCAACCGAAAATAATATGTCTCAGACATTTTAGTCCTGAAGTCTTGTATACCAGCTATATTAGCTTCTATAAAATGATAGTTTAGATTAATCTTCCGCTTTGTATGGGATATTGAGCCCTACACTACGATAACTCCTAAAGCTTATGGGGCATCTATTAACGTAAGAGCAATCACTAGGTATGGATGTACGTATTGTGACAGCCTGGAGCATATGCATAATGAAGAATTAATCTTCTCCACGTAAAAATTAGAATGCGTTACTCAACCTCAGGATTGTTTTTGTGGTATTGAATTATTAATAGCTATTGGGTTTCCTCACCACTGTTTGATTGGTCGCTATTTGGTCAAGCTCCTCCATTGACGTTGCTCGATGAAATGTTGAGACAGGCTGAACACAGGTGGCAGAAGGCTTCTGAGGTTCAAGAATGGCCAAAATTTTCTTAATGTCACGTCTGTTTGAGCGAGACATGTTGAGCAGAACTTCAATCTTATAGTTGATCTTCTCAATCGCAGTACAGTCCTTCCTGAAATAAAAGTCAAAAAATAAACATAGGTCTATTATGGAGATTAGAATAAAATATAGTTAGACACAGGAGTAATAGAAAAATTTTTCAGCTAACATTTCAAAGTAGGGTAAACTTTAACTTGAGTAACCAAAGTTATTACAGGTAATTGAGTGCAACCAACCCAGGTAACATCCCTTTGAAGTTAAAGGTCTAAATCACGATTTAAAAATGAAACTCATGAAACTCCAAGAAACATGAATGTTTATTTTTTCCATTTTTAAAATATGATATAGAGAAAAGAAGTACACATACATGTTACACATTTTTGCCTGATAGATGTTTCTGAAAATAAGTGAAAATGTGTAGGGAAAAAACAAATTCCAAGACGAAATTAAATAGAATAATTTGTACATTCCAAACATGTAGTTCATGCATTCTCTTGCCTATAAATGACCAATCAACAAGATATGTAACAATTCATGACAATATCTGTTATCAAGGATTCTATCACATAATAATCAACTGCTATATTTAACAGCATTACCTGCATGGGTCTGTAATTGAAACGGGTGTGAGAGCAATGTGCTTGTGTAACTTGAAAGCACTTTGTGAGGGTGCCCCACAGGTAGCTGCAGATGAAGCAACTGAGTCGAAGCAGCTGAGGAAGCAATAGACCGAGTTGCGGCAGGAGAAGAAGTAGTATACTGAGTTGAAGCTCCAGACGATGACACAAAAGATGAACACTCAGGTTGCTGAACTGTGTCAGTCTCATTGCCACCAGGAGTGTACAGCTTCAGTTCAGCACCTCTAAATGTACCTGAATGCAAGAATGAAAAAATGGCATCGTATTAATTACAGATGCAATTTTATTACTGAACATTTACGTAAATTTACAGAAGTTTGTTTAGCATTTAAAAAGCTTAAGTGGAAAGAAAAATAAAAATGCATAGAAGTAACACTACTTGAAATGAAGCTGTTGTGTTAGCCAACTAAACCTGACTCATGCATTTGTCATACCTTCATGAATTGAAACTGTTCACCTACTGTGGCATTTGCTGAGGGATGTGAGATGCAGTGCACCAGCCAAACAAGGGTTATCAGTGCCAAAGAAAAGGGAGACAAAAGAAGGTTTGATAGGGTCATAATCCCAGTCCGGAATTTCTCTCAGGCCCACAGCTATATCAAGTAAGCTTTTTGCTCATCTACACATAAAATCCATTGCTATACAATATAACATCCAAAGAAATGAAATACTTAGTGCATGCATAATAGAAGCAAATAGTTTGAGTCATTGCTTCTTAAATTGTTGATTGCAACAACTCATTCTTGATTTGCTATCAATTTAAATACTTCTCGTGTATAAATATCATTAGAAAATTCAAAAGATTCAACATTAGAGGAAGTGACACGTCCTCTAAAACCTGTGGGTTTCTTTTGAAGATTTAAATTTTGTAAATTTTAGAACGATCAATGCACAAAAAATAAGTAAGGATATGTAAGAAAATACTTACTTGACTGTGCAAGAATTTTCTTCACTCGAGATGTAGCCCAGTTCTCTTCAGGTTGTGCATTATTTTCACTTTGAGCATCGACATCATCAGCATGCAAGGTGCATATAATCAAGAACAAAATGTGAAACCATTGGAAAATCTAATATTGACAGAAGAGGAGATGTCTTTTCTTTGAGATGATGATCACGGTCAGCGTTAGATTTGAATGAGTCGTTTGTTCTTACATCACATTCAGTTTCAAGAAGAGCAACATGCCCAACCCAATACTCTCCTTTTTGCACACATCGTTCACAACTATTGTAGCCGGAGTGTCCCATCATTTGCTGCAAATAGCTCCTCATCGGAGCATGTCATTAAGTCTTTGATGAACTGGTCAAGAAAAATTTCAGGTGGTGGAAGCAACTTGTCAGGAGTGTTTGTGCAATACAAACCTGCACACACAAGCTTTTCAATGTGCATAAACTTCATTAGAATTGGATATGCACAATATTTTCGTGAATTTGTGTACAGAATATACTCTCCAAATTCACTCATTGTTTCAACGTTCACACCTTGATACGATTCTTTTAGAGCTTTGGCAGTCATCGGAATAGATGGGTGAATCACATTAAATCGCATAACAGTTTGCTTAAACAATCACTTGACAATTGTTTTTCAGAGGATTTTTTCAAGATTGTCCGATGTAGTTCGTGGAGTAACGCTAAAATTGCAATCTCGGACACAATTGCTTGAACAATCACTTGAGGAATCGCTATGAAATGAAGATATCACTATGCTCAGGAGTATCACTGATTGAGCTCTGACATTCTTCTGAAGGTTCTTTGATTGACCCTATGCGATTAGGAACATCACCTATTGAATTTTGACTTTTCAATGGAGCAATGTCTTCAGTGAACATGTCTGATCTGTTATCAGGAAGAGTATCACTCGACAACTTTGAGCCGTTCGCTTCAATAGCATTTTTGGAGGATTCTGGGATAAGTTTATCATAAAAACAAGATTTCGAATCACACCAATCTTCAACTGGGAAAGTATGAGAAACTGCTTCATCTGAATCATCTTCTGAAAAAATTCTTTCAACATTCCTTCGATGCTTCTGCCGCGTTGACAATTCAGAAAATAATTTGCGTTTCTGTGAAGGCATTTCCTGAAAGTAAATTTCAAGCTGAATGACTCTGAGGGTTAAAAAAATATTCACATTGAAACATTTTACAGGCAATGATTTTGCTTGTGTTCATCAGTTTGATTCAAAAACTCTACATCTCATATCAAAATACACAGTTAAAGTAAATCACAATAGAACTTGTAGTGTTACCACATGTTTGAAAAAGTTCTTAATCACTTGAGGGGGACAACTGAGTGATTTGATCAAAAATTTTAAATTTTGCTGAGAAAGGTTCATTAAGTCGAAGGGGCTGTTGTGTCCTAAAATTTATTGGGGTTACGGGTACTACAGCCCCCGAAAGAGGGGTTTCAAGATAGATAGTGAGGGTAAAAAACCGTGAATTTTTGACCAACATTTCATCAGAAAACGAAAGGAAAATGAAAAAAAACAGTTTTGTAACTTTGCTAGCAATGTTACAAAGATTCTAAAACTGTCATAGTTTTTGTTCTAGAATATAAAAACTCAGACTTCCATTCCTATGAAGTGTCCAAAAAAATGCCATATATTATGAAAAATATTCCTCATTTTCTCAAAAACTATGGCCAAAATCACGAAATTTACATAGAGCAAAATGTTATTCTTTTAAAAAATTACATAAGCTGGGCAAATTTCTGAGCAATCTGTCCACATATTAAAATTTAGTTTGTTGTCCCCCTTAATCCTTCTTATTGACCGTAGTTGGAACCTAAAATTTTTGATGTCATATCTATAATAAGTTTTATGTCTATCTTTATAATTGTAAGGAATTTGAACTTGCATATATATTTCACAAACAAAAATATTCCTGGAAAGCAATTTCCTGTTTTGAACAATAATAATAATAATTTTAATCAGAAGAAAAATCATTTTGAAGTGTTTTTTTACACTGAGCCATCATAGCAATTCAAATACTAAAATTATTGGAATGAAAGGATTGCCTAATGAGTATTGCATTAGCTTTCACTTAATAAGGTCTAAATACTTCACAATTCACCAAGATAGGTCGTGCAAACCTGAATTAATATTTAATATGAGGTACTAATAGAAGCATCATTGGAAGAATTGCTATGAAATTAACTTCTATCTTTAGGTTCAGAATTCAAGCAAATCTAGAGGGATATCTCTGACTAAGCTTTCATTTGCATGTCTGGACGACTCTGAGATCAATTTATTGTACACACAAAGTTTGAAGTCAAACAAGTTTGCTTGGGCAAGTATGAAAAACTAATTCATGTCTGTTATCATTAGAGTGAGAACAATCTCCTACATGAACTCATTTTACAATCATCAAACTCAAGCTCTCCTTTGATATTGTAGATTTGTAGTCAAGATAGCAAAAGTTCAACAGAAAGTGTCTATCCGTACATATGAGTCATAATGTGAGAATATTTCATAACATTTTTCTCAAATAATATTTCTGGAGTCAATTAACATTTACCAATAGTTTTTTCATAAATACACAGTGCTTAAACACAGTGATTAAATCAAAATAGGAATTATGTTACCGCACGGTTAAAACCAGGTCCTATAAACTTAATCATTTTTGGTTTGGTAACTGGTTCCTCTCACAAATCTGGAATAAATTTCAATGTCTATCTTTATATGAATATAATAGGCATTCACATATAGGTTCCTATATTTTTCATGGACAAATTTTTACTGGTAAGTAGCTTCTTTTAGTGAATAGACAGAGTAATGTGTTTCATCAGAAGGAAATTGGGTAAATCTGAAGGTTATGTCAGTTCTCGATTTTGCACTTTTTGGTGCCTGAACCTAATTAATTGAATCAAAATAAACAAGTTTTCTTCTATGCACTTTCCGTCTCAAATGAGAATTTTACGATTTATAGCGGTAAGTTTAGTTTCGTCTTTGATGACGAATGCGCTCGAATAAACAGTTACTCATCGATTTTCGAATTTTTGTTGCTTGTATCATGGTAATAACATCGAAATAAACAACTTTTCTTCCATACATTTTTTCAAATGAGTATTTAACGAGGTATAGTGGTAGGTTTGGTTTCGTCTTTCAAGACAGAGCGCTGGAAGTGAGACGCCATTGCAGTATTGCCATACAACTCGATCGAAGAATTTCTTTCCGCTTCAAACACTGGAGTTGCTGTAAGTCATTTACCACTATAACTAATAAAATACTCATTTGAGACGGAAAGTGCATAGAAGAAAACTTGTTTATTTCGATCTAATAAACTATGCTAAGGCATCGAAATTTACAAAATCGATAACTGACATATCCTTCAGATTTACCGGAAATTGATCAACAAATTTTACTTTTGAACTGAAACCAATCAAAAAATTTCTATACCAACATTATACAAATAATATGATCCAAAGAGAAACATTGCCATAGTATCCAATGTATGCAAGTTGAATGCTTCTCATTTCCTGGACAGCATCTTTCAGAGACAGATTGTAGATTGATATTTTGAAATGTTATACATACATATCTAAGTATATTTTCATCCCATAAACAATTTACTCTACTAAGTTGAAAGCAAACATTATTTAATTTGGTAAGGATAAGTTAACTAAATTTTCAGAAATTACCCCTCAACACAATTGAACATGAGTGTAAAATGATATTTTACTATAATTTTTGGTCAAACTGGGATTTTGTTAGCATCAGTCAGCTGTTATGTTCAGAAATCCTTGTTCATGACTGTATACAGTTAAACATGGTACAGTCATGTCTTATTTGTAATGGATACATAAATCTTTATAACACCTATCCATTTCTCATGTGAATGCACAACGGTGAGCATTAAAACCGTTCAATCAATTTTTGAAATCTTACATCAGCAGTGAAGCAATTAAAAAATATTCAAATACCAACAATAGTATTCGGGAGTTAGATCTTAGTTCTGTCATGTATTGCATAAATTTGTAATTAATGAGAATCAAATCTTTCACAGTTCAAGATACTATTTTCAAACCTAGAGAATGAGTTACATGTTACAAAACACTGCTCCAACTCGTGCAACTAAGTCAAATAGCATGCTACTAGTTAGTCATTCATGTTACCAGCTGAGCTATTTCATGATTTCGACTTCATTTCTTGATGCAATAAAAATACTTTTCAATAATACGTATTTTATCTTAAAAACGAAGGTCATAAATCATGAAATATAAAATATAATCAAATAAAGAGCCTATTCACACCTAGTAAATTAGTAGCTAACTGTGGAATTACAGCGTTTAATCAGGCCCTTTAACTGAATTTACCAATTTGAATTCCCGATCAGTCACGCACGGTCAGCAAGTGAAAGCTATGCAGCATGAATAGTTACGAAATTTCTATACTTTCACAGCTAAAACATACACAGTTTGATCAGATTTCCGTATCTTAAATACTGTGACGGGCTAAATTTCATTATTTTCAAGGGATTCACAGTATCACAAACGAGTATACACACAATTTGATAACTGAGAAACTGATCACTTATGTTTCCGAGTACCGACTCCCGACTAATCCCAAGTACAACTAACTTCTCGCGGAAACTGAATCTCTCACACAGACTCACGTGACTGAACTGAACGAGGAACAATCGACACTCAAACAACGCTTGAACGCCTTTCAAACATGGAATATATTGTCTCAACTGATGTCAAATTTAACGTATTTCAGCTCCCAACTCATTATTGATGTTTTTAGCTAGAAACTATCTAGGATATTTTTACGCTATCTAGATTTACAGCTAGTAACAAGAATACCCAAGTCGATATCTAGATGGAACGAAACCTATCTGGATCTAGCTATTTTATAGCTAGAGTTGCAAATATATGCACAATTTTCGAACTCAAGCCTACATAAACGTTCGGAACTTCGTGTTCTGTACGCGAAGGTTCGAGTAATTTTTCTCGGATTTTTTCTCTGATTTGAGAAAGAAATATTTTCATTAGAAAAAATTAACAACTTTTAAAACATTCTCATTATTTGATGCTGTGAATGTATATAGGGTTATAGGTCGTCCATCTTTTGAACATGTAAAACTTTACAAATTCACATAAAATTGATGTATTTAAAAATAAGTCCTTTTGGTTTAAGATCGCGTTCTCTTCAACCGTATAAAAGAACTTAACACTGATATTCCAACTCATCGAAACGGTCACGTTTTAAAGAAGCGTGATGAAGCGTGAGTTAAATATTGAATAAAGTCAGAAGTACATTTTGTCAGTTGACATCTAAATATAATTATGCATTTTATACATTCAGGATTTTTTCTTTAGATATAAATAACCTATTTAAATGAAATGCACCTATTCATTATTTTCACAATAATCGTCCTGTATTATTAAAATTCATCCTTTTATTTGCGAAGAAATTATCAAACGCTAAAATTCAGATATTTCATATCAAATACTCAACATTTGAAGCTTAAATTAGAAAACATGAACTTCATATTCTAACGTCTTAAAAATTAGAACGTATAAAAATAGCGAAATATGTAAATTTGCTCCTGCAATATCTTAATTTTGAACTCAAGTTTTTGACTCACATGTTGGAAGAATTGAGGGTCAGACTGTTGCATGTAAAGGATAAGTTAAATAATATTTGACTGTTAGAAATACATCACATAATATTGTGTAACTTTTCATCAATTAAACTTAGGCTTGTGCCATCCAGCATTACCGTTAATTTAAAATTATAAAATATAGCGTAAAAACGATCGTATTTTTACCAGCGTTTTTCAATGGTCGAAGTGACCGTCAAAAATCGACGGTAGATAACGGTCATCATTGTCGGCGGGCATTTATATCGTCTTAAATTACCGGTGATCACCAGTAATTTACTTACTGTCGGAAATCTTACGATAAACGATGGAAATCGATAATAAATACCGGTTCGCCGACGGAAAAATTCGGATTGGGTATAGGATTGGTGGTATAACGTTAGAGTAAAGTCTGTTCCTCGTTTTAACGTTCTCAAATTGATCCCCTTGAATAGTTTAAAATACAAAACAATTTGTAAATCACAAGGTAAAGGGTCCGCCATGATTATGGCAACACGTTTTTAAATATTATTAAAGGGGTTTATTTCCAAGCCGTATCATTAGTTTTTACTTCATTTTGAACCTTATTATGGCAACTTTACATTACGAAAAAAGTCTTGAAAATTAAATTTCTCAATGGCCTTTATAACAAGCACAATCGTATTCCCTTATAATAACTGTTAGAGTACTTCCTGCATTGCTAAAAAGCTACTTATTCGTCCTGAAATAGTTTAGAATGTCTTATAAATTTTAAGAAACTGGCAGAACGAATCGATCAGGCCAGAGCAAAAAATGGTCCATCAGAAAATAACGTCTCTTCAGAAACAGGGGGAAAAAATTGAGAAAAAATCCACGCCGCTCAGCTACAGAAGCAGGAGTTAGTCAGACTTCAATGCGTCGATTCCTGAAAGGAAATCTCAAGGTCCGTATATCCTTACAAAATACATAAAAGTCTCGAATTTTCGACCACTTACGAAAGTATGAGATTCGACAGATACCGACTCTCTTAAGCTCTCGAACGATAGCAAGCTGCTCTATACGGTTTTCACGGACAAAAAATTTCCGACGTTCATCAAACTTTAAACAGCAGGAATGATAGAGTTTAGGTGAAGAGGGATCAGTGGAAAGTAGAAAGCTCTAAGTGCTTTTTGCCTCTTGTAAAGCTTTTAAAAGAGATTGAAGGCTGTCATTAAAAATAGAGGAGGCCAAATAGAATAAATGCATTTGATTATTGTTAACGAGTCTTTGAGTTCTATGTCCATGAAATAAATTTTCAATTTCACTAGTTTTCACTGAGCAACTTGATAAAACGTTTGTTGCCATAATTGTGGTTCACCCTGTATATGGTGACGATATCTTCATTCGCTAAGCTCACTCAGACAAGAAAGGTTTTCAACGAATATGTTTTCTTATGTTCTGTTCTGTCAGTAACATTGAGGATTTCCCATTTCTGCTACATTAGATGCGCGAGTGTAACTGCACCATGATCACGCCTTGATGTATGGGTGCTGCTGCATCGTGTGATGAGAACTCGTCGGGTGGATTATTTTAGCATGACTTAAATAAGATTTGTTAGTATTTTGCCGATTATCAGGAGTTACTCCAAAATTGAAGATATTATTTTCATTCAAATTCAACCAATAGTTTGAGTCAAAGGTGTTTTACATTCTTTATATAGACAATGGAATTTGGCCACGGTTTGAGAGCCTTCATTTCAACCTTGACTATAAATCACACCTGAAGAAGCAGCTGTCGGCAATCAATCTTGCATAAGCAGAGATCAAAATATTCATCATACTATATCACGTAGAATTTCATTTTGTCTATTTTCAATTGTGCGAGAGCGATACAATTCATTTCTAATTTTTAAATCACGGCGAGAGCCTAAACGTTATCCTAACTTATTCCATGATAGGTTGTAAGGTGAGATTTAGAAGCTAAGAAAGAGTCTCGCCATCATCAGCAAAACAAACGGTGTTCTCTTAGATAACGTGAGATTACGTTCTGCAATTTTCCCACTGAAGAAATATCAGACTCAAGTTTTTCTGCTATACTCCATCTACCATGTTCATCAGACTTTGCACTGAAAAACTCAACTGTTCTCACTCGTTTCAAAACGCTATCACTTAAAACAACATCCTGACGATGACAACTTCAGAAAGTAGTGGATGTTTCTTGAGCTCACCTCTGGCTGAATTTTACAATATAAAATCGAAAAGCTAACCTATCTAATAGTGACGAGATTGACAAAAAGCAGTAAATGAAACATAATTGAAATTATTTGGTTATTTAATTATTCATTACGAGCAAAATGAGCGCACATGCCATGATTTAAGGTATCTAATTACTCAGTTACCAAATTCTTAAGATATATGTATCACCAAAGCGCAAATTACTGGTGACACGCACAATAAACGAAAATGATCAGTACAAATTCGGTAGCGAAAAAATCATGGAAAACGGATGCAAACATTCGAATTTAGCAGCCGCTGTAAGCTTAATAATGGTCGGTAAATCTGTGGTGAACTCCAGTTTATTTCGTGAATGTGTTTCACTTTGCTGTTTCTTTCTGTTATCATGATTTAATTTTTCTAACTCAAAGACTTGACCACACTTTCAAAAAGAAGACTATCTTTGTTCTTCGAAATCTCTTCATGGCAGCGAGTGTATATAGGAACATTTGAAGCAGCGTGCGAACCTGCCGCTCGTGACACTGTGAGCTCTGGACTGCTGTGAAAGCTTGCGACCGGCACAACTCAGTCATGCATCGCAGCTGATTCATTTAGAAGGAAAATATCTGTACCTAATGATAAAGCTTAAATTGCACCGAATTGCGGTGGGTGAAATTATGAGTATTTAAGTCGTTAGACGTAGTGCACTCGGAATCTTCTGCGTAAGGGAAAGCTAACGATCGATTGTATATGAACTGCTGGAAACTTAGCGTCTGAGAGTATACCCTGAATATAGGCTACGTTTGGTTAATCAGCATTTTCATTTATGAAACAATTGAAATTTTCAATGTGTTTTCGTTTGATTCAGAGGCATCGACAATTCTATTGAAACAAATTGAAAACGGTTTCAAAGACTTAATTCGCCAATTTGTTGTTGATTACTCATCCATATTATCATGAACATCCTCTCCATTGGTATACTCAGTCTACAGGTGATTTGCAGCGAATTATACTGTGTGAGTGACCGACGTGCGTGAGTGCAGAGCTTGATATCTCCCGCCAGGCGACCGATTTAGCCAATTTTCGCCAAATTTCGAAAAAAAGATTTGCCAAGTTTCAGCGAAATTGAATGAAGATTAAAGGTTCCACTCTGACCCTCCAGGTATCTTCCACCATACGCTCCCTTCTACGTCAGAGAAGAAATAAACCATGAAAGAGCCTAACAAATTGTTTCATTGAGAGATATCGTTGATCAATAGCTATTGATAGTTCAGTAAATTAGGTCTGCCTCAATGTAAATTAGCAACTCAAATTACATTCAAATCATTATCGATGCTGCTTGTATTATAAAAGTTGAAAGGGATTTATTATAAGGGTTCTTACTCAGAGGACCCGAGGCTTGAAATTATTCAAGTTCTTAATTTATTGAAAGAAAAGTTACTCCGAATGGAACATTTCACGCCTAATTTAGCCTGTGGTGTCACTCACGAGCGCGCACGGCGACACGTACCAGCAGCGCGGCCCATGTGAAGCACAGGTTAGGAAATAATGTACGAGTTGAGCTCGCGCCCCTGAGTCCGAGGATTGCTGACCACTGCGCCTGTGAGCGCAAGCAAACTACGCGTGCGAGGGCGATTGGCCTGGTCAGCGTGAACGGCTGTGAAAGAAAGAGGAATTTGATGCTTTGTGTTATAACGGATTAATTTTAACTGAGGCGATACTCCAGTGTCAAAGTCCGACAACTATAGATGGTCGAGAGTAATTTCCATGAAGGATATCAATATTTAGCTTTTAAAATTATTTTTCAATGAATTTAACTAGAGCAGTAAAAATTTTGTACGAATGAGCAGCTTTCTGTTTCTACGTAATACCAATGAAATCTCGGGTGCTATTATAATTATTTTGAAGTCTCTCCTTCAACACATATCTTAAATTCGACGGATTCCTCCTGAGAAGTTGAAAAATAAGTATCTAAATACATCGTTCAACTAATAGTGCACGTGACTAAGAGAATACTTTGGTCTATATTTTTTGGAACTCAACAAAATTCAATGACAATGTACTCGGAGTTCACGGTAGAGCAACCCCTCTAAGGTTTGTTCCGACCTGAACACATGTTTTCTTCCGATCCGCTGTACCGCAGCGTGTATAGCCACTCATCAAAGATGCTTGGAAAGCGTTGCTCAGTTACATTGCTCGCGAAGGAAGTTTGAATTCAACCCACACAGGATCGTGCGACTGGCATTCAGCAGGTATTGTTACGCCTCCAAACAACAAACCGAGCTGCTCCCATGAATTAGACGGGAAAGTTTGGTTTTGAAATGCTATTGCTTTTCTCTCTTTTTATGTTTTCTTTGATGAAGCTTTCCAATTTCTAATATGTAACAGCTTTCCAATTTTAAGAGAAGTAATTACAAGACCGTAAAATGATCAAACTGAACAAATTCAGAACTCGGAAACAATAACAGACAATTGTCTATCTAATGAGTTGTCAGGGCTTGGCGCCCTCAGATTAGTTATAAGAGCAAAACATTGTAATAAATACCTCAAATTATAGAATTATAATTTTAGAATTAAAACCTTAAATTATAAATTGTGTGGAATGGTATTATCCTTAAATGTCTACATGAGAAACTAGACTTCTTTATTCAATAGGACTCGTCAATATGAAGTCATTTTTAAACTGTTGTACGACGCCCCAATAAACCGTGCGAAGCGACGCCATCTATCTCTGATAATGAGACGAGACCTGCAACTGCATTAATTCTGCCACTTTGCCTCTCGGTGTCGATTCTTTGAGTCCCAGGGTGTGCGAATTATATTACGTCTGTTATAATTTCCGAGTCCATGCACATCTATCTGTAAAAATATGTTTTTGCGTGGAAGTAATGCATCATAAATTGTGAATAAGATGGAGTTTATCATTGGCTCATATTGTAAAACGAATATTTACATTGAAAATATTCTAATCGGCATTGAATTTGTATCCCCGCATGAGTCAATAAGGTTCGAGGTTTCGTACGATGTTATTCTCATTGCATCGACTTGATGGCTGTTATGCTATTTTTATACTCGTATAACTCAATTATTTCTTATTTACGCTGGTATTGTGTGGTGGCTGTTCTGAGTAACTTCCAGCCATGCTTGTTGTCTTAGCCTCTGAAACAAGAAGCTTATTGAGTTTGAATATGTTGCGTTGTACCATTCTCCTGAATCCTCTTTACCTGTCTCCCTGCGGCACTTTCACGGTCAGCAACACTTTTCGCTGATCAGCGTTTTTCAGGCTTGTATTGTTTCCGTGAGCATGGGATGAGACAGCCAAATTTTCGAGATTATTTTAACTTTGTAGCCTGTGCAGAGACATCGTCGACTGTCAGTGTCAAAATATGCAGCGACTTCAATTTTAAATGTTTACGCACATTTTAATGAGTGCCGTGCGTTAATAACTACAAAAAAAGATAGAGTGCACTAGTGGCTCATGTTACGGAACCGTTTTACGTTAAAAATATTTTCATTAGCGATGAATTGGATCCCCTCATGAATTAATATACTTTAAACGAATACAACTCTAGACGCCTGCTCTCCGACGTATATATTTTTCTCTGTATAGGGACATGCAGAACAAGTTGCATGATTTTGCTGAGAGGTGGTTGTTCTGAAATCATGGCTGGGAAAGGTTTCTAATAGGAGGATGATGTAAAATCAGTGTTGGGAGATGGAGAAAGCGGGAGTAATTTTAAATGGCATGACGATCAACGATACTTGTTCGATGACGATGGTTTCACAGGTGAAATCTCTTCAAAAGATGGAAATTCGAAATTTAATGTTGATGGTGGTGATGAAAAAAGTAAGGAATCCCCTACTATCAAAAAAATGTATCGTGTTGGAAATCAAGAAATAATTCCGAAATTATGTGTAATATTTGAAAGACATCTTCACAGGGACGCCAGAGTGAACACAATACGTAGAATGCGAGATAGAAACGATGCTTTGTACTGTGCTTGAAGAGATATGAATGACAAAGTGTACTATTTTTAGCTTTCCCTGTATGATAATCACGCGTCGCATTGAAGTTTGAAATAAAGGAGGGCAAAGAAGTTGACGAGAGAGAGAGGAGCCCTCAATTAAGCCACTGGAGTAGTGTTACTACTTTCTGATGCACACTGGTCGCAATGTTCTTCTGGTGATAACTTTTTTAACTTGTTTACAGCTAGCAAGAGAACTGTTGCAGAGGAAAATTACTTCAGTTGAAAACATTCGAAAAGAGAACTGAACTGAATTACCTACTGCCTTTACAAATCTGGAAGGAACAAAACTTTGTACTACTTAGCTCGTTTTTTACTGCCTTCGAAGAATAAAGTGGAGACGTTATTCAGCGTAATGCATAATGACTGCGGCTATGACTCGAAAACTGAAAACAATTAATTTAATATGATTCTTAATAGAGAGGAGCGGAGGTAGGATTTAATTTTTTCATGTTATTTGTAAAATATTTTTTAAGCTGTTTGTTCTCGGTTGTATTAATTATCTTGACCTAATGATAATATCAAGTAAAGAAATAATTTACCTCTATAGGTCCTCGGAAGAAAATGGAAAGAAATCGAGTATTGAAGAAATCACCTGTTTTCTGATACTATTCATGTTGTTGCACCATATCAGTATCAAATTCGTGTTTTGTAGAGTCCTGCTGAATAAAAAATGTAATTACTATCCAATATATGCGCATAAGGAGCGACGAGAGTCAGTATTTGGTGTTACCTCTAACACGACGTTCTCCAACACGGGCTCGACTGCAAGCAACAGGTCTGCAGATCATTGCTGAACACATGTCGTACGACTAACTTAACGCGATCGCACACATAAGCTCAAATGTGGGGGTTTAGGTTCATTGTTTGTGTTATGTATGGTTATACATAGAACGAATTTCAATGAGTTCTCTAACGGACAAGAATCTCTGAACTAAATTGGGTGGTACTGAAATTATGTAACTTAAATTATCCCTTTAAACATTCTTAGTAAAATATCGAAAAAATGACAATATTAGATCAGTAATCCTGCTTGTGAATGTGCGTGGCTTTTTGTATGGTTGCGGACAGTAATGAAATTATTACTTGAATTCTTTTCGTGGTTTCCAAACTGTCCCAGGGGTACAAAGCTGATAAAGATTTATATTGGGGAACTCTCAACTGCAACTTAATAGAAGATAATGGTGATAGTGATAGAATTTTCATACGTAAATGAAGTAAATGCAAGTATCCATATTTATCGCCCCATTCTTACAAACGGGTTGTAAGAATGGTTTTCAGCTTCTCAACTTAAGGGCAGGGATTGAGTGAGTGTCGAGCTGGTCACTGGGTCGAAGCATTTCACCTATAATGGCCTTAAAGGCTAACCTCTTCTATTTCGCTCCCCAAATCGTGATATTCACCATAGAGTTGCGCTCAAATAAGAATAACGCGAGACCCGAACTGGAAGCGAACGAAGGTCGTTCTAGTTCAAACTGTGGTGTTCAACCTCCCACGCCACGAATTTATGAGCTTCGAATATTTAGACTGCAAAAAATTTGAAAACGAAGCTCATTTGAGTTTCTATCTAAGCAGATAACACATTGCTCTAACTTTAGAAAAAGATCGGAAATATTCTTGAGTTAGTTACTGTAAGAGAGTTTCGTTAGTAAATTTTAGTGAATTAAAACTACTTTAATCATTAATTTTCCAACTATCGAGCCTGAACATATTTCACCCGGACAAAAAGTGTCGCAACCTAAAGAAACGCAGTTGTACTGAAAATAATTAAGCCCTTTTTTTACTAGACTACCTTTTGCATTGTTTACAGATTTGATTCTTTAAGGCATAGATTCTTTGAAATTTTACAGACACTCTACACAATTTTTTTCCTAAGTTTGGAGAAAGGCTGAGAAAAATCTTTCAACGGAAAAGAAAGAGATGTTCAACCTCGTGGTTCCCTCTCCAGTTGGTCCCACAAATTGTCGACAGGGTTTTAATCGGGCAACTATGGAGGCCATTCCGGATAAAAGTGGTCCATTGTGAATCCGGAGCCAATCGTGCGCGGCATGAGACCAGTGGGTGTGAGCTTTATCGTCTTGGAAAATCCCAGAATAATAAGGATAATGGTAATCTACAAGCGAATGTTCATGGTCACTCAGAATACTCAAACGAGATAACTTTGATAATACTCATTTGTCTGCATTTTGCGATGCTGGGTTAATAATAATTCCAATCACTGTAATTTGAAATTTTAAGCAGATATCTTCACTACGCCAGTTCCATAATACTAGCCAAACGAACTGACCTGCTGCTTCCTGTGAGCTCTTGAAAGGGAAAGAAATGTTTTATAAGTGATCGAGAACTGAATGATTACTGGCCTTGGCGTCTTGCCTGTACATATTGCGTTAGTGTAGTAAAGCAGTCTAACATTCTTGGAGAAGATTGGGAAATGATATTAGCCCAAGTATGAATTTATTTAAATTTCCTCCTAGTGATTTTATTCTTTCAATGTGGGGCTATAATTTACCCGTAAAGTCCTTTGATATCCTCTGCTGAGAATTACACTGCAGAAGCAGTCTCCCCTTCCCGCCGGTCGCGGCCCTGAACGCTTGGCTCTCCTTTGTCCCTGCTCACGCGGCCTCCGCTCATTTGCATTCATGCAAATGCGATGTTTTTTGAGCGAACTCCTTATCGGAAACTTTGCACGATTCATTCTCATTTTGGTAATTAAAATTGAAGAAAAAATAAATGTGACGGTGACAATTTTACTAGTTCTTGAGGCTGTACATACGTTGAAAGATTTGTATGATTAAATGCTTGAAATTGAGAAGATGAAAGTATAATTCATCTTGAAACCTACTCGCAAATAGTCTCTTTTGGGTCTTTTTAAGCTGTGCGCCACCCATTTAGAAAGCATCCCGACCTGCACCGAACAATTGCCACGTAACTCGGAAGCCTGTCGTGTTCTTTGGTGAGACAACGCATCCAATAAAGCTCTAAGACGCTTTGGCTTGAAACGAACTCACTTTTGAAGAGTTTTCTATCTGTATAAGTTACCAAAACTTTAGAAAAACAATTACCTGCTTACTCACATATTAGTTGTACTAGACAAATTTTTTTTGGTAAAAATCACTTCTTATAGATCTATTTAGAAAATGAGAGCACCTTTCCACAACAGTGGAAACCAGTCGAATCAGAGAAAAGGCTGAACAGGAGTGAAGGGTTTAAAGTTGTCCTATTTCCCGTAAGCCATCCTATAAGTTCTTAGAATCGAAAGCGTTTTATTGTAGTTACATTGGTAAGTAATTCCGTTGATATTAATACCTTCTCCGTAGATCGTAAATAACGAATATGTAAAAAAAAGACGCGTGCAAGTTAAGGAAATGTTGAAGGAGACAATTTGCGTTCCACAGGAGCTTATGCACTTGTGAACCGACCAATTCTCTGCAGCTGTGTTCTGAAACCAGCAACAACAACTTCTCATTTCCACAGCGCGGTTTTGCAAGTTTGGAACTCGGAAAGTTGAATTTTTAATTTTTAATCCTTTGCTGGTAAGTTCAGATTATATTTATTTCTACCTTTTCTACGGAAGCAAGGACTTTCCGTACATATGAGTAGATTATACAACACCACCAACCGTACATACCTGAAGCGTTTTTAGCGAGCTAATGAACTGTAAACAAATGTCAAGAGGGGCCAAATCCGCGTTCCTGGAAAATGTTGCCCTTTGAGTGGACTGGCGTATTTTCATCGTTACTGACTGAAGGAGAACATGTTGAAATATGTGATTCATGCTTTGTTATTTCTTGAGGTATCAAGCTTTGGTATGAAATGTAGCTCATGATGACTCGTGATGACTGAGTTACAGGAGAGTAATATCTCCCGAACTCCATTCGTGTGTGTGCAGTCTGCACTCAGATCAGCTTTTCGTAAGCGTTGCAACTGCACTTGTGCTTGTGATACCACTTTGAAATTAAACCGTAAATAAAAACTATTGATATGATGTATTGATGATGGGTAGTAACCACTATTCACTATATCGTTATCAGTGACAGAATTGTCGTAAGATTTCAAATCACGTCAATTGCAGTTTTTGCAAATGGTTTCGGCGTAATTGCAGGTGTAGTTTACAAACTTCAAGCATTATACAACTGAGGAATAATTAGGCTATAATGCCCCTGCAGCGGCACAGACGCCGAAAATGGATCAAACGTTAGAGATGACCCTGCAAAATATATTAATGACTCTTGAGTGTCACAATATGAGGAGATTATTTATGTTGTTAGGTTTGTGTGAAGTAATTTCTGACTCATTCCACTAAATGAGAACTGCCCGCATCTTATGTTGGGCTACTAGTTGAACTTTTTATGCTAAAATCCTCCGAAATAACAAAGACTCACAGAATCTAGGTGAGCTGAATGCTCACAGAAATCCTCTAATATGAGTTAGGCTATGTTTTTTCTTTAACAAAATGCCACGTCTTCCAAACGATGTGCATTGGATACGTGCACACATAACACAAAAGTTCATTCAAGTTGGATAATGTGTAATATTTATCTCATAGTACATTTTTTCTCCATCTCTTGTGTTTCAGCGACGTCATCTCCGCAATCACTGAGATTTTCAATTTCCGATTATGAACGTACGTGGTGAATAATTTCGAACATTTTTCTCTGCAAACTTCCTGTATTAAGGCGACAATTTTCTCAACTGTAAGGCGCCGAGTTAAGATGAAGCCCTTCCATGATAATAGCCAAAAATCACAGTAAACAGAACCTCCTTTTTTGATTGTTAGTCTATGAAAGCGAACGTTCGTATTTATCTTGAAACCCTGCACAAAAATTGAAAGCATTTACATCTAACAAATAGCGCAGAAATCTCAACCGTTACCTAAAAATATATGAAAAGTGCTTACCATCTTCAATTGCCAACACCGTAAAGAATCATGTTCAATAATTATATTGATTTCTCATTCTGTCGTATGATAGTGTTAAAATTTCCTGATTTTGCTTTAAGGTATTAATAAACTCTGCTGTCTTACCATGAGTCACATATTAATCGTGAATTCTACAGCAAGCGAAAAAAATATATATCAATAGTGAAAGCTATTGAACTTAACTCAACCTATACTTGAACAATTTTCCATGTAAATTCTAGTCTAGAATCAATATTCATAATTCCTACTGTAGATGACCAGTCTCTTTGCGTGGTACAATCGGTTACCTGATGACTCAGCAAAACAGGACCTGATTCATGGAATATGATGCTAAGATTCTATTTGCATATTTACGGAGGCGAATCCCAAGACCCAATCTTGGCTTCTGCATGGTTCGCCGTAGCGCAAACTGAGACTCGTGTGTGTAAAGGCATGCATGGAGGTGAAACTCAAGAAGTCTTTTTCCGGCTCTTTAGTTGTAGCTAAGAATTTTACTTCATTATTTCATGGGAATCAGGTGCCGTAGTCAAACGTTATATAGAAAAAATCGCGATTAACTACTTTTTTCTTACATTTAAATTTGTAAGCGTTGGGCACGCTCGTATTTTAGGACAATTTTGCCCCATCTCTCCTGAGGAATGTACGTTGCTAAATCATTTTTTTGTCATCGAAAATTCGTTTAGGCCTATTCCATTGACGTCGAATTGTGTTCACGTTTAACTTTAAGGCTCAAAGGAAGTAGTATCAGGAGAGTACATTGGGCGAACGAGGCTCTAGCGTATTGATAAACCGCTATAAAACCTGCACCAGCCATACTAGCTACCTCTGAGAGAATATTACAATGACAAATTGCGGGAAAACGAATTAATCGTGTATTTGGACTGCTTCTATGATCGAGATATTTCATAACAAACCTGTCTTATTGCGCGGAAAGGAAAACAAGTTAACAAGTTAGTAATTATTCGCATGACTGGCATGCTATAGTTGTGCTGTCAGCACTTCCATGGCTTGGAGATGCGATCCTTGCTGCAGCTCTTTTAGGAAATGTGGTTGCAATATGAGAGTCAATAACATTTACCTTAAATGTTTTGATACATTCGTCAATAAGTGAAATTTTGGGGGGGAACAGAGCTCCTATGATACGAGAAAAGTTTCTTCAAATTGCGGGCATCGGTTAAGCGGCGCTATAGGGCTGCCTCAATCACATCGAGTAGCATTGACATTTCAATCTCCTACAACGCCGCAGAGTCATTGGTTACGACTCAGGCTTGAAGGTAGTTCTCAAAATTGTATAATTGAAATTTGGCGGATATGACGGTCAGGGTATGATAATTAAATAAAATAACAATGATTAATGTTTGAAATGGAAGAGTAAATATAACCAGGTGTTTGCATTGCAGGCAAGGCACTTGGGGCACGATGAAGCCAGCGGTGTGGTACCTCACGATGATCATCGTGGGCTTCTTCTACATTTACGTGACGGCTATCCAGTACATCAAGGGGCAGGAGACGGCGGCGGCCGACGGTTTCCAGCAGACCTACGTGCACCAGTACGACCCGCAGTACTACGATGAGAGGCTTTTCGAGTGAGTAATTCTCTGCATGCTTATTTATCAACTCACCTCAAATGAACGTAAATTATCGCGATGTGAGAGTATTGTACTATCGCGTCTAGTTTCATGTAATATGCTCATTTTATAATTAGGTTTACTTTACACTTTAAATAACTTTCGAAATAAACTTGAATTTGCCAATGGTTATTATAAAAAAGTAATGGAAATGCTATGTTTCTTAATGGGTGAATTCGAAATAAATCAATGTTGTTCGCTCTCTGCATACACTTTTGAGCTACTGTAGAGAATGTATCTGAATTCCTAGAGATTTTGGCGTTACAGGTACTGCATAAGGTTCCTGCTAACATATACGAGTAAAAAGAGCAGTGTGTAGCTGCAGTGTTCGAGAACCATGTCTTCCTACCCAAGATGAATCGAGTTCTTTTACTGCTGCAAGCTTTCGTCAAAACATCGATTACTTTATTCGCACTTGTCACTGATTGAGATCTGCAAAATCAACGTCGGGTAGGCATGAAATTAATGAGTACATGCTTATAAATCACAATAAAAGTAGAGAGGTCATATGAAACTGACGTAGTCGTCGCCGCATAAAACTTTTCAGGACGGATTGTGAGACAAAAGAATATAATTAAGGAACTGGTAACCACTCAGTACCGTAAATTGTATTCTGCCCTACATACAAAATTTGCAAGATAACCTTCAAATCAATTTACTGCTGAAATCAATATCGAGCGACTGCACATGCTTGAGGCGAGTGGAACACGTGACCACAATTTTCTGTTATGGGCAAGGTTTTGTGAGCACGGATTATGTTCTCATATTTACGACCGATTTCAACTAAATTAAAATAACAGAAAATATATTATTAAAAACTTTTTTTTAGGTTTTTTTGAAGGCAATAACAGCCAAAACACAGGAGGAAAACTCCGAATACTTTCCACCGACTCAGCGTTGAGACATTTCGTTCATACCGCTAAAAATGGAGTCGCACTTTAGAAAATTCATAGACCTGAAAGATTTAATTTTCTAAATTTTCTTCGCTGCGGCGAAGAAGATATAAAAAATAAGATTGAAAATTATCAGTAGTTGTTTAGAGACGTGTTGAACGAGGCCGGAGCCGTGATGTGCGACCTGTGAGATGAGAGCAAGATAAATAAGCTCATATCCTACGCGCTGTATTCTGGGTGCAAATTACATTGAAAAGGGAAATTCAAAATAGACCTTCTTGTACTTTATCAAATTCGTTTATTATTCAGATTTCCAATATTTATCTCTCCCTCGAATGTTACACACAATGTACATAATTGTACATTGTTTATTTATTCTTGCAGAAAACGTTCTTCCGTACGTGACTACCTCTGTCCTTGAAGGGCTTATAGTTTGAAAACTACATTGAATGCCAAGTCCATACCGAATGCGTTACTAACTTCGATCAATAGAATTGGCGAAAAAATCGGTGAAATAGTCTCTTTTAAAGCATTTCCTTTTAAGACGATTAATGTGAGCGACGAGCGGAAAGAGAGCACGCGATATTTCCCGTTAGCCGCGCACTGGAGCCAGTCACCAAATAGATCGAGGGGAGATGTTGTCTGCTTCCGCATAGAGATCAGGTGTCACGCAGCAGTCGATCTAAATGCAATACTTTAAAGGAACTTCAATCATTTTTTACTGAAGAGAAATGTATTCACCAAGGTCAAAGAAAACTAGTGAATAGAATCTAATTTTTAAACGCAACAGTTGAAGATACAAGTTGAAATCTTACAGGCTGAACTGAAAAAAATTAAATCCAAGGCTCTGTATTCATATTTCTCTTATGCAGGAAGCCTACGCAAACCGAGAGACGGCTAGTCCGTTAAAAACAAGTGGAAACATTTCTTAGGACTTGAGTGACTCCATAGCTGAACAAATGTTCAGCAACTACTGTGGAAATAATGTATTAACTCGCTCATTCACAGAACTTAAGAAATCTTGCAATCAAATATTACGGTTATATATAATATTATTTAAACCATTCAATCTCCACGAGCAATACATCCGTACGAGCTTTATTCGGATCAATTACAATGAAAAGATTGAAAATAAATTTGTTTGTATGCCCGAAAAAAATTCACTGTGTTCTACAGCATCCTTATAGCTACAGTAATGCATGGCTGTATTAAATCTAGAGCATGTCCTTAACATACATACGACCAGCAGTACTGAGAGAGATGGCGGAAAATGTCAATCAGGCGTAAAATATGATGACAAAGATTGAGGTGAGAGCTGCATTTCAAGAATTACATCAGAGTTTTTATTTTGGTAATATTTGACCTAATAATTTAAATTTCTGAATAGATAGTGAATAGTTAATTGTAATCAGTTAGCTTTTCAAATACTGTACCTAGATAATAAATAACATTTTACATTTGGAAACGATCCGTAAGATCTTTTTTCAAAAAGTAATAAGTCTGTATACTTATAACGTGGAAAATGCATTGATGACGTATTTTAGAGTCGTAAGTAAAGCGCTCCGTTGTAGGCGCAAAAATTGTATACACTTGTGCGTTTTGTTCCGTTGAAGTTCTGTTCATTGCTGTTTAACCGTCATAAAATTTCACGTGAAATGAAAAACTTCTTTCAAATTATTGTAACCACTACTGCTTATTTAAGCTGTCTTCTGCAGAACTTTGCAGATAAGAGATAAAAACATGAGACGTTAAGGTTGCGTCTTCTTAGTAGACCATTCACGAGTAAATGATCTACTAAGTTCATGGAAAACCTAATATAACACCATATATCAGTGTGAGGGCACTGACACAACTACAATAGATTCAGTACCCAAACTTAGCGTGTTGAAGCTACTCGCACCGTGCGTCTGAGCTGATAGTGGCAGTGAAGGGGACTCCACTCCATCTTTTATTCATATTCTCCTCTAGATTCAGAAGCAAAAGCGGACTGCGGCACTAGTGAGGGAGGATAAATTTACTCAGAGTTTTAGTCAAGAGATCGAGATAGCAAATTTGGGCAGATGCTAATTCCTTCAAATTTTTATTGCCGCCACCATTCAAAGTTTAATACGTGAAACCATGACAGTGAAATTGATACTTATGAAAAAGTGGAGTATATTTTAGTTTTTGAATTAATTATTTACATTTGCATTGTATTGCAAGCTTCACATTTAATAGCTCCCGTTCGTAGTGCAAAGAGTATTTTTGTATTAATTTTATAGTCCCACGCTTTACTTCTAAGCCGTATTTACAAAATATTAAACGCAACATTATCGAGCTTTTCGAGTAAAATAATTTTAACTCTGTTGAGAACTCCGTTATATCTTGATAGTTTTGTACGGACTTACGAGATATAATCTTGGTAAGTTCAATTTTATCTGTGATTATCCCTATAAATTTGGATGAATTAGATTCCTCTATGTGGCTATCACCGATTTTAATGTGCGGAAGAGAGCATTTCTATTTTAACGGAATAGGATATATTTTTACTCATTGGCAACGATTCCAATTTCAATTGCTTTGAGCGCTATCAAAAAATGTTTTGGTTCATATAATCTTCATAAGGAAGGGGTTCAAGAGAGAGCACTATGGGCAAAAAAATGGAAGATTCGGAAAAAGATGCAGATTAAACAATATCGATGATGGGCATCAATAGCAGCAAAAAATCCCGTAACTAATTCTTGAGGAAAGCCTTGACCTATGACGAGTAGATCCGAGAGTTACCAACTAGAGCAAATTGTTTACGATTCGTGACGTCTGATCTAATCCATGTTTGATCCACTCCTCTAATTCATTGGAGCTTCTAAAGTAAAATGCTGTTCTCAGCAGAGCCAAATGCCTCGGGGAAGTCGAGAAACATGGAGAAAACTTGGTTCCTCTGTAAAAATTGCATTAAAGGTATTGGAGATATTTTAGAATGATGTGCGTTGTTTTGAATCGAAAGCTGTATTGCGTATCGTAAAGAAATAATGTTTGTTCGAAGTAAGTGTTGGCTCTCTCGTAAATAATTTGGGCCCACAGGCTGCTATACTCAAATTTGACCATTATACGAGACGTGAGGAACAATCTACTTCTGTAACGCTTCTTCTAAATAAATTGTTTAAATCAAAATGTAGATTTTGAACTACGACTCGGCAGTTTTCTTTTACGGGTGAATCAAGTGGTTTTCCCTGTGAAGTCAAGTTTTTTATTACTCGCCAACTCAAATCGTTTTCTTTCGATTTGAAAATTTGCTTATGGAGAACTAAAATATTTATTGTTTATTCTCGGTTGATGACACTTTCTTGATTAAACTTATTTTACAAGATGGTATCTATTTTTACTCTATGGTCAGGAATTTCTGGTTGACCATTTATTATAACGTTGTTGAAATAATCTGTGACGATACAATTTTCTTATTTCCCGAAAAAAACGTGAGTATGAGGATACGAAGCATTCTCGCGCAATTTTTGCTCCATGGTTTCTTTACTTCTCTCTTGCGTTAACGGTCCGTGTTTAGATAGGGAGAGAAACACAAATTCTTTTGTGTGGGTTAGATATATACCATATCTAATGATCTTTCACCTTTTCCTTTGTTTTGGTTTTAACACAGAATGCCCGGCAGGCCGCAGCGGAGACATTTCAAGAAACACTTTGCGAGAAGTACAGGAATTTCTGGAGAATTTCTTGAGTCCACCTCGCGTGATTTTACACTTCAGTTTCCCACTCGTAACTTTGGAAAGAATGTACCTATTAACTTCAAATTGCTCTCAAACGAAATAGCGAAACATTCTCTATCTATATCGTATAAACAACACCCTCAAGATATTCTAAAAATTACAAAAATTCTTCGATAAACCTTGCAAACATGCGCGCACTAAAAACACTTCAGTTTCCCACTCGTAACTTTGGAAAGAATGTACCAATTAACTTCAAATTGCTCTCAAACGAAAGAGCGAAACATTCTCTATTTATATAGTATAAACAACACCCTCAAGATATTCTAAAAGTTACAAAAATTCTTCGATAAACCTTGCAAACATGCGCGCACTAAAAACACTTCAGTTTCCCACTCGTAACTTTGGAAAGAATGTACCAATTAACTTCAAATTGCTCTCAAACGAAAGAGCGAAACATTCTCTATTTATATAGTATAAACAACACCCTCAAGATATTCTAAAAGTTACAAAAATTCTTCGATAAACCTTGCAAACATGCGCGCACTAAAAACACTTCAGTTTTCCACTCGTAACTTTGGAAAGAATGTACCTATTAACTTCAAATTGCTCTCAAACGAAAGAGCGAAACATTCTCTATCTATTTAGTATAAACAACACCCTCAAGGTAGTCTGAAAATTACAAAAATTCTTCGATAAGCCTTGCAAACAAGCGCGCACTAAAAACACTTCAGTTTTCCACTCGTAACTTTGGAATGAATGTACCTATTAACTTAAAATTGTTCTCAAACGAAAGAGCGAAACATTCTCTATCTATATAGTATAAACAACACCCTCAAGGTAGTCTGAAATTTACAAAAATTCTTCGATAAGCCTTGCAAACAAGCGCGCACTAAAAACACTTCAGTTTTCCACTCGTAACTTTGGAAAGAATGTACCTATTAACTTAAAATTGTTCTCAAACGAAAGAGCGAAACATTTTCTATCTAGATAGTATAAGCAACACCCTCAAAGTATTCTGAAAGTTACAAAAATTCTTCGATAAACCTTGCAAACATGCGCGCACTAAAAACACTTCAGTTTCCCACTCGTAACTTTGGAAAGAATTTACCTATTAACTTCAAATTGCTCTCAAACGAAAGAGCGAAACATTCTCTATCTATATAGTATAAACAACACCCTCAAAATATTCTAAAAGTTACAAAAATTCTTCGATAAACCTTGCAAACATGCGCGCATTAAAAACACTTCAGATTCCCACTCGTAACTTTGGAAAGAATGTACCTATTAACTTAAAATTGTTCTCAAACGAAAGAGCGAAACATTTTCTATCTAGATAGTATAAGCAACACCCTCAAAGTATTCTGAAAGTTACAAAAATTCTTCGATAAACCTTGCAAACATGAGCGCACTAAAAACACTTCAGTTTCCCAATCGTAACTTTGGAAAGAATGCACCTATTGACTTCAAATTACTCTCAAACGAAAGAGCAAAACATTTTCTACAAATGTGTAATAAACACATCCAAAAAATTTTTCTGAAAACTACAGAGATTCTTCGATGAACCTGTACGACTCACGCGCCGTCGAAAGACTCAAGTTGACTCATTCGCGCTCGCGCGTCGTCAGAACATCAAACTTTCCTGTGTTCTCAGAAACGAAATAATAATATTCTTAACGTTACTTTCAATCAATAGACTATTTCATTTGCATTTGTTGTCAAATTCAATGCGAAATTAAGGTAACCCTTTCGCGCTCGCGCGTAGTTCAGAACATCTAACTTTACTCTGTTCTGAAAAATGAAATGATAATATCCTCAACGTTATATTCAATAAACAGGCCATTTCATTTGTATTTGTTTAAAAATTCAATGCCAAATGTCAAGGCCGGAAACACATCGAACTAGACCGTGACGTATAAAACGATGACCATGTAAATTTTCTATACAAAATCATAGCGGAGGAGCATAAGTTTCATTTCTGAGAATACATTCTTGAAGCGAATCAGGATATCACTATAATTTCATCATGTAATTCATCAGTTACAAAAATACATGAACAACTATTTCTAGCCTACAGCTACCAGTTGAAAAAGAATAAATGGAATAAGCCCGTAAATACTCGTATTGACAGTGTTGCTTACAAATTGAGCGAACAGTAAAAGTTTGTTGACCTGCAATAAAATTTAAAAAAAATTATAGAGCACTGAAGCATTCTGAAAGAATGTGTTGAGACGTCGAAACAAACACATTCAGAATGACATAACCTCAAAAATAATACATTAGCCTGTACAACAAACTTACCGCGGAAATTGTACCGTGGGAAAATACATTAACGCATAAATGACCTGTTTCGCCGGAGAAAAAGTAAAAAAGACATACCTTACAAATCTGAAAAAATAATATAATTTACAACGAAATAGTTTAACATAAATATCAGTAAACATACTATTAGGATTTGAACAACACCAACATAAGTGGACGAATAGGCATTTCAATGGTTGAACCTATAAATGAAAGTATAAGCAATGCAAGGTAACACACAAGCTTATTTTGAAATAGTACCCATGAGCAAAAGACAAATACTCAGATTTAGCAAAAAAATAGAAAGAAAGACTGAAAGCGTATTCAAGCTTTGAAAAAATTCGTAAGCACTGGGTGAAATCGAATATCAACTAAGGCCCACAACGGTGCGGGTCAAGTTCTACATAAACTTAAGTAGAACAGGGGAAAATTAAAGCATTTTATTTCAAAAGATGTTGCTGTGGGTAAAGATGACACTGAGACTAATGATAGAATATTTGCATGAAAATGATGATTTATACCAAACACACAAAATTTTGAGTTTCGTGCTTCTATATTTCCATAAATGGCCCTAATATATGTTTTGATTTTGTTAACGTGGATAATAAAAGGAAATATCCACGTCGAAAAATTTCTCATGTAATGACTTTAGGAAATACGAAGTGAAGATCAGTATAGCTATCGGTTAGCAGCATTGTTCAGGACTACAGTCGAAAACCGAGAATAAAATTAACCTCGAAGTGAAGACAAAGGTCCAGTATTTGAGTGGGTGAAGTGTAATAGTTCAAGAAGGAATTTACGAGGTGAGAAATTTATTATTAAGTGCTGTATTTGTGCACTACAATGAAGTATTACAGTATGTAATTGCCACTAGGGACTCATGAAATGCCATGGTGCATGCGACTTGGAGTTTTTCATTGTTGCTGAAATTTTTCGCAAGTTATTACAGAAAAACGTCGTGAATTTGACAATGATTGAAATAAGTCTTATGAAAACGAAAACAGTAATAATTAACCTCAGTGTCGTATCCTCAATTGTATGGTCTTTTCTGGTCACTCAACTTGTAACATTCCCTAAGTCGTCATCTCCTTATTATCGTAAAGCATTCACGTAAAACCGTGCATTTTTTGTGTGATCTTTAAATTTAAATATAAATGGAGATCACAGCAACATCTTTTGAAATAAAATGCCTTAATTTTTCCCTGTTCTACTTAGGTTTATGTAGAACTCGACCCGCGCCATTGTAGGCCTTAGTTGATATTTGATTTCACCCAGTGCTTACGAATTTTTTCAAAGCTAGAATACGCTTTCAGTCTTTCTTTCTATTTTTTTGCTAAATCTGAGTATTTGTCTCTTGCTCATGGGTATTATCTCAAAATAAGCTTGTGTGTTACCCTGCATTGCTTATACTTTTGTTTATAGGTTCAACCATTGAAATGCCTATTCGTCCACTTATGTTGGTGTTGTTCAAATCCTAATAGTATGTTTACTGATATTTATGTTAAACTATTTCGTTGTAAATTATATGATTTTTTCAGATTTGTGAGGTATGTCTTTTTTTACTTTTTCTCCGGCGAAGCAGGTCATTTATGCGTTAATGTTTTTTCCCACGGGACAATTTCCGCGGTAAGTTTGTTGTACAGGCTAATGTATTATTTTTGAGGTTATGTCATTCTGAATGTGTTTGTTTCGACGTCTCAACACATTCTTTCAGAATGCTTCAGTGCTCTATAATTTTTTTTAAATTTTATTGCAGGTCAACAAACTTTTACTGTTCGCTCAATTTGTAAGCAACACTGTCAATACGAGTATTTACGGGCTTATTCCATTTATTCTTTTCAACTGGTAGCTGTAGGCTATAAATAGTTGTTCATGTATTTTTGTAACTGATGAATTACATGATGAAATTATAGTGATATCCTGATTCGCTTCAAGAATGTATTCTCAGAAATGAAACTTATGCTCCTCCGCTATGATTTTGTATAAAAAATTTACATGGTCATCGTTTTATACGTCACGGTCTAGTTCGATGTGTTTCCGGCCTTGACATTTGGCATTGAATTTTTAAACAAATACAAATGAAATGGCCTGTTGATTGAATATAACGTTGAGGATATCATCATTTCATTTTCCAGAACATAGTAAAGTTAGATGTTCTGACCACGCGCGAGCGCGAAAGGGTTACCTTAATTTCGCATTGAATTTGACAACAAATGCAAATGAAATAGTCTATTGATTGAAAGTAACGTTAAGAATATTATTATTTCGTTTCTGAGAACACAGGAAAGTTTGATGTTCTGACGACGCGCGAGCGCGAATGAGTCAACTTGAGTCTTTCGACGGCGCGTGAGTCGTACAGGTTCATCGATGAATTTCTGTAGATTTCAGAAAACTTTTTTGGATGTGTTTATTACAAATTTGTAGAAAATGTTTTGCTCTTTCGTTTGAGAGTAATTTGAAGTCAGTAGGTGCAATCTTTCTAAAGTTACGAGTGGGAAACTGCGGTGTTTTTAGTGCGCGCATGTTTACAAGGTTTATCGAAGAATTTTTGTAACTTTCAGAATACCTTGAGGGTGTTGTTTATACTATCTAGATAGAAAATGTTTTGCTCTTTCGTTTGAGAGCAATTTGAAGTTAATAGGTACATTCTTTCTAAAGTTACGAGTGGGAAACTGAAGTGTTTTTAGTGCGCGCATGTTTGCAAGGTTTATCGAAGAATTTGTGTAACTTTCAGAATACCTTGAGGGTGTTGTTTATACTATATAGATAGAGAATGTTTCGCTCTTTCGTTTGAGAGCAATTTGAAGTCAATAGGTACATTCTTTCTAAAGTTACGAGTGGGAAACTGAAGTGTTTTTAGTGCGCGCATGTTTGCAAGGTTTATCGAAGAATTTTTGTAACTTTCAGAATACCTTGAGGGTGTTGTTTATACTATATAGATAGAGAATGTTTCGTTCTTTCGTTTGAGAGCAATTTGAAGTTAATAGGTACATTCTTTCCAAAGTTACGAGTGGGAAACTGAAGTGTTTTTAGTGCGCGCATGTTTGCAAGGTTTATCGAAGAATTTTTGTAACTTTCAGAATACCTTGAGGGTGTTGTTTATACGATATAGATAGAGAATGTTTCGCTCTTTTGTTTGAGAGCAATTTGAAGTTAATTGGTACATTCTTTCCAAAGTTACGAGTGGGAAACTGAAGTGCTTTTAGTGCGCGCATGTTTGCAAGGCTTATCGAAGAATTTTTGTAACTTTCAGAATACCTTGAGGGTGTTGTTTATACGATATAGATAGAGAATGTTTCGCTCTTTTGTTTGAGAGCAATTTGAAGTTAATAGGTACATTCTTTCCAAAGTTACGAGTGGGAAACTGAAGTGTTTTTAGTGCGCGCATGTTTGCAAGGTTTATCGAAGAATTTTTGTAACTTTCAGAATACCTTGAGGGTGTTGTTTATACGATATTGATAGAGAATGTTTCGCTCTTTTGTTTGAGAGCAATTTGAAGTTAATAGGTACATTCTTTCCAAAGTTACGAGTGGGAAACTGAAGTGTAAAATCACGCGAGGTGGACTCAAGAAATTCTCCAGAAATTCCTGTACTTCTCGCAAAGTGTTTCTTGAAATGTCTTCGCTGCGGCCTGCCGGTCACAGAATGTCTGTATAGTGCTAAGACCACGATGCTCATCTATAGCGGGTGTGCATTGCCGTAACTGATGATCTATTCTACAAATTTTAAATTCACTTTCTTGGGAGAGCTGGCGAGCGTCCTCACTACCTCTTTATCGAAAGAGCCTTTGTATAACAAACGATTTTATAAAATGTTGCCCTTATGCGAAGAACTGAATTTTTATTAACTTTGTTGGAAGATAAATTTGAATGAAGAAAGAATTTAGTTGGAGTTGAGTAGCAAATAAATTTAAAAAATCAGAATTTGTTTAATTTTCGGGGAGAACTCTAAGCGGATGAATAAGGAAAATGCATTTAAATTCAAATACTCGAATAGGTACGAGAAACCCTGCCCTGGATATACGTTCTAATTCACATTTATTCAGCTCATCTAATATGTGAAAGATGTCATGAAATATTGTTTAACCACACAGCAGATCGTAAATTTACCAGTCTAGTTCATAGTAAACAAGTTCTATAAAAATTCCTGATTATTTCTTTAACTCAAGCGACTAAACAAATCACTAAAAAATACAACCAAAATTCGCAAGGACGCGTGGGAGTCGTCTTTTCAGTTCGATAATGTTAAAGTAAAGCATATTGTGCGGTTGAGTTTCAAGTTATTTTTGTTGATGAAAAAAGTTCTACTCGATTCCAAACCTTAACTACACAGTATACACCAAAAATCAATTTATTGAGAGTTACATTAGGCATTATAAATGAGTTTAGCTTACAATTCACCTGTGTCTACTTTTTTTAACATAAGTTATAACACACATCTTAGTGAAAAATTTAACGCTCATATTCTGATCATAAATAAAGAAGGATTATAAGTAGAAAAAAGTCTCGCTTTTGACACAACAATAAGCCGTGTTGTCTTGAGATTGGATCCTATGAAGCTCTAGTGACAGTGCGTTAATCACCTTATTAGCTCAGCTCATTGGGCAGTTGCTCTGATCCTCATTTCAGTTGTTTGAGTCCTGATACTTTGTCACTTAAGGAGAAAAATTGTGAGGAAAATTTTACAAGCTCCATAAAGTACAGTAGCAATAACCTTAATACAGGTCATTTCCTGTTCAAGAAAATATTTGATAACTTTTAGTTAAAAATTTCTTTTTGAAGAGAAATTTGCTAACCTGCAAAATATCTTAACAAAATACGAACAAAATCCAATGGTATACTTCCAAAATTATACTGTACACCGGTTGATTTGTCAAAAAAAAACGTTTTCCTTCATACTGAGAAAGCATCACAGTAAATGTTGCAAAAAAACATCATTAATCCCGTTGCATGATATAAAAGGATATTAATAACAAATTCCGGTCAGATTATTGTCGTATACAAGAAGTTTTGCGAACGGCACTCTATAATCTACCGTAAAATGTCTTATCCTACAGTCACATTACCTTAAAGTGCTGTTTTTGTCCTTCAGCGATACCAATGATCGAGTGTGCGTGAAAGGTCCCCTGTTAAAGGGCTTAGAGGGCTCCCAGACGTAATGAAGTTAATTCATTAATTTATATGCGCCCCGTATGAGGAAGAATATTCAAGTGCATGTTATGCTGCTAATAAAACAGGCTTAAGAAATTTGGATCTTAATTTTGGAAAAAATAATGTGTTCATCTTAGGAGTTTCTCACAGAATCAAGTGTTTCCATGCGTTTAGCAGTGAACTGCTCAGTGAACAGTATTGAACTGATAGTGTTTCCGCTGTTACTTTACAAAAAGTATAACGCGCATCTGATATTATAAAGTATATTTCAATAAATAAAGCTCTTCCCCACTGACGTATCGAACTGCCGCATTTCAGGTCAAATGGATCCCTGGACTTTACCTACCACGACCACAAGGAGATGACGTCGTTCTTGCGCAGCGTCGCCGCCACCTACCCAAACCTTACGGCACTCTACTCCATCGGCAAGAGCGCGCAGGGTGAGTACACTGTAGTCTGTAACGTTAGGTAAGGGATAAACCTTGTTTTTGAGGTACCCAAAGTTGTAACAATTGTCCTTATTCCCCTCAGCTGGAGCTCGTCAGAGTGACGACTGAGCACATTTCTAGCGATACACGCATCTGCTTTCAATTCTGATACTCGGTTGGGCAGCTCCACGCCTCACATTCCCTTGTTTTTAAACCGTTAGAATGGGAAACTACGTCTGTCAGATGTGATGATTGGGCAAATAAAAGAGTCCATTTTTCAATGCAAAAACTGAACTCTCTCATGGCATTAAGGAAAATGCTTCCTCTAGCTCGATGTATATGATAGCCGTAAAATAAGCGTACGCATGCATACTAAGCAACAAAAGCATCTGTTTACCTTTTGAAGCCAGTTTCAATATTTGAAATGAAGAGCAACGTCGGCATTGCATCGCTCTCAACGACCCTGCATGCATAGAGCAGTAAGTTTAAGTTGCATCAGAATATTCACGTGATACAAATGAGTTACGAGCCTCGTTCAAACACGGATCATTTTGTGAAATGAGTATGAATCGAACATTTCTACGAACACATTTTTTTCAAAGGGAATATTAAGTTGAACGCTTTTTTTAACTCACTGTGCACTTCGAGCTGATTTACGAGAGCTCCTCTTCACACTCTTCTGTCTGAGGTACTGATTCCGGATAAATAATTGATTAGCACCATTATATCAGCGGTCTATGGACGACTTTTAACCCTATTTCTAGATGCCCATCTTTATGGCGACAGTTTCAGTCGCGGAGGGCGTTGCAACGGTTGCTTCTTTGTACCTGGGCCATCTGCGTGGAGTTTGAGTTTCGGTTCCAATATGAAAACACCTCTTCTCAGTTATTTACAGATCTATTCAAATTGGATTCGGTCGGGCTATCAGGTGGTCTCACATAAAATATCGTATTTAGAGTAGTGTTCTTTATCAACTATATGTATGTCTTATAATTTACATGCATATGGTTAAGATTTAATATATTTTATTCCAAACAAAAAATGTATTTCGAATCGCTATTCCTATTCTTATGGATATGTTGACAACCGATCAATATCGAGACATTTTCTTGTCCGAATACAAGCTGCAGGTCCCTCGGCTGCCGAAGCCTTACGAAATGAAGCGAGCTTTTGGAAACAATGGTGATACCAGGACTGTTCAGAGATGGTTTCGCAGATTTTGTAAACGAACCTCACACCTCTAGAGTACGGTCGACAAGCTGCAGTCTGAAGCATGAAATTTTGCCACATCCTCCCTATTCTCCTGATATCTCACCCACTGATTATCACTTGACCAAGCATTTCGAAATTTTTATTCCCGAAATAATTTTTTCAATTGAAGAAAGTAAAGTTGAAGCATTTAAACAGTTGATTCGTGAAAAAGATAAGTTTTTTGAAGATGGAATATATGTTTTAAAAAATAATGGGTAAAAGTCATATAAAAGAAAGGAAGAATCATATATTGATTAAAATAACCACTTCACATCAATAATTTTCTTTCAAATGAAACATTTCATGTGAGACAACTTGATATTTTGTTTTACATGGTTTCAATTCCAACTTCATTCTCAAATACTATTCTATTCAAATATGGTATTCTTGAATGCCTCACTTCGTCTAAAGACTGCTCCAGCGTAACGTTGATGGCTTTTCAAATTTAGTCGTAATGTACACAACATGGGGTCAAGAAACCATCGTTATTTGATTAGGAGGAAATTTGACTAATAATATAGAAGTTGATTACAGTGACCACAGCTCTCACCTGTTAAAACTTACCCTCTACCTCCGTAAAAAACGCCTATCTAGAATGTTCGCAAATAGATGTACAGATAATGTCAATGCTACCAACAATATATCAAACTAGTACTTCTTGGTGGATTTGAAGAACAACTCACTATGATCAGAAAAAAACTATTGCAGTCCCAAATTTATCCACTGAAAATTTTTTCATAATTCATAGATTCCATCTTCAGTGCTGGAAAACTAAAGAAGTGTGTGCACAGTAGATGTGGATGTGTTTATATTCAAGTATGAAGTCAGGTGTGAAGGGTCAAGGAATTCATTTATATAAGAAACGCAACCAAGTTGCATAGCGCACACGTACTCAAAAACAAAAACCCTTAAAGCTCATAAACTTACCCAGACCCAGCCAAACACATGCACGCTCAGACCAGCGTAGCGCAAATTACGAATTAAAGAGAATGAATAATCTGGTTGCACAAGAATTGCAATTAAATAGAGGTCTGTTAATGAAAATACAGAATACAAAGATTCTAAAATGCGAAGATCTAGTTTTTTATTTGCGCTACGAGTTACGGAGAAATACGCAAGATTTAAGGGTTGACGAATACTCTGTAATATCGGACCGTCAGGAGGGACATGCGAGTGGGTTACGTATTCTCTGAGAAAATCCTGAATACTGACTGTATGGATAAATAATTGAAAGATAAAAGTTCTAACAAACAATTGTTGGTAGCAACCATACACAGTAGATTTCATTAGATTCATCATGTCGCTCTTTCTGATTGAAAAAGAAGCACTTCTAAAGGTATTCTGAAAATAAGCCTGTACGTCCGTAAAAGTGAAAATGGTTCTCACTAGCACCAACAAGCCGCCTGAGTAACCGAGGAACGGCACACCATTGAATATTTTCTGCTTCAGTGCGGTCAAAGTTGTGGGAGGAAAAAAAAATCGAGGTCAAAAATGTGTCCAAGTATTTGATTAACGATAAATTTTGGGTAATTATTGCTTATGAACATTTTATGGAGGTAATGAAAATTGCATAAGATTGATTATGTTAAAATACACTTTTCTGAAATGGGCAAAATAAAGACAGATTATGAGTGATTCTTTGTCTTTGTTTTCTGTAGGTAGGCTATTTCATCGTTGAGTCTTTTATACGTACTAACATGCTTTCCGACGTAATACTCTATAGAAAACGATTAAATGCAACTTTTCCACATGTTGGTACTGTAATTGGTACAAAACTGTTGATAGTACGTTTCCTACTAACTTAAAAGATGAATTAAGAGTTATATTTCTTTACCAGGACATTTAAAAAGCGATTCCACCATTTTGTTCGTTCCTCATTGTAAAATTAATGCTAGAATTATTATTATCATTTTTTTCTAGTTCATCACGCGTTGAAAGCCGAAGAAAATTGCTAATCATCTTCACTAAAACACTCACTACAAAATTCAATATCACTGTCTATTTATAAAAAGCGACGTTTCGATGTACGAACATTATCACCAGGCTGAAAAATACAGAGTAAATTTTACAGTCACAATACTAAGAAACGTAAATCAAATGCAAAAAACAGAATTAGACGATATAAAAACTAACACAAATCACATTGCAAGATGACTAGAGGCAAATAATTTGAACAAAAGGAAAACTTATCTCTAAATGACTAGCTAATATTGAGCAACAGTTACATGTTCACAGCACCAGAGGCAAGGGCAAAATGATCTCCCAAGCGGGTGATTCCAACTTCTAAGCTACAGTCCTGTTGGATAGTTTTAGAGCAAAAAATCTTTAGTATTTTCATTGGGGGGCGGTTTAAATTCGTGAATATGTAAGGCTTTTATTATTTGAATATGTTTTTTTTAATTACTTGAAATAAAATTTTGGCATTTGAATAAAGATCTCCATTCAAGGGTATAGAACTATGTTCAACACGAAAGGGATTAAAAATAGAACCTTGGTACTTGTGAGCAGTCAATCTTTGTTTCAGGGTCATCCTAGCCAAGCCAATGTAACTTTTGTAAAGAGACCTACATTCTCTTCTGTCGCATTTGAACTGATAAATCACATTGGCTTTCTCTAGGTCACAGACCCTGGATCTGGAAATATTAGTCTTTACTAGGAGATCACTGATTTTACGTTTTTTTTAAATATTCACATACTTTAAATAGCAGTTCCAGGATCTATAAGTTTTACAAAATTTTTAGCTATATTTCTGAAAATTCGTTCGTCAATTTTGTAGTTCTTGAGCATTTGATTTTCATAAAATACATTTACATAACGTGTACAAGGTCCAGGACTATTATATAATCTATAAATTATATAATAATTATGTTAAAGCATTACCCTGTGCACTGCTCAAAATTCGGATAAGAAAGTTGTTGATTATCCTGTCACCAAGAGTATTAGGAAAATTGTTATTTATCAACAATCTTTTAACCCGAAGAATTTCTGAATGAAAACTTCCCCAATTACTGAAAACTTTATGAGCTCTATTTAATAAAATGTAAATAACGAGCGTCCTCTTTATATACCAGTGGAGCATTACAATCGTAATTAATAGTTTCTCCAGCATGAGAAGGCTTCACGCACACGGACCTCTGGAAAGCACCCTGCGAAGCCTCAACCAATATATCCAAAAATGGTAGCTTCCCATGTACATTCAACTCATACGTGAAACGTAACACCGAATTCTCCATCATCAAATCCCTCAACATCTCCAGCTACTCAACACTCTCCACATCTACGAAAATATCATCCTCGTATCTGCCGTACATTGTCGGCTGAAATAGAAAAATTTTGTAAGGTTGAGAAATCGGAAAAGAAACTATTATTATCATACTGAAAGAACTCATGCATGGTCTTGTGACCACAGTAATAAAAAGACGTCATCGTTTGTAAAATATAGTTTTGGATTCAATAGGGTAAATATCCATTGCCATTTCTTGTTCTTCTCGAACTCTTGATAATTTCGTTACAATCCTTCTCATCATAAAATTGAGGAGCCAAAACTTTCAATGCAAGCTTGTGTAAAAAGATTTTTGAATATGTCACATGGCGTTCCTTAGATTTTTGCATGACACTCTCTATGTTTATTGATGTAGCGACTTGGTTTAAGGCTCATTTTATTCGTAATTAAATGTACTACAATCTCAATTGAGTTCTTTTTTAATTAAAGTTTTTATTTATGTTTTTTATATCGTAAAAAATATTTTTTGAACTTTTTTTAAATGCCTAAAATTCCAGAAACAGCAAGTAAGAATTGTGATTCAATATGGGTCGCATAACATAGTTTTCTGAGTTCGATAACACTAGAAACAACTTTTAAAATCAATTGGTTTGGCTTTTATAGAGCCCTGAGAAGTACCCCTGTCACGAAACTAATGCACTGTGTTGGCCACGGCGCTGATCAGGCGCCTCCACTGTGTTAGTTCGAATGGAGGACTCGAAAACTCCTTAGTAAGAGGGGAAAGATGAAAATACAGAGCGGAAAACACAGAAAGAGGAAATGGTAGAACAGTTGGAAAAATAGAGAAAGTAACTACTGATCTGCCCACCCACACCAATACCCCAGCTCAACATGGGAAAATGAAACACTCAGTTAGTGGTACATTATTGATTACTTTATTTCAAGTTAACTAATGAACACGTAAAATCGTACGTTGAATTGATAACCAGTGCATGTTCAGACATGTGTGTGGCAAAATGTGAGAAGTTTACACTGTATCAATGCCCAACCTTTGCGTTACATATCACAATACCAGGGAATAGAAATGTTGTTACCTACCAATGCCAAAGCGCCCACTGCAAAGCGTATCGCGTTTCACTGCATCAGCTCACCCCTACGCGCGCGCCATCAGCCAGCGACTTTCCTGTATGTAGTTGACCTGCCACTCAGTATGTGCACTGAGGTTAACTTGATTGAACTTGAGTCGTCCCTCAGATGTTTTGCTATCCCGCTCAGCGACATTTCGCTGAAGGTTGCCCCCAGGCTGCCTGAGATTTGAAAGCTGCAGAGAGCACCACGACTGCCCAGCTGCAAAGACAGCGCTCGGTTGCAGAGAGAACCCCCCGGTTGCGGAGGCCCAACACAACCCAACCCGCCTATGAACAATGAGCATACTAAGTAACTAGTTCCATTTGAATCTTTATTCCCTGCAATACACCTACTTCAAATAGAATTGATTGAACTAATTTTACTCCCCTTTAATTCTCAAATCAATCATAAAATTTATTTATTTTTCCTCTGAGAAATAATTTGGATGAATATTTTGCCCCGCTTTACAAAACAAATCACAAAGCACTCTGTTTCAGAATCTGTTAAATGAAAACCATTTAGCCTGCACTTCAATAGTTCAATAAGAACACGAATATTCTGATTTCCTTCTAAGAAATAATGTAATAATTCTTTCATTCCCCACATTAAAGTGAAACTCTAAACACGAAAACAATCCGAGAATAATCTAAAATGAAAACCCACAGAACTAATTTCAATGTTAACTATGAAAATCACTGCGCCCCTCAAATAGACAACAACTTCAATTGAAATAAAAACATTTGTCTACCATCTCTACTTGAATTACTCCAATCTTTTTAAGACACAAATTTAATAAGCTGCATGAGATTAGGATTCCCTTAACTTTTTCTAACAAAGAACAACATCTCACCTCCCTCTCGAAGAACTCGCTGTCCTACATCTTGTCTAGCACCAGGCCACAGCCAAATAGACCGGTTACCCTACTCCTTCCATTATTTATACCTTCCTTCGAACAAAGATGCGCACCGTGCGCCTTGCTACACCCGCGAAAACTGAAAGTGACGGGGCATTTCGCGATTGGCTAACCCTCAAGCGTCACCTCACTATACTGACGTGTCCCTTACTTCACAATATTGCTACGCATATATCTCTAAAATAAACCTAGAAACCGTTGATTTCCTAACTCGTAGGGAGTTAAATTTTTAACCCACTATTTTCTGTGCTATGTATTCAAGTTGCCATCGTCATATTATGTATGCAATTTAGCGCACTAGCTTTTCAATCCAGCCTCTACCCCCCTATACGTACTCCTTCATGCTCCTGTACACCCCTATACCTCTCGGGCAGCATAGCGTCGACCTGCCGGTTACCGCGCATATCCTCTCTACGTATATGTATATATAACTTGTGTTGAATATATCGTAACACCCGCTAAAATCTTTCTTTTCAGAACAACTCAATTTCTATGCGAATATTCGAAAAATGTTGTGGATCAAAACGTTTTGATATCTTAATTTACATATGTGGTGCAATTTTCAAATAAATCTTTGCAATAGGGAATACAACACTAATATTTCACTAATACGTTATAAATTGTAAATTTCAATTTAACATATCTTCGACGTTTATTGACGTAGCGAGTTGGTTCATGTATTTACTATTTATTTACTGGTCTTTCAAATGCTTTATCGACATCTTTTACTTAGATCCTTGAACAACGTAGGTATATGCTATAGGCCGATGTTTTCATTCAATTGGCTCCTCTTCCTAATATATGATTTCATACATCCAAGACTTATATCTTTCATGTTTGTTGCAGTAGTGGCTTGTCGTACAGATCATTTTATTCTTAATTGAATGCAATACAATCTGTATGCATTACATTTTCAACTTAGTGTTTTTCTTATATTTTAAATCGTAAAACTATTGATTTTTTATTTCCTCAGAAAATTCCTAAAAAGTCACTAACCACTAATTTCAATTTTGAATCAATGAAGATTGTAGAATATTGCTTTCTGAGTGCGATGACACTAAATGCAACTTTTAAAATTAATTCGTTTGGCTTTCATAGCGAACTGAAAAGTATTCCCTAAAAGCTTTCTTTTTAGAACGACTTGTTTTTTATTCAAAAATTCGAAAAATATGTACGAGTATAAACGTTTCTAAATTCTTATTTATGTATGTGGTGTAATTTTCAGATGAATCTGCCCAATAGGAAAAATATTTCTCCAAAAGTGAGTCAGTCCCCTTAAAATTATTTATAGGAATACAAAAAAAATATTGATGATTTACTACGAGGTATTCATTTTTCATGGAAACAAACTTGTTTATATGTTTTCCAATACGTAAAAATAGTGTGTCATGACACCAAACCGAACTGCGGACCTTCATCAAAGGTCTGAAAAGATTCATATTTTCTGTGGGGCTCTGTTTTTACAAAAGTCCTTAATTTGTTTTTAATAAAAATTCTCCTGCGAGGAATCGTATTACTCTGTCTAAGTTGATTTGCATGACAGGTACAAAATGTTACTTTTAGGAAATATGATGCTCTTGCAGTATATCTCATCGCCACTGAACTGCAGCATCGTCTCTTCTCAGCATTGTTTCTTGTCGTTTCTTGTACTCGCATTACTATCTTCGCTTGGTGATTGAATATTTTTCTCACTGTTGTCAAACCTTTTCTACCAGAAGCTGATAGAAAACCGTAGTTTTTCTTAAATGATTTCTTGCTAAGCAATTGAGCTAAGCAGTATTTACCACTGAGTCAAGCCATATTGCATATGTGTGAGATGAAGTTAACATTCGCATAACAATCAAGAAAAATTATTGAAGTTCCATTTTGCAACGATCAGTAATATTTGAATCGAATATATGACCTAAATTACTTTAATTTACCGCTTGAAGGAGCACAGCTCCAAATAAATTATGCATTCGAATCAAGAGCGACTTGTAATTGCCACGAACGAGATACTCCCTCCCCGTTCACTCCACTGCTACGGAGTTCAGCAACTAATTTCTCTGCGGTATTTCGCAACTTTTTCTCCGTACTCGGGAATTGCGTTTTACCTTTGATCGTTGAATGAGACTACCGCGCTTCGTTGAATCTCGTTACTTGAGGGAAATTTCAAGATCAAACTCCGCTCGATTTAAGCAGTAATCCCATATTCCATGTCAACCATTGCCATTCCTTGTTCTTCTCGAACTCTTGATAATTTCGTTTCAATCCTTCTCATCATAAAATTGAGGAGCCAAAACTTTCAATGCAAGCTTGTGTAAAAAGATTCTTGAAATGACATGAGAGTGCTTTTAAAGATGCAGGAGAGTGCTCTCATTCTGAAAATTTTCGTGTTTGAACATTTTTCGAAACTCAGGTTTTGCACAACTGTTTTGTGAGTGGACTGAATACTTTCGACAAGCATGTTACTCTACACCGAACCAGAAGACATCTCTGACCCTACCTGTTAGTTACGGATATACAGATCAAATACAAGCTGATCGCGTTGTTTTTAGCCAACGTCATTCCCAGCCACTCTTCTCCCGGTGCCCGACGATGGCCGTCATTTGAATTAGACTTAACGTGTGAGCGTGTGTATGTGATTCAATGCTGAAATTTTTCACACTTGTAATTTATTTCCAATCAATGATTGTCCAATGATTGTCAATGATTTCCAATGATTGGCCTCATTACCCATTTCAAAAGGACGAACTGATTTTCTCGTGAAAAATTTCTACTTCCACTGCCTCGTAGCTTAAATTAACTCAAGCCTCATGAACGATGCTGAAAATGCTTGGTAAATTGGGTGGAATCTTCAGCAGTTTTAGTACAAACAAGCAGGCAAGAATGATCAAGTGAAAGGCTATTGTTTTACAATGAAACGTTTCCGCTATTTACCTATCATTAGTAAAGACATGCCTCTAGAATTCATTGTTAAATGAAAATTAAATAACGGTATGGAACAGAATTCTGAAAAAGAGAAAACAAAACTAAAAATACAAGGACGAAACGTTATTCTGGTAGTTTATGGACGGCTCTAGTTGTAAATATATGCAAGAATATTAAAATTTTAATATTCAAAGGACTTGAAGCTTGCGTATTGATAGTACATGAACTAGAATCTGACACTAAATCCGAGAAAAGTGCACAATCGCTGGCTGCAGAATGGGGTGGGCGGGCTAATTGAGCACCAGCTCGTACGTTGACCCTCTTGTGCTCAGCAACTCAAATCTGGATATTACGTCTGGTCATCCCGACATACTCAGATGTACAGCGTGCTTAACAATATCTGTGAATTATAGGAGACTGATCAAGAGGCGTCAACCTATCTATAAAGTTGGAAGAGGAACAATATACTTTAATAATCAGTACAATGCGGCATTTCAAGTTAGAAAGAAAACGAGCTAATGCTTTCAATAGATTCTGATGTAATTTTCCTGAACATGGTCTAAGAAGCATTGACAAATAGGTCGGGCTAAAGCGGCGCATAGACGATAAATTTGATTGTCAATATAATTCTCAGTGATGAATATTGGCAATTTAATTGATCATCTGTGGGCTTGATTGGTGACTGTCAATTAATTGACTCCATGTATTGACGCAATCAAATCAGTTTGATTTTCTATTGATGGTTCGTCAATATTTCATTCTTAGCTCTGCAAGTCGTAATGTATAAACCTGAGAATACTTGGAATATCATTTTGTGTACTCGCAGATCTGGTACTTTTTGCATGCTATAGGACGCACCTACAAATATCTGGTGCTTCTTATATCTTATTATTATATTGTATTATTTGAATGTAGTTAAGTTATTTTATTTACATTTATTGCCCTACTTGTTTAAATTATCTTGAAAAGTATAAGCTTGGTACTTTTTATGGAGTGATCAGATGCAATAGATCATCAAATAATGTAGCGTCAATTAAAAGATAGTTCTTAAAATCTTCTAGCTCATTTGCACGTAATTCCTTGAGCAATGCGTCGGTTCCGAATATTCTGCCACGTTGTCTGAGCCAGTTTCTGTCCCATGTCTTGCGTTTACCCGGGGATTTTCTAGGAGATGAAAAGGCCAAGGCGAGGGCTACAATGGTAATTTCTTCGTCGTCCATCACGTAAGGTGTCCGCAGAGAAAATGACCGGTTTTCATCAATGATATTGATGGAAAAACTGACGCCATTTGTGGGAAACAAAAGATCTCATCAATATATTGAGTCAATGATGTAGACAAGTAAATTGATCGTCTATGGGCCGCTTAAGAGATGATTATGAAATTGCACTCGAAGAAGAAGAAGAAGAAGTAAATTTACCGTCTATAGTTTCTATCTAGTTTCTCAAACACGGATGACCGGTAATTATTTCTAAGGAAAAAACATTTCAAAACTTAGAGTCATTTCTAAACCTGATCTCTGTCAACGCTTCGCTTCAGCCCTGTGCAGGAAAATTACGTAAGGATTCACTGAAATTTTTAGTTCGTTACTTTTCCGTCTTTGAAATCCTACATTGTACATAACATTAAGTACACCATTAGCTTCTTTCCTAACTTTGAGGGTAAGATACTGCTTCTTTTCCAGTCTCCTCTGCAGACGCAATCTCCAGACAAGAGTTACTGAGCACAAATTAAAGGGGTCAGCGCGTACCATCAGTTGCTCAGTTAACTCGTCCGTTTCATTCTGCGGTTAAAGATCACGCATTTTCCTGTGATTTAGCACTGGATTTTAGTCAATTTGCAATCGTTATGGAAGCTTCAAGTCTTTTATATTTCATGGTTTCATAAGACTTGATTAATTTTAAAACTAAACTGACTATAAATCACCAGTTGAGTCCATCTCCTTTGAATGTTCTCACGTCCTAGAGCTTTCAGTTGTTTTTCTCTTCTTCAGAATTCAGTTTCATACTCGTAATAATTTCGCTTCTACAAATAAGCTTTAATTTTATATAATCTGTTTCAGACGTATTTTGTGGTTGAAGATGGGATTATGTTTGAAGCATTGCACTTTAATACTCGTACTATGACCTTCAATTCGTTCATTCGTGTGCTTGTATTTATCTTAAGACGCTGAAAGTTGCAAAAGGTGCGTTTAAATAAAGGTGATATTGTCGCGATTAAAATTCAAAACGCATATTTAATCTCGTATTCAAAGCATTTAAATTCACTTTTGTCCTTTCTCTTGTCACAGCGACTCAGAAAATTACACTCGTCGATATAAGCGTGATCAGTCATCACCAAAGCGTAGGAGTTTGGACAGAAAATTCATATCCGATTCTGGACACCGAATTGATTGCATGTGTGTCAAGCGAGGTATTTATTTCAATTGTTCATCAATGGTGATACAAATACTACAAAAAATTAAATTATTTCTACTAACTTGAAAATGCTCGCCAAGGTACACTTAACATTGAAGAGATATTTGTCTCAGAAGCGTGGCCACCACTTACTATCCATTTGTACTTCCCATAACCCTAGCTGAGTGAGTTGCAATAATGATGATACAATGCAGTACCTGAGTCTGTGATACGCCAGCTCGTGGTTATTAGAACGCTGTTTCAATATTATTCAGAATTCTCATGTGAAATAATATCCGATTTATTTACATATTGATTGTCCCTCAAATGTTAACGCATAACGTCAATTCATAGGAATATGGGGAAATGAAATTTAACCCATGGATTTCAATATATTTTGTTGAAACTTATATTGAATAAATCAAACTCCGAAATGCCCCCCTTTCGCTTTGACCTCCAGATCCAGACGACGCGTTACTGAGTGGCATGAATTCCTAGTTTCTACTTTCTTTCCAAAGCAAACAATGAGACCTGAAGAACTTATTTGAAAGCAACCTCACTTGGACAAGATTTAGCATAGCTAGGACAACACTTATTGCGATGGACTTGATAGGGAAGTCCATTGGATTAATGTCAAGACCAGCCATGTTCACATGTTTTTGTCCTAAAACCCTTTAAAATGATCCTGGCACAATTGTTGGGTCCATTTCTATGTGATGGGGCTCCATCTTGGGTGAAAACGTATTACATCCAAAGCTTATATATATATATATATATATATATATCTAGAGTAACACAATTTCTATCAACATTTCGACATAACGTTCAGGGCTTACGGGTGCTTCCTTTAGAATAAAGACCAAAGGAGACTCGAATTAATCAAAAGCTACTGCGTCCCACTCCATCACTCCCACTGGTTTGATGACTCGGAGATGGGGACGACTACCTTCAAGCGATTATAATCGCTTGAAGGTACTGCATCACGCACATCAAGTCTAGCATTCTGCGACGTATATATAGGACAGGCTCTACCGTGAAAATCTTATTGTCAGACCAGATAAATACAGTTTTGTCTGCTTGCTAAACCACAGCCAACATCAGTTTTCCCACGTCTTCCTGTTCCTTCTAGAAAGCTGTTGAAAGTTATTGTTTGCGTTGCTTTTTTCGTGAAGTAAGCTTTAATGGGTTTTTAAATACCCGCTGAAATAATTCACTTGAAATAAACACCTGTTTTTTTCATTTTCATCGTGCATTTTCGAGGATTTCTTATCACTCTTTCTTGCGCTTTCTCAACCATTTCGAAACGAACTGGACGTTTTCGTTTAAGAATTAGCTTCCTTAAGGTCTTGCTTATACATGTACATCGTTTCCAAACATAGTACGTAGATTTACGAAACACATTTAGCTATTCGTTTTAACTCTGTTGATTATTCCAGCGGTTTATAACGCGACGATTGCTTAATTTTTGCGTGTGACGTCATTTTGCTTGAAGTCTCGTTTGCCAAAGAATCAAACAAAAAGACAAAAAGAATCAAAAGACATCCGTGCTTGAAACTGTCGACACACGCACTGCAAAAATATAATGATTTCTTTAAGCTTCAATGTTCTGGATCTATTGCAAAAGTTGTTAGACACTTGTAGGATATAATTGACTCAATTAAAACATGCGTCCTACAGAACTGTATCAAGATACAGGTCGTTAAAGTCCGTTATTCGTTATGGTTGTGCGAGTACATAATTTTCAATAGACACGAGATCCACGGTCAAGTATGAAGCATCTTGTAACAAAGTGAGCACGTTTAATCCATTGTGCTTTTTGAGGCGGATACTTTCAAGGTAAATGATTTCAAAAAAATTTCTTAATTAGATGAAAGGTTTTTCAGAATTTCCTTTCCCTTCAAACGATACACCGGTAAAAATTACCTGTGGACAATATTTGGACTAAAACCTCAGGAGTTCTGTATGTTACTTTACTAGCGTTGCGCTGGTGACGTCGTGCTGAATGCCATGGAATTCAGAACTGTAGTACTTTCAACAACAACATACAAATCATAGATGCTTGAAAATATTCTATTTAATGAGGGCAGACCGGGGATGAGGGCAGACTTATCACTGAAGATCATTTCGTTCACTAAAATTTAAGGATAAGATGATGAAAGTACTTCCACCGTAATCCTGTCAGAGCGGTAGAGGCAAGAGAAAGAGAACAATAAAAGTGATGTACGGTTCGATTTTGTCGAGTAGCTTTTGTTCATGGTACACTGACAATAAATACAGCCAATTTTACGAAGCCTGTTGTATTCTTGAAAAAAAATTCTCCTGAATTCTTAAGTGTTTTAAGTACTTAAAAAAAAAATCCCCAAAAATTAAAAAAAAATCCAAAAAATCCAAACATAGAAGTATTTCGCACTGAAAATAGTTTACAGTGTTTAACATTTTTAAATAAACACTAGTTACATGTCATTTATTATGTAGAGGAGCGTTCATGTTTAAGAATTCTAGAGTACATTCTTATTCGAGTGAAAAAAAATCCAAAAAGGGTTTATTAGCTGGAGAACTTTGACTCAATGATGCTGCCATTACCTTTGCAGTAGTTAAAGGCAATTTCATCGAGCGATTGCCGAATTATTGTTGACATTGCGTGGCTGACTTTCATTTACAGACTCAGCTTGGAATTTGACTGATATGCACGCACTTTCACCGCGCTGGGTATCGTTCTTTTAGGCCTGCGTGCTGAGGGAATGTGTACGCCTTGACGTCGCCTCTGCCACCCACCGCACTGCGTACAGAGCTTCATTAGACAGGAATTGGTAACTCTGTAACTATGGAGATATAACTTTTTTCATCAGTTCTCTCCCCTTCTGCTACCAACATCTTATGCTACCTCCATTTAACACTCATTCCGTGAACAAGTTTCTAAGACTGTCCCAGCCTTTAAGTAAGACATTATCAAACCTACTTAACGGCTTTAATTTGGTTTTTATTTTTATCTACAACACTAAATATCTACACCCGTTTTATTCACTAGAGTATACATGAAATTGAAATGCAGAAAAATGATTTCTGTAATTTTATTTCTCCATTTGTGTCTCTTTTTTTATGTCGATGAAATGTTCATCTTCCCGCAGATGAGAGGCTTTGAAGGACCAACGGTAATTATAACGTTTTTTTTAATTATGCTCATAAAATTACTGAGTCAGAAACAATTTTACCTCAATAAGTACTATATTCAACGCCACACTGACACTTGCACGACTGAGTTAGTGCTTCATCTGCAGCTCAAGTTGCACTTGCGAACGCATAGTACTTATGTCGAACGTTTACTTCTTTTTATCTGCTGTACATCTAACTTAGAGGATTTTATCACTTCAGTACTGAATGTGATATCTTAGAATCCGATTTGTTTCTGTTCAAAATTTTCTTTTGAAAGCTCTAATTATTCTATCTCTCATAATCCGGAAGAAGTTGATCACGTAAGTGTTAAAAGTCGATATTAACTAGGCTCTGTGATCGTTAAGTATCTGGAGCACCGTCTGGAAGCGTCGTGTGTGTGTCTTTACCGTATTTCCTGCGCTAACTTACGAAGCCAAAATTACTACAATGGAAAACAGGTCCAGAACCAAGGTCAATCCTTTGCTTCCAGCCACGTTATTCTTTTTTCGATAGATCATGCTGACATTAATCTTTGATTTTTCTAAGTTTTTGTGCAAAACAGAAACAGGTGTTCAGATTTTATCGATAGAAGACTGCGTTTGAATGACGCTATTCACATTCAAAACCGTAGAATGGTAGAAATATTTGAAGCTCAGCATAATAACTGATCTGAATAGGTTGTCATATTCATAGTTGCGAGGTTTTGGGCCCCTTTTGAATTATAATAACTACAAAATTAATGCATTACCCTTCTAGAATTCAGCTCAAGTTTACAATGGCTTTCAATTACTCCTTCATTGCGGTGCAACCCTTCATTTGAAGTCTAAATTGCTTATAATTGTAATTTCTTTGATCCATTCGGAAAATTTCAATCAATCTCAAGTAAACCTACACTGAATGTAAGTTATCAGTTTATTTTTGTGCGTGTCATAGCAGAGTAAAATTACAGTGCTGACTAAGCAACCTGTAACCGATGTCAACATGACCACCAGCTCTGAGTAGACCTACAAACCCGGTCACCACCGGTGGAGATCAAACCGCGAGATCTGAAAGCAAGCATTGTGTCTGAGCATGAGGCTCAAGGGGGCAAGTAACTCGTATTACGGCGAGCTACATCAGCATGCAGCGCCCGTTTTCATGCACTCCCGGCCTTTCAGGCCGCGTCGACTAACGCCGGCGGAAGCGTCATCGCGATAATAGTTTTGGAGTATTTGTACACTTCTATATTCACTTTAATCTTCCTCAAAACGGCCCTTGAAGGTAAAGTAAATGCCTTCCGTCTAAAGTGTCAAAAAAAGATGGAAAAAGAGTATGAGCTCTAAGTTGAGGGCTTATCATTGAAAAAAGTAGTAAAAATCCTACACCCGTATGATGATTCTGGCCAGAAACTCTCTACTGGTGGCGTAAACTATACAAACTGAACTTAACACCACGTCCACCGATTACGAATTAAATATTTTAAGAAGCGTTAATACTATCACACCTTAAACACTGACTTATTGTACTGCATTAATATTATTTGTAACTTCTATGCTCTTAAGCTGTGGAAGCATCGGCGGAGAGAGGAACGAAAAAAGGCGATGCTCTCGAAAAAATGTAAATGCTTACAAAACATGGCTGAATCCATCTTCGTTTAGTCCCAGTTACGTCAAGATCTCGTGTATTTTTATTTGTTTCCCTTCATTTACGCGTACCTCTTTGATTTAAAATCTAAAAAATCGTTAGCATTTATAGACGTTGCCATGGGCATTATAATTATCATTTGGAAAAAGTCAGTGATAAATTTAAAAATTAAGAGCACAGACGTATTTAACTAACAAGTATGTTAAAATAGTAACCTGGCAAGCTGACAATTGGGTTCGTTAACTAACACCGCGAGAACAGCTTGACAGCTGTCCTACAGCTTGACAGCTGAATTTGTAAAAACGGGTCCTTAAAAAAATCTTATACGGCTCTCATAATAATTGGTGGATTTAAAAAAACGTTATAGAATTCTGAGAAATACCAGTGTTGTTTTGATTACTTCTAGAGTAGATTATTTTTTATCTGCTGCCTTCCTGAACGCTGGCAAGAATCGGCGCGATTTCGCAAGCTGTTCATTGTGGCGCTGGTTGGATTCGCTGGATTTCTACCTCGATTGATGCTTCGAGTTAGTTTAGATTTATAGAATTTTCACCGTAAATTCTTCTTTTTAGGGTTCGCCAGAGGAAAACACCAACTCAAGCCATCCCCCAAGGGGAAATCCAGCGAATGGGACTAGGTTTTTGAACAGCTTGCGTAATCGCGCCCATTCAAGTCTGCGCTCACGGGAGCAGCACATAAAGAAATTATCCTCAAACAGTACCCAGAATAAAACTAGTGTACCTCAGAATTGCATATCTGCGTTGTTTCTTTTAATTCCATCTGTTATTTGGAAAGTCATTAAAAATATCTTAATGAACCCATGTTTAAAATCAGCCTGTAACTGGCGACCTACAGATATTATTAGGTGTCATGACTTCTTCGAACACTGCTGACGTGAGTCACACTGCAGTTAACTATGGAAGAGTTTGGGAACGTTGATACTTTCGGAAATACTTATGTGTTAACGTTGAAGCGTTGAGCCTTTTTCGTTATTATTTTGTTAAATTGTTTCGTGATATTTCCTATCACTATTCGAGAGGTATTTTCGATTCTCTAATTGCATTTAGAAGAGCACCCATTTTTGCGTACTTTGGATATATTTTTTGACTCCCCATCAATTTTTTTTCGCTGGCCAAAAATTAAATAAACCTAGGATTTTGTGCGAGAAAACAATCGAGAGAATTTCTAGCGTAGTCCAACAATATGCTCAGTACCTCACGAATTTGTAAGATAATTTTGCAATCGGTTTGGAAACCAAAAGTTTGATTGAGCATCGCTGCTATTGTTTTTATGTATGTCATTCGTCCTGGACATTGGATCAAATCTTGTACGTAGAAGGCATGGACTGTCTCTTTGCATCCTTTTTTAGAGATGTGAGCACTGGTTTTACAAGGAGTGATTTGCTAGCAAGTTTTAACTCACAAATTCAGTGAAGCAAAAAGATGGTATTATTGGTTGTTTATTTCGATCTTTCAAAGTCAGTAAGATACAAGAGTGCACGAGACTGTGAGGAGAAATCGTACATAGAAATGGGGATTTAAAGTTTTAAATAAAAACTCGCCGAGAAATGTACCCAAATTTGTATTTTCCCATCCAGCATTGATTGGCTTTAAGCTATGGAGAACGCTTTTGTAGCGTTATTCTCGTGTTGTGCACAGGGATGGAAAAAACCCAGGGTTTTTTAAAAAACCCAACCCACCTGGGTTTTTTTGGGTTAAATTGGGTTTTATGGGTTTTATTGGGTTTTTTGGGCTTTATTGGTTTTTTGTAATGCCTGTTTTTGTAAAAGAGCTATTCACACAACTCCCGTTGCCCCTATTTCAGATTTATATACATACACTTATTGAGTAAATATTGTTATTTGATTACTTTATTTCCAACATTATATTACATTATTATATGAATTATTACATTATATGAACAATATATGAATTAAGTTTGTCCATCACAATTACCATTTACCAATTACCATATGCATAGAGACATAGCTCTGCAGTCTGTAAAGATATAAGATGTCCAAAGAGAATTGCTATGCTCGTTAATTCATAGTAAGTTGTTTTAGCAGCAGACAGGCGCAAGTCATGTGAGAGGGAAGCACCATGCAGATCATAAGTAACCACCACAAGCAGATTGAAGCAAGACAGCTGCACATCACTTAACAGTCATGCTGTTAACAACTTAACATGTGTATTGTGTGAGCTGGAGTGCTTAGCTGCGCAAGTCAAGTCAGTCAACCACACTGTTACATGTTACAACATGTAGTGACATGCCAAATTTTTTTTTAAATTTGCCAAAAAATTCACTTTTCGCAGTACAGGATAGCAACAAACACTAAAATGATTGGAAGTAAATGCTCTAACTGATTCCATCGTCAAATTTGTTCCAGTGCAGCTTGAATGCTCCCCATAGGCCAGTAGTTTCTTTACTTTCTCACCTCATGATGGCTGCGGTTGTCTTGCCCCATCTGACTATAATAGTTAGACTTATTTCAATTTAAACAATTTGAACAATTTATTTACCACAGGTGGTACAGAGGTAGAATGTTTCTTAAGTCTAATACAATGGTCAAATTTGAGTATAGCTACCTGTGGGCCCGAATAAGTTCAGCGACTTCTAGGGCATCCTACCATTACATTATTCTAGGGTGTACAATAATGTTTAACCTAATTCACTTAGCCTAGTTTCACATTAGACTGATCAACAAGATAATGAACTTGATATTGATGTTTCATTTTACAACATTTAAGGCAAAGCTCTCACAGGAGACTGATATTGAAGAGTGGTTGGCTGAGTACTATCCAGAGTTCATCGGTGCGCTTTACTCCTATAAATTGAAGGACTCCAACATCTTCCCAAAACACATGTTCAATGAGAATATCACTAAGACAATGACTCCTTGTTGATGGTGGGATATTCAAGCCATGAAACAGCAGAAAATGCAGATTCATGAAAAAATACTGGCAGAGGGTTGCTGCAAGTTTATAAGCAATCTTCATTCTTGCCCCGCAAGTTCAGGATCCATTGAGAGAATTTTCTCAACATTTGGAATTGTGTGGAATAAATTGAGAAATAGATTAGGATCAGAACGCGCACATAAATCGTCTCAGTATATCGCCACCTCACGAATGATCATGATGTGGATGACAACGATGAAATGGCAGTGGATTTAGAAAGAGAAACACAGTAGTATTGTAGTAGCAGTCTAGTCTAGAAGACAGTAAAAATTCAGAAGTTTCTATATTACGTAGTCAAACTGCATTTGTTTCTAAATTTTTGTTTTTTTACTTTGGAAATGGAATTCATTAAAATATATTAGCCTCTTGAGTTTTTTTGTGATTAAGGTTTTTCTAATTTGATTTGTATAGGGTTGGTGTTTTGTTTTTCAATGTTTTCTTGTCATAGTCATGCACATGACTTAGATACTTATTTTGACAAGATAAATATTCAGCTCATTTTGATTCTATAAGCTTGAAAACAAGTAAAATTTACATAATAATAATAAAACCCAAAAAAGCCCAAAAAACCCACTACTTAGTGGGTTTTTTAGTGTGGGTTTTTTTGGGCTTTTTTGGGTGGGTTTTTTTGGGTGGGTTTTTTATGTGCCAACCCTGGTTGTGCACCAATGTGCGGACCGGAAAATGATCTTTCAGGCCCTCAGCATTCAGAGCGTGTTATATTTATGTTCTGGACCTAAAAATCTCTGTGGAGTCTGCCGAAGTGAATATCTTATCTCTGTCCAGAAATACTTATTATTACAATAAATTTAAAATCACAATTTCGTAAAATTGGCTATTCTTACTGGTTCAAAAGAAAATCAATCTTTCGGATTCGATCTGAAGTAACAATTCTGGCAAAAACAAATGTGCAACCTCATTGCCGCGATAACATCTTCTCTGATCATTAATTAGACTTACATGTCTACCAACACAACAACTCAAAGGAAAAGCTTTAACAAACTTCTTTACCTCATAATCGCATACAAACTTAGAGAAAAGAGTAAATTTAAATTTCGTATGTAAAGTGTATAACGGCTAGCATCAACATTGAGAGAAAAAAAGTTGATAAATAATATGAGACATACGAGGACAACATGAATTATAGGTGTCTAGGCGCTCTCACTTCCCTCGCATGTCTCCCAGTAAACGATGAGGTCTTGTCAACTCCTATTATCTTTCTATTTTATTTCACCAGAACGCTAACTTCTCCCGAAATTTTACAGGACTTCTTCGAACACTCGTATCTTGAGAGCCAGTTTCTGTTACGCGCACAGGTACGCTGGTGTTATAGTTTTACCCTTTGATTCGCGTGAGATTCTGCCCCTCTGTATTTACAGCTGAACCTTGCAGAAAGTACAAAATCCTATTTAACTTACCTTCTTCAGCCTATCGTGGCTAAGCAATTCTTTTACTCTTTTACACTGATCATCTGCGAGGGTTGCCCTCGCTCTAGAACCCTCCCCTTTTACTTTAACTGTTCGACAGAAAAGTTGTATGTTACCGCCATATTCGTATTAAATCATGCATGCTGGTAAGCGTTTTTTTTATGGCTCTTCTAATACGCGAGGTTTCCTTGGGCAAAACCCCTTGTTTTTAATAGGAATGCCTTGAAATTCCTTTAAAAAAAATTATGAGGGTATTAACGTTTTTTTTACCTTCCAAATGAGGTTGTCGTTCAATCTTGCAGTGCATATATTGCTCGAGTGAACATCCCTCCCCCTCGGTCTCTTACAACTTAAGGATCGCGTGGCTTAAAGAATATTGCGTGGCCCTGTGAGTGTGATGAGTACGCGCCTCTCCAGTTGTAAGTCATTAATTATACTCATGAATGATTCACATCTAAAACATAGAATTTTTGTCGCTAATGTTGTTTTGTTTAAAATTAACCTTGGTTTTACAATTCCCTTACTTACATAAATATAATGGTCGGTAATAACTTACAGATGAACACTTTTCCACTCTGCGTTTAAATTTTTCATGGCCAAATATTCATGGAAGTCCATGATCATTCACTAAATAAAAACTCACAATTGTTGTTTGCTTGGTGGGTTGATCCGTCTCTCTGTCACGCTCCTAATTAAGGATTTATGACCGTATCTGTGATACGAGTTTCATCAGTGCACAAGTACAAGATTATTTTACTCATGGGGACTATATTTTTATCGTCCACATCTGGAAGATTTATTTCAGGAAAATGCTGAATCCCGTCATTTCTGATGGGTCGTGTACACTAGTTTGATATGTTGCTCTATTCTCTGCTAGTACGCCCGCCATAATGCTGTTACACAACTTATACTGCCGCATCGGCATTCCACTTGCTCGTAGCCCTGCATTTATAAGGTGACAGCCGTGTTGGGGGCCGCGAATGGAATGGTGTCCAAATGATAGTTTGAAGTGCTGATTTTTATTGTTTCCTGAATTGAGAGTTTGAATTTCTCATTCTTTCACCCTATTGTGATATGATAGTTAGGTTCATCTATGATCAGGGTTCATTTTGTTCCTGGGCTGATAAAAACATTCGTCCTGTATTACGTGTCTGTTCCGTAGAATCGATTTATAGTTGGTAGTTTCTCTGTGCTGTAAACGTCACCGCGAGCAGGCCGACGAGACGTGTCATTGATTGGTCCCGTGTTCGCCTGTACTTTTTTCCCTGTCAGGTCTCTCAAGTGAAGTGCGAGCTGAGAGTTGGTCTCCTCCAGTTTGTTATTTTGATAGAGACTTGATAGTAGCCATAGCACTTATTACGTAATCAACAACAACTCTTGCGACAGAAGACGGTTGTGGGCTTGGATTTGTAGTCATGTAGGCCTTGTTTTCATTCGCTACTTCTGTTTCTCTCTTTGGGAGGTCAGCGTACCGTGCAACCGACCTACCTACAAGAAAAACATTTTATTTCCAATAGCGATGTTACAAAAGTACCTTCATTGGTTTTTAAAATATCTTAAAGTTAATACACTTAGATGACACACTCACACGAGTATTGTAATACCCATGTCACTAGTCGAAAAGAAATGATTGAGAGCAATGTACTCATAATGTGCTTAAGGGTACCATCCGAATTTTTCAACTTTTTTCGTCCGATTCGTTTAAAAATTGACCATTACATGTATTTTTTGAAAGTAAACTTTTTTTACTAGTGTCCCTTTTTGATTTAGGCCTTATTTTTTACGAAAAATTAGTTTATTGTGTATTTCAAGACGTATCAACTCGAGTTTTGATGCTAGAACAAAACCAAAAACAGTTTTAGAATCCTTGAAGCATTTCTAACAAAAGTATGTTATAAAATTTTAACATTTGAAAAAAAAATTTTGTGATAAACGAAATTGTATCATTACATCAAAGAAAATTATTTATGGGTTTAGAGCTACATAACTTTTTTCTCAAATTTGGAAGAAAGCCAACATACTTTTGTTAGAAATGCTTCAAGAATTCTAAAACTGTCTTTGGTTTTGTTCTAGCATCAAAACGCAATGAGTTGATACGTTTTGAATGTTGAAAGTTATAGGTTTTGGGTGTAAGCCATAAACAACATTTTTTGTTGAAGTGTAATATAATGGACAATTTATGTAATTGAATGCTGTTTTTATTTTTATTTTGATAATCTCCATGTATAACTTCATATTCACACTGTGAATTGTAATTTAAAAAAAATTAAAAAATTAAAAATATTATTTATTTTTATAAAAATTATGAAATTTTTTATTTGTTGTCTGATTCTTATGAAATTTGACTATTGTAACTTTTGAAAAAAAAAACACAATTTCTTTTATTCATTTTTTCGATTTAAACCTTAGTTTTTGACAAAATTGTACATATTGGTTTTTTAGTTCATTTTTATGTATATTTCAAGACGTATCAACTCATTGAGTTTTTATGCTAGAACAAAACCAAGGACAGTTTTAGAATCTTTAAAACATTTCTAACAAAAGTTTATTTTCAAATTATCCATTTCCCGTTTTGTTTTCTTTTTATATGGGTCAAAATGGGGTCGAAAATTCAAGATTTTTGTCCCTTTACCCACCCTGGGGAGGGGGATCTATTGTTCGCAGCTCCATAGAATTTTAGGACCGAATACTCCACCACCTAAGGGTTCTTTTCCAACAAAAACATTATGAAGGTCACCGGACCGACAAGGGCCTCGGATGGTAGCCTAAATCTACATTTGATGACACATGTAATGCTAATTATAAGAGACAACACAATTTTACGGAGTATGCATTTTCATTGTGGGTTGAGAGCACTTTTGAGAGTTTACATATAGATGACAAAACCTTCGGAATTCTTAGCGCCAGGAAATAATATTAGAATTGCTTGTTTCGGAAAATGTTCAAAAATGTCATTTCAAGGAAGCACGAAAAAAATAAATATACATATATATAAGCATGAGGACCACGAAAATTACTAGTTTTGTATTTCTAATTAAACAATTTTAACAAAACGGTCATTAGTAAACAACAGCGTCATCACTGATTCTTTGTACTCAGTTCGCATTTTCGTTTTATGCCCTTTAGATGGATACGAGGCCTGTCGAAAAAGTATCCGACCTTTGGCCAGAAAAAATACTTCAACAACCTGACGGGGTTGGGACCCTAATCCCCTTCAAAGTAGGCTCCTTGTGCTTCCACACACTTAGCCCACCGATCCTTCCACTGCTGGAAACACCTCTGGAAGTCTTCTTTTGGAATGGTGTTCAGCTCTGTCGTCGCGTTCCGCATTATCTCTTCTCTACTCTCAAAACGGGATCCTTTCAGTGGTGTCTTCAATTTTGGAAACAACCAGAAGTCGCAAGGAGCCAGGTCTGGAGAGTAGGGAGGTTGGCGAACGGTCGTAATTCCATGTTTGGCCAAGAAATTGCGGATCAAATGGGATGAATGTGCGGGCGCGTTGTCGTGATGCAAGTGCCAGTTGTTCGCAGTCCACATGTCTGGTCAAAATGGCATGTGCAGAATCTTTACTCACTCCAACCTCTTGGGCAATCTCCCGCACGGTCAAACGACGATCTGCCATCACCAAATTTCGCACCCTCTCAACAACAGCTGCACTCCGAGAAGTTTTGGGCCTGCCACAACGCTGCTCACTCTCCGCTGATGTGCGGCCATCTTTGAATCGGTTGAACCACTCCTTAATTTGTGTTACACCCATAGCATCTTCCCCAAACACCTGCTGAATCTTACGAATTGTTTCAATTTGAGAATCACCAAGCTTTTGACAAAATTTGATGCAGTGTCTTTGCTCAATTCGTTCAGTCATCTTGCAAGAAAACTAAATCCGACAAACACTTAGAACAGCACCTTACTTGGCGACCCCCAGCTAGTGAGTGGCCCAAGTGAATGCGGTGAAAAAAGTCAAGCATGCGCATTAAGATTCCTCCTTCCACCGTGCACAGTGGCGCCGCCTTAGAATCACTACTTTGCGCGGGAAAAATTAAGGTCGGATACTTTTTCGACAGGCCTCGTATAAATATTGTTTGCATTGACATTAGCGCTCCAAAGGGGAAGATGCCAGGTCCTCAGCTGAAAATTAAGCAAACCCTTTGTTGAATAGGATAAGGTTTTTGTTTTGTTTCAACCTTTTTGTTTACTGCTCGATTTTCAGCAAGTTCTATTTTCTTCATTTGATTTTATCGTGTTTCGTTATACACTCGCTAACCTGCTACATATTTCTATGCGCAAGGGATCTCACAAACATCTTTTGTACTAATTCCCGTTCCTTCCACGCCGCACTAAATGGTATCTCACTCGTCACTCCTTTCGGTTTTAGGTGCTCAAATTACCTTGTGATCTAATCTAATCCAAAAGTGTGAACATAATAATGGTAACTTGGAATAATCTTCATGCAGTCACTTCATCTACAATTTCGTGTAGTTAATACTCGTATCACAGGTCTGAGTGAAAATCGGCCCTGACACCATTCCTGCTGATTCATCTGTAAAATGACCTCCTGAATGCGAATATGACCCCCGTTTTCCCCCAATACCCAACATTTCCAGGGGCCCCTCCTTCTATCTATTTTCATCACTTCCGATAATTTGGAGCGATGAATAGAGTTATTTTAGTTTTTACATTTTTTTCTGAGGGGCTAGAGACGTGGAAAGTTCTAAAACATGAACAGTTGTAGCTAGGAGGTAGTTTACAATGGGAGGGGGGAAGATTTTTACCCTTAAATCAATTGTAAAAAATCATGGAAATTTTTTGACTTTTCCATTCTTTCTCACAACTTTTTCACTCATTTCCTATATATTCCAGCTTCCAGCTCCCCTCATCCTCCCCAAAAACCTCCCCCAACAAAAGAAATATGCAGCAACTATATAACAACAATAACAACAATATATAGCAAGAGTTGAGACGATTCACATTACGACGTCATGCGTCCCCAACACCTCGCGCGCACAGCTGTACGCAGGAATTTGTACATTAGTCCTGCACCATAATCCTTTCTTCCCTCGGCACATCTCTAGCGATCGTAGGGTCCACTTGTTTTCCTAGGCATGGATTCTGTGTTTCCAGTTTTTTAAATTGTGTAAAACGGTAAAAAATTTTTACTCAGGCTTTTTCGAAAGTGTTATCTTCCTAATCTGTGATGGTTTTGTCTGCGCATCGGATCTCCGTGACTTCCCGCTAAAGGAATACATCTAAATATTTCATCAAGTTTTTATACATATGTAACTGTTTCAATAATTTGACGAGGTTTTTTTCAAGAAGTGAAGCAAGGTTTATTTCTTACTCGTGTGAGCGAAAGTAAACATACAATTTTCTTGATAGCATCAACAACTTCGAGGTTCCAATCCTCAACATTCCATCTTTTCTTCCCGGCAACAGTTAGCTTTTGGAGCGCCGATCAGCTTTACGATCCGGCCAATCGGCGACTCTAGAGGCTTTGTTCATAAAGGCCTTGATTGTGATCCCGTTGAAGACCGCGTCATTTCTCACCGCGCCAACTCTGGGGACCTCTACAAAGTTAAGCCTTCTCATTTTCTCGAACAAATGAAATTTTGAAAAGCGCGTGGGAGAGAGTGTATAGAATTGTTGCAGAATTCTTCAGTGCAAATGGAAAAGTGAGAATCATTCTCGTTTTACAATTCAATTAATTAAATATTTCTAGTCATCCATAAACCTATGCAAATTGCTTAGTAATGGGCACATGGTCGCCAAATATGTTGACCCAGCGTCCTATAGTTATTGGGAGTGAGTAGGTAGAGAAGGCAAGATGGCAGCGATGCTTACTTAGGTGTAGATTTTCTTTTAGATATCAGATCAACCCCTTGTAGCAACCAGAGAATTGATTTCGAAGCCAGTGGTTGTACAAGAGTGAGGTCTGACGCGTGTATCACGATTCACGGCTGATGAGACGTAGTCTTTATTTTCGTCAAGGTAAGACTGGCTGCCTCTGATTCAACACTTTATCCCTAACTGTTAACTGATTTAGGAGCTTTAGAGCGGAATTAGGAGCCTAGTTAATACGTTTAAGAAAACTTGTCAACATGAAGAAATCAGAAACAGAATAAGAAAGGAAAGTAGAATGAAGCTGAAAAGAGCCATGAGAAGGAATACACCTCGCGGTTTTTGTTTTTGTTTCTTGTTTGAATATCAAGATATATGCTTCACGTTCTTTTCCTACGCTTGGATTGTGTTTTGTTTTATGTTTTAATATCAACTTCTGCGCCATAAGCCTGTGAGTGATCTTCAACGTCAATTTTGAAAAGGATAATTTCATTGTGTGCTGGTGTCGGAAAAATGCACACTAAATCTGAACTTTATGATCACGTTAGAACTGCTGAGCAAATTAGGCCTGCAACTTGCAGTACAATTTTTGTAATATTTTTTAGGTAGTTTTAGGTAGCTATACTTTTAAGCTTATTTTTTCGACAAGTAAGGACTGTAGGAGCAGGTGTCTGTCCTCGCTTCCTCTTTGTAAAATTGTCAAGGGTTCAACTGTTTATTTTTTAAATTAGCTTTAAATGTTAGTATAGCTACAATTTTACCGATACTTTTTCATCCTCATTGGGAAGCTAAAGCTATCAGTGTACTGAATGAGTGTACTGAATGAGTGTACTGAATGAGTATACCTACGTTCAAAGACGTTGGTTGAAATTTCCAGGCACTTCAATTAAAACGCGACATAAAGATGACCGCGTAAAACCTTCAAAATTATGCGTTTCATAATTCTTAACCATTTTCATGCACGAATATACTTCAAATAATCACTTTCGTTCTAACCCGTCGATGGTTGCCCATTGGTAGCTTACTAAAATGTTATTTATGCATTTTCTCATTTTAAAGTTTTGCTGGTATTTTTCACTGTTCTTAATTTTTTTTTTATAAAATTTTAAAAATTCTCCATTCATTAAATAGAGGATACCATTATTGAACGTTGTCTGTTCGCTTGCATAATGTTCATTTTGTGAACGAAGACTTATCTAACGAGCGTTGAGAATTTTAACTAGGGATGTATTATATTGCGAATTAAAATAGGGGTGGGATATATAATCACTCCCTTCTTTGTTATTGTGATATATTTTTAACTAGTGTGCACGGCCCGCCAGAAATGACGGGATTCCATACCTTTCTTGAAGAAATTTTTCAGATATGGCTGACGAACAAATATATCCATCCCAACAGTACCCGTGGTAAAAAATATTATTGTACTTGCGCACTGGTGAAATCGTGCCACAGATACTGTCATTATAACTATCCTTATGAGCGTGACAGAGAAATGGAAGGAGCAGACTCCAAACGAATAAACCAAGGGAATTGTTAGGTAGTAGCAGGAGCCGTGGAAATTCCACGTTGACGCTAGGTGGACCCGTCAACATTACTTACCTATCCTGCCCTATCATGTCCTAACCGAATCTATCCTGATAAAATGTCAAACGTATCAATGCATGTAAGGCCATCTTTCAATACACTGAGGAATTCGGTATCCATGATACCGCAAACTCAGTCATCCTATGTTTCTTAAGAAGCGGACACCAAACAAATATATAAATAAACACACAACGGGTATTATTAGGTTAGATAATAATTACAAAACTCACTAGAATGAAATCCGGTTAAGTAAAGTGCAATATAAGTGAACTATATTTCATAAATCAATATTACAACATGAAATCGCAAGTTCTTGTTTTATTTGAAAGAAGGGCAATAGAGAAATTTTAAGGGCATACCTGAAACTTGGAAACGCACTGCAACAGCTGTGGCCTCGCTGGTGACGTGCAAATTATTGCCCTAATTATGGCAGCGCTCCTCGAGTTCAACAATTGAAATTCAAAAATCTGGTGAACTGTACAACACTAAAGGATATAATATTTATCAAAAACAGCAGAAAAACAACAGTTACTTTTATTTTCCGAAACAGGTAAGAAAAGTAGGCAGTTGCTTTGGAAAAATTTATTTCTATTGAAATATTTTTATACACACAGACCATTACACGGTGAGAGAGAACATGCACAGCTGATATCCTAGCGTCGCTAAGGGAGGCCTTCTCACCATATATTATAAAGTTTTGATTTGTGCTTTGCACCATTGCCGATTATTTCCTAAAGGCTTTTAGAAAAAGGATTAAAGATTAAGAAAAAATTAAACCAAACATTACTTAAGAACAGGATTGTACTAGAATTGTGCTATAGTAACCCTTAGTAGTCCTGACAGTTATAAAAATGAAACATTCAGTACGAGCACATCGTTACTGGGATTGTGCTCTTGAGGACATTTCACGACATTAAGTTCGGGTTCTCTTTCAAAAGCTGTCAATATTTGTGTAAGAAAATGTTAATTGCCAATTCTTCTTGTCGTAAACTGAATTCGCAGTATGAATAGATCTTTAATTATCTGGAATTTTGTAAAGTGTGCAGTGTGACGTTGTGTTATCAAATTTCTATTGATCGATTGTAGCACACTCTCATTGCAATTTGGGGCCGTCGGTCAAATTTGTTTTTTCTCAATTTTGTGTCATGTGGATTTCATTTCGCTTCTCTTTCTATATTCTCTCCTGCTTTAGTGATCAAATTTTCCCTGCAATCGAATAAACGTTCTTGAAAAGTGAATTTATTCCCACTATGCTCTTTTACAGATTAAAATATAATATTGAGCTCAGTTTAAAAAGTACAATGATATATTTTATGGCCTTTCGTGATGCTGCTCGTAGAAAATATCGAATATTTGGCTTCAGAATGGTATAAAACAGGTGGAGCCGGAGACTGGTGCAGTAGCTATTGCTTTCACCAACTTGAAGAGCGGCTCAAAAAAAGTTATTACTCACCTGTATGTATATTAGTAGTTTCGTAGGATTTGAAATAATTATTTCTCATTTTGGGGGAATTGATCTATTATCCCCGAAATCGGTGGCGTTCATTAAGAATTGTATGTATTCACTATTTCGAAATACAATAGATTGTTATTGTTTCGGACATTTTATTCATCAGATAATATAGTGTTTCTTCTTGAAAGGATGGAAATTTTGAATGAAGACGTTCTCTATCATCATTGTGTTTCTGTTATATTTAGCTCAAAAGAGCCAGTGGTAGTCGAATACTGCCACAATATTTATTTATTCTGTAAATTTTTTTCAATGAATACTTTTGAGGTTAGGCAAGGAAAGAGTTTCGCAATATATATAAACATACTCTATACAAAGATATATTCGTATACATAACCTTATACTGTTCTTCGTTGTCCGCAGAAAATGTCTTACAGAATTACATCCTACAGGTTAACTGCGAAACAAATGTTAAATATCTAAAGTGACTACTTTTTATAATTGAAAATAAGAGTACACTTGCAGTTAATTTAGTATTAAAAAAGTATTTCCATAGATTAGAACGCAAATACAGTGTGTAGAACGTAAGTATTTAGAAAATAACCCATCGCATACAACTTTATACTGAAATTGAATTAATTATGACAAGCGTACAGTAATATGAAACAGTTTTATACTACATTTATTTTACATGTTTATTTATGTGTAATGCTATAGTTGAGAATTTAATTTGACTCAATTAAGAAGGAGCTTGTTGCTCTAGATTATTCGTAACGGTACTGGCACACCAACTACTGATCACTTATCGCTCGAAGCACCCCTCTCAATGAACCGCTGTGGGAATATGTTCTTCATGCGGAAGATTTGAATGTGGGAATCAGGACTCACTTTGTGCCATTAATTCCATGCTAAATGGTTTCTTCGTCCTTCCTCTCTTAGGAGTGCCTGCGTTGTGGTTAGAGAAGCTTAAAATTACTCATACTCAAGTATAATTTAACTTGTATTGGTGGCATTAGTGTTGGAGTGAGTGTAATGTACAGCTATGCTTCAGGGTATCATTGATTAGGAGTAGCAATAAATGTGAGTGAATTGATGAAGCGATCGAAGAAAGTATCACGAACAAAAGCTTCCGCTCCTGCTAAAGATGTTGAGGTTCGTAAGTTCAACTTCACAAACGCTCTCAACTGTCTTTGCTCTGTGGTGTTCCTTTAGCGTCGTTCCTCGATGGTACCAGAATTTATGTTGCGGCTGCACTGAATCTATCGCACGAGCAGTCAAGCCGGAAAGCTTTTTAGGATTTGTAGGGGGTAATACAGACCTCTCCATTTACGTTCCTCACGCAGCAACAGAGTATATTATGAGCTATTGCTTGACTACTGATTAAAGTGAAAGCAGTTGCGACGCGAGATGATAATTATGTCGTATAGCGTTTATAAATTGATTAACAGTAATCTTTTGATTGGACGACATATATATAGTTGCTTTAAACTAGTATCGAATTGGTTTCCATAACTTATATTGTCACTGTCAAAGTTTTCGTTCCAGGTTTTCACGCGATTTCAAAAATTGTCACCAGCTCTCAAGGGGACTGCTGTGCGAACATTCGCAACTGTGTTGTTCCCGTGCAGTTAGTCTTGTTGAGACTTTATTCCGATGCCTGCTGTTGAAATGCGGGCATTGTGGCCCTGCTACGGCGCTCTCTGGTGCACGCAGCTTCGGAGATGTTGAGCTGATCGTGCGAGGCTTAGTCCATTGGTGGCGGCGCTTTTTAAAACGACACCAAGCATAGAAATGCCAGTAAAAACTATACTTTAAACTCACTCGTATTTTTTAGGAAAATATTTTTTGAATAGATATTGCGAGCTCTTCGTATTGCAGAATAAATGTACTAATACTAATTGAAACTAGAAATATATAGAGTCCATTTAATACATAGTCGACCTCGATCCACAAAAAATTTTAGCTAGCACGACTCTGCGTATGCTACTTGATCCGCGGATTTAACAAAGGATAGATATTAACGAAAAGTTTTTTCATCTTGTGCAATAGTTCTTTTTAAATTTATGTCATTTTTTCAGTGAGAGTTTTTTATTCTCCAGGCTCTGTGAGACGAACAGATTGCCAGTTGGTAAAAAGTACGTCTTGAAATATCCAGACCACTCTCGTATAGTGTTGCAAAAACGTTACTAGGTTAGCGTGACGAAAAGAAAATTTGATCACCATGTATTAAGCTCCGGAAGCAGGCAGCACAACTCTTCATCAAACAAGATTTTTTTCTTTGAGCAAAAAAGCGCATCTCTTATTCAGTAGTCATTTGTCGGCGCGTCGCGTAATGAAGATTGAAATTCAAAGCGACTCTGCATTTCTGTGTTAGCGCTATTGCACAGGGAATGCTAGGACTAGAGTAAGAACAGGTCTGGCAAATCAGGTTAGAACCCAGAGTGAAGCTGCTCCTTCAAGCCAATGTCCTTGCAACTGACTTCTAAGCAACGACGTTTTTGGCCTATGGAAATGAATTCCCTTGATAAATTCAGAAAATTGAAACTTTAGAGTTGATTAAAATTTACCTACACTAACCACGTGAAAGCTTTTTCAATCTGATGAAGATTAAAACTACACTCACCAAACAAAGAGGGGTACATTCAGTTGCAACTCTCGTAGCTACAGAGAAGCTGTAGACCAGAAAAGTCACCGCTGTAGTTGCACAGAGGTAAAATAATACTTTAAAGTACCCTCGCCAATTCATGGAAATTAGGACTATAAAGTTAAAGAAATAGGGTGCGGTAATTCATAAACGCTAAGCCTGTTCAGGGTATTTTTTTTCCTTAAAACTTTCTAGTCCACACGAGAGCAGAAATTTGCCGATACATAGGGCACCCGCTGTCATTGGGGCTCGCAAGCCGCGCGTCGCTCCTGGCAGCAGCTGATGGCGGCCCTCCCTCCCGGAAATCGATCAATTTCTACTAAGTTCTTAATGGTGAACATTTTTTGTACATGCATTTCATGTAAAAATAGAATTGATAAATTTCTTCTCTTCGCTCTGTGAAAGTGCAGCCGGAGAGGCAAGTGTTCTACTGTAATTATATAATGGGTATTTTTTTCAGAACAACACACTAATCGACTTTCGAAATGTTTTTGCTTGGACCATGGTAATCACATCATAATAAACAACTTTTCATCTATGCCATTTCCTGCGCAAATGAGTATTTAATGAGTTATAGCGCTAGGTTTAGTTTCGTGTTCCATAGCAGTTTCAGTCATTCAAACAGCAGAAACCGTTGCGCGCTTGAGCTGTTAGAGTACGTTTGGGTACTTTGTAATTTATTATTAGCCGACTCCGCGGAGCCTGAACCCACTTCTAGGATCCTTTAGTTCATAACACAATAAAGGTTATCACCCAAAAATATTAGCGGGACTGGGGTCTTACTTAAAAAATACTTAAAGAATACCTAAATCTAAGGTATTCACTCTTACGGTTTCGCTAATGTTCACCGAGCTAGCCAGCCAGTCGCATCATCGTTCGAGCGCCGTCGAACGTAACGGTTTCTGCTGTTCGTAGTTCTAACTGCAATGCAACCCGCAAATTAAACTAACGCTATAACTCGTTAAATACTCATTTGCGCCAGAAATGGCGTAGAAGAAAAGTTGTTTCGATGTGATTACCATGGTCCAAGCAAAAATATTTCGAAAATCGAGTAGTGTGTTGTTCTGAAAATTTACGGTATAATGTGGGAAAATTATTTTTTATTTTCTTGAGTAAGACCCTCGTAGAATACGTAGTGTGCGAAATTGGCTCTCTTGCCCACATGAATGAAAACCATTGCTGTAAGACGTAGGGCTGTGTTTGTTTGGATTTGTTGCAATTATTTTGGCGTATAATTTTTATTCTCCAGCTCATCAGATTTTGACTTTCTTATCTCTGAGTTAAAATAAATAAAGGGTTAATTAATATTTGCCATTATTGAATTGAAATAGAATGAGTTTGATTTCAGTCACACAAGATTTAACTCGAAACATGATAAAGCCATGTTCATTCCATTCCAATTTAATATAATGTGGGGCTAGTTCGCATAACCTGAGATTAACTATTTCAATAAGATAATTAAAATAGGTCATGTAAAATAACAGTTAAATAATAAGCAAAATAAGTAAATGACAGGTGACAGGAAACGCATGTACTCTTCAAGTATGTAACCTGGATGTTCGGTCCATGTGGTAATTAAGCGAAGGCAATTAATTGGACTATTATAAATGTCATGGAAATGCGGAGGAATCTCCAAGACCAATATTTAATTCAAATTGGATTAAATGAATTTGGAAAATCTAAACATGAATGAAGCTTTACTTTTTGTGACTTCATCAAACGTTAATATCAACTTGATTTTATCAATCACAATACGAATTTAATCAAATAAGCATATGACCTAGCAAAGAATAATCGAATAATTACGAATTGAATTTAAATCTAATTAAACTTCACTCTCGTGGTCTTCATGTTCAAATTGTTAAATATTGATTAGATTTTTTGATTTCATCGCGAGTTCTCGTATCGTCATAACTAGTGTTTTTACACTCGCGAATGCATTTAAGGTAATATTTCAACTCAAATGACCTTAAATATCTAACTTAACCTATGTAAGCCACCCTAATGCAACTTACCCTAACGTAACCTATCCTTAGCTAACTTATCCATACCTATCCCATTTCAGTGTAACCTATTGGTCACGGCACCTTGTCCCTCCTCACCGGTGTGAGGAGAGTTAGGTGTAAAGGGTTTTAAACCCTCCATAGAGAGTGAAATAATTATAAAAACTTTAGGAGAAAGATTGACCGAGAGAAATGAGAAATAGAAAGTCTTACGCTGCATCGATCTGATCAACATAAAAAAAATTAGAAACTTAAGGATGTAATTATTGTATCTAGCACGTGAGCTAAATAAGATGGTATTATTGTGAATGAGCATGCAAATGCAGCACAAGTATATATTGCCCCAGTAGGACAATCTGTCGACAAAATATACGGGGGCAGTGTAACATGAAAATCGATCTGTCACTGAACTTTTAATAATAAATTATTATTCAAACAACAGAACCGTCATCCCACAAGGAATGGGCCAACATCTGCGATGAATGCACGCAGTTCACTCCTAAGCTATAGAATTTCCAATAATTATAATTAAGCATTAAACGAATTTTTCTCGCGTAACCTCCTGACTGCATGACGCCCATTTTCTGCGTTGGTGACTTGGCATTGCCCCTTGATCTATGCTTGAAGCATCAGGGAAAAGAACTCATTTTGTTACACAAGACCATGAATTTCACTCTAAAGCATCACTTTTTGAAGCATTTCTGCGCTGTCGTCTCGCTCGCCCTGTTGTTGAGTAGGACGACCTTCTCGCAATGTCCTAATTAAGGAGTTCCGAGCCGTTGCGGGGCCTTCATTCTCATCAACAGCGCGAGGAAAAGTGGTGAATTTCGTCATCAATAAACCTTTGTTGCCGACATAAATTACGCCCTTTGAATCTTATTGAGTAGCACCATCTCCTTATTAGTCCGTCCGATGTCTCTCCCGCGACCACATGCAAGCCCTCCTGAGGACAAAGTTTTCTCGTTATTATCTATTCATTTTAATTCGTTTTCATACAAATCAATGATTTTTCAAGCTTAAATTTGCTACAAAATGCATAAAATATAATTTTCACCAATAAACCCAATCGATTTGAAAGAAGAATTCAATTCTAATTTAGGGTAGCATTCGACGGCTTTCAATTTTCTTTTAAATCACTGATTAGATTTTAGGAAATGAACTCAATTATAACTGATGATTGAAGACTAATTCGCGCATGAATACAAACGATATGAAAAAATGAAACAACTAAAAATTTTAACTCTGACGTTTGAAATGACTTAAGATGGCGTCGCTAAATTCACCGGTTGGTTACAATGGAGCATTCCTAATAATGTACATAACATCTCTGAATTCAACTTAGTCAGTAAATAACGCTCAATATTTAACTCATTACTCATTACTTTGGTGAAAAAATTTAAATCTACGTTGTTTAGATTGGTATAGCAGAGTGGTGAGAACACACGTCATCGGCTAGCACTAACAAAAAAAGTATCATTCCCTTACGCCGCTCAAATATGCCCCAAACCCTTTATGTTAGAGGCTGATCATCACACTCTTGAGTCCGAGATTGCCCCTGAAAATGTTCTGCCTTCCTGAGGCCCTTGACATTCCTCCGCGTGAACATGCAAATATCAAAAGTATATCTACGTATTTCCCTTATCGTTTAGTGTCGTACAGACCTCAATGTAGAATTTAATTTATATCACTCATATTTTATAGTCCAATTACGCCCGCAAAGTTAGCGCTGAAATAAGCATCCCTGCGCTTACCCCCTCATCTACTCCAACATTCTCCTCCCTACGCTGTACAAATTTCATCCTTATTACTCTTCAGCGGGTCACTACCCTTGTATTCCTTCTTAAGCGTTGGTGTTTTTCCTGCGGTATTATGCAATCCTTTACACAAAAACTGCTAAATTATTTCCTCTAAGATGATTTACTCTTCTACTTCTTATATATAATACGCTTATGATGTCAGCTTCTTGACATATTCTTGTCAAGCCTGTACAATCCTTCTGCTTTTAGAAATGGCACTCTAGGCGTAAAAAATACCAGCATTATTTACCCACTCTGACTGCATTTGTTCGTTCGATTAACGCACCCCCCGCTTAGGTGTAAGGGTTCCCTATTTTGGGCGACCGAATTATGTTCTTTTAGGAATCATTTTATTAAGATATTTGATATCCGCTGCCGCCAGGATCTATAATGTGGCAAACTGTATTCATATGATTATAGAAATTTTTTAATAAATAACGTGATTGAATGATTTATTTCGGTTGTCATGATCAAGTGATTATGTTTGGAAAGCGAGTCGAGTATTAACAAAGCCGTATTTTCAAGGCAGTCATTTATCGTATTTAACAAAGTCGTATTTTCAAGGCAGTCAGTGTCGTCAGTACAATTTATAGATTCCATTTCTCACTCTTCCCTTCCCTAGGGAATTAAAACATGAAGCACTCATTTCTGTATTGAAACTGGTGAGCGCCGACAACCATAAATCATAAAGCTGTTGAGAGAGAAGCTGATTAGACGCGATAGCAATAATGGAGACTTCTTTCGACTCCATTTGGACGTTGGTAATGCGTATACGGGGATTCTGATCATATTCAAATTGAAGTAATAGGTATAGCGAAGCGAGATGGCTCTTCAGATCTTGTGATTAATCATCAGCCCCGTTTGATGTTCACTTTTGTGAGCCACTTCGAAATAACGCAGATTCATCGCCTAAGGTGATGAATCCTAAGAAAGGAAGAATCAATGTTTGATCTCGCTCAGCCGGCCTTCCGCACCAATCTGTCTTGCTTGGCTTATTCGTGTTTGGGGGGGTCGTTAAGATACGCGTCGTTAAGCTTAGGAACAAACGCGTTACGACAGTGATTAACAGTTAATTGGTGTTAATTAATTGGTGTTAATAAAAAATTGGTGTTAATAAAAATTGGTGTTAATAAAAAACTTTTATAAAAGCCTACAATCCTAATTAACAATTGAGAAACTATATCCATCATGTAATCTTTATAAAATGAATAAGACCCAAGTATTTAAAATTACAAAGAAAGACGTAGAAATATATGCTTAGAAGTGAATGGGGAAATGTTATAACCCCTTATGAAGTAGAGCTTCCGCAGTATGGATACGATGAAAGTACAGGGTAAAGATAACCACTCAACTGGTGCTTACTTGCGATGTTTTGGTGTGAGCTGGGCGTGGTCATCAGTGGTAGATTGTGGATCATTGTGCGTTTAATCATAGAAGATTGTGCAAAAGCTTGGTTTTTTAATAGAACCCATCTCGCACGAGATGGCAATTTATAGCTTTTTTCAAAGCATTGTAAGGAAATATCGTTGCCCAGACGCTCTCTTTCCTCGTTTACATTTCCTCAACGTTACATTTACCGTTTGGGAAATAGGTAGTTGTGTAAAACATAAGAAAACTTTTATTCCATGTTTTGTGGACCCTAAATTGTTGTACTGCAATAAGCAAGTTGCCTCGAACGATGTCTGATAAACAGGTAAATCTTCGTAGATCTTCCGATTCACAGGGAAATATAATTCTGTTCGTTTTAGCTGCCCCCATACGAAGGCAATAAAATGGATAAGATCAAACATATTTTCGAAAGAAAGAATACGAATCGTCTATTTGTGCTACGGACCTCATATTATATTTCAGAGTGAGTTCATTCGACGCTTAGAGACAGGAAAACTAAAAAAGTGCTCGCAGTTCATCATAATGGTGGCCCTCCGTGTTGTGATGTTCGATAAGACACGGAAGTCGTTTCCTGTTTTTAATCAAATGGAAGAAACTTGTCTCGGAGCGCGTATCCTAGTGGTTAGAGTTTGAATCCATCCCCGGATTCTAAATAGTATATATATTTTATGATATGGGTGAAAAAAAACTTAAAATCAGTCTGTTTAACATGATTAATCAATTATAAATCACAAGATAGGACTTTAGTGTTATAATATTATTGCAATTTACATCACTACACAGTGTAGTCTACACTGTCTCATAAATAATTCAACAATTGCATCAGAATATATTTTGTGGTTAGGTTTTGCAGGTAATAAAGAATAGTCTGCAATAGATACAATGGCAGCGGCCGATGTTGTTGAAACTGAAGCCTTTGTGTTGCGATACTATGTTAAAGATGCAACTGGAGAGAGTGCGAAGTGTATAAAGTACGGCAAGAGTTTACTTTGCAAAGGCTGGTCCTGGTCTACCAGTGGTTTGTTACGTAACCTAAAGAGTAAACACAACATAGTGAAGCCTGGAACTGTAGACCCAGTTGCATCAACTATTGGCTCAGAAGACAGAATTCCTATCGGAATGAATAAAGCACCCTCATGCGAGGGACAGCAGTAGTGAAAGCACTAAACCTAAACCAACAAAAATAACAACTTTCATTAAGGTACATCAAAATACTCCGAAAGAACAAGTGACCAAGCTTATAGCAGTTGATGGTGTGTCAGTAAATACAGTTACAAAGAGTGAATTCATTAGCGAATCCTTCTCAGATAAAGGTTTTTCGCTCCCTAAATCGCAAAATACTGTGATGGGCATGGGCAACAAATTACAATAGCATAAATGTAAAAATATGAAAAAATCTCGGGATCCCGGGAATTCCCAGGATTGTTTTCCTGAAATCTCGAGATTCCGGGATTTTAATTTTGTCCCGGGATTGCAAACCCTACTAGTGATATCTAGTCTTTTACACTAAGCTGAATCGTGCATTTTTGCTGCAGACCTAATTACTTGCTTTCGCAGTGTGACTCATAGACAAAGAGGCACGGTTCATATTGTAGTTTAGGTTTGAGGCTAAAATGCATGGTGCAAAATCTATTAACGTATGTTGATTAGCGCAGAGCTTTTGCTCCTGACTCCTGTGACATCAATTAATCATCTCACACCCGCATGGTCTTGTTTAACTCGCTATCAAAATGCATGGTTGTGGAATGAACTTGAAACTTGCCAGTAGCTGAAGTTTAATGTAACAGCATTTCATAACATCCTCGCCGGTGAATTCAATACCAATCAGTGTCGTCAGTCATTAGAACTCCTACTGTTTTAATAATAAAAATTTAAGTTGCAGATTTAAATGTTTTTAGTCGTGCATTCATAGATCGCTTTACCTTGTTCAGAATTTGAACATTTACGTCATCTGTTTCATAAGGCATAACAAAAAAACAGTTGCTGAACACTAATTCTGTAGCAATGTCATATGTCCCAAATTTTATGCTTGTTATGCAACGACGATCGTTTAATTTATAATACACCGTGAACAATCTTCCGAATTATTGATAATTAAGCAATTGTTACAATTTTAGAGTGATAACATTCTATTTTGTGAAATAGGAGTTTGTTTTTCTACGTATACCTCAAAACTTACAAGGGTTGCAAGGAATACGTTTTTTGTGCTACATTAGTACCTTTGTTGCTCGTTACATCAAGGTATGAGGATTGGAAAAAATGTATGATGAATGGCATGTACGATTTAGTTATTTTGAATTAGAAAAAATACATATTTTAAACAAACGAACGTACACAAATCTCGGTTTCAGAAGTTTTTAACTTCTAGTTGTAAATTAAATTGATGCGGGCATGGTAACCAAAAATCTATTAACACTGCGCTGTCCCGAACAGCAGATATAACAGCTGGTCTCCGCCTGAGCTGGAGTATTCTTCAGATACCGTCGCTAATTGGTCCTACCTTGCACAGCTCTGTTCTGCACCGCTCCTGCCGCCCGGCACCGTATTGCTTCATTCCGCTAACAAGAGTTTATTCTCTGCAATACAAGCTTAAAGATTTGTGCTCCTGTTGATGTGATTCAAAGCTTACAAAAGTTAAACAAAACAGGATTTTATTTCATTTTATGAGAGGTATGTAATTTTCCTACTACCCTCCACTAATTTAATGTTTAAGCAATTTTTGACGTCTATCATATTCTGACAGCTGCTAAGCAAAAATGAATCAACTTGCAGAGTATTGGAACATCACTTATTTACGCGATCGACAGTGTTCTGCCATACCATGCCTTGGGATGTTATTCCCTTACGAGTCATCCAGTCTGGGAACATCAACAAGGAGGCGCGCAAGTCTCCCCCAAACATTTCCAGCAGAAGCATGAGCTGCATAAGAATAGAATGTTTGTCACAGATTGCTCACTTGGGCGGAGCGGCGCCAAGAAACTGGCAGCGGCCGAAAGAACGCCTCGCTGTTGTCCACACCACCACCGGCCAAAGCCGAGCCTCGCTGCCTTGTTGCGGCCGCTCTTTGGGTGGTGATTTCATCTAGAGGAAATTATGGCTACTACGATCGTAAATATGACGTTTCTCAAAATTACTGCAGCGTAGGTGACATAAACCAAAGCATTCAGAGTGTATAGTTGTTTAATAATCATTCCAATCGAAGTTCGAGATTGACGCGTACTTTTCATTTTGTTTTCAGTGGTGAATAATAGAAAGGAAGTCTTGAAAAACTCACAACGATATTAAAATTATTAATAAAGATGTTAAGCTACTAGAGGGGCTCCACCTAATTTTTAATAAACACAATTTTTTTTTGCCAAATTGTCACTGCATGTTTCAAAACTTAGACGGCTCTGCTAGTAGAATATCTCGTTTTACCTCATTTTAGCAGAAAGCGATGAATTTCGTTGAGCGTTTGTTTATAACCTGAGTAATGTAACCTCCATCCAGTCTGCATATTCTTATTGTCCGGAGATACTTCTGGCATGGCTACTCAACTTCTAAGGCTAGGCAGAACAAATCCTATGTCTAGGTTACGCAACATTCCTTTCTAGGCTGCGAGACCTCTGTCAATGCTACTTGACTGTCCGGTCTAGGTTACGTTTCCCTCCTGTCAAGGCTATGCGACAGACTCTCCCCTCTCATTGGCCACCCTTCTTTATGGTGACGTCCCGTAGCATTGCGAACCCTGCTATCGGGTATGAGTTAGTACCTTCAAAGTACATAGTGAGTGAATTTTAGATGAACACAATGACGCTAGATTTATCATGCAGTTTTCCTGTGTGTAAGACATCCTGAATAGTCTGCATGACCACTTCAGAATTTCGAATAAATGAATTCGTGTACAACTTAGAGGTGTTCTAAGGGTTGAAGTGTTCCAAAAATGTGTTCATTTTCTTTTACCATATTAATCTGTAGTTAAGTAATTTACCAACAGAGAAAGGGTGCCTGAATTTGGTGATATTTACTTCATAAGGTTTTGTAACCAATGGTTAAGCCTTTGAAACCACGAAATTGTTGGTTAATGTTCATGAGCTCGGCTTTATTATTTGGCCTCTTTTAAAAACATGAGACCTAAAGTTAAATCCCCTGTTCTACTAAGAGCACAATCGTTCCTCGTTTATCGCAGGTATTGCACAGGATCCAGAATCATCCCCAATAGGCGAATATCCGCAAAGTAGCGAGGCTATATTGTTTTATTTATTCACATTTTAAGCCTTAATGAACGTCTCTCACTCTCTCTTTCTTTCTACTGAAGTGCTCTTTATCACGTTCGAGGAACTACTTCTGTATAGTATTATTGAAAAAACTCAATGCAAGAAGTAAAGTACTCTCACTCATAAATTATATTGAATTCTTCGCAGATCTCGTGCCAAATCTACAGAACTTAATTTCCTGCGTTGATGATTTATCATATGTTTTCATTTTTTGCTAACTATTTCTTTGGTAGTGTTGTTTAGGCTAGAAAATGCTGATTCCATCACGAAAGCTACTGAATACTGGAAATGTACATATGTTATGTACTGCAGCACCCCAAGGTATGGCAGGAAATTTAGAGTACAAGAATACATGCAGATGGTAGAAAAACATCTAACAGTGAAGAAACGAGAGGCGAACAGTGTAATAGCGAAGGACGACTGTGAATCCTTTGATATTGCTAGCAAAGAAAGAAATTACTGATAAGAAATTACTGATAAGTCTCGTGAACAATATCTTGTTGTAAGTAGTGGTGTCTTACGAGTCCTTTTTGTGTAGGTGGATTTTTAAAATTAAAATTTCAATGTTTAATACATCGCTTGTATTCGTCTTCCGAAATCAATCTGGGACGGAATAGATATTCAGTTCAATGAATAGTTGTGAGAAAACATGACTTTTTACTCACACACGGAATAAATTTGCGTTTTGAACAGCACTCAGAATATTTATAAACATGTTCGATAAAATCTTTTAAATATCTTTCAATGTTTGTCAGCACGAAAATCCTTCGTGCGCAGTGACTGCGGAAAAATTGATTTGGTTAATAAACTAAAACAGATCGTACTCACAGGCATGTGTTGATTGTGCGTGTAAGTGTATGCGCCTGCGCATGTGAGTCGGTGTGTGAGTGTGTGTAGGTGTGTAGGAGTGGGTGGGTGTGGGTGTGGGTGCGTAGGTGGTGATGGATCGAGGGGGGGGGGGGGGGAGAGAGAGGAGTGGGATGTTTGGAGATTGGATGCGTATAGTTGGGCATGTGGGTGTGTAAATGCGGGACTGGGTGTGTGAGTGGGTGTGTGCTTCAGCTCCTAATCGCTTAAACCAAGCTGCTTCAATCCTGAAGGGCGGAGAAAAGGGCTGTAGCTCCCAAACTGAGGTAAACATTCCTGTCGCAGAAATAGAAACGATAATTGACTACGATATTATGTGATTTTCATTGTAGTGCTGGTGCTGTGTTTCCTAGTCATCTTCAACTCAAGTGAATACGATCAGAACTCGAGCTCAGATTTTAAAATCCGTGCCGTTAATTACACTGTTACTTTCCTGTTTCTAGGAAAATATTTATTACATTCTGTGCCATGCAAGTCCATTAAGCTGAAAGCGTTGGTCTGTAAACTTTTACTGTAATTTTTATTAGAGACAGTATTTTTTCACTTGTCATGTCGAAATTTACGATAGATTCTGGACGAATATTTGAAACTATAACTTCGAGAGAAAGAGAGAGAGCAACAAACGTGGATCTGAAGAACAAGGAGAACGCCGCTCAGAGTTTGAGAGACCCCTCTCGTCCGTTCTCCCCCTCTCGTCCGGCGGCTCGTATATAGAGGAGACGTGTGAGTGAAGACGTCACAACTCATAGACTGGACCATCGAAGTGCCATGTCCTCGCTCCGCTTACTTTGGATGATTTTGAAGACCGCCCAATGTTGGGAAATCATACCAGCCTCGACTACATGTAGTTGTCCTTTTTCCTAACATGAACGAGTACGAGGATTGTTCTAATTCGTTGCCTACTTCTGAGGTTCCTCTACGATAACGACATCATTTCTGTTTGAGGTAAAGAATTTTCTGCAAATATTTCTTCTTCAGTGGATTCCTTCATATTATCCAATGAGTGAAATTAGATGCAAAATTTTCTGTTTGCGAATGTTTTACCATGGCCGAGTAGTTAAGAGCGCGCGCACTTCATGTGAAGGCCTCAGCCGTTCGAATCCCGGCAGTGCCGCCCGGTGATTCTCTCCGTTGGGAAAAAGGGAGAACTCTGCCACAATTCCCCACTCAACCCAAGTGTCATAAATGGGTACCGGCTTGACCGAGGGTAACCGCCATCGACTCCTGGTGTTAGTTATAAGGCATTTTAAAAAACAATGTACAAGATGATATGTATCAGGCTTGATTGGAATAATTATATAAATACGTTAAGGTAAAGAGCTATGATGACGATGTCCCGTGGTTTACTTTCATTAATTTTTATGATCCTATACGACATAAACATATGTTCATCATTATCTCGAGTAATGTGTAGCACACGAGCAAAAATCAGCAGAAAAAAATTAGATCTCAAGAAAATCTCTTCCTCGTCGTAATTTCTGTACGGTTAAATTCATGTCCGTTAAAACAGCGTTGATCATAAATAACCACTCGCAATCCTTCACCGGGATGAAAGTTCGAGTACACTCTTATTTAAATTAAATGCTATATGTTCTGCTTTTCACTTTGCATGCGAATTAAATACCTGGTGACGCTGTAGAAATCCAGTGGATGATACTGGCATCTAAGAGGACTGCAGATATTATAGATTACGTGAGCGTACAAGTACCCCATTATAATAATCGCCGCTGTCGTTTCCCGTGGCTGGCAGAGCAGACACTAAGTTACGGCTGAGCAAAAATGTCTACTTGATTGCAGCTGCGCAGAGTTGGTGCGTGAGGCACCGCAGGCACATCCGCGGCCGCTAGTTAGAATGCTGCGGCGACCATCTCTGATGCAAACGTTGCTGTGCAAATCTTACTACGCTAATCTCCACAAATATCTGCAACGACTTTTAACACTGGGTACATGCGTTTCATTCGTTCCTGATTCTCCGTTAATTGCTGTATCGTTACTGCAATTACTAAGAAGTACATTTTCCATAGTATGTATTTTTATAAGGCATACGTCCAACCCTAACTTAAGTCAGGCACTCAGACTGGTCAGGGCGTTCGAATTTGAAAAGGCTTTCGATGAACTCAAACTTCATAAATGATTCTCGGGCTGAAATTATGCCTAACCACTCATTTGTTCATGAGTGTCACAGTCTCAGTCTACCCTACGGCATGCGTCTTACCATCATAGTATGCACGTAGTCAGATATTTTGTGAGTGCAATGTGATTAACATCTCGCATGCTCACCAAAAATTGAAAAACCTCTCTGAATGCCAAGACGTGGGACTTATGGGACCAATATTCCCGCAACTATGATCGAATTTATTCCATACTTGGGCAACATCGCCGATGACTCCGACCGTAAGTTCATCCGTCAATGATAATCATTTTCTGAACCATCGACTTTGTTGACGAAGGCCAGCCACATACAGTCAACGAAATCACCACTCACGTAATAATTAAACTTGCTACCGTTGTTATTTTGACGTCTGCGCATTTCGTTCGGTATCCAAGTTAATTTTTCATACTAAGATTTTATCTTTCTATAAATTATTCAGAAAGAAACGTATATATTTGAGTATTGTCAAAATTTACATTGTCAATTAATTTGCGCACGTATCTGAAAATATGAATTTGATGATAAACTGAAAGGGGAGTAAATGAAGTGGTCCCAAAACATGGACAAGAAACATAATCAACTATCAATGAACGATAATTCACTTATGTATTAAAATTTACTACATTGATAAAAAAGTGGTGAGGGTACCATTTCACATTAAAGGTGTCATATTCATTGAACTATAAGAGCTTCGGAAAATCGAACTGAAGACGTATTTCAGCTTGTCGTTTGCACTTAAGAAGTGTGTTCACCTATTTTTCAAACCAATTTCACAAGAATTTTCTCTGAACTTCAAATTTCACGTTAAAATGCGATAGGCCAACATTTTGATAACCAAGTGTACGGTAAATAAGTGTTTTTTTCAAATTTTACATTGATTTTTTTTGTACTTCCACTGCACATCTAAAATCGGTTGCTCTCACTGCTGAGACGTTCGCGTATACATGAATCCCTCGAGTGTCAACAACCAGTGAAAGGAAGGACGTGCAGAGCTGACTTCCTGACGTTCGCAGAGATCATTGCAATCTCGTTTTACGGATTTTTGGTTTGTTAAAACCATAACCAATTCGTTCCTGATTACTGCGCAGGTTATTATCTGATAAAAATAATCTTGTGAAATACATTACACAATATTAATAAATGCTAGCAGTTATTTTAGCAGTCCTTCACACCCCTGAAGGTTTTATCATAATTGGAGTTGATCACTTCAAATTAAGATATATTATGTTGTTTATACGTTCTCTTTCAAAAATTGTTTGGGTCAGTGTTTGATTCAGTTTGAACGCATATGTGCCAATTCTTCAAGTGGTAATTAATTATCGCTGTGTTGTTGGATCTTCTTGATTATATAGTATCCATGTACTTAGGGCTGTGTTGGATTATCAAATTTTCATGCGCAACAAGACCTCTTTTATATAAGCATACTTAACTTGGATTGGATTGCAATTAATTCACACTTCATTATACTTGTTTCTTTTCAATACAGTGATGTACCTTCCAAGCAGCTCTGTTCTTGCTGTAATAGAGTTCACTATCTAATTATACTCATTTTGTGCAAAATTAACTTGTTATTTTTTGGGGGAAATGTGAAATAGGATTTATAGGAACGTATTTGACAGTTGTTTAATATTTAATCTGTAACCTGTGACTGCAACATATTTTCTGTTGGTGACATTGCAAAGTACAAGATAAATGTACTCTGATATCGATGAGATGATATTGCAAAGCACAAGGTTAAAGTACTTTGATATCGATGAGGTGAACCGCGGGGCCAGAATTCTCACCGCTGAACAAATTCACGAGTATTTGGTGCTCGTAACCTTCTTCAAGTACCACAGGGTTGATAAAGCGAGCTACCTTGCGGGAAAAATCTCTGATCTGGAAGTGCGTCACTGTCATTACACGCGATTTAAAGGCGACCTTTACTTGAATATTCCCAAATTCTCTCTCAATGTACGCTCAAAACCTTTTATATACAAGTCGGTTAAATATTAGAATAGCCTGCTTTTCTGTCTCAAATCTTTAAACAGTTTGTACGAGTTCAAGCGTGGTCTGAAGTCGAGATTGTTCAGTGGCTAGAGATTAAAATTTCATTCCTTGCAATGCTCGCATTATCAGTTATCACTCCCCCAGCGTTTGTCTATGGCGGATCTTTGGAACGTTCCGATTTGGCGTTGAACAGCTCGGCCCGTATCGCGTGTGTTCATGGTTCACTTTGTTGATTTGTCACGGTAGCGTAATCGCGCCCGTTGTCCTATTCACTGAAACCAATGGCCTGTTGCGGCGTGATCTATAGCTAAATTGGAACACTATAAAAGTTTTCACTTTAGTGGGTTACTCTGTTCTACTATTTGTATTAAGTAATTCATTTCTATTAAACTTAGGAGATAAGTCTTAAATGCTGTTTTTACCTTTTGCTACTTGTACCCGAGTAGTCTTCTAGACTAACAACGGGCTTAAAATCTTGTTGTTTATTTATACCTGTTCCTGTATTTACATGTCTCTGTAATGTATAACACCGCTGTGTTAGACTGATTTCATTAAATATTATTACTATTATTGTTATTATGAAAAGAAATTATTCCAAAATCATTTCTCTAGAATTCAATCAGAAAACGTTATAAAATAGCCCAATTTTGTGATATTCGTCAACGTCTACCAGAGACAATTAGGTAAAACAATATCACAACGATGATCGTGTGTTTTTATTACATTTTGTGAATTTTGAGTCAATGCATCATGTGTCGTTGAGAAGAAACTTTGATGGAATTAATTCCCTAAAATATAAAAAATTAACTACGAATGATCGTCAACTAGGTATGGAAATTGTAGTCACAGATAATTTGTCATGATCTTGCTACTCTGTTTGCAAAATGGATGATGACCCTGAGATGAGAAACGTTAGCGCCCCCAACCGTACCAAAATGCAAACAACTTAAGTAAAGTTGTTTTTTGAAATTGATGCGCTCACTTCCCATTTGAATTTCTCTGGCACCAGCGGTTTTATGTACAGTCGGGAAGATCAATAAATGATATATCTTTGGGCAGCAGCTTGAAAGATTGTAAAATTTATTATTGCAATGAGCTGCAACTCATCAGTAGAGATTAACCTTTCATTTTCATTTTAAAACAAACACATGTAGAAATAACTTAATAATGTAAAAAACTAGCTTTTCAAAATCGCTCAATTGCTCAGCAAAACTGTTGACTAGGGCAGCGGAGATGGTGATCGAAATAAAGGCGATCACGAGAATTGATAGAAAATCCCAGAGATGAAACAAAGCGCTCACCAACGGATCAGTTGCAATTTGACAATGTAACTTGGCGCTGGACTCAAGGATGCTTGATAATAAATTATCCGTCGTACGATCTATGATTGCTAGTAACCAACCGTTGAAGAAAGGCGAACATAATTGTAAAAAACTACGTGGTTCTTTGGTTGCGTGTAGGGTGTTCGGAAACGCGCAGGTTTACCCAAACTGTTTCTGTAACAATACAAACACACTTAGCATCTAGTTCTATAAACACTGTAAATTGTACTTGAACATCACCATCATCACTATTGATAAACTAAATACACACGTTCAACAAAAATACTGAAACCTATCATGTATGTACACGAAATCAATTTACGGATTATTGCACAGTATAAAATAGTTCTTGACACAAAAACAGAAAATCTTAAAACCTTACCGAATTATTAGCCCCTTTCGTACATACTCTTCCGTATATAGACAGCAAGTGAAACGCTAATAGCCCTAACAAATCTTAACGTACTATAAACTAAGATATAGCTCGGACTACATGTGACCACCGCACGCGCATGAACTTCGCTAACAACAATAATATCAACATCTTATTTTAGGATTTAAAACTAGAGTGCAATAGTTCAAACGTTTATTATGGTTTTTGGAACAAAACCACAACGAGTTGCTTCTCCAAAAATATAGAGTTGCAACAGCAACGAGTTGCTTCTCCAAAAGAGAAAATACAGGGTTGCAACAACAATGAGTTGCTTCTCCAAAAGAGAAAATACAGGGTTGCAACAACAATGAGTTGCTTCTCCAAAAGAGAAAATACAGGGTTGCAACAACAATGAGTTGCTTCTCCAAAAGAGAAAATACAGTAACCGCACTCAAGTTAGGGGCATCCTGAGGATTCCAGCGGATACCGAAATTCTTAGTTTCCTCTGTAGCAGTTTTATTTAAGGCTCCTTAAAAACGGCCAGAAACGCGAAGCTCCCAAACGCGAGTTTTACGAAACGTGACTCTCCAGAGTTCAAGACGACAAATAGAAAGACGGCAGCTCGTCCAATAAGACCACCACTGGCCAGCAATACGGTACTCCAAGGGAAGCACAGAGTCGTTCTGAACAAGGAGACAGGACTTTATGAAGTCTGGCTATATAACACTAATTATAGTAACAGAATAATATTTCGCTGCTTTATAGTTTCAAAATTTTTCAAGTACATATTTCTCAGGTAGATTCAAAAAAAAACATTTACCTTGAATATTAAATCCCTATTCAAGAGGCTGCAAGAGCCGGGTCGAGGAAGTTACTGGGCGGAAAACCCGCTTATTTAATAAAGAGAAAATAGTTTAAGGAACCGGACCCACTTTATAAAGGGCGACATGCTGCCCAAGCAGTAAGTTTAGTTAAAGTTAGTTTAATGGGTACACGCAAACGCGTCCCGTTTTAGGTTTAATTAATTAATGCATTTAATGTTACAGTGGGTCCAGAAGAGGTTCAAACATGCTTAATTCTAGAGATACAAATTTGAACACAATAAAACGAAAAGAAAAGTTGCAGCTGCAAAACAAAAAACGAAGAACAGAAAGAACTAAATTCAACGGCTTCAAAAATCTCTCCGGCCACTGAGCCAGGCGATCGGAAGAGAGCTTCTTCTTCCACAGGGTCAGGCCACGATCAGTAATGCGGAAGATTTTCAACACATGGTTGAAAAGAATGCCCAAAATACACATCATAAAATATCTGAGAATTGAGTGAATAATCTCAAGATAAATATTGTGCGATTATTATATGCTTGCTACCTCAACTTTTCAAGACTACAAAAAGTACGTCAGTATTATGACTTATGACAACACATTTTTTTACGTTTTCACTAACAAAACAATTTAAAGGAATTTTCATCTCCTGAAATTGAAAATTGAAGATGCTGTAACCAAAATGCAAAATATTTACTCAAAATGCCTTCCGATATTCTGATAACTTTTTTTTGAGTTGTATTTGCAAGGTTTCACAAGCGACATGGAGCTTATCTTGGGGGATCAAAGACGGATCCGCGACGCAGTTTCATCGTGCGATGCATAAGATCTGCAAGCCTCTCTGAAATGGACCGCACCGAAAAATCAAGCGGGCTTAGATCCGGACTCAGTGAGAGGCCTTCACCTTTGCTGGAATGTGTCCCTGAATCCAACTTTGGATCATTTTGGAGCCGTGTGATGGAGCCGAGTCTTGTTGAAGGGTCTAATGTCCGCCATCAGAACGTGCACAGGCCCACGGGAGTAGTTCTGTTTCTAAGATGTCGGAAATGGAACGCTGGTTGTCAATTGTCATCCCCGAAGGAGTAAAAATGAGAGGAAATTTTCTAGTTGCAGTAATGGCAGCCGAGACCATCATTGGCTGAACAGCTTGACCTCGATTCACTATTCTGCCTCTTCCATTGACCCATAAGTGCAACAAACTGTCATTCTCTTGGTTGAGATGTTGCTTCACGTCGAATTTCTTTTCATCAGTGAAGACAGAATTGGGCGGTGTGCCTTATTCATCTGTCATCTTGTGCCTTTTCTTTATTTTGTATGGGAAGCTCGTGAGATTTTCCCTAAAATTCGCCGCACTGAAGTCTCAACTTACTCTGCGGCGAATTTTTCTGTGAGGCCTCAAGAATTTTTTCTCCGTATATGCTTGTTTTTAGTGCGTTGTTTTGTCTTCTACCTTGGCCTGGTTGATTGTTATAGTTCTACCATTTCCAATGCATGTTTTAATTTTCCATACTGTTTCACTACGAGCATCCAAACTTTTTTCTGTGAGGAATTACTCTCATCCTTCTTTTTAGAAGGCTGCGGTAACATTTCGATCGACAACTATTTACAAACTTAGTTTTTCGAATGTTGTATCTTAGGAAAACTAGACATCATTAGCTTCAAAATGAACTGAGAATGAATGAAATAATTTGCCAATGAACATCTTCGTCTGAAATTTAAAATTTTTAAGTCAAAATTTTGGCGAAGCGTGTGAGAAGAACTGCAGTAATACTGTTCGTGAACTGCGACCTTTTGTAATTCTGGCTTCTACCTTTCTTTTAAATACTTTTCTGAACAACATTTAAGAGATGATTAGCCGCATTTTTCAGAAAAAATAAAAACTTTATGACGAAAAATGACATTGCTTTCGCTTGCTACGCCAGGAAACTAGCTGTGCAGTCTCATAATGGCGGCGGAATGATGGATTTTTAGGGCTTTCGTCCTAGGTACGCTTCGAGAATGGGGTATATTATGAATTGAAAAGTGGTGTTAGTTAGTATTTTTTTCTTGCGTGCGTTGAATAAATTCATAATTTTGGGGTTCAGTTCTTTACTTCAGTAGAATTTGTTGAGTTTGTAGAGTTTGTTTTCTTTCAAAATTTTCAGAACTGATGTAAAATTGATCGGCTTTATTCCTCCTCTATATTTTGAAACGCTTGTTAAAATCAAATCATTCATTTAACCTAACATCCAGCGTAATAAGACGGCCTCGAGACGCGTGAATCCACCGCCACGGCCTCACGCTGATCATTCTTTAAAATCTCACGCTGATCATCCTTCACTGACATATTAATCCTCTTTCACTTACTTTACGATGATCATCTCCCCCAGCCTTTACGGTGATCATGCTTCATTGACTGTTCACTCATATCGTACGTTGCTGATCATTCATATCGCTCCCCCACGTCTTGCTCTTAACTCGCGCATCTAATCCGGTCATTCAACTGCATTCAAAATCATTTGAAATAGCCAGTAAAATATTCACACCTGAAGCCCACACTTTCACAGAACTGGTTTTAATCATTCCTTTCCCTCTCTTTTTTCAGAACAACCTTACTAAAAGTAATATACTGTGATAAATTACTTTACTTTTCATAGCTCTAATTTCCCTGTTACACGGTTGTATCAGATTGGACACGAACTGAATCAGCCCTAAACTGGCTCTTGTCGATGCGTGCAGGTCGAGACCTGTGGGTGTTGGTGCTGTCTTCGTCGCCATATCGCCCCATTGTAGGGCAGCCCAACGTCAAGTACGTGGGCAACATGCACGGCAACGAGGCGATGGGCAGGGAGATGTTGCTGCATCTCATTGAGGTGAGTCGTACTCTTATTTCATGAAATGCATTCCTGTTGTGTAGGTTGTAGGTAGCTTAGTCTGCAGGTAAATTTACTATATCTTGTTGAACTCGTCATAACTTAAAAAGCGATAAAATATTAATACGATCATGCATCTCCTCAGGAGAACGTTTTGCAGGCAATTTCCAGTATCAATAACATTCAATTTAATCGAAGAAAGTGAAATGTAGAAAGGTTAGTCAAGTCCTAAGTGGAATCAAGACCCCTACACTGAGATGCCGTGGAAGTAAATGGTCTCTCAAGAAAATCAGTCATGGCAAAAATTATAATCTCTTTGCAAATGTGCTGTGGAATTACAGTGGGAGGGAGGCGGGGACAAAAGTATGTATTTGCGTGCGAGAGACTTTAGATTTATTAAACTGTTAGTAAGCCAATGTACACGAAATTCTGACATTAAAATTATTTATAGTTAAATTTTAAGTTTAGGCATAAAAAAACATTGTATTTTCAAGTGTACGGGTTCGAATTCGACAAAAAATGTATGTTACGCATAAAACTAGTCTGTCAAACAATTTTATACTTGGTTGCGATGCTTTTTCTCCGTATTACTGGCCTGGGACGATTGCTGTCTCAAGTTCCTGATGATGTATTCGCTCATTCATCCACGCTCATTTTATTAAACTCTCTGGAATTTAATATAGATTTTCAATGGAGTTAAATTTAGACGATTGATTTCGCTTCTGAAAAACATTGATTTTGTGTTTTTTACCAATCTTTAACGTGTGATTAGGGTCACTGACCTGCTGAACATTTATTTGCAATTTTTGAACAAACACTTAGCTCTCGGGATGAGACTTTTTCCAAAATATGACGATACATGGCACCATCCATCTTTCCTTTAATGATATTGAACGCTCCCGTCCCACACGAGAAGAAGCAACATTAATCCGTCATGCTACCGCCTCGGTGCTTGTAATGGTACTCGCTTTTGGCCCATAGACTGTCCCTTCGGCACCCAGGCATAACGACCAGCATTGCAACCGAACAGTCAATTCTTTTTTTATTAAATCATAGGACAGTCTTCCAGAACTCACGTCCGTCGTCTTAATATTCATTGGTGAACTCAACCCAGGTGTCGGAAACTCAACCCAGGTGTCGGAAATGGGTACCGGCTTTACGGGGGAGCCGTCATGGTGTCCTATATATAGTGTTAGTTATAAGACATTTGAAAAACCAATGCTAAGATCACATGTATCAGGCTTGATTGGAAATAAAGCATCCCAAAGATGCCGATGTTAACCTTTTTTTTTATAAACTTTCAACATCCTTTTTCACTATCAGGGGAGTTTTATAAAGTCTACAACTTATGATGTTATTCATCAGGACGGTTCTGCCATCTTAATTCTTTCGTACAGGAGGTTGCAATATTTATTTTTACCTCACATCGAGCGCTCGTTGGCTCATTCTAAGTTTTTCAGCATGTTGCGACATGAGCGAAAACTGATCTTCCCTGGTACACCTAACTTTGAGAAGTTGGTGATATAGTCTTATTCCTTTAAATTCACGAATAATTCAACCTACAGTGGAATTTGGTACATTTAATTTCGATGAAATCTTTCTGTATGAAGTTTGATTTAAATGAAGTTAAGTGAGATTCGTCTAAGAAGATTCTATAACATTTTTTACCTTACTTAGACTTGATTTCTAATAGGCCACCTTCTGCAACAATGGCTTTTTTAACCGACTGTGCTATTTTTCCCCGTACCAAGCGGATTATTGTCCTACCTTATGAACGCCTGGAATTTTAAAGGATCTATTCATACACAATAGTCTTTGGGATAAAAAATAATCATTATTTTGAAATAATTTTTGTGCAGTGGTAAATAACTTTTTGTCATGTACCTTTCATGTTTTTGTTGTACAGTATATGAATCAGTATTGTTAAAAGATCTTTTGCTTAATTTTACATCTTTAGTTCGACCATTACGTATTAAAATCTCTCAGAGTTTCGTTTATGTTGGCCAGCTAACGGTTTAATAGGTATAATATCTTCAAGGTACTTGTGTTTTTCATAGAGGAGTGAAATGCTACGATCAATATTTCCTCGAAAACTTTTAATCTTTCTGTTGAAAAAAATGAGGATAAGACAAGAAAAAATGAGCAAACGCAGTTGTGTTTTGTATTACATCAATAATTATTGAAAATGAGAAATTTTCTAAGTAAGCAAAATAAAACGTGAAAATCATGTCTTCTTTAGATAGAATAGATTGCAATACATTGAACAACACTTGGAGAAAAAATGTTTCCACTAGAAAAACCAACAGTTATCCCATTTGATTAGATGAAAACTATACAGTTAAGCTAAATGTGGTGTGAGTTGGTCTTAATTAAAGAAATAAGTTGTTATTCGTTAATAATTTGTTAAGAAATTATTATTCTGAAAGAAAACAAGCGTTTCCTAGCTGGTTCATTGCGATTTTTGTCCCTTTTTTCTTAGTTGAATCTTAAAATTGAGTGGTTTTCGACCGAAAGGTTTATGCTAGCGAAAGTGGAAAAATAAAAAACATAAGTAAAATGAGAGATGAAATTGGCGACTTTTTGATCTGGCGTTGATGCACGAGATTACGATAACATGTCCAAATAACGATAGCGTGAGTGCTAGAATGACAAGTTACGTCACCAGCGGCTCAAACAAACGACGTTCAGAAACACATTGGAATTTTTAAAATCTTGATCCATGCACTGAGAAAAAATATAGGGTCATTTTGACACACTTAAGCGTGTCATACGTTTGTCGCAAAACCGGCACACAATTGTGTGTCATGGAGGCGCCATGACACACTTAAGTGTGTTACATGACACACTTAGGGCCGTCATGACACACCTAGGGGAAATCTACGGAACCTAAAACATAGATTCAACTTACTCCTACCATACCCCTCTGACTCGCCCGTGGACCAAGAAATAGGGTTAAACAGGATTATTGAACTACGAGTATTTGAGGCTTATGGTGTATCAACTCTTGACTTTCAAATTTAAAATTATCACTATATTTCCACAGATCAAAATCAGTTCCTAATAAAGTCAGCGTATTAAGCAATTTTACAGACAGCATTAAAACATTGCATACCGTAGAGTAGAGAAACTTCAAAGATTTATTGAGTAGAACAGATTAATTGAAATCAGCAAATAAATTGAGAACAGCTTCAATAACTTCTCCACAACAATGTTAAATGTATATTAACACGATATATGAGCTTGAATCACTGTTACGGTTAAAATACCTATTCATTCATCGAACGAAGAAAGCCTTAATTCATAACGAATTGTATTCTAAATAACTAAGAACTTTCACGTGCTAAAGATAGGCTTCAACATGACCACATCCTTCATTCATTCAAATAAAACAGCATCAGTTCAGTTCGCCCATTTTATTCAACACTGAAATACACATTTTCTCGGTATTCATTTCTCATAAAATTAATAGTTGAAGTCTAAACACTAAAAAAGGTGAAACAAATTCAGCACTAAATGTTTATCTACTTAGAACTGGAAGTGATATAAATTTTTCAATATTTAGGATAAATTCTGTGTACATCTGTTAGAACCTTTCCGCATGCGTAACCAAGAAATGTCCTAACAATTAAAAACATATTTTTTCAATTTTAATTTCATATTTAATATGAAACGTAAAGGTCTCACGCTATAGTACAAGAATTCTCTATTTGGAAACGAAAAGTTCCCAAAACAAAAGTCACACGAGTAACATTCCACTTTCTCGCAATACCTTTAGAAATGTTGAATCGCATTTTACACAAGAAAGAAATAAAATATTTTTCTATCAATCACAGATCAAGTTAATGAAGAGTATTATTATATTATGGTGAAATAAAAATTATGGTGAAAAAAGTGAAATAAAAAATTCTGCTCTATACTCATTTCCAGGTGAACCTAGGAATATTCATACGGAAGGAAATAATTTAGTTCTGCTATTAATTTCATAATTAATTTAAGTTTTTGTAAAATAACGCATGTCTTAAGCAAAGGTGAAAAGATTTTATTGCGAAAATTAAAATAACTTTCCAAACACTTATCTCGCACAAATGAAATCATGATTCATCTCCACACAGAATGATAATGTTTTCATTCAATAAAAACTTTGACAATTATTTATACCGGTCAAGTTTTCCACTTTGACACAAGTAACGAAATGAAAGTGAAGAATCACATATTAAAACGTCTGTTTGAACGTTCCTGAATAAGTCCAGGAGCTTTCGAAAGAACGGAAAAACATTTAATTTTTCACTTTGGGTTCCGTAAAAAACAGGAGTTGTTGCAGAATTGGACAAAGTCTTACAGTGCTGTAGAGAAAATATTCTTCAAGTTGTAACAGCCAAGAGAATTCTACCCGATTTCATCACTTATAAGAATTCTTATAATAACTGTGGCTCAACAGCTTAATAATAGTATTTTTTACACGACTAATAGAACATTACATATTACTAATCGCAGTTAAAGGAAATGTACGCTATAAAATCAGATAATTCTACTCCTTTTTCACTTCAAATTAATCTAAGTCAAGTTCAATTTAATCCAAATCAAGTTCATTTCAATCCAAATCAAGTTCAATTCAATCCAAATCAAGTTCAATTCAATCCAAATCATGTTCAATTTAATCCAAGTCAAGTTCAAATTAATCCAAGTCAAGTTCAAATTAATCCAAGTCAAGTTCAATTTAATCAGAGTCCAGTTCAATTTAATCCAAGTCAAGTTCAAATTAATCCAAGTCAAGTTCAAATTAATCCAAGTCAAGTTCAAATTAATCCAAGTCAAGTTCAAATTAATCCAAGTCAAGTTCAAATTAATCCAAGTCAAGTTCAAATTAATCCAAGTCAAGTTCAAATTAATCCAAGTCAAGTTCAAATTAATCCAAGTCAAGTTCAAATTAATCCAAGTCAAGTTCAAATTGATCCAAGTCAAGTTCAAATTAATCCAAGTCAACTTCAAATTAATCCAAGTCAAGTACAAATTAATCCAAGTCAAGTTCGAATAAATCCAAGTCAAGTTCGAATAAATCCAAGTCAAGTTCAATATAATTCAAGTCAAGTTCAATTTAATCCAAGTCAAGTTCAAATTAATTCAAGTCAAGTTCGAATTAATCCAAGTCAAGTTCGAATAAATCCAAGTCAAGTTCAAATTAATCCAAGTCAAGTTCAAATTAATCCAAGTCAAGTTCAAATTAATCCAAGTCAAGTTCAAATTAATCCAAGTAAAGTTCAAATTAATCCAAGTCAAGTTCAAATTAATCCAAGTCAAGTTCAAATTAATTCAAGTCAAGTTCAAATTAATCCAAGTCAAGTTCAAATAATCCAAGTCAAGGTCAAATTAATCCAAGTCAAGTTCAAATTAATCGTAGTCAAGTTCAAATTAATCCAAGTCAAGTTCAAATTAATCCAAGTCAAGGTCAAATTAATCCAAGTCAAGGTCAAATTAATCCAAGTCAAGTTCAAATTAATCCAAGTCAAGTTCAAATTAATCCAAGTCAAGTTCAAATTAATCCAAGTCAAGGTCAAATTAACCCAAGTCAAGGTAAAATTTATCCAAGTCAAGTTCAAATTAATCCAAGTCATGTTCAAATTAATCCAAGTCAAGTTCAAATTAATCCAAGTCAAGGTCAAATTAATCCAAGTCAAGGTCAAATTAATCCAAGTCAAGTTCAAATTAATCCAAGTCAAGGTCAAATTAATCCAAGTCAAGTTCAAATTAATCCAAGTCAAGTTCAAATTAATCCAAGTCAAGTTCAAATTAATCCAAGTCAAGTTCAAATTAATCCAAGTCAAGTTCAAATTAATCCAAGTCAAGTTCAAATTAATCCAAGTCAATTTCAAATTAATCCAAGTCAAGTTCAAATTAGTCCAAGTCAAGTTCAAATTAATCCAAGTCAAGTACAAATTAATCCAAGTCAAGTTCGAATAAATCCAAGTCCAGTTCGAATAAATCCAAGTCAAGTTCAATATAATTTAAGTCAAGTTCAATTTAATCCAAGTCAAGTTCAAATTAATTCAAGTCAAGTTCGAATAAATCCAAGTCAAGTTCGAATAAATCCAAGTCAAGTTCAAATTAATCCAAGTCAAGTTCAAATCAATCCAAGTCAAGTTCAAATTAATCCAAGTCAAGTTCAAATTAATCCAAGTCAAGTTCAAATTAATCCAAGTCAAGTTCAAATTAATCCAAGTCAAGTTCAAATTAATCCAAGTCAAGTTCAAATTAATCCAAGTCAAGTTCAAATTAATCCAAGTCAAGGCCAAATTAATCCAAGTCAAGTTCAAATTAATCCTAGTCAAGGTCAACTTAATCCAAGTCAAGGTCAAATTAATCCAAGTCAAGTTCAAATTAATCCAAGTCAAGGTCAAATTAATCCAAGTCAAGTTCAAATTAATCCAAGTCAAGGTCAAATTAATCCAAGTCAAGTTCAAATTAATCCAAGTCAAGTTCAAATTAATCCAAGTCAAGGTCAAATTAATCCAAGTCAAGGTCAAATTAATCCAAGTCAAGTTCAAATTAATCCAAGTCAAGTTCAAATTAATCCAAGTTAAGGTCAAATTAATCCAAGTCAAGTTCAAATTAATCCAAGTCAAGGTCAAATTAATCCAAGTCAAGTTCAAATTAATCCAAGTCAAGTTCAAATTAATCCAAGTCAAGGTCAAATTATTCCAAGTCAAGTTCAAGTTAATTCAAGTAACAATCAAATTAATCCAACCCTCAGTCGAGTTAAAAAATGATACCATCACTTGTTAATTTGAGCTTTTTGTGTTTTATATGGATCTATTGGGTGTGATGAGCAAGACAGGTTTCGAGGTTTTATTTACACTCGAATATATTTATATACGTGAAATTTCACTTAATCACATGTATGAAATCATATATGCAAATACAAAAGATTATCATGGGACAATATGTAGATTTAAACTTTAAAAGTAATATAGAAATGCGATTCACTGAGTACTAATGTACGATTCCGTTTGAGTAGACTTACATTACTACCCAGATACATTCCTGCACTAGCAATGAAAATATTACCACCCATTTTAATTCCTTGTTAGTCAATGTGAAGAAATGTATGATCCATTTACAATACACAATAATAATACAAGAAACAATAATTCTAACATAATGCTGATATTATTTGTGTGTGTTTACAATTCAATATATAATTTTATCAAGACTTGAATATTTATTAAATGATTATCATAAAAGTTATTCAAGTCTTGAAAGCATCATATATCGAATTGTAAACACACACAAATAAAATCAGCATTAAGTTAGAAATATTGTTTTTGTATTATTATTGTGTATTGTAAGAGGATCCTACATTTCTCCACATTGACTAACACGGAATTAGAATGGATGGCAATATTTTCATTGCTAATGCATGAATGTCTCAGTGTAGTAATGTACACCTTTGAATTGTAATCAAACGGAATCGTACATTCGTACTCAGTGAATCGCATTTCAATATTCCTTTTAAAGATTAAACTACATACCGTCCAATGATAATCTTTTGTATTTGCGTATATGATTTCATACATGTGATAAAGTGAAATTTCACGTATATAAATATATTCGAGTGTAAATAAAACCTCGAAACCTGTCTTGCTCATCACATCCAATCGATCTATATATAACACAAAAAAGCTCAAATTAACAAGTGATGGTATAATTCTTTAACTCATCTGAGGGTTGGATTAATTCGATTGTTACTTGAATTAATTTGAACTTGACTTGGATTAATTTGAACTTGACTTGGATTAATTTGAACTTGACTTGGATTAATTTGAACTTGACTTGGATTAATTTGAACTTGACTTGGATTAATTTGAACTTGACTTGGATTAATTTGAACTGAAAAAGGTGTGGTGACCATTAATTTTTTTTTACAATAGTACGGATATTTCTACATAAATTAGAGAATGTATGAACAAGCGAAAAGCTACATTAATCCTTTTAGTATCATATTTATTTCAAGTTCACGAAAAAGGTCTCATTCAACATAAGGAAACATTCTCTCTATTCTGAAACGGTGAAATAATTTCCTATTTCTTATTATCGCACAAATGAAATTCTCATTCACTGTAAAGTATGCGTGTTCCTTTGGATCTACATCCGAGTTTGAACGAAAAATGTTTACACCAAACTAAAATTTCACAACGCAACCTTAAGCTATGTCAAATGGCCATGACTCGGATGTGTTGACGGCCACTGGCAGCGATACCGAGATCTTTTGGTGGAGGTGAGGACTGGACGAGGTTGTCGCATCTCCTGGTCGAGTTACGGGCACCGGATCCTGCTAGCCTGTCCTGCTCAAGTAAGAATACATGCAATAAATTTTTATCAACAAATTTGACACATTTTTTATATGATGTTAGTAAAACTGTTGCTTTGATGAGCATCTATGGTATAGGTATACACAACTTCATAACAGTGTAATTAATCAGTAGGGTCAGATTCGTGGTCTTGCTGAAGTTCAGTTATTAATTTTCATTAATAATTTATTCGTACGCTTAATATTAAGATTCTCTTAACCACAACATACGCGATCCAAAGAAAGCAAGGAGAAGAGACAAACATTTAGTAGATTAGATTAGATCAATAGTTAGTTTAAGCCTCCCTATCCGCAACAAATTCAATCCAAAGAGAGGAAGGAAGAAGGCACCATCTAATATGGAGTTGAGGGATCGTAGAATCTATGCAGAAAAGGCACAGAAACAGTAAGATGAGAAAGAAGTTCATGAAACAAGATCAAAGTTCAAGAAGAAAGTAGTAGGTAGTGAAAAACAAGACAGCAGTGAACCGAAAAAAGATGGTCCGTAACACAACAAAAACCTATTCTATTCCAACAAAAAAAAGAAGCTTACTTAGCTAACTCTCAGCTCGGGCCCTCACATTATTCCCCTGGGAGCGCTAATTCCCATAGATACAACAGCTGTATCCCCCTGAGGGGACAAACATTTAGTATCGACTGTTAAAAAACATTGAACTTATGCACGAAGGGATTCCCACCAAGGGTACCCTGCACATTAAAACAGCAGGTTAGTATTGCAATAGAAAAAGAAAAGGCATGAAAGTCAACGAAGAGGATATGAAAACTAAAAACCCAGGTGGTTGCGAAAGAAAGAAGTCTCAAAGGCCTATCAATAGATGAGGTAACCCAGCAGTATCCTATTGCCTTTATAATGCCTCCTACAACTTGCGCTATGAATTGTATGATCTGCTCTGAGATCAGCTAATCAACACTGAACCTTGATCAGCTGATCAACGCAACCTGGAACTAGAAAGGGAAGTTCTGCTTTATAATGAAATTTTAATTTTTTTTTCATGAATGATACAAAGGAGACTGTTTGAATAATTAAGACTTTATACTAAATAGGTAAGTTTGTTGGGGACATGAGTGCTGTGAATTTCACTATCTTCGTTAGACGGAGTATAATGCGGAGTGTACCTTGAATTAAGAACTGGGTAGTCAATACCTAAATTTTCTGAACAAGTATTTAATCACAGTTGTACAGCTAATGACTTCGACTCCACCTTAGGGTTATATCAATTTGAATTTCACTTGGATTAATTTAACTTTGGCTTGGATCAAATGGAGCTTGACTTGGATTAAACTGAACTTGACTTGAATTAATTTGAAGTAGGCTTGGATTATTCTAACTTGACTTGGATTAATTCGAATTTGACTTAGATTAATTTGAAGTGAAAAGGTGTAGTCTGAATACGAGACCTAATTGTCACTTACTTGAGTTTTATCTTATGGGAAGTCGCGCAGCAGCATTTAGGATGGCAGCAATCGAAACCGTAGCAACTTCCAAGCCCGACTGCTATGTCAGCGTCCTTCAAAAGCGCAGACCTCTCCTCCTTCTGCCACAAGTCTCTCGCATGTGGCTGGAGCCAAATGTTTGGACCGTCGAAGATGATCATCGGTAATGGCTCCTGGGTGAAAAAAAAAAATTTTAGTATGTGTGTCATTTATAATCTTGAGAAATTTGACCTGAATTCAATAAAACTTTTATAATTTAGTTTGTTTAAATGCTTGCTTGGTCGTTTGTAAGTTCATAAGCATCCATGATATGCTTATGAGAATAACGTTCGACTACATTTTCAGTCATAACGTAGGGTTCAAATAAATTTCCTCGCATTGTAGTACGAACATGATGGGTTTAAATACTTATTTTTCTAGATCTTCATATCTCTAATATCTTCCATATGAAGACTGACTTGATGGGTAATTACTTGTTATGATTTAACACTGGGTCAATATTCGTTAAAAAATATTTATCTCCAAGACAGCAGCGAAATCCAGGATTCCTTCATTAGTGTAATAATTTAATCCACTCTGCACGCCAACTCTACAATGAAGGAATAATTATGAAATTATAACAAATAATTTTCACTTTTTTCAAATGAAACTTTTGCCTTCATTCTTGCGTTCGCTTGTGGACTATTTTAACAACTGCCTTTAGAAAACAAATGTTTCATTTTCATTTTTTCTTAATAATTGAGGGACAAAAACTGCCAAAATAACAATAGAATGAAATTCTTACCTCTTTACTTGTCTTCACAGGGCGAGGTATGGACACCTCACGAGACACTTGAAGTATTCCAGCTGCATATTTCCAGGAGATTCCCTCGCATTGCATCGATGATATTCATCTCAGTGATTCCCACAAATTCAACGCATATCTGAAAAATTAAGGTCATGTTATTATTCAAGAAAGACAAAAAATATACTCTCGCATGATTTTTTTCCTCACCTAGAGAGTTTTCGTCGAACAATTATTATTGTGTTTTATTTTCATCATCACAATGTGAAACATCCGATAGCCAAAATTTTCATTTTGTGGACGAACGTCAATGCTCGCCCGCCTTCGTTGTGTACGGAATTCGCGAAACATACGTGCGGAAACCCAATGTTAAAATTTGCAAATTTTTACGATTAGTTAATTCCAGTTACTCTGGAACATGGAAATGTAGACAGTAACTTTATATTGTCAGACGTAATTATTGGTTAGAAATTAATACTAAAGTACTTCTTCTAACATAACTATTCAAGCTATTATACCTTAAACTATGCTCATTCTTCATTTATTTGTGCAGAAAACATAAGTGCAATCCACATCTTCTTATCAAAATCATCTTCTGATTGGATCTATTTTAGTTTCAAGAATTTCCAATCATGAATTATGAATTGGTTAAGCTAACTGGCAACTCTATGTTCAGCATATTTGTTGCTTTGATTATCTATACATATATACAGTATGAACTCGGCTGTCACATATATTGCAGTAAGTCAAAACATTTATTTTGAAGATAACAAAGAATTTAATACTACTTTTCTTCATTTTGCATAAAAAAAATCCTCTGTAGCCTGAACATGTTGAAAAGAATTGTAGACTGTAACAAAGATTTAAATTTTCATTGATTATCAAGCACTTTTGAGTTGGAAGTTGTGCACAATTATTTCATTATAACAAACTTTTCTGAGGACAGTCTTCTCATATCCTATTCTGTAGGTATATATCCTTGAGAGGGCTGCTATAAAGTCATTATTTATAGATATTTACATTAACAATATCCTGTACAAAACATCAAACTACAGAAAATTAATAGAAATACTTTCACGTGCAACCAAAATACTTGATTATCTTTGGGTCCTATATTACGCTTTAGTTAAGGCCTTTCTTTCCCATACCTACTAATCAGTAAACTCTACTGAAATTGGATTAGAAGAAAAACTTTTTTCAATAATTTATGTACCATTTACAAGTTAATAACCTAATAATTAATATAGGCTAATCCATTAATCAATTATAATAAGAATTTCATGCAGAAAAAATTGAAGCACTAATAATATAATGAGCAGTAGTACTTACATGAGTTTTCGTCCTTGATTGAGTGAACTCAAAACCACTGGTTAATGGAGAAGGCTCACTCCAAGCACAAGTTGAAGGAACTGAGAATAATTTTATCAAGCCATTACTGGGCCAATGATCTGTTTAGTTGAATAATATTCAAGTGAATCTATAAATCTGGACTTGCAAGAATACAGGGAACACTGTTTGTAATTCATTTTCAACAGCTGAAAAAATATCAAAAACTTTTAAAACAAATTAGGATATATTTTTGAAAAAGAACATACCAAATGAGTATCAAGTAAGGTCTTAGTGAAAAGCAAGCAAAAAGAAAAAAGTTAGGCTATCCAACAATATGACTAAAGCCAATAATAATTGTAAAAAAATTACATTCATGGTTTTACCAGGTTCTTTTAGCGTGACTAATAACTTTAGCCTAGTCCAAAAATCAGGTAATATAGCTTTATACCTGCTTGTTTGGTTTTCTTCAAAGCTATTTTTTGAAACATATGGCCATTGTTGAATGTAATATTGAACTTGAAATTTCATGAGCATGATTGAATAAATGAATTTCCCAAAGCAAGAGACATATACAGTGGCTGTGTTTAAATGAATTTCCATATCAATGATAATTTTTAGTAAAATAATCATATCATACCTGATTTTATCTAATCATAATACTGTTGCTGATTATTCATTCATTACCTATTAACAATATAACATGATTTTGACTGCAAAGGTTGATCCATGTCCCACACACATGAAACTGTAACACATGGTTTTGTATTTCATCCCTATTGCTTTTGATTCTAATTAATTACTTCTTTACACATTCGCATCATTAAAAATTAATTACCAGTATTTCAAACCCATTTATTTATATGTCAACATAAATTATTACACTATTCATTCCGAAAACGATAAAGAAATTCGAACCGTCGAGGATGCGACCTTGAACTTGAACGCGAAGGTCGCATAACGACGCTAAGATGAGTCACCTGTAATCTATCAACCCACAAGCCCGTATTTCGGCTGAAGCATAAAAAATCACATTTGACGTTGAAACACATTTCCTCTTTAGTCGTGAAATAAAATCAAAACATTAAACAGGCTTTGGAACGAATGACTTTCAGGTTATCATCATGAAGTGAATGAACTAGGTTAGCCCGGGTACAAAAATCATGGCGGCCAGAAATGAAGATGCCACAGTAGCTGTTTCACTGCTACGTAATTGAATGCAATATGTTTTAACAGGTGCACAAGTACATATGGCTTTCATTATACACCAAACAAATCACTCGGGTCTTGAATGAGACCACTAAGATAGTGGACACCACTTTCTTACGAAAAGTACGCTGGATATGGGTGCTTCGCGGATTACACATGCACGCGTGACTACACGCAATGACAGGCTGACCGATACTAATTAATCTTGCCATTGCATGCATCATGATGCATGCATGGTGGCGAGGCCGCGGGATATCTGCGTGAGCTGCGGTTGCTTCTCACGAAGTTGAAAACAGCACAAATGAGCTATTTACTTCGGTACTTGATAAATAGATCAGTGATCGACGAACTGTAGATAATTTCACTCATCATGCGCTATTTCTTAATAGTTTTCATTCTAGCAAGCACTTCATTTTCTTAATATGAAAGGCCACGTCTAATTTAACAGCATAATTCTGCTGAAAGTGCTAGTTAATTTATTACACCAACAAGCTTGAGTCGTAAACAAGTGTTGCATTATAAATTTTTCCTAGTGAGTTCCTTCTCGTATATCGGCATTAATATCTTGCATTTTAGTTACTAACACGTTTACCGCGTTTTTGCGGTTGTTAATGGTTGGTTTGGTTACGTTGCAAGTGGCAGAATTGGGAAATAGATTTCACTGCTTGCACACATTTTATACTTCCTGAGATATGTGAGAAATACAAATGCGTGATAACATTTCAGCTCGGAATGTAAATATTTTTCTTTTGAAAAGATCTTGATTTAGATAAACTGTCAATAATTTAAACGGGTATGGAAATAAGTGATTTACCTAGTGGTACACATAGTCCCAAAACGCAAGAAACATGTCACTTGAAGTGAAATCTTATATCTTGGAATGAACTGAATAAATTCGTTTATGCGTGCAAAAAAACGTACGCAATTACCTAACATTTTTCCATTATTCACCTCATTAACTTCGAAAAGTGAAAGAAACTGGACATATATTTGCCTACATTTAGTTGTTATGACTTATTAATTGAATATTTTCTTGAAAATGTGAAATTTGGATCACCAAAACCCCCAAACAGGTAACTGATACTTATGTCTTCCTGGCCGTGACTTTCAAGGTTGACACACCTGGGTGTGTCAAGATTTCTCTGAGTGTGATGCTCAAAGTAGTCCTGTTTTTCACTAATAACCTTTGAATAATTTTCTCATTTTGGGATTAACATGTTGTATATTGAGAGGTTTCAGATGCTAAATGTTGACTGATTCGTTTATAAACTTCAGTCGACTAAACACGCGATGTTTTTGGAGATGGAGACCATGGTGAAGCATTGAATCTGATTTTGAGGAAGCACAAATGAGCATCAGTAATTTAATTTCGTGTCATTGAACTTTTCAAGGACTAATTTAAAACTCCGAAGTCCGATAGCAGTAGAAAAGAATAAAAAATGAGCAATTCAAAAATTGAGATGGGAAAAATTGAGGCTTCTATGAGTGGGAATCCTTTTAAAAATATAAATAAAAGTATACATTTCGAATTGAGTTGCTTCACAAGGTTGTTATCTAGCATTTAAAATTTGTGAAGAGTTTACAAATTCGATACAACGAGTTATTCATTGTAAAACACACTAAAATCTAATAATATTCACCAAGCAGTAGAGCTAATTATCCTGTGGTTAATTAGGTTTTGAGCGGCTTCTGTGCAGTCAATGGAACAAGGTTTGTTGTTGGGGCAATGAATCAAATGAAATAATGGGCGCTCCACCTAGAAGGGTTTGCATCACGCGCAGATACCTCTAAATATCTTCATGATATCGAATTAATCTGAACAACAGACCAAGTCTAAACGCTTCAAGCCTTTAACGCTTAAAAGTATTGAAAATTTTTATCAGAGCTAAACTTATATGACTATTTCCGCCGGTCTGGGGTCTGCTAAGACGATTCTACCGAACTTTATTCTTGATGGGCCGTGAATTGGTAAGAAAATGCTATCGAACTCAACATTTGAGGGGTCCTGGAGTGCTAAGATGATTCTAACTCAACATTCCATAAATCCTGGCCTCGCTGGAATTTTTTCCGTTGGACATGTGCGCTGCTTGCGCTCCAAACTCAAGTAGTTTTTGCTCGTATATTTCACCTTCCATATTACAGGTAGAAGACTACATTTCAGGAAATGTAAATCGTTCTAAAAATTCAAAATATGAGTTAAATTCATTCCAAAATGAGACAATTATTGCCTTGAAGTAAATCACTGCTGCTGCACCATCTTTTGGCGTAATGCTAGCGAGCAATTCCTAAATCATTGAGATAAGTTTCGCTCGAAAATTCGATTAGTTAGAAACTCGTTAATCACTAATTTTTCTCGCCACAAGACCTAAAATCGTATGGTCGCCTTGCAAAATAGAAACATCGTCGTGCCCGACATGAATGGAAACTCCTGAACTCAGATGTAGTTCTAGCACAGAATCAGCAGTGAATGTCTAACTAGATGAACAGCAACTTCAATGCATAAGTTTTTGTCTCACTGATGTATGTACTATAATTTTCATAAATAGTTAATCCGTCTCTAATTTGTTAGTGGCCAAACAACGCTACCTGGGTGTCGTGACTGCTCATTCCCTCATATCCACACTACTACTTCTCAGTCGGAATTTTAGTAATTCTCGAATATCAGGGCCTGTCTTCGTATTATATAGTGAAGTTACAGTTTTTTGGTTCGAGTCTCAGCTGCAGCGTCCCAGTCTTCACTGCAGTTGTAGTGTCCCAATCTCGTTCGTCGTCGAAGTTGCAGGGTTCTCTATTTGTAGCAGCAGAGTTCGATTTTTGTTGCATTTACAGTGTCCTGTTGTTCCATCTCAGTGTCCTAGATCCTGTAGCGCTATAGTAACCGTCCCAATGCCCCTTTTCGAATCCCAGTTTCAGAATCTTAGTCCAGGTTGCAGTACTCATTAAGCACATTTTAGGGAAAAAATTATTCCACATTCAGTGTAGATATTCTTATCTTGCTTATTTTTCAATTTTAAAACCTTAATACACTGGTTGCAATGTGAGCCACTGCATGGTGTACACGGAGAGAATCTTCCTAATGCTGCTGACTGACAATAGTCTCAAACTCAATTTTCATAAATACTTGATCAAACCTAAATGAAGCCACGATCCACTTAAAGTTTGCTATTTTCAAAATGGTTAACTACAATTGACTTTTAAATCGGCGCTAAAGCATTTCATGGCCGCCCTGTGTCGCGTGCTACTGCGCCACGGCGGCGCGGCTACTCCTGCTCAATATTTCATACTCTGCCTCGACTTGTTGTTTGGCAGCGGTCTGCCCTCATGCTGGCGGTTGTTTTTCATTTGGCCCGCTTCTGCCATGCTAAAAACCAAACATTAAAATTTTACCAATCACATTTCTGCTCAAAATTTTTAAATCATTGCATCTTGTTAATTCGATCATCAGGGTACTTCATAAATTACCTTGATTCATAAACGCAAACAATTATTCCAGCTCTGTTCCAGTCCTCATGCTGGGCTAACGCTTGCGCTTTCCCATTTTGATTTTATCCTCTTTCGTATGTGCGCAAAACATCATTTCTGTAGTGTCGCTGTTTCAGCACGACATGAGGTTTATTTAACAGGACCTGAAGCTTCTGTTCGCCTAGCCGTATACCAGGCAGAAGGATAGCGAAACGCACTGTAGGACTTCTAGTATTGTACTGACTTATCGATACACAGCTCCTCCTTAAGAGCAGCCGAGCCCGGAGGGTAAACAAAGCCCATCCAGTGCTTGTAAATGCAAGGCGCCCATCGGCTCTTCCGGCGGAGGCCCTATCAAGACATGTGACCCGAACGCTATAAGGTATCCGGGCCGAGCGCATAAAGATCTTCCTCCGGAAGTCTTATTAACACTACCAGTACTTTACTATATAACAATTTCCTTTAAAACCTGTGTGTCACTGATCTTATTTTAGTATTCTTCAGATACCGAAGATAAGTTACGTAACACTTGAAAGCTTTATTTTTCATAAACTTTATGGAGACAGAGTTCTTTTACCGGTTTTTGTTACACGCGTGATCTAATAACACTTGACCAAGTTTTTTCCCGCTCCTTCCAGCTGTTCAACTGAATATTTTTTTGTAATTCATGAAGTGAAAATTTTAAATATTCATTAAAGTTTTCTGAAAGCAGAACCGAAATTTGTCAACGAAGCTTCCTCGTTTCACTAACTCCAAAAACTAGTACTCTGTTCCTGATTCTGCTTTTTGCTTCCAATCATCCTTATACGATCCAATTCCCGCGGTTAAAGTTCAACGTCTAACGTTAAATAGATAGCATTTAATCTCAAATGATTGCCACATTCTCAATTCAGCGTGAATTGCTAACCTTGCATCAAAAATATAAATGTATTCCATGAAGTTAGTCGTGGAAAGTTATGGTTATTCTTTATACAATACTAGATTCAGTTGCAATTAAGAAGCATCGTTAATTAATAACGTCAAAACACGTTGGGTTATTTGATTTCATATTCTTTCAACTGTTAAAGAATGAAGCGGAAAACTCGATCTCGTCCTCGCACTTTGCCAAACTAAGAGACTGCTGTGCTGCAGTTTTTAGCATAAGCACGACTTCCTATATGATATCAAATTTTGCCATCTAAGTCCTAAGCAATAAAACTTTCTATTCACGAACTGAAGTCATCTGTAATGCTATAAAGATATCCAAGTTCCAAAAAGATACTATTTAACGGATATCACACTATGAGGTAAAAGTTCACTCTCCAGAATTATTACTTGCTCCTAGTGCAAGTGTAACCATTTCCCGAGGCTTTAAGACATGTTTCTTCTCGCGAAGTCAAACGGTGTATTGGCATAGAACTCGGAAACGATGCCTCGCTGCGACAGCGGTGCACCGCTGCTGACTTTGATGAATGCCTAAGCAGGAGGCCGGCGAGGAAGAACAGAGAAACTTCGTTACCATCGATGTCTAGTAGAAAGGTCCACCGCGGTTTCAACGTTATATTTGTTGCCGCCTATGTTACTGCGTAGGTGTTCTCGGTAACTACGTGCATGTATTTCTATGTTTCTCGTAGAAATATGCTGAAACGACACTTTGGGCATATGAACAATACTGGTGCACTAATAAAAATATATTTACAACGTGTTTTTGTATCACTGTTTACAATAAATTATTGCTGGCAAAATTTAATCTATTTTGTTCCCACCCACTCGTACGTGGTATGCCAGCCCATATACGCTTGGCTCTCCCCAGCTCGCTGTTGAGACGAATTTGAAATTGGAGTTGGGTGAGATGACGAGGTTACACGCATTTGTTTAAAACACCATCACATTTTCTCGTTTAAGATCTGAAATATCTCAAAGTTTAATATTTTATTATAATGAGTCCTAAGTTGTATCAAGGCTGCTACTGTTACAAACGAAATCACTAACGGTATCTAATTAATACATGCGGGTAGGAAAAAACGTGCGTTTTACCCATAGGCACAGTGAAGGGTCCATAGTCCAGTTCAAAATAAAAGTTCTTCTCAGTACCAGAGCGATGAAACTTTAAAAATATCGGAAGAAGTAGTGTCCTCTGCCAATGAAATATTAGACGACAATATAAGAGGTTATAAAATTTGGAATAAGGCACAATCAATTCAAATTTTTTTCGCCTTTTTAACGTTATTTTAAACAGGCACAGGTTGTCACACTACCTTCAGCTCATGCGAGTATGGGGTGATATATTTCGGTTGCGTCAAGTTCAGGCCCGATCTTGCCAATTGAGATGAGTTTGCTCGTATCAAAGTGGAAACATGACTTCTCTGTTAACACAACGGATCACGGTGTCGGAGTCCGCGAGGCATCGAAGATTTCTGATGCGACCAATGATGCGATACATGAATGAAGCCTCGAAATGTTTCGTCAGAAACATAGGTCCCTGCATAGCGTTGCTTCGCAAGCGACTGAGCAGACCTTAGAAATTTTCTTCTAATTAAGTATTCATTAGTGTTGCTTCAAGCCTACAGCATTATCTCACACCCTTCAACATGTATGTTTTTGTGGGCTTCAATGATAATTTACGAGGGCCTTGTTTGTCTGTTGATCAAGAAGCACGCATCTTTGGTTGTACGGCCAACTGAAATTTGTTTTTGGTTCTGAAACCCCTTGGCTTACGAACGGCTAGGGAAGTATCTTATGCAAGCAAATTAAGAACACGTCCAGAAGTATCTCCCAGGTCAAGGTGCATTTATTCAGAAGTTAATCATATTTCTGATGATTTTAATTTTGCTGCGTTTAATAATTTACCCTTTCTCTTTTCTTCAAGAAAAAGAGTCCTGCTACGAAAGGTATGATTTTGCAGTGAGATAGAAATTTACCATTATCTCTCTCGTTGCGTAGAAAAGCCAAGAACTTCATTTTGAAGTATGGCTTTCAATATCCCCGCTGGATTACAACTCTGGACCATTGAACGCTCACGTAGTCTCGTGAGTTAAGGCTCACAGATCTCTCGTGATGTATGTATGAAGGAAATTATTTCTTACCGTGCTGTAGGCTTAAGAAGCCTTGTAGTACATTTTATTGTGCTTAAAAACCTACCAGTTAATTTTTTACTCCTAAATGCGAAATAGTCGTTGAATTCTTCACAAATTGGATGAATTATTTCACGGTATCGAATAAAATAAATGAAATTTGTAATCAATCCTTTAGGAAAGTTAATGATCATCGAAGGAAAATCAAAGAACAGTTGATTCATATTTCGTACAGACTAAATTAAAAGAGAAGAGGTGATAAGTGAATGTTACCGCTTTGTCAGCAGATGAGTTGTCTGAAAGCCAAATATTCAAAATAATAAATACACTTGCCCAGTAACAGTTCCCATGGCGAAATCCTTTGGCCGCAGCTACGAATGAACTCTACAATATTCAAATCGGTTGCTCAATCGGCATACCGAGCCTTCCTAAACCAATGACGCATCATTAAGTACAACTATATTGACTGCAAACACAATCAGTTTACAACATTCATGGAATTGTATTCGATACTCGATGGTTAATTTAAGACTTCTTTTTAAAGCTGAAGTAATACCAGTCATCGAGAGCACGGTAGCTCCCTTTGCGACTCTCAGTTATTAGCATGCTTCTTGCCAAATGAAGTGGATGACTATTCGATTCAGAATTTGAAGAGTTCTTAAATTAACGAGTGACGCCGAAAGTACACCAATTTCAGTTTTAAATTGCACCCTCAAATGCTTAGTCTTGGTTCATTTGAGTCAGCTTTGTCATATAACCCTTTTTTCATAATGATAATATCTAGTAAGAAATAAGTTTGAACGCTGTTTTGTTAGCATAAACGTTTCTCAAACTAAATTCATAACACAGCAATAGTCATGACAGCTAATAGGAACAAATTTTTGCACGTCTGTTTTCGCAGAATCAAATTGAAAACTTGCATTTTGGCTTCATCCTCAGGTGACGTAACGACGCAAACTTCTTGTGTCTAATTATTCTAATAACCTTAGGGAAAACATTTCGAGCATATATAATTATGAATTATACGCGACTGATGTTCGTTATGAGTTCCCCAGAATAACAAGCTTGAGACACACAGTAGTCCGTATGTTCCAACTGCTTCAGGACTCGACATTTTCTGACCTAAATGCTGATATGTGGTCGCTTACGCGTGGTTGCCAGTCTGTCTGCGCTGCTCCAATTAAGAGCATTTAAGCAACTTTCTTTTCTAACTCAGAAGCGAGGCTGGTCCTGGAAATCTCTAACCTTAGTTCCCTGTTTTCCAACTCAATTTTGCCTTGTTTTAATCGCCTTAACGATTCCAAGAAGTTTCCGCTTGAAAATTAAATTGTTTCTGGTACTTTTTACCCTCTAAAGAAGGAGCGGACTACGCATTCTTGGAGCGCAAAAATTCAATGCTGTTGCTTAGTGAACTGAGTTCACGTTGCGCTACTGCTGGAGTCGTTCAAGGTTTGAAGACGAAAATACTCTAGGACATGAACGAGCGTATCAGAGGATTAATCGAACAGGAAGAAGTCTTACATTCTCAAATCAATTATCTTGCGAAAATAATACTGGAATAGCTCCGGATTTTTCCTGAGTTACTGTAATGTTGGCTTAGAGTTATTTGCTCGCGTACTTCTGACTGCCTCAATTGCACACGATATTCCAAATAGAATGCGCCACCTCACGTTTTGATCGACTGCAGGATTTCTGTTTCTACCTAATTTAATCAATTTTCTTTTACGAAATTGTTTAAGGCTAAAGTGCTAGTCAACATTTACATCCTGCCCAGCTGGAACGAGGATTTTTTCAAAGATCGACGGGCTCGCTCATAACATAATGTATCAAAAGCAACCTCAGACAAGTTCACACGTCGATTTAGGACCCATCTCAGCTGGCAACGAATTCAACCTTATAGTGCTGTTTAGAAAAACATGAAAAATTTTGCTCAAAATGAAACGTTTCCTCCGCCGGAGGGTTATGCTATTGTATTTTAGGATTTTTAAAACTGAAAACGGAATTTTCTATCATCCCTTAACTTGTTGAGGAAATATCTGACAACACGCGTCAAATAACCTCGCTGAATATCTTGAAGCTCGAAAACTACGCATTTAGCTTGCTTTACTTTACAGTTTATGGTAATCAAAAAAGGAGCATTAAGTATTCTTGGAAATGTAAAGCTAAGAAATTGCAGCGAAGCATAACCTTAGCACTTCATTTAAGAATCAGGTGACCCTAATGATAAAGAGTGTATCATAAACGTCGGAGTTGAGTCGACCAAAGCCAGACTTTAGTCCTATATGCACCCGAGCGACTATGCACCCGATGGACTCCGAAGCCTCCCCTTGTTTACGGCAGCCTTCCGTGACATAATATTGCCTGGGGTCGGTCTCTGCCGAGCGTCCCCTAGCAGATGTGAAACTTCATGGAACAGCGTACATGTTGGTGAAATCTTCTAGCGAATTGATAAAAGGTTTTCCAAAACATGGACTTTAGTCCAGTTGGAATTTGAGGGTTGATTGCTTCAACTTATCACATTGTAATGATTAGTTTCAGTATTTTATTCAAGTCAATCATCACTTGAGAAAACTGAAAAACGGGTCAATCTTCAGCGTTCACGTCAATATGAACATCGATCGTATTTTCATGGTGTCATTCGTGTGAATCGCTGTGTACAAAGGGAATTTCAAGAAAGGCGATCACGCAACGCCTCTATTAAGAAAACTTGGCAAACCCCAATTCCAAAAAAATCGTCATTCATAAAGCTCGTCAAGTGTTCTCTCTCTACCACCCTCAGAGAAATGCAGACGTTGTAAAATTTCTCCCATCCAATACTCCGAGCAAAAAACAAATCGGAGGAATGATGTCTTAGCTTGATACCGTTCGTCTGACCTGGGGCAGACAGCTCTCTCAGTTTCTGGAGCTCTTTTGTGGAATAAGCTCCCATAGCACATAAAACACTTTCAACTTGTACAATAATTCTGGGCAAACTTGTCACGCTATTTCGCATCTTTGTAGTAGAGAATAACGTACTGCAAGATTTCATCGTAAATTCAATTTAAACGATCTACGGTTTGCCTTAAATCAGCTCACTGCTACTGTGAGGCCAGCATTTCAAACTCAGTGAGGCTGAAATGCCTACACTTGTTCTAGAAAATATTGTTCATTTCTAGTGATCCCTAATGCGAAGACTTAACATTTAGCCTGTAAAACGCAATCGATTACGAAATCACAATTAGGCTCATTTTTGACCTAATTGTAGAAATTTTGTAGCCATGTATTACTCTTCAGCGATACCAATCTATCACCGTGTCTCTATTTCATCTCATGTACCCATTTCTGTATGTTACTAAAGGGGATACCGAAAGGACGAAAACCTAAAATGTTTTTTTTTAGTTTTGGACTGTAACTTAATTTTTCTGATATTATTTTTCTTATTTATTTCTTTTGGCTACACTGAGCAATAGAGTCATCAGTTTTAATGTAAAAGGATGAAGTGTTTCATTCTTTCTTTCTTTTTTTTCCGAATGAAAACTAAAGGCACTGCAATTATATTCGCTTAACGCTCTGCGATCAGTTAGCACTAAACTTTTAATCAGAAAAAATTCGAAATTTTGATAAAAAAAATTAGCTCACTAGCCCACTGTTTCAAAAAGAGATCTACTGTATATATTGCTACCCCAGTGAGCGTCGCACGTTTCTATATCTCAAAACGAATATAGGTAAATGAAAGTAAGTGTAATCTATGCTTAGGATTCATAGGTCTCACTAACCGTATAATGAACAAACTCTGAAATTTGTTTTTGCTCGTTTGTTTTGTTTATTTGTTTTGGATGGGTGTGCGTGCTGTGCTCTGCGTTTTTTTTCCATTAAATTATACTTGGCCAACGTTTTCTCACGACTTGAAAATCATTTAGGACGGGATTTCAGCCTGTTTCTGAGGAGCGTTTGATGTCTTTTCTTCTTTCGTTTCGACTAATAGCGAAGAACCTCAAAGGCATTCTCCAGTTGTATTTCAAGTATTTATAAGGATTCAGTCATCTTGCCTTGGATAAGATATCCAAGAAAAAATAGTTTGACTGTTTCTCTGAATAACGTAATTAGCCCGTGACCCGGCTATTGTCCATCTCGTATGGATTCTCTATTAATTAAGGACCTTTATATTGAGAAATTTTTAAAATTCAATGTGTTGTATTACATTTCGATCAACTTTTTGGAAATCGACGATTTTTCCCTCTTTCTTTCGTTTGAAACAGCGAAAAGTTGTGCAGCAAGTTGCGGTTGGTATCGCATCGTTCAATGAATTTCGGATCGAAAAACTTTGTGTGCGCTGCACCTCCGTAAAATTTGAGCCTCGTCTGCTAACAAACTATAAGCGAAACGAATCGAGTGAACATCTGACTAGTACTGCTTGATCGCTCCAGTCATGAACTTCATGTACTACGAAATACACGATGACTACGACGTGGAAACTAGGGTGACACCGTCATATATATATATATATATATATATATATATATATAGTGGTTTGGGCAAAATCTTGCATGTTTGAGCTCGAGGTTCGTTCTCGGGAGCTCGTGCCTGTGTTAGCTTCCACTAAACACGAAATTAAAAACAGCCCGGAGACGTACATATGACTTATTTCACTCACTTCAGATTTCCACTTCTATCTAAATCATATATAATGATAATCCCATAAAAATTTCTCCCCAAAAACCCTCAATATTTGAGCATTGAAATTTCGTTTATTGTTGAAATTTGAAATTTTGACGGTACAGGAGCATGTAAACTACTGAATATAATTTAGACCAAAATTTATTTCCAGTGGAGTGTTACAGGCTATGAGAAATGCCTGTTAAAAAAATCTTAATCTCGTTATCAATACCCCTTTTTTAATTCACGTACAGGAGGCAAACCCGTATGTTACAACGTGAGCTTTCAATCGCATAGTTGTCCATAGCAGCAGCACACGACGCAGTTTGTACAATGCTGCTTTACACCATAACATACAGCGTTACAGCTGCGATGCTAATAAGTATACTCCCACAGCACCTGGTGACCCAGTACGCTCATGACGCCTACGTGCGGTGGCTGCTCGACAATACCCGCGTGCACATCCTCCCTTCCATGAACCCTGACGGCTTCTCGGTGGCCAAGGAGGGAACGTGCCAAGGCGGCCAGGGCAGGTGAGACTGTAGTGATGTGGCCACCCGTCGGTGTGTGTGGGGACCATGGTGTGAGTGTAGGCGCTTATTTGTGTACGTGAGAGACTTGGTCTTGAGGCACCCATTGGGATATGTGCGGGACAGACTGCAACTGCGAACGAACAGTCCAAAACCGCGTTAAGCTGCTCAGAAATTTTAGCATCTGAAATTGAGGTCAAAAACTTTCTGAGTCAGGGATAGGCTTTTCATAACGGGAGAAAAAAAATAAATAAAAAACGAAAATCCAAAGACTCGTAAAAGATACGGAACTGTGCATTACCGGATCAGACCACAGAGACCTGATCACCCAAGGTTGAGCCTGCAGGGAGCAACGCAATAATGGCGGCCCTACGTAAGCCCTCTCTTTTCATGCTCCAGAAGTCGTCCAGAGCCAAAACCTCGGATGAGCTTCATTTCCGTTCAGTATGTCAAATAATTTTGCCGTAATTTTGAGTGTGGCAGTATTGTTTTTATTGGATTTTCTGCCGGTGGTGGTGTGCTTCAACTATTTATTGCGTTACCATGTTTATTTATCTCAAAAAAACAGCTGTAATTTAGCCAATACGACTCTCATTCAGTAAATAAATTGATTTCAAAAATAAATGACTTTCTCTTGCCGAATAGTACTGTATTTGTGACGGATGTTAGAACTTGATGTCTTCTAATCGCGGCATGGAAAACTATTACTAAGTTTTAGAACGAGTCTTGGATTTTTTATCTGGAGACCGGTAAAGCTAACCAATATGGAATAAGTGTCTCTTCTCTATTTGATAGTTCAAAATCATTGGTCAATTCTGATATGAAATCAACTTTAAAATAGTCGGCCAATTCTGAAATTAAACTAATACCTAATCTTCTCTAGAATGCGCATGTGTCACATGAATGTGTTAAATAATTATTAACGTAGTACATTAACTTGGCATCATTTTCCATTTTCTATGACTATTGGATCAGTCTAGTCTACATTTAAGATAAGTGTTCTAGATTGAATGAAATGGTAAATGTAGATAAAGATCAAATAGTATGCTCTAATAAACGTTGAAATTTATTGCACTCACTCTAGTTGTATCTAAACTTGAACATTGTAATAGTTCTTAATGATTTTTCTGATGTTTAGCTTGTGGAAAGTGTTATTTGTGCTTAGTGATAAACTGGTGAATATAATGTTACATTTAAGACAAAGCTTAACTTCGAATACCAAATTCCTTGGAATTTATTTTTTCTGCTTGACTTGCTTGCGTTTAAAATTTGACGTGAAATTTAATTTTTAAGAACTTTTAACAATTTAAACAATTTTTAAACAATTTATTTACCATAAGTGATACAGCTATAGATTGTATCTAAGTCCAGTACAATGGACATATTTAAGTACAGCTAACTGTGCGCCCGAATGAGTTCAATGACTTCTAGGGCATCTAGGGCTGTTTTTAAAGTGTACAGATATGCTTAACATAATTTACTTAACCTAGGGGCGTACAAGACCGATCATGTTTCTATGCAAAATTTCTTAACAAAAAAAAAAAGAAAGAGTCAATATGAGTTACATGGGAGCAGTATATTCAAGGAAAATGATTAGGAGCATAAGATCTATATTACTATCGTGGTAGATTACCTTATCAAGATAAGTCGTATCAAAGGAAAAACGAAATTAACTCGAATTACCTTATATGATTAATATTTCCATAAGAAGAGGATTCAAGATTTGTTTTTTAAGCTTTGTAAGAATTTTTTCACAGATCTCAGCTGGGATTGCATTCCAATTCTTAGTTCCTGTGAAGAGGTTACTGTGTTGTAACCGAGATTTTGAACAATAAGAAAGTATGAAGTTACTTCTGTTTCGTGTTAAATGATCATGATGACCAGTTTGAGCAGTTAATAATTGTTTGAGTTCTCTATCCCCATCATTAGTTAGTGTTCTATACATGAAATTACATATGGAGAGGTTGTAAACGTCGAAAAGCTAGAGTATTTTTAAACTCTTGAATGAAGCATTAGATTCTAATATCATTACCGCTCGAATGGCTCTTTTTTGCAACCCAAAGAGCAAATTATTTTTATTTTTATCAGTTCCGGGCCCAGCTTCTATCCCGTATTGTAGATATGGGGAAATGATCGTTCGATAAAGTATTTTTAATGATTCTTCAGGCAAAACATTTTTTACTGTATGAAGGATTCCAACGGATTCTGATAATTTAGTCCTGATATGTGCAACATGCTCTTTGAATGTCAGATGTTTATCTCATATAATGCCCTGAAATTTACAGTAGTTGATTTCTTCAATTTCACTATCACCAATTTTAATCTGTAGAAGAGACATTTAAATCTCTTGTATGAGAATATAATGTATTATGTCTTATCGATATTGAGGCATATTTTATTGGCTTTAAACCACAATGAAACATTGTGCAGCTCATTATTTATACTCTGCGAATAAAATTGGATTTTCTTTTGGAAGAGCCGCAGAGAGCGTGCTGTCGTCTGCAAAAAGCATGAATTTGAAGAATGAAGTAGATTTAACAAAATCGTTAATAAAGATCAAAAAGAGAAGAGGCCCAAGGACCGACTCTTGCGGTACTCCATGGCTGATTGTCAGCAGTTCCTATTGTGCATCGTCAATGCCAACATATTGCTTTCGATTTGTTAAGTATAATTTGAACTAACCATATGCAACTCATCTGATGCTATAACAGTGTAGTTTCGATAGTTGAATGTTATTGTCCATGTAATCGAATGCTTTTCGGAAGTCAAGAAATACAGAGAAAACAAGCATTCCTTCATCTATATCAAAATAAAGGTATTATTATGGTTATTCAATTTTGCTTGCAATCGGTTTCCTCGGCGATTTCTTCTTCTCTTTCTCTCAGTTCTTGTGCAAATTAGCTTACTCGACCTGTATTTCACTTATGGGTCCCTGAGGTGGCCTGTTCGATATACGAGTAGAAGACAGAATAAAGTGCTCTAATGTACAAGTCTACATGGTACTTCATTCGATCTGCTTCTGATATGAACTAGCAATTGATATTAATTCTAAATGAGGTAATTTTCTGCTGAAATTGAAGCGGAGCAGTCTATTATCATTAGGAAATTTATTGAATTAATCATTTCTCCTTTAAAACCCAATGGAATCTGAATGTGTGTTAGATTTTGATATAAATTGACCCCATCATTAAATTTAAGTATTTTATCTTGCAAAAAAAGTGTTATGAGAACGTTGCAACGATTAGCAAATACTGCACTTATATATAAATAGCATTAAAAATATGTCAGAATTTATTGTAATTTCATCACGTACGAGTAGCAATAACTGACGATTGCAAGCTAAATTTTTACGTGTCCAGAACTAGTCATGCTTAGACCTAGTCGTGCTGGTTGCCATTTATGACTATTCTGACTTGAATTATAACGTGATCTAAGTTTCAAGACGTCTTAGTAAAATGATTAGGAATTAAGGGAAATAGTGTAATTGAATAAAATAACTGCGTTGTGATGAGTGATATATTCAGTTAAATGCACCCCTTACGTCCGAGATTACCTTGTGTTGCCAGATACAACTCGCAAGGATTTGACCTGAACCGCAACTTCCCCGACTACTTCAAGACGAACAGCAAAAACAGCCAGCCGGAGACTGAGGCAGTCAAGCTCTGGATCGCAAGAATCCAGTTTGTGATATCTGCCAACGTGCACGGCGGCGCCTTGGTCGCCTCTTATCCTTTCGATAATTCTCCCAACACCCGTGAGTATCTGTATTATATGACTCTCTTGTATTCTATTTCAACCGATGCAACTGCATTCTATTTCTTCTAGAATCCCATTTCCGAGGGCTGGAACTGCCAATCCACGTAGAAGCCTATGAATATATTTTCTTTCATTACCTCGCTACACATCGGCGAAAAAGTTACCTTGAGATATGAGTCACTTGTGACCGGATTTGAAATTGTAAGGAGTTTAATTAACAAAGAAATGGAATTGTTCCGTGTGTAGGTTCAAATGGCCCATCGCGTTCGTAGATGTACTTTTAGTACCGTCAATAATTGTTATAAGCCAGATCTAAAGAAAGACGTCAGGAAACTTGCAAGCGAGAATGGGTCAACACTATTTAGACTAAGGGAATACTCGCGTCTTTTCTTGCGTTGAATAAGGACGCAAAATTAGTGAAAAAGTGCAAAGCTAGGCATCAAGGATTACGTATAGGAAATCCTCCTATAGGCGTGCGCAGACAGCTCACAAAAATTAGGTATATTGGAGAACAGTTGAGTGAAGCTTTCTCTCGCATACAATACGTCATTTCAAACTCCCCTAATTTCTGTCTCATAGGAATGTTAGTGAATCTACTTTCCTGAACATAAGTTAATGACCATTTGAAAAACAGAAAAAATACCATTTTGTACGACTGAGCTTTGTAAGTTTTTAAAGTTTACTCGTTGAAAAATAAAAAAGACAAACAATTTCTTCCTAATCAATTCGATTAAAAACATACATTTTAAATTAGTGAGTTATTTATCAGCTTCTCAAAAACGTAAGCCTAGCGAATCAAAACGTAGGAAACTCTTTCAGCAGAGTTGAAGTTAACAAAATAACGACTTAAAATGACCCGTGTCGCTATTCTTGTTGATAAGCTCATAAAGTCCTTGCGACTTACTTTAACGAGGATCTCCAATACATTTAGAGATAGATTAATCCAAGCTGTGAAGTTGGCATCACGATCTATTGAAAGTCTTGGTCAGGTGACTGACTGTAGTGGATCGCTGCATTATTCTGTTGCAAGAACTACTTATCACAAGATAAACGATGACTTTTAGCATTAATGGTTGCTATAAGTATGGTGTTAGAATAATCAGCTACAGTTCGACGTCCCTACACAACCTGAATTTCCTCTACGCTTCGTGAGGAGACACCTCACACCTTGCCACTACCTCCGCCACTGTACCGAGTGGAAAACGTTCAGGGTGCAACTCGGTGCTTACACACTACGAGCGGAGCGGAGCGGCGCGGAGCGGAGCGGCGAGGAGTATAGCGGAGCGAAGCGGTGAGGTGTTCACATACAAGCGGAGCGGCGCGATTGATCAGTCGCTATGGAGGACTTTGTGAGTGCATTCCTGCTGCTGGACGGAGTAAAAAATAAAAGAAAGCACTGGGTCCATCCCGTTAATTCTGCGAGAGAAACCCATGGTGAATTTCATCATCTGTACGAGGATCTAAGAAGAGATGAATCTCGATTTTTCTCATACTTTCTCATACATTGGCGCTTGTTAATATCTACAGTGCTGGGGTGAAATCTGTTCGTGCGCGTAAATTGACTCAAATTCAATTTTCGCATCTAAAAGATCTCCCACTCCCGTCGATTGCATAAAGCCATAAGTGGTGTTTCGCGAGACGCGCAGGTGTCACGGAACAGAAGCCGTTTACTTCCGACACCACAGCTTGCACTGATGCCCTGAGTAGCCGTTGTTCAGAGCCATGAAAGTCTGATGTGTATGAGTTGCTGCGTGCTTTCTCTTAATCAGCTATTGCTTAGCCTCTGGGTATAATGACTGTGAAGAGCATAGATGAATTTTATACCAAATGCTCTCATTGCGAATTCTGACAACCTCACGATTGAATGTCAAATGTTGTTTTCCATTTCTTGCAATGTCACCATGCCCAGTAACTGTCTCTGTTTTCATACCATGGACCTACTCAGTCAGGTGGTTAGCTCGCATGTTGACGTTATAGAAGTAAAAGTGGGCTTTAAATTCTGTCATACTTTATCTCTTGACTTCGTATTAAACTTGCGTGTAATAATTTTATTCATATGCGAAGCCTGAAATCCATTCGTGATACCTTGAACTAGGACTTTGTTGCAGAACTTCGCGAGTAGTAATGAAAGTGCAGCATTGCTTCTTCCTCTTCAATGACAGCAGATGTTCCACAGACTCAAAAAAACACGAAGAGCTGCTGCAACTCCAAGAAGTTGAGTTGAATGTCCTAATGGAATGCGTCAATTTATTTTTACTTCTCAAGTATGGCTTGTAATAATAGTGAACAAAGTAGAAGCCAACCAAGATTTCTTTCGGTGTTTACCGGTATATTTTTAGTGTTTAATTGAAACCTATAAAATACGTTCGTTACAGGTTTAGCTTTTGGTACATGTATGGTCGAGCTCTGTCCCACATGAGTAAAACTTCTTGTAGCGGAACTGGTAAATCTCGGTACAGCTTATAAAATACTGCAGAAGAATGATTGGGTTACTGGGATGACAATTAAGCGCTGAACTTATCTGAGTCCTAAAGTAACCTTCGTGTATGCGAAATATATTTATTGAAATATGTTTCAATAATAAATAATTTTAAACTGGAAGTTACAGTTACCTCTATTGGGCCTATTAACAAGTAGCGCATAGCTCTGAAACATATCACTTATATAAACTATCGTCTTGGTTCATCTTGGTGTCGTCTCAGGCGGAATTCACACCAGGTGTATCTCAGTTTTCTATGAAACCTCAATGAAAACATTAAAGGGAAACTCACCAAATTCAGTCCGCCGCCAGCGGCAATAAATATCCCTCAGTTTCCCGAGCGCGCCGCTCCGCTCCGCTCTTCGCCGCTCGCTCCGCTCCGCTTGTAGTGTGTAAGGTAAGGGTGCGTTCACACTACGAGCGGAGCGAGCGGAGCGGCGCGGAGCGTCGCGGCACGGAGCGGCGCGGCGCGTGTGTTCACATGTGAGCTGAGCAGAGCGACCTACACAAGCATCAGTCGCTATGGAGCGTTCCGTGAATGCGCTTCTGTTGCTCGACGGCAAAACGGAAACACTGGATCCATCCCATCAACATGAGGAGAGATCGCTATGGAGAATACCACTATCTCTTCGAAGCACTCAGGAGAAATGAATCACAATTCTACGAGTATTTACGGATGAAGCCGGCAACTTTTGATGTACTACAATCCCTTATAGAAAGAAAAAATTCTAACGAGATTAGATAAATTTGCTGTTTAGCAATACACAAATTTTTATTGAGGATACATGTAAAGCAAAGTAGTTTAAGCAAAATTAAAGTCTTTCCATATAGGCTGTATCACATATATTACTACAGGTTTTCGTAGGCCAGTACGAACAAAAAAAGTCTTGTGGTGACTTAAACGTGAGTGAACGTAAAGTAATTCCCTTCAGAAATTCAGGGTTGTGCCAGAGAAACCTAAGTGAAAAATACTGACAAATGTTGACTTGTCCTGACCAAATAGTTCTCGAAACACTGATATGCTTTCCGTTAGTATTGGAAAAAATCTCCCAAGCTCATAAAATTTTGCAACTTATTGTGTATTTGACACTCATTGAGTCCTCCTCATCATCATACGGCCTCCTTTTTCTCCCATTTTACGGAAAAAATGAAAAATTTATTAAAAAAACGTACATAATTATACTTTAACCAAGATCATATAATAAAATACACAGCATCGCAAGAAAGATGAAACTACATCACGAGAAAAGCAAAATAAATTCCTTAAACTGAAGCAATAATAAAATAACTTATCAGAGAAAGCAGAAGAAAATAGAAATAAATGATTAATGAACCCAAATGGGTGAAATTACACTAAAATATTACATGTTACACTATCAGTTATAATTGTTATATGATTAGTTGTACAAATAAATAGTTATATACTAGATTTTTTTAACTCAAACGACAATTCTACCCCTGTAAGATATGACGATCCAAAGACGGAGCCGAGGAGAAACGCTCGACGCGAGCGTCAAAAAATCCCAACGTATTTCCTGAGCGTGCCGCTCCGCGCCGCGCCGCTCCGCTCCGCTTGTCGTGTGAACAGGCAAGCGTTTCTGCATTCAAACCTGTACAAACATTATTGCCGCTCCACTCCGCGCCGCTCCGCTCGTAGTGTGAACGCACCCTAAAGCGTCTATACATAGGAATAGCCAAAGACATTATTGACGCCCGTCGCCGCTCCGCTCCGCGCCGCTCCGCTCCACTCGTAGTGTGTAAGCACCCTTAGTCGTGCCAATAGTGCTAGGAGCCATCAGGACTTTTCAACCTTTAGAGACTTGCGCCACCTGGTTTTTATTTTTGATCAGCTGGCAAGCAGTAGTGTCTTCAAATGGAATTTTCTAACGTAATATATTACACACAAATATTTTTTTTGTTTTTTCATGCTTTATTTTCTAAGGTATTTAACTTTAGTTAGCAAACTTTTCTAGTCTATCCATACAAAATGGCATTTTCAATTTTTCAACAGGTCCTAAACTTATCAGGAATGTGTGCTTGAAAACGCGCGCATAGATTTTCTATATTTGTGTTTTGTGCCCACTGAATAATAGATGCAAGTTCATAAACTTCATGAAATTTGGTTGGTTTAGCCTTTGAAATTATTTTCTATTGCTCAGAATGCCTTAATGATTTTTTTCAAAAAGAAATAAATTTATTATAATGCTTCTGCAAGCCTTTTCTCGCAGCTCCTAAATCACCGCATGCTATTGATGAATCCGTCATAAGATCTATTGGTTGTAATCATTCATCGAACTTTCATCAATTTGGAGTAATTTGATATTTTTCTCTTGGCTTTACATAGGTATCCTCAATATTGAGGGGACCTGATTTCAAACGTTATGTATCATCCATAGATGCAGTCGCAACACAAATATTATTCGCGTGATCTATCTTCATGAACTTGGATCCTTAATGGTTGAGGTCGTGGTCCGTTTCTCGAAATCCACTATATCAAATTTACAGATGGCCAAATCAAATGAACGCGATCCTATCAGGATTTATTGGAGCAATTCAATTAATCGCCAGCGGCAACATCCATCAAACGCGCTAATCAAAGTCCATCATGACTGTTGAGCTGATTCTTGAATTTATCGTCGAATACTCGAATTTACCATTCGTGGTAAATCGTCGATGAATATTAATGCACTTCAAATGGCATCGCTATTTATTTAACACGCCAAATCACTGCAGTGAATGCAATTTTGCTCAGTATAAAATATAAAAATTCGATTGATTTCTAGAATTCGCTGCATTGAAGAAGATCAGACACTATGCAGTATTTAATCATTCACTACTGATCATTTTTTCCAAAAAGTAGCGAGAGCATTTATCTCTGCTGTTTTACTTCTGTTGTACCCTTGACTGAAACTAAGATCCTACGAATGTATTCAAACTTTGCTGAAGTATTGAAAATGCCTTATTTAAAATTTTTCAAGATGTAATTCTTGAGCTTGCCTTTTCGATCAACACACGAATGCAGTATTTTTTAAAGGTTGCATTATCGAGAATCTCGCTTGCCGCTCTGTAAATAGACCGTTGGCTTTCATTTCTATTCTATGAAGCATTTGACATCTATTCTGCTGCCGCTCCGCTGAGGAGCGTACCTTAATTGATGCTATTAACACTCGCTCTGTTTGGTAACACGGGTTTCGTTTGCTCTGTAATGCTGGTCCCGGATCTGAGGACTGTCGCCGCAAGCCACTCTGCGGAGGTAATCGAGTTCTCTGTAGCTCACATCCTTTCCTTCCAGGCCAGGCACGCCGCATGCATCCTCTATGCTAATGTGAATGAAGTTGTCATCATGTTTCTGTGTTAGCGCAACCAAACGCAACTTTCAACCTGGTTTGTTTCGGTGTGTTACTCTACTTCTGCTGATTTTTGCTACATTAGAGCCTATGATTCCTAGTACAACATGTGCGTTGATGCAGCGATGGTGGCAAGGCAAATTGCAAGTGTTACGACCCTCCTTTTTCATGATCGTACGAGGTGATTAAATTTTCTCTTTTTGGATAAATCTTTCAAATGAAATAAATCTCTTTTCTCAATCTCAGTGAAGTCTCATGGTCGGCATCCTAATTAAGGCGCAACTATAGCAGGCATTGAAACACACGTTATATGTGGCCACACAATTTACTGTTATAAACGGATATCACCAATATGCCGGGGATTGATTAAAACCCGCAAACATGACAGCTACAAAGAGGTAATCTTACGCACACTTGTGTGAAGCGCTGGTGCAGGTTTCGTTGTATTCGAAGTAGCCTCGTTTACTTTATTTAATTATTCAGTTGATTTAAGCGTGAAGTCACAGGTGGAAATTTATACAATAACAATGTCCAGTACGCCGAGCTGGACTCTATTTCAAAGACTCATACAAAGACGGCGATTACGAGGACCTTCAGCTACAATGACGCGTGCGAGAATGATCCCTCCTAACATCACGTATCACCTTTTATGGAAGCATTTGCCGCAGCTACTCCCCCATGACCGTTGGCATCCCCAACGGTCGTGATCCACTTTTCGTGACTTTTCTGGTATGGCCCCCGTTGCTGCCAGGCAGGCGTCGCCTAGCTGCTGAGGTAGCTTTTGCTGAGATACGCAGAACCTTGCAACCGTCTCTAGTGCACTGGGTACAGAGCTCTCTCTCGCTGGCGAAAACGTCGTTCGTGCATGGCGCGTCGTTACATAGAGGGTGCATGACACAAGCGCTTATCCCAAAAAATTGCGCTAGATTAAAAAAAATTAAAGTATACACGCTTTGATTGAAAGCGCAAGTTATTTCTTTGCTCCGCGAACACACGTAAACACATAAAAACGTCTTGTTATTTTTATTAGCAAATTATAAAATGTTTTGTTGAATATAAGAAGCGTTCAGTGAGAGAGAGAGAGAGCGTTACTTGCATCACAAATGAATTTTCAATATAGTTGAATATAACTTTTAACCCCATTTTGATTATATCCGTTTCACGTTCGAACTCATTTAAAAACACATTTTATCACTTGCACGTAATATTAGATTTAAAAATTCGAGTGTTTTCGATGGATGATGTAATTATTACAGTACACTAGTGCATGGTGGCTGGAAATTTTTTCAACATTTGTGAATATCAACGAGTCTGAACTATTCCCGTGCCTTTTGACGACACACTGACACTCTCGAACATGAAGCATTAATCCTTTCTCTGTCGCAAATTTCTTGTTTCCTCGAGCAATCCAGACGCTCGTGCCGCACACCCTCACCTCAGCACGCGCCGAGAACCGGCTGCCTGGAGTGGTTACCTCGCGCACCGCCGTTTTTGTAACCATCCCACCGAGACACGTGCCTGTATCGCCAGGCTGAACTTATGAGAAACTGTTCGCAAAAACTCGGTCAAAACCCTGCTTTCTAAACAATATTTCGTTGTTAAAACGTATCGTACAGACAACAATTGAGTATTGACAATTGCGTTCTATACAGTATTACGGTAACAAAGGGTACGGTAATGTAACAACAAAAATTACGGTTTGATTGTACAATTTACGTCACGGGGCAATTAGGGCCCCCCAACTCGTTTGTTCTAAGTGTTCTTGAAAAATTATTGAAAACGTTAGATGGCCGCTGAAAAAACAGGAATTGTTTAATATGAATCTATGACATTAAGCAATTCTTTATTTTGAAACGGTTCTTCCTTTGGTTCATAATATTCACACAAAGTATTGAAGTGAAACCAATGTCTTATTAATTAATTTTATGGAGATAATTTCTGCGCACCTTCATGTCAAGTGCGAGGGAAAGTCCTTTCGTAGCCAAAGTATGACACTGTTAAAGATGTGTGTAGCTGTCAAGGACTGTCACGCGTTTCCCAATCGTTTAATATTTTCCCCAGTTCCATAACAGAAACTGGAAGTGCGTCTTTAGTAGAAAACAGTTTGAAAGTACGTCCGAAGAATTTATGTGGAAAACATTGTTTTCTTCAACTATGATCAAAGTAGTGCTTTTAATGAACACAACCTTTAGCTAGCAAAACAATTCACATACACTGACTACTCAGAAAAGTCTTTCACAAATTTTTGTAGATTATATTTATTTATCTCATTAATATTTTTGGATGCTTTCTTTGTTAAAAATTATGTAGGATTAGATAATTGTTCATCAAATAGCGAGGAACAGTTTTGAGTGCAATTACTACTAACGAAAATTTTGTTTAAACCGGAAGAATGAAAACTGTTTGGCAGACTTTAAAGCACTGGACGAAAATCTCATCGGTTTTCATCAAAGTAGAAAATTTTCTCAGGAAATATCAGTACATGCATTAATATAAACATCAGAAGGATGGTTAGAACTACAGCAGTACCTCTGAAGTCGAACGCCGCGAAGGTCGAACAAATCGGAAATCGACCAAAAATGTAAGTGATTTTTGCCCCGGAAACCTAACAAGCGAGTCGAACCAATCCGAGTGGGAAGCGCGCTAAGTAAATCGTCGAAAGTCACGCGCCGCCCGTTGTTCTGGTCACAAGTGAAATTACGCAGCGTTATACGCTATTTGATTCTTCTGTGTATTTGGTTAACTTAGGCTCTAAACCGCTAAAATTGGGTCCTAAGTAAAATGTTAGTGACAGTGGGCGAGTGGAAAGGAAGAGTGTTGCAACAACGATCGAACAGAAGAAGGAAGTCTTTGTAAAATTTGAGAGTGGAGTGGGTGTCTCGGAACTAGCTACGCAGTACGGCATGGCTAATCGACGATATCAACGTTTATGAAAAAGAAAGAAGAGCTCAAAGAGGCGAATGTGGCAAAAGGAGTGACCTCATTGACGAAGAAAAGACCTCAGATATTGAAAGAAGTGAAGAAACTATTGCTAACCTTCATAAATGATAAAAGTTACGCGGTAATAGCATCAGTGAGGCGTTCATCTGTAAAAAGGCCGCTCCAAATATACGACGATTCACTGTACCTGTCGATTGGGGCTTGGAACACATTAATTGCGTTTCCTTTAATTCTTAAGAGGGAAATTTGTTCGGAAGTCGAAAGTCGACCATTTCAGAAGTCACCCGCTTTTCTAAACCGGATTGTGTTCGACTTCCCAGGTACTACTGTATTGCATCGTCGAAATCAGATGTAGAGGCCGGTTCATATCTCGAATTTAGTGCAGGAAGACGGCATGTGCTTGACGACAGAGCGTCAGTTCTTTGAAAAGGTTGATAAAAAATCTGGCGCTCATCTATATACAGCTGACGACTGGCAAATTTCCTGAGTGCCCTAAAATGATTTTTACGGGCATTGTGCGTCTCCAAAAGAAAAATGTTCTACCCATTCGCAGATCCGTCAAAAAGCTATTTATTTACAAAATGGCAAAAGGTCTATTTTTTCAAGAAAATATCGAGAGTGTACTATTGACATCTGGAAGTGTGAGTGGCCAGAGTCAAGTTCCAAGTAAGGCGAGAATCGCTTGAAATGAACAAACATCCATCTTGGATCATCCTAGCTCTGCAGGCCTATGGAGGTCTTGAAATGCTTTAGGATTGTTTTTTCCTGGGATGTACTTGTGTGTGCGACTCTTCAAAAAACAAAAAAATTGGGTCCGAGGCTTTTTTCAATTTCTTAATGAAAAAGTTTACCCTTCAGTTGAGTTTACTTTTCTGTTGGGAACTGGATGTTTCAAGACGACAATGATTCCATTCGGACGTCCAATATTGATTTTCAGGCCGTGAGGGATCGTTTTAGTGCACGGCTTGGTCACCACAAGCTTTTAATCTGAACTACTTTAAGAATTCATGTGGGTTTTACAGGAACTTGCGTGTCTCATCGCCATTTCTTTCAAAAATGAATATTTTGGTTGAAATAATACGACTGAGGCTAAGATCAGAGTTAAAAAAGTGATTGAAACTTATAAGATCAAACACCAGGTAGAATGCGAATAATAATAAGATTTAATCGTAAATTGACTTGTTATTTATAAATTCTTAGAGCCATGTACGTTTTTTTAGCTATCATTGCTGGTTTAGGGGCAAATGAAATATTAATTCAATTACTCCACACTAAATATCAAATTATGTGTTGGCGTGAGCACAAATTCGCGTGAAAATACGATAAGATCGCATCTGAAGCGTGGGGAAGCCATGCCATGATGCTCGATATTATTGTTTAGCTGCGTAACAAATTCCATCATCAAAATAATTATGAACTTTATCAGCTTCTGAAAAATCTTATAAATATTTCTGTAACTTCTTAACAGGAAATTTGAAAGTAAAACTTTCACAGCCACGCAATGAATACTTCACTTGACATCCGGCCGGAGAATGGTAATGAAGTGTCTCATAAAGAAGCGTAACATTGCCCTCTACAATCAGTCTGTCTACAGGAATCCATTGAACAACCCTTGGGAACAAATTAAGTATTCAAGTCAAAAAATAGTGGCCTTTAATCGCAATGTAATACGTTGACTACATCGTGGTACATATGTTCATTTATTGTGCAACACTTGGTGTGTTGCTGATTTGTGTACAAAGTAGGAATGTGCATCATTTCCATTATTTCGCTACCTTATTAAAAATATAGTTTAATGCGTACAAATTGAAATAGTTTTGTGCAATCATATTTTTCGAACTCGATGAAAAGGAAAGAAACGTATTTGAGCAGTAAAGTCCTTTCTTCAATTCTGCTACTCATACCCGAACCTTACTAACTGGAGCAATAGCGCAAACTTAGTAAACGTGTTGTTATAATTAGTGCTAATTTTGCGTAGGAAATTTTTTTTTTATTGCACGTAAATGCAATAAGGAAGGGTGTTCGGTATTTAGCGTTCCTATATCATTCAATCGTACGCAATTTTTGAATTTAAGGTGTTTTTTTATTTGACAAAAAAATCAAGTGGAACTTTCATGAATTTTTTACTTCAATGCTGAATTCATTACGTGACACAAAGAGGAGAGTGGTCACTTTAGGAATCGGCAAAAAGCCTACATAGTGGAGGAATTTTAGCGCGATAATTCCTGTAGCGCCTGGTATTGGAACACAAGAGTTCTGCCCAACCATTGGAGGGCTATGGCGTCAGGCGGAGTAAACAAACGTTTGCAGCGTAGACTTAGTATGAATATTTTTCTATGCAAGCTTGAAAGTTCTCCATGCAAGTATAAAAAAGGCGCACATTTTATTTTTATATTGAGAAACCAATGGTCAAATTATGTGTATAATTATGCAAGCTTTGCATTTGAAGTTTTTGTTGTTTTGTTTGAGTTTAAACTTTGAATCCTGGAATGAAACTTATCAGACAGCCAGACGTATTTCAGTTCTCAAGATGACAGCGTTTTTCTCGTGCCGAAAACACTGGCCTGACAGTGACTAAGAAAATAAACCCAGCAGCTCCTGAGATTGCGTAAGTTTGTATCAGAAAGATACAAATCTTCTGGTCTTATGGAATCCATGGCGACGCTTGCATAAAAGCCCAGCAAAGGCATTCTGCAGTGGTTCATTTTAAACACAACTGATGAGTAAATAAAAAGTTACCAATCAAATGCCAGGAAATACTATGTATAGACAAAACAAAAAACTGCAGATGCTGATATTTATCACTTTTCCACACTGGGTAGGGAAATAACCCTACCGCCGTCTTCCTCATAGGTCAACTTCGTAGGCTTTTGCCTTGAAGTTTAAAATTTCAGAATTATCGCTCCAGCATATGACCGCTGACGCTAAAAACTAATGAGATATGAGCTTAAATCTTCCAAAGACTTTCCGTGTATTTACTTTGGCGTTGTTCCATTATTACGGAGGAAACTTCTCGGGAACTCATGTATAATGAATTGGATTACATAATTATTATTTTTCCATACATGTTGAAGATAGTGAATGATGGGATAATATTTATTCAGAAAAAATTGTCAGCCTTCCCTTTTAAGCGACTTTTCTCCACCCGAGCTTTCCCTAGCGCGATGCGCGAACAACTTTTTTGTCAGCCATGCATTAGCTTTACAAGACAGAAACGTTTAAATGTTTATGCTATTGTCACAAATTAGCATATATTGGCAAAATCAGCAGAAATTTGAGTAACACTGAATACCGTTTACTGTTGAAAGGATGCATGCAATCATAAGGATTGAGAACCACCGTAATATTTCACACGATTAGCGTAGAAGTTTAACCAAACTCTAGATCAGCTTCGAATTTGAGTCCATTCTCCGGCTTGGGATTCGCTACTCATGCACTAACCTGACGGTTCTTGAACACCAAAGGACCTTTGCATGCAGAAGATCTCCTCCAGTACATGGAGATGAAGACCAAAGCCATGAACCAAGAACTTCAGCTCAGGGAGGGTAAGTCTACAATATGCGGAAAGTTAAACTGCTTTCTGAAGTGCCAAAACTTCCCTTGTTAGCGTTAAAGGCGGACGAGTCATTGTGCAACTTCAGGGCAGAACATCTCTGTATGTTGTCCAACGCAGGCAAGTTTTTTAAACGAAACAAATTTTTCACACAACGGAGAACAGTTAAATTATAATTTAAAAATTTTGTTTTAAAACTGTATATGGCAACTACATGCTTGCTCGTAAAACTGTAAAGCAGTTTTTTAACTCCTGCGAACATTAAAACCTTCTTTACTTTGTTACTAAATCGAAATAATTCTCGTACTTAAAAGACCAGACTTGCATTCTGGCTGTCGCCTTTACTCCAGAGTCAGTAAAAACTTTGCCACTGCTGTAAAAAAATTAAAACAATTTATTTACAACCGCCAAGTCCTATACGCAACATCAAAGCTATATAAGAGATGTCACTCAATATTTGTGATTATTTGTAGTCACAACTATGATACTGAAAGTGTCACGGAGTTGTTTTAATCATTCTTTCTTCAATTCTGTAAATTTGAACACAGTTTAAAAATGCTATACAATTAAATACATTATGACAGTCTTAGCTATTTGCTGTGACAAACGATGGTTGTTAATGAGTGGGCTTCATTATCTTTTAGCTTTGCAAGTGAAATCCACGAAACTGGTGGGAAATGAGATACACTCATCCCACGAATTTTTTCGATGAACGGAACTCTTTTCCGTTCGCTCGAACCCCAATATACGATGACATTAAAAATACCGAACAGCTCTGATTTAACGTTCATTTGTGTACGAGACCCTCACAAACTTTTGGGAAATAAAGGTCACTGCTTTGATAAAACTTCACCTCCCTCGCAGCGCTCCTGAATGAGTTAGTCTTGAAGTCTGCGTGACCAGAATTTTCCGTCGAGAAAACCGTTTGTCTCGGTATACTGTTGGCGGTCTTCCTATAAAAAGAGCATACGAATAAAAAGTCGCGCGATTAACCAAAAGATCAAAAGAAGTTTAATTCTCGGTTACTTACGACTTTTTTCGCAAAGTTGAACGATTTTGCATAACTTAACGCAAATTCGCAAATTCACTGTGAATACTGCTGCGATTGGCATCTAATGCTTATGTTCATAAAAAATGCCTATATTTTCCTAAATCGTGTTTAATTGAAGCAAATTTCTCCATTTTCGTCTAGCTGCCCGAGTCGTTCTGAGGTAGCACTTGATTAATAAAGTTTTAACGCCGCCGTAGTACAAACTACTTAAAAGGAGTTTAATGTTATGCTTTGGGCTTAACGATGCTGCGATAAATTATTACAGTTCTTGTGCTTTTCTTTCCGGGAAATGGGTCAATTCAGTTTTCAATCGAACGTAAATGCGTGTGGTGTTGGCGCTAATAATTAATCATTCAATAACTAAATTCATCCACTCTCGCGTGTCCAGTTGATTCCAAGCGTGCATTTGCTAACCAACAATGCAGGTCTGCGAGGGCTGTGTTTCGAGTCATTCGATGGCTGATCTTAGACTGATCAGCTCGGATGTACCGTTTCTTAAAATGTCATGTTTGCTTCTTTCAGTCCTAGTTGACTTCAAATGAATGTTGTTTGCATAAGTCATCTTTTTTCTCAGTGACACTGAGCGTATTCCCGCGTATTCAACCCGTTTATATAGATGATGCCACATACATATAGTGATTCATTTCTCTAAACCTTTAAAGGTTTCCGTACGATCCTGGGATAAGGCAAATGCTGTGTTTTCTGGCATAGTTATTTTTTCGCATCTGTTTCACAAAACTGGTTTGACTTTTCCTCAGGATTGATAGTCAAAGTACAGTTTACGTATAGACTGACGGCACCATTGTCTGTTGCTTGACGTTTTGGAAAATTTTTAAAGCAAAATAAGTTCCAGGTTGGTCGAAAAACATACCGTTTGACGGCTCTCGCAACGCAGCGTTTCAATTTCTTTCAAATGAGTTTTCGGTACTGAAACAAGAAGACGTGTAAAAAAATTAGTAAACGATCAGCGGAATTAATCTTTTTTTCTCCAACGTACGCCTAATTCCACCAAATTTATGTAGAACTGGTCACGATACAAGTGGAAAAACATTCATCGCTATCCAGACTTCAAAAAATTCCGCCTTTTACAGAGTATTACTAAGTAGTGTTATTTAAGGATATCAAGGTAAGTTGCATTATCTTGAATTCCTGCATGCCTCCCAAGCAATTCAAGTATGAAGAGGTAACTGGAGATTTGTTTCATTATCATTACTTTCGTGTAAGTTTTCTTATCTGTTGTTGCATTGTCCACCCTCGCACGAATTAAATGCATTGTTTATTTTTCGCACTGAATTTTGTACCTACACCTGTTTATTAAATCGTTTGTCCTAGTATTAAAAGTTTCTCATGGACCGTCAAGTCTTATAAAATTATTCTCGTAACCGTTTAAAAACTTCTCAAAACGGTAGTATATGTAATTATATTACTTAGTAAATGTTGAAGTGATTCAGGCAATAGTAAAATGAAACATTTTCAAGTGGTTTAACCAAGTCTGTAAAACGAGATATTCATAGCGCTACCAAGCTTCCAGCTGGCCTTGGAATCGTCATAAGTTTCACGACCTGTAACCTGTTATGCACATACTCTAAATTCCTATGCGAAAGTAGTAGAATGGGAAATAAACACATTGAATCAATCAAGTTACACGTTAATCAAAAAGGAATTTCAGACAAGTACATCAGTCTGCAGTCACAGAAATGCATCAACTCTCTATAGGAGACACTTGACGAGTCAGGGCACTGAGTAAGCGCAGCAAGTAAACCTTCCAACTTTCGTAAATTTACTTATGCAATGATTACGTTTATCAATAAGCCCTGGCCATAATTCTCTCGTTCATTCCAAAAAGTGTTTTTATGTTCGCAATCACTTATTCTCGTTCATTGATAGGACTGCTACCCGATCTACAAACAACTTTTTTAACAAAGCCTATGATGTCAAAGCTCTCTCTTTCGATTCTCTTCGTCATAACTCAGTGAATCCATATCAGGAGCATTGCACTACGTTCCGATTGTTTTTTTTTGTAAGTTTCCATTAATTTATTTGAGGGATTTATTTTCAAGTCGAATACTTTCTGTTTTCTTGCCAATACTGTACTCGTACAATGCACGAAGATGAGCTAGGTGTAGGCGAACCCGTAGTATGGAAACATCCATCATAAAAATCATTCGAATTTGTAACGAAATAATGAATGATCAGTCTGAATGTGTTTATAAAGAACATTATAGTATATGCCTCACAAATATAGGTTTTTTACTATAGTAATTTAGAGAAATGTCTATTCCTAGTCTCAAATTTATTTCAACATGCTGTTCGGATGGATATCATTCATACTTCAGACACGAATTTCTTTCCATTTCGGCCGAAAGAATGACCAGGCGCAATCATAAACTTATTTTCCTGCAGCAGAATATCTGCACGTAATTATATGATGGTATTATAATTACCACTGTATTACAGATGTAAATAACAACGATTACTTCTGCTGCCCCAGTATTCCAGCAATTCTACTCGAATCCTTCGCTGACGCCGGACGATGACGTGTTCCGTCATTTGGCCGAGACCTACTCCTTCAACCACGCTACCATGCACCTCGGACTTCCGTGCAAGCCTGGTGCCGCCGCTTTCCCCAATGGTACCACCAATGGTGCCCAGTGGTACCCTTTGACGGGTAAGTTTTGCCGTTCAATTCCAAATTTTATATACAAGTTATACCTGCCTTTGAATAAGATATAACTTTTTCAGTTTAATATGTTGAGAAATTTGTCGACCTATTTCGAGGATAATAAAGTGAGCTTTCAAACTTGAGGTGTTGTTTGATTATATCTTACAGTAAGCTGGTGGGTGGGGCTGTTTGCAATTAAAATTAACTATTTTCCAAATTCTAAATTTGTGGTACTCAGCAGAATTTTCATTCTCAACTTAAGCTTGTCGAGTTTCTTGCTGCTAATTATCAGAGTGAGAATCAAGAGTACGCTAGTAATTTCTCAAGACACCTGATTGCAGGAAATTGGAGAAAACCCTTGTTTACAAAATGCTAAAAGAAATTAGTGCACCTTCATAAGATGGGTTCTTTTATTTAAAGTATCTTCCTTTAAGACATTTACTGATGAGATTAGCTGCTAGCATGGACGGTGGCCAAAAGGGAAGTACGACGAGGCTGCACAGAGTGTGGCCACTGTTGTGAGTCGCAGCGAGGCGAGGTTCTGGTGTCGATATAAAAAGTAAAGTTTCATTCGCAGTTTTTTAGCCACCACGCCTAGTCATGAGACGTGTTGAATTGATGCAGCTAGCAGAACATATGAAGTTGTGTCAATTAATTCAGTATTCGGTGTACAGGAGGCATGCAGGACTACAACTACGTGTGGCACGGCTGCATGGACATCACTCTCGAAATATCATGCTGCAAATATCCAAGGCACACCGAACTTCCGAAGTTCTGGCAGCAAAATAAAAAGGTTAGTAATAAACGAATAAGACTAGGTTCACTAAAATTATGCAACTTTATTCAGGGAACATACGATACCAACCGATAATTTGCGAATTATTTCACCACGTCGTACGTAAAACATGAAGAGGCAACGAGCCCTGAAAAGATGATTATAAATATGCACTAGACAGCATGTGCCCAAGTTATCCAACGAGAATATAAGTTTTGTGTGCTATTAAATAATGGCTTCATCTATAAAAACATGCGGTGACGTCAACATTGCGGGGTTACGAGCATCGAAGAGATCGAAATTTTCGAAATGAACTTTGATGCCGGAGCATCCAGATGTTCAGCTTGTGAATGGATTGCTGGCTAGTTGTGGATTGCGAGCTACACTCGCAAGGAGCACGGATTTCGCTTGCCTGCATGGAGCAAGGCAGCTGGCAGTCTACAGCACGCGTGTTTTACTGGAAGGTGCATCGGCTGCCTAGAGTACACTTTGGGTCTAACTTATAGTTTTTATCTGAGTTTTGAACAAAAAAATCATCCTTTATTTATCAAATTTCCGCCACGTTAAACTAGAGGATGTAAGTTTAAAGAAGGAAAACCTCACCATTCCTATACCAAATCTTTCTCACCTCATTATGACCTAATAGGCAAATTTCATTTTCATCACTCTGTCACACTCTTTTTCAAAAGCAATGTTCTTTGTCCAAGAGAGTTTTAGCGAAGTTTGATGGGGCAAGAATATGGCTCGCTTTACGATGAGGCGTTCGTCGTGGCGGGTGACTGTGCAGTCCAAGGAGGTTAAATGGGGTCCAATCCAACTTCCTTGGTGCAGTCCATTCTTGTAACGTAACTCAGCATTGTGCGAGTACTCGCGCTAGTGCCTGCTTATCCAACACGCCAGCATATCGTTCACCACAACTGTTGTGCTAATGTTGCTTCACAGTTTTCATACTGTTCTCGGTGACATTCTCCGCTGTGATCAACTGACTAAACTTCTCTTTACTGATTGTATTGTGCATTCTTTAGATCTCGAGATGACGAAGCGTTTAAAAATACTACCACAGTTATTCCCTAATTTGCGAGGGTCAATGATCTTAGGTCTCAAATTAATTTCTGACTGTTTTGTGTTTCCCAACGTGGCACTGACGTGTGAGTTATCAGTCATAATAAATCTCGCGTAACGCTGTGTTCTTTGGAATTTTCTAGAATGTTTCACGTAACAACATTCAAGAAAGCATTCCACAATCAGCGGCACAATATATATTGAATATACTTACATGCATTTTTGTATTTAAGCCTACTTTTCCGCTTTATGAATAGTTTATCTACATACGTCTTCCAGTTTTCACTTGTTATTTTTTATTTCATACTCTCTGGTCTTCTGAGAATGAGTATTATGGTCCATATCACGTACATACATACGTCCAAAACTTTGAACTGCGCAAACAGTAGATTTTTAGATATTTGGAGAAACTACTGATTAGTAAAGTGTGTTAGAAGTAGCCCATGGATAAGTGTAATTTTATTACCTTCACGAATGTTCTACTCTTTCTCAATGTACATAAGAAATGGCAATAATACTTTGGGCTTAACATATATTTAAGGGGACCATCCCGTGCCAAATTGGGTCCCCGAATGGAAATGCGTGTTTTTGTTGAAAAAGGATCCTTAGGGGGTGGGTTATTGTGCCATCAAAATTTATGGCGCTACGGACGCTAGAAACCCCCCCCACGGGGGGTCCAAAGGGGACCGATAAACATCATTTTTGGACCCAATTTTTTTTCTTGTTGAAAAAGGATCCTTAGGGGTTGGGTTATTGTGCCATGAAATTTTATGGCGCTACGGACGCTAGAAACCCCCCACGGGAGGTCCAAAGGGGACCCCCCGGGGGTCCAAAGGGGTCCCCCCGGGGGGGGGACCCCTCCACGAATTTTTCGAAAAATAATAAAAAACTAAGGCCTGAATCGAAAAAGTGACAGGAGTAAAAAAGGTTTACTTTCAACAAATACATATACTGGCCAATTTTCAAACGAATCGGACGAAAAAATTTGGTGAGACCTCAATATGACTGAGTACTCAAAAGAACTGTAATATTTCTCTATAATTTTATGCACTATATTTCTTGTGTTTCATTGAAATTCAAGAGGGAAAACGTTGCTCATAATTCGTACATAGAAATAAATCATGGAAACTGCATTCATGTACTAAAATTTTCATGATATTCCAATTCAATGGAAATACTTTGTTTTTGGGCTCTAGTGAAAAATTACCGTTTTTACCATTCAAATCGTATCAGGGCATTGAGTTTTGATGCTAGAACAAAACCAAGGACAGTTTTAGAATCCTTGGAACATTTCTAACAAAAGTACATTCTCTTTGTTTTCAAATTCAAATATTTCGAAAAAATATGTTGTTCTAAACCCAAAAAATTTTCAAGGGTTTAGAAAATTGAAAAAAATAGAAAAAATTCGAATTTCAAAAAAAATAAATTTACTTTTGTTAGAAATGTTCCAAGGATTCTAAAACTGTCTTTGGTTTTGTTCTAACATCAAAACTCAATGCCCTGATAGGATTTGAATGGTACCTAAATATGCCCCAAAAAACGAATTTTTCGTGAAAAAAAAATAAGGCCTAAATCGAAAAAGTGACGACAAATGACGGTTTACTTTCAACAAATACATATACTGGCCAATTTTCAAACGAATCGGACGAAATTAGTTCAACCCCCCGGAAGGTCCCCTTAAACCATTATTTCCCCAAGATATATATTTTTCTTAACTACGACACAGTTTTTCATTTTTTCATTCGATGACGAAAGCATCGAAATATCTATGAGTTTTTTCACAGTTGAAATCAAACTCTACTGATCTTTGGAGAAATTCATTAATGACAAAAGTGTTTCAAAAGAGGTACTCAGGGACCATCAAGCTCTTTTTATTTTTTCAAGTCTCACAAAGTGGTGTTAATAATATCATGATGTAGCAAGATCTAATCTTCTTTGAATCCTCTTTCCCCTACACAGTACGCAGGGTCAGATGAACGAAACTGAAGAACTCGTTTATTGAACATTACATTATTAAGTAAATGTGCGAGAGAAATGTTGGCATAGCGTATACCGCTATTCTGTACGTACATTGCACATTGCCAGAGAGAGAGGTGGAGAGAACATCGGCAACTGTTCCCTCACGTAACCTAAAACAAAACATAGAAAGGAAGTAATACCGGATTAACATGAACGTACGTAAAACAAGAATACAAAAATCCTCAAGACATGACACACCTTATTTCAATATAACCTATATGCTTCTAAAGTCCAGGATGGTACACACACCTCCAGAGGGCGTTCCCATGTAGCACTGGGGAATAAGACAACAAGGAAATACTAACGACGTTATTGAGGTCAGATAAGCAAAGCTTATTCTACGAAGTCTAGGTTTTAGAATACTGCCCATTACTCAAAGAAAGTTGCTTTAGCTTGAATTTCTGATTATTCAACATCTTTTTATCAAATTAGACATGATGATTTTTTCATTTAATTTCTTTGACGAGTATGAAATTGGTTCTCTAGGCTACAAGTTTCGCACAAACTTGAAGCGGACAATACTGTCGCCTGTGTGAGAATCATTCATGTGTGTGGAGAAGGTGAATTTCAAATTCCGAAGGTCTAAAAAAGTTACAGGTAAGATATAAATAACCCTGATCAGTTTGTTTGCGAACGATGTTGCTTTGCTATCATGCATATTTTTGTCGGAATAATTTCCTCGAAAAATTGTTTATTTTTACCGCGCACATTCTACTCTTTTGACTGTTCTTCTGTTGACCATTCTGTTATTCTGTCCACACTCGAAAGCAATTGCTTTAAGTTTCTGCTGTTTTTGAGAGGCATTAGATGATGCAAGCGTCAAGCCAACATTTTTACCACTCTTCATTTTAAGACCATTCCGTGCGTAAAAGTTTTGTTCTCATAGATTTAATGTCCCACTGTTGTAACCTTGCGTACGTAAGTTCTCCGTTGTTTCTTTTCCTGCAGTTCTGTCACAGCTTTCTGAAAACGTCGTGCTCTCTCTTATTCTAATTAAATCACTGTCGAGTAAAATATTAATACAAGGTTATTTTAGCCCTCAATAATTTAAATTTCTTTCACAATTGATTAAGCATGATTTTATATCCAAATTTCAGCGAATTCGTCTTTGACGGTAACTACATCGTCTAATTATTTCAGTGAGAAATATTTTAAATTTTTCAATTTCATCGTCTTTTTAATCATGACAAATAGATACTTAGGCGGAATAAACAAAATGACGCCTGTTTTATTATTGATAACTGTGAACATGCAGTACATGAACGTACTATTTATTGCTTTGGCATGACGATATCGGCTCAATCGTTATCTCTCCAGATATCATTGAATATGTATGCTCATTGAAAACAATGCTGAAAGTCAAATAAATACCCAACGATATTCGACAGCGAATGGTTAGACGTTCAGTGATGAAGAATTCTTATATGAGAATTACTGGAAATATTAAGGTTCTACACTCAACTATTGGTGCTACAGTTCGGAAGCATCGAAGTACTGGGGCCATCTTTCATGTCTCAAGCGTCGGAGCTCAGGCGTTATGGTATGAGTGCGTTACGAGGAGTTCACATAAGTCGAAATACGGTCACTAAAGGATTGCTTCAAAGTGCTTTCGCTGCTTCCAAGTGCACGCTTTCACTCCACGAATAATTCCTCTGGTTACAATAAAACAAGTGAGGGACTGTATAACGTATGCCTAGATCATCTTGACGAAGGAATTGGGGTTTCGTAGAGAGTTGTCCAGACCAATGATAGCAAAATTGAACCTTCCGGCCGAAACGAAGCTCGCCAAGCTACGAAGAAAACTGGGATTGCCTATGATCCCAAGAACACCATCCCTACCCTCAAGGATGGGAGGAGACAGCATTGTGACGTGATGCAGGGCTGTTTCCCTGTATGGTGTTGAGCAGTAATCCCCATCACTGACTAAAAAATGAATAGTTTGATGTCAGGCAGATGATGGATAAGAAACCGCTTCCCAGCGCAAGAAAATTCTATGGCTTATGTAAGTGGACCTTTCAACAAGACAATGACGTTCGCCGAAATCAACGAAAGATTAGTGCGCAAATATGAAAATAAGTTTCGTTCCGTGGCTTAGCAAGTTGCCTTACCTCGATTTCATTGAAAATTTGTGATGAATATTTAAAACAGTTTTGCACAAAGATGCTCAAAAAACCTAGTTGGTTTGAGAATCATTTGCACTCAAGAATGGAACAAGATACCATAAGCTGACTGTCAAAAGTTAATTTCTGTTTACAAAAATCTCCCAATATTTTACCACAAATGAAAATCAGGGCACTAAATACTTAAGATTTGTTCTTAATTTAGGCCTTATGCATGTGTCCTAAACTATTCTTTGTTTAGCTGAATTTATTCTAAATTATTTTTTCTCTTCTCTTCTTATATTCTGGTAAATATTAATTCTCTGAACTACCTATACTCCCCTCCCCAAACCAGAGCTTGAAATTTTCAAATTGCTGTATTTCATAAATAAGTTTTGCAAGTATCATGTCAAGGTTCAGGAAATATAAACTCACATCCTTGCGTGCTTGCCACATACGTTACGACAGCTCGTAAGTAACACATGTTCGATACAGTAAATGTAAGAGTTGCAGGAAGAAGTTAGCCTCTAATCTCTCCTCTACATTTCATCATCGTTAAAAACGTTTGTTACGCACTTGTGAAGCTTGTAATATCCACCATAAACTTAATGTATCCCCATTCATGAACAATTGTTCGCAAAAAGACGGCAAAACTCTCTACCCTGATCATAAAATACATACTGGGTATTGACAGTTGTGTTTATCGCTCGTTCAATTTTCAAAATATAAATGTAAGCAGTCATGTTAGCGATGTAACGTTAGCGCTGCTAAGAATCGTGCGAAGCTGAACTTGCCTGAGAACTACGACGGTCCACCCTTCTGTTCCCACCGTACTATGTTCGAATAGCCTCGGTTGAGGGTCATTTCCCTCCCTCCCTTGTGCTCGGTGTTGCAGCTGCGGGCGGCAAACGGCGCCAACCTGCGCCGTCGTGATGAGAGGCTGGCCGATACCTTAATGACACAGAAAACCTGCCCTGTTGCGATCTCTAGTGAACTCATTGTGGCCGATGCCGGCTGTAGTTTTTACTGAAATACCTATTATTGGAAGATTACATAAGAGTAAAAGAAAAGGACTACTTATTCGAGGGAAGAAAAGAAAAGCGACAGATGCGTGCCATGATCCCTTTCTAGATTTTATTAAGAGCTGAAATATGTTTGAGGGGATTTTGAAATCGTCCAAGTTCTACACAATTAAATTTGCGAAAATTATGCTTAAAAATCACTCGCATATCCGTTGTAATGATTCTCCTACATTTTTTGTGTAGCCAAGAATACCTGTTGACATGCAAAATAAATTAAGGGCGTCAACGTTGAAATCATTTGGAACGTATTCCAACGTAGGAGGAATTTGGGAACAGTTTCTGAAAGCCGCTACGCGTTCGAAGCTCTGAAACATATTGATTGTGGAAGTTAAAATTGCTTCAGTGCATAGCTGATGCCGCGTCTGTCCAAAGCTGCGGGCTGCTTCTCAGCTGCCTTGGCGACCTCAGACGCCGCCGGGCAGTTTCGTCCATATGAGGAATGCGATACTCGCCCAACGACCATCACAATGGCAGCAAAACTTTTGGACTTCCAGTCGTCGATTTTAATCAAAACTTCCCCGAGGCATTTTCTTTTTCCTGGGCTACTTCCATTTATTTGTATCCTTTCCAGACTACAGAAGCAAAATGGCCACTTGCATCAAAAATGAAAGTTTTTATCGCCTAGATTGCTTGAAATGTCTGTTCATTACACGATATAATATGTGAAATGTTTGTGTTACACATTTATCATGAATATCCTCGCAAATTGTCTGTAAATTATATCAACTTTCAACTGTTCGAACACCATCTAACCCGGATCGATGCCGGTGTTGAAAAAAAATTGTATATATGAATCTATAATTTTGTCGCCAGAAGCAGAATATGTCTTTGTATTTCTATTTTGAATACTCTCAGTACTGATGCACCCGGTAATACAAGAAAAATTTGGTGACTGGTCTAATGTTGCTGACGATGCTAAAAGAAAGACTTAACTCATGGGATAATACTCAACTGTGAAACAACTGCTTCATCACCTTCAAATGAACGCTATATAAGAGTCCAAGCGTGTAGATAGATAACTGTGATGCACTTAAACTAATAACAAATTATTTGGTTATTATGCTAAATAGCACATACTGCTATTATAACTAATGGGATAATACTGTACTGTGAAACAACTGCTTCATCACCTTCAAATGAACGCTATATAAGAGTCCAAGCGTGTAGATTGATAACTGTGATGCACTTAAACTAATAACAAATTATTTGTTTATTATGTTAAATAGCACATACTGCCATGCGTTCGTTATTTTATGAGTTAACCAGCCCAATTTATTGTAACTGCTCTTTTTTCGTAAAATGTAATGGGTTCTATAGCACGCATGTTCCGCTCCTAGAGCAACTCTGTAGTCAATTTTTAGCTTCAACACAGCAGCTCACTGTCAGGTTCAACTTGTTTCACAACTCTGAGATTACACTAATTCAGTTTTTTATGTATGTTAAAGAAAGTCCTGATGCTCGCTAATCGGCTCCAAATTTTTTTCATATACTATTCTCAAATTCAAGAGACCAGGAGTTTCTTTGGCTCTGTAAAAGTTTTATCATTAAGCAGGTTCGGCGGAGTTAAATTCGAGTAAGTATTCCCATTTGCTAGAATTATTTTTAACATAGGAATGTAGGGAGCGAGGCCTTACATCGATAGCTCAAATTATGCACAAAATTTTTAATCTAGTCATTATGAAATGTTGCGAGAGACAAAAGTTTTTTTTATAGATATTAATCCATACCTCATCAAATGCTCCCGTGATGGAATGTATATAAGTAAAAAGTTAAAGTATGAAAGTCATTGGTAGAATAGGAATTTTAATCAATTCACCGAGGTTTATGGTTCCTTATTGGGAAATTTTTTCCACGTAAATTTATAAACTATTAACACATGTCGAGAGTATCTTATTTTCTATCTGACAGAAACGCTAAGCTAGAATTATTCAGTCGAGCAGAGGCATGACGGTTTCCATTTCTAAATTTATCCCGAAGATTTTCTAAGTTTTTAAACGCACACTCTTGCAAAGAAAGTGTTTCTTTTTTTTACATAAAGTTTTAAACGTGTATTGAGGTTTATTAAAGTAATTTTTTTCATTCAGAAATGGTGCAATGACTTTTAATTTTCTGTATTTAAATCCAAAATATTTGTGCTTCAGGATGTATAATTGTGACTACTCCTACAATCGTAACACTAATAAACTAAATTAGACTTGTTTTACTCGATTAGTTTAATTCATACATCACTATTGATATAGTTACAAAATCCCTTCAGAGCCCAAATGATGAGCTGAAAGTTACGAGGTTTTATTTATAGATCTATCATTTATAGGTCTATCAAAGAAATAGGTCTATCATTTTGAATCAGCGAAAAGATCAGAAAGCTATTTCTTAACATCTCGGTTCATCAGTATCCAGAAAAGAAATGGCATTCAATACTTTTTAAATGGATGATATCTTTTGTATTTGGACGATCTTTACGACTTCTAACTTGTTTTTCTAGATAGCCCCATATATTTTCTATTGGGTTAATTTTAGACTGCATAACAGTCTAATTGTTTGACATATTCTGAATGACTGTTATTACAATTTATGACAGTTTTAACCCAATGCACCCGAGAGTTGTCATACAGAAAAATTGGGAAAGCAACATGCCTTTCCTCATTCAGATATTGTGCAAATAACAAAACTTTACGTTTCAGCTCAATGAAGTCATGCTAGCTCAATTTGACGGATACTTCGCGTAATTGAAACAGCTCCGCAAGGTGACATATCATCCTCCTTTCCCTTGTATCGCCTTTTGCTCTCAGGCTTTGTTGAAAGCTTCATGAGGTCTTCCATGAACACGATGGTGGCCATCATTCCTTAGCGATTGAATTATGATTTATCTAACAACATGACACTTCTCCACTCCTTACCAGACCAATGTGCATGTGCTTTGACATAGTTGAAACGAGAGTCTTGTGGGCATAAGTTACCATCGGTCGTTTACGAGCCACTTGTCGATAAATATTAATTGCATAGAGTTCCCTTTAAAGAGTTTGTTCATAAATAGTAGCAGAAGAGCAATCATGCGGCCTTCACAGTGTGAGAGTTCAATAATGATGTGATGCTAAGAAATTCCGGCCAACAATTCAGGACACCACGGTGGTGGTCCTCATCAACATTTCCCTCCGACCACCATTTTGTCTTAAATAGCCCGAAGTACCGAATTGTTTCCGTTATTGGTAGATCTGCTTAACACTGCAGCATGAATCATCAGTAAATTCCGCTACTTCATTCGCGGTAGATCCCTTTGCCCGAACAAATTTAACAACCTATTGACAATCTGAGACATCTCCCTTTCGTCCACCGCTCTCGAGCAACAAAGAAGCTAAGATGCTTGTTCAGTCTTAGCTTATAACTTACATTTTGATCAGCTTTCAACACCGATTAATGAGCGTAGTAATATCAAATTCGGAAAACTATAGGAGATTAAGTTTTTATGTGAGGAGCTTATTTTAATGCTAATAAACGATATAAGCTCGATGAATATTTTTTCTTAGCATTGGTAATTCCTTGGAATTTGGTTTAATTAGTTTCCTCATTCTTGCCATCACCTATTTCGATGATCAAAAAAGCTACGTTTCATTTTCAGGAAAAGATATATTTAGTTTTAGCGACATCGGTGCATATTTTATTTGCTTTGAGCCTTATCGAGACATTTTCTAGCTCACCGATTATTCTGTTCGCTGCTGTATGGTACTTTACATTTTTAATGGTTAGAGAAAGAGTTTTAAGAATAACTAGTCAAAAAGTATAGTGTAAAAGAATTTCCATTCAACAATATCGTTTATGTATAACAAAAACTGAAATGGTCATATATGACTAATCCTTGCTGAGCGTTCTGGCTAATATTAAGAAGTTCCGAGAGAAAATTACCATTACAACTCAAATTTACGATTCGAAGGGTATGATTTCTACCATCTATGAGCAACTCCTCTAACGCTGAAACATTGGAGCTTCGAGAGTGATGCATTATAATTTAATTAACACTGCCAAATGCTTAACAAAAGGCGAGAAATACGGATAAAACGATGTTCCCATCGACGATTTTGTAGAAAATATATTGCTGGAGATTTACGAGGATTCGCGTTGTCAATTTCTTAGCTCAAAAGCAATACTGTTCATTACATAGAACTGATTTTTTTGGAAGTGCGACCACTCTTTCTTGTAAAGAATTTTTTCTAATATTTCACTGGAAATTGGCGGGGCAGAAACTGGTCTATCATTATGAACGCTAGTCCACCTCCCTTTATTGGCAATAAAAAAGAGGGCGAAATGAGAGAAAGGCCGTAAGAAATTGAAAAATACAATCTCTTGAGAGTTGATAAGGCCGCGTGAACACGGCCCGTCGAAAGATGTAGGGCTGGAGCTTGTGTCACAGATACGCTCATCACACACTTTCGGCTGTCTTCGGACAGACCGACCGACGGACGGATACGGCTCTTATTATACTATAGATTTATTTCTTCACCATTTTCTTCATTGCTCCGTCTCCCTCTCCCTCTCCCTCCCTCTCCCTCTCTCTCTCTCTCTCTCTCTCTCGTTGGAAAGGATACGTACAATCGACCTCCTGCACGATCGAGTGTCTTCTATCTATATTTTAGAAGCAACTTTTCGTCTCCGTGTTGAATAACGCCTTTGCCTTCCCGCGTAGCGAGCTATTCCTTCTAAGGTACTTAAATGTTAAACCCCTGCGGGGCTGCTTAAACTTGAACTTCACCGCGTTTTTCTGTCATTATCGCCAGCTGAGCTGCCGCAGAGGTTAAACCCTGTACTTAATTATGATAATAACTTGCCCCCCTCAATGTTTACAGAAGAGTTGTAAGGTTAAATATTTCAAGCCGAATAATTAACTAGTTTTAATTCCCACTCGCTTGCGTTTGAAAATGTTGAATTTCGAACACGTTGAATCGGTATAAAATAAATGTTTTAATGTTGCTTCCAATTGGAAGCAACTTGTGTAGTCACTAATTATTTATTTTAAAAATTTGTTGCAGCTATTATCATGAAAAACCGTTACAAGCGGATTATAACTTCACTTCCACGGTTGCGTTCATCGCCGTTGGAATTTTGGGTCGTTCATGTGTGGCTCCTGTAACTTGCCTAAGCAGTATCGCAAAACTTTTTTCCAAATTTTAGGGTTAAAGCTGGGTTGCAAAATACTTTCAGATCCTTTAGGAAGCTCATGTTACCTGGAAGCGAAGTTAAAGCTTTCTTCAGGCGCGAGTTACTTCACTTCTACTTCATAAATGCTTTTATGAAGCAGAAGTAATTATCCTCGCGCAAAACTTCGATCCTTTCTATGGATTTCAGCTGTTTTAAAAATGAGCTTTACTTTTTCTGATAGACAAAGATGCCTCATAAAAACCATCAGTTCTTTTAAGTGTGGTTTGACTCTTAATTAGTTGACCGCGATTTATTAAACTGGAGTGTAATATTCAACTCAAATGTAAAATTCATTGTGGGAAGCTACATTTGAAATAGTAAATGTTAGCCGGATTGTGATAAAGTATTCATGAAAATTGAGTTTATAATTACTAGTCGGTCACAGCATTATGAAAATTCCCTACGTGTATACCGGTGACGCACGTCGCAGTCAAAATGTTGAATTGATCACCAACATAAAGTTTTACCTGTCGAATCAATCGAGTTAAAACTTTTGAATAGCGTTCTTCTCATCTTGAGACGATTTATTTCTGATAAAATCTGTGGTTCTGCCGTCTACATCGAATAGTCGACCGTGCATCGGATTTAAAAATTCAAGTACATTTCAATCGACAGTTGAGATGTGGCTCCAATTATTTCTCTTATTTATTTTACTATTTCTTCCAAAGAGTTCTAAACAAAATTATCAGTGGTTGGGCGCAACATTAGTTATTCCTGAGCCGTTCATGGTTCGAGCTCGTAATGCTCGAATCCGGAAACTGAGCTTTCCTTTGCCGCAGGCCAACGCCATCTCGGCCTCATAGTCTTCCTCAGGAGGAAGTTAGTGCCAATTATTACAGATAATTTACTGAGTTTCTTGCAGCCTCTACTGCCGACTGCGGTGTGGTCTGTAGTAATTTTGCCCAGGTTTCTCTTCACTACCCGTAATTCTCTAGATCTCAGGAAAACATCTGCATTTATAATTAAACCAAGAAGTGTAATGAAACAGTGCTCGATGCCGAAAATTCCACTCGCGCTGTTTCTGACGGAAGAATGAACTCCAAGAACAAAAAGCAATAATTACATTAAAAATTAAAACAACTATTCTAAAGTTGAGGTATGTAAATAAATCAAAAAAAACTGAAATATACCTCTGCTTTCAAACTGACCTTCAAGATTTCTCAAGCTCAAAAAAACTATTGAGGTAAAAAACTTTTATCAAGCTAAGCGATTTTACTCAGATATTAGATGAAATTATTACCATCTTCATTATAGTGATAATTCTTCAGACAAGCCTCAAATGTACATGCATGATCAAAAAACCCTGTTCTGCACCAGGGCTGGGAAGTCGGAGTACGAGTTTTTTGAGAGCTTGTGGAGTTTGTCGCAGTTGGGAAAGGATGACCGACTTCGACTCCTTTTTTAAAAATAACAATATTAATTTAAGAAAATTGTAAAGACGACATAGCTCAGCTGTTGTAATACAATCGGTGAATACTTATTTTCGGATTCATTCCTTTATAAGTCTTTTAATAGGAAATTTTTATTTACCAATGTTTGAAGCTACTTCTGTGGTGGGTCAGCGACCAGTCTACCTCGATATGTTGGATAATATCCCCGAATTCGGGCAATTCTGTAAAAAAAATCCCGAGTGGTCTAAATTAATATTAAAAATAGCTACTCGGTGAAAATATTTTTACAGAATTTCTCGACCAGGGGATCTGTTCGAAATCGTACAAAAGTTTAAGGCCGACCCGTCCAGCCATGACGGGAAAAATATTGAAACAACACATCTGCCAGTCTAGAATGGAAAAAAATTATTCTGAATAGCGTTTTTTTAATTATTAAAAACAGTAAAATCCAGGTTTATACTATCAGCCTAACTTATTTCCATTGCATATTACCGGATAATATTTTTCCAAGGATCGGTATTTGCCAACCTACGTAAATTTTACCCTTTATCGAAAAATTCTCGTTATTTCCTTGCTCACTTCTATGTAAATTATAAATCTTGCAATATTAACCAAAAACTCCTATTGATGGTAGGGACACTTGTAATCAAGCTCCAAAAGGACCAACAAAATGAGCAGGGTTTCCTGCATGGTCACCATGAGTCCTGGGTGGATTTTTTAAGAGGAGCGCAGGTACGATTCGAAACTCAGAGGATTTTGGAAATATTATATGAATGTGTCTCTCACAAAATGTCGAAAAATTAAATTGTAGGAACCGAAATTAGAACAAGAAACTTTCCAATTGAAAAAATTTCTGTCCATTTTTAGATTTGTATGAAGCTGAAGAGTCGGGGACGGAGAAAAATTGACCGACTCCCCAGCCTTGTTGTGCACTAGGAAGCTCGAAGCCAAAATTTGACTATTTCAAGCATTGTTAATAATGGGGAATGAAAAATGTTTTCTCCAATGATCAAATTTTTATGAAGTTTACGGTAGCAAAATTGCAAAATAATTGTTTAGTTATATATGACTATTATTTTTAAACAGTTTATTTGCCACAAGCGAAACAGAGTAGATTGTTTCTTAAGTCTAGTACAATGGTCAAATTTGAGTCTCTGTGGGCCCGAATATGTTCAGCGACTTCTAGGGCATCCTACCATCAACGTTATTCTAAGGTGTACAATAATGTCTAACTTAATTTATTTAACCTAGTTACGCATTTGATTGATCAACGAATTAGTTTACTCGATAGACGATGCTTCATATTACAAAATAGTTTATATGGGCTAGATGTTAGTGAATTAGTTAACTCGATATTTGATTTTTCATTTTACGAAATAGTCTTTATGGGCTAGATGTTAGTGAATTAGTTAACTCGATATTTGATGTTTCATTTTACAAAATAGTTTATATGGGCTAGATGTTAATGAATTAGTTAACTCGATATTTGATGTTTCATTTTACAAAATAGTTTATATGGGCTAGATGGTAATGGTATATTCTAGAAATAATTCAAGAACAAACTGAGGATCAAAGACGTTAACCATGGCAAATTACACTATCAGAACCAGTCATGTAGGAGAAAAGATTTGACTTGATTATCTTTTATGACTAATATTCTGATAGGAAATGAGATTTAAGATTTATTTTGAATACTTAGTACGAATTACTTTCACGGATCTCGGCAGGGATTGAGTTCCAAGTTTTAGTTCCCACGAAGAGGACACTGTGCTGTAACCTAGCTTTTGAATAATAAGGAAGCATGAAGTTACTTCTCTTACATACGGGTTAAATGGTCGTGATGACCAGTATTTACAGTTAAAAATTATTTGAGGTTATTGTCGCCATCATTGGTCAATGTTTTATACGAGAAATTACATACGGAGAGTTTGTAGAGATCCGTAATTTCAAGTACTTGTAAACTTCCGAATGAATCACATGTGTGAGCATTATATTCTAGTTTCTTTACTGCTCTGATGGCTCTTTTTGCAGAGTAAAAAGTATATTGGTTTTATTTTTATCAGTTCCGTGCGACGCTTCTATTTCGTATTGTAAGTATGGTGGAATGAGCGTTCGGTAAAGTATTTGCAAAGCTTCTTCAGGCGGGAAGTTTTTCACTTTATGGAGGATTCCGACGGATTTTGATAACTTAGTACTAATATGAGCGATGTGCTCTTTGAAGGTCAGATGTTTATCGACCATGATGCCTAGGAACTTATATGAGTTGGTTTCTTCGATTTCTCCTTCGCCAATTTTAATGCGTGGAAGAAATGTATTTTTCTTGTATGAGAATGTAATATATTTTGTTTTATCGATATTACGGCTTATTTTATTTGCTTCAAGCCACGATGAAACCTTATGGAGTTCATTATTTGCACTCTCCACAATTAGAGCGCAATTAGAGGGATTTTGGTTTTGAAAGGACCGTAGAAAGCGTGCAGTCATCGGCAAAAGTATGAATTTGAAAAATGATACTTAAATTATATTCAATTTGTATTTGCTTTGGTTTGTATAATTTGGTTGCGTCATACCTGCACTCAGTGCCGTAAAGAGTTAAATGAGGCAAAAATGGTACACTGATACAAATGATACAAACGTGCTTATTCAGAATGATGTTTACGAAATTAACATTATGAATTTAACAGTTTTCGGGAGACATTTTTCGGAGTAGGTTTCAAATTTCAAGAATGACCACAAGTTTCATGAAAATTACTTTCTCTCAGACTTCGTATTTGTTTGATACGTACTTGCCCTGTGAGTCAGAAGTTAGTATTATATCACGGAGAATAGTAATAACTTCACTCAAAATATTACTTTCATGACCTTGTTTAACTTGCTCCCTCCCCACCCGAGCTCAGGTAGCTACCCTCTCAGAGGCTTAAGCAACTTCTCGCTCTCAGGGTCAGTCACCAAACTTGTCTTTTACACACTATCACCTCGAAGACTCTTTTAAAATGTCGCTATATTGTCACATGGCATCGGAAATTGGGATTTTGAATTCTGGTTTGCTTTACGTGAAATTTCACTTAAAACCTGTCGGTTGCATTAGTATTGCCTTATTGATGCTAGTAATGCTGACTTATTTCAAAATATTTGCTTCTTGCTTAATGTGATAAATTAAAATATAAATATCAAGTAATACACTGCTGCACACTTACTTCATTCAATATATCTGAACGGGTCAGTTGTTTGTTTTAATCGCAACTTGATTAGAAATTTGAAAACGAGGAAAATTCCAAAAAACTTAATCACCTTTGATTGGAAAACGTTTCGTAGTCCAGCTCCATCATCAGTGCAAAAATACAAGTCATTATGTCTGCAATAAAAAGAAACAGAATGTTGTAGACAGCCAGTAAAAATAACTCACAAAGACAAAAATAAAAATGTCACAAAAAATAAATTCGAAAAAATTGCTATCTAGTCTCTTTTTGCCACGGATATGAACTATCGGTATAGTTGAGGGCCGGTTTTCATTTAAAAATATGTAACGACTCTACAGTCCTAAGGTCATACAGAGTTGAGGCACAATCTAAGATTTTGAAGTCTTTGGAGGACTGAAGGACATCGGTACGTTGCATTTTTCTGTGTGATTGCATACTGCGGAGTGAGAGGGGTGAGCTGATTGGTTCCCCGTGCGGAAGCTTCTACCGCGACGTTCGGCTACTCTGATATAAAAATTGTGTGTCGTCATGCCGACGTACGACGCTGTGCACTGCACACAACTACAAGAATAAATCAGAGAGGCCCGCATCTCCACCGGAAGCGTGTCCTTGTACCGGAAAAAAGAAGCCACCTTAAACTTATCAACGAGAGCTACGCATAACTGAAGGTTTTGAAAGTATTTTTCACACTATAATTTTACCTCGAGTGAGGATTTCTCAGTGGGCGCTCCAAAATACGGAAACGAGCAGTGTAGATGTTTTTTTATTGTTCTCTCTAATAGTTTGCGAAGCGTATTGCTTAGACAGAAATTTATTAATTTGCGAATTGATGACACCCAAAGGAAAACCGTTAGTTGTAAAATATGTTCGTAAAAATTCAAATTCACGATGAACATTTTTGAAGGTTGAACATATGTTGTAACCCTTTTGATTTTACTCGTTTTTAAACTTACTTCATTCCTAACACAAATTTTTACGCGAAGAAGCTAATTGCATGCGCTGACCCTGCGTCAGGCCTCTACTAGAAGCGATATTTTAAAATATTAGCGATCAAAATTTCAAAATTGAGCGTTACTCTAAGCACTCAATGAAACTAACACCACTAAAGACCCAAATAATATTGGAAGAAAACCATTTTTGTGGCTGGTGCTACCCCAGAAGTAAAAAAATACTTCATTCTCTCTGGAAGCTTAGTTGAAAATATCGATAAAGGTCGACATCGGTAACATCTCTGTGTCTTATTTAATACTGCCAATGTGAGACGCTGGACAAAACAATTTTTATTCGCTATGATGTTCTCGTATCTTGCTATGTTTGCGTGAGGCAACTGATTAAGTGAGGCCGGTTCCATTTGTGCGCAGGCTCTCGTTAGGTATCTCGGCGAAGTGCACCGAGGCGTGCGCGGATTTGTCATGGACACGTACGGTCAGCCCATCGAGGACGCCTCGCTAAAAATCTCGGGTCGAGACGTTGGCTTCACGAGCACCAAATACGGCGAGTACTGGCGAGTGCTGCTGCCGGGACAGTACAAAATTGAGGTGAGAACAGCACTTGGCACACGGTCAGTATTGGCGAGTATGAGACGTCAGTGCAAAATGTGGCAATCGAATTGGAATACACTACTGCTGAGATACTCTAAAGTTTATGGAAAATGAATATTGCACGTGAAATACCGGCAGCACTTGGCTATCGTCACGTGAAATAAAGAAAACAGCTTTGAGATATTACCAACTGAACGTATCGGCTATTTCTGCTACAGCACTGGATTGCTCGAAATGTTTGGTGTTGCTGTCACGTGTGCTGTAACACAGCGGTGACGTCGTCTTTAGGTCCGTCTTCAACCAAGTACTGACCCTTTTTATTTGTTCCAGACATATGCCGAGGGATATTTGCCTCGACAAGATGAATTTTATATTGAGGAAAGTAACCCAACGTTGCTCAACATAACGCTCTTTCCGGACCACAACCACGTGAGTTTTTTTTTGTTAAAGTTTAATTTAACGTTCCATATCTGGTACGTGATTCAACTATTTTCTATATTTTATTTTTACTCATGTGCTGCACTTATTTCAAAAATTTCAAAATTTCAAAAAAATCAGTTCCACTGTTCAGCCCATTCACACTGTTCAGTTTTTTTGGATGCCGCATTTCTCCCAGGGAGTCCACATCCAGATTTTTTTTTAAATTGTGTTCGAACCGTAATGCTGATCGAATTAATGCAATGAAAAACACCAAGGGGCATTTTTTTGCTCCAAAAAGCCTTTCACCACACTTAACAAATCAGGGACTCAAGAAAATCCTGTGTAACAAAATGCTGAACTTTAAAAGAGTAGCTGCAGTATAAGTAGCTTAAGCCAGTCTTCACTGTTTTACTGAATCCAAAAGTTTTCCTCCCTCTGACATAGCAAAATATTGCTGTAGCTTTTTTAAACATTTGCGGTGCACCAACCATGTCAGAAGATGAAATTCGTGTTTGTCTTCTTGCACGGCGCTTGAAATCTTATGTCTCTTCCACGTTCGCGTTCTTTTTTCTCCCCCAGATCTTATACGATCTTCTCATCTGCTTTTCTCTGACAATTATATGGATCGATTTCTGAATGTCATCAAAGCGTTCAAGCGTTTCAACCAAATATACCCCAATTGAATCGTCTCTGTGTATTCATTTTTTATTCATTCATTCTGATTCTCCGAATGAAATAGAAGCCAATTCACAACCCTTTCTTCTCCTGACTGAAACTCGACATTTCATTTAAGCACTCGAAAAATCATTTTACCAATTTTGAGTAATTTTTAATAATTTTACCCGTTATCAGTATTTCAGCTCCCTCATTTATTTCTTAGCTGTAAAAAAATTTTCCTTCCTCGAGATGCAATATTCTTGGATGCATATCTTTGCCCTTGAATATATTACCACACAAATGTTCGTTCACATTGTCTGCCAATGTAAGTAATGTGCTTCTTGATGACTCTTAATTTAGAGCTAAAGCCCTTCTTCTCAGTTTTTCTCTGCTCAAGTGCGAGTGTGTATTTTCCATTAACACGTTGACTGCGATGAGTTAAACTGAAGTTCAATATTCAACTCGAATCTGAAGTCAAAAGTTGTTAGGAATATTATGAATACCAAACAGTCCATTAAACGCCATTCATTTTATAAGGTTGTCAAAATTCTTCAAATGACCCATCGATGGGTCGTATCGCAAGCGACGTGTTAAGCATGTGAAGATTTCTCGTCTCGCACAACCTAAGCGGCGCTCGTTGCACGCAGGTGCCTTCCCCGTCTCCGTCGAGCGTGCCCAACTCTGCCCCACCTCGGCGCGCCGCGCCGGTGCAGGCCGCTGCCGCTTCCAATACGGTACTGTGATCCTGCTGGAGTGCTCGTGTGTCATTGTGCATTGAATCAAGTACGGTAACTAAAACTTTAGACTGATAAATATAGTCAGCCTCATCATGCGGAACTAATCTTGCAAAGATCTTTCGAAGAAAATCTCACTTCGATATCAGTTCCGAGCCTCACGTATATATTTCAGTCTTACTTTATTAACGGTTTTTCATGATGAAGGAAAAGATTGTCTGAAAATTCATCTCAACTTTGGAGCCTAATGGAGTTAGTCTGCACATCCTCATTTATACTCGTATGGTGTACCTGAACAGAAACCTCTACTGCAGTACACTACTTATGTGAGAGTAGCACTGTAATGCCAAGTACCAGTACATCTATCAAATTTTAGAACTGCATTCTCCAACACTCTCAGGTATATTTCGTCTTAATTGATTGTGTTATGAAAGTAATGGGAGGTGTGGTATCCCGCATTCCATGTACTATCTCCTTTTTCACGAATTTTCCATTTAAATATGCTTATCTTCCTTAATTAGACAATGTTTATTTTGCATGTAAATATCTTACTAGATGGATTTATATTTTGGTTTAATTTTATTCCTCCTGAAACATGCATGTCTTTGAACAGCAAAATAGTCCGTGCAGTTTTCATTTTACTGCCCCATTTGGAAGGCACTCCTAAAATACTCGCAAAATTAATTTTGTTCGCCTATGTCATTCAGCAGGGTATAACTGCCCTTTATATTTATTATTTTGTGTCCATACTGTCACATCGTGCGCCCTAGTCTGACAACTTCAATTGTCATTTATATTTATATTTCAGGTTTAGAGAGTAACATAGTTAACTGCGAAAGCGGGAATTGCACCAGTGTCACAAACGGGAATCAATAGCTGGAAATGATTAGCAAGCGAAAGAATCACAAATTGTACTATTTACCAATGTAAGTGTGAACAAGCGCTACCTTACACCGACATTGAGTGAAGTGGACCAACTGCACCATAAGGAGGCTTTTCGTAAATGCTAAAATAGTTCTTAAATGCCCCATTCCTTCCTAAAAAGGTCTGAATTTTTTAGTTTTGCTCGAACCGTTACGCTGATCGAATTCCTTCTATAAAGAACGACAAGCGACATTTTTTACTCCAAAACCCTAATCACCATTCCGAACAAAATCTGATCAATTTCTCACTAGAACCGTCTATTTAAAAGTCGAACTCAGCCTTCTAAGTGAACATGCTATATTGTCATGAATCATGAATCATGAATCATGAATTCATGCTATAAGATCCGATGGATAATTAACAGCAGTGCTGAGTAACACTTCAAGACGTTTACAGAATAATGTGCTTAGGAAGGAGCCTGAACTGTGGAAGAACAGCCGAGTTTTGATTCACAACAACTCTCTGGGATACGTCTCTGCTTGTCTAAGAGATTTTGGTAGAGAACCAGACAGCCATTTTTCCCAAACCCCTTTTCAGATTTGACTTCAAGAAACACTCTCATTTCCCAAGGTTAAATTTCCTTAAAAGGACGTCGCATTGAGTGGCAGTAACGATAGGGGCAAGCCATGGAGAGTCCGTCCAAGGGCACAAACAATTGTAAAGTTGCATGTGAAGTAATAACGATTCTGTGACAAATGATTGGCTTTTTTACAGACCTCGTATACGCATCTACATTCAAATGCATTCAAATATATTATATTTGACTTTCAGGACCTCGCAAATGTATTTGGTGCAATCCAAAGACCAATTATCATCCCAGTCTGTTTTTCAATTATTTTTCTCAAAACAATGGCCTAAATTAAACCATACTTGTTCATTGAGACCTTCTTTCAGAATGGCTGGATTTTACGCGGACGTGATACTATGAAAGATCTAGGTTCTTCGACGCATTTCAGAGATTAGCGCTCCTCTGTGATGTTGTATACGGTTCCTTTGATGAAATAAATTCTAGTGATTCCAGTCCGTCGTAGGCTCAGCTAAGGCGAGCATGTCGCGATTTTTCTCTTTTCTCTTCCTTCGCCCGTGGCCTGTGCCTACGATGCTGAAATTATCTATTCGGAAACTATTTCCGACAGCTACTTTTTCTTTCTTTTTTGTTTTACGTACCTGTGATTGTAAAACGTTTTAAAGTATCACACACCGGAATAAATAATAAAGGGGCATTATTAAATGGATTAAGGTGATAATTATTCGTCTTATTTGAAAAATACAGTGACACCCCAGTATTAACCTTCTGTGCGTGAGGAAAATTAAAAGTAAGGTAACTATCAAGCTAAGTGTTGCTAATATTCACCTGTTTTATTGCATAAACTTTTTCAGGCTCCTATTCAGCTTGTTTTGAAATCAGAAATTTATTTGAAGGGCGTACGGATTATCATTAACTCTCTATGAAGTTTCCTGGCAAAGTTTTACATGGTCATGAAACGCCAGTGAGATCCTAATTAGGTGCAGGCATAGTATTTACATGTCAGGAAGTTTGCTTTTCGCTGTATTCTTCTATGTGCGATATTTATTTTTTGGCAGTAAATCATTAGTATTTTAAAACCTTTTTTCCCATTTTCCGATAAACTCTGAAAGAAGAAATGAACAAGGTTCGCTGCCTGCAAAAGCATCCTAAGAAATCATTGCTTGGGCTTATTTTTTACACCCACGACATCGTCACCGTATAACATTTCGATTCGATACACTATTAGTGAGCAAGTGCATTTGAAAGTAGCGTACAATAATTCCTCATCGATGTTGTGCTACAGGTGGAGAGTCTCTTTACGAGGAATGAGTTCAAGCGTTTGCTAACTCTTAACTATGAATTTTGTGTTATTTTGTAGTTTTATAACTTCTATGCTCCATATTACCATCTGTTATTCAATATATTTTGAAAACTGCACGAGCCTTGCTTTTTTTTGAAGTAGTTTGTACATTTCATTCTATTATTCTGATCTATTCCCTTCGTTGTTTCCACAGGTTTATATTTTACTGACCATGACACTGTTAGTCAATTACCTCGAAGCCCTCTTGTAAGCATGACAGTAGCAGCAGATGCTCTACTCGGGACGCCGCACCGGGCACATTTAGAGCGCTGTGCATGGGAGCGCTTGTTTTGCATGACTGACTTATATTAAGCACATAAATCTTCTACTGTGGTCGTCACAGATTAGTCGCTACTGCATACTATTCCTCCCATGCCTCGTAATATTAACGCTGAAACGTAATTTTTTAGTTGTATCTAACGAGTATTTTATAAACTTTGATGTATTTTTTAAGTAAATAATGAAGTTTAGTCTAATTTAGTCACGAATTCTAGGAAGTTCCTACGTTTTTTTATAAGAAACCAGAGGTATTGTGTGTCGTGAGTCAAAAACCTTCCGCCTAAAATATTCTCTGCAGAGTTTCGAAACGTAAAATGCGGCAAAGTTTATTTTCGTGTTAACATGTTTTCCCAATAACTTTCCTTCAAAGTCTCCCCTGGCCACATTCTTCAATTGGTGACAAAAACTTTTACAAATAATAATTAAGCTAATTAGGCAAAATTTGCATGAATCTTTCCTCACACTTGATAGGGAATTTGTTCCCATAAACGATGTGTAAATCCTAAATGACGCACAAAAAACTCGCGAGCCAGTCTTGGCGTTACGTTTGACTGTGACGACATGCCTGCACGCCCCCACTCGCATGAGAGCCTCCCCTCCTTGGGTCCCGCATGGGGCGGTTGGGTCTTCCTGGGCGCGCTGCGGTGAGTAGCTCAGTCTGCAGCTTCTTGTGCAGAGGTTGCTCATATCATGAGAGACCATGTAGTTCTGGATCTCTGCTATTCGTAACATGTCTGTCTTGTCTCACCTCACTCAGTATACCCCGGCTTCTACTTTTAAAATGCACTAATCCTTTTTGTTGGTAACGGGGAAATCGTGTCACCTCAAAACGTAATTTTGATCAATTTACATAAATTTCTACCCGATGTTCTCCACTCACTTCAGAGTCCTCGGAAAACGAATTGACGTAATTGTAATTTGAATGTTTAGTGTGACATTTTCAACAGTGATGTTAAATCTTCAATTTTTATTCGGTTCTAAGGGTGCGGTTCTATACAGATAATCAAGGACTGAATTCTCTGATACCTACTACCATGAGGAAAGATCACCTTTATTGTACGGAAGGACTCGCTCTGCTGTCTTCCTGACCATGATAACAGAGGCCATTCAACTCTCTTAGAGTAAATTTCTTATTTTCGTTAAGACAAACACTAATTTGGTCTTGAAATGTACGCAGATTAAGATTCAAGTACAAAAAATGTTCAATGTATTCATTATAATATTACCATTTATTAATAGTATTTTAGAAGTAAGTACTTGTCCTGAACGGTATTGCATAGGTCCTCAAGTGCCAATCATAGGTCCTCTATGTTATGGTTGGTATTGTTCCCTCGATAGACCAATGACGTTGTTGGTAGTGAGTATTCTTTTTCATCTTATTGATGTTTGAGTAAGAAAGCATGTGTTGAAAATAGGAGTATATCATAGGATAATTAACATTTACTGCATGAATAGTTTTTTAGTTATTTGGCATCTTGAGTCCAAGGTCAAGATGGATTATCAAATTTCACTGAATGAGAAGACCTCTTTTTCGCAAATGCGTTCAAAAGTCACAGTAAAAAAGGATTACCTTGATAAATGGGGTAACATAAAATAGTAAAGAAGATTGATTGTCATCACCATAATTTCTAACAAGCACTTTTTGGAACAAAAGTTCAAATAAGTAATTACGCTGAAATAAGAAGGAATTAAGGCAAATCGGGATATTTATCTGTTTGAGAAGACCCTACTTGTGCTTTTGCGCGCCAATATTAACGCATTTAAAAAAAAGATCGAAACCAAGGTCATGAAGTCTCGAAGTGAACGATCTCAATGATGATACTGTGCTAATCATTTCGAAATACTAAATACGACAACCTTTCAGGTCTAGTGAGGATCTGCAACACAACCTTAAACAACAACTGCTGTTTTTTGCACAACGTTTAGAATTTAATGAGTAATTGGTTTTATGGAAAAAAATTCCCCATATGGCCTCTATTAGTAACACTTAAAAAATCAGCTATGCTAGTTTTTTAACAGTCCTTGTTCTCTGGATATGCTACGATGTGTGTCACACTTGTTGAACGCTGAAGTGTGGAGCTTTAGCTATTTCAAAAATCGTTCTCACATACTCAACTAGATGAGTAGTGATATTAGTCGGGCCATAATTCATTTTTCGGATATTGGCGAATTTGAAATGAACGTCTTTTCGAATTACAGGATAAAGTTCGGTGACGGTAATGTTATTAAGACACAAAAATATACATGCAATGAAAATTTCAGACCACTGATTATTCTTCCTTCACAGGCTCGTCAGGACTACAGACGACGACCTCCTCAGTTCGTGGGAGGGCCCAACACCCCAGAAGGGTCGGCCGCCACCCCACAATCCGGCTTCGGAGTCACCAATTTCTTCGGCAGTCTCAGTAACCGCGTCACAAACTTCTTCAGTAGCTTCGGATAAGCTGAATATTGCGGACCTGTCAATACATATAGTGCCTGAGTAAATTTGGGCTCTGTCTCACACTGATGTGGTGCAAGCATCTGCGTATTTGCTAGACTTTTGCCGCTCTGATTTAGATTAAATTTGGCACGCCTGCTTAATACGTTTCAACGTTTGATAAAATTTTCGCCTGTCTTCCTAAACGAAGCTCATCATCAAAAGATTCCTTGCTATTTCTCAAGTATTTCTTCGCATTGTAGACACTCGGTGTGCAGGAGAGCATCCATCAAAAACTTTTTGATGATGTGCTTCAGACAACCACCGCAAGTTCTGATTGAAATACGTGAGTTTTCAGTAAAAGGACAAAATTTTGAAAAAAATTTTGCGCTGTTATGCTCGGTCATATTTTTCTCTGCGTACTTAATGCCGAGTGTATTTTTCGAGCACTGAGCGCTGTGCGATTTCAAACACTTAGCTGCTACTTCAGGCTTATTACCTGAGTTCATTTAACCTTTTAAAACGCTAAAAAAGTATTTACTACCATATAATGTGAAAATAATTCTTACATCTTAGTAAAAATTCATCACGTAACTTCTTAAATCAGGTAAGTTCAAAATTGATTAATCATTTAAAATCAACGCGGTAAACGGTTATTGACAAAGCATGTTCAATGTACAATTCGCGTGGAAAATATTGCCCAAGCTTCACGTAGGATTCCAAAAAATGAAATTTGTCATTTCTGTAGTTCGATGGCGTTAGCTCATTCCACTGTATGGTAATGATGAGTGCTCACCTTATGTCCTCTAGAATAGTTTACGCCTTTTGGCATGCTTTGCCAAGTGGGGTCGAGCTGCAAAGGTTTCTGAATTCCAATGCCTTCAGGACTTCTCAGAAAAGTGTTTATTTTATTGTAGGAGTGGTAAAGGATCAATGAAGAAAGGGTATGTTCGACATTTGATGCTTGATGTTGATTTTATTCAAAACTTTCTATTTAAAATGAAGCACATTTAGAGTTACCAAAAACTATGTAAGTAGTAAAGGAACTACCAATCAGATCACAATTCACCACAATCAGCTTGAAATGGAAATTATTAAAGAAAAAAAATTTGATAGAAGATTTATTCTTTGACGAATTTGACTTTTTATAAGTCAAAACGACTTACACAAACGACTAAGTCACTTTTAGATATAAATTTCAATTTTCTTAATCTAACCACAAGGGTTTCATCAATAAAAACTACTTCCGTTTTATCATTTTCCTTATTTGCAAAAAATTGTCCAAATTCAAATTAGTATCCCATTAAATCATTTTTTTCTAAGGCGTACATAGAAAATGAACTGAGAATTCGTGGTAGACTTGTCAAATTTCAATCCTTCATTATTACGTCTGAACTATTACATAAAAAACATTGAAAACAAACAAAATTGAATTTAAAATAATAAATAGAATGTTGAACAGAGATGTTAAAACGAAATAATTTATATAATGAAGAGACATGTAAAAAGTATACACAACAATTTCACATCAATATCACATATCTTGGTGGCGTAGTGGTCTAAGGCGCTACCGCAGGAAGCTATTGTCGGGACTCCGCGGGTTCGAGTCTCGTCTAACGTGAAAGTTTTCTAACTTATGCAAACGGTTTAAAAGACACTTATCAATGGTAAATGGTAAATCCTAAGTAGGAATGATGCCTATATTAAGTATTTTTGTTTTTTTTTCTCTTTTAATGAATGAAAGTAATGAAAGTTTTAACAAGACTGAAAAAAATGTAAAACTGAAGCATTTTTAAATGTTTTCAGAAAAAGTTTGGGGAAATAGACCAAAATTTTAAATTTAAGTTAGGCAATCTTTAGCTCAGTGGTAACGTGTTGGGTTAGCGTTATGAAAACCATTGCAGCTGAGGGTTCGATTCCTGAGATTCCCGGAAGGGTTTTTCACGGTTTCGGAGATATGTAACAGTACTCGTACTGCTCTTGATATCTTGCCTTCCACGCGTGGCTCTTAAACGAACCGTGTCTGTGCAATTCAATGAGTGGCCATAGTTGGATTGTGAATGATGCGTTAAGTTGAAGAGAGACAATCCCAAATATATTACATGGAATCAGAAGTCTGTATGAATGGTGTGAAATGCGTCGGCTGACGTGAAAATCAGATTACGACGCCAATACACTGTGTTATGGACTAAAGAGACCATGTAATAGAGCTCACCGATCTGCACCAAGTGTGAAGACGTGATGAGATCTGATGAAGGACCGGTACTTCGGGGTTGTTTTGCGTTTTTTTACCCAATTTCAGTTTTCAACTTAATTTTTTTGTATAATAAACAATAACAATAAATAGTATGTTTAGGAATAATTCCATTCTTTGAAGTATTTTTTAGGAATATATATTTTTTCAAAGTTTTGAAAGTACCTACCCTGAAGTGGATGTCTGTCTTTATTAATAAAGATAAAATTATATGGTTCTTTGTATGTGTTTGAACAAAACTCTTTAAATTCATCAAAGGGCATGTCCTGAGATATGATATCTGTGTAAATGTTCTTCATATCAGTTGAGTCTAAACCAAAAAGAATTAGAACGTTAGCATTTGTTCTAATTGTTTGTCTCGGTAATAAATAATAATTTTGTGATAAGTAGATTGAACAGCAGTTGTTGTGTCTACCTCTAGTGTAAAAGCTATCAGCTGGACTTTGATCTCTTTCAGTTGCTATATCGTCGAAAATAAAAAGATTTTTCTTTTTTGAATCTACGTGACTTGGATCGGGAATAGCTGTCATATCTTGAAAATATTCAATTTTAGATTTTGAGTTTCTTTTAATAGGTAAATTCTCAAGGAAATCGTCAATATTACCATTGCCCTTTTCAAATAATTCAATTATTTCAGATTGGTTATAGCCTTTATCAAAAGCATTCTTCAACAGTTTATATTCTGGTTGATGTATTGATTTACTGTACAGAAAAAGATGATTAAAATCGACAAATTTTTCTAACAGAAGCTTTATTAATAAAGAAGTTTTACCACAGTTTGATCTCCCTACGATGAGACATCTCAAGCCAGGAGAAGGAAAAATGAAGTGATTCTTTTGATTATTTCTTTTACTGTCTTTCCACATATACACCATTTTATTTAACTAATAAAATACAACTGACTTTCCAAAATTTATTTTCTGTTTGTAGCAATTGTAAACATTGTTTTTTAAATTTGCTACTTCATTAAGTTCAATTCTTCAATGTATTTTTCTTTCTTATTGGTTGTCTCGTTGGGCAATTACGAGAGAAAAAGGTACCATTGGTGTCATAAGAATCGTTACTGATTAATGTTTCAAGATGAATGATATCTGACTCTAATTGAGTAATAACTTCCCTATTTAATTCGACATCATTTTGAATTTGATCAACATCTAATTGCAATTGATTTATTTTTGCAGTATTGAGAACAACTTCTCTTTGAATATCTGTAATAATATCTTCCATTTTATTAAGTTTATTTATTTGGTTCTCTCGTTAGGCAATAACGAGAGAATGAGCTACCTTTGATTGTAAATAAAGTAAATACATCGAGTTTGCAAATTTTTGAGCACCTATTACTTCATATGGAATATTGCTTTTCATTTTGAATTATATAACTTTTCAGAATACTTTAAAATTGACATTGGATAAATACATTGAAATTTTTAAAATATACTGAGAAAATAATTTATTAAAAATGGAATCATTTAATGTATCACATCTATCTAATACTAAGAATACAAAAAGGCATAATAATTTAAAGAAAATTTCAGTAAAGATGACTTCATGTAACAATTTTTGTAATATATGTAATATTTACATCATCAACTTGAGAAGACATGAGAAAAGCATGAAACACAATAAAAACGTGAGTAAACTATTAATCTCGGATCTGTATTTTGATGAAAACAAAGATTTCTGTAATATATGTAATATAAATGTCTCTGATCTAAAAACACATCTAAAATCTACTAGGCATATTAAAAACATAAATCAAGAATTAATTTCCGATTCATATTTTGAGAAAAATGTGTGTAAAATATGTAAAGTAGAAGTAAAAAATCTAGAACAGCATAAGAAATCAAAGAAGCATTTTAGAAACGTTTATGGCTGTAAATTCAGAGGAAAAAAATGTGCTATAAATGAAAAATGCCTGGAATATATGTTCTCTGATATATCAGTTATAAATCCGACAGTTTTCATGAGGAATATGACCCCGGTTGTGAAATCAATTTTGAGAGAGCAAAAGTTTGATAATATGAAGATACAATTGGCAATTTTAGTTCAATTTTATAAATACAAAGAAAAAAATGAAAAAGTATATTCAACAGCATGGGTGAATACAGGTAAGTTTGTAGACATATCTAAAAACTTTACAAACATTGATGATCTGTATAAAGAAGCTATTAGAAAGGTTGAAGAATATACAAAAAACTCCTCGGGCTGGATAACAGATAAATTATTAGACTTCAATGTAAAAATTATTGAATACAAGCCTATCAAAGGTTCTAGTTATATAGAATTACCTGAAAAGTTTCAAAAGTCGACTTATGAACTAATTAATATTAAAAATACCGATAATAAATGCTTTATGTGGAGTGTTGCGAGATATTATTGCCGAGATGAAAAAAACGGCAATAGAATATCTAAAAGATTAAAAACTGAAGCTGAAAAGTTAAATTTCAGAGACATAACATTTCCAGTGAAACTTAAAGATATCGATAAATTTGAGAGAAACAATAATGTGTCAGTAAATGTTTACAACTTTAATTACTTGAAAGAATTATGTCCTCTGAGAATAACAAAGGTAAAAAATGAAGATGTTATATCACTTTTATTGTTAACAGATGAAAATAAAAGTCATTATGTATTAATGAAGTCATTAAGTCCATTTATGCAAACTAAAGATGGTCATAAAAAACATGTCTGTCCATATTGTTTATGGCCATTCACAAAAGAATGTTTATTAACAAACCACATTAATGATTGTTCAGTTCACACTCCAACAAAGTATGTGCTTGAAGGAGGTAAATTGAAATTTAAACATTACCAAAAAACAATTAGACATCCTTTCACAATTTATGCTGACTTCGAATCAACATTGACAAAAATAGATACGTGTCAACCAAATCAAAACTCAAGTTACACCATGAACATTCAGAAGCACAATCCTAATTCATTCTGTTGCTATACAAAATCTGAAGCAGATGAATATTCCCGTTTAGAAATATATAATGGTAAAGATGCTTCCCAAAAGTTTGTAGAATATTTAGAAAAAGAAACCAAGAGAATTTATAGTCTGTTGAGAATAAATAAGAAAATCTATTTACCATCAGATGAATTCGAAAAATATAAAGAAGCCACAAGATGCTATGTATGTGGCGGAGAATTTACGGAAGATAACTATAAAGTTAGAGACCACAATCATTTGACAGGTCATTATAGAGGTCCAGCTCATTTAAAATGTAATTTAAAAATTAGGAATCCTAATTTTATACCTGTGTTTCTACACAATCTGTCTAATTACGATGCTCATTTGTTCGTGAAAGACTTGGGAAATATATCCGGAAAGTTGAACGTTATTCCACAAACAGATGAAGAATATATTAGTTTTACACAAACCATAAAAGTAGATTCCTATGTATGTAAACATACAGGAAAAATTAAAGATATCACCAGAGACTTACGGTTCTTAGACAGCTACAGGTTTTTACCTTCATCTCTAGATAAACTTTCGAAGAATTTATCTGAGCACAAAGAATTGTCGAAGTTCTTTCTCAATGAACAACAATTAGAGTTGATCAACAAAAAAGGTATTTATCCGTATGAATATGTAAATAGTTATGAAAAAATGAACGTTAATAGTTTACCAGCTAAAAGTGAATTCTACAGTAGATTAAATAATAAAAATATTTCAGAAGATGAATATCAGCATGCACTCAAAGTGTGGAGAGCTTTTAATTGTACAACATTCAAAGATTACCATAATTTATATCTAAAAGTCGATACATTATTACTAGCCGAAGTATTCGAAGAATTTAGACTAACATGTATGAAAACGTATTCTCTAGATCCAGCACATTATTTTACAGCTCCAGGATTGTCTTTCGATGCTCTACTGAAACATACAAAAATAGAATTGGACTTGTTTGAAGATCCTGATATGCTCCTATTCATCGAAAAAGGAATAAGAGGTGGGATTTCTACAATATCAACACGATATGAAAAAGCAAACAATCCATTAATTCCAGAAACATTTGATAAAGGAAAACCAAATAGTTTTATCACATACATAGATGCAAATAATCTTTACGGATGGGCTATGTGTCGATCATTACCTACTGGAAACTTTAAATGGAAAGATCCAAAGTCGAAACTCAAAGCAGATAAAGGTTATATATTAGAAGTTGATTTAAGTTATCCGAAAGACTTACATGCTCTCCATAATGATTTACCATTAGCTCCAGAAAATATCAAAGTAAACGATGTATATAAATTAATTCCACATCTTGGAAAACGAGAAAAATATGTTGTACATCTTAAATCTCTAACACAATATCTAGATCTAGGTTTGAAGTTAGAGAAAATTCATAGAATATTAGAGTTTGATGAAAGTCCATGGATGAAATCATATATTGATATCAATACAAGAATGCGTCAGCAAGCTAAATCTGAATTTGAAAAAGACTTCTACAAGCTGATGAACAATTCAGTATTTGGTAAAACAATGGAAAATATTAGAAATAGAGTAGATGTGTGTTTGGTAAAGTCAGAGAAAGAATTAATTAAATTAGCAAATAAACCAAACTTTACCAGTTTTAAAATATTCTCAGAAAATTTGATAGCATGTCATATGCAAAAACAAAGACTGAAATTTGATAAACCAATCTACGTAGGGTTATCTGTATTGGATATAAGTAAAACATTAATGTATGATTTCCATTATAATCATATTAAAAAGAAATATGGTAATAAGGCAAAGTTGTTGTTTACAGATACAGATTCATTATGTTATGATATCGAAACAAAAGATTTGTACAAAGATATGGAAAGAAATAAAGACTTGTATGATACATCAAACTATTCTAAAGAACACTTCCTATATTCAACTAAAAATATGAAAGTAATTGGGAAAATGAAAGACGAAACGTGTGGAATACCAATTGAAGAATTCGTCGGTCTCAGAGCCAAACTATATTGTTACAAGACGAAAAATTCCGTGAGTAAGAAAGCAAAAGGGGTAAGTAAGAACATAACTGAGCACAATATCACAATGGATGAATATAAAAGAGCATTGAATAATGAAACAATATACAAAACGATGTATAATATCCAAAGTGTTAACCATGAATTATATACTAAAGAAATAAATAAGGTTGCATTAAATGGTAATGATGACAAGCGACATATATTACCAGATGGTATCAACACACTAGCATTAAATCACTATAAAATATTTTAATTAAATAAAGTATAACAAATGATTATCTACAACAATAATGACTTCTATAACCAAGATTTATTATCTGTTGAAAATGAACAGTATTTGAGTGATTTGAAATCAATAGTTAATGAAGAAAAAACTGGGAAGGGTATTGTAAATACATTGCTTAGAAAACTTCCATTACCTGAAATGCATTTGAAATTACCATCTAATATTCAATCTGAACAAGTCCCGAACGGTTCATTCAACAATAAACATACCTACTCATTTTGCGGTCCAGGAACTAAGGTGCAGAAGCGAATTCAAGAAGGTTATCGAGGAGTTAACTCACTCGATCAGGCTTGTAAGAATCATGACATATTTTATTCACAACATCCAACAACGAAAGAAAGAAATCATGCTGATGATATTCTAGCAAAAAGAGCCGCTGAAATTGCAACTGATCCAAATGAATCAGAATACGTTCGGCAAGATGCTAAATTAGTTAACGCAATTATGGCAGGGAAGAGTTGGGCAGGAATGGGCCTCTCGTCGACAAAAAACTTTTAAACACGCTCACTGATGTGAGCGATAAATCTTGAATGACTTATATTATAATCCAAAGACTGGTTATACTGGAATGAATCAACTTGTTAAAAAATCCGGCTTATCTTCAACTCTCGTACGAAATTGGTTAGAAACTCAAAAAACTCACACTCTACATAAACCAATAAAACATAATTTCAAAACGAGAAGGGTGAAGGTATCAAAAATTGATGATCAATGGCAAGCTGATTTGGTAGACATGCAAAACTATAAAGATCAAGGAAAAAACTACATTTTAACAGTAATTGACATTTTCAGTAAATATGCATGGGCGATTCCAATAAGTAAGAAGACAGGTGAAGAAATCAAAACTTCATTTCAAAAACTATTTAAAATACGAATTCCTTCTAAAGTTCAGACAGATAAAGGATTAGAGTTTACAAATAAATCCACTCAAGAACTATTCAAGAAACATAACATTCAGTGGTTTAGTTCAGAAAATGAAACCAAAGCTCAAGTTGTGGAACGCTTCAACAGGACGTTAAAAACTAAAATGTGGAAATATTTTACACACATGAAAACTAAAAATTGGGTGAATGTTTTACAAGATTTAATGCAAAATTACAATAATAGCTATCATAGAACAATAAAAATGACACCTAACCAAGCATCGCTGGAAAAGAACAGTAAAAAGGTTTATGATAACTTATTCCCTCCAACCGAATCAACTTTCACATCACCGAAACTCAAAATTGGGGATAGAGTAAGAATAAGCAAGAAACGGAAAGACTTTCGGAAGGTTATTTGCCAAATTTCACTAATGAGTTATTCATTGTATCCGAAATACTGTCTACTGAACCAATTACTTATAGATTAAAAGATATGGATGGTGAAGAAATAAAAGGAAGTTTTTATGAACAAGAACTATCAAAATATACTAGTGATGTTTATGCAATTGAGAAAATTCTCAAGAAGAGTAAAGGAAAACTTCTGGTCAAGTGGAAAGGTTATGATGAACCTTCATGGATCTCAGCAACTGAACTTAATGTCAGTTCAGAGTGAACTTATATTAAGTTAAAGTCTTTTCGAATTTTTCTCTTTAAAAAATGGCGTTGATTGATATCAAAACTAAATCAGATTTACTAAACTTAGCAAAGAGTTTGAAAAAGCAATTCACAAATGATAGAATAACCGAACAAGATTTATACCATGATGTTAAAAAAGTTTACAAACCATTGATTGAACCTTTATCTAAAATTGTTGACGAAACTAAACAAACTAGGTTGGCAATAAAAGATTTACCTCATGAAAAACTTGAATCTATCCAAGGAAAACCTGTTGAGAAACTAGCTTTGCCATCTTCTGAATCCAACACTGTAGTTGGGCCTATCGCATTGGATTTCTTGCGTTTTGCATGGAAACCTGGAAATGAGTATGATAAAGCTTATGGCATTCGTTGGGATGGAAGTAAAGTTATGCTAGGAAATAAAAAGGTAGATATTCTAGGTAATGATTTGAAAATTGGAGATAGAGTATACGAAGGCACAACTGGATTATGGGAATTATTAACAAAGCAAAATCCTATTGATTTTAGGGACGAAGATAAAAATAATTATTATGATATGCTGTATTCAACTGATGCTTATTTGAAGGATGACGGTACCATAAAAGCAAATAGGGGTGAGAAATATTCTAAATTTATCAAACCCTTCTATCGAATAGCTCAACGAAAAAAAGCTCAAGCTGCAGTTGAAACAATTAGATCAGCAAGTCCATCAAGTCGTGAATCAAGTCGTGAATCAAGCCCTGAACCAAATCCTTTAAGAAACACAAACATAGTAGAATCCTCAATTTTGAGTCAATACCAAAGTCCTTCAACAAGTCAGAGACCAATTTTCGACCCGTCACTAAGGTCTACTTTTAGACCAACTCCTATTCCTATACCTTCTCGTACATCTTCTCCTATACCTCCTCGTCATCCTCACAGAGAGGATTCAGACGTTTCAGGATCAGGTATTATTGTATTACCATCTAACATCAATGATCTTGTAAAAAGACACCAGTTATTGTTCGGTTCGTTTACCGCTGGAAATACAGGAGTTTTTAATGAACTGCAAATACTTACACATGAACTTTTAAAGCAAGGTCTATTAAATACTGCTGAAGTAAAGGTGTTTGATGATTTATTGTTTAAAAAATGGAATCTCAAAGCATTGTAATTAGTGAAAGAAAAAGTGACATAAGTGTAAACTTTAGTCCAGCAATAGAATTGAACAAAAATAAATTTCACGAAATGGCACTGGTTGGGTTAGACATGTATCATTCTATTCCTAACATTGATGAAAATAATAATAAATTTTATTATGAATTAAATGGTGTTGAAAATGTAATTACAATTCCAACAGGATGTTATGAAATAGAAAGTATAAACGAATTCATTCAAAAAACATTGGCAGGCTTTATTGAAATCAAAGCAAATACTAATACTTTGAAATGCGTCATAGTTCTCCATTCATCTACTTTAAAAGTATTTTTCAATAAAGAAAAATCTTTAAATACAATGTTAGGATTTGGAGAAATTATCTTAGAAGGTGTTGGAGAACATGAAAGTATAAATATAGTGAACATAATGTCTATTAACGCAATACTCGTTCATTGTAGCGCAATTAACGGCTCATACCTCAACGGTTCTTTGCATAATATTTTATATTCCTTTTTCCCAAACGTCCCACCAGGATATAAAATTGTAGAAAATCCAAATAAACCAATTTATCTACCGATATATCAACCTTTACTCTATGATTTGAGAATTTGGCTTACTGATCAAAATGGACATGCTCTGAATACTAGAGGTGAAGAAGTAACTGTTCGATTACACCTAAGGTCTAGAAATTAAAATAATTTGATAAAATTATCTTTAAAAAATGGATTCTTTAAGATGGAATGAAAATATTAAAGTTGATGAATCAATTGAAAAAATTGAAACGCATAACTATGAACCACAAATAGGTACTGATTTGAATCGTGAACATAATGATATCAAGATCATTATCCAGAATCAAGATCAGTTTCTATTACCTAGTAAAAGTTTTATATATATAGAAGGAGCTTTGAATAAAGAAGATGGAAGTGATTATAATTTTAAAGATGAAAAAATAACAATAATCAACAATGGATTAATGCATTTGTTTGATAGAGTTTCTTACAGAATTGGAGATGAAGAAATTGAAGGTTATAGTTACCCTGGAATTACAACAACTCTAAAAGGATTAGTTAGCTATCCCCGAAATGTTAAAGAAAACATGATATTTTTCTGGAGCGTCGATAGTAAGAAGAATGAAAAATCAAACGAAGGATTTAGCGATCGAAATGACTACTTAAGTTCAGCTAATGGGAAATTCAGCGCTGCTATCCCACTTGAACATGTGTTTGGATTTTGTGAAAATTATAAGAAGGTAATTTATGGAGTGAAACATGCTCTGACTTTAAGAAGAGGTGATAATTCTAATGCTATATTCAAATCAGATGAGAAAGATGCAAACCAGCAAGATAAAGTAGTTGATGGTAAAATTACTATTACAAAATTAATTTGGAAAATGCCAGCTTACAAACTGTCTGATGAGTATAAAATAAAGCTATATCGTCAAATTAAGGATAAAATAACATTACCTATTCCTTATTTGAATAGACAATTGGAACAAACAATTGTAAACTCTCAACAGAAATTCTTAGATTGGACTTTAACTCCAAATTCAGGATCTCAAAGACCTCGATATATAATTTTAGCGTTCCAAACTAAGAAAGCTAATTCACAGGCTGTAAACAATGCAATTTTCGATCATTGTAACTTGACGAATGCATATGTTCAGCTGAATAATGAACGATACCCTGATCACAATTTACAGATTGATTTCGATTCTAACAATTATGCTACAGCTTATAAGATGTTAATAGATTATGTACCTAATGAAAATTGTGCTATCGAATACAGACACTTTAAATATTTGTATCCCATCTATGTGTTTGATATCAGCAGACAAAATGAACGTATCAAGGAAACTACAATTGATATTAAAATTAAAGCAGAATTTAAAACCAATATTCCTGATGATACACATGCATATGCACTGATTCTATCTGACAGAGTAATTCGATTGCAATCTGACGGTGATAAAATGAGTTTAAACTACTAAAAATTAAAATATATTCACATAATAATGTTTAAAAAATGTATTGTGTAAAGTGTAAGAAGAAAACTGATACTGATAATCCTCAATATTTAATTACAAAGAACAATAAGATACTGGTCAAAGGTATGTGTATTATTTGTAAAAAGACAAAGACTTCTTTTGTTTCTAAAGATACTGCGACGAAAGGGGGTTTTATATTTACAATTCCAGCTTTATTAGCTGGCCTTGGGGCTGCTGGCTCTTTGGCTGGAGGTGCTGCTGCAATAGCATCCGCAGTTAATAAGAAAAAAGCTGACGATAAACTCTTGTCAGAAACTAAAAGGCACAATGAAGCAATGGAAAGTAAAAAAGGTTCAGGTATACGGATAACTCCGAGAAAAAAAAAACCTTGTGGAAAGGGTCTCTACTTGAAACCACCAAAGAAGTAATACCTAACAAACCATTATCTAAACATGATTTAGAATACTACATAAATATATTGAAAATTCCGAATTTTCGAGGTATTTACATGAGAGATACTTTACCTAAACACCCTCAAGAAACGGAATGCGGAATCCTAAATTTGGACACTGAAAAAGGATTAGGAACGCATTGGACTTGTTGGTATAAGAAAGATAACATATGTTATTACTTTGACAGTTATGGTTTGATTTATCCAATTGAATTTAAAGACTACTTAACAGATCGTGTTGATATTATTTTCTCTGCTTACAAAATCCAGAAAATAGGTGATGTAATTTGTGGACATTTATGTCTAGAAATGCTGAAGCGTTTAGAAAATGAAAGCTTTCATGCAATTCTTTTAGATCTGTATAAAGCCCCAACTAGTTTTTAGAAAATAAACTACAGTTAATTTTTTTTCTTTAAAAAATGTCTTGTGGAAATATTTATGCAGCAAAATTGGTCTTGTTACCTTCCTGTAAAGAAAATCATGAACATGAAAATAGTGAAAATAATTCTGAAGGACTTTTGCAGAATGTAGAGCAAATAAAAAGTTTACTTGAAGATTCTAATATAGAGTCATTGAAAGACACAATTGAAGCTCTCAAAAATGAAAGAACTGAATTGGAATCAATTATAAACGAGTATGATGAGAAATATGTGACTCTGAAAACAGATTTACAAGTGAAATTTTCTGATGTAGACTCAATCGTTAAATTCTTAGAGACGTTAATTTATGATTTATCTGAAAAGTTCGTTGCTCTTGAACCAAAAATTGTTTCAAATGATGAACGACTATCAAGCATAGACTCAACATTGATGAAGAAAATTGATGAAATTGATGCTAAATTTGAAAACATTGATTCAAACATAATCAACCTAACAGACGTAAAAATTCCAGAGATTGGAGATAAATTGAAGAGTCTAGAGTCAGGTTTTGAAACTAGAATTGATGAAAAGCTGTTAGGTAAAGAGTCGGTATTAACCGATCAGATTAAAGGAGTTGAAGCTAAATTTGAGCTCGTGGACTCTAAGATAACCAATTTAATTGAAGTTAAAATTCCTGAGATTCAAGAGAATTTCAAGAATCAAGATTCAGTTATAGAAAATCAAATGGATGAAAAACTAAAGACTTTAGAAACTAAAATTAATGATCAAATTGATTCAAAGAATGAATTAGTAAATAATAAAGTTGAAGAACAAGAAATTAGGATAATTAACGTTGTGAATGAAAAAGAAATTAGCTTGCAGACATCACTTAATGATCAAATTGAAGTAAAGCTGAAGAGTTTAGAATCAACACTGAACAATACTGTTGAAGAAAAACGTAAAAGCCTAGAGGCACAACTAACTGATTTAAGTGATAGAAACCTTTTTGTAATGGAAAGAACTATAGCCTTAGCACCCTCGTTTGTTGAAGTTGACAATAAGCTGAAAAATTTAGAGTCAACCATAACCTCATCCAGCGAAGAAAAATTCAATGATCTTAACAAAATTATAATGGAATTACGAGCAGAGTCAGTCCCATTAAGAAAAATGGAAGAACTAGCTAAGAACTTGAGTGATGTAGAAAGTCTTTTCCAGGAGTTTTCAAGAGACATTATTTCAAATCAGAATGAAATCAGTCAGTTCAAATTAATGCTTCAGAATGAAACTGATAAAAATGTAAAATTAAACCAGGAAGTGGAAAGTTTGAGTGACCGAGTAAACAATTTGATATCAATGAGAGTTAGAGAAAATTTAGAGAATTGAAAATTCTATGTATAAAAAATGATAGGCGTAAATATTTTTGGACAACAAGGAAAAAAATCATTTTTATCTTCACAACCAGGACCTCCTGGAATAGGTTTTAAATATCTTGATGAAGATCAAAATTTCGATTTAAATAATAGAAGGCTTGCAAATATTTCTTTTCCAATCGAAGAATTTGACGCTACGAATAAAAAATATGTTGACGAAGTTTTGGAAAATTTGAGGCTTCATCTCAGAAAATATATAGGAGTAAGAGAAAATCTTATCAATGAAAATTATCAGTTCAGAAGTGATGCTATCCAAGCATCTATAGATGAGAATACTACAGGTTTTCAAGAAAAACTCAGTGAAATTATGACAAATCTCGATGAACATAGTAGAATATCTGAGGAAAAAATTGAGGTTATTCGAACTGGTACTTTAGAACACACAGACTTTTTGAAAAATGAGATTAAGAGGTTGGAAGAAGAAGTAATACAAGGTATAAAATTAGACTATGCAAATCTCGAGAGAGTATTCAACGACATGAGTTCATACATTGAAACTTTTAAAAATAATCTCCTTGAACAGGATAGAGAAACTATCATAAATACAAATGAAATAGAAAAATTGAAACAGTCATCGCAAAAATTGGAGGATGATAATGCTGACATCAAAAACAGATTAACATCGTTAGAGAATACTTTGAGACGAGAAACTGTTGAACCGTTGAACTGAAAATGGTTTTCTAAAATGTTCCCGAACTGAGCGAAATTAATTTCTTATGTTAAAATACAGGTAGATTAAGAAAATTGAAATTTATATCTAAAAGTGACTTAGTCGTTTGTGTAAGTCGTTTTGACTTATAAAAAGTCAAATTCGTCAAAGAATAAATCTTCTATCAAATTTTTTTTCTTTAATAATTTCCATTTCAAGCTGATTGTGGTGAATTGTGATCTGATTGGTAGTTCCTTTACTACTTATGTAATAATATTTTATTATTCATTCATTTGAGTAAAAAGCATTCGAAATTCATAATAAGCTTTGAAAACCTGGATCATTTTTAATAATTTTTTGTTCCACTTAAAATTTTTCGAAAGATGATGTTTCAAGAATACTTGGTCATTTAGCATCGAAGCCATCTATGTTTCAAAATATTATTGAAAGAAAAATAACATCTGATCAATTTTTATGTGAATGGTTTAAGCATTAAGATTAGATGATAAATAAGTAAGAACAGCCACAGACCCCAGTTAGTGATTGACCTTCAATTTTCAACGGTAGAAAATAGTTAAATTACCTACTCACGACGGATTTTTATTGCGCTGTTTGTGAAGCATGTCACTGACATCTGTGCCCTGAATTTTTACCCACTTGACCCCTCACCTCATCAGGTTAGTCTGTACTGGGCGTCTCACACTCGCAGTAATGCAGGCGCTGGACAACATGTCCCGTGAGATACAAGACTGCATGTTGTGCGCTACCTCGATATTGCAGATTAGCATTCCTCAACTGTAGCGTAAGATTAACATCTCTTTTTCTGCGTCCTTTAAGTTTTAAAGTGTGGTCTTGTAAAGTCCTGCTGTGCTGAGTTACTTTGAATCAGCGCCAACATGACTTTGGTAAACATTTGGTGGGGCCTGTTCAATGGACTTTGGGCTAAATACTCAGAACTAACTTACTGCAAGCTCACACGAACTTGACTTTTTCAAATGACCGTCCATTTCGCTCACACTATAACCCTGTGCAGTCAAACTTGTATCACGTGTTATCGATAAACAAAAGTATTCATCATGACACTAATCTTGCCTGTTATGTTATATCATAACTTCATAGGCAGTATTCGTTTCTCTGAGACAATCTTTACCTTCCGTCATGTGTTCCCAAGGACGAGACAGCTAAACTTTTCAGTTGAGGTCTGAGCCTGACGCTGTTTAGGAGGACGCTGTGTGGACCAAACAATGAAGCCTTTCTGAACGTCAGCTGTTGTCTTTTAGTTGTACATTCACATTTAATGTCTTAACTTTGGATAATCAAAAATTTGCATTGCAATAATCCACTAGTTTTTTGTCACTCAGCACTCCGTTCCGATGCAAGAGTGAATTATATCTTACCATCAAAACGCTCATTCCTCTTTTTTACTCGAGGATTCTGGGTGTACACTCCAAGTACAGTCTCAGTTATAATTAAATTTTTTATTTTTCATTTATAAAACTATACTGAGAGTTCACAAAGGGTCTTAGCATTCCACTCACTGCATTAAAAAACGTGATATTTAAATAGCAATAAAGATTACAATAATGCTCTCTTACAGTAATTTGTTCTCTTCAAACACAATTCAGGCCAGGAAAACTTTCCCCCATCATTGTACACGCATCGCGCGCTATATAAGCCCACTCACCTGCGATTGCACATTTTGAAAAATAAAAGTTTACGCAGGTTTCCATTCCCGATTTTACATTCTTATGGCGTCGTGTTACATTTGTATACAAGAATAATTCCTTGTTCGGAAGCACAGTTTCTAGAGTGTATTTTTACGCACGAGTCAATCGCCCGCGGGCTCGGGCTTAGCCAGCCGAAACGACGACGGTCGCTATGTGCTCGTTTTCTGTGATGTTCGATCGATTCGACTTTTCAAGATGAACAGTATTTATACTAGGTAAATATCCTGTAGAAAGTATTTTATAACGAGTAATTCCTGAGCTGTCAGCCGATGCACAATAGCGTAGCATTAGTGGAGTTTCTAAGTGTTGCCTGTGTAGTGTAGACTGTAGAAACGAATGGCACAAATATATATATATACTTGGGGACTTTTAAATAAAAGAGCACGAGCAAAGTTTGTCCTCGTACAGCATGTGTTGTTTCTCATGCACCTGACGGAGTGCTTTTCTGACGCATGATGTTAGTGTGTTATGGTGTGTAATGGTAAAGCTATATTCTAACTGTGGGCTGCTCTTATGTTTTCACAAATATGACAGTACGAGTTTAAGAAGTTCTGATTAATTTTACACTATCATTCTAATCACTAGCCTGACTCGTGCACTTTATAAACGTAGTGCACAATACGAACGTTTCCAAGGCCTTCTGAAAATTCCACCAAGCATGAAAGAATCTATGAAAATTAATATGTAATCTTACTTTTCAATTTTTCTGTAACGCGTCATAACCATGCTTTACCACATGCTGAAGTTCTCTTGAGGTGATACTGAGTTACTCAAAAACCTATAAATCATTCCCACTTGAGCGGCTTGAATTCTAGCTAGCATTGCATAGTAAGAACTTGAAACAATGTTTACCATAGCATTTATTACTAACAATGATTTTCAGAAAATGAATAAAAGTCCCGAATGATAGTAATTTTGATAGGTATTTTTCAAGACACCAATTTCATTGAACTCGCATTTTGTGCATTTACTAACAGACTTAACGATCATTGATATAAAACTTCACGACAACAATTTTTCGCATTAGGCTCTGCACTTTAAAAAACAATATTTGAAATAAATTATTAACGAATTTCATTGTTATATTTTTTATTCAGACTAAAATTCAAAGATAATTATTCGAATTTTAATTTTATTCAGATTCAAATTCAAGTATATTACTTGTGAACGCATCATTCTACGCCTTATTAAGAACTGCATCTAATGAAAGCTGCTTGTAATAATAGTGAAGGCCTGAGAATTCCTTGGTGTTACTGCACGCTTTGCCTGTCGCAACTGCGCATCTTCTGAAACTTGAATTTTTCAGACACGCTTCAGATGCGAGTGCATGACGAGTGAGTAATTAGTATCATGAATTTGCGGTGTTGACATTTCACACATATTCATGATCTGGACATAACCTCATTGCATCTGGCGTCTTAACGGAAATAGCCTTTTATCTATGAACAAATGCTTATCGAGAAATGACTCGTTTTGTCCGAGTAGTGAGGTACGCAATAAATTCGTCTATAATGGAAGTGCAACCAAATAGTGTAATTATAATTGTGAAGCACTAGCGTTCAGCCAAAAGTTGAAGAGCTGTTGTGGGCTCAAGTTGTGTAGTCAGTCGAAGAGTAGCGCTGCAGAGTAGCGCTGCAGAGTAGCGCTGCAGTTAGAGCGCGCTAAGCTAAGTTGTTCCCAATGTGTGAGCAAATATTCCAAGTAGCCGTCGTTAGTAGGGAAAATTAAAAAAAAAATTCCTTAATGTGCTGAAGTCCTACGTGATACGCACTCATTGCTTCTCAGTGCTTCCCCAAAGGTGAACAAAAAACATGAGAAAATAATACCCTGGCAGGAAATTAAATCATAGAATTTAGTTCAACGTGTTGCTTTTTAAAATCGTTGTCATAACACAGATGAAGTGTTCCATAGTTGGTTAGTATACCTCATGCCATAGTTGGTTAGTATACCTCATGAGGGAATTTAATAGCCATGTCAGAAGTTGGGCAGTAGCGAAAAATAGACATTACGCGCTGCCATTAGCTCGACAAGGTAACCATTTGATGATAATGACTAATATTTTTAAAAAATTAGCAGTGGATGAGAACTATTGTTTGTGAAAAAGAAAAGTCGACTAAATCAGTTGCTAAAACTGGCAGACGAGTACCGCACTCAAATGAAGGTCGGTTTGATGACCTGTACGCAGACCTGTGCCAAGACTCAATTTACCTGCGCCGCTCTGGTGGAGTAAGGTGTGTAGGGCACATCCGCCAAGTGGACCCGATACGAAAAGCAGGAAAGCATTATGTGTCCAGTATTGAATTCTTGTATTACCCCCCAAGGGGTGACACGAGACTTGAGACTCAATAATTCATTGCTACAAGTTACGAAATTTTGTCAATGATAAATTACGTGTTTGGGATATTTTCTTTCTGACACAGTTATTTGTAGGTATACTTTAGTACGTCTGTGACGCCTCGATTTTTCCTATTGAACCAGACATGTCGAACTGTCCGTACTTTTTCAATGAGGGGCTACTCGTCGCCAATCCTTAATTGCGCTCTCAGAAGCGTGCCGAGCTGTGGTCCAGTAGCGGTAAAACGAGCCTGCAGTGTCGTTGTTCCGTTCGTCAATCTTCCATTCAATGCTATTCCTCTTTTTAGTATGGGGTACTTGCGTAACGCTTTGACCACCACCAGCACAATGATCTCCTTTTTTATCCTACTTATGATCAAACTTTTATTCACTAGGTGATATTTTTACCACTAAGCTGTAATTAACAAGTTGTGGCCTTGTTTTCTGGGAAAGATCGTAGTCCCAAAACTGCCCAGCTCACTCAACAGGTTAATTCTACTGCTGAATACGCGGCAGTGATTGTGGCAAGAAATTTTACAAGTCGATATCATGACACGGTAGCTGCTCAAGACCAAGGAGTTCTAGTAGGTAATGTAACAATTGCTTTTGTAACAGCAATGATGTTTTACAGCAATATCTTGCTATTTTTCAAAGCAATTAAAGCTATTTGTGTGCCCTGATGATCAATCGTTCGTAATTTTTACATCTCTACTTTTGTATGCACACAATTTCATACAGCACGAATTTGCGTCATTTCATATTTGTGGCTATGGTTCCTGTCAATGAAAATGTCGTATCAAATGTCAAATGATATATAATAAGATTTTTGAATAATGTATTTCTTGCTATCTTATAGAATTATTTTTATTTAGAATGAGCGGGCATTTATTGCCAGTACCCTGATGATCAGCGATCCATTTGTGTTACGCTTCCTTTTGTTACCTGCACGGTCTTTTGTATTGCAATTGAAATTTAGTAATTGGAGCCATGGCAGCAATTGTTGCAGCGAAGATAACTGGCATCAATTCATTTCACTATTTAAAATCACTCGCATATTTATTTTTGTTTTCAGTGTTTAATTTATTTCTGTATCACGAATAAAACACGAAAAAGACGTTTGTTTGAAGCCCTTTGTTCCTCTCTTTTTAGACAACAGAATACTTTCGCAAAGATTCCTCGACTGATGATTTTTCCTACAGCCAACGAGAACATAATTACTTACAATCAAAATTATAAGCTGACTCATGAAATAAATACCAACATTTGCACAGTAATAGCTTCACAGATGGCCGAGTGGAAACTTCCCCAGGAAGACCACAATCCGAATTGTCTCAAACTTTCAGGCGCATCGAAGAAAAATTTGAGCTAACTTTATTAGCTACCAACATTCTAACTCCCTAAATAATTACTGCGCTGACCCACGCTTAGTTCTCAGTGGAATGTGTCCAAAAGTGATATGAAGGCGCTCTCAGCGTTTCTTAAAGCATTAACCACTATTGTAATATGATGCGACAATGTTGTAAAGAAGTGAAGGCCTTTGCTTATTCATAACCAAAATCGTGAAGAACATAGGGGCATGTATTTTTCCAGCGCCGTGTAAAGGGTAACGTTATGATGAAGTCGATAATTTTCAAGTTTCAATGATTGAATTGTAAGTCAAATTGTGGAAATTATTTGGTAGCCGGATTTGAAGTTAAGAATTTTATTTCGTAACCTAGGATAACGTAGAAATATCAAACGACAAAATATTTCAGTACCAAATTTGAAGTCCAATAGCACTTGGTTGCTTGGTATGTTATGGTCAACTAATCGAAACAATTACACCTCGTAACCGCCAGAAAGCTTAAAGAAGAAGCAATAAATATCATAACTCAAATCCCATGGTACAGTGCAGTTCAGATTATGCCTAATCTGTTTTTAAAGCATAACTTTTCGTATTGAGAAAATTATTGTTTTCGAAGCGAGTAATAATTTACAAACACGATGAGGTACATCGGAACTTTGCTGATTGGAAATGTCGCAACCAAGAAATATTTAAGATGAATCTTGCACTGTGCAACTGGCCGTTCTTTCGTCATATGAATTTCGATATGAACAGGATACGAGAAATCAGAACACAGAAATAACACAGAAATAATTACCATACGACTGACAGAATCAGAGCTGGGGATGCTCTTCGCACACGCTCGCAGCTGTGACACTAAACGTACGAGCTTCACAATAGAGCGTCAGGTGACTCCCAGGTGTTGGGGCCTCAGAATGTGGTCAGCACTTGCATTCTCAATATAGCATATTAACATTTCTCTGGCAATTGGAATTGATTTTTGTTAGGCAATATTTGTTCTTATAAGCATTACTGAGCAGAAAACAGTTATTTTGGTTTAAAACTCACAGCTTAGGCTGCAAGAAGTGAAGTATTTGCCCTGTAGACAACAAGATAAAAACTGATGATACTGAACAAGCGCATCGAATCATTCGATCACAAATTGCTAAAAACAGGCTCGTAACAGTCATGCCAGATTGAGCGTCACGGACTAAAACTGTACGTGGAAATGAACATCACACCATGCATGTTCCAAAAAAAAATTTTAGTGCACTTAGATTCACGGTGCAGATTAGATTTACGAATTAGTTTAACTATCCTTAACCTTAAAAAAGGTGTTCTTAAGTGATGAAGGAGGAAGGCATTATTTAGAATGGAATTGAGGGTACATGGAATCTAAGCCCAAGGTATGTCCCACACCCTGTGCATTGAAGCAGGAATGTTGTAAGACGCTAATAAAACTCGAGAAAATTTGACAAGGGCGAAAATAGGGAATGTCAAAAATAACCTGTAACGAACCTTAACCCAAAAAACCTATCCTACTTCTACAAAGAAAAAAGTCCACCTAATCTTTACCTTGGACTTCATATGTGCCCCCTGGAAGCTAATTCCCATAGACACAATAGTTGTATCGTCCTAAGGGATGACCGATTGTTGAAAGTCCCGCACTTGAATTCAAATGATAAGCTGCCGCTCTGAAAGCCGCTTAAACTTTGAGCTCTCAGTGTCCATGGATTATAATTCCTATACAGGCACAAGGACCTTGTTATCGGTATCAGTAGTCTCCATTAATTACAGTAAGGGCTGCTCCTTCCATGGAGGGTGCGGGAGGTCAGCACCGCAGCCAGATTAATGGGCACGGCTCCTTTAATGGCTGTGGCGACCTCGCTGTGAACGTCTCGTGGATCTCAAACGTTCACGAACCCCAGGCGCTTCTCTTCATACCTCCTATCTGTGAAACCTCGACTGTCGTTACAATTTAAAAATTTATCCCCCAGTTGAAGAGTGCGTACGCGTACGAAAACGAAGTTCTGCTGGAAATGAGAGAGTTCTGAAGCTATGTAAGTTCTCTTTGTGTTAAGCTAATTTATCAACGAGACGCACTGATTCTGTCAATTCCTGTCCCAGTACTAGTACATTCCTTTTTTTGGTATTTTCCCCATCTCTGGAGCAGTGAGCTGCATGTCCCTAAGCTTTTATAAGTAATTCAAGCCTTTAAAAGCACAAGGCGCTAGTTAATTTACTTGAAATTCAACGTTTTAGTCCAAAATTATACCATTACATATATTTTTAATTCATTTGAAATCGAGTTGAAATTTAATCGAGAGGGGGGTACTTCTTTAGTGCCACATTTGATTGTTTTTTGAGCTATCGGGACAGTGTAATTGCACATTTTCACCGTGCAGTCAAATCGGCAAGACCAGTGACAAGTCCTATGCCTTCTTACAAGGACGCCAGCTGGTAGCAGTTCAAACTTTAATGAAAACATCCAACACTCTAACGATAGAACTTAAACAAAAATATGAAAGGTACCAAAGCGCTAGTAAATATCTCACCAGTAGTTTTATTCTAAATCCGGGTTGCCGTAGGGTCTTCTGTTCAACCTACTTTATCGGATAAAAAGGTTTTTAAAATATTGCCCTAGGTAACGACTTCTTCCGATCAGCAGTTCAATATTACTTTTAATTACGAGTCCACTGCATACCTGTATTTACTGGGAGTCTGATCGAAGCAAACGTCACTCAAGCATTTATTCCTTTTTTCATCAAACCAAAGTAATCTCTTGCGAGCAAACGCTCTGCTCTTAGCTTTTATGATCAAATATTTAATCAACAATCACAACTTGCCAAGCAAGAGCAAAAAGAGTGTAAACTATTTGTTATATCAACTTAATTCAAATAAAAATGCTGACCATAAACAGGCATGAGGCAGAGCGTGTACTTAAAGCTCTCTACAGTTCCACGGCCCACGCGGTGCTGAGCTTCTCCGCCCTTAATTTATCATTTCACGAATTTGTAGGATTGAATTATCTTCCATTTTTTACTTGTTCATTATTTACGAATCCTGCCATGAGTCTCAATTTGAAGGCAATTTTGCACCTTTTTTAATTGGACTGTTAGCAATGCACTTTTCATCAATTCATTTCTATTGCTCTTCTTTTCCAATTTTTATTGATCCTAGGTACTTGACGTATATTTTAATCGTTCTCCATTGTTTTGTCGTTCACATCTGCTGAAGTGTTATGACGCTCATTTTCTTCTTACTTCTTCATGTATTATGTTGAGAAGTCTCATTCTCAAGCGAAATATCAGACAACATGACCAGGGAAGTATCAACTTATCACAAACTTAAATAGTTTGCCATTATAAACTAATCATTATAAAAAATACTTGGACTATTAAATGTTGAACATTTTATTTTATAGAGTGGAACTATACTCGAACTGTGTAGTTTTAACTATTACAACGGTCTTGTTTAGACATATACGATTACAGCCTCAAAATAGTTAAGTGACATCTTTCGAAAACATTCTAAAATACAAAATTTCACTTCATCGAAAACAGTCATCTAAACGTGTACTAGACTAATCTAATAGGTGCTTCACGTGAGAGACCCAGAGTAAGTTGATTAGCCAGCCAAAAGTACATTATCCCGAATAGCATTCGGATTAATTTTATTGTACAGTAATTTTCCTATCAGTTTAAATATCCTGCAGAAGAGGAGACAATTATATCCTAGCAGCTAGTTGTATCAACAACGAAATAAGAAATGACGTCTAAGACTTTTAAATGCCCAGTACAACTTTTTTTACCGATATTAGGAGGCAACGAGTTTTATGCTTTCATTTTTTTTCGAGAAGTAATTGCATGGTACATTGAGATTGAGTTTTGTTACAATAAGCGAATATGAACTGGCTTCTGTTCTAAGCCAAAAGATCGTGATGACCAGTTTCAGCGCAAGCTAATTTTCCAAGATCTTTTTGGTCTCCCTTATTCAAAAATGAGCACCTGAAATTATTGAGAAAAAGTTGAGAGGGATCAAAAACCTCTGGTGGTCTTAGGCGTATAGCTGAATCACTTAAAAAGTATTCTATTTCAAGTTCTTTGATGATGTATTAAAACTGTTTTATAACGTTAAATATATTTCTTTTATCAGTCCCATGTTATGCTGCTTTCTGTTTGGTAGAAATGATGGTGCATGGAACTATCAAAAGTTCTCAGAAAACGTTTTTTATTTGTTTTTGCTCGCCTAGGGTTCTGTACTGTTTCCCATCATTTTGAAAGAAATTTCCCTGTCAATCGATACAGCGAATTCAACCTGTCTCTATGACTGAAGTATCAAAAGTTCTTCGTCCTCACGACTTTGAAGCCCTCATGCTGGAGTCGAGTCTGCATTTTATGATCGGTCATTTTTGAATATTTGATTTACCAAAATTAAATAATGGTTACTGGCTAAAGAGTCAGAATTTAATTTAGCTTAGAAAAGGCTATCCAGGTTAGAAAAATGGAACACTGGCAAAATGTTGGGTAGTTTTCATTTGATGTCTCAAATACCCACTGAGGCTCTATAGACTGCCCGTACATTAGACGCCTACATTCGATCTGGCTCACTAACAAAAAAATCAGATATATTCTGGCCGTAATATAAACACTCACCACAATGGTACATGAATGACTTCTCGAACACATGAGTAATTGTTACCTCTGCAAGATCCCATGATTGAAATCATATTTTGTTTGAAATTAATCTTTCTAAAAAAAGTCATAATTTAACATGAAAAAATGAAACGAATAACAGCCTTCGAGAATTTTCGCATATCTCTTAAAACCAATCTTTTAGACTCGTTTTGATGTATTTTAAGACACATCAAAGCAACCAATAAAATTTAAGTACAGTAGAGTTCTAAACAAATCCTTAGAAACGCAAGAAAAACTTGAATTTTAGGCGATGTTTGTACCAAATTTAAATCCTAGTGAAATAAAATATATTGTCATAATACAGATACGATTAATCCTGCAGTTATTTGAGTTTAAAATTTATTTGAATCACATATAATTCATTTTTTCTAATTTTCTTAACATTCACCGTGACAGCCTTTAGAAACAAAAGCGTAAAATCAATAAATTAAGTGTAAAAGGAGACTAATATTTTCATAGCTTTCAGAGTAGTCAAATAAATAAATAAAGACTTAAAAACTAACTCTTTATAATGAGAAAAGCTAACAAATTAACTGAAATTGAGTGTGGAAAAATCATGGCGTTCAGAGATCAAAAGTTGTCAATTAGGAATATCTCCACAAAATTAGAAGATCTCTAAAGGCTATGCATTCACATTTGCAAAATCCAAGTGACTATTTGAACAAAATTCCAGGAGGACGACCAAAAAATTTTCGACTAACAATGGATTGGAGGATTATGTGAAGTTTGAAATCGAATAGAGCGTTATCCTGCAGGAAATCGAAGGATATAACCGCTAGTAATGCTTCTCCAAGGACTATTCCAAGATTTCTGATCAACAATGGATTTGTCAACATAAAAGAAAGCAAAAACCAAAGGTATCTCAAAAATCCGAAAAGCGAAGGCTTGAATTTGCTAAGACGCACCAGACATGGGATGACCATGGAACAGTGCTGTATTTTCAGATGAGAAAAAAATTAATTTAGACGGAACAGCAAGTGTGCTATACTATTGGCACGACAAGGGAAGTGCTCCAGAAACCTTCGCCCGATCAAATGGTGGCGGAGGAGACATGGTACGGGGAGCAATAGCTGCATCTGAGGCCATAACATCACAGTTTGTGAGACTGCAACGGGATACGTTCTGATACTAGAAGATGCATCGCTAAAAAATGAAGAGGGAAGATTATGCGGTGATGACTGGATATTCCAGCGGTATAATGCGCCCATCTAAATAATGTTCTTCTTGTTCCTTCCTTAGTTAGTTAGTCCGTCCGTTACGCTTTCGCCCGAGTTTGCGGTATCATGGATACCGAATTCCTGGGTGTAACATTAAAAATGACCTTAACATGCATTGATATGTTTGACATTTTATCCCGATAGGTTCGGTTAGGATAGGTTAGGATAGGGTAGGATAGGGTAGGATAGGGTAGGATAGGTTAGAATAGGTTAGGATAGGTAAGGATAGGTTAGAATAGGGTAGGATAGGATGGGATATGTTAGGATTTAAGTTAGGATATGTTAGGATAGGTTAGGATAGATTAGGATAGGTTAGGTGAGGTTAGGATAGGATAGGTTAAGACAGGTTAGGTTAGGATAGGTTAGGATATGTTAGGTTAGCATAAGTTAGGTAATATTGCCGGAATTTTTTCACGGGTCCTCCTAGTTTACGATGACATTGTCCGTGGAATATCAACGGGTCCTTCTAGACTACAATACTATAGTTACGATCATCTGGGCATGTCTTGAGAGAAATGTTTATCGAATTGGAATGCAATTCGATCCAGTTTCTTAAAAAAACTAAATCTCAAGTGCATGGACCAAATTTCCCCAAAAACACCTGATCAAGCTAGTTTCAAACATGAAAGGTAGAATCCGTGAAGTTTTGGTGGAGAAAGGTGGAGCTATTCGGTATGAAATTGAAATGATACATTTTTTTATTTTTCCGTAATTTTTTCACTATTTTTCTAAAGTTTTGTCCACATTTTCTACATTAAATTACGTAAATGTAAGTAATTGATTCAATTTTTTATTTTTGCACAATTTGTTTTTATACTCTCTTGAAAACGTCTTCTTCTTGGTCTTCATATCCTCAAACGCATTAAAACAGAACAGCGTAAAGAAAACGGGTAACCTTGTTTCTAGAGATTTTTCAAGCGTTGTACTTCTACAATTTTGTAGTTTTTATGTTTTAACCCTCATTGCATAGTAGACCCATTAGTCATGCACGTCACTAATTCCTTGCGATTTTTCTGTCATATAAGATTTTAGGAACTGAATTCTGGTTCCCTTATATACAGCGAGGGTAAAATAATTCAACACGTTGATTAAATCGCAAGGTTCCACATTTTTAGACAACATAAAATCAAGAAAATTACAAAATGTATCTAAACAATAAAATGAAAAGGTTAATAATATATCTAATTCCCACAAACATTTATTAAAAAAATTATATGGGAATATGTATGATAATTAAGTGAACAAAAGCTTACAACACATTTCAAAACATACATGCATCAATAGTTCGTTGCATAACCGGTATTATTAATTATAGCCTCGAGACGTTAAGAGTAGTTCCTTTCCAGCGTTTTACAAGTTTAGGGTTTAATTTTATTCCATTTTTCAATGCAATTTTTTTTTTAGTTCAGTGATGTTATTGGGACCTCTCTTCTGAATCTTCAATGCCAGTTCCCTCCACAAGTGCAATATGTTCGATCGGATTCATGTCTGAGGATTGACTTTGGTCATTCTAAAATAGTTCTCTTTTTCATCCTCAACCATTCCTTCGTTTCGTTTGCAGTATGCTTTGTATCGTTGTTTTGTAGGACGGTCCATCCACGATATTTCCTGCCATTCACGGTTCCTTCAATGATATGAAGTTTACCTACCCTTGATGAGCTGAAACATCCCCACACCATGATGAGCCACACCATGAGCCACCTCCAAACTTATCAGTGAATATGGTGCACTTTGGTTTATACTCTTAGTTTTGTTGCCTCCAAACATGCTTTGTGCTGTTTTTCCCAAATAGTTCGATTTTGGTTTCATCTGACTACAATACTAAGTTCCAAAACGCTGCTTACTTGTTCAAATGGTCGTTAGCCTACTTCAGCTTGGCCTTGATGGGACATTTCTGGAGAAAAGGCGTCCTACGAGGGGTGCGGGAGCATAGACCTTCACGGGGTAGTGCCCTGCCAATTGTGTGTTTGCTGGCTTCGATTCCAGATGTCTTGAGATTATCCTTCAATTCTTCACGAGTAGTGTGACGCCTCTGCACTACTGTTTGGACCAATTGTCGAGCAGCAAGGTCGTTAATATTCTGGTGACGGCCAGTTCGAGGCTTACTGAGAGCGAGCCGTATTCCGGCATTTCCACTTAAGTATGTATTTCCACTTATGTTCTAACCGAGACTATAGGAACTCACAGTTGTGCACATATATTCCGATATCCCAAACCTTCATTATGGAGCTCCACAATACGTTTGCAAAGGTCTTGGGTGACTTACTTATTCTTACCATGCTTATGACCTTTCAGAACGAGAGCTGCAGTTTCCATGACACGTTATTGTCGAAAAATGTGGATGAAAGTTCGGTTGCCAAAAAGTAAAATGTAACAGAATATTCTGGAATAATGCTACAATAATGTTATGTATAAAGTCGCGAAAAAAGTCGGGTATTGCAAACTTTTGTTCGCGTACTTATATACATGTTCGTGTACATTTTTTCTATTAAACATTTAAGGGTTTTAGATATATTTGTAAACTTTTTATATTATTCTTCATATATCGTCCAATTTTCGTAATTTTACGTGTCTTAAAAATGTTGAATCTGGCGATTTAATAAACGTGTTGTATTATTTTTCGCCCACTGTATACTGTGGACTAATTCGTAAAACGAATTCAAAGAATTCAAAAATTATTCCGTACCATAATGATAACAACTATTATCGTTATTCCTGTCACCCGCTTCATTATAGTACAGTGGGTACTATTACGAGGGAAATCCGTTCTTTTGATGTGCTGTAACTCGAATGCTATTGCAAGTCGGAACACGTCTGATTACAGTTCGTACGTACAGAAGCGCCAGGCCACCTATGCTAATGCAGAACAATACATGTATGTACATTAAAGTTAGAATCTAGGAAATAACAAGACTCTTCTATGACATGAAAACACAACTAGGGATGAAAAATACATGGAACACAAAAATATAAAATACAGATCCCCAATTTGTTATCCACGGCGGCGTCATATCCACCAAACGTCGTAGGTCGGTACCGTGGTTAACGGAGGACCCTCTGTCCTCTCAAAATGAAGTATGATTCAGATAGACTGTACTTCACTTGCAATTCAAATTCTTAACACAACCATCATTGCTCAGTGAAGTAAGAAAGAAGAAAAAAGGTGGCATCTCCTGGACTGATGCGAATGCTTAGCTCAGCGTTTTCATATGAATTCTAACATTTTATATCCTCAACACATTATCTAAAATGGGTCAAAGTAATTTCTGCACAACAGTCATTCCTTTTTTGAGCATCGCTTATGTGGTATCTTGAAAACCCGTCTTTGTTTACATCAAACAGGTAGCAACTGGTCTGTGGCCGCTGAGTGTCTACTCTGTGATGCGTAGTATTTTTACTTAAAAATGTCCCTTGGAGTAAAAAATTAAAAACCGAAATTTATGTAAAAACACCCTTAGCCTTGAGTGTGAAAAAAAGAAAGACACTTGCGTGAACTTAAATTTATTCTTGAGGAATGAATAACTGGAAGATCAAGTTGACAAAACAAGCAGTGAGGCTGGCAACGACCAGATAACGACTACAGCGACTGACTGTAAAATGACTAACGAAAATCTTAATAAGAGGATGAAAGTAACGTTTGCGTGTTCATGCAATGAGGAATATATCAGGGGAAAATAATCTGACGGTAAATCAAATTTATAGGACTAAACCTGTTGAAAGCATTTTGAAATCGCTGTCTTCATCGTTGAACTAAAGGGTTAGGAAGCCAAGTGTTGCCATTAGATTAACAGACATTTCAATGTAGACCTCTCGATTGTTTCTTCAGGGAAGAACGGTTGAAGAGTTACCAGCGTTTCAAGACATCTTGTTCTTCGGAAGATGGATCTCTTTGGAGTCGTTCTCGAGCTTTGGGAAAGAAGATACTTCGTAAAGCTAAAGGAACCCAGTAAACATACTGGTAGACTCATGTCCAAACTAGCCATCACATCATCTAAATGTTACCCTCTCCATCGCACACCTCCGAGACAAGTACAAGAAAGTATCTGGCATGATATGAGATAAACGCTATAAAACACAGGAATTTTTTTCTTTTTTGTAGTGCCACAGTGGTTTATAAAACAATATTGAAATGTGGTGAATAAGATCAACTTAGATTTAAGCTATATTTGTTGTAAGAAAAAAGAGAGGGGCTCACGTTGATTGTAAGGAAAAACATTAAAATTGTTCCTATGGCTCCAGCTAATAAGTCCATTTTATCTCTCGAAATTTATTTTTTCGAATTCTTGTTATCAGGGTTGCGGAGTCGGAGGAATAAATTTTCGACTCCGACTCCGACTCCGACTCCACCTTTCCAGAATTTCACGACTCCGACTCCGACTCCGACTCCACCTTTCCAGAATTTGGCGACTCCGACTCCGACTCCGACTCCACCTTTTCAGAATTTGGCGATTCCGACTCCGACTCCGACTCCACCTTTCCAAAATTTGGCGACTCCAACAACGACTCCGCCTATTCGTAATTTTGGGACTCCAACTCCACCTATTCATAATTTATAAGATGAATATTTTATTTCTTAACTAGAGTACACGGTCCGTCAAAAATAACTGGATTCAATAGCTTTCTTCAACATATTTTCGTTCGAGTGGAGTTTCCATGCTTAAACTCATTCCAAAGGTAACTTATTTTCCTTACTAGAGTAATAAACACTTGGAACACAGTGTATTTGAGCCGCAAGAGAATTAGTTATAGCCATTCATGTCGTACCCTAGATACAGAAATTCAGCATTACTGAAAGCAACTGCGAGCTTGTGTATGTATATTGTAATATGAAATAGAGTGTATTGTAATACAGTACATTGTAATATACAATACCCCGCCGAACTCGGTATCCACGATTCGAACTCTGGTATATAAGGCTATGGATCTCTCAATTGTTTTGAAAGTGGCATTATAGCTAGAGCACTTGTACGAAAATGAGTGTATTAATTGACCGTGAACTGAAAACAAGACCGCCAGTGCTAATTTTTTCCTATATATTCTTAAGAGCGTGACACGAAACGTATAAATAAACACACGACTGTCATTCTTAGTAGTAGACGGTTGCAGATGTTGAAACCTGTACATATGTTCACTATATTCTTTATTAACGAACGACTTTTAAATTGACTGCAGAATTTTAATAATCAAGTTACTAGAGTACATGATAGGTGAAAAATGACGGGATTCGAAGGTATCGTTTTAAAAAAATATCAAGAGAAAGATGACAAACAAATGTATCCATCCTAATAGTACCCGCGATTAAAATACAGGATTCTCGTACTTGTGCACTGGTAAAACTTTTATCACAGTTACGGTCATTAGGCATTTTTAAGAATGTCGCAGACGCACACACCAACCAAGCAAACAACAACACTGTATTATAATTTAAATTATTATTCAGCAAGAAGTTTTTAAAAAGGTTGCCATACCTTTTTACTGCGATTAGCCGCATTTTCGTGACAATAGATTCGATTTTGACGCAATATTTTTTATTTATAAACAAAAGTGAGCAGATGCCAGGTTTTTTCATAATATTTCAATTGTATTCATGATACTGTCCAAGTAAGCAGATTCCCATTGCAATAAAATAGGAGAATTTACGCACGAGAACATATATTTATTTACAAATTGACGGATACCTGGGTTTTTATTATACCGGGTGTCCCAAAAAATGTCCCCGATTTTTCAATTAATTAAATCTTCGCTTTAAGTTAAAATATTTGAATTGTCTTCTATTCACAATGTAATAAATTTTGTTTCCTTTTCGAATAATTTAAGTTTTTAAAAATCAGTTGAATAAACACTTTACAATGATCAATTTACTGAAAAGGGTAGAAAAACTAATTGCTCAAAGGAAAAGTTTTTTAAGCAATATTGATACTCTTCCTTATTTTGTACTTTCCAAAGAAATGAACAAACAAAAATATAAAAAAGTAACAAATCATTACCATAAATAACGTTTAAACAAATGAGGTAATTCAGTATCCTTCGACATACCCTCCATTTCTCTCAAGGCAAGTATTACTTCTGGCCACCATTGAACGAAGAGTTTTACAGATTATTTCACCGTTTTCTTTCAGTTCTTGGAACACTATTATTGAAAACACTTGAAACCTCTCAGAGGGTTTAAATACTTGGTGGTATGTAGGATACATCATAATGAAATCGTTCTCAACAGTAGGTATTGAGAATTGAAGAAAGACACCAGTGTTGCTTTTAAAACTTTCCCTGTGAACAATTAGTTTTTCTACCCTTTTCAGTAAATCGATCATTGTAAAGTGGTTATTCAACTGATTTTCAAAAACACAAATTTTTTGAAAGGGGAATGCAATTTACTACATTGTGAAACACACAATTAAAATATGCTAATTTAAAGCGGAGATATAATCAATTAAAAAGTCGGGGACATTTTTGTGGGGCACCCGGTATAGCGTTGATTGTTCTCATACAATAAAAGGGCAAGTGTCCCCTTTAACAAATAAATAAATTGGTTTAGGTATTTCCTGTGCGTAATCTCTCCTATGTTATTACAATGGAATTTTAGGATTTAAAACTTACAGGCTACTGTTCGAACATTTATTTAAAATACATAAAAACTTTGAGGGAACAATAGCAAGTCGTTTCCCGAGATGCGCAAAAAGGGAAACAGCACCCAAGTTAGGAATATCTTGAGGATTCCAACAGTACGCACAGCAGTGTCCTCTGTACTATTTTTATGATTAAATTCCTTTAAAACAGAGACAGATGATCTTCTATAACGAAATGTTAATTTAAAAACGAAACTCCTAAAATATAGAAGACAACCAATGGACGTGGCCGGTCATCAGCACGGTACTCCGGTAGGAAGTTTTAGTGGCGTTCTGAGTAGATAGAAACAGAGTTTTAAGATGTCTGGTCGCCGACTAGCTGAATATCGTATCTTATTGCAAGATTGCATATAGCACTAAGGTTTTAAAAATTAATTGACAATTAATTACCTTGAATAATGAGTGCCTGTTTACCGGGTCGAGGAGTTAAAGTTGCAGAAAGAGACTGCTTTTTACGCAAGAGAAATAAGTTAGAGGTGCCAGACCGACTTTTATTAAAAGAGCGACATGCTGCCCAAGCAGAGTAAGCTCAAAGATAATTTAATTAGTTAACGCCAGTGCGTCACGAGTAATGTTAATTTAAGCGATTTTAGGTCAATGCAGGTCTGGTAGAAGCTCAAACATTCTTAATTATAGAAAGTTAAATTTAAACAAAAAAAAGGAAAGAAAAGATGTAGCAGCAAAACAAAAAAACGAAGAAAAGAGAGAAATAATTTCAACAGTTTCAAATTCTTTTCTGTCAACTATGACAGGCCATCTGAAGGAAACTTTTTCTTCCACAAAGCCGCCATCAGAAATACGGAAGGTTTTCAACAGGAAATTTCATTGAACAAATAAAATTGTCTGTCCGTCTTTGTTGGTTGGTCTGTCTCCTTTTCACGCTCTTGAAGATGCTTAATGACTGTATCTGTGATCCGAGTTTCACCAGTGCACTAGTACTAGAATATTAATCGCGGGTTCTATTAGGTTGGATTTATTTCTTTATGATCCACATCTGGAGAATTCGTATAAAGACAATATTAAATCCCATCATTTATCACGGGTCGAGTACACAAATTTATATACCGAGTGTTTCAGAACACGAGGTACAAAATTGCACACCAAGTAGAAAATGGCCAAATAAACACTTTCAATTCCATGAAATTTTCCCCCAAAATTCGGGGTCGTGAGATATTAAAGGTTAGGTTAGGTTAACATCGGCATCTTTGGGATGCTTTATTTCCAATCAAGCCTGATACATATGATCTTAGCATTGGTTTTTCAAATGTCTTATAACTAACCCTATATATAGGACACCATGACGGTTCCCCCGTCAAGCCGGTACCCATTTCCGACTCCTGGGTTGAGTGGGGTATTGTGCTTGAGCTTTCCCTTATACCCAACGGGGAAAATCTCTGCGCCAGCGCCGGGATACGAACCCGCGACTCCAACATACGAGCCCGATCCCTTAACCACTGTACCACGGAGAGCACGCTGTTCATTGTTTTATTTTTATTAGCTGTTTATTGTTTTAAATGATGAAATTTAATGGCACAATTACTCGCAATATTTATTTTGAAGTTACTTTCCAAAATTGTTCAAAATGTTTTCCACCTACATCAATGCATTTTTCGAATGTTAGCCTTAACGACTGCCGGATATTAGGAAACACGTCTGGCATTTAGGTATCTCGCCAGCAGCCCCTACAATTCTGTCACAAGATCTTCCTCAGACTAAATGAGTGTAGCATAGACAAGGCTCTTCACGTGTCCCCAAAAATTGAAATCGAATGGAGTCATGTAAGGAGATCTAGGAGGTCATGCAACTAAAAGATTTCGCCCGATCAACGTAAATTCAAATAAATATTGCGAGTAATTTAGTCATTAAATTTCATCCTTTAAAACAATAAACGGCTATTATCTCAACGTCTCTTTCTTCGGAAAGTTTCATAGAAGAAAAAGTTTTTATTCGGACGTCTTCTACTTGGTGGGCAACTTTTTGCCTCTTATTCTGAAACACCCTGTATATTACTAACAAGTGTCTTCTGAGTGGGTAAAGTAGTCACTGCCTACACTGAGAAGCATAGATAAGTATCCACAGTTTTTTTATTACTAAGTAAACACTCATTCAGTGAAATTATAATAGTTAATTCAATGACTATGCTTAAAATCCACAAAATGATATACATGTAGATAAAGTAGGCAAGATTTGCACACTGCCTCTTATTCTCTGTGTCTACACTATGCAGGGTAACAATGCAGAAAAGGTGTCATATTATTGCTCAACACTATTTTATATCTCGGCTATTATAGGCAAAAGTTGTTTTGCTTTCGTCGCCGGGGACTGAAGTTTTCTGAACGTTTTGGTTACGAATAAAAGTCACTTTTAGCGTCTTTGCGTGTAATATGATACTATCTCTTATTCTCGTCTATCTTTTTACTTTATGTTCGACACTTTCTTATTTTAGTAAACGCCCATGTTCTTCTCATTTCATGTTTTTTTGAGCGATTTGAAACGTTTCCAGTAAGGAAATTCGTACTATCGCATAAATTTAACTGCCATTGCAGATGAGATAGTGCATTGCTTTCAGTTACAATATGTGTGTGACTAAGGGAAGTTTTTGCTAGTGTGGTATTATTTTCATTGCAGCTCGTTTACATTGTATTTTAATTTTTCATGTGTCTCAATGCCGATATTAATTACCTTACAACATTTCCAAATCTTCCATTAGAAGAAGTAATTAATTATGTAATGCTGCAAAACGGATACTATTTCAGTGTTTAAAATTGTATAAGCATAATATAAAATTCTCCATTTCAGCGTATGCGTACTTAAAATCTGGAGTGTGATACGAAGATAAAAATTCAACATGATAATGATATAGTGAAATACAATATAACTCTGAATGAACCGCACAACATTCAAGAAATAACTTTAGAAATGAGCAGAAATTGTTATTAATTATACATATTAACTTGACCTAAAGACAAGGAAGCCATATCAATTTTGATAACATAACCTGAGAACTAGAAGTCTTTATGTACCAGACTATAGCTTCAGGCTTTGGCAAAGACTACTCATTGGCAAGGAATCATATCATAAAGACTAAAAATATTTATGATCACAACATAACTTTGAGTTTCTACAAACACCGGTCATTATCAATCAATGCATCATTAAGAACGTACAGAGTTAAAACTCCTTATGTGAGTACAATGTATTGCATCAGCTGAAATGTTCCACGAGTAACTCGCAACACATTTAGTACTATTTGTTACTTCCTGTGTACTAATTGAAGGGGAAATGAACGAAACAGAAATATACAGAACAAATTTTCAATGCTTCAAATTACTAATTCTTGCTTAAATAACTGCAAAATATTCATTATTACTCCAGTACAATTATATTTCTTTCTTGTATTTATCATATATAGGAATGCAAACCCACAACGACTAGATAACAATGACGGTATTAGGTGATAGGTATAAATACGCTGTTTCAAACATAAAACAAAATAATCAACAAAAATATTGCGTATTTTTAGATTTTCAGCAAAGTATTCTAACTCTGTTTGTTTTACTTTCGGTTTTAAACAATTATAAATAATTTTTAGTGTAATTTAGAATCGAAGACAGAAAAAAATAGCGACTCCAACTTCGACTCCACCCCATCCGAATGAACGACTCCGACTCCGACTCCGACTCCACCACACTCGGAAAAGCGACTCCGACTCCGACTCCGACTCCACCACACTTCAGAGAAGCGACTCCGACTCCGACTCCGACTCCACCCTAAAACATGCGACTCCGGCGACTCCGACTCCCGACTCCGACTCCGACTCCGCAACCCTGCTTGTTATAGCAGAAGTTTTCATTCATTACATGATTGAATTTTTCATTCAATAGAAAAAAGTAGACTTCCCATTATTGAAAAAAGATTAGCTGTTTTCCTGGTTCATATAAGAATACTATGATGCAATCTTCAAGCGTCTTATTATCGATAAAAAAGTGATAAGCAAATCCGATATTTTTAGTGTAAATTTATTCTAGTTTCAATATTTTTTAATTTTTCCATTGTATAAATCATTACATATAAAAACTTTTCGATTATTTAAACATGGGTAATTCGACTAATATATCACTTCCAAAAGATTTCATTCTTTTCCCACTGTTCATTATTCTTGTTATCTGGATTGAGGCTCTTGCTGAGAGATTTCTTCACCCAGATCCCTGTTTTTCCAATTTTATTAGAGTTCTTTAATGCATTTGTCAAAAGTTGGCTAAATCTGGGCTTTCAAACATACAGATGCATATAAGGTTATTTTTAATAAGAAATATGTCATGAATTTCGTAAGAATATGTGACATTGACTCAAATTACAAACAATTGCAAAATCGAAGAATTGCCATTCAGATGGAAGATGCATGAAGTCGTTGAAGAAATTTATTAGTCCTGGTGGAAAAGTAACTGGGTAAATTTCTCAATGGTCTACCGAAAAATACACGGGCAAAATTTTCATTAGAAGAATTAGAAATTGTGCGGCTATCTTAGACATTTTAAAATTGGCTGTAGCATGAGATTTCAGTAAATCTTGTGGTTGAACATGAGTCTGGCCAAACAACATCCCTAAAAATAGTTTAGGTAGCGATAAATAAAAGGAATTTTCTGATATCTTGGGTTGTCGACCTAAAAAATTTGCATCGCTTTTTCGCATCAAGACGAAGAAAATTTTTAATTTTAATGGATGCCTAAATACGAACAACCTTGGTGAAAAAGACATGGTTAATGATAAGATAGCAAGGGAAACATTTGTTGTCGATATAAATTTAAGAATTCTGATCCTCGTTACAGTGCTCTGAAAAAATATTGCGTATTTTCGACAGAATTACGTGCGCCTTGTCGTCAGAGCAACTCACAGTTGCCTATCGTATGATATGCATGCAACTGTCATGACAAACCGAGTAAAATCTACGGTACTTTATCCCCAAATTTAATTTACTCCTGTAATTTCCCCCTGGGCACTGGGATTAATAAAGAATTTACGTGACTCCTATAAATATTTCATACCTTCTGCGGAAATCATTTCTAGATAAACCAATTTTATGTTAATTTAATGTATTCACTGAACAATATTCTTCATATAATAAGTCACTGTTAATAGCTACTTTCGTAGAAGTTTTAAACCTTTGATATTTTTCAAAAACTTCATCAAGATTTTATTCTCAATCATATCGTCGATAGTTAAACAAATCAATGAAATTAAGAATTTTTTCTTAAAGTAGCTGATGATAATATTAAATTTAGGGTTTCGAATGGCTGTGAAAGTTAAAATGCCCAGTCATATGCCAAATGAAGAAAATACTCGTTTTATAAATTGTATTCCAGATTAAATCAAAATTTTATCCTCATCGGAAATAGACCCATTCATGACCACGTTGTACATGGGCTCAAATTAGAGAAATAGCAGTATAATCCATCCATTTTATTCGAAATGGAAACAACACAGTATTCTGATGTTTTATTCTTACAAAATAAATAGTTACACTTGAAACAGTAAAAAATTAGCACCTGACACCAAAATAATTTATTTTTCTTCCTAATTCTTTGCTGCAAATTTTTATTTGCTCGAGATATTTTATATCATTATTGTGTAATAAAAAATGCTCACGTTCATGCAGATTATGATGTTCAAGGCCTTTTGATTCAGCGTTTCTACGATTTAATTTTTGAATGTCATAAGAATATTCAAGTTGCTATTAAATTAAATTATGACTACTACTCCAATTAGACAAGGTTATGAGTTACGGCGTTTTTAGACACCGCCCTCTTAGCTACCCAAACTCAAAGAATACATTAAATAAAAATAAGCGAGGAAATGAAGGAATAGAACTTGAAACCAAAAAATGAAAACACCGCATACCCAAATAAAAAGAAGGGGAGACTATTGTGACCCGTAAGAGCCCAAACCCTGACTTCGAGCGAGAGAAATAGTTAATCAAGGCTCTCGCAGAGTGAACACCCTCAACTCGACCGAACTAGCGGGGTGAACATCGATTCACTATGTGTTTGACGGTCGCAAAAGCCTCCACACCACCTACACAGCGAAGGTTCAAGTTCATCTGTATGAACAAGTATGAGGGAATCAACCTTGAATGGTCGGTGCGCAGCCGAATAAGAAGAATCACATGTTCTCTACGGGTTAGTCTAACCAACTACCGCCCGAAACTGGTGGGAGTTGGAAAGATTTCCAACGTGAAACTGCCTCGTGTGGACAAGTTCGCCTTCCACTGATCGTGAAGTTCTTGACATGGTACTCAGGGTCAATCCTGATGAAGTATGAGCGTCGACTCCGCGTTTCTCATGACTGCACTATTCGCTGCCGTTGACACCTATATGTCTCGGCATCCAAACTAAAACAACTTCTTTACCCAAAACCACGAGATTGGTGATTTGATTTAGAATTCTTTCAATGAAGGAGCTGCAATGGAAAGAACTTATTATTGTGCAGAATATTGACAAGGAATCATTGCAAACGAAGAATTCTATCTCGTGAGAATTGTCAATGTGATTTAATGTTAATTTAGGCTAATGGCAATAAGATCAGTGGTTATTATAGATCTTACAGGAGGTAGTGAAAGCCAAAGTGTTGTCCTTGAGGCAACTGCTGCAGCGACCATATCGACATCTCCTTGAGAGCCATCAGCGTAAACAGTGTGAAGTACGGAAGTTTGGCGATTACTTCACTATGTAAACTTCGCTAAGCCCAAAGAAGTTAATTTTTTTGAAAACCACCGTCTTCGAGCGCAGTTCATAGCAAGGTTGCGGAGTCGGGAGTCGGAGTCGCCGGAGTCGCATGTTTTAGGATGGAGTCGGAGTCGGAGTCGTTCATTCGGATGTGGTGGAGTCGAGGTCGGAGTCACTTTTTTTGTGCCTTCGAATTTTTTTGCGAAAATCTACTTATAATTGTCTGAAACTAAAAGTAGACAAAACAGAGTTATAATACTTTACTAAAAAGCTAAAAATATGCAATATATTTGTTGATCATTTTGTTCAAAGGACAAAACATCGTAAATTACCTAATACTGTCATTGATATCTAGTCTTTGATAATGCATATTTTGCAATAAAAAAGCTGGAGTTAGTCATTGAAAGCATCGTATATTTCTGTATCGTTAATTTCCCCTTCAAAAAATAATCAGGAAGTAGAAACTAGTAACAAATGCGTTACAAGTTGCTTACAGCCTACAGGACATGCTACAGCTCAGCTGATGCTATACATTTTGCTCACTTGCAAAATACCAACTCTGTACGCTTTATTTTGAATACATCCTGTACCAGTGGTTCCTTATTACGATATTTTCTAGTCTTTAGATTATGCCATGATGTATTAAATGGTAATGACTATTCTTTGCAGACACTTAAAGTTATCTTGTGGTCATAAAGATTTCTAGTCCTTAGGTTTTGCTATCTTTATTTATAATAGAAGTTTAATAAGCTTATTCTAATGTTAATATCTGGAATATTAGTTGATTTTTCAGCAATATGTAATACTTATGTACTTCGTATTAATCTATTTTTTTACCATTTCCTTGTTTTTGAGTCAAGTTAACATGAATTAATGATAGAAATATTTGCATAGTTCTAATGGGAAACCTTGAATGTTGTTTGGTTCTTTCAGAGTTATAGTATCTTTCATTATATCATTATCATTTTGTTTTATGTTTTGCTCACTCCCCAGTTTTTAAGTACGCACTCGCCAATATGGAGATTTCTAAAATTATGCTTTCATAATTTTAACTACTGAAATAGCATCTTCTTTTCTGCATTATGTAATTAGTTATTTCTTCATAAATAAGATTTGAAAACGTTTTAAGATAATATCAATTATGGGATATAAGAAAAAATTGAAATACAATGCGAACGAGCTGCAGTAAAAATAATAACACAACACTAGCAAAAACCTCATTTAGTCACACACATGTTGTAACTGAGAGCAATGCACTGCCTCAGCTACGATGGTTGTTGTATTTAATGCGATAGTACTTAATACCTGCAGAAAACGTCCCAAATTGCCCCCAAAAATACAAAATGAATACAAAGTGAGCTTTTATTAAAATAAGAAAGTTTCAAGTACATAATAAAAAGTTAGAAGAGAAGGAAAAAATGGTGTCATATTACATACTGAGGAGCTAAAAGTGGCTTTTACTCGTCAACAAAGCGTACGCTGAGGTGCATTAAGGTGCGCTGAGACGGAAGCAGAACGAATTTTGCCTATTACAGCTGTTAAAGAACCTAGTGTTGAGCCATAATGTGGCACCTGTACTGCATTGTTACTCTGCGGAGTGTAGATACAGAGAATAAAAAGCAATGCAAATCGTGCCTACCTTATCTATAAATGTATGACAAAATTGATATTTCGAATATAGTAATTAGATCAACTATTATAATTTCTTTGGATATCTTTAGTCACTGAAAGAAATTGACGATGCTGATCTATACTTCTCAATGTAGACACTGCCTACCATGCCTACTCAGAGGGCTCGTGTCTGTAATATATATAAAAATAAACCTCGGTTTATGACATACTGTTTCCAATTTAAATGTCATTTGTAAATAAAGAATACAAATGAAATATATACAGGTTGCAACATCAGCAAATATCAGAGATAAACTGTTCATCGTAAAAATTGTGAATAAATGGAGTTGAGTCACAAAATTAGGAATTGGAGTCGCAAAATTCTGAAAAGGTGGAGTCGGAGTGGAAAATTTATTCCTCCAAGTCTGCAACCCTGGTTCTAAGCTTTTTCAAGAGAAATGTGAACTCTGTGGAGGTTCGAAATGGGTGGACTGGCTGAGCTGGATCTCTTTACTCATTGTTTTCCGAAGTCACGTTATCAACGCTGATAAATGACCCCGGCTACTGAAGAATAGTTCTAGGCGACTGGTAAAGGTATTGCAGGAGGAGCATTTGCCGATGGAGAACGAAAGAGCTTTGCAGGTTAGAACTTTCAGTGCTGCGACAGGAGTCGACTTAAGGGCGATCAGTGATATAGTTGAAAATGACTGCTAGTATAACAGTAAAAGTTTTCTCATTTAGTAACCCTTCGGCTTAAAAAAATGAAAAATACCTGAACTTTCTTATGACAAATGAAAAGTTGAGACGTTGAACAGAACCGCTTGAACATCGTGGCCGGCAAGCTGATATATATAGGGTGTTTTTTTTTGCTCAGACAAATTTCAACCATAGGTAGAAAATTCAAGATAAATGGATTGTCATGAATGACAAACTGCCCAAAACTCCTTAGTTTTCGAATTATAAGGACTTAAAGAAGCTTTAAAGCTTAAGGTAGGATACCACGTGCGCGCCAATGTTGGCGCTAGTCGTGATAGTTCCGACCCCACTAAAGAAGGTTTTTGTTATTTTTGCAATAAAACCTTCAAGCATTTTACAGCTATGAAAAATGTCTGCAATTTGAATGTTCGTTGGGAAATTAACACTTAGCCATCAATGACAAACTTTGGTAGTTATTTCATTATATAAAAGCCTCGTTTTTACTATTTGTAAGGAACTTTTCGTCAGAGGTATTATACGATAATAATAACAAGCCATAAATTAATGCTCAACTTTTAATTAACAAACTAGTCTTATTCCAGAAGGTGTTGAAAATGTCCTCCATTAACCTCGACGCACTTAGAACATCTATCATCGAGTGAGCGCCGTTATTACAAACATTATTAAATGCTTAATAGCTTAAAACTGCAGATATTTTTCATAACCGTGAAATTCTTTCACTTTCTATTGTAAAAATAACAAAAACCTGCCTTAGTGGGGTCGAGCGCTAACATTGGCGCGCACGTGGTCTCCTACTTTAAAAATTTAAAGCTTTTTTTTAAGTCCTTCTAATTCGGAAATTAAAGAGTTTTTGGCATTTCATCATTCATGAAAATCGATTTATTTTGATTGATTTTTTCTACCTATGGTTGAAATTTGTCAGCACAAAAAAACTATATAAGACTTTTTGATTGTGCAAAATTGGCATAAAAATGTCTTAGGCAACTGGTAAGTCAGGAAAGTTAGGAACAGTGCTTAAAAATTAAAAACATTTATAGGTTTTTGTTGGAATAGGGGCTTTCTCATTAACAATCTAGGTTTATTTGAAATTTTTGAGTGGCAGCCGGGATATGGATGGCTGAACTGCGGGGAAAAATTGCTGATTGTCAGGAAGAAGACACTATCGAGCAATTATGACGATCAACTCGTACGTTATGATCAAATCAGCTCACACTTTCGACCGCTGGAAGTAACTGTGTTAGGTTCCTTGTTTTCAATTGTACAGTTCAGTTTCATGGAGATACACATGAGAAATTAATGAAATGTTAAGAGCTCGTCATTCTTTCAAAGACCTTCACCACCAGCGATTTTGAATACAATCTTTAACTATCTGACGGTTTAGCTGTTGACTCAGTAAGACTTTCATTTTAAAAATGAAAGAACAAGATACGCTACTTTAATCATTTTGCCATTTAATGTATAACGTAAAAAAACAATTTCAAACGTTTTGGCCACAGGCCATCATCAGTGATAATAATTCTGAAAAAAGTACAAAAGAGAAATAAACTATTTTAGAATGACAAATCTAAAAATCAGTTTAAAAAGGTAAATAATTGCGATTAGTTATTTACTATGGTTAAAGGAAATGAACTAAGAGTGTTGTTTAAAATCGGTTTTAGTTTGAAAATGTACAAGGACTAGAATGAGCATATCTGTATAAAACTGTTGTTTGCTAAGACCGAAAATTGATGAATGGAGCTACGTTATTACACTCGTCAGAATGTTCTCGAACGGCGGAAAATGAGGAGTTTCAGAACAGGTTCAATATTGTCAAAGCTCCCATTTTCCGCCGTTCGAGGATATTCTGACGAGTGCAATAACGTAGTTCCATTGATCAATTTTCGGTCTTGGTAAAACCACAGTTTTACACATATATGCACCCTTTCTAGGGTACTTGACACTACCCAGAGAACTTTGCAAGCTGCATTGGACTTAGCAGTCTGCGTGGAGCCCGGCACCCCCCCAGGGCTTTGATTGTCTCTAGGGGCTTGACACTCCCTGAAGGATTAGACGCTCCGCAAAAGCTTTGGCACCTTCCAACGGGCATGCCACTCCTAAAAAGACTTGGGACTCCTCAAACGCCTTTGGCGCTCCTCTAGGGATATAATTTACAGGAAATAATGCACTCTCTAAGCGGCTTGGCATGCCCCGAGAACATGCACGCGTCAGCAGGTTTAGCACTCCTCGTGGAAAAAAAGCTTTTTCCTGTCGGATTTCGCACTTTTCTGAGTCTCTTTCACAGAATACAGTTTGACAATTATCCGTAAGTTTAAGGTTTGAAGTTAAATGGGCCTCACTTTCAATTTTACTCTTCTTTTCTATACGCTGATATTTTTTTAACGTTTGGATAGACCATGCTGCCTCGAACGCAGCCACCATTCTATTTACTTTAATTTTTCCGGTGCGAGATGACTGCTTTCAGTCAGCGCAATTCTTTTGGATTTGGTGTGTCATTGTCTCTTGATGGGATGAAAATAATAGCAACATCCGTTTACACATACTGGCCGAATTTTCATTCACTCATTTTTTCAGAAGCTGTCCAGTTGTTTCCTCACTGTAAATTGGAAAAGAGTAATTATGGTAAATTTCAAAACATCTCATCGTGAGTTCTCAGGAAATTTTGTTGATTCTTTGTGCATTAAATCCTGTTAGCATTATTTTATTGTTGGAGAACATTTATGCTGGGTTTACTCATTTTTAAAGGTAGGAGTAAATAGTTTATTACTCTAAATTTTGAAGTGAACATTTATGTCTAGTATTTTTAGACTTTTTTCAATAAACGAAAATTAATCAAGCAAGGCTGATCTATAGTCAAAAGGTAATGAAAGCTCGTCTGCGCAGGAAGAAATTCTTCAATTTCATTGAATATTCGTTCTCATTAATCGCTTTTAATTTGTTCATTTTATCATGGAATGGAAGGACTCCGTATATTCGCTTTTGGACCAAAACCCCCTCTCAGCCTTAGTGGCTGAGCTTCGGGTGGGTGTCCTCTCGGCTGGGTGCTGGGTGTCCTAACTGCTTCTTTGAGCAACGATGCCTGGGCAAAAGAATTTCCACTGCTTTATTTTTAATGCAATTGTAAAATTTTTGAACTCTGATTCAGGAGGAAAATTGTAGGTAAATCAGAGTACGTATATTTACCCGAATATTTAAAAAAAGAATAAAACAAACGTAGATGACAACAAAAAACAATTAAACAATGAAACAGTATGTGACAAGTATTTGGCCAAAGTTGAAATGTTGTTATATAATCGTTATTTTACAGCATAATTTCAGTAGCTTTAATGAAAAGTTGCATATTCTAGACTCTAGATACTTCAACTCTCAGATGTAACGGAAGCAAGCTACGATTTGTTCAAGCATTACCTGGCCAGATTTTTTTAAACAATTTTAAACAAACAATTTATTTACCACAGGTGATACAGAGGTAGAATGTTTCTTAAGTCTAGTACAACGGTCAAACTAGAGTATAGCTACCTGTGGGCCCGAACAAGTTCAGCGACTTCTAGGGCATCCTACCATCACGTTATTCTAAGGTGTACAATAATGTTTAACCTAATCCACTTAACCTAGTTTTGCATGTGACTGATCAAAGAGATAATTAATTCGATATTTGATGCTGTATTTTACAGCATAGGTCAAATCGGCTATATTTAACAATGTATTCAATAAAACGATTAAAGAGCAGACTGAAGATCGGTTATCTTACCCATGGCAAGTTACATTATTAGGACCAGACATGTAGGAGGCAAGATGTGACTAGATGATCTTAAACGACTAGTATTCTGATAGGGAGTGAGACTCAAGATGTCCTTTGAATACTTTGTAAGAATTGCTTTCACGGAACTCCGCAGGTACTGAGTTTCAAGTTTTAGTTCCAACGAAGAGGATACTGTGTTGCGACCGGGCCTTTGAATAATAAGGAAGCATGAATTTACTATTTCCGGTTAAATGGTCGTTATGACCAGTTTGCGCAGTCAATAATTGTCTTAGGCTATTGTCGCCATCATTTCTTAATGTTTTGTAAATGAAATTACAGATGGAGGTTTCGTAGAGATCCGAAAGTTTAAGTATTTTTAAATTTTTGAAAGATCATTTGTGTGAGCATTATATTCTAGGTTCTTTACCGCTCTGACAGCTCTTTTCTGCAGCGTAAAAATTTTGTTGGTTTTATTTTTATCTGTTCCGTGCCATGCTTCTATTCCGTATTGTAAGTATGGAAGAATGAGCGTTCGGTAGAGCATTTGTAAAGCTGTTTCAGGCAGAAAATATTTAACTTTATTTGGGTTTCCGATGGATTTTGATAATTTAGAACTAATATGAGTGATGTGCTCTTTGAAGGTCAAATGTTTATCTATTATGATGCCCAGAAACTTACATGAGTTGGTTTCTTCGATTTCACCTTCGCCAACTTTAATGTATGGAAGATATATATACGTCTTTCTTGTATGAGAATGTAATATAATTTGTGTTATCAATATTAAGGCTTATTTTATTAGCTTTGAGCCACGATGAAACCTTGTATAGTTCAGTATTTATACTCTCCACAATCACAGCAGGATTTTGGTTCGGAAGGACCTCAGAAAGCGTACTGTCATCGGCAAAAAGTATGAATTTGAAGGATGATGTAGATTTTACAATATCATTGATAAAAATCAGAAACATTAGTGGCCCAAGAACAGATCCTTGTGAAACTCCATTGCTAATTGTCTGTGGGTCTGATTTTGCGTCGTCAATGACAACGTATTGCTTGCGATTTGTTAGGTATGACCTGAACCAATCATGGGCAATCCCTCGAATGCCATAACAGTGTAGTTTCGAGAGTAGTATTTTATGGTCCACACAATCAAATGCTTTTCGAAAGTCAAGAAATACAGAGAAGACAGGCTTTCCTTCATCTATATTAGAATAGAGGAATTGTAAATGATTTAATATAGCCTGTGTTGTTGATTTTTTAGAGCGAAAGCCGTATTGTTTATCGTAAAGAAATAATTTTTGTTCAAAATAAGAGTACACTTTTTTATACATAATCTTTTCGAATACTCTGCTAATAATTGGTAGTACGGAGATAGGTCAATAATTGTTTACACAGGTTTTTTCACCACTTTTAAAGATAGGGGTTACTCTAGCAACTTTGAGGGAGTTCGGGAAAGTGCCTAGTAAGAGAGACTGGTTAATAATATTTGATATCAGCGGGGCTACAATGTCAGCAATAACTTTTAGTACTTTAGTCGAAAACGTTTGTAACCCTCTCGATTTATTTTTCATGTTGTTTATGCACGTAATTACATCGGAGGAGTTTGTAGGCGTAAAGAAAAAGGAGTTGGGTTCTCGAATATGATCCATAAATTCCAGGTGATCAGTAGGTTCACTTGGAATACCATCAGCTATAGTTTTCCTACGTTTACGAAGAAGTTGTTAAAGAGATTAGCAATTTCTTTCTTTTCATGGTATTTTACATTATCTTGAATAACATATTCAATTTTCTTTTTATCGGCATTATTCGGTTTACAGCAAGAGTTAAGGAGATGCCAAGTCTTTTTACCGTCAGTTTTGAATTGAGTAAACTTGAGCGTAAAGTAGTTCTTTTTTGATGTTCTTAGCTGGTTTGTTACATAGTTTCTGAATCGGTTATATGTTTCTCTAGAAATTCGCCCTTCGCAAAGGAGGGCTAGGTATGCTTGACGTTTCTTTATATTTATCACGATGTCTCTAGTAATCCAGGGCTTTTGTTTATTTTTCGTGGTAACTGTACGAGTTACAATTGGGCAACACTGATTGTATGCGGTCATTTTAGTTTCAGTCAACTTTACTACTGCTTCATCAATGCTCGTAGCATTATTGTTTTGTTGAGAGATGTGCAATGTATGCATTGATTCTTCTAGAACGGTGCGCATTTCTTCAAGATTTGATTCGTTTATTTCACGATATGAGTAAGTTTCAGCCCGTGCCTTGGTGCAAGCAATATAGACATTTTTCTTAATAAGAAAAACTGGGAAGTGATCTGATAAGTCAGAAGTAATTATTCCAGCAAGAAAATCACTTGGGTCTGTCATAAAGATATTGTCAAGCAGCGTAGCACACTCTGAGGTTATTCGTGTAGGCTTTGTAATGATCGGACGGAAGGATTGAGACTGAAAGGTTGTTAGGAAATTAGAGATTGGTTCATAGCTTTCATGTTTCAGTAGATCATAATTGAAGTCACCGCATATTATTATGTCATTGTATAAGGGCCTGTTGAACTGAGAAATAATACGATTCAGCTCATTCAGGATGGATATAGGACAGCTGTAGGAGGCCTATACACCGTTCCAAGCACAATGCGTTTACCTTTTCTAGACAGTTCTACGAAGAGTGATTCTATATGATCCTGATTCATTGTTGCACTTGCTATAGTTCTCGAGTCTATGTGGTTAGATATATATGTGCTGATGCCTCCGCCCCGCTGGTTTTTTCTTAGCGAATGGTAACTATGATAATTTTCAAATCGAATCATGTTTTTAGTCGAGTCATCTAGCCAGCTTTCGGTGAAGCTAAACACGTCTAGGTTATATTTAAGTTCAGTAATAGTACATTGTATCTCTTCCAATTTTGGATAGAGTGACCTACAGTTCCAACACAGGAGTGAGAAATCTCGGTCAGTTATTCGTATAGTTTCGTTGAATTTTGATATATTAGTGTACCTACACTCTTGCGAGTCATTTAGGTTTGGATATATTCTGTTCAAATGATTGAGATCTGGGTCGATTTCCTCGAATATCTCAGGGTGATCAGTCATTTAAAATTAGTAACAGTAAGAATTAGGTACTATAAAAACTTAAAACGAAATACAGAGTCAAGCTTTAAGGGATATTCCTGTCTAAAAAAACTAGCTTATGAAGTACGAGAGAATAGAGTATAAAAAAATCTAGTGCGATTACGTGAGTACACATAAACTCAGTCCATGAGCGAAAAATATTGGAGTTCAATATCACAACATTGGTGTAAACAGATTGCTGCATGAGGGCGTTTTCACAAGTTCACATACAACAGGTAATAAGTTTTAAAGATTATAACTACAATGATATAATCAGCTAATATGGTTTACGCGTAATAATAACTTTAGTGGTTAAAGAAAAGAAAAAAATTCACAGTAACATTGGGAGGTTAAAATTGCTGATTGCGTTGTTTCAAAAGTTCACACGCAGCTGTCATAAATGTTTACAATTACATCTGTTATGCATTTGTACAGATTCAGGTTAAACTAACATCAAGTTGAGGTTAAACTGACATGATACCTAATTGAGGTTAAACTAACACGAAATTGACATATCTAATTTAGGGGATCACCTAGTCTAGTCACCCATGATCTGCTTCGATGACATATTTAGTTGTTGCATCAGGTATTGCTCGAGGTCATCTGGCGTGTTGATCTCGCGGCGTCTTGAATCTGGGTTTCCGGGGTTAAATATGAAAATGCTTCCATCCTGTGTTCTTGGGATTCCAACTTTATCCGGGAATTTCCTTATGGCCATCCTCAGAATGTACATGGCGTTAGCTCGTGAAGGTATGAGGTATTCATTTACGAAGAAGAACTTTGGTTTCTTTTCTCGGCAGGCGTTGAGAATTTCACGTTTTTTTGTTATAATGTTTTAGTTCAAATGCAATGTTTTTTTGATCTACGTTCCCAGTTACTGGTTATTTCCCCATTCTTGTAGCTGACGTGATGTCAGTGTCGGAGAGGTCAATGTTGATCTTGTCCTTCAGGAGTTGGCAGGCGGTTTCCTTGCAGATTTCGTTCGAGTGTGATTGCGGTAGATCCTTTCCAGAAATGACGAGAGTACATTTTTTGTCTTCAATGTCTCGGCGCTGATCACTTTTTTCCAACTGGTCGAGACGGAAGGCTAAGCTTTCTATTTTCTCATTCTGTTCTTCGAGAGTTTTCTGGTGCTCTGCTTCTTATCCCGCTACTGTTTCAACTAGTGTTTTAAGGCGACTTATTTCAATTTTCATATTATCAATATCACTCTTAAAATTTGTCATCGCTGAGTCGAAGTATTTTATAAGGACAGAAACCACTTCTTTGCCATCTTTCGTTAGGCTAGACATATCAGGATATTGACCAAACTTCGGCTGAAACAGATCGCTGTTATTGTTGTTCCAGCTGTTGTTTCGTTGCTTCTTGTGCCCCATCTTCGTTTCCTCGTGTACGCGAGGGATGAGCACTTTCACACTTTTTGAGGGAATATTTTTACACTTAGTTTGATGATTTTTTATTTGTTGTGTGTTTAAGTCACATTTGAATTCTCATGGCGAGAGTGTATACCCATTCAGGTTAGGAGTACATTCTTTCTAGCGTTAGACACTTTGTTTCGGAGCGAGCGCAACACACGTCCTTACCACACGGAGTCTCTGAGGACACTTTTGATCTCAGAAAGTAGAATGAACATAGTTTTGTTACCCTTTTAATTTGTGGTATTTTTTTCGATCTCAGTAACCATGGATTTTTTTAGAATTATCAACGCGGTTTTGTTTCTGAATCATCGCCAAGAAAACAGCTTTCAACACCCGCTATGACCCTAGAAATGAAGGTAAGGTCATTTTCAGTCGTTTCTCAGAGTTCGCTATGTAAAACAAAACAAAGCTGTTTTTGATCCACGAACAAACGCTGAGGAATGAATTTCGTAGAAGCCCGAGTGTGCCTGAATTTCGAGTTTCCTGCCCGCTTCCTCAGTTCATACCGACACATGTACAGAAATTCCTCTCCCGCGGATACAAATTTTGCACCTGTGATAATTAGCGCTCATAGAAGATGTGAAGTCCTGAACTGAAGCTTAGGAAGCTCACTATTTTTCAAATCGAATAGGATTTTTGCTATTTTACGGGCGACCTTTTTCCCATCGCTGTAATCGTTTTTTCAGCACCTTTCATTTTTTTCGTTACTTACTGTCTCGTTTCGTAAATTTTTCCTAATCTTCCTGTCTCCGTGTGCATGTTGCGAGGAAACACCTTGTGCGTACATTCCTTATTCTCTTAGTTCCGCTGAAAAAGATGTCATCTTCCTTTTTTCTTAGAAACACTTTTAATGTGGTTAGAGAGGTTTCAATGAACTTATAATGTAATCGTTACATGAATTATCGATTATTAGACCCCGACCTTAAAGATTGAGTTGCAGAATTTTTCAACATTGGCTGGAATGTATAAAAATAGAATATTCTTTTGTAGAATATTTGAGAATATATTTGTATTTTGAGAAGAAAATTCTTTATTGGAATGCATAAAAGTAGACAATTCGTCCAAAGAATATTCTCCGAAAAAAATTCTCCACTCGCTTACAAATTCAGCGTATGTATGCATAATAATAGAATATTCTTAAAAACTGAAGAATTTGCTTCATATTTGAAAGGCAGGCCATCAGGTGTCTTCGAGCAGTTGCTCTGTCGGTCGTGTATTATGGCTGCGTTCATGAATATCAGAAAACCTAAAATATATAACGTTCGTCGCTCAAGCCGTCATGTCCATGACTACAAACGTCTTTTCCGATTTGACGAGGATAACGTACATTGGATTGTACAAAACGTACTACTGGAAAATAATGGTGTTGAGACCAGAGGAGGAGCATTTTCTACAAAACAGCGGCTTGAAGCATTTCTTAGGTATGTGGCCGATCCAGGTTTCAAGTCGGAGTTGGTGAAGACTTAGGAATAGTCCAATCTTCAGTTTGCCGTTCGGTTCACTACATCTGTGAGAGACTCGTACAAATAACTGACAACTGGATAAAAAAAATTTCATCAAACACGGCAAGAGAAAGAAAACACTTCCTCGATGTGGACTGCAAAATATTCATTTCTGCAAGCTATCGGGGCGATTGATTGCACTCAAAAAGGCCTGTGCGTCGTGTACAGAGGCCTTTGCGTCGCTTCCACCCCGACGAATTTGTTAACAGAAAGAGAGTGCATTCAATTGTGCAGGCCACTCGTGACTCTAAAGAGTGTTTTACAAGTGTTTGCGCTAGTTGGGCTGGCAGTGTTCATGATTCGAGGATACTACGATGTTCGGACATTCCACATATCATGCAATCAACAGGAGGTGACTTTCTGTAATTAGGTGACAGTGGATATCCTATAAAACCTTGGCTTATGGTACCCTTCAGAAGCCCTGAAACTCCCGCGCAGCAACATTTCAATCAAGTTTTCACTAAAGAACGAGTAATTATTGAGCGATGTTTTGGGCAACTTAAGAAACATTTTCCTATGCTGGCAGATGTTGTTCGTGTCGCAACAAAATAAAATCCAAAAATTATTGTAGCATGTGTTGTTTTACACAACATTTCAAAGTATTTACACGATAACCTGCCAGAAGAAAGAAAACCTGAGCCTATTGTCAATGAAGAAATTGAAGAACATCTTGTGGAAACAGATGCTGCGCAACGACAACTTGGTCGTACCTAAAAGTTAGTCAATTGCATTTAGACACCTGAAACATACAGAGAACTTTAATAAAAAGAATGGTGTGTTCAGTTATAGATCTTTATGTTCCTACGAATACAAGCTGGTACTTATGACGCTCTCTTTTTCCCGAAGAATATTCTACTTTGCTCTCTTTTATCACGAAGCAAATAGCAAATTGTTATGCATACCACATTTAATGAATATTCTATTTTCTACTAAGGATTTGCTTTTTCCTATTTTTGGAAGAAAATAGAATATTCTATTTTTACGAATTCCAGCCATTGGCTTCGGTGTCCCTTCAGGAGGCACACGATGTAGCTACAGGCTTAGGTTAGTCAGATGTGTCTATGCTTCTGTATGGCGACTGGCACTTCCAGATGGCTGTTCGTAAGGTACCTCAGCTATAGAAGGACCTTCATGATTTAGATATTTCATGCTCACTTGGCTTCTTTCAGTTTTCATACATTATTTACAAGCCTTTCTTCGTATTTTCTCTCTTGAAAGAATTTTAAGTAGAAAGATTGGCTTTAATTAACTCCTAATTCGATATTTTCATCCGTTTTACTAATGACAATTTTTTTAGATTTGATAAATTAGTTTAACACTTTGACTGCGATGTGCGCCACCGGTGGTACACGGAGGTGATTTTCATTATGCTGCTGACCGACCAGTTGACGCAAACTCAATTTTCATAAATACTTACTCAAAGCTAAATGAAGGCACGATCCAGTTCATGTTTGATATTTTCAAAATAGTTTACTGCAAATGACTTTAAATTTGAGTTACGTGTTGAACTTAATATTTAGTTGCCCCAGTCAAAGTGTTAAGCCTCTCAAACCGCTACACAGCCGTTCCAAAGAGAGGATGGAGAAAAGTACTATTTAGTATGAACTTTAAGGAACGCAGAACAGTAAGTTGAAAAAGGAGTTCATGAAACGAGGTAAAAAGTTTAAAAGAATAATAGATGCTGAATAAAAAGACAGCAGTGAACTGAAAAAAATGATCTGCAGCAAAACAAAAACCTATTCAGTTTCAACCAAAAAGATAGCACTACCTGACCTTTACCCCAGGACCTCACATTTTGTCTCTGGGAGTGCCAATTTTCAAAGATACAATAATGTTATCCCGCTGAGGGAGCTCGCGGAGAGTCACCGTTGCCGCTGATTGTCTTCAAGTGAAGCTGGGGATACATTGACACTCTTTTCAACACTCTGAGTGTCACTTCGACGGGCACATACACTGTTGCCGGGCTAGCAGGCGGGCAAAGTGAGGTTCACTTGGACATTCTCCCTAGCCATTCTTTGCCGCCGCCTGCCCGTCAATCACTCCATCTACAGATGAGCCGTAGCCTGCAGCATGTCATCAGTAGGGATGTGACATTGAACATATTGCATATATATGCTTTTGAGTATATTTTAGGTAGCATAAAATATGCCCGCAAGTATATATGCAGTGTGAGCATATCGCATATTTTACTCGGAACAGCATAAAATATGGCGAACATGCATGATTAACTGTAAGTGGCAGTAAACTGAAACCTAGTAAAACCTTCCCATTACTTTTAAATTATATTCTTTTTTTCATCCAGTTTTATTTAATTCTTTTTGAATAACTGGATCAATTTTGTAAATTGAAATTTTTCGTAAATCAATAATAATTGTAAGTTGCTATACTACTTCAAAAGTTTACTTTAATTTTGCGGGAATTAGCTCAAGTTTTTTTTAGATATAGTTCCTTATAAAGTGTATTTGAGATTAGTGCGGCTAAAAGTGATCTACAATCATGCCGAAGGTGAACAAGGAGCATCATATTTAGAATACTTCAAGGAATTTGAAGATTTTCAAGCCCAGGAAGAATTTCTCTATCGCATTTATTGCGAGAAACAGGTGATATATAAAACTTTTTTTCACTCAGAACACGTTAGAGAAGTTTTGCGTGGTACAAGGTTTTAGTTTCTAAATATTATCACGCAGAACTTTGTTGGGCTTAGTGCACACTTTATCAAATTATTGTTATCGAAGGATATGAATAATTATTATTGCTCTTGCATAACAATACAGGGACTTCTTACTTCGAGAGCAATAAAATTAATGGATATCGTAGAGGAAACATTGAAGAACAGATATGATACAAGGTATTATGAAGAGTTAAATTGCATTTTGGTGATAAACAAAGGTTTTGAAAAGATAAAAACAATCAACTCAATTTTGACTCGTGAGATCTCTGACGCAATGGATGAATCCATAAAGGAATATTCGAACTAGCTTGCTTCACTTTTGCTCCACTTGTTTCTTGCGATGTCGAGTGGAAGTTTTCGCATTATAAAACTTTGCTGGCAGATAATCGTAGAAGATTTGTTTTTAAAAATCTCAACTACCACGCAATTATCAAGAGCAACCCTCGAATTTGATGCTAAAATATATTCCTCGTATAAAAGAAGGATTAAGAAATGTTCCTTGCATTCATGAAAAAATATATAGTTCAGCCTTGGATTAGATTACTTTTTTTTTCGTTCGTTATCATCGTCCTTGACTCGTTCAGATTAGAATTATTTTTGTTTCAAAATATTTATGTTTAGATAAGTTATAAAAATTAGTTGAGAATTGTATACACTCAATTATTAATAGAAAATTATGAAAGAAATTATTTTTTTCGTGTATGAAGAAGTACACTGTATCCTGTATCATCGTTTCTGTACAATTTTCCTCACAAAAAATATAAATTTGGAGCAATTCAAGTGAAGCATTTATATGGATGCATATTTCTGCTTAGCATGTAATATGCGCTTCCACAATTATGCATAGAGTGTAGCATATATGCATCGAGTGTTTCTACATATGGTTTTTCTAGCATAATTCTTGCCGAAGCCTTCATATTTTATGCTGCATATGCGCAACAAAAATCAGAAAAAACAAGAACATTGAAGAACGTGCAATCAATGACATACGAAATAAATTATTAGCGCTATTCTACTAAGCATCAGCAGCTCCTGGCGAGAAGTACTAGAGCGCGAAGCGCAGTACCTCCCAACGTAGCGTCTGGATTGCAACTGAGCAGTGTGAGCAACACACTCTGCCCTGCCCGCCGACTTTGACGCTTCTGCTGCCTGCTAGCGCTGTGCCAATGTGAACGATCGCTGCCCTTTCGCTGCGCGCACTTGCCCGCGCCCGATGGTTGTGAGCTTCCAATGCGAGTGTCAATGTATCCCCAGCTTGAAACGCCGCTGGCCATGAGAGGGGCGCACTACTCAAAAACCTGTGTTCTGTTCCAGGAATATTCTTCAAAAGCGTATCGAATATCGACAAAAATTTCAGTAATCGATTTACCCTGCTTGTGGCACAGCAAAACTATCAGTCATCATAAAATTCACTCGTAGAAGTCAGCCTGGGATCGTAAAACTCAATTCTTAGGCCGAATACAACCCAACAATGCATCGAAATTCAGCACAGTATCTCATCCGATATTACGTGATCGAAGGTTAGCACGCAGGCTTGTGCAGCCACGTCCATCAGCTGACGAGCACAGACTGGGAACTTTCTAATTACACCTCGCAATAATAACCTTTCCAATACTATTAGAACTTCTTCTGGTAAGATTTTCCAATTCTTTTGCAATTTCGATCTGCTCCCTATAGTTCAGCACCAACATGAAAGCTAATTACGCTTCTCGGAAATTGGATTTTTATTATTTTTCCTCGGAAGTTGGATGAATTAGTTTCTTCAATTCGCTATCGCCGATATGATGTACGAAAGAGATGCTTCTGCCTATGGGAGAATAGGGATATCTTTACCTCTACCTACGTGGCTGCACAGTTTATTTGCTTAACGTCATATTAAATATTTTTTTTTAAGTTCTCCTGTACAATACTTATCATCGAATAATAGTTTTTATTTTGTAAATAAAGTTTCACTCAAATAATCTTTGCAAAAAATAAAGTTCTTTAGTGCAAAAATTATGAATTTGAAATAAAATTGAGTTAGAATTGATATTGCAACGAAATGTGAAAGTCATCAGAAATATATTTACTGTACCCATGTATTAGATCAATTTTTTCTGTCAAAAATACGCGCTGCATTATTATTCGAGGAAGCAAAACATTCACTGAGCTAGTTGGCAGCGAGGCGACGTACTGCAGTCTTCTTTGATCATGGCAGCTCCTTTTTCCCCAATCACCAACGTTGCGCCCTCATTTCGTTTGCAGGTGACAGAAACGACGCAGGTGAGAGATGGATCAGAGATTGAGACGGGAAGGGTACAATAATTTCGCGCAAATCCTTGAGATGGCTGGAAAATTACATGATAGTCATTTTCTGGCAACGCTTTCCAGGGTTCTCAGATCATTTGAGGAGTCGATGCTAAATTTTGAATGCTCTGCTCTACTATGAATTGAGATAATTATAATCAACAGCCTGGTCAAAAACATTGTTACTATGAGGAGAGGCTAGACGACAACTAGTGCTTTAGATAGAATTCCTTTCTTAGAACTTGAGAAAGTATTGAATTCCGAGTGAAAAATCTCTTCGTAGCTATGTTTGGTTTTCGACCGCTATAATGCAGGCTTCCGTACTCAAAACTTGGTATTGCTACTCTTTGTCTCTATCTAAAAGGAAATTGGATAGACTCATTAATGTTATCCCTTTCTTTGCTAAATGATGTTTCGTTCAAAAATTAAAATATTTGTTCAATTTTTCTAGGAACATGATGTTTATTCCACGTTTATTTCACAATTAAGTTTTCCGTTCTCTTAGTCTATCAGCCAAAGTCTGAGGGAAATTCGGGTTTCCGAACCTAGCTAACCTTTTTTGTTTTCCGTTTTTTCTCTTATATATTTTACTCGCTGTTCACTACTCGCTTTATATGCTTGAACTATTAAGATCAGGCTGAGTTTTTTTGTAGCTGGTTGTACAGTGAGTATCATACTCCATACTCCCTAGCTCAATGTGGTTCTGTGATCCCTCTCTCAGAATTTCTGCTAACGCTGTGATGATTATTAAGCGTATCAGGCAACAGTGACATCGAGTTCGAGAGAGACCCCTGAACTCTATTTGTGACCGCAGCTCACTAAAGTTTAATGTTCTTTGGAAGAAGAGAAGACGCCGACGTTAGAGAAGCAGTTAGTGCACTAGTGATGCACGAGTGGTGTGCTGTGTTCTGGTCACGATCATTCTTCAAAATATTTACAGCACACTTTTTTCCGTTGTTCTTTCCTCACTCCCAGCGTTCGATTGTTTTTTTACACTATCCGCTATAATTCCTCAATTAAGAGACTTGTTAGTGAGTGACAAATGCATGCTGTTATAATATTTTCTTTTCATCATTGCCTCCTGTACTCGTACTTGCGTTTGTACGGTCGAGCTTTGAAATCATATTACGAGTTCACAACGTGAATGAATATGGGAAACAGTTAATATTCTTTATTGAGGTGCCTGTAGTAAATTATAAGAATTTACTTAACATTTTGCGTAACTTGCATGTGATGTAAAATCAATCAGTTTTCATCAATAAACAACATTCAATTTAATATAAGAAACCTTAGTCCAAGGCTGTTCATTTTAAGTATTGAGTATTTGAGTATAAGTATTTACAATCTATCGCCATGGCAATTCTGTGAAGCTGCTGAAGCTTAACCTGCTTCCCATGCAAGGAAGTGAACTGCCTAACATGAAGCGGAAGTGCGTTTGTTAAGATTTGAAATTTCAACCAATGTAAAAAAATTCTCAAAAAATTAATTTAAATTAATTAAATATGGTTAATTTACAATTACTGGATAATTGATAATCAAATGATATGTCGGTAAATTACGTGTGCTCTTCTGTTGGGTACTTTAAGGCAGGGTTGCGGAGTCGGAGTCGGAGTCGCCGGAGTCGCATGTTTTAGGGTGGAGTCGGAGTCGGAGTCGCTTTTCTGAATGTGTGGAGTCAGAGTCGGAGTCGCTTTTCCGAATGTGGTAGAGTCGGAGTTGGAGTCGCTCATTTGGATGAGGTGGAGTCGAGACTGGAATCGCTATTTTTTGGTTTCTTCGATTTTAATTTATGCAAAAAATCATTCATAATTGTTTAAAACCGAAAGTAAACAAAACAGAGTTAAAATCCTTTACTGAAAAGGTACAAAAATACGCAATGTTTCTATTGATTATTTTGTTCGAGGTTCGAAACAGCGTACTTATACCTATCACCTAAATCGGTCAATGGTCATTGATATCTACATAGTAGTCAATGTGTTGTAAGTTACTTGCAGAACAGTTCAGCTCATGTAATACATTGTATTCACATAAAGAGTGGTAACTATGTACGCTCTTACTGTATCTATATTCTATACCAGTGGTTCCTTATAACGAATGTTTCTAGTCCTTCCTTTGGTAATGTTCTGGTGCATTGATTGATAATGACTAGTCTTTGCAGTAACCAAAAATTATGTTGTGATCATAAATGTTTCTAGTCTTTAGGTTGTGATATATTGATAATATATAATGATTAGTCTTCGCCAAAACTTATAGCTATAATCTGATACATTAAGAGTTCTAGTTTTCAGGTTACGTAATCGCAATTGATTATGAAAATTCAATTATCTCATTTTGATGTTAACAACTGTAATGTTATATAAGTGATTTTTTCCAGCTTAATCTAGTGCCTATGTACTTAAAATTGATTTCTTTGTTTTGTTTACTTTCTTGTCTTCAGGTCAAGTTAACGTGTATTGATAATGAAATTTTCTCCTCATTTCTTAAGTAATTCCATGAATTTTGTTTGGTTCTTCCGGAAATATATATTGTATTTTACCATTTCATTCTCATATTTAATTTTTTCTTCTGATCACTCCCCAGTTTCTATAAGGAAGCATACGCTGAAATGGAGATTTTTATAGTTATGTTTTCACAATTTTAAAAACTGAAATAGTGTCTGTGTCTCAGCATAATATAACTAATGACTTTTTCTTAAGAAAGTTTTGGAAATGTTGTAAGGTAATCAAAATCGGTATTGGGACACTTGAAAAAATAAAATACAATGTGAAAGAGCTGCAATGAAAATAATATCACAACACTAGCCAATACTTCACTTAGTCACACACATATTGTAACTGAAAGCAATGCGCTATCTCTGATGCAATGATTGTTGCATTTATGCGATGGTACAAATTTTTTTGCTGAAAATGAACCAAATTTCATCATAAATATAAAATGAAAAGAACGTGGACGTTGATTAAAATAAGAAAATGTCAAATACATTGTAAAAAGTCAAATGAGAATAAAAGACAGTTTCATATAATACACAAAAAGGCTAGAAGTGGCTTTCACTCGTAAACAAAACGTTCCGAAAACGTCCGGCCCATGTGAAGAAAGCAGAACAACTTTTACCAATTATAGCCGAGATATAAAATTGCGATGAGCTATAATATGTCACCTTTTCTGCATTGTTACCCCGCATAGTGCAGGTACAGAGAAGAAAAGGCGGTGAGCAAATCTTGCCTACCTTATGTACATGTAAGCAGGGTTGCCGAGTCGGAGTCGGAGTCGCTTCTCCGAAGTGTGGTGGAGTCGGAGTCGGAGTCGGAGTCGTTCATTCGGATGGGGTGGAGTCGAAGTTGGAGTCGCTAATTTTTGCTGTCTTCGATTCTAATTTTTTCTAAAAATTATTTATAATTGTTTAAAACCGAAAGTAAACAAAACAGAGTTAGAATACTTTGCTGAAAATCTAAAAATACGCAATGTTTTTTTTTATACTTTTGTTTTAAGTTTGAAACAGCGTATTTATACCTTTCACCTAATACCGTCATTGTTGTGTAGTCGTTCTGGATTTGCATTCCTATATATGATAAATACAAGAAAAAAATATAATTGTTCTGGAGTAATAATGAATATTTTGCAGTTATTTAAGCAAGAATTAGTAATTTGAAGCATTGAAAATTTGTTCTGTATATTTCTGTTTCGTTCAATTCCCCTTCAATTAGTACACAGGAAGTAGCAAATAGTACTAAATGTGTAGCAAGTAACTTGTAGAACATTTCAACTGATGCAATACATTGTACTCACGTAAGGAGTCGTAACTATGTACGCTCTTAATGATGCATTGATTGATAATGACTAGTCTTTGCAGAAACTTAAAGTTATGTTGTGATCATAAATATTTTTAGTCTTTATGTTATGATTCCTTGCCAATGAGTAGTCTTTGCCAAAACCTGAAGCTATGGTCTGGTACATAAAGACTTCTAGTTTTCAGGTTATGTTATCAAAATTGATATGGCTTCCTTGTCTTTAGGTCAAGTTAACATGTATTATTAATAACAATTTCTGCTCATTTCTAAAGTTATTTCTTGAATGTTGTTTGGTTCTTTCAGAGTTATATTGTATTTCACTATATCATTATCATGTTGAATTTTTATCTTCGTATCACTCCCCAGTTTTTAAGTAAGCATACGCTGAAATGGAGAATTTTATATTATGCTTCTACAATTTTAAACACTGAAATAGTATCTGTTTTGCAGCATTACATAGTTAATTACTTCTTCTTATGGAAGATTTGGAAATGTTGTAAAGTAATCAATATCGGCATTGAGACACATGAAAAATTAAAATACAATGTAAACGAGCTGCAATGAAAATAATAACACACTAGCAAAAACTTCACTTAGTCACACACATATTGTAACTGAAAGCAATGCACTATCTCAGCTGCAATGGTTGTTACATGTATGCGATAGTACAAATTTTCTTACTAGAAACGTTTCAAATCGCACCAAAAAACATGAAATTAGAAGAACATGGGCGTTTATTACAATAAGTAAGTGTCAAACATAAAGTAAAAAGTTAGATGAGAATAAGAGATAGTATCATATTACACGCAAAGACGCTAAAAGTGACTTTTATTCGTAAACAAAACGTTCCGAAAACTTCAGTCCCCTGCGACGAAAGCAAAACAACTTTTGCCTATTATAGCCGAGATATAAAATAGTGTTGAGCAATAATATGACACCTTTTCTGCATTGTTACCCTGCATAGTGTAGACACAGAGAATAAGAGGCAGTGTGCAAATCTTGCCTACTTTATCTACATGTATATCATTTTGTGGATTTTAAGCATAGTCATTGAATTAACTATTATAATTTCACTGAATGAGTGCTTACTTAGTAATAAAAAAAACTGTGGATACATATCTATGCTTCTCAGTGTAGGCAGTGACTACTTTACCTACTCAGAAGACTCTTGTCAGTAATATACAGGGTGTTTCAGAATAAGAGGCAAAAAATTGCCCACCAAGTAGAAGATGTCAGAATAAAGACTTTTTCTTCTATGAAATTTTCCGAAGAAAGAGGCATTGAGATATTAGCTGTTTATTGTTTTAAAGGATGAAATTTAATGACTGAATTACTCGCAATATTTATTTGAATTTACGTTGATCGGGCGAAATCTTTTAGTTGCATGACCTCCTAGATCTCCTTACATGACTCCATTCGATTTCATTTTTGGGGACACGTGAAGAGCCTTGTGTATGCTACACCCATTGAATCTGAGGAAGATCTTGTGGCCAGAATTGCAGTGGCTGCTGGCGAGATACCTAAATGCCAGAAGTGTTTCCTAATATCCGGCAGTCGTTAAGGCTAACATTCGACAAGTGCATTGATGTAGGTGGAACACATTTTGAACAATTTTGTAAAGTAAATTCAAAATAAATATTGCGAGTAATTGTGCCATTAAATTTCATCATTGAAAACAATAAACAGCTAATATCTTACGACCCCGATTTTTGGGAGAAAATTTCATGGAATTACAAGTGTTTATTTAGCCATTTTCTACTTGGTGTGCAATTTTGTACCTCGTGTTCTGAAACACTCAGTATATAAAATTGTGTACTCGACCCGTGATAAATAATGGGATTTAATACTGTCTTTATACGAATTCTCCAGATGTGGATCATAAAGAAATATATCCAACCTAATAGTACCCGCGATTAAAATATTCTAGTACTAGTGCACTGGTAAAACTCGCATCACAGATACAGTCATTAAGCATCTTTAAGAGCGTGAAAAGGAGACAGACCAGCCAACAAAGACGGACAGCCAATTTTGTTTGTTCAATGAAATTTCCTGTTGAAAACCTTCCGTATTTCTGATGGTGGCTTTGTAGAAGAAAAAGTTTCCTTCAGATGGCCTGTCATAGTTGAACACTGTGTTCTGTTGAAATTAGTTCTTTCTTTTCTTCGTCTTTTTGTTTTGCAGCTACATCCTTTCTTTTCGTTTTTTGTTTATATTTAACTTTCTATAATTAAGCATGTTTGAGCTTCTACCAGACCTGCATTAACCTAAAATCGCTGAAATTAACATTACTCGTGACGCACTGGCGTTCACTAATTAAATTATCTTTGAGCTTACTCTGCTTGGGCAGCATGTCGCCCTTTTAATAAAAGTCGGTCTGGCACCTCTAACTTATTTCTCTTGCGTAAAAGGCAGTCTTTTTCTGCGACTTTAACTCCTCGACCCGGTAAACCAGCACTTATTATTCAAGGTAATTAATTGTCAATAAATTGTTAAAATCTTAGTGCTATATGCAATCTTGCAATAAGATACGATATTTAGCTAGTCGGCGACCAGACATCTTAAAACTCTGTTTCTACCTACTCAGAACGCCACTAAAACTTCCTACCGGAGTACCGTGCTGATGTCCGGCCACGTCCATTGGTTGTCTTCTATTTTTAAGGAGTTTCGTTTATAAAACTAACATTTCGTTAAAGAAAATTTTCGGTCTCCGTTTTAAAGAAATTTAATAATAAAAATAGTACAGAGGACGCTGCTGTGCGTACTGTTGGAATCCTCAAGAGATGCCTAACTTGGGTGCTGTTTTCCTTTTTGCGCATCTCGGGAAACGACTTGCTACTGTTCCCTTGAAGTTCTTCTGTATTTACAATTAATGTTTGAACAGTAGCCCCTAAGTTTTAAATCCTAAAATTCCATTGTAATAACATAGGATAGATTACGCCCAGGAAATACCTAAACCAATTTATTTATTTGTTTAAGGGGGTACTTGCCCTTTTATTGTATAAGAAAAATCAACGCTATACCGGGTGCCCCACAAAAATGTCCCCGACTTTTTAATTGATTATATCTTCGCTTTAAATTAACATATTTTAATTGTCTGTGGTTCACATTGTAGTAAATTTCATTCCCTTTTCAAATTATTAAAGTTTTTGAAAATCAGTTGAATAACCACTTTACAATGATCGATTTACTGAAAAGGGTAGAAAGACTAATTGTTCAAAGGGAAAGTTTTAAAAGCAACACTGGTGTCCTTCTTCATTTTTCAATACCTACTGTTAAGAATAATTTCATAATGATGTATCCTACATACCACCAAGTATTTAAGCCCTCTGAGAGGTTTCAAGTGTTTTCAATAACAGTGTTTCAAGAACTGAAAGAAAACGGTGAAATAATCTGTAAAACTCTTCGTTCAATGGTGGCCAGAAGTAATACTTGCCTGGAGAGAAATGGAGGGTATGTCGAAGGATACTGAATTACTTAATTTGTTTAAACGTTATTTATGGTAATGATTTGTTACTTTTTTATATTTTTGTTCGTTCATTTTTTTGGAAAGTACAAAATAAGGAAGAGTACCAATATTGCCTAAAAAATTTTCCTTCGAACAATTAGTTTTTCTACCCCTTTCAGTAAATTGATCATTGTAAACTGATTTTCAAAAACTTAAATTATTCGGAAAGGAAACGAAATTTATTACATTGTGAATAAAAGACAATTCAAATATTTTAATTTAAAGCTGAGATTTAATTAATTGAAAAATCGAGGACATTTTTCGGAGCATCCGGTATAATAAAACCCAGGTGTCCGTCAATTTATAAATAAGTATATGCTCTCGTGCCTAATTTCTTTTTTTTTATTACAATGGGAATCTGCTTGCTTGGACAGTATCATGAATACCATTGAAATATTATGGAAAACCTGGCATCGGCTCACTTCTGTTATAAATAAAAAACATTGTGTGAAAATCGAATCTATTGTCACGAAAATGCGGCTAATCGCAGTAAAAAGGTATGGCAATTTTTTTTAAAAACTTCTTGCCGAACAACAATTTAAATCATAATACAGTGTTGTTGCTTGCTTGGTTGGTGTGTGCGTCTGCGACATTCTTCATGATGCTTAATGACCGTAACTGTGATAAAAGTTTTACCAGTGCACAAGTACGAGTATACTCTATTTTAATCGCGGGTACTATTAGGATGGGTATATTTGTTTGTCATCTTTATCTTGATATTTTTTCAAAACGATACCATCGAATCCCGTCATTTTTCACCAATCATGTACTCTAGTAACTTGATTATTAAAATTCTGGAGTCAATTTAAAAGTTGTTCGTTAATAAAGAATATAGTGAACATATGTACAGGTTTCAACACCTGCAACCGTCTACTACTAAGAATGACAGTCGTGTGTTTCTTTATACGTTTCGTGTCACGCTCTTAAGAATCGATAGGAAAAAATTAGCACTGGCGGTCTTGGTTGCAGTTCACGGTCAATTAATACACTCATTTTCGTACAAGTACTCTAGCTATAATGCCCCTTTCAAAACAATTGAGCGATCCAGAGCCTTATATACCAGAGTTCGAATCGTGGATACCGAGTTCGGCGGGGTATTGTATATTACAATGTACTGCATTACAATACACTCTATTGCATATTACAATATACATAAACAAGCTCGCAGTTGCTTTCAGTAATGCTGAATTTCTGTATCTAGGATACGACACGAATGGCTATAACCACAGAACAGTTACATAAGAAGAAGTTCAAAACTACGGTGGACCGCAAGCCCGGTCTACACAAACGTACTCACGCACGTCAACCAATCAGCTTCTAGCAGCCATGACTGGCAGCTGACGTCATTGGTGCCAAGGCTTTCAATTGGCTGCGTCTCCAGGCTTTACCATGATACTCGTTCGGATTGGAACTCAAGTTTTTATTCAAAAGTTATGAAACGTTTCTTGGCGTAAGAAGGATAGTGAAAGCCAAAGCAGTACATTTCGATTATATTGATAAAACTTTTTCATATTGTCCTTCACTATACATAAACGTGAATGTGCATTCATGATCATATATGCAATTTATATTTAAAAACTAAGGTGCGTTTAAATTAGACTCAAGTTCAAAATGTGATAAAACGTCGGTGCCGTACATTAAGTTTTTCGGAAAGAGTTCATCACCATTTTAAACCTTTAAACCATTAAACACCAGATTCTAATATCAGTCGAAACAATACGATAATAAATAAATTAAGATGTTTGAGTGATAAAAAAACCTGCTTTAAATAAGTAGCACAATTTTCCAATGAGCATTTTTTAAGCGTACGTAAGGAGCCATTCCTGCTGCAATTTTCGATGCACCTCTGTCGCAGGCTCACAGCCGACTAACGACTTCAGATTCAAACATGAGTCACGTAACAATTTAACGGCTCCGTCATTGGCCAATTGGCACCTACGTCATTGTCGACAGGGCTGAAACTCGCTTAGTGATAAGTTGCGGATCTTCTAGTATATGATCCGTGCTATAACTACTTCTCTTGCGGCTCAAAAATACTGTGTTCCGAGTGTTTATTGCTCTAATAAGAAAAATAAGTTACCTTTGGAATGAGTTTAAGCATGGAAACTCCACTCGAACGAAAATTTGTTGAAGAAAGGTATTGAATCCCGTCATTTTTGACGGACCGTGTACGCTAGTTAAGAAATAAAATATTCATCTTATAAATTATGAATAGGTTGAGTTGGAGTCCCAAAATTGCGAATAGGCGGAGTCGGTGTTGGAGTCGCCAAATTTTGGAAAGGTGGAGTCGGAGTCGGAGTCGGAGTCGCCAAATTCTGGAAAGGTGGAGTCGGAGTCGGAGTCGGAGTCGCCAAATTCTGGAAAGATGGAGTCGGAGTCGGAGTCGGAGTCGCCAAATTCTGGAAAGGTGGAGTCGGAGTTGGAGTCGCAAATTTATTCCTCCGACTCTACAACCCTGGTGATTACAGCGCTAGAACACTAGAGAAGAGAAATTTTGTACAAGAGGGTCAGAAATTACAGATTATTAGTTACTATCGCACACCTGATACTTGTATGTTCACGGCAATGTCTTCAGTGTGTTATATCGGTCCAAGAGTAACACGTGTACAAAAAGTTGATTTTAATAATAAAGGAGGGTAAAAACATGGGTATCCAATTATAGGAAAAATTGTCTTAATTTATTACGATCAATTTCGGCACGACATTTGAACGCATAGGATAGACGACTAAAGTTAAGGCAACAAAATTATGAACTTCTCAGAGCAGGACTTCAGGTAGACAGGCGGGCGTTGGACTAGCGGTCTGCGACTATGCCGTCCCAGGAAGCAAGCCGTGCTCCGTAGAGTTAGTTGCAGTTAGTCATGATACAGATTAAATCTTAGGTTTAATACGGTTATCGTTATAACTTTTAAGTTATAAGGCAAGTCATAGTTTTTAGTTATAAGGCAAGTCACAGTTTTAGTTATAAGGCAAGTCACAGTTTCTAGTTATAAGGCAAGTCATAGTTTTTAGTTATAAGGCAAGTCACAGTTTTAGTTATAATGCAAGTCACAGTTTCTAGTTATAAGGCAAGTCACAGTTTCTAGTTATAAGGCAAGTCACAGTTTCTAGTTATAAGGCAAGTCACAGTTTCTAGTTATAAGGCAAGTCACAGTTTCTAGTTATAAGGCAAGTCACAGTTTCTAGTTATAAGGCAAGTCACAGTTTCTAGTTATAAGGCAAGTCACAGTTTCTAGTTATAAGGCAAGTCACAGTTTCTAGTTATAAGGCAAGTCACAGTTTCTAGTTATAAGGCAAGTCACAGTTTCTAGTTATAAGGCAAGTCACAGTTTCTAGTTATAAGGCAAGTCACAGTTTCTAGTTACAAGGCTAGTCATAACTTCCTAAGTTACAAGGCTAGTCGTAACTTCCTAAGTTACAAGGCTAGTCGTAACTTCCTAAGTTACAAGGCTAGTCATAACTTCCTAAGTTACAAGGCTAGTCATAATTTCCTAAGTTACAAGGCTAGTCATAATTTCCTAAGTTACAAGGCTAGTCATAATTTCCTAAGTTACAAGGCTAGTCATAATTTCCTAAGTTACAAGGCTAGTCATAATTTCCTAGGTTATAAGGCTAATCATAATTTTCTAAGTTACAAGGCTAGTCATAATTTCCTGTTACAAGGTTAGTCATAATTTCCTAAGTTACAAGGCTAGTCATAATTTCCTATGTTGCAAGGCTAGTCATAATTTCCTAAGTTACAAAGCTAGTCATTATTTCCTAAGTTACAAGGCTAGTCATAATTTCTTAAGTTACAAGGCTAGTCATAATTTTCTAAGTTACAAGGCTAGTCATAATTTCCTAAGTTATATGGCTAGTCATAGTTTTTAAGTTATAAGGTAAGTCACAGTTTTTAAGTTATAAGGTAAGTTATAGTTTTAAGAATGCATGGGGAAACGTAGTCCTAAGTACCCTGCTCACGGCATGGCAAATAATTGGTCCTGAACTTATAGTTTACGAATCTCCACAAGTACACGTGAGCTTCAGGAGGCCGGGAAGCGCAGTCAGGCTAGTGGACGGTGAGTGGTGCAGTCAGTAGGTAGGAGGGCGTCTCAACCTCTCATCTTCCGTCCGCTCGGTCCTCGATGGAAGGGAGGGAGAGCGCAGCGAAGCTGACGAAAAACCACCGGCGCCCCTGGGTTGGTTGCAGGCGTGTTCCGCACGGTGTTCGAGACGAAGGCTCAGTATGCTCAAATTGTACAAATACTGAAACTGAAAAAAAAGGAAGAAAAAATTTGTATTTCCAAGTTGTCACATGAGATACATGCCAACATATTGGCTTTTAAAAGTTTCTTAATATAGGACATCCTAAAACAAATGTTCCATACGAGGAGTACTAATTGACAAACCATCCGAGGTGTACAAGTAGATAAGCCATACGAGGCATAATAATAGACAAACTATACGAGGTGTACTAATAGACAAACTATCAGAGGTGTACAAGTAGATAGACCATACGAGGCATATTAATTGACAAAAGATACGAGGCGTACTAATAGACAAACCATTCGTGGTGTGCTAGTAGTCTAACAAAAGTTCTATACTAGGAGTACTAATTGACAAACCATCCGAGGTGTACAAATAGATAAGCCATACGAGGCATAATAATAGGCAAACTGTACGAGGTGTACTAATAGACAAGCTATCAGAGGTGTACAAATAGATAGACCATACGAGGCAGGTTAATAGACAAAATATACGAGGCGTACTAATAGACAAACCATACGTGGCGTGCCAATAGTCTATCTCTGTCAAGGGGAGTTGAATGAGAAATGAAAAATATGCCCTAAAAATATGCAAAGCCATATCACCACCAAAAACATATTTCATATCTTCTCGATATTCACCACATCATGCGGACATGGGTACATGGGATAAAATAGAGATACAGTGTAAGCCGGTTACCACTCATGATTGACAAATATCTACAAAATATTGGTAGAAATTGGTAAACAAATATGTACTCAATATCAAAATTCATAGCTTGTACAACATACGGACAGAAAGATAATTTTACTACGATTCATATGGTCATATTGAACTTTATTTCATTAATTAATCCGATTCACAGAAACGCCCTCTGGGGAAGTGATAGATCTATTTTTGAATCATTTCGCTAGTGCAATAAAATTTATTAAACGGATGGTTTTTGCGTAAAGAAATGAAATAGAAACATGTATATCTATATTTGTAGATACATATATATACCTACACACGTACACACACATATTAATATACATACTTATTGAAAATGAAATATTTTTGTCTAATATTTCATTTTCAATTAGTATATATATTAATATATGCTTATAAAATAAAAGATAAAAGCAACCTACCATCTACTACACAGAAAATGACAGTTGAGCTCACTGTAATCCTAAGAAATTTTTAGCAAAAAAAATAACTAAAAGGAAAAGAAGACTTCGAAAAACATTAAAATGAACTGGTTTTTAATTTCTTCACAGAAATTTTTTAAGAAAAATCAGGTTATAGTCAAGAAGCAACATAACTCTTCAGCATTATACGGACATGTGTACGAGGGATAAAATGGAATAACATTGAGGCCGGATATCACATCTGAGTGGAGAATATTCACAAAATTTGGCACATATAGGTAGATTAGGCTTTGATCCAAAGTGATAATTTTAATTACAGAAATTTAGAGTTTTTTCCGATTTGAAAGTTCAGTGCTCGTGTGCGCTGAACGCACGAAAAAAAATACACAAATAAAAAGACTAAATGCAATGCTTAAATTACCCCCTTCCCCCCAGCTCAGCCGAAAATCGATTGGAAACATCTTCGAGAATGGTTTTGAAATAGCGAGACAACGTTAGCCAAAATTTAATTCATTATAAACTTTGCACAACCCTCACATCAATAAACCTGTTTATTGGTGTACACACAAAATATATTTCATGGTATATTTGTCAAACAGACGTTAAATATTAATACAGAAAAGAGAAAGAAATAGCAAAATAAAGATGAGGAAGAACTGCTAATTATGTAAAGAACGTTCGTTCTGCTGCACTGAACTGACGGCTGTGGTGCTCATTGTTGTCGACAGAAATAAGTAAGATGAATATACTAATCGCTTAGCAAACGTAAAATTAAATAGTTTCTAAATTTCTAACAGAAATTTCAGGAAAAGTAAAATTTCTGATAGATGGGAAGTTCATACCGAAATGCTGCAGGGCCTATGACAGAGATGCAAAATGACGTGACACATTTACTCTAAATTCTTTTCCAGTTTTAGAGTTTTTGATATGCTGGGGAAGCTTTTTCCACAAAAAAGCTCCAGAAACTGAGAGAGCTTTTTGTCCCACGTTAGATGAACGGTAACTGACTAAAACATCGTTCCTCCGGTTTGGTCTTTCGTTTGGGATATTAGATGGAAAAAATTTTACCACCTCTGCATTACTTTGGGGGAGGTACAAAGAGGAGAATACTCGTCGAGCTTTCTGGATCATAAATCTGTTCGGTATTGGGATCCAGTCGAGTTTTTTTAAAAGAGGGGTGACATGATCGTATTTATTGAAATTTCCTTTGCATACCATTGGAGGCAAAGTTTACACATTTTTGCAACTCTTCCTGACGACATTGAGGTAAATCTCCCCACACAAGACTGCAGTTGTCCAGACGCGATAAAACTAAAGACTGAATCACCAATAATCTAGATTTTTCGTCAAGTGTGTTCTTTATACGATGAAAGAACATTAAGGTTCCGTTAATTTTGTTGCACATTGTTTCGACGTGTGAATTGAAAGTCATATTTTTGTCGAACCAAACACCCAGATTTTTAACCTTATCTACTGGTTTAATTGTATCGTCTCCAAATGTTAGCTTGAATGGTGGTAAATTTTCAGTCGCATTCTGTGATCCAAAAATAATACATTGCGTTTTACTTGCGTTAAGTTTGAGGCCATTAAGATCATACCACAATTTCAGATTTCTCAGAAGGTTTTCAGCGTTGGCTTGTGTTTCTTTTAAATCCGCTGTTGAGCTTGTTATGGCAATTTACACGTCATCAGCATACATTGAGATTTTTGTTGATGATGTTATCTGGTCTAGGGCTGGAGGTGATCTGATTTGGTATGCAGAAAATTTACGAGGTAAGTGCCGCTAGGCTCGAATGGTGTGTTCAGTAGGTTGTAGTCAAAAAAGTAAAACACAGTTCAAGAACCAAAGACAAGCCTAGAGCTGGGTTTTAGAAAATTTTACATATTAAGTTATTGAATTTGCTAGGGTATCTGTGACTATATTTAATTTCAAGTTCTGAAGTGCTACTTTTGGTTAAGTATTAATTAATTGCAGTTTGAAAATTAAGTTCATGAACAAGAAAAGCTTAAAGTTAATGAACGTGAAAAGTAATACAGGAACTCCTGTAAATTTATTGTACAACAGGAGAGAATGTAAGTCTCTCAATAAATGTTACAGTAGCATGACTATGATGACCCTGAAACGCAGATTAACTGCGCCCAAATATCAAGGTTCCATTTTTAATCGTTTCCGAGTCGATTGTAGTTGTACGCCCTAAAATGAAGACTCACATTAAAGTAAGGAAATTATACACTATCTTGTAAAAAAAACATGTTCAAAAAACAGAAGCATTGCATGTTCACAAACTTAAACCTATCCTCGACGAAAATATGAATGATGTTTTGCTTCTTAAATTATTCAATAGGACTGAGGCTTTGACGCTTGGAACCTTCGCTAGATCGTCCATTTTGCTCTATCTCTAGTGTTGTGAACATTCAAATAGCAGGTGGGTAATAATTAGTCATCTGCAATATCATACTCTATTGAACAAAATTTGTCTTCTCTAGTCTTCTTGCGCTGTAATTACAAATACGAGGGCTGTTTTTTTTCAAGTTCCGTTTATTTCTCTATTTGGTTCGGAAACTGGTGGGGTTCGGAACTGCGCGTCACGCGAATGCGCAGCTCCCCCACTACAACCTACGCCATTTTCGGCTCCAAGCTGTTAGCCGTTGCCCAGCTACGGTCAAGTAAACATGGTTGCTACGATTAGTACTCCCGCCAGTTGTGAGTTCGTGATACGTTTCCTTCAAGCTGAAGGATGTAATGCTGCGGAAATTCATCGTAGGATGAGTTTAGTGTATGGTGAAAACTGTATGAGTGACAGTCTCCGGAGAGCGATCCAAAACGAGAAAAGAGGCATGCTCTCATACGGCGTGATTTTCATTCACGACAACGCACGACCGCATAGTGCCAATGTGACAGAGCAGCTCCTCCAGCAGTTCAAGTGGGAAGTGTTTGACCACCCACCTTATAGCCCGGACTTAGCACCCAGCGATTACCATCTGTTTCGAGAAATGAAGGCTTGGTTGGGGGACCAGCGCTTCGCTAACAACGACGAGCTTCAATACGCGGTGACGACCTACCTGGGATTACTGGCGGCTGACTTCTTTGAAGAGGGTATGGGAAAACTTGCCTCACGTTATGACAAATGCCTCAACCTTCATGGTGACTACATAGAAAAATAACTAAGACATTGTGAATCTTTTAGTAATAAAATCATCTTGTTGTCACAATTTGTCTTTTTTTATAGCCTATCGGAACTTGAAAAAAAACAACCCTCGTATTTTTATTCGGTCTGATTTAGCTTGAATATTGGATTTGAATTTTTTTATCAATGTGACTGTTTCCTCAGTATTTCCAGACTGAAGGTGATTTGTGAAACATCGAAGCATTACCTTTTGCAGACTGATATCTTTAAAATATTAGCAATTGAGGGATTTTTAGTAAAAATGATAGGTTGAAACTGTTGAAACAAACACTTTTTTGCTAAATAACTGTGTGGTTGAAAATATTTCTTCAAAGCGTTACAAAAACTTGAAATTTGAAACGTACTTGAGAAAATCACGTACTCTGAGAAAGGCAGGGAAATGAAATGTATAAGTTGAACAAATATTTTTGTTATGAATATAAGGATCAAAAAAACAGTCTTAATTATTATGACCTCAAGAAACAGATTTATAAATTAGGTTAGGCATTCACAAAAGATGTTCAACATGACACCCATCAGTTGCGATGACGCTCATGATTGCCAGACGCAATCGAAGATTCCAGGAGTTCCACTAATCCTTGTGGAAGCTTCAACTATGTATTCTACTCAAAAGGTCATCTTCAGCTAGAGTCAGTGTTTCATACACCGAACCCGTCAAATGTCACCAGAAATAGGAATCCAGAGGCGTATATCAGGTGATCTTGGTGGCCGTGTGAAAAATTTCAAGTCTTTGTAATTCTCATACGTAGCATTTTCTAACAGACTGTTGTAGAGGAAATTGTGTTCCGTTAAACCGTCCTAATTTTGTATTAAAGCCTCTTCAGCAAAGTGCCGGTCACCGTATTTAACGAGGAATATCCTCAGACGTGAAGCTTCTAATTTGACTTTACGGTGTTACTTTCCTTAAATTCTCAGTGTACAGAAGCCTTCAATTACAGCATGTCAGTAAAATTAAAAAAAATCAATGTTACCGTGTACCTCAAGTGTTGGTGAGAACGCACGTCAAACCTCATTGACTTTGCTATGGGTTCATGAATGCCTTAATTAACTTTGACCTTCGTATGAAGCACGCCTTATTTTTATGAATGTGTCTAATTAGGTGATTTTCTGGAATCTCTCATGGGAGTATAAGAAAGACGAACCAAAGTAAAAGAAAACATTTTTTGTATAAAAGAATTTTTAATTATATTCCTAGAGCTAAGCCATACAGTACCTAACAGATTATTTTTAGCAAAAATGAATCTCCTAAGCGAACACAAATAAAAAGAAATTCAGCAAATGAAAAAAATTGATAAACATGTATTACTATCTTAGGGAAACATAATTGTACTCTTTACATCCGTACACGCATATACAAACCTGAATATACTAATAAAAACCAACATGCTCCTACACATCTCCGACAACAGTTCCAGTTAAACCATAAGAACAAAATTTGACTTTAAGGCACTCGATTAGCTGTTAATATGAAGCTAATCATTGTAAATGAACGATGGTTCTGAGCTCTAGAGGTAAAGTTCATGTTTGATGCCCCTTTCTTCGCGTGTGCCCAAACTGTTTTGTGAAGGCGGACTCTTTCACAAGACTGTAGACAGGAAATTACTTCTCCATCTGGTTTGCAATTCGCTTCATTCTGAGATTTGTCTCAGCACGTCTGTAAGTAACACAAGTTACATTAGTCGCAAATTTTATGTCCTTTCTCAATATATTTTTTTCTTCAATACAATTATTACATCTTTCAACAACACTTTCAAACCATTCTGTAAAGATGAGTGAAGCACACTTGCGAATCACCGAGGAAAAGCACCAACCCTAATCGAAATATCAAGAAGATTGTTAACGACACGACCTGAAATGAATGTTTTGATTTGTGGCTTATGATAATTATGATCATCCTCATATAATTACAATCTACCTAGGGACGATTTCAAGCTTGAGGAAAATTATTAGAAATTATGCGTTACGGATTTAAACTGTGGGACGTAGCAGCTAGATATAGAAAGGAAATAAATGTAAATCCGAGCGACCAATTCCTATGACTATACTCGTACTATACGAAGGAAAACGCCCGCAACAAGAAAGAAGCAGAGTTGGAAAACCGCTCTGCACTCACAACGGTTTTACACTCACAGCCAGCATGCCTCGAAAACAATTGAATTGACTCAATTCTCAGGTAGGTTTCAAGAGAAAATCAAACAGTGAAAAAATTATGAATGTGGTACAGGCTTTACATTACGATAGGGTGGATATCGTGAGCAGATAATATTTTTTTTATTATTCGGTACTGATTGCATCACTTACTCATTGAAATGAATCCTCTATGTATTAGTTTTTTTGCACCAGGAACGAATATTTTTCTCATAAAATTTTGAATTTTCAGGGTATATTCCAAGCAGCTTCATATGTGAGCAACAGACCAACGAGATCATTCAAGCTTTTTTTACATGAGTTCTGTCTACTGCCGCATGTGAAGACCAAAAAATATGGCCAGGGCGGTGGCTGTCCTTGAACCTTCAACATCAGCATGCTCCAGCCTGAATGATCGGACAAGAGGGACGCCACCGCTCTGCCCACTGTGCGTGCTTCAACTGTGAATCATGGTATAAAGAACTACATACTGGTGAAAAAGACCATATAGTGTTTAACTATATGATATAAATCACACTTTGTATTATTTGCATCACGTATAACATGATTGTGGTGCGCGTCATTTTTGTGTAGGACTCACCAAAATAAGATTATCAAAAATGTATTTATTATAAGCTGTGGGTGTGTGCTCGCGCGCGTTCGTTAAAATGAGTGAACGAATTCGTGTCTTAAGAAAGGTAGTCGAATTAAGAACCATAAGGTCGTTTTAACAAGTATATGGCCAAAATTTTAATTTCTTAGTAGAGTTTTGATTTGTTCCAGAGTTTTAGTTCACATAATTAAAATCCTGTTCTTTTGTAGTCAACTTTCTCTACAGTTCTTGAAATCTTGTTTAGTAACTCTTACACCTTGAAGGGGTTGAGTTTTGTGAGGTTGACATGCTCATCGGTTGAAGAGATAATAACGTGCCTAGGAGATATTGGCATCTTATCAGCATTTTCTGAAAAGTTCAGATTTATTTTGGCCGATATTTTTCCAAATCAGAGTTTTTTAAATTTATTGCCGTTCTTCTTGATTGTTAAAAATTTTGTCTTGAGTTATATTGAAGGAATTTTCCTTATACAGAACTTCTGAAGGATTTGATAAAATTAATAGGTAAAATTCTTTATATGAAGTATTTGATATGTTATGAGTATTTCTTTTTTATTGTTATTGTCTTCAAGGGAAACACTTGGACTTTTGTCAAGCATTCTTTTAAATACATTTGAACCTGCTGCTTGAATTCGATTCTCCTGTAATAGTTTTTGAAGGTAAGGATCCCCTGGTTCAACTTGAATTGGTTGTGACACAGAAACTGGGGTAGGGCTCCTAATCTTATCAAGATACTTTTGAGTAGAGGCAGTGCCTTCATACTTTCCTCTGACTGGCTGTGTGTGTGAGTGGGTTTTTTCTCTTTCTTTTTGAAACGCCTCCAGCTGCTTTGAAATTTTTTCCATTAGTTGGAATTGCAACTTCAAGTCTGTACAGTACGTTCTGCAAAGTTTTTGTTATGCTTTCTAGTTGAGACACTTCTATGAATTGTCATGAATGAAAAAATGGAAATCATATTACAGGTGCTTCTCAACAGGGAGTACACTAAGTTACCTTTTAAGTAGATGAAGTCTGAAGATACTCAGAACTCGCCTAAGCTATGGGCAGATTAAGCAATTGCACTTAACAACTGCCACCGTATTCAGCTATCAGAAAAATCAACTTCGTAATAAAGTTACTCGTCAGTTTTAAGCCAGTTATATCATTCTCAGCAACCGCGTCCTGTCCGCATCCGATCAGCACCGACTTTTCCGTGTTCAAGTAGCCGCGCTAACTTCATGGCATTGTGGGAAATTGGTTCTAAAACTATCTTCATGAATTGGTGCAAATTTAAGTTGAACTTATTTTATTGTCCATTTCATGTAACAAATATTCGTAGAGGAAACTTCATTGCTTTTATTATTATCTTTGAAATTTTTCAGGTCTGTTTAAACAACAGGGGAACTTTCGGGAATCAACTATTTTTCTTCTCAAATAGGTAAATTTACAGGAGAACGAAATTATTTTTATCTCGAGAGTTCAAAGTCAAGTCACCCCCAGAAACAATTAATGAATCTGGTATGGGAAGCTACTGCTTCCACAAGGTTTTTCAAATAAATAAATGTACGAGGAGTTCACGAGACTCGAACTCAGGACTATAAATCACCGCGCTAGCACGCTATCGACCGCGCTTTCGATCACCCTAAAAGATGATCGAAGCCCAACGAAAGCAATGCTTGGCACAGTGAAAGTGACAACCATCATGTGTATTACGATAACCATGTATGAATAGCAATTAAGGATCTAAATCATATGTTCCAACACTTAACATGAATATTACGATAACCATGTATAAATAGCAATTAAGGGTTTCTATGCTAAGGTATTTGAATGCATTTTTCGCTTTCATTTTTCAATACTTATGCGTACTAATGAGAGTGTTTTTCAAATGAACGTCGCGAGGATTGTGCTTTCCTAGTTTCAAAATCAGATTAGGCAAGGAAAGGAACTCAATTTTGTTGTACTTTTCTATCAATCATTTCGTTTCAACATTTTACACGGGTATTACGATACCAATGTGTTATAATCATTTAAGGATGTTAATGTTAAGGTGTTTTAAAAACCAATGTATCGACATTTCATGTTTGTACTTTATTGGAAATAAAATGTTTTTCTTTTTCTTTTCTTTATTTTTCAGGCCTTTCTCCCCTCATGGCAAACTCGTTTCTGGCTCACTTGGAAAAGAATTTCGTGACCCAATGCCCAACAGCTTTCAAGCCCTTATTTTATCGTAGATATCTGGATGATATGTTGTTTTATTTCGCTCTGAACATGAAGCAACTAATCTTCACGATTACATGAATACATCTCATCCTCATATCAAATTTACTGCAAAAATAGAACAAAATGACCAAATTCCATTCTTAGACGTCCTCGTGTAAAAATTTAACTCCAGGCTCACTACCTCTGTCTACAGGAAGCCAAAATTTACTTGGTACAAACTATTTCAGTTGTCTTAATAAGAGATAAATTAAATCTTGCATAAATACTTTACTTTATCGCGCATATCGTGCATCTAGCACTTCTGAAATATTCCATCGGGAAATTGAATTTATTGTGAAATTATTGATTAACAATAATATCTTAAATTTATAATTGAAAATTCCGCCGTCAGAAAATTTCCAGATAAAAAATACTGTCCCTCTCCTCTCACCTTGAGAGTAGCAGAGCAGACAATTGAACGTATAACTACCATTTATGGTTCACTTGAACTCTGAACTGAAAAGGGGAGTTGTATCTCTGGTTAGTAGGTTTTTTACTTCATGTGACGTTAGAGAAATGTGATGTTAGACGTTTTAAAATTGTTTCATTTTTTAGTAGAAAAGATCGACTAGAGGATTGCCTGTGGAGTGGATGTGTCTATTTTTATAAGCGTAACTACCGTATGCAGACTTATGATGGTAGTACTAAACTTCAACAATTTATCAGACACAGCCAACATTCAGGAATTTCCCATAAAACCAGTTTGAGCACTTTCCTGTCCTCATTCAGCAGTTCGGAACCATTGTCAGCAATTCAATCATCCTTTCAAAATAAATAATTCATCTACTCTGTGAACCACGAAAAACGAACAAGACCATTGTTTTTTTAATTCTTATTCAAATTCAGCCATAAGCCTAACCTAAACAATGATTTGTGTGCAGTCAAACTGAATATTGCTTCAATCTGCTGACTAATTTCTGTGCGTGTGTTTGCGTGCGTGTGTGTATGTGTGGTTCCCATGTTTAAAGGTTTGATTGTGGAGTGTCATCTCTCAGGTTACTTTACGCTCCGGGCAGACTATGAATATCTAAGGACTATGAATATCAATGCACGAAGCGAGTGCCTGAGATACTTACGAACCCGACAGAGTAAGAAAACTCAACCGGACCGGAGAAATGCCGTGCTATTGTGAATATCGCCGACAATAATTGCATACGAGGAAAATACTGCTGACAGGTAGTGATGCACTAAGATACGTCTTGGATGACCGGTAAGCGTTGTAGAGTGGCGGCTCGGATGGCGGTAGAGTGCCTATTGAGTCTGAAGCAACGGTAGAGGGAGTTGAGGCTGTTGTTGTCGGAGCGTCTTCGGTGCGTGGTGTGAAGTTCGGAGCCACGGTTAGAAGACTGGCAGAGGCCGTAGAGACTGTTGCTGGCGGAGCAGCTTCGGCGAGGGTTGTGAATTTCGGAGTTGCGATGAGAAAACGGCTCAGCTTGTCCAACACCTCCTTATATAGTGCCTGTTTAAGTATTAACGCGCTGAGCGCGCGTCCTCATTGATTGGTGCTTCGGTGGCGCCTCGAAGCCAGCCGCCACGCGAGGTGTTGGCTGGTCGCTCGAAGCTTGTATGGTGGTGTCGTGAGGTGGCGGCTGGTCGCTCGAGAACCGCTTCGAAGCACGCTGTTGCGTGGCGGCTGGTCACACGAAGCTCTCCTCTGCTCAGGGTAGCATCTCAAAGCCCGCTGTAGCACGAGGTGGCGCCTCGAAGCTTGTGTGGTGGTGCACAAGGGAACGGCTTGTTGAGACCACCACAATTGTATGTGCTCGTTCATGGGTGTGTAAGTAAGCCAATGAGGATATTGGTCATTTCTATCGCTTTCGAATGATTAGGAAATAAGTTTTTATGGATGTTTGTTTACTTATTTCATAGATGTTTTCAGTATTTTTCAGGTTAAACCTTCTATATTTCAGCATTAATTATTAAATTATAATATTCCGAATCGTTTGCCAAGAAATATAATGACAATATTCATTTTGACGTTGGTTCTACTTTTATCACAGAATGCTATCTAAAAATTTCTAAAATTTTCGCCAAAGCTTAGAGACTACAAAATCGAGCCGGTGGACAAAGGAAAAAATCTTAGTGATCGGTTTGACCAAAATATTACTTCCAAACCTCACAAAAGGCATTGAAATCAGCGGGTCTTTAATATTATTTACCGCATCATGAACACCCTGGACAAAAATCTAGATTAATGTGGATTCAGTATTCGGTCGTATTGAGTTTGGACTATTTAAATCTAGCTTGGGGAGATATATCTCAATATCTTCAGAAAGAACTGCGAAAATGTATGAACTTTGCAGCCAAAGTGGCGTGCAATTGTTATTTCAGGAAACGCGATCATGCAACCCCTCAACTAAAGTAAACCTTGGTGGACCCCAATCCCAGAAAGGTTCCTCATTCACAAGCTCGACAAGTGTTTTCGTCTCTTTACCTCTCTAATTAGAGTAATGCAGACGTTGTGAAATTTCTTTTACCCAATATTCCAAACAAAAAAAAAAATCTGAGGGATGTTGTCTTAGTTTGTTATCGTTCATCTGATCAGGGACAAAAAACTCTCAGTTTCTGGAGCTCTTGTGGGGAAGAAGCTTCCCCAGGATTTAAAAAAAACTCTCAAACTGTAAAAAAGCTAAAAGCCAACGTCTATTTAGCAACTTTGTCATAGAGAAAAACGAACTGTAACATTTCGTTTTAATTTTAAACTAAACGATCGACCGTTTACCTAGAATCTGCTCACTGGTACTGTGAGGTCAGCATTTCAATCTGAGTGAAGCTAAAATGACTGTACGTTTTCTAGTTAAGAGCATTGCTTATTATCACTACTGCGAAGCCATCATCTTCGTTGCACGAAGGTGGTGGCGCCTCGAAGGTGGTGCGCCTAGGTGACTGCCCTTAATATTACGGGCAGTCATAATTAACTGCCCGTAATGCGTAGTCGATTATGAAACCTGTTGTGTAGTTTCTTTTCAACACAACATGAGGTTTATTTAGCTGTAACTGCAAACTACAGTTTCGGTAGCTTTAGACTACTAAAGCAGGAGTAAGGAAATACTCTGGTAGCACGTATCAGTGTACTGGCCGCTGTCGGTTACAGACTTCCTCTTAAAACCAGCCGTGCCCGGAAGTCAGGCAAGAGCACGTAACAATACCTTCCGGAGCTCCTGCAGGAGGAGCGTAATAAAAGCTTTCTGAGCTCGTGAAGGTGGAGCGTAACAACAGCATCCGGAGCTCTTACTCACAAAACCAGTGCTACATTATAACGTCGCATATCTTAATATCCAACCATTTCCCTCCCTTTAGATGAACATATGACAAAAAGAACGAAGAACTCAACAAGCCATTCGCATTACAGATTTAGTTATTCTACCTGATGTACGAGATTCATTTTCTACGTGTAACCTGCTAACAGGCTGCAAAGCAGAAGGATCAGCCGCCTTACTACTGATAGATCCCAAATTACCAGAAGAATGAAGCAGCTGATTAGAGTGCCTCATCCAGGTTACATTTAATGCTAAGATTTGAATCTGAAATATATTAGCAGCAACTTCACTAACAATAATTCCTTTCAGCCACTTGGGACCATTTCTTAAATTCAGAGCAAGAACATGATCACCGACATCAAATTGAGATTGGCTTAAAATATACATGGGCTTAGACCCACACAGAATATTTAAGATTAACTCTATCTCCAGAAGTAACAAATTTACGATTGTTGAGCGCAACAGAGGGAGCAATTTTTGTGACGCTATGAGGAATACAATGTGATTAAAATAACGCTTTTGCTAGACGGGATTTCAATGATTCGGGAGAAGAGAGTTTTTTCAACAGGCCTTTGATGACCCTTACCCCCCTCTCAGCTTAACCATTGCTGGCTGGAGAATAGTGCGGAAGTGTGAGGTGTTCAATGCCATTAGAAATTAGAAAATCTTTAAAGTTTTGAGATGAAAAGTTAGAGGCATAATCACTTACGGACACATCACGTCACTTATTTCTGCTGAAATTCATTCTCAAAGCATCAATAGTATCTGACACACTTGTGGATGGTACAACTTCGCATTCAACATATTTAGACAATGCATCCTCAGCAATGAAAACAATTTTATTCTCGTAGAAAAAGTGATATACATGAATATGTTCAAAAGGACAAGACGGAGAGTCAATTGGCATTGAGGGCAACCTTTTACAATGTCTTCAATAATTTTATGCATTCCGGGAAACCAAATAACAGATCTGGCCATCGACTTCATGCCACAAATGTCAGGACGTCCATCATGAAATGTTACAAGAACTAAACTACGTAATGACTTGGGAATTAAAACCCTTTCTTTATAAAGTATACAACCTTTCATGATAGTCATCTGAGTTAGCAGGTTCTTAAATTTAGACAAATTAGGATTAGGTTTAGGAGGTATGCTAAACTTTATGTTTTGTTTGAGTTGACATAATTCACTCACCATATCAGTTTGGGTTTTTATATTTTCACACGTAATAGGAGTTTTATCGAGAAAGAACACTGTAAAGATCAGTTCGTACGGTTCTAGTTCTGTTACAGTTGTGGGTAGAGGGAGCCTACTAAAGGCCTTTTGACACAGTCAGTGGGTGAGCGCTTCACCACGAGCTCAGTACCGAACTTGGTCGAGTCCGAGTGTCTATGCGGTCATTCTGCACTTGGCGCAGTCCCGCAGCGCTGCTCTAGTAAAATCCTCAGTCTTCTTGAAGCGGTAGAGATGGGATGTACGATAGTGACTCGGCGACAAGCAATGGCGCTTGCACTCTCTATAACAATGGTCACGGCTATAAAAAAGAAATAAAAATGAAAGAGGAAAATGTGGGTAAAGCGCTGGTTTAAAAAAATCCTTTTTAGGCAGCTACAGGAAAATTTTCAAAAATAAAGAGTAGGGAAGGAGCAGAGACTATACACCCTCCTCGTACGGCGACTGAAATGGCACTGGCAAGCATTGGATAGCTCGATGAAGACCAAACCTAGACACACTGTTGTTTAGTGCTCAATTCAGTCTGAAACGAGAGAAAATGAGCGGGGTTTGAGCCTCTCTTCAGTGCTGAAGCGCTCACTCACTGACCGTGTCAACAGGCCTTAAAGGCCAAAATACACGCACGCTTTTTTCACCGTCACCGATCATCATGAGCGGCATTAAGCCCCGCCCACCAGTAAGCAGTGAGCGTGAACGGTCACTGCCGAGCTTATACACGCGCGCTCTTCACCGTCACCGTTCGTTGTAACTGACGCTGATTAGGGAAAATATCTAACATGCTTGATATGCAGGTGACGGTCATAAGGATCGGTGCCGCTCACGAAATTAGGGTCATTTTGGCTGGCAGTTGGTGGGGCTTAGCTGTATTGGGTGGGGCTAAGCGACTCTCATAAGGATCGGTGACGGTGAAGAGCGTTCGTGTATTCGGGCCTTAAAGCTCATTTTACACCTGCGGTGTGGAGCGACGGCGTGGAGCGGTGGTAACCTTGCTATAGCTCCTCCCACGAGAGGATTGAGCGTCAGTGCACACCGGGTTGCTTTTACATTGCCGCTCAACACGACGCTCCTTCCCCAGAGACAGAAATCGTCAGTAATAATCTTGCAATACTGACAGAATACTTGGCAGAACAAATTGCAGAATATTTACAGACTAATTTGCACAAGTAAAAAGCTAATATTCTAAAAAAACTTTAATACTGCCCAATTACCTTCCAAAAACACTGTAAATGGAAAGAAAAAATAAATACCAATTAATATTTTCTAGGTTTATTTTTTCCATTAATTTGAATAGTCTTCTAATGACACCTGCCGAATGTTTTCCCTGTATTTGAAGTACTTTTTCTTGAGAGCCATGTACATTGTGAAATTTAATTACACTGTAATTAATTTTACGTTCACATACGCCGTGTATATTTCTTTAATTTTTGGAATAGGGAGAGCTGTTTCCTATCTTGGCCTCTCAGTGTTTGAATTTTCATCTTAACCATTGCAATATTCAGTGTTGGGCAGTAGCGCCGCATTGCGACCGCAATTGCGATCGCAACTTTTTCTGTTGCGGTTGCGCTGCTCCAATTTTTAGAAAATTGCGAATCTGTTGCGATCGCAACAATTTTCGACGTGTCAGGCCGCAACTCGCAAACGCAACTTCACGATGGCAATTTAATTTTTAAAAAACCTACAATCGAATTTCATACGCGTTTCATGCTCGTTTAAAACTAAACCGTACAGGGTAGAATCCATCTGGCAAATGTTTATTCTTAGCATTAGGCGATACAGTGATACACATACCCTTTGCTTACAGTATATAAGTAAATATAATGTAACTCATTATATAACATATGTTATTAGGAATGATGTGAGTTGATTCGCTGAAACAGCCAGTAATCAACAGAACTAGCTGATTTTTACAGAGCTATGTTTTCTTCAAGTGAAATTGTCGTTTCGTTCATCGAATTTAACTCTCCAATACCATCGAGCGCTGCGGTCGAACGACTGTAGGTACAGAAATTTATAGACAACGATGTGCTTGGCTTTTAGACTAACATTTTGAAATGTTAACATATTTTAAAGGCATCGTTGATCGTCATTACAGTGCATTAACATTGTCACATTGAGATCATGAGCCAATACTAAATTATAACAGAGGAACAACAAGAAGCAGTAGAATTTCATATATTAACGGAGCTTGTGCATGGTTTTTCTTTTTGCGTCATTTAGGCTGTACAAATGTTTTGCGCTTTTCTGATTTCTAGTTATTTTGCTATATATATGGCACTCTTATAAAAATAAAGCTACTAGCAAGGTGCCTTTTCAATATTATTTTTAGAAAATGGAATTCATTTTATTGTTCATGCTATATTTACAAATGAAACGTTTCTTCCAGTGTCTTGATATTTCATTCAATTCTAGTCCACACATTTACTCTACCTTTTAATTTTTTTAGCAAAACAATGCACTATGTTGAATATCTTCATATTATTTTATGCATAGCAATATATACGAAAAATAAATTGAACAATATTTAATTAAAATTATATTTAATAAATAAAATGTTGCGGTTGCGATCGCAATTATTTTCAAGTTTCCGTTGCGGTTGCGTCGCACCTTTTTTCGTGTTGTTACGGTTGCGGTTGCGCCGCAACATTTTAAAAGTTGCGTGCCCAACACTGGCAATATTAGAATTTGGGAAGTGAGATGCTATACTTTTAAAAGCAATCTCTTTAGACAATCTGTTTTTATACTCTGCGAGCTTAATTTTCCATAAACACGGAAATTCTTTTCATTTTTCGATTGGAGTTTTAATTTCTTCCTTGCTCCATAATATGTAAGCCATGACTACACATGCTCTCTATGGTCTCAAGAGCAACTGAACGTTGTTGACTGGCAGTGCACGCCGCCAATATTTAGCATGCTGAATGTTGCCGCTCCTTACCGTGAGCGTGGCAATAAGGGTCATTTGCTCTGCTGTGGGCGGAGCTTATTTGACTCGCGTGATGGAGCGACGGTGTGGAGCGCAAAGACACCGTCAATGTAAAAGGGCCATAAGACAACCGCTATTTACGTTACATTTACCTTTCGAATAGCTGAAAACATAGTCAAACTGGGAAAGTTTGGGAGCCCATCTTTGAATACGAGCGGAACAATTGAGAGGTACGAATTAATATGCGCAAAAAGTTTAAAAGAGGTTTTTGATCGTTATGAATAAGGAACTTAGCACCAAGAAGAAATTTCTTGAATTTTTCGACGCCAAAAAACAACTCTAATTAAGGCCCTATTATACGGGGGCAACACTTTGCCTCGACTTCGGCAACTGAAATGACGCAACTTGTGGGTGCGCTATCAGACGAGGCAACGTTGCCAATTGCAGAGGTAGGTTGTAGCTCGCAGTGACTGCGGCATGTGACTTCTTCATTTCATCATTAAATGAAAAGCATTAAGAACGTATACAACACTTAGATCCTGTTTTACGCTTTTAAATGTCCTTACATCATTTATTGTTTTTATTCTCTAAAAATGGATGAGATTGAAGGGTCATACAACTATTGATTCAATATAATTATTTTGATGTATTATTGACTTCTAGAAAAATAATATTGAGTTTGTGAGAATTAATATTGAATGCACTATTAAAAACATCATAATATTGTAATTAATTTTTAACATCTTTTTTACAGCTCATATTTGCATATCAATATAATAATTTGTGTTTTTATACCGCACAGAAATAAATAAAAGAAACATTAAATTCCTTAATTAACTCTTTGATCGCGGCAACTAAATTTAAAGTTCAACACCAAACTCAAATTTTAAGTCAATTGTAGTAAACTATTTTGAAAATACCAAACATGACCTGGATCGTGCCTTAATGAAAATTGAGTTTGCGACTACTGGTCGGTCAGCAGCACTATGAAAATTACCTCCGTGTACCACCGGTGGCGCACGTCGAAGTCAAAGTGTTAAGTTCATTCATTTGCTATATTGATATAGTTAGGTTCAAGTTTAAAAAATATATTAAATGGTTTGATCATTAGAAGCTAAATAAAGTATTGCCTATTTTTCTACCCGCTACATATCATAGAAAATTAAAATGAATGCACATTAAGTTACCTGACTTCATAGAGTCATCTTTTTTTTCCTGTCACTTTTGTGGCAGTTAGTGATGTTTTTCCATTTTTTATGGCTTTGATAGTTACATCATATTCAGCTAAACTGTTCAAACTTATGAACCTATAGTTTATTCTTGTTTAAATTTCTGACCACTTTTTTATTATAAAATACTACCTGATAAGCATTCCAATATATGGAAAAGTGATGGCATTTGAAAATGAAACGTCACTAATACATGATAAATGGTTATATTCCGCTTCCTTTTTTACATAAATTACGATAAATAATGTGCCTAAACTGATACTTATTTGCTTATATAACACTCAATAGCATTCCATATTATAGGATATTTATCAACACTTTCACTGCGACGTGCGCCACCGGTGGTACACGGAGGTAATTTTTATAATGCTGCTGACCGACCGTTAGTCGCTAACTCAATTTTCATAAATATTTTATCAAAATTAAATAAAGGCACGATCCAGTTCATGTTTGGTTTTTTCAAAAAAGTTTACTACAATTAACTTAAAATTTGAGTTTGGTGTTGAACTTAATACTTAGTTAACGCATTCAAAGTGTTAACTCAGTGGGAGGCGGTGTCGCAACCATCCTTAATCTACGACGGTTTGCTGCTACCTTTTTTGAGTATACCGTGCATTCAGTGAATTTCAGTCTCAGATTTTACGATTTTCCCAAGGGTGACCAAGTAAATTTCCCAAGATTTCCCATGTTGTCAAAAATGTTAAAAAACGGAAAATTTAACGTCACTTACCTTATTTAATCATCATTTTCTTCACTATCCTCCTCGTCTACAGCACAAAGACTTATTATATTCTTTTCTTTCTCTTTTTTGAGCCTGGATTCCGACAGCTGATGAATAGTTCCGTCTTCTACCTTCTTTATTAATGATTTCTCCAGCTCCCAGTTTAGACAATTTAAAGAGCTTCCTTTCATGCACTGTTTTGCTAACAATCGATCTCATGCTGTTTCCGTTGTTAATGCATTCGTTGTTTTTGTTTCTATGCAATTTATCTGAGAGAAGATCCTCTCAAAAGATGCTGACGAATGTGGCAGAACTGTTAGCTTACTCATAAAATTTGATAGGTGCGCGTAGTGAGCAGCGTACTTACTATTACCTAAACCGTCTCTTAAATCCTTCAGTGAATACCAGTAACTTCTATTTCTCCTGATTCTGTTGGTGATGATTTTATAATAAATTGAGTAATACTGGTAGAAGATTTTGCAGTTTCAAAATTAGCTTTATGTCTGGCAGAAGCTTGATGCTTGATCAAAGCTGATTTGTTCGCATTTTTCATGGTACAGTTACAAAGTTTGCAATAGCTTAAAGTTTCGTTGTGTTTACCTGGTTCAAGCCAGACCTTGAAGTTTGGGTCTTTCATTGCAAAATCGTTCGAAGTCAACTGAGAGTCCGGTTGCTAGCCTGTAGCCGGCACACGCTTGTTACAAACGAATGTTTAACGAGCTTTGATCGAGTATTTTACGAGATTTATTTTCATCTCAGACTAATTAAAAAAATAACCCTATTTGTGGAGAATATTTATTCGAATCATACTGTTATTCAGTGAACATTTAATGAAAAATGAGGTCGTTGCGTTGCGTCCCAAGGATTCGATAGTTTTTACTCGGAAAGTATCCTGCAGATACTTTCCGTTCCCAGTGGAGATTCTTTCAGTTCCCCGTTAGAGCTTGTTCCACACAAGCTGGCGCTCCTTGCTCGTGGTTGTGCTCCGAACCGACTTCGGCGACGTCGGGTGACGTGACTTTCATCATGGTAGGGTCTTACCAATGTGTCACCTCTAGTCTTCAATCGTTCAGTTGACTACTGTCTACGTCTAGATCAAAGTTACCGTGTTACGTGGCGCAGTTTTTTCTGGCGACCTTAACTTCCAGTGTTTCATTCTTTCTATTTTTTCAGTTACAGTAGTTGGCGTTTCTTTCAATTTTTGTTGTGTTGTTTTCTACGCACCAATTTTCATCCTGGCGTGCTATATCGAGCAAAGTAAATCAAATTAAATCGAACGAATTTGAGTTCAAATTAAATCGAACGAATTTGAGTTCAAATTAAATCGAACGAATTCGAGTTCAAATTAAATCGAACGAATTCGAGTTCAAATTAAATCGAATGAATTCGAGTTCCAATTAAATTGAACGAATTCGAGTTCCAATTAAATCGAACGAATTCGAGTTCAAATTAAATCGAACGAATTCGAGTTCCAATTAAATCGAACGAATTCGAGTTCCAATTAAATCGAACAAATTCGAGTTCCAATGAAATCGAACGAATTCGAGTTCCAATGAAATCAAACGAATTCGAGTTCAAATTAAATCGAACGAATTCGAGTTCCAATTAAATCGAACGAATTCGTGTTCCAGTTAAATCGAACGAATTCGAGTTCCAATTAAGTAGAACGAATTTGAGTTCCAATTAAGTAGAACGAATTCGAGTTCCAATTAGATCGAACGAATTCAAGTTTCAATTAGGTCGAATGAATCCGAGTTTCAATTAAATCGAACGAATTCGAGTACCAATTAAATCGAACGAATTCGAGTTCCAATTAAATCGAACGAATTCGAGTTCAAATTAAATCGAACGAATTCGAGTTCCAATTAAATCGAACGAATTCGAGTTCCAATTAAATCGAACGAATTCGAGTTCAAATTAAATCGAACGAATTCGAGTTTCAATTAAATCGAACGAATTCGAGTTCCAGTTAAATCGAACGAATTCGAGTTCCAATTAAGTAGAACGAATTTGAGTTCCAATTAAGTAGAACGAATTCGAGTTCCAATTAGATCGAACGAATTCGAGTTACAATTAGGTCGAATGAATCCGAGTTTCAATTAAATCGAACGAATTCGAGTACCAATTAAATCGAACGAATTCGAGTTCAAATTAAATCGAACGGATTCGAGTTCAAATTAAATCGAACGAATTCGAGTTTAAATTAAATCGAACGAATTCGAGTTCAAATTAAATCGAGTGAATTCGTATTCAAATCAAATCGAAGTAAATCAAATGAATTCGAATTCACTCAAACAAATTTATAAGTGCTTGGCTCTACTAAAAGTGAAGGTTGACCGTGACCTTCTCATCAGAGCGCAGCGCTGATCAAAGTCTGCTCTAATTTCTATCGAATGTATCTCTAACTATTCTTTCCTTTTCTTTTCTAAGATGGAGTGCACTTCCTCTCGCTATATTTCCCTCGAAGTACTTTTTCTTATGCCTGCACGTATTCCACTGAAGACTACCATTCTTTTGGTGAGTTAGTCGCCTAATCCTGAAAATTAAAGTGTTAATCTTTCGAATATCGCATATCGTATATCACACATTGAATTCTCGCGCCCCTTTTCCGCGCTCTAAACTGTCCTGTACGGGCAGTATCAACGTCCGGAGACTACTGTTAAGTTCTCTAGCTTCGGGTCAGCTACTTCTCGAAAAGCTCTCGGCTTCTTGTAGGTGGGTTAGCTGTAATGTTCATTGAACTATTGCCATAATTTGGTCGTACTTTCGCGTCTCTTTTCTTCCTGTTATCTAACTGTGCCTTTACTCGTGCAGTATCAACGTCGCAACGGGTTCTGTTCCGATGCTATCTCGCTTCGTTTTGAGGCCTCTACCTTGGAAAGCCACCCGTTTCCCGTAGGTGAGATAATGTGCGAAATATCCTGAATTTATTTGATACCTGTTTTATTTCATTATTTGCGTTTATTTCAAAGTTTCACCGTTTGTTTTTTGTTCTGCAGCATTGGAAAGCCGACTGGCGTGGTTCTATAATATGACCAGGGCTGTGACACTATGCAATTATGAAAATGCATTATATGCAGCTATAAATATGCAGTATATGCACTTATGTTATGCATTATATGCACTTATGTTATGCATTATATGCACTTATGTTGTGCAAATATGCACTTATGTTATGCAAATATGCATGTATTATTATGCAAATTTGCATTTATTATCATGCAAATATACATTTATTATAATGCACGTATGCATGTATTTCAATTCTTTTAAATATATTTGAAGTGAATTCCTTAAATTGTATAGATGTAAAGGAGAAACTCAGCATTCTTCTACTTTACCGGCTATAACTATGCACTGTATAGATTACTAGATTATACTAGTTTACCTATAAACTCTCAACTGTATTGAGGAATTGGGGAGGAATAGAGGATTCAAGGGAAATAAAATTACTTACTAATTTTAATAAGTAATAACATATATAAACAGAACAAAACTTGTTAACAAACTCGTGTAAATAAGACCTATTTACAGTGAAATCAAATGAAATCATTTGAAAACGTAGTTACAATCTTATTATAGCTCGTATAATGTTGGCAATAGAAACTAGGCTAAGTAACATTAACAATGAGTATAATGTCATCTACTTTACGAGTTACATTTGACCGCCCCATGGTACTTCAAATTTTCAAAGGAGAAACTTCTCCTATTGTCAGCTAAAACAGTTTTATAAACAGAAAAGACTCTCTCAACTTCACAAGATACAAAACTAATGCATCTTATAGCCAAGCATATATATCACAGGAGGTGAGATCATTTGGAAAATCATCCGGTGCATAGATGGATCGCCCTTCAATACTGAATTATTATACTTCAAAGAGGCGAAGCCAGTATTTTTCTCTTTTAATCGTCAATTTTGCTTAGAAATTTTTTGTCATATGGTGTCTTCAGGGATTCTTTAACATTCTCAATAATATCAATCGCAGAAGACGATGGAAAGCCTGTAGCCTCCAACTGTTTTATTGACTTGGGCAAAATCGAGAATGTTGCAGAGATGAAACTTAATGTGGTTGATGTTTCTACATCCTGAAGCAGAGCATTTGAGTCTTCAATGCTTTGAGCTTGGCTGCTGTCAAACGTGGATATAACTTCCCAGATTTTGTCGAAGTTAGTTGCCAAGTATGTCGCTGCTTCAATCCATGTTCCCCATCTGGTCACGACAGGAGAAGGAGGAAACGGTGTATTGGGGCAAAAGTCTCTAAATGTGTCAATTCTGTTGTGTGACCGCACGAATACATTCTTAACAGATGAAATTAAAGCATTTGTGTTTGGGTAATTAGAGCGAACTAGCTCAGCAACCCTATGTAAAGCATGTGCTGAACACGTCATGTGTATCATTTTAGGATACGTGACTTGCAGTGCATTAATAGCTTTCTTCATGTAAGAAGCAGCATCAGTAGTAACTATCAGAACGTTGTTATAGTTTACTTGCTGCGGCCAAATGCATCGCAAGTAATCGTGAAAGAATGCAGAAATTGTCGAATGGTTCACTCTGTCTAAGATCTGTACATTAGCCAAGTAGCTTTTACATCGTTCTTCGTCAACTCCCAGTACGCCAAATACGAAGCAGACAGTCTATATCTGTGGTTTCATCTAGAGATACCCATACTTTTTGCCCTTCTGCTTTCTTCCTTGACGCGTTCATTTTATCATCATATACGCGCTGCACATAATACTTTCGGATGGTTGACTGGTTTGGGATGACCTTCCCTGTGTAGTTTTTCAAAAACTCCTTGAGTTTTACATTGCTCATTTTGTTGAAAGGTATGTCCGCTGCTAAAAATGCTCTACATAGGTCATTAGTGAATTTTTTTCTGAACAATGTGACTAGAGTTTTGACTTTCAGATTCTTCAGGGTTAATGTCGACACTTTCAGGGTTTCCAGACTCTTCGGGCAGCGCAGTCTGTTTTTTATTTCTGTGGCGCGCGGTCCCTAAATGTTGCGTCACTTAATTGTGATCGTCGCTGAGTTGATATCTGAGAAAAGAGTTCAATTAAGAATTATGCCGTACTCACCAGTCACCCTAAAAGTGTCCTAAACTCAATATCATGGTTATCAAGGTTTTCGTTTAAAAATATAGATTTGAAGTCAAAACTCAATGTTCCAATAGTTGTTCATCTTTCTTTCCTGTAATTAAATATATTATATATTAAATTTCATATTAATGAACAGTAGCTTTACAATGAAGACAAAGCTATTGCGAATTTTGGTGCCACGTGTCAATATTGAATGAAGCTAATTGTACCTACTTATATTTATTGAACTTTTTACGTCAGATTGCATTTACTAAATTTCATATGCCCCAATCATTACTTTTGGAAGCATTTAATATGAGGGAAACCATTGGAGAACACAGAAAACTTAGGATATCGAAGTAACCGGCCGCCATTATTCGCACTTTTACTTTCTTATTGTCTAATTCGAAGGAGGGTTGGATTTTCGCGGGACTGATCTTTTACAAATTATTTCTTCGTTGAAATGCGACATAGAAACAAAAAGAATATCAGTAAAAATGTCAGCAACCTTCACTCTATCTTCCCCATCCAGCTATCAAAGCCGTGCCCCCTCTTGGGGGTGGCTGGTGCAAAGAGTAGATATTATTCGCTCACAACCACAGTGGAGGAAACAAGGTAGGGTCATTTCTATGGGAGAAAATACACCTCCAATTATTCGGCTAGCCAATAGAAAGGCTTTATTTCAAGCAAACTTTATGACGTCACCAAAACGCCATGTCGTTTGGCCAATAGTGGAGCCAGATTTAGGGGTGGCAGTGCTACCAAATGCAATATGAGCGCTGTTATTGGTTCGTTGCCGTGACATCAGCAAAACCACACCGTCAACGGAAAAAAGACTGGTTTGAGCTTACCTTGTCTCCTCTACCGTGCTCACAACTCTTGGCTCGTCAGGCTGGACGAGCGTTGCTATACGCAGGACGCAACATAATCAACCATATGCAACACACATCATATCTAGCATACTCTATCATATGCAACAATCAAAATTATTACGTTTATGGGACCTTTAAAACCATATAAACAATTTCATACAGACTTAGACTTTACCTTTATACTGCAATACTTGCAGAATAATTGACACCACACCACCAAATGTCAGTAACATCTTTAAATTCCTGCACGTATCTCTCGATTCTTTGAGAAGTTGTCTTGGCAGATTTCGGCATAATTGCCAACACACGAAATTGAGTATACTGTTCAAGTGAATGATCTCAAGCGTCTGAAAAATGAGACAAATTATAATTTTACTCCACCACGGTAAGCAGAGACATTAGAGGACGAGCAGACTACGACTGAGCATCCGGTTGTACCCAAGGAGGTTTAAGAATGGAGGCGGCATCAGCGCTCTAAAGTGAAGCCAATTTTCGGTAGCTGTAGGGTATACGGCACGGTACACATAAGAAGGTAGGAGCATTCAAGTAATTTCTCGAAAGGGCCCTGGGTGTGGTGACGTCACGGGCCTAGAACGAATAGCAACCCAGGAATACGCCACCTGGCGACAATATGTGACATTATCGAGTCAGCTGTACGACAAGTTGGACAACAACAATACCACATTGGCGGCCATTGAATCGGGCGCAATGGCGACTAGATTTTAAAACAAAATCTACGTATATCTAGAAACTGGTGTAAGGTAATTACCTCATAATTATTCACTGTTGCTCGAAAGTGTAAGGTGTGAAATTGAAAATTTTTTATAACTAGTTCTTTATCTGGGAATTTATTGGAAATTTCTGGAGGGCATTTCATATGGTTTGTGTATTTATGGTAGTATAATTTAGTTGAAAGTTTTTCTGAATACGTTGCTACGCTACAATGGAAGAAATAATGCCAGGCAAATTTTTATTAGAAGTGCTTAATTAATTATGTTTTAAAACATTTCATCATAAATTGTAATTATCCGTGCCAATTGAAAGGGTGGTTAGAGGTTAAAGGTTAAGGTTAACGTCGGCATCTTTGGGATGCTTTATTTCCAATCAAGCCTGATACATATGATCTTAGCATTGGTTTTTCAAATGTCTTACAAGTAACCCTATATATAGGACACCATGACGGTTCCCCCGTAAAGCCGGTACCCATTTCCGACACCTGGGTTGAGTGGGGTATTGTGCAGGAGCTTTCCCTTATACCCAACGGGGAAAATCTCTGCGCCAGCGCCGGGATACGAACCCGCGACTTCCAGCATGCAAGTCCGATCCCTTAACCGCTGTGCCACAGAGAGATGATATTTTATTCAGCTGGTATGCCAATTTGCTTGAATTTAACGATTATAAATGTCTGTCTATTTATTTATTGTGAGGTTTTTAAAATTTCACTTTATTGAGTGACTTATTAATGATAGTAACCAGAATTGTTTAATAGTTCAATTATGATTATTGATCATAATCTGGATACTTGGCAAAGATGGAAAGACTATGAAAAATTGATCAATAATAATTCCACCTATGCATTACAAGACTGAACTATCACATTACTTCAAATTGTAGTTTTAAATGAAGTGCTAAATTTGTAGATTTGTAGCAGTTAAAATACTAAAATCAGATTTCATTTAAACAGAAAGACATGTATCACACCACAAATTGCAGTCTAGAAAATAATTTTGCAACAAGTAATACAAAAATAGATTATACTAAATTCAAAGGTTAATCTGAAGGATATGACAGTAATCGATTTTACACTTTTCGTTGCCTAAACCTAATTAATTGAATCAAAATAAACAAGTTTTCTTCTATGCACTTTCCGTCTGAAATGAGTATTTTACGAGTTATAGCGGTAGAGTTAGTTTCGTCTTTGATGACAAATGCGCTTGAATAAACAGCTACTCATTGATTTTTGAATTTTTGTTGTTTGAATCATGGTAATAACATCAAAATAAACTACTTTTCTTCTGTACATTTTGTTCGTCAAATTAGTATTTAACATGGTAGAGCGGTAGGTTTGGCTTTGTCTCTGACGATGAGAGCGCGGTCAGCAAAACTCCATTGCAGTGTTGCTATTCCGTGGGATTGATAAATTATTTACCGCTTCTAACACTAGAGTTGTATTAGTAATTTACTGCTATAACTAATAAAATACTCATTTCAGACGGAAAGTGCATATAAGAAAACTCGTTTAATTTCATTAAATTACCTATGTTTAGACATTGAAATTTACAAAATTGATTACTGTTATATGCGTCAGATTTACCAATTTAAATGCAGATTTGGTCAATATTGATTTTAGGTGCCTCACAGAAATTAATAATCCGTTCCAAACAATCACTAAAGGAATACATTTAAAAGCGTTTTACACAAATGTCATTCTGCTCGCTGATGCATTATTTTCAAATTATTCAACTTTTAAGTTGGCTTTTGCGCGCCAAAGAAAGAGAGCGCAACGGAAGCTAACCCCCTATTACAAACGTAAACAGGTTGGGTCGTGAGGGGGAGCCACAGTTCTTCTAATGGAAATCATAAATAAAGGTTACCTAAAGGCGTTTTACATGAATGTCATTCTGCTCACTGATGCGATATTTTACAGTTATTCAACTGTAATACTGTTCACGTTGTACAGAGAAACAATCAGTTGAAAGATGGCTGCTATCGTAGAAAGATGGCTGCCATCTAAAATGACTGCCACCCGGTATGGTCGCCCGGTACGGTGTAAACGTAATTGCAGACGTCACCCTAATGGGTGGGTTAGAACCTTTATTTATAATTTTTACCAGAAGAACTGTGGCTCCCCCTCAAGACCCAACCTGTTTACATTTGTGCTAGGGGGTTAGCTTCCATTATTAATATTCCGCTTGGCAGGCTCGCTTCCTTTGGAGTGCGAAAGCCAACTTCAAAGTTGAATAATTAGAAAATAACGCATCAGCGAGCAGAATGACATCCGTATAAAACGATTTTAAATGTGTTCCTTTAGTGATTGTTTGGAACAAAATTATTAATTCCCGTGAGGCACCTAAAATCAATATTGACCACAAATTTTGACAAAAACCAAGGTAAATGTGTAGCGTTGAGTAGTAATTGATTTTTCACTTTTGGGTGCCTAAATATAGTTAATTAGATAGAAATAAGCAAGGTTTCTTCTATGCACTCTCCATTGTAAATGAGTATTTTATGAGTTATAGCAGCAAATTAGTTACGGCAACTCAAGTGTTTGAAGCGGCAAGTAATTCATCGACCGCGTCGGATGGCAACACTGCAATGGAGTCTCGCTTCCAACACGCTAGTCATCAAAGACAAAACTAAACCTACCGCTCTAACTCGTAAAATACTCATTTGTCACAAAAAGTGTATAGAAGAAAAGTAGTTGATATATATGTTATTACCGTGATTCAAGCAACAAAAATTAAAAAATCAATGAGTAGCTGTTTATGCAAGCTCGTTTGTCATCAAAGGCGAAACTAAACCTACCGCTATAACTCATTAAATGCTCATTTGCTGCGGAAAGTGCATAGAAGAAAACTTCTTTATTTTAACCTAATTAACTTTGTGTAGGCACCAAAAACTGGAAAATTGATTACTTCCAAGCGCTACACATTTACCAAAACCAGAAGTGTTGATAAGAAACTAATTATTCAAATAAATGACAATTCTACGCAGATAGCATGTGTCTTAGATTTTTAATTTCAAGTTTCATTATAAAGGTAACTTTGCAACTACAATTTTTGATGAACAAGGGCCAAATGTTTAGTTAGTTGTATTGATTTAAATTATCAATTGCAGGAGATTTGTAGAAAGAATAAAGAACCAGGTTGTGGGGATGTTTTCTAATAATAAGAAAATATTGAAATGTGTTAGCCTATAAATGTATATTTGTTGTTATTAGTATCAAAACTACACAGCCTTTGAAGAGCATTTAGAATGCAAGTTTATGTTTGAATGCAAGTTTATGTTTGAATGCAATAATATTTCTGGCTTGTAGAGATGTCTAAGGGTATGAATTTTAATGTGGCTATGCTTGAAGCAAAGATGTATATGGTGATTGATATCAGTGGGACATTTTTTAAAATCACAAATTTTTATTGTCTATATTTAGCTGATATAAAAGAAAGAGGGGTTGAAAAGAGCAATTGACTATGTTATATGGATGATTGAAACTAGTGAGAGTAAATGTGAAGGAGAGGACCATAATCTATTTTGCACTTTTTGGTGCCTAAACATATCTAATTAGATCTGAATAAACAATTATTCTTCTATGCACTTTCCATCAATAATGAGTATTTATCAAGTTATAGGTGTAAATTACTTACCGCAACTCTAATGTTTGAAGCGGAAGGAAATTGATCAGAGGGGAAGACTACAATGGACTTTCCCTATCGATGCGTTTGAATGATCAAGCCCATTTCAGCCATCAAAAACGAAAATTAACTTACCGCCATAACTTGTTGTTTATGGGTGATAACCTTTATTGTGTTGTTAGCTAAAAGATCCTAGAAGTGGGTTCAGGCTTCGTGAAATTTGCTATTGATAAATTTCAAAGTACCCAAACGTACTTGAACAGCTCAAGCGTGCAACGGTTTCTGCTGTATGGAACACAAAACTAAACCTACCGCTATAACTCTTAAAATACTCATTCGCCGCAAAAAGTGTGTAGTAGAAAAGTAGTTTATTTTGATGTTATTACCATGATTTAAGGAGCAAAAATTCAAAAATCGATTAGTAGCTGTTTATTCGAGCACATTCGAGTCATCAAAGACAAAAATTAACATACCGCTATAACTCGTTGAATACTCATTTACAACAGAAAGTGCTTAGAAGAAGAAATTTTTGTTTCATCATATCAACTACGTTTAGGCAGCGAAAATTGGAAAATCGATTATGGTCCTCTCCTTCTCAAATACCCAAAAGAGAGAGTAATGACACAGAATATATGGGTGAAAATGAGTTTTACATTTACATTGACTGCCTGATGTATGTTCTAAAATATAATTAGGGTAAGGGAAAGTAGGAGAATATGAGTAGTTTATTAAAAATCTCTCAAGATGAAATGACAAGCTGAAATGGAAAGAATTTAGTAATGGGTTGAGTGATTGAGGGAGGAACACTGGAAACCAATCTTATGGGTCATGAGGTTACATTCTACTATTTATGTGAATGAAAAAAATTTGTAAGACTTTTGCAGTCTTCAACTGATCTCAGCCCACTTTGCTTCCAATTTCCAATAAGGAAAAATAAATTTCCCAGCTGAAACAGAAATGCTTCAATCAAGAGGCATGTACAGATCAGTTATTACACGTTGTTGTTGTAGTATGTTTATTGTTATAGTCCAATTAATTTTATTCTTGTACTAAGTTCTGGTATCAGTAGTATCAAGATTTTGGTATTACGGCCGTAGGAGCAAATAATATTAGTCATGATTGATGATTCTACCAACTTCCTGTACCTTGTCTAATTCTTTCTCATTGTCCAACAGGAAGAGTGTGGTCAAGTTAATGGATGCTACTTGCCAGTCACTGCCCTTGGAATGTTTCACCTTTAATAAATGCTGCATCATGCCATATACCCACTTCAGTTGAACATGAGTTTACATTGCCTGTTCAAATAATTGTCAACTAAGTTAGGTAATTCACAAAGTGTCAAAATATTCTACTTCTCAGACAGTAACTAAGTAAGCATGCTCAACTCCACAAGCAGCTTAAAAGAGAGCCTCTCAATCTCCTAAATTGGCAAGCATTGAAGCTTGCCAGACTGTTTATGATGTTACTATGACATCCTCACTACTGTAACTCCTGAAAGTGTAACTAGAAGAAGTTTAATTTTTTAAAGCATCTCTACAACTTCCCCATCTGGAACTAATAGAAGCTGTCAAGAACCCTGGGTCAACCAGATCTTAATTTTGATGAATGTCTAGTGGCAGAAAATATCAAGGCATTTTATGACCCATCTTGTTGAGGGAATTTATTTTCATGCCCCATGAGGGTCAAAAGGACATCAAAAAACAAGGAATGGCAGAAAAAATGCTGTTAGAAAGAAAAGGACTCCTGTTCTGTATAAAAATTTCAACATTATATCACAAATACATTCAAAGGTGGGACCCTTTTTGACAATATTTATTCTTCTAATTCATGATTGGCAGCAATGGATACTGGCATTGCAAAGTGCATTATGGAAGCTTTAACATTTACCACAAGGCTCGTCTACTGCAGAAACTCCAAAATGTTCGTCTTCATCTTGAGATATATGAAGACCCCCGTGGAGTTTCTCATCCGTACCCCTTTTGCCTGCAATTGCAAGACTCTCTGATCAGCAGCTGAGAGAGACACCTTGGGCTTCTTTCTGAAGGTAAGATGATTGAACTCTAGTCAGAATGGAAAAATATATGGCACAATGATAGTCAGCATGGTTCAGGTGATGGTTTGTGTATATACGTTTAGTATTTCAGGCGAATTACGTTGAGTTAACATGTGAGATGTTACATTAATTATTTTGTAAAATTTAGGCTTGCTTTTAGAGAAGTGTTTTATTATTCATGATGTTATGTTAATTTTTTGGTAATGAAAAGCTTCATATAACATAACTCCAGTCAACTTGCTACAGTGTTTGTTAGAAAGATGTATGCCCTTTTCCTTTCCATTTCCTTTCTTTCTATCTTCTTTCCATGTCTCTCTCCTCTTATTCCCCTTCAGGGGGATACAACTATTGTATCTATGGGAATTAGCGCTCCCAGGGGAACCATGTGTGGGCCCGAGCTAAAGGTTAGGTAGGCTTCCTTTTGTTGTAATAAAATAGGTTTTTGTTTTGTTACGGACCATCTTTTTTCGGTTCACTGCTGTCCTGTTTTTCAGCACCTACTACTTTCTTCTTCAACTTTTTTCTTGCTTCATGAACTTCTTTCCTAGCTTACTGTTTCTGTGCACCTTGTGCATAGATTCCGCGTTCCCTCAACTCCATACTAAATGGTGCCTTCCTTTTTCCTCTCTTGGAACATCTTTGTCGTGGTTAAGGGAGGCTAAAACTTTCTTATATAATAATAATAATAATAATTGAATGTTTGGTTATGTTAACTGACAATCTTTTTTCGGTTCACTGTTGTCCTGTTTTTCAGCACCGACTACTTTCTACTTCAACTTTGACTTTGTTTCATTAACTTCTTTCTCAATTTAGTGTTTCTATGCCCTTTCTGCACAGATTCAGCGTTCCTTTAACTCCTTACTAAATGGTTTCTTCTTCCTTCCTCTCTTTGGATCTCATTTGTTGAGGATAGGGAGGTTCAAACTAACCAATAATCTAACCTAATTCTTCTCATTACCATCCTTTCTCCTGCTTGTTTTCAGGGAATTTCGGATTCATTTGCATTTCCTGGTGTACATTTTTGGTCCTGCTCACCATTTCACGGTTTGCAATTTATAGTCATCCTCTTCATCCTGTTCTTACTACAAGTCTCCTTTCATCACACAGACATCTCTTTCAAGTTCCAACTTCTCTCACTGTGATGATGAATTGCACCTACATCACTGAAATGCTGTTTTGTTGTGAGTTTGCTAATTTTTTTTTTTGCCTCTCAGGTTCCGAAACAGAAGAAAAAGGACCCTCAACCCATTAGCAAGAAAAATAGGGATAAGAAGAGGAAATGTCTCCAGTTATGTGCAAGGGAAGTATGGAAAAACGGAAATTTTTTGAAACAGAAAAAGTGAAAGGCCGTACGTGTGTGGAAATGAAAATATATTTGTTGCTGAAGGAAGAATTCTTCAACGCTAAATTGTTATCACAATAACTTCAACTTAAAAGCACCCCTGGGGGGAGACAAGTATTTTATCTGTGTGAATTAGTGCTCCAATAAGGAGCATGTGAGATCTCGAGCTGACGGTTAAGTAGCCCTTTTTTATAATGAATAGGTTTTTGCTTTTTACGGACTCATTCAGTTCTTGGTTTTGTTAAGCAGAAATCAATCATTTGCCTGGCTTTGGTAAGACAATTTGTGAAGTAATCGATTCAAACTGTCCCAAACCTAACACTTGTTGCTCGCAGATTACATTCTCCCTCATCAAGTTTTATATGAAGTGTAGAAATGTACAATCAATCAGAGTAGATCATTACGAAAGACATGTGTGAAAGAAAAAGGGACAAAATAACGAACCATTAAGTTTTTCCCCTCGATGAAACTTGGTCTCTAAAGTGTCCCATTTTGGTAAGACTGGTTTGACCCGTGCATCATGCACAGTCCTGCAGCGCTACAGGAGCGTTGAACAAAACATAAATTATTGCGTTTACTTTATTAAGTTGAATTTAATTCGCATGTCCTCAAAGTATTCTGAGGTACAGCAGTGCATTGCCAATTTTTACAAATGTGTATCTAACTATAACTTTCAATTTTTAATGATGGAAAACACGGAGCACTTCTGTTGAAATGAAGAGGGGCAAATTTTTCTTAGAATTTTATTATGCGATCATTAAGCTACCAGAAGACTTGAAGTAGTTCACATTACTAATTGGTGTCAAGGGGTTTACGACCCAATATATAATTAATCACCAGGGAGACACAACTACTGTGTCAAGAGAAATTAGCTATCCCAGGGGGATACGAGGGGTAGGCCTAGTCAAAAAGTTCTCAGACAATGCCATAATTTCTTTATTTAACAACTCATTACTTTTATTTTTCTACATAAGCTCCATTGTGGTCTATACACTTTTGTAATTTATGTTTCCACCTGTAAATGCCTTCCTGATAAAATTGGGGGGAGGGGGAGCTTGTTCCAGTAGGTTCTTTACGAGAGAGATGTTTTCATTTGTTGCTGTTGTGAGCCTTCCTCCTCATGGGTCGTCATCAAGTTGGACTCTTCCCTCTTTAGAGCGTTCAATCCAATCATAAACGACTGCTCTACATGGTGCAGAGTCTCCATAAACCTGCTGTTAGCTTCGATGATTTCAACAGGTTTCCAATTCAGTTTAGTTAAAAATTTGATGTTAGCTCTGATCTCAAAATTAGCCATTTGAAAGGTTGAAAATTACTATTTTGAGATGCAACCTCTCTCGATGCTGACCTGACACAGACTGATGAGACAGCTGCAAGTTATCAAGGAAGCTCTAAGGACAGGTTTCAACTTGTTAATCTCTGTTCAGTTCAAAATTATGGCAATTGTCTGAGAACTTTTTGACTAACCCTCGTATTCCATGTTGCACTGCTTGAAGAGATTTAACGTGAAGCCGCGCTGTAACGCATTATAGCCAGACGTCATATCGTCTTAGAAGTTTGAAGATGAAGAAACTGCAATATGGCCGGGCGCGCTACGTTGGTACATCGGGGGTTTCAGCGTGGGTAAGTCGTCCGGCCATAAATGGGTGGGCAGCTGAAACCCCACTACGGGGTTTGGATGCCCAGTGCGTTCGACTGTACAGTGTTGTGAACAAATTTTAATGGGGAGACACTTGTAATCTTGAGTTGCAATTATAACCACGATGCTCATATAATTTTGATGTTTCAAATAATAGTGATGTTCATCTTGTGTGGGGATTTGGAAAAGTTTGGTACGAATTAAATTATGTGACCTTCGGTGTGACATAGTTTGAGTAACTGAAGCGCTAGCTACTACTACTACAAATTGTCCCATTTTGGTTAGACCGATATGACCTGGATCCAATACATGTACAGTTCATCATAAAAGGGGTACAACTTCTGTATCTAAGGGAATTGGCGATCCTAGGAGGAATATGTGAGGTCCCGAGTAGCGAGTTAGGTAGGCTTTTTTTGTTGAAGCATATCATGGAAACATACAGGGTGGGGCAGAAAAACCTATCCGATTTCAAAACGTTATAAAATTAAAACGACTGAAGTTGTCAAAAAAATTTTTTTATTAGCATATCGCAAATTTTATGCCCTTTTTAAATTTGAGTTTTGAAAAGCACATCACTCAAATGTCGTCCTTGGGAGCGGATACACTGATTTAGGCGCTCGCGGTAGCTTTCCATGACTTTCACCGTCATTTCCACAGGAATTTCTTCAATTGCCCGAGCAATTTCCCTTCGTAAAGCAAGAAGGGTCCTTGGTCGATGCTGGTAAACCTTCGATTTGAGGTAACCCCAAAGGAAGAAGTCACATGGAGTGAGATCCGGTGAGCGCGGCGGCCAGCAAAGATCACCTCTCAGGGAAATGAGGCGACCGGGAAACAGTTCCCTGAGAATGTCCATTGATCGTCGCGATGTGTGGGCGGTTGCACCATCCTGTTGAAACCACACATTTTCCACGCCATTTTCTTCCATTATGGGTCTAAGAAAATTTTCCAGCATGAAACGATAGCGCTCGCTGTTGACCGTTACGGTTTGCCCATTTTCTTCAAAAAAGTAAGGCCCCCAGACGCCTAGGCGGGAAAGAGCACACCACACAGTCACTTTTGGGCTATGGAGGGGTTCCTGATGGATTTCTCGAGGATTTTCGTGACTCCAGTATCGAAAATTCTGCCTGTTAACGGCACCACAAAGGTGAAAATGGGCTTCGTCCGTGAAGAGCACAACATCGTCGTTTGGGAGTTCTCGGAGATCGCGACACAGGTTCGTACGGGTTTCAAAATCCCTTTCACTTAATTCCTGTGCAACAACCATTTTGTAGGGATGCATTTTGAGGTCCCGGTGCAAAATGCGCCGAATACTGCGGTTGGAAATCGCCAAAGCGAGCGAATGTTTTCGCGCCGAACGACGCGGGGAACGTTCAATCGCGGCTCTCACATTGGCCACGTTTTCAGGTCCTGTTGCTGTCCTGGGACGTCCAGGCGACTTCTTTTTCAATGCTGAACTCGTCTGTCTAAAATTTGACACCCACACTTTAATCGTAGCGTGATGTGGAACAGGATCATGACGCCCGAGTCCGAAATGAATTCGAAAAGCACGTTGTGTAGCAATTATCGAACCGCCGCATTCGATAAACCGCTCAATAACAAAAGCACGATGTTCACCAGACCAAGGCATGTTGACTACTGACAAATGGCATAAAACCGGCTTTCTAACGGTTTTTACCCCACTACTCTACCTGCTCCCTCTTCTGAGAAAAAGGGATTTGAAATCGGATAGGTTTTTCTGCCTCACCCTTTATCATGGAAGAATGTACCGCGCTGCAGCTAACAAGAGACCGAATACTTAAGCCGGGAACCGGTAAGAATGTTAATACGGGGAACGTGTTGCGGGACGGAGGACCCATCCGTAGAGTGCTGGAGTTCATCAAGGAAATCAATGTGTTCGGAAATCTGTGAAGGTGAAAGTGGACAAGTAGAGGTGTGACGGACACTACCTTGGAATTTTGATAAGCAAATGGCCGAGCGCTCCGTGCTTATATCCTCAACTCTCTGTTGAGAGGGGGTTCCAGCATGGGTCAGCGCTCGGCCATAGTGAGGGCGGGTAGCTGGAACCCCACCCGGGGGTTCTAGCTACTATCAATGAAATTAAAACTCTGGATAACCTCCATGCATCGTCAAGTACGGGAAGAATATTGATATGCACCAAATTTTTGTGTCTCGCTCTATCAGGTTTGCCTCGGCGTGGTTGGTTCCGTGAAGTCCTCGGTGGATGAAATTGAACGTACGAGCTAAGATTACTCTTAATAATATTGCTTTGAAATCATAATTGCATCAAGACAAAGATTACTTTGGTAAACTACCAAAGCGACAACTAAATAGTCCTTGACCGAAGTTGTCGTTAACTGAGTTTATTATTATTATTATTTTTTTGTTGAAATAAATTTTTTATTATGGGATGAACAATTTTTTTTTTTGGTTCACTGTTGTCCTGTTTCTCAGCTGCTGCTTCTACTACTACTTTTTCATTAAACTTTTATCTTGTTTCATGAACTTCTTTCTGAATGTACAGTTTCAATGCACCTTGTGCATAGATTCCGCGTTTCCTTAATTCCATATTTAACAGTCCCTTCTTCCTTCCTCTATTTCGAACGTCTTTGTTGCGGTTAGGGAGCCTTTAACCTAACATCTGATCTCGAATCAACGTTGCGTAAAATATAGACATAACTTTTTAATATCGTAAATCACGCTCTAAGAGTCCCTAGGGCTTTGCAAGTTTCAAAAACGTTATTTTCACTTTCCAGCTTGCGTGTTAATGTTTTAACTTTTTTTTAGCATTCATTTTTATCCTTTCACAGTTTCTGATTTTAACAACGACAGTACTTTTAAGGTGTGGTAGTAGCTGTAATGTGTTCCAAAATTGTCCAGCCCATGCTAATTGTCTCTTGGTTTTACAGGGTCGGCCAGAAGTAACTTACTCTTGTAATTTGATAATATAAGTAAAACTATGAACGCAAGGAAGTTGAAATTGATTTATTGAAAGAAAAAATTTTTTATAGGTTTACACTATTGTTATTAACAGGAAGAGAAAGAGTATTGTTGGGAGAGTGCTTTCCAAATAACTTAATTTTACGATTTGGTAACATCCCTTGGTCTCCTTGTTCTCCAGATTTGTCCCCATGAGACTTCTTCTTGTGGGGCTCCCGTAAGTCACGAGTTAATGTAGCCAATTTAACAAATTTACAAGAACTTGAAAATAAAATTTTATATGAAATAGCTCAACTCTCGCCTGATACACTGAGGAGCGTTATGGAAGCGACAAAGAAAAGAGCTCTAATTTGTCTAAACAGTCGTGGCACTCATTCGAACGTATTTAAAATTTAGCCTTGATAAACCATAAAAATGTTATTCTTTCAAATTAAACAAGTTTCAACTCCCTAGCGTTCATAGTTTTTCTAGTATTAGCAAATTAAAAGGCTCGGTTACTTCTGGCCCACCCTTTATATGTATAGCGATTGGTGTTATTTTTATATTTATAGCATTTCTTTGAGAGTTATCTTCACGTTGTTCTTGGTGTTATAACGGGAAGGTATTTCTAAGAGATTTCAATTCTGCAGGATAGATTTCACAAATTGTGTATTTTACGTTTCAAGCGTCTGGTTACAGCTGAAGTCTTAAAATTTGTTATGTCCAACAGGAAAGGAAATGAGATTTGTAATTTCTAAGCGGTGACAGGAGGAAACATAAGCGTGGCCAACCTGTTATCTGATGGGGGACTTATTCATAAAGTAATGGAATTTGTTAAAAAAGTGAATGTATTAGGGAATATATGATGTTAAATCTGAGTGGACCCACCCAGTTCAAGAGTGGCGAGGTTGTGTTTTAATGTTTGTATTACGGTTTGCCTATGTCTTAGTCTTGTAGCAGTTGGTATGTTCTGCGGCACAGTTTAGAACCTAAATGGCCGAGCGTACTGCGCTCCTCAACGCAGAGTTGAGGTAAGTGAGCTGGAGCTCTTACCCAGCGCGGGTAAGACGCTCAGCCAAAGTGAGGGTGTGAGCTGGAACCCCAACTTTGGGGTCCTAGCTTCAATCCTTCCACATTCATTATTCCATTGCATCCATGTACCCTGGTTCTTCAGGTAAAAATTACGAGTTTCAGGTATATTGGCCTCAATCTTTGTTCATATGGTGATTGAATCCATATGATGACTGGTAGAAAGAAGCAAATGTTGTGATAAGTGTTAAATGTCCATGACAGTTCCTTTTCGGGTGGCTCATGCTAAACGGTAGTTATCGACATTTATGTAATACTATATTGCTGTGTAACGAATGGGGATGAAGTTCTGGAGAATTGTTGTGGCCCGACGAAAGGAGGGCGTACTTAATGTATTATGCCAGTTATTGTTGAAGTCGGACATGAGTTCTGTTTTTTGCTGAAACGTGTATTGTATTGAATTGCATCGTACTTGACTGAGTAAGATGGAATATGCGAACAATAACGTCGTAATTGAAGTAATCTGTATAGATAGCGGAGAAAGATGGAAGACACTCATGACCTCAGTGTATCACCGTACAACAACACAGCAACTTTGGTAGAAATGCCAAAGCGACAACTAAATAGTCTATGACCGAAGTTGTTGTTAAGTGAGATTATTATTATTATTATTATTCATTTATATATATATATATATATATATATATATATATATATATATATATATAAAACCGGAGCTAATGGCATATTATAGGATGTGTGCCGTATATGTCTGTACACATATATATATATCTGTATACTTATTAATTAAAGGACGTAGTGTTCACTATAAAATTGATACAATAATGTATTCATCGAACCCCTCAGGGGGATACAGGTATTGTATCTATGGGAATTAGCGCTCCCAGGGGGACTATGTGAGGGCCTGAGCTAAAGGTTAGGTAGGCTTCTTTTTGTTGAAATATAATGTTTTTGTTATGTTAAGGACCACCTTTTTTCGGTTCACTGCTGTCCTGTTTTTCAGCACCTACTACTTTCTTCTTCAACTTTTTTCTTGTTTCATGAACTTCTTTCCTAGCTTACTGTTTCTGTGCACCTTGTGCATAGATTCCGCGTTCCCTCAACTCCATACTAAATGGTGCCTTCCTCTTTCCTCTCTTGGAACATCTTTGTCGTGGTTAAGGGAGGCTAAAACTTTCTTATATAATTATAATAATGTATTCATCGAATAAATATGGATGTAAGGCTACTTTTTTCATGTAATTGCACGTTTTACTGTATTGAGGGATTTTCACTGGGAAAAGTGTAGCTACTGGAATGACTACAGCAATACTGCCGATATTCCTGGAGTTACTCAAAGCTATACTTTTAGTTCAACAATGCTCGTTATTCAAATTTTCAACTATTTAGACGTTGATCATGTACAGAGCAATTCGAAAATTAAATAATCTAAGCTAACACGTTCTTTATAACGCAATATGATGTAGCGGTGGTTATTCAAAAATCGTCTGAACAAATCGGTAGGTAAGAGAAAGACAGCACAGCAGATTATGAAAGAGGTGCAAAAAAAAGATTTGTGCGGAAGATTTGTACTTCATGAGCCAATTCTTATAATTTATAATTTGAATTTATACGATGCCCGTAATATATTTATGTATATAAATAGTCCGAAATGAATGTGCATTAAAGATGATGGACATCGTGAAAAACTAATCCTGCTTCCTATGCATGTCGTTCAACGAGTATTCTAAAAGAATTGAAGACTTTCTAGAAGCGGAAAGCATTGTTTGCCAGACTAATTTCATCCTGTGGTTTATTTACGTTGACGAACTATGAACTCGGTGTTTCTTTCTGAAAATATAAAGTAACATCATGAGGACTTTCATTTGATTTATCCTCTAAACACTCGAAAAAAACATCTGAATTTTAGAATTTCAATGAGTATGCAAGTCCTAAACGGAGCTTTGGATTGATAAATATGAAGGTTTTGCTCAGTATGCACACAAATTTTAATTATTACATGGCTATTGAGCATCGCATACAAGATTATCAAAGTTATTCAGTATCATAGTTTCCAGACTATTTAAATATTTTTCACTACGTATGTGCGGAAACCCGGCAGTTCCTGCCATGGTGCAATCGTACGTACGACAGCCAGTGCATCGCTGCCGCGAGTGTGGTGTGGGTCACGTGGTATGGGTGTGGCAACGTCATCAGGTCAAACGTCTCCTATTGGCTGGCTTGTCTAACGGTTGCGAGCAGCTGTCCCCTTTGAAGTGGACCTACCTGTCTTGTGTATATCGTGGTATACGGGCACAACACGGAGATGGGGCTCAGTGCGTGTCAGACACTCAGCGTGACAGGGCGCCGCTATCCACGCTGCGGTCAAGGACGAGTTTCCTCAATATGAGTTTCTTTATCATTCAGCGAGGATGCAATTGAAATACATGCCTAAGAAAAAAACGTATAGCACAGAGTAGCGCAAGTCTGCCATTTAACAGCGCGGTCTTCAGTCGCTGATGATGAAGGTGGTGCTACCCCTCCACTGCAACACCACCTCCACACAGGGACCTAATGCCGGGTGGGCGGGGCTTGGGACGGCAGAAGTGGCTTCACTCGCTTGACTGGCAAAAGATAGCGATGCCGGTTCCATGTATCCAACTTCCTTGGTTGTACCCAACCGGCGCAAAGTTCAGCAGTCATTCATAAGTGCACTGCACGACCATAGCGGCCTCACTAACTCAGCATACCCAATGGAATTAAACTCCATTACACACTTATTACAACGTATAATACCAATAAAACGAAAGGTAAGTATTAATTTAGTTATTTCTTTACCACACAAGAGTTGCATGTCAAACCAGATTAATATATGTCAATGCATATAAATAAATGTTGGGACATTATGTATTTATTAATGGTGCATATGCATTTTGAGATAATGCATATGCATTTTAGAAATTGCATACGCAATTGACCAATTTTTATACAATATTCAAACATGCAATTGCATATGCATTTATGCAAGATGCATAATGTCACAGCCCTGATTATGACCCCTCCTTCCGCGTTGGGTTCTTGCCAAGACGTTCGTTGTAGCGACGACCACTTCGAATGGTGCGCTTCTTTCACCAGCTAGCCATTTTTGAGAACCCATCTAAGATCCTTCCCGAGTTACCTTGCTTTCTGTCATCCCCCAGGGAGCGTATGAGAGTTTTATTATACACTCACAGTTGGAGAATAAATCGATCTTTATAATGAGACTAATTTCAAATTTTTAGGTGCAATAGTTTAGAAATTATGACTCGTCCAAAATGACCAGCTAGCCATTTTTGAGAACCCATCTAAGATCCTTCCCGAGTTACCTTGCTCTCTGTCATCCCCCAGGGAGCGTATGAGAGTTTTATCATACACTCACAGTTGGAGAATAAATCGATCTTTATAATGAGACTAATTTCAAATTTTTAGGTCCAATAGCTTAGAAATTATGACTCGTCCAAAATGACCAGCTAGCCATTTTTGAGAATCCATCTAAGATCCTTCCCGAGTTACCTTGCTCTCTGTCATCCCCCAGGGAGCGTATGAGAGTTTTATTATACACTCAGAGTTGGAGAATAAATCGATCTTTATAATGAGACTAATTTCAAATTTTTAGGTACAATAGTTTAGAAATTATGACTCGTCCAAAATGAGCCTTTTGAAAAATCGGTCGACCATTCAGAGGCTAGGAGAAACTTGCTCTTCATCTTCCTCCAGGGAGCGTATGACAGTTTTATTATACACTCACAGTTGGAGAATAAATCGATCTTTATAGTGAGACTAATTTCAAGTTTTTAGGTGCAATACTTTAGAAATTATGACTCGTCCAAAATGAAGGATCTCGGGAAGGATCTTAGATGGGTTCTCAAAAATGGCTAGCTGGTGTTGTCAAGAAGAAATTCAACAGGTTTACCACTTAAATGGCAATTCAATATCGTAGGCTCTTTAGTAACGGAAATTAGTTTATTCTAAAAAATGAGAATCATTATTTTTATGTACATCAGAGAAATTATGAACAGAGTTAGCGTCACAAGCATAGTTCCTTGGTTTCTGTAGAGTGACTTCGTTTTTTCGCTGCAGAGACTCGCGTGAACTCTGCGTTGAAAAACTGGTCTTCCGACGTTGCCATGACAACCGCGTTGAAAAACTTGTCTTCCGACGTTGCCATGACAACCGCCCCTTTCAGGCTGCACCATGAAAGTGCGGGTTGTGTGAAATTCTTCACGTGTAGGGCTTCCATGTTTAGGTCATCCACGTGTAAGATCAGCCGGAGGAGGCCGTGCTGCAGTCGTAGATTGGCAAACTTTAGAAATGTGGCCTATTTTTCCCCCTGTGTTACATTTCAAATTCACAGCATGGCAATTCTTTGCAAGATGCTTTTGCTTAGCGCCGCAATGTATACATATGTAGTTCGGCTGTAATTTGTCTGTTGTGAAAAACGATGAAGATGAATTCTCACGAATAATATCGTGAGTATCGGAACTTGACTGTTCGATGAGTTTTTCATGTTCAACACTCTCGTTGAACAATTTTCGATCACATTTCTGTAGAACTGCACCGAGAATTTGCGATGAACGTAGACCAGCAACGAAAGCATCTCTCAAGAGACGATCACGACAGCAATTATCGTAGTTGCACGGAGATGCCAAGTCATTTTACGTTTAGCATAACTTTCTATGGATTCATTAACGCATTTCTTTTTGTTTAGAAATGTAACAGATGCGCCGACAATGGATTTCTTCATTTCAAATTGCTGTATTAACTTCTCTTCTAGTTCATCATACGTAGCATCAGTGAATAACGTAGGTTTAATTCTACGTTGTAGATAAGTAATGAAGTTTACTGGCAAAGCTTTAACTAAAATACTAGCTTTTTTACCGCCATTGTTTCCCGCCTTTTGAAAAGAGTCTTCACATTGCACTCTTAATCTGTGTAAAAATTCACACACTGTTTTCACTTCAACATCAAATGGAGGACAGCTAACTGTATAATGCGCCATCTTGGTTTCAGATCACTATTAAAATTTAAATTCCCGTTCGTGATTTGAAATTTTCGTCGCCAAATAATGTTGTGTAATTTCTTTCCAACACAACATGAGGTTTATTTAGCTGTGGCTACAAACTACAGTTTCAGTAGCTTTAGACTACCAAGGCAGGAGAAGGAAACACTCCGGTACGCACGTATCAGTGTACTGTCCTCTGTCGATTACAGACTTCCTCTTAAACCAGCAGTGCCCAGATGTCAGGCAAGAGCGCGTAACAATGACTTCCGAAGCTCGTAAAGGAAGAGCGTAACAAAAGCTTCCGGAGCTCTTACTCACAAAACAAGTGCTTCATTATAACGACGCATATTTTAAAACACAACAAAACCACAATTAGGTTTATATGTAATTAATAAGTAAAAATTTTGCAGTTTTCGTTACACTCAAACGATACCAATTTATCGTCATATTTCTACTTTATCTCATATACCCATGTCTGGATATTATTATAGGGAATACCGAGAATGTGATCGAGAAACCCAAAGTGCTTTTTGTTGTTCTTAGATTGTAACTTGATTTTTCTGATAATTCTGTCAGACAATTAAAAGCTAGGTCATTTTTAGGTTTTCTCTAACTTTTTTATTTCTTAGTTATTCTATATTATTCATTTCCATTACACTGAGCAATTAAGTCATCATTTTGACGTCTAGGGATGAATCTTTTTTGCGATGAAACAAGATAAAAAACTGAAAGCTAAGAAAATTATATTCTCTTGATGCTCTTGACCAGTTTGCACTGAATTTTCAATCTGAATCACTCGATATTTCAGAAAATAAAATCAGCACACTGGCTCACTGTATAAAAAGAGATCTATCGGCACCCCAGTGAGCGTCGCACGTTTATGTATCTCATAATATAAATAGATAAATGAAAATAGCGTACGGAGGCGGGGAGAGAGGGAGCACGCTCGGAGCACCTGATATAAAACTACGAGACTTCTCAACAAAAGACAGCGGCTTTAGCAACGCTTTTTAATTTACGACCCACTATTTTGACTCACGATTGACCACTCCAATGTTGAAATCAGACCCCTAGAATATCAGCCTTCGACAACGATCCAGGAAATCAAGCCCTAATAAATGTCTTCTCGCTAAGGAAGAGATCTGTCGTCTAACTGCTCTACTTGAGAAGTGACAGAGTCTGTTACTCAAGTCTGCCTTTTAGCCCTCTCGGTTCATCCTTTATGTCTCACGACCAGGAGGACTCAAGTCACTTCCCGCTCACTTGTTCTGTCTCTCTCGGCCCAAACCTAAGTGACCGTTAATGTTCTCCTCATAAGAGACTCCAAAGAGGGCATGACCAAAAGAAAGGAGGGGTGAGTAGGGTATGAAGCAACCTTGAGCTGTCACTTAGGCTTTGCCCGGTGCCGCGTATAATCACACGCGTCGAAACGGAACCTGATTACCACAAGCTTTATGCTCGACGACCTCTGCTCTCGTTTTTTTTTTGTCGAGCTTTGGCTGCCTGTTCGAATCTGAGAATTGAGAGGGTGGTTTCCTTCACTACCACATAATGAAATTCGTTTATCCTCCAGTTTTTGCTCACAAACAAATGCCCACCGACAAAAATGCTTCTCACGTCCATTAGACGCACTTTATTATATTAAATACACTCAATTTAAGCCTCCTGCCTTCTTTCGACTGAGACAGAATAAAAGATCTTTTATTCACACTATTAGTCCTTGCCAGTTAGATTTCAACGAGTTGCGAGTTGACTTGAACTTAAAATTGAAGGCCGACAGTGTCGGGGCCTTTGTCACGGCCTACAATTCCCTCCTCAGTACTCACACAAAAAAGTTCAGTGCCTGTGTACCAGACTTGTCCACTAAACTACTTAGGATCCACCAATCCTTGTCACAAACTGCCATAAGACGGCATCACTGGGATAAACAGTACGTCAAGACGCCATCTCCGTGCATTGTTGTTCATTACAGCCCGCTCTACATGACTGGCTCATTTCAGTCACTATCTTTTACTCCAGGCACGTGCAAGAAAAACTTTCATAGTTTCAATGATACTCAAATTACACTCCTGATCTAGTCCAACAATACAGCGCATCTTATAGAGGTTAGGGTAAGTAAAGCGAGACAGTTGGGATTTATATATAGTCAGTAACACACAGCAGGACACAGTAAGTTCACATCACGAACGGTAGCGGTGGAGGGGGGTCCAGCCAAGCCTGAGAACCATGAGCTCAGTTCCATGAGAACCATGAGCTCAGTTTTCAACGTAGAGTACTGTTTAAACACATTCTAACACAAGAGCACTGTAACATTATCAGTATTATACACGTCTACATTCAAGGTGCTACAATAAAGGTTTCAACACTCCTTCTCACATTGAATGTGTGTCAGATGAGACCATTCCTAACTTCGTTTTAATAGGTTTTTCGTCATTAGAACACTCTACAAGAGACCATACTTTGTTTTGATTTATTGACTCCATCTCATTCTCCATAGCTGTCTCCCATAGTTTTGCTTCTGGTCCACTGAGTGCTTCGTGAACACAAGATGGTATATCACGCTCATTTTTCATTAAATACACCCATTCACCAAACCTATCAGGAGCCCGTCGATACCTGGCTGATTGTCTAGGCTCCCCTCCCTCCATCCCAGCCTCTGACTGTTTATGCTCCACCCCTTCGTCAGAGTCTTCTGGTTCTGGTTCTTGATGAAGAAGAGGAAAAGTACCATCATTTACTTCTGAAGGCTCCTTCTCAGTTGGCATCTGCTGAGATTCATTGAACATAACGTCTCTACTCAAAAATATCCTTCTGCTGCTTATGTCATTCAGACGATATCCCTTGGATCCACTTCCATATCCTACAAGAACACACGGTTTAGATTTTGGATCAAGTTTTTCCCTCTCATCTTTGGGGACATGAGCGTACGCACTGCAGCCAAAGGTTCTGAGGTGTTGTACATTGGGCTTGTGTTCAGTTAGGGCTTGATAAGGAGTCATATCATTCCATGCACTAGCAGGGCTCCTATTTTTGACATACACGGCAGTTGATATAGCTTCACCCCAGAAAGATTTTGGTAACTTTGAACCAGACAACATACGAGGCCTGTCGAAAAAGTATCCGACCTTAATTTTTCCCGCGCAAAGTAGTGATTCTAAGGCGGCGCCACTGTGCACGGTGGAAGGAGGAATCTTAATGCGCATGCTTGACTTTTTTCACCGCATTCACTTGGGCCAGTCACTGGCTGGTGGTCGCCAAGTAAGGTGCTGTTCTAAGTATTTGTCGGATTTAGTTTTCTTGCAAGATGACTGAACGAATTGAGCAAAGACACTGCATCAAATTTTGTCAAAAGCTTGGTGATTCTCAAATTGAAACAATTCGTAAGATTCAGCAGGTGTTTGGGGAAGATGCTATGGGTGTAACACAAAACCCAGAAACAAAAAGACAGTCATCCCAATGGAAGCATCCCGAGTCTCCAAGGCCGAAGAAAGCGCGGCAGGTGCGAAGCAAAATCAAGGTGATGCTGACTGTTTTCTTTGATGTCCGTGGAATTGTGCATCACGAATACGCACCGGAAGGACAAACAGTGACAAAGGAGTACTATCAGGATGTTCTCCGGCGACTTCGTGATGCAGTTCGGCGCAAAAGACCAGACATGTGGACTGCGAACAACTGGCACTTGCATCACGACAACGCGCCCGCACATTCATCCCATTTGATCCGCAATTTCTTGGCCAAACATGGAATTACGACCGTTCGCCAACCTCCCTACTCTCCAGACCTGGCTCCTTGCGACTTCTGGTTGTTTCCAAAATTGAAGACACCACTGAAAGGATCCCGTTTTGAGAGTAGAGAAGAGATAATGCGGAACGCGACGACAGAGCTGAACACCATTCCAAAAGAAGACTTCCAGAGGTGTTTCCGGCAGTGGAAGGATCGGTGGGCTAAGTGTGTGGAAGCACAAGGAGCCTACTTTGAAGGGGATTAGGGTCCCAACCCCGTCAGGTTGTTGAAGTATTTTTTCTGGCCAAAGGTCGGATACTTTTTCGACAGGCCTCGTAGCTCTGACAGAGTCAAGGAGAGTTCTATTCATTCTTTCTGCAACTCCATTTTGTCCAGGTGTTTTAGGCACAGTTTTTTCATGGATAATTCCTTCCCTTTTTAGGAATTGTTCAAAGTCATTCGAGACGTATTCCCCACCGTTATCGGAGCGCAGAATTTTTATTTTGTGATCATAGTGATTTTTTACCAGAGATTTGAACTCCTGAAACACTTTAAAAACATCACTCTTATGTTTGATAATGTACACCCACGTATATCTGGAGTGGCCATCTATGAAGGTTACAAAATACCTTCCACTCCCAAGTGATATGGGATTAAGCTTGGCACACATATCACTGTGAATTAGTTCTAAGGGTCGGCGTTCCCTTTTGTGATTTGTTTTGGGGAACGGGAGCCTGTGATTTTTACCATCACAACAGTTTTCACAAAAAATGTTATCTCCACTCACAGAACAATCAAAACCTTTAACAAGATTCTCAGTGGCTAATTTCTTAATATTATTAAATCCTATATGACAGAATCGTTTATGCCACAGAATTTCATCAGAGGAAACGTTCATGCATTTAGAAGCTGAATTAAGGGTGCAATTAAGTTTATACAATTTTCCTACTTTACTACCTAAGGCAATTAGTTTGTGGTCTTTATTTACAATCTTACATGAGCTTTCGTCAAAGTAAACTAAGTTTCCACTTCTGTAATCTGAGGCACAGATAGTAAATTGTAGGCTAAGCCAGGTACATACAAGACATTCTTCACAACACAGGTATCTACTAGACCTTTAGGCAACAACACCATAACTTCAACATCACCTACACCAACACCTTGTAAGTTTCTACCATCACCAACTTCAATGCTAATTGGACTAGATAGCTCATTCAGACAAGAAAAATCATTCTTATTATTACACATGTGTGCTGTTGCTCCGGAATCTATTACCCAACAATTATTGATATTTATCACAGACAATGCACTGATATAATTGGTTTTACCTGCTCCAAAATTTTTCTGGTCTTCTGTGTGGTTCCCATCTTCTTTCTTCAATTTTTCTTGATAGATCCAGCACTTGGCGCGTAGGTGTCCCATTTTTCCGCATTCGAAGCATCTTGAGTTTTTCAATATCGAGGTCACAAGGGATTTTTCACTGAAGTCTGAAGCACTTTCGTTTTTCAGTTTTGCTTCTTCATTCAGAAGGCGCTCTGTCACAATATCCCATGACGGTAGTTTTTCATGAGCTTCCAGTGCAGTCACCAGTGTGGAAAAGTGGTCGGGAAGTGACGACAGCAAGATTATTACACGACTTTCTTCATCAACAGCGTCAGCAATCACACTCAAGGACCCAAATATTTCGACAAATGCTTTGAGATGAGTTTGTGAGTCTTGGTCTTCTTTTAGTTTCATGTTGTAGAGTCTTTTGCGTAGTCTGAACTTGTTAGACCAAGTTTTCTTTTGGAATGTATCTTCAATTTTGTGCCACAGTTGCACAGGGTCAGTAGGATCACCCAAAAAGTACAGTTGACTCGTTTCGACACCAAGCACAATTGTTGCAAGTGCAATGTCACGTTTTTCTTCAAATTTCCTTTGAACAATCTCGTCCGTAGTCTGTGGCATGGTTTCCGTTCCTCGAACCAAGTTCCACAACTTTTCTTTCATCAAGATCATCTTCATGTGCAGCTTCCACGTAGAATAGTTTTTATCATTAAGAGCCGTGAGGCAGTTCTTGGCACTTTCACTTACGGAGCCTGCCATGTTTCTTTCTTTTTCACTGTTTCTGTCTCACACTTACTAACAGATCACCAACGTCTGTTCTCACTGTCCCGGGCTGTTTTTCGCTTCGGGACTTAGGATAACATCACTGAAATTGTTTCTTCGGAAGGTTGACTGGGCCCATAACCTATTGAGGTTAGGGTAAGTAAAGCGAGACAGTTGGGATTTATATATTGTCAGTAACACACAGCAGGACACAGTAAGTTCACATCACGAACGGTAGCGGTGGAGGGGGGTCCAGCCAAGCCTGAGAACCATGAGCTCAGTTCCATGAGAACCATGAGCTCAGTTTTCAACGTAGAGTACTATTTAAACACATTCTAACACAATAGCACTGTAACATTATCAGTATTATACACATATACATCCAAGGTGCTACAATAAAGGTTTCAACACATCTTACTAGCATCTTCAGCACATCTGGCATACCACTCATTCTCTCCATACTGCTCAAACACCACATTCATGAAACTCTCTCTCTCTCTCTTGCTCATACTTACTACACTCCAGCACAAAATGCTCAATTGTTTCCTCCAATCCTCTATCACACTGCTGGCATAGTCTATTATTATTCTCAGCCCACCTCCATGTACACCTATTCACGCTCAATGACTTACACCTCACAGCAAACAAAAGTTGACTTCCAAAACTACCATCATAGAACATCTCACATTTAGATACTTCCGTTTGCAAATACCAGTTAAGTGTAGGCTTTCGCGTCATGCTAAGCTTCCACTTATTCAATCGATACTCTTGTGTTCGTCGCCTCTCAATCTCTTTTTCCACCTCTTGCAGTCCCACTCAGGCCCTTCACCTCCAACATTTATCAAACTCCAGTCATCCACAAGTCTCCCAATTCTAACATGAATAATCTTTTGCATACTTAGTTTCCTTGCATGCCCCCATCATATTTTCTCCCAATAGCTTATACTCAAATTCCATTCAAAAATTTGCTTTACCCACCTGCTAGCCTGCATTCTCTCAAGCCTCACCTTGTAATTCAACACAGCTTTCATCATTCTTTCTGAAAATAAGCTCCACTCTAGGTCACCTCTAATAGCTTCAGTAACTGTCCATTTTGGAGCACCCAATGCTACACGTCCTACCTTATTTTGTATCACATCCAGCTTTTCAAGGTCACTTCCATTCCAAGCAATAGCACTCATACCATATATGACACTAGGTACAGCAACATACTCCCACATTCCTCTCACACATTCATACTAGTTTGCTCTGTATCTGGTCACACTACTTAACCATCCCCTCCACTGCATTGCTTTTGCCACTTTCTCACCCTTAAAGGCCTGTTGACACGAGGAGTGGGCGAGCGCTCCACCGGGAAAGAGAGGCTTAAACCACGCCCATTTTCTCTCGTTTCAGACTCAATGGAGCAGTAGACAACAGTCTGTCTCAGTTTGGTCTTCGTCGAGCGACTCAATGCTTCCCAGTGCAATTTCAGACGCTGAACGTGTAGGGTGAGCGTCTCTGCTCCCTGCCTACACGTTCTCTTGGAAAAGTGGCGTTTAGCTGCCAAAAAAGGACTTTTTTAAGCCAACGCTTCGCCCACATTTTCCTCATTCGTTTTTGTTTCTTCTTTATAGCCGCGACAACTGATAGAGATTGAAAACGCCATTGCCTGTCGCAGAGCCACCTTCGTACGTTCTCTCTCTACCGCTGCTAGGAGCAGACTGAGGATTTTACTTGGAGCAGTCTGCACCTCTGCCACGGTATACTTAAAAGAGGTAGCAGCAAACCAGTCTTTTGGAAAATCGAGTGGTGTGTATGTGACGTCATGGCATCGCACCAATAGCAACGCTTAGATTACATCTGGCAACACTGCTAACCCGAAATCTGGCATCACTGTTAGCGTTACTGGTACGACAATCTTGAATCTAGCCGTGCCGTTCAAACGAAGTGTTGACGAGTCGAGTGAAGTGCAATGTCGCCGCCTCAAGTTAAATTAAAAAGTTTTCAGTTATTTGGTGTCAGAATAATTCTGAAAATTTACCCTAGATATTTCAATGACCTGGTTTCAATTTTAAAGAATTGATTGCGCCGAGTGGAAATGTCCAGTTAAATGATTTTAATGTCGAATTCATGTTTGCAGCCGCCATTTCAAAAACATCGACTACCGAAGAATCCTATCGGCATTAAAGATGCACTAAGTGGTGTTGAAAACTGGTGTTGTGCTGTGGTTTTATGATCACAGGACTTTGGACCTGGAAGGTAAGAAATTTAACTTTGAATATTATTTTAATTTAATTTAAAATGGATTGCTCATAACTGATTTTTTCCCTTGATGAAGTTGCATCTCTCTGTCAAATTTTTGAAAAAGATGCAGTAGACGATTTAAAATTCGATATGCTTGTTCAATAGGAAAATGCTGTTGACTCGCCTGAAATTTGAAGTATAAAGGAAATAAAGAAAGAAGAAAATAATGTGCACAAATTCTATGCAGATTAATGACATACTGTTTATTTTCAAAAAAATTTTAATAGCATTGAGCTTTTCATACTGAAAAGGTAACATAAATCTTGTGATAGGGTGCTATCAGCTCTAATAGTATCTAAATTTTTATGTCTAAATTATTCAGGAAGTAAGATGAGATGACAAATTTGACCAGGTTTACAATAAAAAAACTTCACTGGCATTGTTGAAATTTTGATCTCTCCTTTATGTTGAAATTAGCAAGTAGAAAGCTTAGAACCTGCAGTGCTCAGCATGAAAGTTAGTTTGGACTGCAGACTGTAAAACTTGTGTACTGTATATTGGATGCATTTTCAGAATAGCTTGACTATGTGTGGGCCTGAGCTAAAGGTTAGGTAGGCTTACTTTTTGTTGAAATAGAATAGGTTTTTGTTCTGTTACGGACCATCTTTTTTTGGTTCACTGCTGTCCTGTTTTTCAGCACCTACTACTTTCTTCTTCAATTTTTTCTTGCTTCATGAACTTCTTTCTTAGCTTACTGTTTCTGTGCACCTTGTGCATAAATACCCCCTTCCCTCAACTACATACTAAATGGTGCCTTCCTCCTTCCTTTCTTAGAACATCTTTGTTGTGGTTCTGAGAAGCTAAAATTTTCTTATGTAATAATAATGATAATAATAATAATAAAAATTCAGAGTAGCTTTTTTTTCTTATGTAGCCTATCAAATCTGAAATTTTTAGATTAACTCTTAATAACTGTCTACTTTGTAGCTAAATGTCAAGGTGAAAGATGACAAAAGAGATGCAAAATCTTGTCCATGATTTTCCATTGTTAAGTGCTACTTTTTATGGGAATCATCTTTTTGAAAATGACACTGTTCTAAGCATCCTTGGTAATGCATTTTTATATATATCTAACTGTTGTTCTATGCTTACCATTCATGGTGAGCTGCTATCAATATTTTTTAAGATATGAGGTGCAAATTCATGCTGCTTATCATAATTTTATTGTGAGTGCTTCAAAAATGTCATGTGAAGCAACAGAGCCATGTTTCAAAAAAGCATGTCTTATGTTCATGTCAATGATTGTATTTGTTTTTTGCTCTCCTTTCATGTTTCTTAATAGAAGTAAAATGAGTCTGGTAATCCACTTAGGAATACATACAAGCAAAAATGAAATGGAGAACATTTTCCAAATTAAGGGCTGATTTCTTTACTTGTCATTTTTTATGAGTCTTACTAAATTGGTTTTTGTTTTTTTAGACTTGTTTTTTATATTTAAGGCTATGTGACATTGGGATCGTTATTAAATAACACCAATAAATTGACGTATATCACATAGAGATGCAACTCAGAAAAAACCGTGCTGTTTTAAAAAAAACATGTGGTTTTACAAAAAAATACATGGCTAAAAAAACGTGGATATTTTTTTTCTAATATTTTGTTTGAAAATAACTCAGCAAGGAAAAGAACCACTTTACATTATTTGTTTTCATGTCCGATTATACGATAAAACAACATACTTCTTATTCTTAATTCATGGTTTTCTATGTTTGTATTGAATTTTTTATTATCTGTGGTTTCATGTTTTGATATTTCATTTATTTTACAATGCATGTGAATCACTTTCAACTTCCCAAATAGTGTGTTGTAATAATATATCTTTACTTATGGTCATTGATAGAGATGTGACCAAAAAACCATGCTTTTTTTAAAACATGTTATTTTTACCAAAAAACGACTAAAAAATATGGATATTATTATATTTATGTGACCAAAAACACCAATGCTGTTTTTTACAGAAAAATCATGACTTATTAAAACATGGATATTAATATATTTTACGGGACTTAAAAACCATATTGTTTTTTTTAAACATGTTTATCTCCAAAAAATTTATGACTAAAATAACATGGGTACTATTATCTTTTATGTGACCAAAAAACATGCTTGTTCTTTAAAAAAACATTTTTTTTACAAAAAAGCATGACTAAAATATGTGGATATTAATACATTTTATGTGATCAAAAACCCAATGCGTGTTTTTTGAACAAATTATTGTTTTTTTTACAGAGAAATCATGACTAAAAATCATGGATGTCAATATAATAAATATGACCATATATAACCATGCTGTTTATTTTTAAAACATCTTTTTTTACAAAAAATCATGACTAAAAATGTGTAAATGAATGTACGTTATGTGACCAAAAACCATGCTTTTTGTAGAAAAATGTTTTTTTTTACAAAAAAATGCCCCAAAAATACATATTAATGATTTTTCATAAAAAACATTTTTTTAAACATAGTATGGTTTTTTTGGCTAGATAAAATATGTTAATATCCATATTTTATATTTATGATATATTTTGTATAAATTTTTTAGAAAAATTCATAGTTTTTGGTCACATAAAATATATTAATATCCATTTTCTTCACAGAAGTCATGACCAGAAAATGAATGGTAAAGACTTTTTAAAAAAACTTGTTTCAAACAGATGATTTTTTGGTCAAATTAAATATATTAATATCCATATTTTTTAGACATATTTTTTGTAAAAAAATTGTCAATATGCAGGTTGATGCGCTAAAGGAAATTAAAAATTCCGCACCAAAATATTAGCGGGACTGGGGTTACTGGGGTAGTGAATATTAAAATCGATATGCAGTTGACATCAGTTTCAATATGGCGGGCACCGTAGAACATTAGCAAAAGCGTAGGAGTGAATACTGTAGATTCAAGTATTCACTTCCCCAGCCCTGCTAGTATTTTTGGGTGAAAACGTTTATTGTGTTATTAACTAAAACATCCTAGAAGTGGGTTCAGGCTCCGCAGGGTTGGCTAATGATAAATTACATGTACCCAAACCTACTTTAACAGCTCCAGCTCAAGCGCGCAACTGACTGGAACTGACTGCCATGAAAGACAAAAATTTTGAAGTTGCATAACTCAAAAATAATGCATCTGCAAGCAGAATGTCATTCATGTAATTTTTAATTTCTGTGAGCGAATTAAACTGTAAATTGACTAAAAAATGTGAAAAAAAATCAGCATGGTTTTATGGTCACATAAAATATATTAATATTCATGTTATACCAATGTTTTTTTTAAAGCGTGATTTTTTATTTTCAATTTTTTGGTCACATGAAATATATTAATATCCAGTTTCTTAGTCATGTTTTTTAGGAAAATAAAACATGTTTTTAGAAAAAACAGCATGGTTTTTTGGTCACATGAAATACATTAATATCAATGTTCTTCAGTTGTGATTTTTTGTAATAAAAATATCAAAAGGAAACCATACAGTAAAAGTGGTGGCAGATAACCCACAATCACCAAAAGGAGTCTTAAGAGGAACAGCAGGAGCCACAGAACTTAAATAGATGGAGCCAAAATTCAGAGCTTACTACCTCTACTATGTCTAATCTTTTGGTCACATTAAAGTAAAATCAAAGTAGAGGTAGTAAGCTCTAAATTTTGACTTCATCAATATAAGTTCTGTGTCTCCTGCTGTTCTTCTTAGACTTCTCTAGGTAATTGTATGTTATCTGCCACACTTTTACAGTATGGTTTTCTTATGATGTTTTTATTACAAAAAATCTTGACTAAAGAACATGGATATTAATGTATTTTATGTGACCAAAAATAAACAAACATATACCTAACAAAATTTGGGTGTGTGCAAAAAAAACAAAAAAAACACACAAAAAACACGTTTTTTTGCAAATAAACCGCCATCAAATAAAACCGTTGTTTTGCATGACTAATATCACCCAACAATAACTGTTAATGAAAAATTGTGAGAACCAGCGTGAGTGTGTTACCTTGTTTGTTTGTACTTGAACCTATGTACAGTACTTCTCTGCCTTATTTGTTGTACTTGATGCTATGTACAGTACTTCACTGCCTATTACATTTAATTTTTCCTTTTTTCTCTTATTTTTTAATTTTTCCACAGCTCCTTTTTGCTCTTTTCCCCTATCACTTTCTCCCTTTTGACTCCTTGTATTTTTACATTCTGTATTACACTATAGTTTATCATTGCCTCCATTTCCTTGTGTATGCATTTCAATATTGCTCACCTGCATCTTGATTTATCATATTTCCACTGACAAATTTCAATCTGTACCCTTACTACCAACTAAAATGTGTGCTCATTGAGCCAAAAACAAATTCAAAAACTGCTAACTTGAGAAATTCACTCATTTTTATTTGCCTTTCAGGTTCCGGATGAAACTGAAATAATTTCAACGTCATCAAGGTGGATGAAGAGGAGCTAAAGGCTGCTGCGGTATTCAACTGAACCACCAATATTAGAGGAATTTTTGCTGCAGGAAGTGGAAGATGCTGCCTCTAGAGCTCCGGTTACCTCGTCATGAAAACAGACATGCATCACCAGCAGCTGAAAAAATTCTTTGACTCACTGCACTATAAGTTGTTCCATTTTCAGTGAGCAAGTTTCCTGTTTCCACCTTTCTATGTCGTTTCAAAGGTATATTCGGTCTGTTGATCTGCAGAAGGGACTTGAATTGTGCAGTAAATCTTTCGTGCTATTATTTTCTATTAGAGGCTCTTGCAGTATCTGTTGAATCAAATCAGTTACTTACTAGGCTTCAGCTAAAATGTTTGTGAATTAATTCATGATAGCTGCCCTAAACATCCCACCTACTGTTCCAAAATAAAAATGAAAAGAAAGTTTTCTTCAGATATAGAACATTATAGTCAATCAGAGCTCACGATAGAGCTCTGCAGGGTACCTTTTCTGTGATGCACAAGTGATTCACTGCACTTTTCTCCTGAGTCCTTGTTCTCATGTTCTAGGGTGAAATATAATAAATTTTGTTGTATAACATGATTCAGTTCGTTTTAAATCGTTTCTGGAATATAATTACATGGGTGTAGGCTGCTGGCAATAGTGTTATGGACACATTGGGCGGATATGTTGCAGAGCAGCTGTTTGAATGTACTTCTGTGTGCACAATTAATTTATGCCTATAGTACTGTTATTTCATTAGAATCAATTACGTGCGAGTTACTGTTTCCTCCTGTAAAACCCATGACTTCCCCGTTGCTGTATGTACTGCAACACTTCATACATTCCGATTGAAATATAACAAAGCTTAATTTTAGTGGTAGTGTTACTTACTCGATTACTCAGCTGTAAACCAAATTAACACAAAAAAAATGATTGAGATAAGGCAAAATTTCTGTGTGACATAATTTGTCTCTCTCATTTGGTAGCCAAGTGGAGCCAGTAAATTTGGACTTGAAAGTAAACTTATATTTGTGTTTCCTGGATGGCCTGGTGCTATTCCTGTCTGCTGTGGCCAAACTTGAGACATTTAGTCAGGCATGCTGAGGCTCATCATTCTGTCCGAGGCACCATACAACCTACATTTGTACAAATATCTGCGCACTACTCGCTCTCAGCTCAGTAGTGGCGTTAATTAAACTCCCAATGACTCTTAATGAACAACAACTTAGTTTTCGACTTGTGCTAGCCTTATTTTGTTATTGTCAGATGAATTTAAGGCTATGAAGTGTTATATTGTATCAAGCGTGTGATAAACCTATTTTCTTTGCCTGTTTATAATTTAAGGCTGTGAACTATTATGTCGTTCATCTGTTCTCGCTTACAACACATTAATGGATGGTAGTGCAAGGTTTATTTGTTAATTTGGTTCGGTGTATTGCTAGGGTCAAGCATTATAAGTAAGCATTACTATCTACGCGCTACACATATTTGTTATCCTTGTTTTCTTCGCGTAATTGGAACTCGGCAAAAAAAATTGGATGTACTCATTGAAACCTTTGCATTCTTATGACATATTCATTGTTTGGTTTTTAAATGAATTATTTGATAAGCTTTAGACTGGCTGTGAAAATACACACGTAACTAGAGTTATGCTTACCTTTCAAGTTTTTGCATTCTACGGCTTACGGCTTACCTATTCGTATGTTAGAATAGGTACACTGCCCGGCAGTCTCTACAAAGGTAACGTAATTGTTAAAAAGTAATCTGGAGTGTTGTCTTGTTATTAAACAACGCAGTTTGCTTCTGAGCGTGCCGATTAATTTACTTCTGCTTATTGATGATCATACAATTGTGTGTAAGAACTATTTTACCGTTTTGAATGATTGATTTGGAACATGCATCCAATAGTTGGTGAAAGATGCGTCGTAGGCTTCCCACTCGCACTGAGCTAGAAGAACCGGTACCCAAATAGTAAGTTTGACGTGAACCGGTCTTTCTAATGTTTATCTTTATAGTCTATTAAAAATGTGAGGGACCAAGCTAAAGGTTAGGTAGGCTTTCTTTTTGCCAAAATAACATAGGTTTTTGTTTTGTTACGGACCATCTTTTTTTGGTTCACTGCTGTCCTGTTTTTTCAGCACCTACTACTTTCTTCTTCAACTTTGATCTTGTTTCATGAACTTCTTTCTCATCTTACTGTTTCTATGCCCTTTCTGCATAGATTCTGCGTTCCCCTAATTCCATACTAAATGGGACCTTCTTCCTTCCTCCCTTTGGATCTCATTTGTTGAGGAGATGTAGGCTTAAACTAACTAATAATCTAATCTGTAGTCTATTATGATATATTTTTTCCTTTTTGATTTTAACAGTTCATTTTTTTATTTAATACTTCTTTATTTACTGGTATGCCCCTCAGGGGGTACAACTATTGTATCTGTGGGAATTAACGCTCCTAGGGGGACTATGTGAGGGCCCGAGCTAAACTTTAGGTAGGCTTCCTTCTTTTTGAAATGGAATAGGTTTTGTTTTGTTGTGGACCATTTTTTTTAAATTCACTGCTGCCTTGTTTTTCAGCTCCTACTACTTTCTTCTTCAACTTTTTCTTGTTTCATGAACTTCTTTCTTAGCTTACTATTTCTGTGCCCCTTGTGCATAGATTCCGAGTTCCATCAACTCCATAATAAATGGTGCCTTCCTCCTTCCTCTCTTGGAACATCTTTGTCGTGGTTAAGGGAGGCTAATACTATCTTATATAATAATAATAATAATAATAATAAAAATAATGAAAATAATAATAACTTACTGGTATGCAGAGCACTAGTCCTGATGTTTGAAGATAGCGCTTATGCATTAGGAGGGCTGCCATTTGCGCTCTGTGATGTTTAGCAAGTCATTATGTACGACTACATCTTACCTAGATTTAAATGCTCAGTTTTATGTTGTCTTGGGTGTACATTTCGGAATTTATTAGCCGGAAAATGTTAAACGTGCCTTGAGTGGTCGGTGGGGTACCAATTATTGTTTTTGATGAAAAAAATAGTTTATTTAATTCATTATCGTCAAAATTTTACGTAACATCGAGATATTAGAAACGAAATTTATTTTTAAGTAATAGGAATATTTATTCAGGGACGAGTTGTTGGCTCATATTTTGTTCCTATCCTTATAGAACAAGTGATGTAAAGTCCAGAGCTGAGAGTTTAGTAGGCCTTCTTTTTGTTCAAATTAAAATGCTTCGTTTCCTTAGGTTAAGACCAAATTTTTTTGGTTCATTGGTGTCCTGTTTTTCATCACCTATGACTTTCTTCTTCAGGTTTAATTTTGTTTCATAACCTTACTCCTCAATTCATTGTTCCTATACTGAGGTTCTCTTGTGTGGAAACACCCTTTGTATTAATTATGCAGTTCCTTTCAACTCCGGTGCTTGGCGTTTCCTCCTCTCTTTGAACGGTTGCATTGTAGTAAGGGAATGGAAGCTAAACCCAAGTCGGAATTCAATCTATAGAACTAGTCAGTTTTTATAATAAAAACTTGATGTTCTATGTGAGAATATGTAAAGTCCCCCGACTGTGTCACTTTGAGCAGCTTTGTTGTGGTAAGGAAGACTGAATCTATGTCGTAACCTAATCTGTAGAACTAGTCAGTTTTCATTATGAAAACTGGGTGTTTTATGGAAGGAGATTCAAAGTCCCACGACTAACGTAAGCCATCAATTTAGTGAGAATAGAAAACGTTTTTGATTCCGTTGCAGATCATCTTTCGATTCACTGCTGTCATTATTTGTTTTTAATTAGCGATTGAACTATTCATAATTTTTCAACATGAAAATATTGTGGCGTAACTCGTGAGTGATATTGAATGCGGTAGCCCTTTAAGGGAAACACAGATTGGAATGAACAAAAGTAACGGATTTTTATTCACTCTTCCCCCTCAGAGGGACACAACTATTGCATCCATGGGAATTAGCACTCCCTCGGGGAAAATGTGAGGGCCCGAGCTGAGAGTTGGGTAGGCTTTCCTTTCGTTTAAATGAAATGTCTTTCTTGTGTTAAGGAACATTTTTTTTGGTTCACAGCTGTCCTGTTTTTCAGCACCTACTACATCTTCAAATTTGATCTTGTTTCATAATCTTCTTTCATAACTTACTGTTTCCATGCCCTTTCTGCATAGATTCCGCGTTCCCTTAACTCCATACTGAATGGTGCCTTCCTCCTTGCTCTTTTTGGATCGCATTTGTTGCTGCGGGTAGGAAGGCTAAAACTAACGACTAATCTAATCTATCCTTCTCTCTTTGGATCGCCTATGTTGCGGATAGGGAGGTTTAAACTAACTAATAATCTCATTTAATAACGTGTGTGATGGAGTCTTGGGTAGGAACAAATCTTGTGCATACATTCCCCGTTGTGTCAAGTTCATATTGAATGATTTCTAACTTCCTTTGTTTGGACTTTGTTGCGGTAGCGAGGCCTGTACTACCAATAATCTAACCTTGAAATATTTTGTATAGTTTGTACCAACTTTTTTTCGGTCCATTGCCATCCTATTCTCTGCAACCTTACATATCCATGGTAGATTTTTCATTGTAAATTTCATACCTTGATGCTTCCATCCAAAACATATTTGAGAACACACCTCGTGCATAGATTTCCTGATTTCTTATTTCTACACCGATTGGTGCCTTATTCCTTCCTGTTTATGAAACACCATTTTTTGTGGGGAGAAGTTATGAAATGATGTAATATTCATCTAGATTTTCGGTATTTTATCATTTATTCATATCATCATTGCAACAATGTGAACGCGAGTAATTATAACTTCCCCTCACAACGATAACAATAATCAAAGCTCTCTGTTCTTAGCGCTTCCATGGGAAATGTACAAGTTCTTGAGCGAAAGGTTAGGTAAGCCTTTCGTTAAAATACAGTAGTCTTTAGGATTTTTTGACCATTTTTTCGGTTCACTGCTGTCCTGTTTTTCAGCACCTATTACTTTCTTCGTCTACTTCTGTCTCTTTTCATAAACTTCTTTCTTAACTCACTGCTTCTATTTCCCTTAACTCCAAAACTAAATGGTGCCTTCTTATCGGAAGTCTTTTTTTAGCTTAGAAGTTTAGATGCTGAAAAAGGATATACAACTGTAAATCGATACTCCTGCTCATTCAGTTCGTGAACTTACATGCAGAATATATCGCAGGTTTTATTTCAAATAAATATCTGAAACTGAATCTTATATTATCCTTTTTTTACGATTAAACACAGCGCGCAATAGTCAGCTTCATCTGCATGGAAAAAGTATTAAAACGTTTTGTATGATTGAATAAAGTAAATTTTCCTACAGTTTGGATAGAGCTGTCTATTTATGAAGCTGCCGGAATGATAAAATTGAAGATCGATAACCTTTTAGTTCTGGTAGATTTGTAAGTATCAGGACGGAATTCAATTTTTAAAAAATCCAAATCCGTTATCTGCGGAGGCACGCCGGCAGTCGGCCATGTTGTTGATCGTACGTCTGGCAGGGCAGAGTACGCTACGTAGTAGTAGTACGCTGCCGCCGCCGCTGACGTCATGGTGTGTAGGTGACGTCATCTGGCTTGATTGAAATGAAGCCTCCTATTGGCTAATCGAATTAGCGAATGTGCGTGGCTGTCCCCGTAGAAGTGACGGTACCTCCTTTAGTCTACCATGACCTCTGCCATGGTCCGTGTGGACACCCTGACTCGAACAAGCATTTTACTGAGCTCGTGGTGAAGCGCTCGCACACTCCACGTGTCAGCAGGCCTTTAGTTCTAGTGCATCCATCTTCACTTATCATACAACCTAGATATTTGTATTCTTTTGTTCTACCTATTCTGATTTCTCCAATATTCCACTGTCTGTCTCTATCAGTCTCATTACTATTTATAACCATAACCTTACTCTTATCAGCACCAAAGTTCATCTTGAAATCTGTACTATATCCCTTCACAATGTCAAGCATCCTTTGTAGTTCATGACCACATTTACTAACCACAACATCATCATCAGCATACAATAAACAGCTCAGTCTCTCATTACCAATGTCGCGTCTTACAAGACGTGAATTTTGGATAACCTTGTGGCAACATCACCGCGGACGATACGCGCAGGTCCGCAAACTCAGCGTAGCGGCTTTGTTTGGCTGCAGCCGTCAAGTTGAAAAGTTCTCACTATTTATAGTTCTCCCAGTTTAATTGTGTGTGTAAGAAATATTGCTTAGAGTATTCGTACCCCGAATTTAGTCTCTCATATGTGTTGTCGCTGTGTCAGATAGTGGTGAACAGCCGGTTCCTAGAGCATTCAATCATGCTTCTGGCAACCGGCGAACCACCTATATCGAGTCAGACTAGCCATTGTGATTTTGTGAATTCCTAGTGTTTTCTCTAGCCAGTATGCCGCATTGTGATGCTGGGAACTTGATAATTTAGGTATGTAAATTAAGGTAGCCAGCAGTCTAAGAGAAGTTGCAGCTTTTTTCTGTTTTTATGTAACTACAAAATGGCTGCAGCCAACATTTCCTGGAAGTAAGATTAACTGTTGAACTGGCGCCTCATTAAATGTAAACAGCTAATCAAAACTAAGAACTTCATATATTGACAGTGCACAGCTCAGATTATTTATTTTTTGCTTAGAAATAAAATACATTTTTGAATGTCAATAATGTGTCGGCTCCTCACCCACGCGCTGTGCTGAGCAAGCTGCGCCAGTCAGTAGAGTGGAAGCCTAGAGCTAAAGCATTCAAACTAGAATGAGAACGTGTTCAAAAATTTTTGACCACTGCCTATATGATTTTGTGTACTCAAGATGATATCAGCAACTGGGTACTTGTTTTGCCCGGGGATAGTTCACCTATAATTTAAATTGAGCAATCTAAATTTTTGACATGAGAGATAGCCAGGATGATGTCTGTAATATAGCGAGTAATGTAAGTTCTAGTTAGAGAGACCTAAAGGTGGCAACGCTCTATACGGCAAGATCACAGTCAGTTCTTGATTGGTCGTAGCCAGCTAAACAGTACTTGTTGGCTGCAAGTGTGTATATAGATTATCTTAAGTGGCATGTAACTACACCTAAGCTATTTCTAACTACCTACTACTAATTCTATGCTACCCTATCCTATTGTTTCCATCTATCTCTTCTCTTACCTCACTGGCGACGAGGATTTTAGTAGAACTACTGGGAGAGGCTAGACTAGTGAAGGAACTCAGAATTATTTAGTGATCATAGTATTGGTGCTGTAGATTTTAGTTTCACAAGGTGTGTCAAGCTGTGTAAAAATGCCAATGCTAGGCTCAGTGGGAGAGTTCAATCATGTAGAGGAAGAATTCTCTGAATATGAATTTAGACTAAACTGCTTCCTGAGTATCAACAAAGTAGAAGAAACAAAGAAAGCCCACACATTTATTGCTCTGGTGGGTCCTAAAATTGTAAGACTAACAAAAGATCTCCTGTCCCCTAAAAGACTTTTAGATGCTACCTATGATGAGATCATGGAAGCGTTAAGACGGCATTTTGAGCCGACACGCAACCAGATCTTTGAGAGATTTAGGTTCCACAAGCGGAACCAGAAACAAGGGGAGAGCATTGCTGATTTTGGGGCTATCTTGAAGACCCTTTCAGATACCTGTAATTTTAAACAGGAAGTGCTAGAAGAAAAACTTCTAGACAGGTTCATACCGGGGGTGGCCAGTAATGATTTTCAAAATTGTTTGCTGAATAAAGCTGACCTGACAGGGCAAAAAGCCGTGGATCTAGCAACTGCCAAAGAAACCCAACGGAGAGAAACAGTGGTGTTGAGACAACCTAATTCCATACTAAATGTTGGTCAGTCTAGAGTACAGAGGCGGTTTTCCAGTCGTAGTCTCGAAGTGATCGAGTAACCCTCGGAGTTACGCGGGTTACTCGATCTGTCAAAAACAGTGTTTCCAAAGGTGATCCGTCGCCAAGATTGCTTTTAGGAACACCGGTTAGTGTCACCCGAGTAACTTTTACCACATCCTCATTTTGAAAAGGATTATTATCGGGTTGGGTTATGACGTCACTAATGTTTATCAACAAAGTGTTAGGCGGGAATTTGCTTATGGAATGACATATTCGTATGTACTTATAAATGAGTGATTTTTAAAGATAAAATTGAAAGATTTATCAATTATTTTTAGTATTTAATCATACTGTGTGAAGTTTTTGAGTACTAAAGGGGTAAATTATTTGAAATAAATGTTAAATGTGTACTCACTCAGTGTTGACTTTATGCCATTTATTGCAAGGCTGAAGAGAATAAATTACCATCCAAATTCAAATATTTCTCATTGTACAAAAACTAAGCATGTGTGTAATCAATTTCTTTAAATGATTCAACATTTATTCTTCTTCGATGTGAATTTGTTTCTAAATTTCTTTTCACTCTTTTGTGAACTAACTTTTCCCTATGAAGGATGAAAACTATCAAATGCATTTTAAAATTTCATTTCTTATTCAAAATATAAAGCTTGACAGATTATTTGCTAATATGTTATATGTTGAGGAGAGGACCATAATTGATTTCCCACTTTTTAGTGCCTATTCAAAGCCAATTAGATGTGAATAAACAATTTTTCTTCTATGCACTTTCCGTCGGAAAGTAATATTTAATGAGTTATAGCCGAATGTTGCTTTTGTCTCTGCTCACCCCGCGGAGCCTGAACCCACTACTAGGATCTCTTAGTTGATAACACAATAGAAATTATTACCCAAAAATAACGAGTTATAGCGGTATGTAAACTTCCGTTTTAGATGACGGGAATGCGCTCGATCATTCGAGCGCGTCGGAAGAGAGATTCCATTGTAGTGCTGCCATCCAACTCTCTACTTCCCACTTCAAGTTATTCCCGCTTCAAACACTGGAGTTGCAGTAACTAATTTACCATTTTAACTTGTTAAATACTCATTTCCAACAGAAGTGCATAGAAGAAAAATTGTTCTTTATATCTAATCAACTATGTTTAGGCACCAAAAAGTGGAAAATCGATTATGGTCCTCTCCTAAATATTAACCGCAAATATTCTTCTACTGTAAAAAGCTTAGAAGACTAGATCTCTAAAAATACCATTGACTGGTTAAAGTTTGATAAAATCTACAATACAATTCATATTGTAAGTCTAACATTTTTTAATTCAGATATTTTTATTTCATGTTGTAGTGATTATCTAACACTCAAAAAAGTTTAATTATTGAATGGTTTGCCTAAGCTACATGTGAGAAATTTATCATTGTATCAGCATAAATGTTCTCTTTGTTCCACACACACACATTCATTAAAGAGCCCATACATAACCTTTCACAAACCCTCTAACTTTTAAACACCACGATCACTACTTTATTTACCAACCAACAACTCCCAAAAACCATAAGACATCACTCAACCGGTCGAAAATTATTCTATCCACCTCTTCTTATACGACACTATCACCAAACCTTTCTGATGGGAACCTCATTAATACTATTATAATCACTAAACCCTAATGTTAATAATAATGCACTCTAATCACCACGGCTACCGGAAACAATTAAACCAACCTAAGATAAAATATCATAACCTTGCCTCACCTAACCTAACCTAACCAACGCGTCATGCATCTTTCACACATTCCCTCATCACGGTTCACCAACCAAACACAAAGAATTCTGATAAACAATCTCCATTACTCTAGACAACATCTTTACCTTTCTATAGATACACAACATCATCATTTTCACTAACACCATCGCCACTTTTCGATACACTCTCTTCAAAGGTAGCAACTTAATGCAAACACTGAAAGTCAATTCCAAATAAACTTTCCAAACATCATAAACAAAAGTCCGTTCATATTCCACCATCCGACTGTAATTACGACACATTTAAAGCCGTTCAAACAGAAATTATTTACGAGCATAACTTTTTCACAACTGCATCATCAGTAATACACTTGTTCCAAATAATCTAAAGCATAACGTCATTTATCTTCTTTTCCCCCCTCAAAAATGTAAGCATAATTCTTAAATTACATAAACTATCCAATCTCATCACAGTCCATCCAAATCTAACCAAACCTATATTAACGACAATTCTAACCAAACACTAATACACACCAACACATCCAAAACTAACACAACAGACCGTGCGTAAACCTACAATTATTCTCGAGGGAAATTTATTGACACAAATATATTTTGTGCCACTACTGAAATTCTAAAAAGGAATCGACTACCCAAAGCACTTGCCTTCCGATACAATAAAGGAAAATATTATTCAAGTCTTACTGACAATAACCGGAAAACTCCAAAACCACTCAAGTTTAAACACCATCTCAAATATGAAAAACACATTCAGTAATATAACGTTATACTTGAAGCAAGAACAAACACTAATAACATCTAATAATTGTACAACAGCTGCATTCATCACCCACGCACAGTAAATTAACCAAACACACACCAGAATCAACACCTTCATTAAATATTCAATCCCAACATTGAATGTCATTCACTCACACAACTGCAATAAACCCCACAGAAAGTACTGTAACATTTCAATCTTAATTAGAAGAATCAAACTCAAACCTAGCGTCAGCGATTTGAAAGTCCTTCAATTTCAAGCAAATACAAAAAACTAACCACAAAAATTATTTTCCCCAACTCATTAAGCACTCCCAACCTAAGATTCGAATTAGAAATCAATTACCAACATTTATTTGGCAATTTATCGAATTGTTCTCCCCTTCAAATTTCCCTACAATCTGTACACACACACACACACACACACACACACACACACACACAAACATTTGATTCAACTGTGATCATTTGATGTTTGTCTCAAATCCTTACCATAGTCACTTTGATTCGATAACCAATCAAATGATCGAAAATCTGTTCCAAAATGTATTTTAGACATTCAAATGTGTTCAACAAAAACCTGATGAATTCCAGTTTAAATATCTTGTAAGCCATCTCATTTGAAGGCTTACAAAGCGCACCACTACTCCCGCCAATTTCTCCTTTGAGATAACTTCTCGCCAAAATAACCATGCCATCGCTCAAGCTCACCACGCTCCAGAATGAACGACTCTCGCAACAATATTTCCTCTTTAAACTCCTGACGCGCGTACTTCCCCATTTTCATCAGTTACTCACAACATTACACAAATAAAAATCTCCATCAACACTGAACAATTAGCATTTTCTCTCCCAACTTTCTCGTACACCCTTTCAAATAATCACCCCTGGCCCTTCGTGGTCATTTTTATCCTCTCATATTGCCGAAGGAAAAATAGCATTCCTACACCTTAAAGTTAAGATTTTCCCATATGCGACGACGCTATCTATACTTCTATTCCCTGAATCTTGGAATAACTCAGCCTTAAACACAAAATAAGTGCAAAACCTGGCAAATTCTTCTTCTCATCCACATAACTCTACATTCCATCTTTTATCTCACAACGCATTCATTTTGCAGCCCCCAAGCCGTTCAAACAGGTTTCCAACTCTCCAAATGTTCACCTTCATTGCCTTCCCACATGTCCACAACCACGAAATACCCAACATATTCCCAACGCTACTCCACACAATGTTCCCAACCAACATAATCCTAACGTCACACACACATACACACTCTTTTGCTAATTTCAATTCTCATTTCACCCACAAACTCCTCAAATATCCCTTGACATAACTTTACTCCAATTCATATCATCTTTCACCTTTTATCTGCACCCTACACCTATGAGCTTGCTGCATGAAAGCGTAGTTCAGCACCGTTATCAAAATCGAAAGAAACAACAACTAGATCTTCCAATCAGTTCCCTAATAAATAATTGCCCTCTTTCAGCACCTATTATTTTGTCATCACAATGGAAAGAAATCTTAGGTACAGCCTTTTACATTGGTTCATGTCCCAAACCTACCTAACTGATAATCAAAACGATTCAACTCAATCATTTCGACGATTAATTTCCCCTGCAGATTTTTCTTACCGTTCAACAACTGTTATACTTTATACCGATTCCAGCCAAAAAATTTAAAAGCCTCACCGGGTTTCACAGTAAAAAATGCTCCGAATGCTCGGCAACGTTCTTCAAAATCAAAAGAACAATTCTTTTTACTATAATTCAGGAGCAAAAATATCATATTCGGTCACGATCAATTTAACTTATTAAACCATGTGCTCAATTTTTCTTTTCTATAAACTACTCGCTCCATTTCTTACTCAACTACCGTCAAAATAATCTCACCCCAAACTCATAAGCAAGCAAGCATTATTAGCCACTTAGGTTCTTCGATTCCTCAACCCTTTTTTTCACATTCAATCAAAGAAAAAACAATAGACTTTTCAAATTTTGTTCAATCTGCCTACCATATTCAAACAAATTCCTTCTCGGAAGCACCAATTTTGTTCATAAAAAATGACTACACAATAAATAGCCTCATTATATCTTGCAGCAAAAGTATCCTCTCACTCCTATTCTAGACTTTAATGCTAGTATGTACATCAATTTTAAATTATCCCTTTTTTCTCCTTCCTCAACATGCGTGAAATTCGAATCCTGAAAAATACCCCTTTTCAAACCGTACTACATTCATATACAAACTTCTTCGTTGCGACGCAGATAAATAAGCCCAACTTTTCACAGTTACGAGCCTATAAATAAGACCCTCGATTAGAAACTGGTCACTGCTTACTCCGACTTGTCTCGTGTATCATTCAGTGCTAAGATCGTATTCGTTATTTGTTTGTCTTCATAGGCTCCAGGCAAGGTGAGAATGCAACTTTTGATGAATTATGTGAATATTTCCAGTGAACTATGGTCGATGAATGATTAAATTATATTTTATGTGAAGTCTGCCAGTTCCTTCCCAAGTGCTACACCATGGTGTTAAGATTTCTGCTAGTCCCATTTAAATCGGCGTATAAGTTCTACTGAATGTGAGGTTAATCTTTTCAAGCAAGTGTGCCTATCTCTATGTCCTGTCGCAACCTTTCTACCAAAATGACTCTCTCTACCATGCATTCGTGTCGTCGAGCAATTCCTTTTATTGCGCCCATACTTTCCTGACACTTTCAGGTTATACTGAGCCTCTACTTTCAAACGCTATTAAAGCCTTGATTACCATTTCCTGAAGATCTAATCCATAACCTTAGACTTGGCTAAGCTTCTAAAATTATCCTCGCACGCTTTCTCCATTTCTGGGATTCCTGCATGTATTACGCCTGATGTTGAATAATCAAACGTGTGATATCTGTCCCTTTCTCTCTCCTTACCGCCTGTATAATTGGCAGACATGGTTGTTCCTTCTTTGCCGTCCTTCGTGTCGTATATTCCCCACTCTATATTGCTGGCGCATAATTTTCCGTATTATATCCGTTTTTCACTTTGCTGCCGTACTCCCTAGCGATCTTTTTAAAAATCGCCCGACTGCTTTGAATAATATACACGATTGTGTTCCGCAGAAATTATTTTCCAAATATCAGAAATTTGGCCATCATTCTAAGTTCAAAAGTAGACCCCATTTAATGTGTGCCATTTACCTATCTGAGCGGCTCGACCCATATTGAGATGCCCCATCCTAGCACAATTCTCGGGCTCTCAATAGAACAAATCTTGATATTCGTGCAAAGTTTCCCTATATATGCCTAATTGTTATTACTGTTAGAAGTCACATTAGACCCTACTTTATGAATTGACCCAAAGGTGACGCAATTGAGAGGGACTGTGTCAATTTAAATATCTTGTACTGTTTTCGCCTTCCTAAACTAATTATAAACTCAAAATGACCCAGTCGCCAATGAATCTATTAGCACTGGCACATTCTGCTCTGAAAATTATTCTTACTCTTGAAACTCTTTTCTTGTAAGAGTCCTAATACTTTCATGTTTAGTGATTCAGTTCAACTATGTTTGTATATAGCGTTCCCCTGCTGGGCAAAATGATCATTTGTTGGTAGCAGAACTGCTATACCCGCTTCTTTGTGCTTCATAGCACACTGCGGTCGTACAAATTTAAAGCTTCTGCCTTGAACTATTCTTCAATTTCCTCCATTGCCCGTAGATCGATAAGTGTCTACAATTTTACTTCCTTCAAATTGAATTAGTCACGCACTTAACTCGTCCTCTCGAACCAGCTTTCCTTTTTCAATTGAACTTGCATTCATCTTTAAGTACTTGTGCTAAACTTCCTGTCCTGTCGCATACTTCAATCCCAAGTGATTCGCTCTACCTTCTACTCGTGTTGCTAAATATTTATTTAACGCCCATATATTCCCCGACATTTCAAAGTTAAATTATTAACTTCATTTTAAAAACGTCAAATATATTTGTTGTTGAACGTCTTGGTTTCGTCTCCGAACATTTCTGCGCCTATAAACGGTTTGTTTCTTAGATTGTTAGTCGCAAAATTTGGAAATATTTTTTCCGGCTTGAATAAATTTTAATTCTTAATGAATATGAAAATTCAATTGCAAGATACCATTTCATCTCGCATGGTAACAATTAGTTTGCCTAAACATCACGAAACGGATAAATGTCGTGGATTGACACCGGTAGACAAGTGCTCAATTTACCTCGCGGTACACATGTACCCAATACGCAATGAACGTGTTGAACTTGGACGTTCTAATACCCAAATAAAATTGCTTGAAAATCAAAACTAAACGCCTTCATTCATTTCCTATAAACTTTGATTCTTCTATCAAATGACTACGTGACTATTTTCTATACCCTGAATTATCTCTTGAAGGAATACGCATCATCTCATAAACTCCTGTCCTACCCCACTGATCAAAATATTTAGACCTAGAAAGTACAGCGAATACACTTCTAATGCTAATCTGACTTTCCTATTGTGCAAAATTCTTCTAACCACAATCACTAATTTCTACTTTTCCCGTCGTCAGATACCAACCGGAGCTCTATCCAACGCTACTAGCGCTCCAAGCACCTGCTTCCAGCAAATGTGAGTAAACCATAGATTTCTGAGCCACATCGTAAAGGGAAAGTTTCCTAAATAATCATGCGAGCACCTACTTTGAAAGTTGACGAATTTCCCCACTTCTCCCCGATCGCGAACGTAAAAACTTCTGCGTAAGTGGCGTTTTGTCGTGAAAGCAATGAAATATGTACTTGAATAGCGTAGATGATAACCTTCCACATCCTCGTGGAAATTTTGCCTAAGTTTCAAATTTCGAGGAAATTATTTACTCGAACTTTCATCCCGTAAACATATAATAAAAATCCTGCAAAACTTGCCTTGTAGCTCCGGATACGGTCAATCACTAGCCGCAAATTGCAATTCACCGTTCTCGTCCTAAACAAATCTAATTAAAACGGTTTCTAATAAGCTCGTACGCCAAATTCTTTTTCCAACGAATGTTCAAAATCTTGCCCCCTAATTATGGTTTGTAGTATGAATAGAATTTTGCCAAAGTTTCCTCGACGGAATGAAAGGTTCATTTTTGACGTCCGAATAAACTTCTTCCCGCGTATTTCACTGCAGTTAAGTAAACCTGTAATTAGAAATCAAATAAGTACCTGTTGGCAACACAATTATACCAACCAGAATTTTATGGTACCCAGAATCCGTTTTTCTGGCAATGTTAGCACCAAAATCCTGGCCCTATATCTTCAATCGCATCATGTTCATTCAATAGATGATATCTTCTAAGTTTTACGATTTATTTTTACCCAAATGTAACTAGAATAATTCAGATTTTTAGAGTTAGCCTCAGGTAAACCGTCTACCGACGAAAAAAAATTACTGAACCGTTACTTGTCCATTTTTCAAATTAGTGCGTGTTACGTTTGCTCAACACCTGTGCAAACCTATTAACTGTTGAAGGATGACTTGTGCAGAGCACTTAACCTTAATCACAATTGCCGCTAACCTCTCCATGCACACGGCATTCCTTGCCACATTTCAAAATGCACAGACCCTCCGAATACGGAACTTGCTTGTAAATCAAACTAAAACTTCCAAGCCCCTGCAACGCTTTTTTCCTTGTTTGATGCAAAATTCATTTCCAGATGATGCAAGAACTCGTCAACGCGGGGCAAATGGACGAGGCCCTGCTATGGCCGTTGCGGCCGCACGTACGTCGACCAACCTGGACCTTGTCATGAAAGGCAAAGGAGCAGACCTGGAATTTCGACGGCTGTCGGCCCTTGTGCTCAGTATTAAAGCGCCTAAGTCCGACGCCAGGCCGCTAAAATACACCAACAAAGAGAAGATTTTACCCTATAATCGCCTGATTCTATGCAGGTCAGTCAAGTTAATTAACCAACAGCAACTTAATCTAATTTTTTCCTCCAGTAACAAACGAAGCACAACGCGTTCTTAATTAACCATTTCCGCTTCAACGAACTACTGAAGCAAATAAGCTAATTCTTGACGCAATCAAGAAGACGTCGAAATCGGTGAAGGGGTGTAAATTTTGATCACACAAACATTTGTCCGTATCGCGTGAGCAAATTTTTTTTTTCTCTAACTACAACCTTCAGTCCGAAAAAAAAATTGACTTTCTCCCCTAAGTTTCTGAAATTCAATTCCCAGCAGTCTCCTAGAAACAACTACCTAAAAGCTGCTGACCAATTAATAAAGACTGAATTTCAACGTTCTCTCCTTATCACTAATACGTCCCCACTCTGTCGTTGCCATATACTTCCGCTAACTACATTACAACTAGAAAATTGATCAAGCCTATAATCTCATCAGTCCCATGTTCTGGTCATTCTTGCGACCATTGTTTCGTTAAGCTTTCATACCTTGTATCATGACGCACACTCAATCTAACGTATTTTAGAAATATTCTAAACAATTTTTCTCCTTGCAGAGACTTGCCAACGGGAAAAAGTTTCTATCTCCTCGCAAAAGATGCGACCGAAACCGAGCTCTTCTTCTGCACGCTCCCCAATACTTCATTCCACGGCCAGCAAGTTGTTCTGTATGAACCCGAATACTCGGGAGAGCGTATCTTAGAAATACCTCTACTTTCCTTACACGAGCCGCTAGTGCCAATATCATCGAACCCCGATAACTTTGCCTTAGACGTTGTAGTTTTTGATGCCGGTAAAACCGGCATAAGAACTTTTCTCATTTCATCTTTAAATCTAGAGCTCGTGTTCGCAAACCTGTCAAACAGCTTGCCCATCTAAATTTTGCGACGGGTACCACACCAAAGCAATTACTTGCCCACAAATAACAGCCCTGCCGGCATCTACAACTCCAAGCCGGGTGCTAAGCTGCAAAGTTAAGGCCCGGCTACACTAGGTGTTTCTTCGTGCAACTCACGCGCGACTCGCCCTAATTTGACGCATGCACGTCGCATGCACGTCGCATGCACGTCGCATGCACGTCGCATGCACGTCGCATGCACGTCGCATGCACGTCGCATGCACGTCGCATGCACGTCGCATGCACGTCGCATGCACGTCGCATGCACGTCGCATGCACGAGTGCTGCATGAACTTCGACGGTGTGCGGTTTTTGACGCGTCTTCTTGTGCAGCAAGCATCTGTGGCGCGTAGTTAGGAGTGAACTACACATCATTTCAGGGTCATCGCCCGACAGCTCTCCCATTTTGCAGTTGTTCTTTATCATGGAGTGTTCTATTGTACTTCTGTCTATTGCTTGCGCTTTCTACAACGAGTGATTGGGCACGCGAGCTGGTGCTCCAGCTCAGAGACCAATTTAAAGTAAAGGAATGCCTCTGAAACGTCAAAAATTCAACATATAAGATATAGAGTTATAAGAATTTGCTTACAAAGCTAGGTTAACATCTCTAGACATTGAGAAGGCATTGACAGTTGATATAACCACTATTATAAAAGTAGCCGCGTCCATCCGTCTGTGTGACTCCCCCTTCTAATCGATAGCTTTGATGGCAACAAGGATAAAGCTTAAGAAATACAAGAAATTATTCAACTGCATTATTTTTCTGGGGCGATTAAATTCCCTTTCATTTGGATTATGGTATCCAGAATACGCAATCACCATATTTTTACAAATATAAATTTTCTTTGAAGCTTTCTCTGTTGAAATTCATCATTTGGCTTTGATAATTCTAATTGATAATGCGAAAAAATGTTTTAAATTCGTTTGACCAGTAACCTTGCTACCATTTAGTATGAAGCCCAAGATTTGAAACTTGAGTTATCGTTTTCGAGATTGTGATTTCCTTGAAAAGCTCGGAAGAGATAATAGACATTACAGAATAAAATTCCACCAAAAGAGGCCACCACGGATAGAAATGTTTTCAGGCTCAATTGACATTCCGAGCTTAGTTTTATGCTTGCTAAACAGAGGACATGTAACTTTTCGTTGTGGTGTAACACCGTCATTTTGAACTAGTAAAAATAAAATTCATACATTGCAGACTCAGTAGTTTTAGGCTGAACAAAATGTTCAGCATTTAAAAAAATCGAAGCAGGTACAGAGGAGGTACAGCGACTGACCCAATCTTGCTATGAAATGTTGTCATTTCTTAATGATGGGTAGAGGGACGGCGGTCAACATCAAATTTGCATAGTCAAGTAGTCGCTCAGGTAAGTCATGTGTATTATTTATTTGTATATAGAAAATATACAAGTTGAATAATTCTTCCCATTGCATTTGTACCTGAGTGAATAAAACCAAAATCAAAAATGAATACCGTGGATATATTTTTGAAATATATAGCATTTATTTAGAGTAAATCAACCCTGTTTCTTGTTAATTAGAAAGCTTAACCCGAAATTAGAATGAAACATAGTTGGGTAGTTATGTCTTTGATTGACTGTAAATTACTTATACATGAAGGAAATAGATAGGTAGCGTGAGTCACTTGTCGTTCTTTTTTTCTTCCCTATCGCACATGCGATAGCTACTAACCGGAGCGCACGTTCATCTACATACGTACTCTCCGAGCCGCAGCATTCAACTGATTACTGACCCCGCTGCTCCGCGTACTGTAGTGCAGGGCTGCCAATGAGACTTTTACAAAAACCCAAGATCATGGGTCTAAAAAACCCAAGATCTAAAATTAAAACCCAAGATTACCAAAATACAAAAAAATACATGATATTTAAAGTGTTTTTTCTTTCTGTGCGAACAAATTGCAATCATAGGTAGAAAAACATTGAAAAAGTGATTATTACGAAGGATAAAATGCCACAAACTACCAACTAAAGCAGGTTTTTGCTATTTTAGCAATAAAAAGTACAAGCATATTACTGTTAGAAAAAAAACGGAGTTTCAAGCTCTTAAGCATTAAACAATGTTTCTACGTTATTGGAACACACGAATTCGATGCGTCGAAATTAATAGAGGCCATTTAATTTCAACACCTGTAACAAGACTAGTTTGTTGAATAAAAGTTAAGCATTAATTTATGGCTTGTTATTAATATCCTACAATACCTCTGGCGAAAAGTTCCTAACAAATTGTAAAAATGAGGCTTCTAAATTTAATGAAATAACTACTGTGGATGGCTTGGCGTAAATTTTCAACCGAAAATTAAATTGCAGACCTTTTTCTCAACTGTACAATGCTTGCTGGCTTTATTGCAAAAATTACAAAAACTGCTATAATGGGGTCGGAATTTTATAGAGTAGAGATAACATTGGCGCCCATGTAGTATCCAACTTTAAGTTTTAAAGTTTCTTTAAGTCATTTGAACTCGAAAAGTTGGGAGTTTTGGCAAATTATCATTCGTTAAAATCGATTTATTTTGAGTTTTCTTTAATAAGTTGAAATATGTTCGCACAAAAACACCTTGAATTGTACAAAAAATACATATACTCACGTATAATTATAATTACATGAATCATCGAATGTAGATTAAGTAACATTAAGAGTACATTGCCCTCAATCACTTATTTCGACTAGTGACATGGGTATTACAATACTCATGTGGGTGTATCATCTAAGTGCATTAATTTTAAGATATTTTAAACACCAATGATGGTACTTTTGAACCATCTCTATTGGAAATAAACTGTTTCTTTTTTCTCTATTATACGTTTGAGAGATTAATATTTATTTTATCAAAAGCTGTACCATCAAGAATTACCTAGGAAAGTTTCGTTTGCTTCATCGACAGATTTTCGGCTTTTTACTATCAGGAAATGCAACCTCACAGACCTCAATGTTAGCAACGGGTAGATTATGTGCTACGAAATAGACTGCAACCTTATCTCACTCCTCGCTTTTTGTTGGCTTTCAGTTTTTCTCTTTTTTTAAGATATAGAGTGATACTCGTGCTTCCTTTAGCAACAGAAAATTTTTTCATGACTAAAAGAAACTTTATATTTCAACGACCTAGACTCATTTTTATTTTTTAGTGTCACTTTGCATGCCTTGCAGTAGGTAACTGAGTCTTCGTCGTTGCAGTCATGCTCAAACCACTTTTTTTTATTCCGTTTCACTGGCCCATTCTTCCTTGAAGCACAGAGCATTCCATTTGCTCTTCTTTGCTGGCATAATTTCTTCAGTCACTTTTTTAATTTGAATGAACAGAGTTCATTAGAAGATAATCCCTTCAAATTTGAGTTTAATCGAAAAATGCAGATTTTCAAATCAAACTACCGACGAAAATCACATACCAAATGCAGTAACGCGACTGGCACACGCCACACACACTCTAATCAGTTTATTTTTGACACAGTGGCGCGCGCTCAGCAGATTGTGATTTGTTACAGGTCACGGTTATGGTACGAGTTCATACGCTAAGTGCTCTTACAGGTTGTGACAGGCATGCAACGCATTTCTATCGCATAACGAAACCTTTAAGCGCAATAAAAAGAAGGCGTTTGTACGTAATAATTTAACTTTGAGAAATTTCTGTGCACCATGATTGAAGTATGAGGCTCAAAACCCAAGATTATCTACATATTCGAAAACAAAACCCAAGAACCCAAAGTACATCGTAAAAACCCAAGATCTTGGGTTAAAACCCAAGCATTGGCAGCCCTGCTGTAGTGTAGCCGCTCAGGCATGCAGAAGTTAAGAAATGCCTGAGATTCGCGCAGTAAAAAACGCATAGTGTAGCCGGGCCTTAAGAAATGTAATTTTCTTTGCCATGAACTGCATCAATAGTCCGCAAGAAATGTAAATTCTCTTTGCCATGAACTGCATCAATAGTCCGCAAGAAATGTAAATTTTCTTTGCCATGAACTGTATCAATAGTCGGTAAGAAATGTAAATTTTCTTCGCCATGAACTGTATCAATAGTCTGTAAGATATGTAAATTTTCTTCGCCATGAACTGTATCAATAGTCTGTAACACTTTGACCGCAGCGTGACCCACCGGTGGTTCACGGAGGTAATTTTCACAACGCTGCAGACCGACCAGTAGTCACAAACACAATTTCCATAAATACTTAATCAAAGCTAAATGAAGGCACGATCCAGTTCATGTTTGCTATTTTCAACATCGCGCGCTGCAGTTGACTTTTAATTTGAGTTTGGTGTTGAACTTAATATTTAGTAGTTGCGGTTAAAGTGGTAAGATATGTAAATTTTCTTCTCCATGAACTGTGTCAATAGTCTGTCAGATATGTAAATTTTCTCTATCAACTCCGTCAATAAAGTTTAAAATGTGTAAATTTTCTTTGCTATAGACTCTATCAATAAAGTCTAAAATGTTAGATTTTCTCTACTATAAACTCCATCAATAAAGTCAGGAAGAAATCCCAATTTTCTTAAAATCGTCCTTAATTTTAATTGAATTGAATTTGTTCAGAACTTGATTTAGTTTTTGATACTAGTGTCACCCGAGCTGACACTACTGTTACATATGCAACTTGGTTGTACGTGCAGCATTGATTTCAACCATATTACCACTGTGATAGAAAACTAACTCAATTTCTTGACAAATTAAATTTCTACAAATAATCTTCACTAATAGAACTAGGTACGAACATCTTAATCTTTCGTTAAGATTCCTAGTACTTTGTTCGTAGAATTGATGTGCGTTCGACGCCTGATCTTTCAGATCAGCTGATATTGAACATTGATCCACACAGCTGAAGAGAAAGACTAGCCAGTTTGAACAAATGGCACGAGTTCCAGATCGATCTCGTTTGAGACTAGCAATAGCATTTGCCCTAGTCGCACGAAGATTACACAAAAAAATGAACAGTTTTCGCCTCCGCCACGCGACATTCCACCAGAAGTTCGTAACAGGCATTAAGCCACAGACTCGTCAATGCGCTCTACGACGCAGACTTCAGTTTAGAGCAATGAAACCCCAGTCTGAAAAAAGTAACCTCCAGATATCCTGGATCGCTCAGTTCTTGTGTAAAGCGTAGATACTCAAACTTCTGGCGCTTCGCGACCACAAACTTCCTATTTCAGTCACTTCCAATGACGATTGTTGTAATCGCTATCTCGCGCAATCTCTCGAAACATTCAATGTCCTTTGATCGTCGGACTATCGTCAAGTTTTTACTTCATTCCAATGTCGGTTTTTCCCGTTTCGAACGTTTACTTTTACGGTAGAATTTGGTCTCGATTAAATTGTCCATTACCCCTACCTATCCGCCACAAAGTCGATCAGAAAGAGACAAAGGTGAACGCCATTTCATATACAGTCGAGAAACGCAGAATCTATGCACGAAGAGCATAGCAAAAGTGACTTCAAAATTTTGAAACGTCAAGTTGAAAACGTACGTGCTGAAAAAAAGGTATTGAACCGAAAGATATTTCTTAAGTCATATTTTATTTCGTCAAAAAGACAGACCTAACTCACAGCTCGGGCCCTCACATTTTCCCCCAAAGTGTAGAATTTGATATACTACACTGAACATCTATTGATATAAATTTAGTTAACTATTGGTCTCTTTAACACTAACTTGAATAGGCTACAAAATTGAAGACTTCTGAACTCCTCCCTTCTCGTCGCCGCCGAAACACACTATAAATATATTGAAACTTCGTCTATCCTCATCACAAACTTTAGTGGCTCAACTGCAAATTGGTCAAATGACAAATTCAGCCAGTGTTAGTTAACATACCATTGCGTTAGCCTTAACTTTACGAAGGTCAATTAACTTTCGCTTTGGACACAATTTAAATCAAACGTTGCCATGAACGTGTCTACTTAAACTTGTTGAAATTCATTTCTGCTCTCTACAGTTTTACGAACAGTCCAAATTTCTCAAATCTTGTACCCTTCGAGGAAACCTGGTGGTTTCAAACATTAAAAGATCACACGCCTTCACATTCGACATTCCTCAAAAAAGTCGTTTTTAATCGTGTACACGGCCTCAACTGCCTAATTTCATCTTTTAAACACTCGTTCAAATATTGCCTGGCCTGAAAGTTCCTGAAAATATGCACCAAGTGCTAAATCATTCGTGGCATTTTTTATCCACGAACACTACACTAATTACTGAAACTCCTATCGACCAACTTCTCTTTCATTCGCTTTCCTAACTCCACGTTTAAAAACTTCGTTTCAAATTTTTTCCCACCACTACATTCCGTCTTGCACATTGCAGCGCCTCAAAAAGAAAAAAAAACCCCGAGTCATGTTCGACCGAAATGAACCAATTGAACTAGCACAAACTATACGCTTCAGATGCCTTGAATTTAAATTGGACAGTTTTCAGCGCCGTTTTACTCTTTTAGAATGCGCCACGATACAGTTGGTTCTTCATAAGCGTATATATGGTCTCTCTATCAGGAGAATTCAAATTAAATCAGATCAGTTCAATTTGTAAAATTCTTTATTCTTTATTCATCACTTAATTAGAAGGCAAGCCGCTCTACGCACATAAACGAACAACCATATCGTTCCACTACTTGCTCAAGAAAATAACAATACAGTTAATTCAACATTTTAATTATTATTGATTTAAATAATTGATCTCTACTTCCCCAAATTTACATCTCCCAATATATGCCTAAATTGATCAACAAATAAGTTAACACAATATACACCCGGTGAATTCTCAAATTAAATGCCCGACCTGCAGAAAGTCAAAGATCAATAAAAAAAACACAATGCACAATAGAAATACAAAAAGTGCACATAAGAACTTTCAACTTGAAACATCATCAAATTTAAAAAAAAACCTAGAATGAACTCCCCTAACTGCAAAAAACACGTTCCAAAGAGAGATAGAAGGAAGCCACCATTTGGCTAACCGTTAAAGGAATGCAACACACACATACACACACACACACACAACACACACACTGCCGGTTTCGCATATACATTACAAAACTGTATAGTCATTTTCACACGCAAACTCACATAGCAGCAAGCCGAATTTTCTCACCTTATACCCCACAGCTAAAATTTCAGCCTGAAATCTTACATTTTCCGATATTCATTTAAAATAAAATACCTACAACCCCCACAGTTTTTTCTCAACATTTAACACTTGGTAGCAACTGCTACCGTTTCCTTCCCAAATTCTGTTTACCAACTATTTACATAATTAGGTTAAATACATTCAAATTTCCCTCACAATTTGAATTCGAAAAGAGAAACAACAAACTTCACATGTAGCATGAATTTGAAAAATTTTACATTACATTATCATTATCTCTACAAAAAAAGTGCATCGAAAACAGGAAGAAGAAAGCAAGCATTTAGTAAGGAGATAGCGGAATCTATGTACAAAAAACATGAAAACAGACAATAGACAAAGAAGTTCACGAAACAAGATAAACTTGAGTCGTAAAATAAAAGATGCTGAAAACATGACAACAATAAACAAAAAAAAATTGTCTTTCACATGGCTAAACCTATTTTATTTCAACAAAAACGAAACCTGCCTAACTCTCACTACGTGCCCTCACACATTCTCACCCTGCGAGTGCTAATTCCCATAGATAACATAGTTATATTCCCCTGAAAGAAGAAGAAGAAGAGTTAAAAACTGCGAACCCATTCATAACCCATGTTGCCTCACTCCCACTAAAGACATTCGAATACCATCTTGCATGCTTATTGTTATTATTATTATTTTCATTATTATTTAAGAAAGTTTCAACCTGCCTTAATCCCGACAAAGATGTTCTAAGAGAGGAAAGAAGAAGACACCATTTAGTATGGAGTTAAGGGAACGCGGAATCTATGCACAAGGTGCGCACAAACAGTAAGCTAGGAAAGAAGTTCATGAAACAAGAAAAAATTTGAAAACGAATGTAGCAATTAATGAACCAAAAAAGATGGTCCGTTAAAAAACAAAAGCCTATTTTATTCCAACATAAAGGAAGCCTACCTAAACTTTCGGTCGGGCCCTCACATCGTTCCCCTAGGAGCGCTAATTCCCGTAAATACAATACTTGTATCCCCCTGAGGGGACCTTCTTACATGCTGACAAAATCAAAATCACCTACATTAATTATTCTGCCAATATGCAAAACTATGAAGTAACATAAAATCGAATGAACCATACCATTTCAACAACATGACAATATACCTAAAGTTCAGGTCGAGTCTTACAAATCTACATCCACAGTATTTCATTCCCACGCACAATTGGGTAACCAATCTTCTCCCAGACTTGACATGTTAGGACTTTAGCCAAATTAGCTTTGTTTATTGCAGTGAATGACGTAGAACTTCACCTGTGAGCAACTGTCCCAAAAAGCAAGAACAACGTTTCCGTTTGTTACAAATACCTCAGTCACGGCAGAGTGATGGCTGTGAGCGGCGTGAGATGGCGGGTGTGAGCAGCAAGCCGTGCTGACATGCGCAGCAGGATAAAAAGTGTGGGCAACAAGAATATAATTATTGTGTCTCCGTGTATAAAGTACATTATTAGCAAAAGCTGTGTGTGATGGCTGTGATTTACATAAATTTATTTATTCAGTGTGGTATATTTGCAGACTTAATTAACCATACCACCAAATTTATTGGCATAGAACCTCTTGCATTGTAAAGCAACTCGCCTATTCTTATAGGAAAATTTTGAAAAAAAATCCTGCATATGTAGCGAATTTAGTGCTGATGAAGTTCACATATATAAGGCTCTTGGCATAATTCACACTTCCTCCCAAACATCACCGGTTTTTGCTTCATTACGAGTGAGTTCACCTGCTTTACGGAATGAGGAAGAGGATATTTTGTTCTTGGGAGAACAGATTGTGTTAGCACATATTGACTGCCAAAATTAAAGTCTCTTTGAATCCAGTATTCCTCAATTATCTTGTTCATAAATATTTGAAAAACTAGGCTGCTTTCCATCAGGAGTTTATTTTAACTTCAATCAGAGTAGCAGGAGAGTAAATTAGTGCGGTGGAAAGAACCTCAAAGGTTAAGGTTAGGTTAGGTTAACATCGGCATCTTTGAGATGCTTTATTTCCAATCAAACAAACAAACAAAAACCGTTTATTTCCAAGTTGTCACATGAGATACACATGCCAACATATTGGCTTTTAAAAGTTCCTTAATATAAGACGTCCTAAAACAAAAGATCCATACGAGGAGTATTAATTGACAAACCATCCGAGGTGTAAAAATAGATAAGCCATACGAGGCATAATAATCGACAAACTATACGAGGTGTACTAATAGATAAACTATCAGAGGTGTACAAATAGATAGACCATACGAGGCATATTAATAGACATAATATACGAGGCGTACTATAATAGACAAACCACACGTGGTGTGCTAATAGTCTAACAAAGTTCCATACGAGGAATACTAATTGACAAACCATACGAGGTGTACAAATAGTTAAGCCGTACGAGGCATAATAATAGACAAACTATACGAGATGTAATATTAGACAATACTATCATAAGTGTACAGATAGATAGACCATACGAGGCATATTAATAGAAAAAATATACGAGGCGTACTAATAGACAAACCATACGGGTCGTGCTAATAGTTTAACTCTGTCAAGGGTAGTTGAATGAGAAATGAGAAATATTATCTCTTGGATATTTTATATTCCAAGAGATTCCGGTACAGCGCTTCTTGCCTTTTTTTTCCTACTTCGATAATTTCAACTAAGAACTTGGCAGTTTCGAAGAATTCTTTAGTAGTTTTCGAATTATTATTTATATGATGTGAGGGCCCGACAAGCCTGATACATATGATCTTAGCATTGGTTTTTCAAATGTCTTATAACTAACCCTATATGTAGGACACCATGACGGTTCCCCCGTAAAGCCGGTACCCATTTCCGACACCTGGGTTGAGTGGGGTATTGTGCTTGAGCTTTCCCTTATACCCAACAGGGAAAATCTCCGTGCCAGCGCCGGGATACGAACCAGCGACTCCAACATACGAGCCTGATCCCTTAACCACTGTACCACGAAGAGCAATCTGAATATGAATTTTTAGTAGAGCTTGCTGTATAACAAATTGTTCAATACTTATGCAAGACAGAAAACTAGTAAATGCTGATGCTGGTAGTTATTTTATATAATTTGTGAATATGTTGCTCTATCCTCTCATTATTCATTTAAGTTATTGAAAAATAGCTTTAAAAATATTTCTCTTATTCATGAACAATTGAATGCCAAGCACCTTTAAAATTAGTAATTTTTTCATATTCAAGTGTGAGAAATTTTTTCTGAGCAAGTATAAGCTAACTGCATCATTTTGGGTGGCTGGTAGTGTTAATGATGAAAAAGTTCTCAAATATTAACGTCTTTTATTTGGCAGTAACAAAAAAATTGAAAAATTTTTACTTATATCTCAACTTTTGTACGTCATGCGTGCTTCATACTCGTATTTCTAGTCAGACTGAAGAATTTTTTCTTGCTTTAGCCACAATCTGAATGGTAGCCAAGTTAAAAGATACCTGCTGAGTTAGTCGATGCATTGCACAAATTTTCATCTACGTGGTCATTGAGTCATGCTGTCCACTATTTCATTGTAAAAGAATTGACATGGTAATTTTTTATATTGTGTCGTTTCAAAGAACTTATGGTATTAAAGAATTGTACTGAGTGCAAATTGGCTGTGATACTTCATTTCTTTTGTAAGGTCTCATCATTTTGAAGTATTTTAGGGATCATTTCGTTTATAATTGACATGTCATCTAAAAAATAAACTGTTTACAAATTACTTTAAGCTAACTAGGTTAGCTTAAAGCTAACACACTAGGTGCTCTCTGTGGCACAGCGGTTAAGGGATCGGACTTGCATACTGGAAGTCGCGGGTTCGTATCCCGGCGCTGGCGCAGAGATTTTCCCCGTTGGGTATAAGGGAAAGCTCCTGCACAATACCCCACTCAACCCAGGTGTCGGAAATGGGTACCGGCTTTACGGGGGAACCGTCATGGTGTCCTATATATAGGGTTAGTTGTAAGACATTTGAAAAACCAATGCTAAGATCATATGTATCAGGCTTGATTGGAAATAAAGCATCCCAAAGATGCCGACGTTAACCTTTAACTAGAGCTTGAGCTTGAATTTTTTCAAAATAGATGGCTTTCTTTTCTATTTTTTTTATTAAACTACCTGTGATATTTCTGAATTCTAAATAAATTTAGAGATTATCGTGCATGAATTTAAGGTCTTGCATGAACATTCGCGTTTCTTCAGTTATTGTATGTGAAATGTGTGCATATATGGAATAAAGGTCCGAATTTCTGTTAATCGAGTTTTTATTGTCAAATTTCAAAGCTACTCGTTTTTTTCCATTTCACTGTATTCAGCGAAGAACTATGTATACTTTTTATACCAGGATTAAAATGCTTATACTGAAGTGTGAAGCAACTAAGTAATGCATCTAAATAAGCTATGCAGTAATTATGTTATTGGTTTAAATGAAACACAAAAAAGTTAGCTCTTTTATTGAAAATAAATAAACAAAAATTATGAAACTAGGGAAGTAGACACATCACTGCGGTAATGACTTAGAAATTTTTTAGCTTCCATGGAACTACAACAAGTTAGGTCATGCTGGCAGAAAATACTTTCAATGATTTTTTAACATCGAGTGGCAAATCAAGATGATTCTATCTAAAATATTACAATACATAGATTTTAATATAATTACTCGTCGGACATTATATTAAAAGAGTTATAGGAAACCATATCAAAATACTATGGCTGGGTAAGAGAGTATACAATAATTACCCAACCGCATGCTACCTACACGGATTAAATACTTTGTTGTTTTACAGTGAAATTCTTGAAAATAGTAATATTTGAAGAAAGCCTCGTGAAAACAGAAAATTCTACCGCAGGCTAACTTTTACATCAGAGTCATTATTTACTAAATCCATCATCAAATACAATAATTCTTCCTCAATTTTAAGAAGATTGCTAACAAATAATAAGGCAGAAGCTACTAAAGTTTAATTAAAAGTTGTAAACTGAGTGAAATAACTAGATATGCCGGAGCATTTATGTTCATATTGATAATGAGTAATAACGATTAATGTACATTGCTTAAAAAGATGGCGAACAACATATTCAATTAAAAATTCTTCGTTGTGTGTGAACAGAAAAATCTGCAGTTCCTAATGCAATTAAATAATTTGAACGAATAAATATTAGATCAAACATTCAATAGCAAGGCAGAGCTATATCCGCTGACGGTTACGTCATAGTAACTGTAATATTAAAAATTAATGACCAATTTAAATACACGTGGGCTTGTAATAGGTCAATTGTTGATCATTTATTGATTCAAAAATTTATTTTCAACACACTTCTTTCACACAAATCATTACGTCAACTATCAGTTGATGCAATCTGTTTGTAAACATTGCTTGAGTAACCTCAAAATCGTGTTCACAGTTGCATTTTCGGATCTGGTCGAGAGTTACCGCGATGAGAGTTACGCGGGTAACTCTCGGGGTTATGACTGGAAAACCGCCTCAGCAAACTGCTAACAAGCCTCAGGGCAAAACTCAGGCTCAAGCTAGCCCCAAATCAGCATGCAGCGGCTGTGGTAATCTGCACTGGCATAGAGATTGCCCCTATAAAGACAGTGTTTCTCATGGTTGTGGTACAAAAGGCCATCTTAAGAAATGTTGCTTCAAAGTAAAGAACCAGAAATCTGCTAAAGGCAACAAAAATAAATTTGTGCATGCTATGCATGAAAAAAGGGGGAGGGAACGCCACCCTAATCCTAATAGAACTAACAATGCAGCCAGTGCTGACTACCCTGTTGCTATTCAGGGCTGCTACTGGGATATTTTCTCAATTGCCAAAGGAGGGAAACCCCCCATTAAAATTAAATTATTGCTAAACAACACCCCACTGAAAATGGAGGTAGACACTGGTGCTACCAGGTCTATCCTATCAAAAGCTGCATATTTCAAGTTGCCCATCAAGACAATACCCGAGTTGAGGCCTTCTGATGTTAAGCTGAGGACTTATGATGGAGCTGAACTAGTAGTTTGTGGGGAGAATAGGACTAACATCCAGCGTGAGGCTAGTGGTGGGGCTCCTCAGCTAGTAACTATTGTAGTGGTAGACAGGGGAGGCCCAGCCTTGCTGGGTAGGGATCTAAATGATTCCCTAGGGTTAACTATAGTAGCAAATGAAGTACACAAACTGACTACTTACCCTGAAGATTTAGCAAAAAAATTCCCCGACCTTTTTCAACCAGTTCTAGGTTGCTTTAAGGGAAGGAATTTCAAGATTGAGGTGGACCCATCAGTACCACCAAAGTTTTGTAAGGCCAGGAACGTGCCTTACACACTTAGACCTAAGGTGGAGGCAGAAATAGATAGACTGGTGCAGGAAGGGATCCTCACCTCTGTACAGTACTCTAGATGGGCAGCGGCTATTGTTCCCGTGCTCAAGACTGATCAAAGCATCCGAATCTGTGGGGACTACAAACTAACTGTCAATAGTGCCACTAGGCTTGATACCTACCCTATACCCAGTGTGGAAGATTTACTTAGTGAGTTAGCCGGAGGAGTTATATACTCCAAGCTAGACATGTCTCAAGCGTACGCCCAACTTCCGTTGGACGACGAATCTAAAGAACTCACCATGATCAACACCCATAGAGGTCTGTTTGCTTATAAAAGGCTAAGCTTCGGCATTGCCTCGGCACCTGGACTCTTTCAGCGTGCCATGGAAGGACTATTGCAGGGCCTCCCAGGAGTGTTTTGCTACCTGGACGACTTACTAATTAGTGCTACTAATGAGCAAGAGCACTCCAAGCGTCTCCATCAAGTCTTATCTAAACTACAGGAGGCAGGGCTAAAGCTGAAAATGGAGAAGTGTCAGATAGGAGCATCACAAGTATCCTACCTTGGATATCAGATTGACAAGGATGGGTTGCACCACACGGCCAAGAAGGTAGCCGCTATCCGGAATGCCCCAGCTCCTACTAATGTGACTCAGCTGAGGGCTTATCTAGGGCTCTTGAATTTTTACAGGAAATTTTTAAAACCCTTATGCGACTATGTTGGAGCCCCTAAATTTAAACAATTTAAACAATTTATTTACCACAGGTGATACAGAGGTAGAATTTTTCTTAAGTCTAGTACAATGGTCAAATTTGAGTAGAGCTACCTGTGGGCTCGAACAAGTTCAGCGACTTCTAGGGCATCCTACCATCACGTTATTCTAGGGTGTACAAAATGTTTAACCTAGTTTCGCATTAGACTGATCATTGAGATAATTAACTCGATATTTTATGCAGTATTTTACAATATAGGTCAAATCGGCTATATTTAATAGTATGTTTGATGAAACGATTCAAGAGCAGACAGAATATTGGTTATGGTACCCAAGGCAAGTTACATTATGACATTATCATTAGTTACATGTAGGAGGCAAGATTTTGACACGGTGATCTTACACGACTAGTATTCTGATAGGAAGTGAGACTCAAGATGTCTTTTGAATACTTTGTACCAATTACATTCACGGATCTCTGCAGGTATAGAGTTCCAAGTTTTGGTTCCAACGAAGAGGATACTGTGTTGCGACCGGGCCTTTGAATAATAAGGAAGCATGAATTTACTTCTATTTCGGGTTAAATGGTCGTGATGACCAGTTTGCGCAGTCAATAATTGTCTTAGGCAATTGTCGCCATCATTTCTTAATGTTTTATAAATGAAATTACAGATGGAGGTTTTGTAGAGATCCGAAAGTTTAGTATTTTTAAATTTTTGAAAGATCATTTGTGTGAGCATTATATTCTAGGTTCTTTACCGCTCTGAAAGCTCTTTTCTGCAGCGTAAAAATTTTGTTGGTTTTATTTTTATCTGTTCCGTGCCATGCTTCTATTCCGTATTGCAGGTATGGAAGAATGAGCGTTCGGTAGAGCATTTGTAAAGCTGTTTCAGGCAGAAAATTGTTAACTTTATTTAGGATTCCGATGGATTTTAATAATTTAGAACTAATATGAGTGATGTGCTCTTTGAAGGTCAGATGTTTATCTATAATGATGCCCAGACACTTACATGAGTTGGTTTCTTCGATTTCACCTTCGCCAATTTTAATGTATGGGAGAGATACATCTTTCTTGTATGAGAATGTGATATAATTTGTTTTATCAATATTAAGGCTTATTTTATTAGCTTTGAGCCACGATGAAACCTTGTGAAGTTCAGTATTTATACTCTCCACAATCATAGCAGGATTTTGGTTCGGAAGGACCGCAGAAAGCGTACTGTCATCGGCGAAAAGTATGAATTTGAAGAATGATGTAGATTTTACAATATCATTGATAAAAATCAGAAACATGAGAGGCCCAAGAACAGATCCTTGTGGAACTCCATGGCTAATTGTCCGTGGGTCTGATTTTGCGTCGTCAATGACAACGAATTGCTTGCGATTTGTTAGGTATGACCTGAACCAATCATGGGCAATCCCTCGAATGCCATAACGGTGTAGTTTCGAGAGTAGTATTTTATGGTCCACACAATCAAATGCTTTTCGAAAGTCAAGAAATACAGAGAAGACAGGCTTTCCTTCATCTATATTAGAATAGAGGAATTGTAAATGATTTAATATAGCCTGTGTTGATGATTTTTTACAGCGAAAGCCGTATTGTTTATCGTAAAGAAATGATTTTTGTTCAAAATAAGAGTACACTTTTTTATAAACAATCTTCTCGAATACTTTGCTAATAATTGGTAGGACGGAGATAGGTCGATAATTGTTTACACAGGTTTTTTCACCACTCTTAAAGATAGGGGTTACTCTAGCAACTTTGAGGGAGTTCGGGAAAGTGCCTAGCAAGAGAGACTGGTTAATAATATTTGATATCAGCGGGGCTACAATGTCAGCAATACCTTTAAGTACTTTAGTCGGAAACGTTTGTAACCCACTCGATTTATTTTTCATGATGTTTATGCATAAACATCATGAAAAATATTACATCGTAATATTTTACTCCACGTAATTACATCGGAGGAGTTTGTAGGCGTAAAGAAAAGGAGTTGGGTTCTCGAATATGATCCATAAATTCCAGGTGATCAGTAGGTTCACTTGGAATACCATCAGCTATAGTTTTCCCTACGTTTACGAAGAAGTTGTTAAAGAGATTAGCAATTTCTTTCTTCTCATGGTATTTTACATTATCTTGAATAACATATTCAATTTTCTTTTTATCAGCATTATTCGGTTTACAGCAAGAGTTAAGGAGATGCCAAGTCTTTCTAACGTCAGTTTTGAATTGAGTAAACTTGAGCGTAAAGAAGTTCTTTTTTGATGTTCTTATCTGGTTTGTTACATAGTTTCTGAAGCGGTTATATGTTTCTCTAGATATTCGCCCTTCGTAAAGGAGGGCTAGGTACGCTTGACGTTTCTTTATATTTATCACGATGTCTCTAGTAATCCAGGGCTTTTGTGTATTTTTCGGGGTAACTGTACGAGTTATAATTGGGCAACACTGATTGTATGCGGTCATTATAGTTTCAGTCAACTTTACTACTGCTTCATCAATGCTCGAAGCATTATTGTTTTGTTGAGAGATGTGTAATGTATTCATTGATTCTTCTAGAACGGTGCGCATTTCTTCAAGATTTGATTCGTTTATTTTACGATATGATTAAGTTTCAGCCCGTGCCTTGGTGCAAGCAATGTAGACATTTTTCTTAATAAGAAAAACTGGGAAGTGATCTGATATGTCAGACGTAATTATTCCAGCAAGAAAATCACTTGGGTCTGTCATAAAGATATTGTCAAGCAGCGTAGCACACTCTGAGGTTATTCGTGTAGGCTTTGTACTGATCGGAAGGAAGGATTGAGACTGAAAGGTTGTTAGGAAATTAGAGATTGGTTCATAGCTTTCATGTTTCAGTAGATCATAATTGAAATCACCGCATATTATTATGTCATTGTATAAGGGCCTGTTGAATTGAGAAATAATACGATTCATCTCATTCAGGAAGGATATACGACAGGCTGTAGGAGGCCTATACACCGTTCCAAGCACAATGCGTTTACCATCTCTAGTCAGTTCTACGAAGAGTGATTCTATATGATCCTGATTCATTGTTGCACTTGCTATGGTTTTCGAGTCTATGTGGTTAGATATATATGTGCTGATGCCTCCGCCCCGCTGATTTTTTCTTAGCGAATGGTAACTATGATAATTTTCAAATCGAATCATGCCTTTAGTCGAGTCATCTAGCCAGCTTTCGATGAAGCTAATCACATCTAGGTTATATTTAAGTTCAGTAATAGTACATTGTATCTCTTCCAATTTTGGATAGAGTGACCTACAGTTCCAACACAGGAGTGAGAAACCTCGGTCAGTTTTTCATATATTTTCGTTGAATTTTGATATATTAGTATACCTACACTCTTGAGAGTCGTTTAGGTTTGGATATATTCTGTTCAAATGATTGAGATCTGGGTCGATTTCCTCGAATATCTCAGGGTGATCAGTCATTTAAAATTAGTAAACAGTAAGAATTAGGTACTATAAAACTTAAAACGAAATACAGAGTCAAGCTTTAAGGGATATTCCTGTCTAAAAAAAACTAGCTTATGAAGTACGAGAGAATAGAGTATATATAAAAAAAATCTAGTGCGATTGCGTGAGTACATATAAACTCAGTCCATGAGCGAAAAATATTGGAGTTCAATATCACAACATTGGTGTAAACAGATTGCTGCATGAGGGCGCTTTCACAAGTTCACATGCAGCAGGTAATAAGTTTTAAAGATTATAACGACAATGATATAATCAGCTAATATGGTTTACACGCAATAATGCCTTTAGTGGTAAAAAAAGAAAAAAATTCACAGTAACATTGGGAGGTAAAAAATTGCTGATTGCGTTGTTTCAAAAGTTCACACACAGCTGTCATAAATGTTTACAAACACATCTGTTATGCATTTGTATAGATTCAGGTTAAACTAACATCAAGTTGAGGTTAAACTGACATGATACCTAATTGAGGTTAAACTAACACGGAATTGACATATCTAATTTAGGGGATCACCTAGTCTAGTCACCCATGATCTGCTTTGATGACATATTGAGTTGTTGCATCAGGTATTGCTCGAGGTCATCTGGCGAGTTGATCTCGCGGCGTCTTGAATCTGGGTTTCCGGGGTTAAATATGAAGATGTTTCCATCCTGTGTTCTTGGGATTCCAACTTTATCCGGGAATTTCCTTTTGGCCATCCTCAGATTGTACATGGCGTTAGCTCGTGAAAGTATGAGGTATTCATTTATGAAGAAGAACTTTGGTTTCTTTTCTCTGCAGGCGTTGAGAATTTCACGTTTTTTGTTATAATGTTTTAGTTCAAATGCAATGTTTCTTTGATCTACGTTCCCAGTTACTGTTGTTTTCCCCATTCTTGTAACTGACGTGATGTCAGTGTCGGAGAGGTCAATGTTGATCTTGTCCTTCAGGAGATGGCAGACGGTTTCCTTGCAGATTTCGTTCGGGTGTGATTGGGGTAGATCCTTACCAGAAATGACGAGAGTACATTTTAAATGCCTTACTACGGGATAAAACGCCTTGGAAGTGGGATGCAAGTCAGGAGAGGGCATTCCAGATGTCTAAGCAAGCCCTCCTGGACTCCCAGACTTTCGTCCATTTCGGCCCTCAGAAACCCATAGTGTAGTGGCTGACAGTAGTGCGTATGGTGTGGGAGCGGTGCTGTGTCACCTTATTGATGGAATTGAACGCCCCGCCTATTTTGCCTCCCGAACTCTACCAGCAACAGAACGTAACTACTCCTAGACTGAGAAAGAAGCCCTGGCTATGGTGTTCGCATTCCGAAAATTTCATTGCTACCTGTGGGGACAGGAATTCACGGTGATCACCGACCACAAACCCTTACTAGGACTATTTGATCCGGGGCGGAGCATTCCCCCGATGGCATCCGGGCGCATTCAAAGGTGGGCTCTACTGCTGCAGTCCTACAAGTTCACCTTGCGTCACCGGTCCGGCGTGCTGTAGGGCACGGCTCATGCTCTCAGTCGTCTACCTGTGACAACTCCCGAGGAAGCCACACCCATTCCTGCGGAATGGACGTCCTTAGTAAACTTCCTCGAGTCAGCTCCGGCCACCAGCACCCACATACGCGACGGTGCCCTAAGGGACCCAGTACTTTCAAAGGTATACAAATACTTCCAGGTAGGCTGGCCTTCGACGGTAATTGGTGACCCTGATCTCGCTCCGTACACTAGGAGGCGAGACGAATTGTCCACACAAAATGGCTGTGTGCTCTGGGGAGCAAGAATTATTGTACCCCAAGCTCTCAGACAAGCCATTGTGGATGAACTTCACTCTGACCATGCAGGATCATCCAGAATGAAGGAACTAGCTCGCAGCTATGTTTGGTGGCCGCTGCTGGACAAAGATCTAGAAGAAACGACTAAGTCATGCAGCGAGTGTCTCAGCACTTGAGCTGCGCCAACGAAAGCTGAATTCCACCTGTGGGACTGGCCTGCGAAGCATTGGCATCACATACACATCGATTACGCGGGCCCAATGAATGGAAAATACTATCTAGTGATCGTGGATGCACACTCTAAGTGGGTTGAAATTTTTCCCACATCTACTACAACCTCAAGCGAAACGATCTCGTGAATGAAACACACTTTTGCGACATTTGGATTCCCGGTAACAATTGTTTCGGACAACGCAACGTGTTTCACATCGGCTGAACCCCAAGAATTTGTGAAGGCATGTGGTATGCGGCATATTACGAGCGCACCATACCATCCTTCAACTAATGGACTGGCAGAGCGCATGGTACAAGCGTTCAAGAAGAATATACGAAAGTCAACGGAACCCCTACGCCTAGCACTAGACAGGTTCCTGTTCAACTATCGGCTAACACCTTACACGACAACAGGTGTTACGCCCGCCGAACTGATGTTAGGCAGGAATGTTCGCTCTCGTATTGATCTACTTTGGCCGTCAGAAGCAATCGCGTCCAAAGTTGTTCAACGCCAGGACGCTCAGAAAAGACACCACCCAGGGTCTCGCGCGGTTGACATTCCACCTGAGGCACCTGTGATGGTCCGTCAACGCACACCGGGTTCCCCAAAATGAACCCCTGCTACTACCGTTAAGAAAACGGGCCCGGTGTCCTACAAGTGCCAACAGCAGGGGTGAGAGGTCGTTCGTCGACAACAGGACCAAGTTATTACCTACTCGAACACCAGCCCCGGACCCAGGGAACAACCTACGGAGGAAACCGTGTTGATCCCACAACCAGCTCGAGATTCATACCTACCACCTCCGACTAATGAACCTGGCCCCGAAACACCTGATTACTCGATTCCCACCCGGGAGGCAAGGATGCACGAGCCTCCAAGTGCTAGCATCTCACGAAAGCCTACCCGAGCTAGGAAGCCTGTGGTGAGAATGGACCTTTAGGATTGACTAGATTAAATAAGGGGATTGGGATACAAGGGGGGGGGGGTTTCTAATTAGGGAGGGAGGGGTGTAATCTAGCGAGTAATGTAAGTTCTAGTTAGAGAGACCTAAAGTTGGCAACGCTCGATACGGCAACATCACAGTCAGTTCTTGATTGGTCGAAGCCAGCTAAACAGTACTTGTTGGCTGCAAGTGTGTATATAAATTATCTTAAGTGGAAAGTAACTACACCTAAGCTATTTCTAACTACCTACCACTAATTCTATGCTACCCTATCCTATTATTTCCATCTATCTCCGCTCTTATCTCACTGGCAACATGATTAGTAAACTGAGCATATTCCTAGCTGAGTGATATCAAAGAGGTGAGTGTCTAGGGGCTTACATATTATTGATGTACCCATATGGCTATTGATATATGTGTTTCTATTTATGTCAGCACTATTACTGTGTTGTGTCTATGTGGATCCCAAACATTGTCCATGTGTTGTCTAACCTATACTGTGTTCTAGTGTAGGATTGCTAGGTGTGCTGGTATTGTCTATTATAAATTGGTTACCTTACAACAAATAATATCCTAGATAGGATTTACCTCAATGTCAAAATAATTATAGCTGATCTGCTGTATTCATGTACATTAACTTTAAGCTCTGATTATTCTACGGCTGAATAAGCCGTCCTGCTTGCCTGTGAAATTTAGTGTGAATGATAATTTGCTGTTCTCTTTTTAGGGTTGCCTCTGCATCAGAGACCTAACCTTTTCTGAACCCCCTTTCAACAGGTAGAGTAAAGAACTTATTTAGATAGCCTCATTTATGTCGGTTGAAAATAGAGGCGTGAGAATACCGCCCCCCCTTGTTTGTGGGTATATATATTAAGGCGTGTCAGTTTGTCCCACTGAAGGTGTAAACCCGTGCCCACAGCAGCACTCCATTTATGTGAACTTCATTTGTGCGAACCTGCGTTAAACACAGTATGCGCGAATGTACTGTCCCCCTTGACCACAGTGCAAATATTTAACAGCTTAGAAATTTTTACGGGAAGCTAAAGAAATAACCTTCAGGTGCATGTTTATAAAATTGGATTTTTGTACAATGCTGTGTGCTTCACACGAAGTTTAAAATGTGTTGCCTAAGTTAGAAAGCCATGCCTTTTTCTGTCCAGATATTCCAATACCTGTCTCACTGTGTTATTTGTTTAGCTTATGACATTTATCATTGATATGTTCATGAGTCCTTACGAGTTGTTCTGAGCGTGGAGTACTACCCGTATTGTTGTTTCCCGGAACTAGAATTCTTGTTAACATGAATCGACACGTGAGTTACCAGACTCTTGAGACTGGCGTGATAGATCATTGTCATTGAGATATATTAGTTCTAGCATCATTTGGTTGCTCTTCATACTTTAATCAGTTACTCCTCATCTAAGTTTTGAACAAGGAGTTTCCTTATTATGTGGTATTCCTCGTTTTGTTGCTGAATCTGAAAATGTCCTTGTTGTGCCGTTTACGGCGTCACGGGCCATGAAATAAAACCGAAGAGTCTGCGAGTCTTTGGAGTCCTTTGATGTCTGTTCAATCGGGTCATAAGTAGTGAATACATTAGATCCACCAACCAACCCGAAATAGTAAAAAAACATACCGGGAGGTGTTCCACAAAGAAGAAGCCTTCAGAGAGAAGATTGAAAGAGGCTTGTAGTGAAGCCACCTTGTTGGTTCCAAGACACGCCGGAGCCCGGAGCCCGAGATGACCCCACAGAAGCGCATAACCACGCCCAGGCTCCCCCAGCTGGAAGATCGGTTCAACACAGCCTTGGCAGCGCTGAACGGCCTCCTGAATGGTGGAGCACCACGAGAGCTCAGAACTTCCAGTGAAGTCGAACAGGTACACGCTGGAATTCGGGCCAAGTCCAAGGAAGTGAAAGTACTCGGTGAGCAGCTGGTCACCGTTCTTGAGAACTCTGGGGCAACAGCAGAGGCGACAGTCGTTCGGGACTCATTGACACTCGTCAGAGCCCGCAGAAGGGCGTTAGCTTGTACAATGGACCACAGGAACGAGGAACTCTTGGAGAGTTCGCTACGGAGTGCGACAAAGAAACCTTCAAAGCACCGGAGCTCGAAGTCCAAGAAGATCTCGCACAGAAACTAGCAGCAAGGCGCTGCATATCAGCGAGGCGGGTCCTCAAAACCTCTCTCGGGTAAGAGTCAGAGCGAACACGGCTCCAAACACCGGGGCTACGACCAGGCCAGCTCCAGCCATCGCAGCCAGAGTCACCAACGCTCGAGCTATCACAGCCAGTGCCAAGACAGTGAGAGCGATCACAGCCAGAGCCTTCCAAGCGCTAGCTCCCTTCACAAGGATGGGGAGTCTGAGCGCCACAGATCCCCTGGCCAAGGCAATAAACAAATGCTCATTGACCTTACGGAAGACCCATCAGTGGTGTTGGCGCAAATCACTATTGAGAGGTCAAAATTGAGGAGGGGGAACCGTACGGATGAGGATCAGCTTCTCGACGAGGACGACACCGAGCACAAGGATGTCCGCACCAGCGCTTGGGTCGACCAGGCGTTCCAACACCGCGTCACGGAGCCTGCAGGGGGCGCGGAGGCGGTTGAGAACGTGCCACCCAGCGACGCTATTTGCGTGCCCCCGATGAACCCCTCCACACCATCATTTCAGCCCAAGGTTTCCACCAGCTCACCCGCCGTGGTTTTCGAAACTAGGCCACCAGTGATCGACGGAGCCATGAGACTCTCGATGATCGAGGACTTGAAAAGAGCGCCCAGTCAGCCTTACGCGGGAGAGACCCACCTGTTCCATAGATGGTTCCACGCCCTCAGGAGGAGGATGGAGAAGCTCGCCGTGGAGCCTATCGACGTCATCGAGATTCTCACGAGTCATTCCTGCGGCGAGCCAAGAAGCCTCATCGAAGACATCATGTCAGCCACAGATCTGGACACGGCGGCCCTGTTCGCCCATATCGTCGACCAACTGAAGACTCGCTTCGGCACCAGCGACCGGGTAGCTGACAGCCTGATCGAACGTCTCGCACACGCGTCAGACATCAAGGGGTCAAAGGGCGACCGCACGGTCGGCCTCCAGCTGCAGAAGTTCAGCGACGTCTGCCTAGCGATCCAGCATACTATGCAGTACACCCCTGCCCTGTCCTTCCTGAACACCGACATGGGTCTATCCCCTATCGTGGAGAGACTGCCTTTCTTCGTGATGGATGCCTAGAGAAGACAGAAAACTAGGTACAGCAAACAAGCTGGATCACTACCATATTGTGCGAGGTTCTGCGAATTCATCAGAACGATCGCAGACACACAGTGCGACAGCTTCGGAGCCTCGAACCTGAACTGGTTGAGCGCTCGACACGACGCCACAGCCCCCGCTCGCCCCAAACCAAGGACCCCGCTGGTCCTCTTCACATCCTCTGAGAATCAACCCATCAGTTGTGTTTTCCACCAGAGCGCACAGCACGAGACAAGCTCGTGCCAAACGGTGAGAAAGATGGAACCGCAAAAAAAAAGAAGGAGTTCATCCGCGAGCACGAGTTATGCTATCGCTGTCTAGGCACTCACTGGGCCAAACACTGCACAGCACGACGGCCCACCTCGACCGACCAAAGGCCGGAAATTCCAGAATGTGGCAGGACACGCGCCAAGTGGGACCCGAGTGACAAACAAAACCAGAATGGAGCCGGAGAAAATCCGAAAGCCAGGGCACTGAATTCTCGCTCGGCTACAACCGGAGGAAGAGCATGAAGCAAAACCGTACTAGCCGACATCTTCGAAGAGAGGTCGGGCCTGTCGTGCTGTGTCTTCGTCATACTCGACGAGCAGAGCACTACCTCCTTCTGTTCCTCCAAGTTGTTAAACGCACTTCGAGTGACAGGTCCCAAATCTTACTACACACTAGAGACCTTATCCGATCAATCTGTCGTTTGACAGGGTAGATGTGTGTCCGGATTGAAGATCAAAGGGGTTTCCGAAAACAAGGTTTTCGAACTTCCACCAATGTTTGAGTGCGACATCATTCCCGACACCAAGAAGGAAGTGGCGACTAAAGAGCGAGTGGAAAGGGCTCCGGAAATAGCTCACTTTGTCCCTCATTTCCTCCCTCCTGATGACAGAGCTGAAGTTGCGGGGCTTCTCGGGACGGACAGCGAGGACATACTGTACAGCCACGCCAATCAACATCGTCAAAGCGCTCCGTTTGTTCATCACATGGCCTTGGGTTGGGCTGTAGTCTGCAAAGTGAACGACACCGTCAGCCCCTCAGTCGGACGAAGATGCACAATCCTAAAGCTTGCAGCTGAGACCACCCACGAACATCTCAGCGCCAGGATGTGCTTCGGGCCGTCCCGTGAAAAGGACATGCTCGTCCAACAGCCCGACGACGAGATGCCCGGCTTGTCTCACGGCGACCGCAAGTTCCTGAAAGCGATGGAGGAAATCAAGGTGAACAGCGAGGGACACCTCGAAGCGCCACTACCGCTGATATCCCTCGACGCGGCACTACCCGACAACAAAGTGGCCGTGTTCTGTCGTTAAGAGAACACGTTGAAGAGGCTAAAGAAAGAGCCGACGAAGCTACAGCAGTGTCTTGACGCCATGAAGAAAAATCTTGACACGCGACACGTCGATAAGAGAAGAAGTCCAAGGTGAGACTCGTCTTCGACAGCCCTGACAAATATCAAGGAACAAGCCTCAACACACGCCTTCTGTCAGGACCAGACTACAACAACCGCTTGCGGGACGTGCTAAAGAGGTTCCGAAAGCACAAGATCGCCTTCGTAGCTGACGTTGAGAGCATATTCCACGCCTTCCATGTACCACCGGCCCACAGGAACCTGATGAGGTTCTACTGGTGAGCCGACAACGACGCCCGAAAGCCCCTCGTGCCACATCGAGCGCGCGTGCACGTGTTTGGTAACACCAGCAGTCCTGCCGTAGCCACGATGTGCCTTCACCGTGCTGCCAAGGGAACGGCCAGCGAACTGCAGCCCGAAGATATAGAACACCTAGAGGCAGCGCAAGACTACGTAACGTCACACTTCTACTCCGATGACGGACTCGGAACCGCCCCAGACACCAAAAAGGCCATCGGGGTCTTGCGAACAGCTAAATACCTTCTTTCGCGATACCACATCAGACTGCACAAGATCATGTCGAACTCCATGGAGGTCCTCAAGGCCTTTCCTGCAAGCGAGATCAACTGAAGACGACATTGACCTGATTACAGCCCCCAACCATAGCACCCTCGGCGTGTCGTGGAACATTGCCAGTGACTGCTTTGTGCTGAAAGTAAACATACCAGACCGCCCCCACACGAAGCGAGGACTGCTATCTGCAATCAATTCGATCTACGAACCCATCGGCTTTGCGAGCCCAGTCACACTCGGCGGACGACTCATCCTACGAAACCTGCTCTCCGAAACTGACCGAGTATCTGGTGGGAGGACTTTGGATTGGGACGAACCTATTTCAAGCTGCACAGTTTAGTCGTGGCTGCGTTGGCTCCAGAGCCTCGAATGTCTGCACGAACCCTCAATTCCAAGATGCTTCCTCCCGCGAGAATCGAATGGGAACAGCACCCAAACCTTGCACACCTCCTCGTACGCCTTACAGGAGGCAATCGGAAACGTGACGTACCTGCGTACGATCACCGACAACGGCCAAGGTCACGTCGCCTTTGTGAACGGAGTAAGCCGAGTGGCCCCAAGAGCCCCCACCTCGATCCCCAGGCTATAGCTGTGCGCGGCAGGGGGGGCAGTGTTGTCAAGCCTGCAAACCATACAGGAGCTGAAAAGGAAACCCGCTCGGGTATACTTCTATTCGGACAGCCAGGTCGTGCTGGGTTACATCAGAAATGACTCGGCGAGATTCAGGCGGTATGTCCAGAGAAGAGTAGACATCATTCGTCAAAGCAGCGATCCGTCCCAATGGAGCTACGTTGACACAACATCGAACCCCGCCGACCTAGCATCGAGACCGACAGACCCTTCGAGACTGATGCAGACGGACTGGCTACTGAGTCCATCATTTCTAATTTCTAATCGAAGACGTTGTCTCTCCCTCCTCCCCCCCCAGGCTACCCAGCGGACCCCGGAGAACTCCCCGAGGTTGAGAGAAGGGCCGACGCACAAGTCTTTCGATCGACAGGAAACGTTACTGAACTCCTATTTTCCAAACTCTTCTCGAAATTTAATTCATGGTCACCCATTCTGAGGATTGCTGCCAGGGTAGTAGTCCTGTCGCAGAAGCTGCTCAACAGAGTCCGTCTTAGAAGAGTCAACCAGAACAGCCACATCACGGTTGCCGACCCCGAGCCTTGGCTCACAACACCCTGGTCCTGGAGGCCCAGAAGTCCACCTTCTCAGATCTTTTCAACCGGATGCGCCATGGGGGGAGTGTAAGCCCTCGACACAAACTTTCCAGCCTCGCGCTCTTTGTCGACCAGAGCGGGCTGATCAGGGTGGGAGGTCGACTTGCCATTTCAAAATTCCCAGAAGATATCAAGCACCCTATGCTGATCCCTTTTACCCACCCCATCAGTACCGCTGTCATGATGCACTACCATCAGAGGACAAAGCATCAAGGCCGGCACGGGACTCACGCTTCCATTCGAGAAGCCGGGTACCACATCGAGAACGTGTGGTGGTTTCATCTAGCAGTGCGCGCTCACCACCGCACAAGCTCAAAAGCACCACCCCACAGCCTCGAAGCGCTCTTACTGGCCGACCAACCAGCGCTCAAGTTCGGCGCTGGGGTGCCGGATCGAGCCTCTAAAAGCTGCACACTCCGAGCAGCCAGGCAACATCTGAATACACCCAGGTACGCTTAGCACAGCACAGACGGCGACAACCCGCCACAGCGAGTCCCCTAACCAGAGGGCTAGCTCGCTTCAGTAAGGCCGCCGCCAGCCCTATGTAAACAGCTGCGCGGTAAGCGCAGTGAGCTCACACAGTGCACTCGCAGGAACCCTGATATTCACACAAGTCTTCTTCCTGCGAGCCTCCTCACAGCAGCGGCTCACACAAGACTTCTCCCTTCGACTCTCCGCGCAGCGACTGTGACATTCACTAGTCTCAGCTGCTCAGCAAGCAGTGCCTCACGGCCTCCATTGCCACCTCGACGGCGCACCGCTACACCACGGCACGCACGACGCGACTTACCGACAACCGTCGGTCCTCCAAGTCGTCCTCGGGTACTATACTACCTGCCTGTAATTATTTCCCTCATGTGCCATACTGTCAGCGATCATCACAATAATACGGCCTTTATTCAAGTTGTGTTTTCCTTACCCTGCCGGGTTCGTTTGTACCTCAGGCACTCGCTTCGGGCATAGATACCACAAAGTCTAAAGATATTCACAGTCTGCCCGGAGTGTAAAGCAGCCTGAGGGAGAACACTCTACAAACGGCCGGAGAGCGATACAGAAGTTACTTCGGAACTGCGTCATCTGTCAGCGACTGAGAGCCTTTTTCTTGACCCCAAAAATGGCCGAACTACCGAAGGAACGCTCTGAAACCACACCGCCCTTCACCTTCGTGGGTTTCGACGTTTCTGGTCATTAGATGATAAACAACGGGCCCTCCACAAGAAGGAACGCCCTCCTTAGAAAGTGCTGTGCTCTGCTTTTCACGTGCCTTGCTTCCCGTGTAGTTCACATCGAGATGCTGCCATCCCTCGACACTCCCACCTTCATCAACAGCTTCAGGAGGTTCATAGCGGTACGAGGTCCATGCTCCATCCTGCGATCTGACAGAGGCACCAACTTTGTCGGAGCCAAGAACCAAGCCGAAGAAGTCAACATCCAGCAGGCCAGTCGGGCCCTGTTGGACCTGGGCGTGCATTGGGAGATGAACCCGCCGCATGCCTCTCATTTTGGCGGAGTATGGGAGCGCAAGATAGGTCAAATCCGAAGGTGTCTAGAAGCAGCCCTCCTGCACGCTGGTCAACACCCTATGTCCTTCGACGAATTGCACACCCTACTGCAGGAGGCGGCAGCTATTGTGAACTCCACCCCCCTGTGGCAGACGTCCTTCGACCCCAACGAACCACTATCAGCGACCCCGAACATGCTTCTGACGCAAAAGACCAGTACGCCACAGCACGATAAACCTGTGCTCGCCCGACACGATCCTGCTTACGGGAAGCTGCGATGGAAAAAGGTGCAATACTTAGCGGATCAGTTCTTGCTGAGATGGAGGAGAGGCTACATCTATGAACTACAACAGCGCAACAAGTGGAGGGCTGCTAACCCACCGATAAAGAAATAAGACATCGTCCTAGTGAGCGAGAAGATGGCTAGGAGAACAGCCTGGCCGACAGGTGTCATCGAAGAGACTCTCCCCATTCACGACGGGTCGCTGAGGATGGCCACTGTGCGGCTCGCACGACGAAACGACAACGATAGGGTCCAACGAGTAGTGCGCCTCGCCACCGAACTAGTCCTTATCCTGCGCCCCCCCCCCCCCCCCCCCCGGCGGCAGTAATTAGTTGGATCCCTCCAACTGAGGGGGAGTGTCACGTCTTACAAGACGCGAATTTTGGATAACCTTGTGGCAACATCACCGCGGACGATACGCGCTGGTCCACAAACTCAGCGTAGCGGCTTTGTTTGGCTGCAGCCGTCAAGTTGAAAAGTTCTCACTATTTATAGTTCTCCCAGTGTAATTGCGTGTGTAAGAAATATTGCTTAGAGTATTCTTACCCCGAATTTAGTCTCTCATATGTATTGTCGCTATGTCAGATAGTGGTGAACAGCCGGTTCCTAGAGCATTCAATCATGCTTCTGGCAACCGGTGAACCACCTATATCGAGTCAGACTAGTCATTGTGATTTTGTGAATTTCTAGTGATTTCTCTAGCCAGTGTGCCGAATTGTGATGCTGGGAACTTGATAATTTAGTTATGTAAATCAAGGTAGCCAGCAGTCTAAGAGAAGTTGCAGCTTTTTTATCTTTTTCTGTAACTACAAAATGGCTGCAGCCAACATTTGCAGGGAGTAAGATTAACTTTTGAACTGGCGCCTCATTAAATGTGAACAGCTAGGGAAAACTAAGAACTTCATATATTGACAGTGCATAGCTCAGATTTTTGAATGTCAATAATGTGTCGGCTACTCACCCATGATCTGTGCTGAGCAAGCTGCGCCAGTCAGTAGGGTGGAAGCCTAGAGCTAAAGCATTCAAACTAGACTGAGAATGTGTTCAGAAATTTGTGACCACTACCCATATGATTTTGTGTACTAAAGATGATATCAGCAACTGGGTACTTGTTTTGCCCGGGGATAGTTCACCTATAATTTAAATTGAGCAATCTAAATTTTTGACATGAGAGGTAGCCAGGATGATGTCAAAATAATTATAGCTGATCTGCTATATTCATGTACATTAACTTTAAGCTCTGATTATTCTACGGCTGAATAAGCCTTCGTGCTTGCCTGTGAAATTTAGTGTAAATGATAATTTGCTGACCTCTTTTTAGTGTTGCCTCTGCATCAGAGACCTTACCTTTTCTGAACCCCCTTTCAACAGGTAGAGTAAAGAACTAAAGAACCATTTATGTAGGTTGAAAATAAAGGCGTGACAATACCGCCCCCCATTATTTGTGAGTATATATATTAAGGTGTGTCAGTTTGTCCCACTGACTGTGTAAATCCGTGCCTACAGCAGCACTCCATTTATGTGAACTTCATTTGTGCGAACCTGCGTTAAACACAGTATGCGAGTATGTACTGTCCTCCCTTGACCACAGTGCATATATTTAACAGTTTAGAAATTTTTACGGGAACCTAAAGAAATGACCTCCAGGTGCATGTTTATAAAATTGGATTTTTGTACAATGCTGTGTGCTCCACACAAAGTTTAAAATGTGTTGCCTAAGTTAGAAAGCCGTGCCTTTTTCTGTCCAGATATTCCAATAGCTGTCTCACTGTGTTATGTGTTTAGCTTTTGACATTTACCATTGATATGTTCATGAGTCCTTAAGAGTTGTTCTGAGCGTGGAGTACTCCCCGTATTGTTGTTTCCCGGAACTAGAATTCTTGTTAACATGAATCGACACGTGAGCTACCAGACTCTTGAGACTGGCGTGATAGATCATAGTCATTAAGATATATTAGTTCTAGCATCATTTAGTTGCTCTTCGTACTTTGATCAGTTACTCTTCATCTATGTCTTGAACAAGGAGTTTCCTTATTATATGGTTATTCCTAGTTTTGTTGCCGAACCTGAAAATGTCCTTGTTGTGCAGTTTACGGCTTCACGGGCCATGAAATAAAACCGAAGAGTCTGCGAGTCTTTGGAGTCCTTTGATGTCCGTTCAATCGGGTCGGAAGTCGTGAAGACATTAGATCCACCAACCAACCCGAAATAACCAACTTTCAGTCCTAAGCCACTTATTTTCAGTCGAACTGTTAATTCCTTTTTGTACAATCCAAACAACAGGGGAGACAGAGTACAGCCCTGTCTCACTCCTCTAGCACTCCTCACTTGCCCTGTTTCCAAATTTCCTAACCTGTAGATAGCACTTGTGTTCTCATACAGACTTTGTACAATGTTCACTATCTTTTTGCCAAATCCAACTTTTCTCAGAATTTCAAACAGCCTAACCTGATCCACTCTGTCACTCACTTTCTCAATGTCCAGGAATGCTAAATATACCATCTTATCATCCATCCTCATTCGCTCAATTATTTCACTCACCACAAGCAGATTATCCTCGCCACGTCTATCATGCCTGAACCCATTCTGTTCTTCATCTAGGGCTCCTATTTCTTCTACTAAATGTTTCATTCTCTCATTCAAAATACCACAAAATATCTTACATACAGTGTCAGCCAGGGCAATTGGTTCATAATTTTTAAGTTCTTTCATACTCATATGCCCACCTTTATGCAGCAAAACTACAAAACACTTGTTCCAGTCATCCGGTACTCACTCACTCTTCCATATCTCATCAAATAAACACTTCAACATATTGACTACATTCTCTCCTCCACATTTATAGAACTCATATGGGATCCTATCAGGGCCACATGCCTTTCCATTTTTCACTTTCTTCAAAAAACTTACGATCTCTTCACAAGTGATTTCGTCTTCGATTTGCAGCTCATGTCCATCAATCAGAAAATATACGGGTTCATCATCTGTTACCTGCTCATTCATTTCACCAAAGTCCTCCCAGAATTCTTTAACTGCTTTCTCCATTTGCACCCTATCTCGCACACTGCAACCATTTACTACTAATTCGTCGACTTGAACTTCACTACCGCTATCATTTCCTTGTATAAACCTATACCAATGTTTTATTCGATCCGGACCTTTCTTTCTTAGATTTTCAACTTAGTGTCTTTCCTCTTTAACTCTAGCCTCATTAATCATCCTCTGTACATTCTTCTGCTGGTCCTTGTACTCATTCTATGCACTCTGCCATTCATCTTCAGTAATTCTGCGTCTTTCATACATTTTCCTCATATTTCGTTGTTTCTTATTTAAAGTCTTTCTTCTCATTCGTTCTCCCTTTATCTCATTTGCAAACCCCCTAGCATTCCTTGTACTTTTCCTGCATTTCATTCTACCAATCATTTGCTCTGCCACATCATACAAGGTTCTTGCAATCTCACCATTTAGGTCATTTACATTTCCACACCCGTTCCAGTTACGTCTACTCAATTCATTCCTAAATTCTCCCCAGTTTGCCATTTTTATACGCCAATTTTTTTTTACACTGCTGGCCCTCTGCATTGACTCCTTTCCACCCCAATTATATTCAAGCACAAGCATTTCATGGTCGCGATCGATATTAAAATCGTCTTCATCTACAAACATTTCTTTGACACACACTCTTGCTCTACTATTCACTATCATATAGTCAATCGTAGTTTTACATTCCCTGCTTTGCCATGTATGCAAGCCATTTCCTATTGTGACATTCAGGATCGCAAGTTCATTCTCGTCACAGAAATCAATCAATTTTTGTCCATTTGCATTCACAGGTTCACCAAGTATACCAGCATGGCCATTCATGTCACCCATCACAATCAGAGGGCATCTGCAATGTTCTCGCACAATTCTTGTTAAAATTTCATATTTTTTTACATTCTCTTGATGAGCTAAAATCCCATCAGTTGTCATATAACATTGTTATGTATTAAGACAGAGATAACATTAGTACACCTCATCAATACACAAATAGCACATCAATAGACAAATGCAATGACACATGACATAAGGTAAATAATTCACTCACCTCATAGATACCTTACATCTTAAATACTCAACTCCCAGACATGTGGCCAGCAAGAGTCAAGCGGAGACAGATTGAAATAGCAGGATAGAGTAGAATAGAATTAGTAGTAGGTAGTTATAGAATAACTTAGAGGTAGTTTACTTGCCGCATTAGGTAATTTATATACACACACTCGGCCAACATCTACTGTTGTTGGGCCCGAGACCAATAGAAGACTGACTGCGAGTATTGCTCTCACGAGCGTTGCCAACTTTTGGTGTGTCTAACTAGAACTTACATTTCCCGTTATATTACACCCCTCCCTCCTTAATTAGAAACCCCCCTTTGTAAACCCTACCCCCTTATTGTACCTAGTCAATCCTAAAGGTCTAATCTCACCACAGGCTTCCGAGCCCGGTTAGACCTGCGCGAGATGCTGGCACTTGGAGGCTCGTGCAACATGGCCTCCGGGGTGGGAATCGAGTAGTCAGGTAATTCTGGGACAGGTTCATTAGTCGAAGGTGGTGGGTATGGATTTTGAGCAGGTTGTGGAAACACTACGGTTTCCTCCGTAGGTTGTTCCAAGGGTTCAGGGATGGTGTTCGAGCAGGTGATGACTTGGTCCTGGTGTCGACGAACGACCTCTCCCCCTTTCAGTTGGCACTTGTAGGATACCGGGCCCGTTTTCTCAATGGTGGTAGCAGGGGTCCATTTTGGGGAACCCGGCGTGTATTGACGGACCATCACAGGTGACTCAGGTGGAATGTCAACCGCGCGAGACCTTGGGTGGTATCTTTTCTGAGCGTCCTGGCGTTGAGCGACCTTGGACGCGATTGCTTCTGACGGCCAAAGTAGATCAAGACGGGAGTGAACTTTCCTGCCTAGCATCAGCTCGGCCGGCGTAACACCTGTTGGTCGAGTGGGGTGTTAGCCGATAGTTGAACAGAAACCTGTCTAGTGCTAGGCGTAGAGGTTCCGTTGACTTCCGTACATTCTTTTTGAACGTTTGTAGTATACGCTCTGCTTGTCCATTAGTTGAAAGATGATATGGTGCGCTTGTAATATGCCGCATACCACATGCCTTTACGAATTCTTTGAATTCAGCCGATGTGAAACACGTTGCGTTGTCCGAAACAATTGTTACCGGAAATCCAAATGTTTCAAAAGTGTGTTTCAAGCACGAGATCGTTTCGCTAGAGGTCGTAGTAGTTGTGGGAAAAATTTCAACCCACTTAGAGTGTGCGTCCACGATCACTAGATAGTATTTTCCATCCATTGGGCCCGCGTAGGCGATGTGTATGCGATGCCAAGGCTTCGCCGGCCATTCCCACGGATGGAGTTCAGCTTTCGTCGGTGCGGCTCGAGTGCTCAGGCACTCGCTGCATGACTTAGTCGTTTCTTCTAGATCTTTATCCAGAAGGGGCCACCATACATAACTGCGAGCTAATTCCTTCATCCTGGATGATCATGCATGGCCAGAGTGAAGTTCACCCACAATAGCTTGTCTGAGGACTTGAGGCACAATTATTCTTGCTCCCCAGAGCACACAGCCATTTTGTGTGGACAATTCGTCTCTCCTCCTAGTGTACGGAGCGAGATCGGGGTCCCCGATTACCGTCGAAGGCCAGCCTGCCTGACAGTATTTGTATACCTTCGAAAGTACTTGGTCCCATAGGGTGCCGTCGCGAACGTGGGTGCTGGTGACCGGAGCTGACTCGAGGAAGTTTACTAGGGACGTCCATTCCGCTGGGATGGGCGTGGCTTCCTCGGGAGTTGTCACAGGTAGACGACTGAGAGCATCAGCCGTGCCCAACAGCACGCCAGACCAGTGACGCAAGGTGAACTTGTAGGATTGCAGCCGAAGAGCCCACCTCTGAATGCACCCGGATGCCATCGGAGGAATGCTTCTACCCGGATCAAATAGTCCTAACAAAGGTTTGTGGTCAGTAACCACAGTGAAGTCCTGTCCCCACAGGTAGCAATGGAATTTTCTTAGTGCGAACACTATAGCCAGAGCTTCTTTCTCAGTCTGGGAGTAATTGCGTTCTGTTGCTGTTAGAGTTCGGCAGGCAAAATAGGCGGGGCGTTCAATTCCATCAATAAGGTGACACAGCACCGCTCCCACACCATACGCACTACTGTCAGCCACTACCACCATGGATTTCTGAGGGTCGAAGTGGACTAAATTCTGGGAGTCCAGGAGTGCTTGTTTAGATTTCTGGAATGCTCTCTCCTGGCTTGCATCCCATTTCCAAGGGGTTTTATCCCTCAGTAAGGTATTTAGGGGCTCCAGCATAGTTGCAGATGATTTTAGAAATTTCCTGTAGAAATTTAGGAGCCCAAGGTAGGCTCTCAGTTGAGTTACATTAGTAGGAGCTGGTGCATTCTGGATTGCTGCTACCTTCTCTGCAGTGAGGTGCAATCCATCCTTGTCGATTTGGTATCCAAGGTAGGATACCTGTGGCACTCCAATTTGGCATTTATTCATTTTCAGTTTTAGACCTGCCTCCTGTAGTTTAGATAAGACTTGATGGAGACGCTTGTTGTGCTCTTGCTCATTAGTGGCACTCACCAGGACGTCATCCAGGTAGCAAAACACTCCTGGGAGGCCCCGCAATAGTCTTTCCATGGCACGCTGAAAGATCCCGGGAGCGGACGCAATTCCGAAACTGAGATGGTTGTAGGCAAATAAACCTCTGTGGGTGTTTATTACCGTGAGTTCCTTGGAGTCTTCATCCAAGGGTAGTTGAGCGTTTGCCTGTGTCATATCTAGCTTGGAGTATATAACTCCTCCTGCTAACCTGCTAAATAAATCTTCCACCCTGGGTATAGGGTAGGTATCTAGCCTAGTGGCGCGATTAACCGTCAGTTTATAGTCACCACAGATTCGGATGCTTTGATCAGCCTCGAGCACGGGAGCAATAGCCGCTGCTCATCTAGAGTACTGTACAGGGGTGAGAATACCTTCCTGTACCAGTCTATTTAGTTCTGCCTCCACCTTAGGTCTGAGTGAGGAAGGCACATTCCTGGCTTTGCAAAACTTAGGTACTACAGTTGGATCAATCTCAATTCTAAACTTCCTGCCCTTAAAGCAACCTAGACCTGGTTGGAAAAGGTTGGGAAATTTTTGTACTAGCCCTTCTGCCTGGGCAACCAACTTATGTTCCCTACTAGCAACTATAGTTAATCCTAGGGAGTTAATCAGGTCCCTACCCAGCAAGGCTGGCCCCTCCCTGTCTACAACTACAATAGTTGCTAGCTGTGGAGCCCTATTACTAGCTTCATGCTGGATGCTAGCCCTAATCTCTCCACAAACTACTAGTTCAGCTCCCCCATAAGTCCTAAGCTTAATATCAGAAGGTCTCAGCTCGGGTCTTGTCTTAGTTGGTATTTTAGAGTAGGTGGCCGTTGAAAGGATAGACCTGTATCTACCTCCATCTCTAATGGCACACCATTTAGTAACAATTTTATTCTGATTGGGGTTTCATTTCCTCGGCTAATGAAAATATTTCCCCATAACATCCATGATCGGGGGCTGGGTAGTCTGCACTGGTTCCATTGCTAGTTCCATTAGGGTTAGGGTGGTGTTCCCAGCTCCTTTTTTCATGCATAGCATGCACAAAATTATTTTTATTGCCTTTAGCAGATTTCTGCCCTTTTAGTTGGAAACAACATTTTTTAGATGACCATTTTGGCCACAACCATGACAATTACTGTCTTTATAGGGTCAATTTCTACGCCAGTGCAAACCACCACAGCCGCTGCATGCTGATTTGGGGCTATCATGTGCCTGAGTCTTACCCTGAGGCTTGTACGCAGTTTGCTGAACTCTACTCTGACCTACATTGAAAATAAAATTTGATTGCCTCAACACCACTTTTTCTCTCAGTGTGGTTTCTTTAGCAGTAGCTAGATCCATGGCCTTTTGCCATGTCAGGCTAGCTTCATTCAGCAAGAAATTTTGAATTTCATTACTGGACACACCCAATATGAATCTGTCCAGCAGAGTCTCTTCTAGCTCTTCCTGTTTGAAATTACAGGTATGTGAAAGGGCCTTCAAGCTAGCGACAAAATTAGCGATGCCCTACATACAATGTCACATGGAAACCCCATGGTTAGTTGCTGGTTTCGTGGATTTCAGCTTGCAAAATGAATTTGTCACTGAATATACTCATCATAGCCATGTTATTACATTGCATGCTGGATTTGATACGTGGGGTCCACGTGGGATTTCCTATTAGCTACCACATTGGCTTAAATAAACTTATCTACATGGAAGGCACGTATGTTTGCAACGTACTTGATTTTGAACGGCTATAAAAAACATTGTATTTATATATATATATATATATATATATATATAATTGCTGTTATTCGTGTTTTGATAAAATTGAAGAGATACCTTTCAGAGCACATATTAAATACTGCATTTATAACAAATTCATAACTTGTTTACACGTCTGATTTGTCTCAAATTTAACTGCTATTTGCTTCTGGGTCAAAAATATGTACTTTATTTTTTGCAGTATTCAGGATCAAGCTGAGATAAAATAAATTCCGTGTGCTATAAAATCTAACATTCGCCTGTGTAAGACTTAGTTGTGTCTTAATCTGTTGTAAGGCTCATGTTAAACATTTGTTATAACTAATAAGGTGATCATTGCCCGCAAAATATATGCTGTTAACCTCATTGAACAAATAATTGTGATCAATAAATTCTTTAAATGAGTGGGATACCATTTCAAAAGCCTTCGTTTAATAATACTAGAGGACAGAACACACCAATAAATAAATTGATACACATACATGTAACTATTTGGATAAGTTTTGAGGTTTCGATTTCGAAAGCATGCGCATCTGGCAGCTCTGCAGTCTTTCGTGTACCATGGTCATGGTTCAACTTCCGTGTTGCGTCACTCGTGACCGTTACTTAGTTCAGCTCGAGACGTGAACTGATCAGTGCCAATTGTGCTCCTCGATATCTCAAGGAATGTCATTCCATTCATGGTATTAGCATGGTAGACTAAAGGAGGTAAAGTCACTTCTATCCCAATTGAAAATCATGGATGGATCACCGGTGGGTTAAGGACGTGACGGTCGATTATGTGCGACATATAAGCTGGTCGGCCTACTCTGCATTAACACTCCTTCATTGCGCTCTCAACTACCCGCGGTCGAAATCGGACGTAAAATTCATGGTTGGCCATGGACGGTTTGATGGCGCAAAATGTTCAGTTGGGGAATGGCCGTAACATTTGAGAGCGGCCATCAGTGGTTTACAGCCGTACAAATGTATGCTGCCAGTAGTGTGCTGCAGCCTGCCGGTACGCGTCGCGATCTGTTAGACTTAGTTTACGACTGTGAGTCATCGAGTGATGTACTTACTGGAAGTTATCGTTTTTGCAATCGCAATTGCTGATGTGAGTTTTCCTTGTGAATGTGTTCTTCGCAATTATTGCATTAGATAAACGGTGATTTATTAGTGCATCATCATGCTAAAAACATGTTTTTTGAATGTTTATCGGGATGTTGAGGCCATCGACAGTTACGCTCATCTTTAGATTTTCGCGTTGGCTCAAGCTGAGTTCAAATTTTTAAACATAGTTGTGTGAAGTGTTGTCCTTCCAACTGTTTTGAAACTAGAGCAGTGTTATTCATATCAAAGTACTCGGGATAGATTATTGAACAAGTTTACAGAACAGTTCACATTCACTTGATTCATTTGTAAGTTATATTCATGAACATTGGAAGCATGTAGAAGATAGGTCATTGTGCAGGTGGGTCATTTTATATCGTAATTATTCTTATGCCTTTCATGATGGACATTTTTTATTCATTTTTTTACTGTCCATGTCAGCTTGTCTTTCTGTCTTCAACTATTCTCTTGTTTAATTGTTTTCAAGATTTTTAATTCTGTGCATCAAGTCCTGTGCTACTGTGCACCCTATCTATCATTCGAGGGTATTTTTTATTGTAAATAATTTTTTGGTAGATAATTGCGCTAGCTAATTGTGTTCCAGTTTTTTCTCTAAAACAGCTTTAGTAATGCAAGAAAATTCTTTTGTGCTATTCCGCGTTCCCTTAAAACGTTGACTACGTTTGTGCGATTGCTACGGTTGGTTCGGTTAAGTTGTGAGTAGCAGAATTCAGAAGCCGACTGTACTACTCAAAAGCACTCATGTCCTTTATAGAAAGTGTGAAAAATTTAAGTGTACGATCATTTTAACTGGTATGCTGAAATCAATTCTGAAAAAGAAAGTGAAATTATAGAAATGCTATTCATTTATGCCGGTGTGCAAGTGAGCAATTTACTTAGTGGTACACATATGTCCCAAAGCGTAGTCCACGTGTTGCCTCCACACTAAATGGTGCCTCCCTTTTCCTCTCTTTGGATCGCATTTGTTGCGGATAGGGAGGCTTAAACGAACCAATAATCTAATCTATAATGTAAACGAGCGTTGAAAGGGAACTTTGTGATATGGAAATTTCATTCCCATCCTTATGTTTATGTAGTTAATTTTTGTTTGTTACATGCAGCATTTTGAACGAATCGGATTTTACGTTTAATGCCTATATTATTTTGGCGTACCATTGGTGGGAAGGCTGTGAGTTAATGGAAGTAAGATATTCATGTAAATTTTTATTAAGAGATGGTTTAATTTTTGTGATAAAAGTTGAAGAAAGAGCGGGATTCTATGTCCTTTCTAATGTAGTGTCATATGTACCTGAGCTCCCAGTTGCACGTGCATCGATCTCATTGGATGTACAATATTGTACTGAGCTTAATGGGTCAATACATTCACAATGCATTGAGTGTGAATGTATTGTAAGATCCAAAGCTTCCAGTGCAATATTGTACACCCCGTGAGGCGAGGCACGTGCAACCGGGAGCGATTTTTTAACCTATAATCCATGGACGGCCAGCCGCGATTCGAATCTGGTTCTGAGGCGGGAAACGACCGTTAGGTAAGGCGGAACAACGGCGATTCGCGTGCAGTTTTGTGTCCGAAAAAGTGGACATTTGACCCTTAAACCGCGCGTAATACAACTAAAATACGCCTAGGAACCGACGCGTACTCACCGGCGAAACGTCCTTGATTTTCAATTGGGATGGGGACGTCAGTGCACATTCGCAAACTCGACTAGCCCAATAGAAAGGCTTCATTTCACACAAGCCGGATGACGTCACTAGAGTTACGTGACGTCAGCAGCGGCAGCGTACTACGATGCAGCGTACTCTGCCTTACAGACGTACGATTAGAAACAGAACCGACAGCCGGTGTTGCTTCCGCACGACGGATTTTAGAAAAATAGAATTCCGTCCACCTCCGAGCTTTTCCACCAGTACTAAAAGGTTATCGATCTCCGAGTTCATCATACGGACAGCTTCTTAAATTAAAAGCTCAATTGAAACAATAGGAAAATTAGTTTAATTCAGTCATACAGGGTGTTTTGATACTTTTCTATACTGATGAAGCAGACGATTGCGCGCCGTGGTCAATTGTAAAAAGGATCATATAAAATCCAACATAGAGATATAATTTATTTGCAATAAAAAGTGCGACATAAGAATTGCGCTTATAAGTTCATGAACTAAACAGCGGGAGAATGTATTTTCAAATGTATATGCGTTTCAAGCATTCAAATTTTTCGAGTAATGCCAACACCCTAAAAAATTGCAAAATTGTCTTTCAAGCGCCATTCCTGCTTCAATACCAAAGAAACTCGAACACATTGAGTACTTGAGCACACACCCGTTATAAACTATTGCATTTCTTAAAGTTACATACCGAACAGAGGGCGGATTAGATTTGAATAGATGTTAGTTTAAGCCTCTTCATCCGCAACACAGGCGATCCATAGATCCACAGAGAAGAAGGATTAGATTAGATGATAGTTCTAGCCTCCCAAACCGCTAAAAGAAAGTGTTCCGAAGAGAGGAAGGCACCATTTAGTATGGAGTTGTGGGAACGCGGAATCTATCCACAATGTGCGTAGAAACAGTGAGTTTAGTAAGAAGTCTATGAAATAAGATGAAATTTGAAGAAGAATGTAGTAGGTGATGAAAAACAGGACAACAGTGAACCGTAGAAAAGATGGCCCGTAACAAAATGACAAAAAAAACTATTCTACTTCAACGAAATGAAGGCTTACCTAACCTTTAGCTCAAGACCTCCTACATTCGCCATTGGAGTGCTAAGAACAGAGAGCATTGATTATTGCTATGCGGGAAAGTTAAAATTACCCGCATTTATGATAGATACATTGTAGTACGGATTATATAAAGAAACGATAAGATGAAGAAAATATAGAAGAATATGACATCGTTTAGCACCTCTCGCCGCAAAAAAAAGGAGTTTCACAAACAGGAAGAAAGAAGGCACCATTTGGCAGGGCATTAAGAGATCAGGGAATCTATGTACAAGGTGTGTTCTTACAGAAGATATTTTAGATGGAAGCAGCAAGGTAGGAAGTTTATGATAAAAATTATACGTTGAATATGTTAGGTTTCAAAGAACAGGATTGCAATGAACCGAGAAATAGTCGGTTCACACTAAACAACATTATGTTAGATAATTAGTAGTACAAGTCTCTCTAACCACAACAAAGTTCTATCAAATCGATGTAGGAATCATTCAATGTCAACTTGAAAGAACGGGAAATGTATGCACAAGGTTTTTTCCCACACAAGACTCCATGCACGTAACTAATAGCAAATAAAGAGGGCTGTTCATGAAACCAGGTAATAGGTGAAGGAAAACGCTAGAAATGGTGAAAAATTGACAGCAGTGAATCGAAATAGGATGGCCCATAATAAAACAAAAACCTATGCTCTCTCAATAAAAAAAGTAATTTCCTAATTAGAACTCAAAGTCAGGAACCCCAATTAATTTGTTACAGATTCGTTGGGAGCGCTACACGCAGGAATACTACACTCGAGAACAGCAAGTCAGAAAATAACGGAGGAGCAGTACAAGACCGTCACTGTACATATTACTTATTAGGATACAAAAAATAAACATACAGAAAATGTGGCTGAAATACCCAGCTTAAGTAACGTACCGAGTATTTTTGTGGAGTGGGAGGGCTCCCTTTAGCATGAAGTGTATGAGCTGATAGAAGTAAATTAAAGTCCATAATTATTATTATAATTATTATTATATAAGAAAGTTTTAGCCTCCCTTTACCACGACAAAGATGCTCAAAGAGAAGAAGGGTGAAGGCACCATTTAGTATGGAGTTGAGGGAACGCGGAATCTATGCACCAGGGGCATAGAAACCGTAAGCTAAGAAAGAAGTTCATGAAACAAGAAAAAGTTTAAGAAAAAAGTAGTAGGTGCTGAAAAACAGGACAGCAGAGAACCGAAAAAAGATGGTCCGTAGTAAAACAAAAACGTATTCTATTTCAACAAAAAAAGCCTACCTAACCTTTAGCTTGGGCCCTCACGTAATCCCCCTGGGAGTGCTAATTCCCATAGATACAATAGTTGTATCCCCTTGAGATGAATCAAAGTCCATTATTTTATTCATTCTCTGGTGCGTTTCCCTAAAAAAGCTACCGCATTCAATATCTCTCCGAAGTTATTCCACAACATTTTTCTGTATATAAAATAATAAATATTTAAATTGTAAATAAATACAAATGACAGCAGTGAAGCGAAAGGTGGTCAGCAACGGAATCAAAAACGCATTCTATTTCAACATATGAATGGCTTAAGTAAGTCACTTGCAGGACTTTGCAAGTTCTTCCTTAGAACAGCAAATTTTCAATGTAAATACTAACAAGTTCTGCAGATTAGCTTAGAGTATGACCTGGAATCAGCCTCTCTTACCACAAGATATCTTTTCAAAGAGAGGAAGACACACCTTTAAGTACGGAGTACATACAGTCAATGAGGAATTAATACACAAGGTGAGTTTACACACAAGATACGCAACGCATAGAAACAGAAAGTTGAAGATAAAGGTTATGAAAAAAATCAGAGCTGAAGAAGAAAGCCATAGGTGATGTAAAAACAGCATAGCAGAGCGCCACAAAACGATAGTCCTTAACAAAACGATGGTCCTTGCAATTTTTAATTGCAACAAAAAAAAGGCCTAGCAAACTCTCAGCTCGATACATTAAATCACTAAATTTATAAGAGTAGGGAGCAAAATAAAAGCCAACAACTCATCCCTGCATAAATGAATAAATATTTTCACCACCTAAAAATGTATTTCGCTTCTAAAATCTAGACAGAACGTAACTTTCGGACGATAATTAATAAAATAAACTATTTTCCTATCAAAAACAATAATTAGAAAACCATCGCTCAAGGCGCGTTTCAACATTTTCCGGCTAATAAGTTCTAAAATGTACACACAAGACACAACATAAAACTGAATTCAAATCTACGAAAGAACTAGCAGTAAATAATGACTTAGAAAACATCACAGAGCGCAAAAATGGAAGCACTCTCAATACATTAAGGCATCTTCAAACATCAGTATCAGTGCTCTGCGCACCAGTAAGTAAGGAAATACAAAAGTTGAATGAACATTTTTAATTCTAAAAGGAAAAAAAAATAATATACTATAAAGACAAACTATAGAATGATCAGTTAGGAATAAAATTACTCTTGGTATGACAATTCTTTTAACTACCTGCAATTCGGAAGCCTATGACCTATTTTATACCAACTATGGGAATGATGCTCGAAATTAATTGTTCATAACCGTATCATATTCTCCACAAACAATCGTACGATTATCAATAAGCAGAAGTAAAACCAGAGGGACGTTCAGAAGAGAAGAGCATTGATCAAAAACAAAACATTATTGTGCTACAGGTAACTTTTCAAAGAGAACATAAATTCAGTACAGGCTGCTGGGAAGTCTATTCTAACATTAACTTCTGAATGTCAAAACCGGGGAGGTGACCATAACTCAAGCTACGAGAGTATTTTCAAAGCCAGTCTAAAGCTTTTCACAGAATTCATTTTGAAACCAAAACAATGAATTTATCATATGATTGTAAAGGTTTCCACGAGCAAGTTACAAGTAACTTTTTCTGCCGAGTTCCAATTACGAGAAAAAAAACAAGGATTACAAATTGGTATGGCACTTAAATACCAAGGAATGCTAATTTATAACGCTTCAATCTAACAATGCACTCGGCCGAACCAACAAATTAACCTTGCACTACCGTCCGTTATTATGTTATGCAATGGACAACATTGTTCCACATAATAGTTCATAGCCTTAAATTATGAACAGACCAATAAAAAAGTTTATCGCTAGTTCGATACCATAGACCACCTCACAACCCCATCTCTATCATTTTTTGCTTTTAGTTTATCAAACAGCTGAGTAGAGTGAGTGACACAAAGACTAAAATTAAGCTTTCTAATATTTAATCGGAATGTATGAAGTTCTAGCAGCAACATGAAGTTATAGGTTTTAAAGAAGGAAACAGTAATTCACCCTAACTTGTTTCAAATGAAATACCGGGACACATGGCATAATATGATTTTGCACACACAAGTGCATTCAAGTAGCAGCTCAATAAACCATTTAAAATTAACTGAATAATTTGATCTGACACAATTTGTCATATTTCACTTTAGAGCATCATGTTGACAAGGGGTCAGGAGAAATGTGCAGTGGAATCCCTTGTGCACCATTTTATCAAGTTTACCTGTAAAACATGTACTCTGCAGAGGTCTATTGTAAGCTCTGACTGACTGTAATGTTCTACATCTGAAGAAAAACTAGATTAAGTACATTACTATTTAAGAACAGCAGGTGAGAGATTTAGGTTAGTTCTCGTGAAATAATTCACTAACACTTTTGCAGAAGCCTGGTGAGTGACTAATTTTATTGAAAAGATAGAGGAAAACCCTCTCACAACAAGGAATAGCATTTAAGAAAGATTTACTGCAATATTTCAGTCTCTTGCACTGATCATCAGAGTGGAGATACTTTTTAAAAGACCCAAACAGAAGGAAATTGAAATATTTTACACTAAGAATGGAACATATAGTATAGTCAGACAAAGATGTTTTTTCTTCAGGTGTAGCTGATACACGTCTGTATTCATGGCAATGTAACCGGAGATATACGTGGCAGCATCTTCCACTTTCACTGAAGCCAAAATTCCTCCATTATCGGTGGGTCCGTTGAATACCACAGCAGCCTTTTGCGCCCCTTCATCCATTTCAATGATGGGTGGAATTATTTCACTTTCTTCATGTACCTGGAAGGCAAAAATAAATATTAGTGAACTTGTCACATCAACAGTTCCTGAATTAGATTTTGGCTCAATAAGCATGCATTTCAGTTGCATTAGTGAGGGTACAGATTAAAATATGTTAGAGAAAACAAAAGGCAGAGTTAATATAATAAATTGAGGTGCAGCTGGGAGTATTTAATAAATAGGGTCAGTTATACAGAGAGAAAACACTGAATATAAAGCAGTATTAAAATGCACACATAAGGAAATGGAGACAATGACACACTAGAGTGTAATACAAACTTTAAAAATATCAGTCGCACTGGGAGAAAAGGGAAGGAAAAAGCCAGAGAAAAATCATTGGTGAAGAAAAGGGGAAAAAGAGAAAATTACACTATAATGGGGTAATAGACCGGAAAGTGTGACATACATAGCTTGAGGTACAACCAAATAAGTTAATTAATACACTCAAGCTAGTGTTCACAATTTTTCTTCAACAGTTAATGTTGTGTATAATATAAGTAGATTTGTTCATGATATTTAACAATACAACTAAAATCAACTAATCTAAACTACAAAAGAAAAAGTCTAAAACACACAAGCATCAATTTTATATGACATAAAAAAGGATTTGTAAAGGAGAGGACCATAATCAATTTTTCAATTTTTGCTGCTAAACATAGTTAATTAGATCAAAATTAACAATTTTTCTTCTATGCCCTTTCTGTTGCAAATGAGTATTTAATGAGTTATAGCGGTATGTTAATTTTTGTCTTTGATGGCTGGAATGCGCTCGATCATTTGAGTGCGTCAAAAGGGAGAGTCCATTGTAGTCTTCACATCCGAACAATTTCTTTCCCCTTCAAGCACTAGAGCTGCGGTCAGTAATTTTCCGCTATAACTTGTTAAACACTCATCGCGACGGAAAGTGCGTATATGAAAAATAGTTTATTTAGATTTAATTAATTACGTTTAGGCACCGAAAAGTGGAAAATCGATTATGGTTCTCTCCTTAACATTTACCCATGAAAAATTAAATGAAGATATGTCCTCAATTTCATTTTTGCACAGATGTTTTCGGTTTCCTACTAAGAAACAGAAAAAAGGAGACTAAGATATAAACAGAACCATGAACAAAAACAGAAAAATCTGCTTCTTTAAATTAAATATGGCTTTTTATGGTCAATGTGAAGTTTAATGCAATCACAGAAAATAATAATTGCGATCCCAGGAATCACTAAAGAAACCCAGTTAGGAACGTTTTACTGGAATGACATTCAGCTCGCAGATGCGTTATTTTTGAATAATTGAACTTTGAAGTTGCCCTTCATGCCAGAGCAAGCGAAAGCGTGAAACGGAGTTTAATTAATAACGGAAGCTATTACAAACGTAAAGAGGTTGGGTCGTGAGGAGGAGGCACAGTTCTTCTAGTGAAAATTATCAATAAAGCTTCTAACATACCCATTAGGGTGACGACCACAATCTTGTTTACATGCGCTCCAAGATGGCGACCACCATGGGCGCCGCCATCTTGGAGCCGATGTAAACAAGATTGTGGTGGTCACCCTAATAGGTGGGTTAGAAGCTTTATTGATAATTTTCACTAAAAGGACTGTGCCTCCCCCTCACGACCCAACCTCTTTACGTTTGTAATAGGGGTGTAGTGATCGCCATCAGCCGCACCTCAGTCTAAATTTCTTAAATTATTAAAACCATCTTCTAAAAATTCAATAAAGTTAACATAATCATTCTTAAAATTTTAGATCACTATTTTCATTCAACATTACCCTTAAATCTATTAAAATTTGACCAAAGAAATACTTCGACAAGAAAGAACGGCGTTTTTACCTAGAACCATATCGCAAGTTCATCCGTTTCCGGAAAATTCCGGAAACGCTCGTCCGCTCAAAGCGCATATAAGGCCGGCTTTCCCAGGCAGAGTCGTCATTCTCTTATAGATCCTCCTAGCGCTTGGGCCCCAGAGCGGGCAATTGTAAGTATCAAGTGTAACGATAAGTGTGTATTATGTCTTAACTTTCCTGTGTTGTGTCTTAACTTGTTCCGTGTTAGGGAGCTCTCGTTATTGTGTCGTAGAAATATTCACTATGTTGTCTCTGTGCCAGTGTTAGTTAGTCACCAGCCTCAAGCTCACTGCCACATCTTTGTCATTGTTTCGTGTTTACTATTCTCCGATGATACCGTATTGTGCTGTCAGTGTTAGACGATGTTGGCATTAGCTCCTTAGATATTTTTTAGTGCTGAGCATAGTGTTAAGACACCTTGCTGCCCACAGAGATCATTTTTTGGTTTGCTCATCTTTTGTATGTTCCAGCTTCTAATTAATTGTGTTCTCAACTTTTGTATTTTGACTAAGTCAGGTTTAAATAATTTTGGAATTCCTCTGCAATTTTTAGTCAATGTTTAAATTTCATATCTTGGGAAATAAAGCTATGATAGGGTATTTACACCAATAGAGATTGTATCTTCGGTAGTTACTCACTTCAAATAATCATATTTCTGATCAACACTATCCCACTGTCTGATTGCGTGTAACAATGTGTAGTGACGGTAGCAAGAATTACTATCATAATCACTTTAGGACGACTCTTACTATTGATTTTTGGTTAGGTCAATTTGTGTATAAAAAATGTTAATAATTAGTCGTTACCTGATTTAGCTAAATTAGGGTGATTATGCTTACCTCTGAAAGTCTCCGAATATTTTAAATTCCCAACCCCTGGAAATTCTAATCCAGAAATCATCCAATTATCTGATTTGGGGGTTAAATTTGGTTTAACCAGTAATTGGTCGCCCTCAACTGTAGCTACCTGTTCCTTTGACCTCTTGGCAATGCCGGCTACCTCCAGTGGTTGTTGTCATTATAACTCATAGGATGCCTAATACTATTCTGTTATGTATCCTCATGATCAATGTTTTCTAAATCCTTCTTGTGCTCTGAACCTCCTCCTCAACTACCAATTCTGTGCACTTTGTGCATAGATTCCGCGTTCCCTCTACCCTTTCCAAATGGTATCTTCCTCTCTCCTCTCGTAGGACACCTTTCACGTTCAAGCCAGGGAGACCAGGGATTTCTCATATAATAATAAATAATAACAATAATTAGACTGTACGTGCCCTCTCTGGCACAATTCCTAGCTTAAGTCAAGTAATCTTTATGACAATTCTAGCCTTAGGTAGGATCAGTACAGTCAGCCCTCGACTGCGGCTTAGCGTAAACGTTCGAATTAAACACTGCCAATTTTTAAGATACTCATTGTAAATAGCAGTCAAAGCGTAGATTATTGGGCGGCAAAAGCCTTTAATATTAATGAAGACAAACTAACTTACATTGCCTACCCAGTAATATTCTTATCTCATGTATTAATCTTGCACTCCAATTCGGAGATGGTCGTACACGACGCGTCACGATTAATAGTACCCGGAGAATACTAGTTTGGGGGAGTAAGGGCATGTAGGGAGATTCATGATTGTCCATACGAGTACTTATTGTTGCGACTGCCTCGCCCTTGTTCAGGCGCCAGAATTGGGCCGAGGCACCCGCATATAATCCTCCATTTGAGGCAATCCTGTAATTCAGCAGTAAAGCTCGCAGCCTGGCTTGCGTAGCGACTGTCTCTCCGTGTGTTATCATGCTTGAACAAGTAATCCAAGCTCTCTCCCCGTACAGAAGAACCTCCGAAGCCGACACACAGACAATCACCACCAACATTCAATTAACAATTCCCATACTCTATTAGCCACACGGCTATCAACCAAACCAAGCCACAAGGCACGGGTAGAACCCCTGCGGGAACTACCTCCTTCGAGATACTCATATAATCAAAACTGTTACCGCACCTGCGGAATATTACACTAACAAATCCACTCTCGCCGGGATCCACCCCGGATTCCCTCGAGCCGCGGCACCTGCTGAAGTGCGGCTACTCACAGGACCCGGACCTTCTTCCTCAAGAAGTGGATCTCCATACTGCTGCCGTAGTCACGGCACTCAGAGTCAACAAATTAAAGACAAGGCGAGAGTATACAGTTTTTCATTGTCCTGCAGGGGTCAATAGTGCAAGTGAAATTAGGTGCCAGTAAGGCAACTCGAATTACCCACACATCACTCCTTCTGAGTCAGATTAAGTCATTAGCAATTAAGTGTGCTCTACCAGGAGCACTGGTGACCCTTTTAAATAAGAAGAACATCTACCTTGTCACTTGAGAAATTCCTCGCTATTCAACCTTTAAAAGTCAAATTCAATTAGTTTCCCATTTAGGGAGTTCATAACAAGTTCATATTGGTGACTATTAATAGCATTAATACCAGAGTGTTTTTCACTTGCACAGTTGTCCTTTGTGGGTTGATGAGCGCATGCCAGTGCTGTCGACTTCTGTTGATGGTTGTCTTGAAGGAGGTAGTACTCTGCTCCTCATTATTCAGTAGTCAAACATAGCATTTCCTCCCTAAACTCTTCCCTAATAATAAGTTATTGCTACTGCAGCCTATTCTGACAAAACTCTTCATGCATTTCCATTGCTACTGAAGCAAACCATAGGAGACCTTCTAGGATAACTTCCATTGCTACTGAAGCTCCTAACTAACAATCTTCTCAATTTCCATTGCTACTGCAGCACCATTGCTACTGAAGCACAAAAGTAAACAAAAAAATGTCTATGTGCGAAACACTACCCTGCCATCCTGAGCAACTTAAATATGTAAAGGAACGGCCGTCTGTACACCGGTTGTCCTTTAATAGTTCTCCGTATCCCATACGGGTACGGAATGCTCAGCGCAAATATTTCACCATCACTTGACTAAGTCTTTCCCGATCTTCCATTTTTTGTATTGCCGCCTGGTTGGGTGTTGGTAGCCTTGGGGACGCCTGAGGAGCACGCACGTTGACTAGGGTGGTTGTGCAAACGACTCACGTCGCACAATTGCCGTTGTAACCGGCATATGTGTTTTGGGAAGGAAGGAACGGATTTTTTTTGTAATTTGGCATACTATAAAAACCTGGACTGCGACTTCGCCTCAGGTCAACACCTGTCGAGCCAACGAACTCGTACGTCTTAGTTCGCTTTGAATTTTCTAAAGTCATGAAAGTCGACCAATTCTAGATTCCCCGTTACACCGTTCAAAGAACGCAGTCGGAATCAAGAATTCGGGCGCCTCCATTTCGGCGGATACTCTGGCACCGTATGCCCAGTGATGCTAACCTCCCAGATTTTTTATGGTCCCAGTTCGGGATCCGAGCTGAAACTTTCATAGTCCCACAGTTAACCTTCCACTATTTTCATCTATTTTCTTCTGTCAAAGCATCTTTTGGAATCTCTCCTTCGTATTTCTGACTTGCACTTTACAAGTAACAGCTTCACTGTTACCAGACCTTTCGGTCTCCTTTGGGGGGAGGGTAGCTGTAGTGATCGCCATCAGCCGCACCTCAGTCTAAATTTCTTAAATTATTAAAACCATCTTCTAAAAATTCAATAAAGTTAACATAATCATTCTTAAAATTTTAGATCACTATTTTCATTCAACATTACCCTTAAATCTATTAAAATTTGACCAAAGAAATACTTCGACAAGAAAGAACGGCGTTTTTACCTAGAACCATATCGCAAGTTCATCCGTTTCCGGAAAATTCCGGAAACGCTCGTCCGCTCAAAGCGCATATAAGGCCGGCTTTCCCAGGCAGAGTCGTCATTCTCTTATAGATCCTCCTAGCGCTTGGGCCCCAGAGCGGGCAATTGTAAGTATCAAGTGTAACGATAAGTGTGTATTATGTCTTAACTTTCCTGTGTTGTGTCTTAACTTGTTCCGTGTTAGGGAGCTCTCGTTATTGTGTCGTAGAAATATTCACTATGTTGTCTCTGTGCCAGTGTTAGTTAGTCACCAGCCTCAAGCTCACTGCCACATCTTTGTCATTGTTTCGTGTTTACTATTCTCCGATGATACCGTATTGTGCTGTCAGTGTTAGACGATGTTGGCATTAGCTCCTTAGATATTTTTTAGTGCTGAGCATAGTGTTAAGACACCTTGCTGCCCACAGAGATCATTTTTTGGTTTGCTCATCTTTTGTATGTTCCAGCTTCTAATTAATTGTGTTCTCAACTTTTGTATTTTGACTAAGTCAGGTTTAAATAATTTTGGAATTCCTCTGCAATTTTTAGTCAATGTTTAAATTTCATATCTTGGGAAATAAAGCTATGATAGGGTATTTACACCAATAGAGATTGTATCTTCGGTAGTTACTCACTTCAAATAATCATATTTCTGATCAACACTATCCCACTGTCTGATTGCGTGTAACAATGTGTAGTGACGGTAGCAAGAATTACTATCATAATCACTTTAGGACGACTCTTACTATTGATTTTTGGTTAGGTCAATTTGTGTATAAAAAATGTTAATAATTAGTCGTTACCTGATTTAGCTAAATTAGGGTGATTATGCTTACCTCTGAAAGTCTCCGAATATTTTAAATTCCCAACCCCTGGAAATTCTAATCCAGAAATCATCCAATTATCTGATTTGGGGGTTAAATTTGGTTTAACCAGTAATTGGTCGCCCTCAACTGTAGCTACCTGTTCCTTTGACCTCTTGGCAATGCCGGCTACCTCCAGTGGTTGTTGTCATTATAACTCATAGGATGCCTAATACTATTCTGTTATGTATCCTCATGATCAATGTTTTCTAAATCCTTCTTGTGCTCTGAACCTCCTCCTCAACTACCAATTCTGTGCACTTTGTGCATAGATTCCGCGTTCCCTCTACCCTTTCCAAATGGTATCTTCCTCTCTCCTCTCGTAGGACACCTTTCACGTTCAAGCCAGGGAGACCAGGGATTTCTCATATAATAATAAATAATAACCATAATTAGACTGTACGTGCCCTCTCTGGCACAATTCCTAGCTTAAGTCAAGTAATCTTTATGACAATTCTAGCCTTAGTTAGGATCAGTACAGTCAGCCCTCGACTGCGGCTTAGCGTAAACGTTCGAATTAAACACTGCCAATTTTTAAGATACTCATTGTAAATAGCAGTCAAAGCGTAGATTATTGGGCGGCAAAAGCCTTTAATATTAATGAAGACAAACTAACTTACATTGCCTACCCAGTAATATTCTTATCTCATGTATTAATCTTGCACTCCAATTCGGAGATGGTCGTACACGACGCGTCACGATTAATAGTACCCGGAGAATACTAGTTTGGGGGAGTAAGGGCATGTAGGGAGATTCATGATTGTCCATACGAGTACTTATTGTTGCGACTGCCTCGCCCTTGTTCAGGCGCCAGAATTGGGCCGAGGCACCCGCATATAATCCTCCATTTGAGGCAATCCTGTAATTCAGCAGTAAAGCTCGCAGCCTGGCTTGCGTAGCGACTGTCTCTCCGTGTGTTATCATGCTTGAACAAGTAATCCAAGCTCTCTCCCCGTACAGAAGAACCTCCGAAGCCGACACACAGACAATCACCACCAACATTCAATTAACAATTCCCATACTCTATTAGCCACACGGCTATCAACCAAACCAAGCCACAAGGCACGGGTAGAACCCCTGCGGGAACTACCTCCTTTGAGATACTCATATAATCAAAACTGTTACCGCACCTGCGGAATATTACACTAACAAATCCACTCTCGCCGGGATCCACCCCGGATTCCCTCGAGCCGCGGCACCTGCTGAAGTGCAGCTACTCACAGGACCCGGACCTTCTTCCTCAAGAAGTGGATCTCCATACTGCTGCCGTAGTCACGGCACTCAGAGTCAACAAATTAAAGACAAGGCGAGAGTATACAGTTTTTCATTGTCCTGCAGGGGTCAATAGTGCAAGTGAAATTAGGTGCCAGTAAGGCAACTCGAATTACCCACACATCACTCCTTCTGAGTCAGATTAAGTCATTAGCAATTAAGTGTGCTCTACCAGGAGCACTGGTGACCCTTTTAAATAAGAAGAACATCTACCTTGTCACTTGAGAAATTCCTCGCTATTCAACCTTTAAAAGTCAAATTCAATTAGTTTCCCATTTAGGGAGTTCATAACAAGTTCATAGGGGGTTAGCTTCCGTTATTAATTAAATTCCGTTTCGCACGTTCGTTTCCTATGGCGCGAAGGCCAACTTCAAAGTTGAATAATTCGAAAATAACGCATCAGCGAGCAGAATCTCATTCATGTAAAACGTTCTTAAATGAGTTCCTTTAGTGATTTTTTGGAATATAATTATTATTTTCCGTGATTGCATTAAACTTCACATTGACCCTTTGTAGCTTCAGATAAGATTTTTGAAGCACTCACAACAAAACTACGATCAACAGCAAGAATTTGGCACCTTATATAAAGAAATTATTTAGCAGCAAATGGAACACGATGAATGGTAAGCTAGAAAAAGTCAGGTACCTTTAAAAATGCATTTCTAAATATGCTTAGAACAGCGTCAGTTTCAAGAAGGTAATTGCCACAAAAAGTAGCACTTACAATAGAAAATGGTCGATGTGAAGTTTCATGCAATCACGGAAATTAATAATGATATTCCAAACAATCACAATCACTAAAGGAACCCATTTAAGAACGTTTTTCATGAACGACATTCTGCTCTCTGATGCGTTATTTTCGAATTATTGAACTTTGAAGTTGGCCGTCGCGCGCCCAAGGAAGCGAGCGTAATTTAATTAAAAACGGAAGCTAACCCCCTATTACAAACGTAAAGAGGTTGGGTCGTGAGGGGTAGCCACAGTTCTTTTAGTGAAAAGTATAAATAAAGCTTCTAAACCACCCATTAGGGTGACGACCGCACGACGGCCAACTAACATGGCGACCACCATGGGCGCCGCCATTTTGGACCCGATGTCAACAAGGTTGCGGTCGTCACCCTAATGGGTGGGTTAGAAGCTTTATTTATCATTTTCACTAGAAGAACTGTGCATCCCCCTCACGACCCAACCTTTTTACGTTTGTAATAGGGGGTTAGCTTCCGTTTTTAATTAAATTACGCTCGCTTCCTTGGGCGCGCGACGGCCAACTTCAAAGTTCAATAATTCGAAAATAACGCATCAGAGAGCAGAATGTCATTCATGTAAAACGTTCTGAAATGTGTTCCTTTAGGGATTCCTGGGATCGGCATTATTATTTTCCGTGATTGCATGAAACTTCACATCGACCTAGAAAATCATAGACAAGATTTTGCACCTTGCTTGTAAACACTAGACATTTAGCTATGAGGTAGAAAGTTATTACAAGTTAATCTGAAAATTTCAGATAATATTGGCTACACAAGATAAATAGGAGCTATTCTAAAGTTGCATCTAACATACAGTAAACAAGTTTTACTATATGGCAGTCCAAACTAGCTTTCATGTCTGAGCATTGTAGGTTCTAAGCTTACTTCTTGCTAATTTCAATATAATGCATAGATTAAAATTTTTAAAATGCCATTGAAATTTTTTACTATAAACCTGGTAAAATTTGACAGCACATCCTACTTACAGATTAATTCACACAGAAATTCAAATACTATGAAATCTGATAGCACCCTATCACAAGATATAGGATTTTAGGTTACCTTTCTGGAATGAAAAACTCATGAACAGTATATCATTAATCAGCATTTAATTGTAGCACATCCTATTCCTATTTACTCATTTCCTTTAAATTTTAAATTTCACGCAAATCAACAGCATTTATGAATGGAATTAGCATATCAAATTTGAACTGTACTATACTGTATCTGGTGGCCAAGATTTGGTCAAGAGATGCCACTTCATCAAATGCAAAAATCAGTTATAAGCCATTATTTTTAAATTAGTTTCAAATAATATTAAAAATTCAAATTCTTACCTTCCAGTTCCAAACTCCTGTGATCATAAAACAACAGCACAACACCTCTTTCCAATGAAATGTGCGTCTTAAATGCAAAGGGGATTCTTCGGAAGTCGGTCTTTTTGAAATGGCTGCCAACAAACATAACTAAAGCGGCCCATAGACGATCAATTTTATTGTCAATATAATTGACAATGATGAATATTGACAATTATATTGATCGTCTGTGGGCTTGATTGACGACCGTCAATTAATTGACTCAATGTATTGACGCAATAAAATCAGTTTGAGCCCGTAGACGATAGATTTCATTGTCAATATAATTGTCAATGATGAACATAGACAATGATATTGATCGTGTGTGGGCTTGATTGACGACCGTCAATTAATTGACTCAAGGTATTGACGAAATCAAATCATTTTGATTTTTTATTGATGGCTCGTCAATATATTGAAACGTCCATTTGAATGCGTCAATATATTGCATCAATATTTCATTCTGAGCTCTGGAAGTCGTAGTATATTCACCTGAAAATACTTCGAATTTTATTTATGTGTCCTCGCAGATCTGTTACTTCTTGCATGCTGGAGTGCGCTGCTTCGAATATATGGTACTTTTTATGTCTTATTATGAAGAATATAATTTGAATTTAGTGAACTAATTTTATTTATAATTATTAGCCTATTTATTACCATTATGTAGGAAAGTAAAAACTGGGACTTTTTACTTGGAATCGGCGACTTTCGTACGGCTAAATCTGGTACTCTTAACAAAATACGTAGGGTAAGTTATGGCAACCAGGGCTGAGGGTGCTTACAAACCAAAAGACTGAAAGCGAGAAAGCAAGCCAGAGAGAAAGATGTCAGCAGGATCTATCACACACAAAAAACACACAGTTTGCTCCTAAATGTCATGGAGAGATTTCTAGAACAGAAACGAGCAGGACAAGCATGTTTTTGTAACGTCGATTTCATTCCTTCTTCATCCAGTTGCTTTGAAACATGTAATCTGTCCCTGTGCTTTGGATTTTTTGAGTTCGAAATGCGAGGTACAGCATTAACTTCGAGTATCAGAAGTTCAGTGTATGCTGGAGGAATTGAACAGTACGCCAACCTTATCGACATCTCACCGCGCACTACCAGGTAGCCAGCTTCTATCTGCAACTCTCAAGCGTGAAACAATCTTCGAGTCGGTTTCTTGCTTCAGTCAATCTTCAGTCTTTCTCGCTCGCTCTCTTGCTTGCTTGCAGCGTATGCACTCTCATAGGAATCCATGTTAATCAATTCAAGCTCGCTAGCTTTCTCTCATCAAATCGTTTGGTGTGCAGGCATCCTGACACTTTAGATATTTTATAGCTAGATCTATATGTTTTCGCTTTAACCTTGCTGTAAAGTTTGGATTGTAGATATTAGCTAAAAAAATCTATATGGTTTTTTAGCTTGCTTGATATTATCTTGCGGGAATTACACTTAAGCGATGCATATGATATATTACTCAAAATTAATATTATGCATTCGCTGTAATGATTACTACTTCATTCTCATGAAATTTGCTGATTTGCTTAACCAAATTATTTGAAAAGCGAACTTACCACTTTCAGAACACGTTATGTTCAGATTATGTAGCAGACCAAGACGGCTACTGCCATGTTTTTGGGCCACCATAGTGCAACTTTTAATTGTGATCATATGGTTGTTATGTTAAAGCACATGTCCAACTGCAAACCTATTGATGATGTTTAAATGCATCTAACAAAATGCACAAACATTATCAAAAATGTATTGTATCCTCATTTCGAAAAACTGACCAATGATAATGGCAACAATAAGTTCAGTTTATTATTGGACGAAAGTTATGATATTTAAATCATGAAACTACTTGGGGTATCAGTTATATGTATACTACAGCGATATATCTGAAAAGGGAAATCAACTTAGGAATTGCATAATTAGTAAAATGTGATGCAGATAGAATTGTGACAGCCTTAAAACAATTGTTGATAAGTATCTGATCATTGGTAATTGCATTTCTAAAGGGACTGACAATCGCCAGTCGCCAGATATCTCAGCGTGAGCGACAGCCGTTGGCTAGGTGATATCGGTTCTCGCATGTTTGTTGATTCTTTCTGTATATATGGAGTGAAGAGATGGAAAAGTTGATCAAATGATGTAGTGTCCATTCGAAGATAGTTCTTGAAATCTTCTGGCTCATTTGAACGTAGTTCTTTCAGCAATGCGTCGATTCCGAATATTCTGCCACGTTCCCTGAGCCAGTTTTTGGCCCATGTCTTGCATTTACGTACGCGGGGATTTTCTTGAAGTTAAAATTGCCAAGGCGAGCGCTACAATGGTAATTACTTCGTCGTTTATCACGTACGGCATCCGCAGAGCAAATGACAGGTTTTCATCAATTACATTGATGCAAAGGTTGACGCCGCAAGTGGGCAACAAAAAATCTCATCAATATATTGAGTCAATGATATTGACAATTAAATTGATCGTCTATGGGCTCAAACTGATTTTATTGCGTCAATACATTGAGTCAATTAATTGACGGTCGTCAATCAAGCCCACAGACGATCAATATAATTGTCAATATTCATTATTGTCAATTATATTGACAATAAAATTGATCGTCTGTGGGCCGCTTTAGTGGGCAAAAAAAAATCTCGTCAATATATTGAGTCAATGATATTGACAATTAAATTGATCGTCTATGGGCCGCTTTACATAAGTTCGACTTGAGATTATTTAGCTAAACCTTTCCACTGGGCAAAATCAATTCTTTAAAATTGATTGAAATTAATTTTTTTTTTTTAGAAACCAGACCTTTGAAATTTCTTGGGTATATTTTTAGAATTATTTCGACACCAAATGAAGGAACACTTTTTTAAAAATTTAATTTGAGGCGCCGACATTGCGATTTACTCGACTCGTTAACACTTCATTAGAACAGCAGACAGAAATGCAACATTTTCGTACGCATAGGGCTAACAGTGATGCCAGATTTCGGGTTAGCAATGTTGCCAGGTGCAATTTAAGCGCTGCTATTGGTCGGATGTCTTGACGTCACTGGGGTGAGACTCGATTTCATAAAAGACTGGTTTGCAGCTACCTTGTTTCGTCTGTTGGGAAATACTTTCGGAAACAAATTTGGGAAATACTTTACTCGGGGAAATACTTAACTTTGGGGAAATACAAGTGTGTTTTTCTTAGGTATTGGAATTTCAGCCCGTTAAGACAAGCGCCGGTGCTGCGCAGCCAGCACAGGCGAGGGGCAGATACGAAACACACGCAGTCACACACACACACACGCACATCGACACACTCACGCACACACACACACACACAGACGTTGGCGTTAGTGGCTGAGCTGGGAGCGCGAGGGCAGATTCGAAAGAAGAAGGAGTAAGGCTTAGCAGAGAGCGGCACCTGCTACACCAATGGTGTGCCCTCTAAGGAATCACGTGTTTGGGGTGTCGAGCGCGAACCAATCAGAGATAGAAACTTCACAACCGGCAAGAGTCCAACGAATTAGAATTGAGTGACTCTCTCTGTAGCTGGGAAGGTTCGAGAAGAGTCTGGAAGGAAACAAGCGAGCGAGATATAGGTTAAGGTTAGGTTAACATCGGCATCTTTGGGATGCTTTATTTCCAATCAAGCCTGATACATATGATCTAAGCATTGGTTTTTCAAATGTCTTATAACTAACACTATATATAGGACACCATTATGGTTCCCCCGTGAAGCCGGTACCCATTTCCGACACCTGGGTTGAGTGGGGTATTGTGCTTGAGCTTTCCCTTATACCCAACGGGGAAAATCTCCGCGCCAGCGCCGGGAATCGAACCCGCGACTCCAACATACGAGCCCGATCCCTTAACCACTGTACCACGGAGAGCACTGTATAATAAGCAGCGGAGAGGAGCAGTCGAGAGGTCTTTTTGTTTCGAGGTCGCGAGAGAAGTACACGTGATCTGAGGGCAGGCGAACGTGGCATGTCGGCCCGCCGCCGATATGCATTTCACACAAACAACAAATTTACATCGGAGTAAAGTTAACGTCGAAGTTTCAAAAACAAATAATCTCCTTGAAGCATATTAGCGTCGCGGCAATGTTCGTTAACCACCGCTCAACAACAATTCCACGGAGGGATATTCAAGAAATGTTTTCAACATCAAGATCGTAATAACTCCCACATGCAAGCAATAACTGCTCGGTAACGAAGTTTGCAACGATGCTACGCAGCAACGAGATCTTCAGAGTTCAATCTTCTTGGCCCTCAAACGAGAGGTGCTCAATTGAGAGCGCTGGACGGGAGTAACACCACTGAGGCAGCAGACCGGTGAAGATGGTCGGCATTACATCAGATCGGGCGGTCTGCAGCAACATCCAGGGAGAAGCAGGCGCTTGAGAAGACCACAAAAGAAAAATGGGCAGATCAACTCTACGTGTATTCTTCAGGCCGTATTGGAAATATATTAGGTCATCGAAATCTACATGCTGCAAGAAAGTGTAGCACGAAATAATAGGTTTGTAGGACTCTGAAAATTATCCATACAGTGAAGTGCAAGTCAAATAATAGGTAAAAGCAGTGTGTTCAAATTCAATGCGCTAATTTTCGTAAATGGCCCCTTTTCTGGATTAGGTGTCGAGTCATTGTTGGGCGCGCTAATTATAAAATTAAATTGTGTTTTGCTGTGGTGTTGTAGCAGGAGGATGTGTTGCGGTCACAAAGCAAGAGTTTAGAGGGTATGTGACACGAAGTGTTTACTAAATTTTGAAAACCTTGTGGTAAGCAAAGTTCTTTGATTTTATATTGCATAGTTTCCAAATGTTTCGTGTTCATGCTAGCCCATTCATCGCCTATGTTTCCTGATTTTTTTTGTACAGTGCGGAAAGTTATTTAGTCGTAATCCTGAAATTGTTGGGCTAGCGTTCATTGTAATAAGGAGAGCTAGCTTCTCGCTTTGTGTGTCTCATTATGTTGCTCATGTTAACCCGCTCATATTATGCTCATGTCGGCCCATTCATGCAGCCACGAAGCCTGCGCAAAGCACGGTTTATGGTAGGCATCGGCCTAGACAGCCAAGGTGTGGTTTCCTCATTGTGTCGTGTGGTATTGCCATGTCGTTAAATTCATGCGCATGTTGCTTTAACATTTCCCTGTGCTTTAATCATTGCATTGAAATATTTTGTGTGTCATATTCAAATCCACGTGTTTCTAAAAATAAATTCATGTAAATCTTTCAAATTCTTTTATTCTCCATGTCTGGTATGCAGGTGTACGCAAGCATGAAGGATAATACTTTAAAATTTGCGGGGGTTGAGATTCCCTCAGCGTCTGGGAAGGGGGTCCTAAACCCCACCCTCTTCTCGTATCGCAACACGCCTACCATGGTATTAGTGAATGAAAGGGATAATTAATGTGACGAGCTTTTTACTTTCGATATTGAAATAATTAAATATGAGCTTAGTTCATATGCACTGCTGGTTAAAACGATATAGCAGGTAAATTACTTTCTGTTGAACTGTTGCTAATTTCGGTCAATATCAATATGCCGCCATAGCCATGTGCTAGAGGTTCTGCCGCTGTGCGGCAGAGACCCGGGATCGAATCTCGGCGCAGGCAGTGGCGATTTTCTCTGTTGGGTATAGGAGAAAAATTCCAAGCACAATACCCCACTCTATCCAGGTGTCTGAAATGGGTACCGGTATTGACCGGGGGAAAGCGTCATGGCGTCCTGGCGTTAGTTATAAGGCATTTGAAAATCCAATGTACAAGGTGATATGTATCAGGCTTGATTGGAAATAAAGCATCCGTAGATGCCTTCATTATTATTATTATTATTATTATTATAATATCTGATTTTATTACAATATTTTCTCTCATAAGCGCTCCGTTGTGATGGGAATTGATAAGTTACTAGAAGTCGTGTAAGATGTGCCAGCCTTTCGATGACTGTAAGCCATTTCTCCACCTATGCTGAAAGAATATTATAGCTTTTACTTCATATTGTTGTACCAAACTAGTCATAAATGAAATAATATTTTTTGAACGTTTAAATATGTATATATGTACGTAAGTATTTTAATTTGATATACTCAATGAGAAATCCATCAGTACAATTATTAACTTTGTAAAATTTTGTTTCTTATTTCTCATTTCGTAATTTATTTCATTGACCTTAATTTTGAGGGTTTATCAGTCTTCACAATATGGATGAGGTTTGTTTGTGTAATTCGTTTCGTCAATGTTTTGCCTTGATAAAATAGAAAAGTATGAAGAACAAATTTACACCTTCAAAGACATATCCATGTATTATAAACTATTAAATATGATTTTGAATGTATTGGAATTGAATTGTTAGAAATGTTAATGCATTTGAAAGTTAAATTCATTCATTATAGTTCATTTACATAGAATCATGATGTTTTAAATTTGAGCATTGAAGTTTGCGCTGTCATTGTGTTAAAGGAATTTAATTTGCTTCTAAGAAATGTTAATAAGAATGTACAATTCAGCTTGTACGACTCCTTGATTTTGAATGATGAAGATTGCACTGCCATTTTATTATATGAACTTGATTTGCTTTCATGAAAATAACAATTCAATACTGAACAATTCAACTAGTATCATGATTTTTTGAGTTTGAATATTGAAGTTCGCTGCCATAGTATTAAAGGACTTAAATTTTTCTGAAAATCGTTGCAAAATTAAACGAAAAATTACTTCTTGACGGCCAGTTTTTTCCATTCCATGTTAATTTGGCGGATATCTGCAACGGAAAAAATTGATGACCGTTGTTTTACCACGAATACCTGTACCGGGTATCCCATAAAAATGTCTCCGCCTTTTAATTGATTATAACACTGCTTTAAATTAGCATATTTGTACTTACTTTTTTTCACAATGTAGGTGATTTTGTTTCCTTTTTGAACAATTTTAGTTTTTGAAAATCTTTTTATAACCATTTTACAGGGATCGAGTTACTGAAAGAGGTAGAAAAACTAGTTGTTCAAAAGAAATGTTTTAAAAACAACACTGGTGTTCTCCATTTCTCAATACCTACTGTTGAAATTAATTTCACAATGATGTATCCAACATACCACCATGTATTTAAACCCTCTGAGAGGTTATTCACTTCCTTATTTCATCATTTGAAGATACCTAAACTGTAGCTCAATAACTATCGAAGAATTTTCAGCGTGTTGGAATATGAAGCAACGAAAAACTGTGAAAAAGTTAGAAGAGCATTTAATGAAAAATTCCCAGAAAGGAACTCTCCTGATAAGAATACTGTGTATCGCACAGTTAGAAAATTAGAAGAAAATTAAATGCTTTTCAACTTTTGACGGTTTTTCGTTGCTTCGTATTCCAACACGCTGAAAATTCTCCGATAGTTATTGAGCTGCATTTTAGGCGTCTTCAGATGATGAAATAAGGAAGTTAATAACCTCTCAGAGGGCTTAAATACTTGTGGTATGTAGGATAAATCATTGTAAAATTATTTTCAACAGTAGGTAATGAGAAATGCAGAAGAACACCAGTGTTGTTTTTGTACGGTGGTTAATTGATCACAGAGAGTAGCTTGGCGGTAAGACGTCAGGATATCTTAGGACTGTGTCAGAAATCAGAGACGATTTAATAAAGTCAAAACTCTTTTGGCACTCGTTGGTCCACGTATAGTCAACTTCTTTTCTTAAAAGATTGTATAAAGGATACGCTACCTCAGCAAAATTAGGTAAGAAATTACGGAAATAGTTTGCTAACCCTAAGAACTGTTGTAATTCCTTAACATTGATCGGCGCTCGGCAGTCTTGCAATTTCTGCGAATATTTACATTTAATACCATCGGCGGCAATAATGTGACCTAAATACTCGATTTCTTTTTTGAAAAAGTGACATTTCTCAAGCTTTAATGACAAATTACCGGATCGCAGCATTTTAAGAACGATTTCTATATCAGCCAAATGCTGACTTTTATTTTTTGAAAACACCAAAATATCGTCCAGGAAGACGAAAGCTAGTTTACCCAGAATGGGTGCAAGGGCAGAGGTCATCACCCTTTGAAATACTCCCGGTGACGTCCTCAGTCCAAAAGGGACTCGACAAAAGTGAAATTTCCGATAATTAATGCTGAAGGCAGTGAATTTTCCACTCTCTTGTTCTAATTCAATTTGATGAAATGCCGAGCGAAGGTCTAAATTAGTAAACCACGCGTTACCTCCCAAGGTCGATAATATTTCGTCTATTCTAGGTATCGGATAAAAATTTTTAACTAGTACCTTATTTAGCGCACGAAACTCGATTACGGGACGCAGGTCCCCGCATTTTTTCTTAACCACGATGACAGGAAAATTGAAGTCTGAACTAGAATCTTCGATTATCCCCTGCGCGAGCATGTCATCTGTAATTTTCATCACCTCTTCCTGATATTTGTGGGGAATGCGATAAGGAGCTAAATTTAGTACCGGAGCATCCGGTTTCAACTGAATTTGGTGCCTCATAATATTTGTAACACCTATAGTCTCTCCTTCCAGAGTAACTACATCTCGGAACTTATTCAATAAATTAATTAACGGTAACTGTATGTCCTCTTCATTACATGAAACGTCATCTTTCGTTAAAGCACGTCGTACTTCTTGCTCTCCACCTTTTGACACACCTACTCCTGCACCTACTTGTGCATTAACTCCCAACTCCTCGTCACCAACGAGAATTTCACGTCTACCGCGAGCGTCAGCATCCAACCCAAGTTTTCTTTTAGCCATGGCTTTCTTTCCACCACCAGCCGAGACAACCTGTATTGTATCCAACACCGCGTTAGGATTTACTTCAAAATTATGAGCGTCTCTGAGTGCTGTTTCAACACTTGTTAAATACATCTCGCTCTCAATATCATCTGCTGCAATTAATTCAATATTGCACAACATCATATTCTCAGTTAAATGAACAGCCTCTTCATCTGAATTTAGAATCATCACCGGCACCACGCCGTCGTCCCCTACACGAACAATTGCTTCCGCTATAAGAGCACCACTATCAAGGCATCTTTTCAAAATCATATACTCTCCTGGAGTTGCTTTCTTGATAAAGCCGTACACTATTTTTATCGAGTTACTAGGCACTTCCACTTGAGTGCAATGAACTACCAACTGCCTCGGACACTGTGACGCCTCAGCCACAGCGGGGATTTTTTTCTTTTCTCTGCAGTTATTATTTTCTGACAGGTGACTGACCCTGTCTCTCTTTCTTGCAATAGCAACATCAGATATCAAACAGTCGCTGTTCACAATTTTTTTCATCGCTACTTCTCTGCTTAGCACAGGCTCCATGTTTAACTCACAAAAGAGAATTGAGATACCATCCCAAAGAAGTGTTTTATTTTTAAAATTTATGATGGCATCCTTCAAAACATCGCGACCTAGAATTAGGTCATATTGGAATTTCGCTTCCTTGACGATCAGTGCACTTGTTTTAATTACTCTGTTAGTACCTGGAATTGCAATAGACAACTCTACCTCACCGTTGACGTTACTTTTACCGTTAATGCCTTTTACTGTTAAACGGCTCGGCTTAACTTCGTTCAAATTTTTAACCTGCCTGTAACTTATGAGGCATTTTTCTGAACCGCTGTCTAGCAAAGCACTCAAATACTGGTCATTGTTCTTCATGATTATTGTAGGTTTGTTGCAATCTTTAAACGCAACCAACCCAGCGCCTTTTTTATTGCAATTTCCTTTTACGACACTAACGGAAAAATAGGCTTCAACTGCTTTGCTTCGTTCTTGTCTATCCGCAAGCTCTTCGTCTTGCAATAATTTGTACATATTTTCACATTTAAACAAGGGATCAATGAAGGATTGGGTTGTCTCGGTGGGATCAATGAATGATTGGTTTGCCTCGGTGGTATCTGGACTTTCGGTCACGGCTGCAAGATTAACGAGGGTGCTGCCAACCTCGGGCTCAATCAAATTCAAGTTCTTCCTGCTACCTCTACCTGTTCCTAATTTTCGCTTGAAAAATCACCTGACTTGGCTTCCGCCCAATGAACTTCACTCTTACCGCGCGTTGTGCCACCTCTATTTACATTGCTACCGCGTAAATAAGCCTTATAACTACGTATTTCAGTTCCCGTTGCTCTACAATTTTTCACCATATGCGTTCCACCACACGCAAAACACCCTCTCGAAAACTGACCTCTCTGGGGTCTGCACTCGAAATGTCCAACAACCGAACATGATGTGCAAAATGGAAAACCTCGTTTTTTCGTCGCTTCATACTTGGAATAATGTCCTGAAGCCTGACCAGAAACACTAGAACTATTATTATCTGTTCTCATCATATTACATTCCAAAGATCCATTTGCTCGATCTCCTACGTAACCACTAAATTCTCTCGCTCTACCACGAGGATTTTTCAACCATGGTCTTGGACCTGCAATCCTGCGTTGCCCTAACCGATTCCGACGGTAGTTTCCAACATTCCCATAGAAGACTTCACTCTCCTGAAGGGAGTCCTGCGCCCCAACGCAGTCATCCAAATCACTGTTTACATCCGCTAAATAGCTTTCACTCTCGTTTCTGACTGGGTACTGTGACGCAAGAATTTTTTTTTGTTTCCGTCTGCCCCCTAACAGCGGAAATTAACTTCGCTAACAGTTCCTCGGCTGTGCTAAACTGAGTTTCAAAAATTTTTCTGGCGAATGACTCGTCCAACAATGGGCCTAAAATTGTTAACGCTAGACTGAAAGACATGCTGTCACTTACAAAGCGTTTCAGTTCTGCCTGTGTCGTACAATTCTGATAATAAGGATGCCTTTGCCAACCCAGTGTGGTTGACGTCAGGATGTTCTCTGTCAATTTGCATATCTTTGAAAAAGCCGTCACTAGCTGGGCTGCCAACGCATTATTTCGTATTAATTGCAATTCATTTAAATCGCATGCCAAGGCGTGTATGGATTTTTCGCCGCGGCACACATATATGTCATCCAAAATTTTTACTACTTGATCAAAAGTATAATTTAAATCTGCGTTGACCAGCTTGGTCACCACAGCATTGAAATCACCTACGTTTTTGTTGACGGACCTCACTAGGAACTCTTTTTTTCGTTCGTCACTTGTCACGTCTGGAAGCAGAGTCATATAAGCTTTTAAATTTTGTATGTGCGTACTAAAGGATTTATTCTCTAGGAACTCCGGATCCTGCTGACGTCTGCGACCTTTAAACAGCGGCATTTCAGCGTTCGTCATTGTGGCTTCTACTGTAGGAGGCATGTTGGCTACTATATCACGAGCCAACTGAGTTCTGTCCTCATTACCGCTAACACTTGCACTTGTTGTCGGAGTCGTCATGGTCGTAACAGTAGTAACCCTAGGCTTACTTATCCTACCACTTTTTGTTACTGTGGGTTCTGTGCGGAGGAATTCTTCACTATCTGAAGTGTCCGACATGAAAAATCACCGGTTAATTACTTCCAGAATTTCACATCCCCTTAAATGCAACCAGAAATATTGAAATATATCACATTAATATAATAATACACCTCTAAACACAAGCAATACTAATGAAATACAGTTACACAATCAAACTCTCCCTGGCACTTGAAAAATTAACCTCGAAAAGGGTGAAATTCGAACTATTACAGAAAAAATTCCTCAATCTACAGAAATTTCCGTACTCTACAGAATACCACCTCGCAACACTCCAGGCACCTTTGGGCAGTGCTTCAACGCAAAAAACAGAAACAAAACGAAATTCCTATACTTTTTCAGCACTGGATAGCCAAAATCAAGGCGCCTTAACCTTATATCAACCTTGCTAATCACAACAGCAAAAATTTACACTTACTCTGGGCATTGAAATGAATCTGACGTCTTTACTGCTAAATCCAAGGGCGTACCGCTACGCAGTCTGCCTCTCACTACGTTTAGGAAAAGACTGATGCCACTGGCAGTGCATACCCGCATTTGCGGCAGAGAAAAAAAATACTCGGGTAGCAACGCTCTCCGTGCACCGGCACTGCAGAGAAAAAATATCAGAAGAAAACTTAACTGCAAAAAGAATGTAGACTGCAGTGTGCGTTGCTTGTTGCAGAAGGGCAGGCTGCCGCTGATACGTGCAGGGTAAAACGTCGCTGTAGACACACGATGGCTGGTAACGATGCTGAAGGACGTAGTTGTCAATTAAAATGGCCTAAAATAGTGAATAACTGCTCTGCTCGTCACAATTTAAACACTGCGACTTTTATTTAATTTCACTGACAGTTATTGTACGTAGTATTGTATGCACATTGAAGTTATTGTTCAAAACAAATTGTTTCTTTAGTGATCACTCGTTGCTGGGAATATGCTGCCGCTGGTAACTCGATGTCTATGTAAGATGTCGAGGCAGAGCACCACGTTGCTGACGATACACGATGATAATGTTAACTTTTAATTTGTTTCACTCAGTACTGCTAGAGTTTTTAGCACGTTTGTTACAACACCATAAGGACGTAGGAATGTGTCTCAAAAACAAGTTCTTGTTCACTCAAGTGTTTGTACCTTTACTCATTATTCGTTGCACTAATAGTGACCTCGAAAACGATTTCTATGTCTTCTTCTGCCTCGTAGACTAGAATCCTTGTGTGAAACGGCGATCCGACGTTAAGCCACACGGTAAATTCGGAGTAGGCTTCCACCAACGTTTGCACTGGGAGTCGAAAACCGAAAACAAGCACTGAAGGTTGTGGTTGCCAAAGTTGATTGCTAGTAGTCATCGGAACTGTTCTCTCAACACCGGAACACTTGTTATACTGTTAAACAATTACACACGAGCACGTGAGTTCAATCCAGACTGGTCCACCAATGTACGGTGGTTAAATGATCACAGAGGGTAGCTTGGCGGTAAGTTTATTTAGGTAACCAGATGTCATTGGCCAGGACGAAACTTACTTCATGTCATTGGCCAGGAGGACATGAAGTAAGAATGAGCACCACAAACTGAGCAAGCACGGCTTATATAGGGTGCGAGGCATCCAGATGTCAAGATTGAATACAGAATGAATACAGACATAGACGGCAATACTCGCAAATTTTTAAAACATTTCCTTTGACCAATTAGTTTTACCTCTTTCAGTAAATCGATCCCTGTAAAGTGGTTATTAAACGATTGTCAAAAACTTTAAATTTAAATCATTCGAAAAAGAAACAAAATTTATTAGATTGTGGAAAAATATATTTCATATATGTTTATATACAGCGGAGATATAATCAATTAAAATGTCGGGGACATTTTTGTCGGGAGACCTGGTATACCTTGGTATAAGTAATACCATGGAGGGTTCATAGTTTTCGGTCTTTTTTGAAAGCCTCAATTTTAGAAAAATTCAATTTGTGAATTTCTCATATTACAACTCAATAAGTATAAAGAAAATTGGAAATGTTTGAATGATGGAATCGTTCATTGCATCTTAGCCTGGCTGCTAACCTACATTCTACACCCTGAAAAAATATCTCAATTCGCAAGTTCTTCCGAGATCTTCGGTTGAGGTTTCATTCACCATGCATGTACAACTTTATGAATTAACAACCTGGTGACATAAATATGAGTATAATAATTATATATATATGTCACTAAAACACGCGACAACGAGTGGTGGAGGCTGCCATGAAACCCTATGAATACTGAGATGCCATTGTTTTCGCCACTAATTACTGTACCGGCTGATAAATTACTTCAAAGAAAATCGCGAAACATTTGCGATCAGTTTACATAACATAACCATGTATGGTATCAAGATTCAGTGCGTGATGAAAATGGCATTTTGGGGGGACGTGTTCTCAACAGGTCATCTGCTACAAGACGTGGCATTACAACGGCACCGGAGCGACCAACCAGCTTCGATAACCACATGGAAACGATGTATAATACACGTCGGCAGAATTCATGGTAAGTCTGCTTGATTTATACATGGAACCCATGCGTTATTACCACATGGATCATAGCTGGCAGAAACGAGGGATGGCCACGAGGCATATGGTTTCCATGTAGGACCCACATCCTCTACATGTGTCCTAACCATGTGGGAACCACATGGGGCCACTTTCCAAAAGTCCATGCGGTTTCCACATAGCATGGGCACGTAGAACCCATATGGCAAACATGGACAATCCATGTCGTAACCATGCAGCTTCCATGGGACCTTGTATATAGGGTGCTTTCCCCTTGTTTCTGTTTCCGCTTATGGAACCAGAACCTTTCGAAGATTTTGTTGCGTGTAGGCTTAAAATGCCGTCTCAACGCTTCCACAATCTCGTCATAAGTTGCTTCAAGGGTTCTTTTAGGAGACTTTAATTTAGGGTTCTTTTAGGAGACTAGGTCTTTAATTAGCCTAGCAACTTTTGGACCCACTAGTAAAATTAGTGTGGGGGCTTTTTCCTTGTCTCCTATTTTGTTTATAAAAAATAGCAGTGTAATCTAGTTTCATAGTCTCCAAATTCTTCCTCTAAAGGATTAAATTCTCCCACTGAACCTATCAATGGCATATTGAATTTTAGTAAGTTTAACACACCGTAAAAAGGAGAAAAAAAATCACAGTACAAATAGTACAATCACTTGATCAATTCTGAGTTCCTTCACTAGTCTAGCCAGTCTAGCAACACCGGTGAGCAGAACAAAGAAAATTCATTAGGCAAATTCTATGTTCCCTCACTAGTCACTACTACTTAGTCACTCCCACCAGTTCTACCAACACCTCGTCGCCAATTTATGTTATGTATTAAAACAGAGATAACATTAGTACACCTCATCAATACACAAATAGCACATCAATAGAGAAATGCAATGACACATCACATAAGGTAAATAATTCACTCACCTCTTAGATACCTTACAACTTAAATACTCAACTACCAGACATGTGGCCAGCAAGAGTAGAGCGGAGATAGATTGAAATAGCAGGATAGAGTAGAATAGAATTAGTAGTAGGTAGTTATAGAATAACTTAGAGGTAGTTTACTTGCCACATTAGGTAATTTATATACACACACTCGGCCAACATCTACTGTTGTTGGGCCCGAGACCAATAGAAGACTGACTGCGAGTGTTACTCTCACGAGCGTTGCCAACTTTTGGTGTGTCTAACTAGAACTTACATTTCCCGCTATATTACAACATACAATCACAATAACTCATTCTCTGGCATGCATACTTTCACACTTTATTGCTAACAATCCTTCACTCTCAGGTTCATTTCCAACAGGAATTTCTTCTAATTTCCAATTTAGAGCATTTTTTTAAAATGAGACCAACTCCACCACCTCTTTTTTGCCAACTTACACGCCCTTTTCCTATCATATGGTACTTACTCTCCTTGCATGTTGAACTGACTCTATCACGCATTTGGGTTTCTACTACACCAACACAATCCAAATTCCCATTCTCAAATTCTGCTACAAGATCGTCTATCTTTCCTGCGTTCTATCCACGCACATTTATACATCCAAACCTCACAACACTATTGGACAATTCACGACATTCTTCATTTTTGCTCTGGCAGCTTTTCATTCATCCTGTTCCACCTTCCATTACAATATGAGTATACCTGATCCCCTGGATGCATCTCCTGGAGAGTTTCATCTCACCTTCTTGTGTAAGGTGGACTCTATCTCCACGAAAACATCCACCCTGGATCACGTTATCCATATCAAGGAAGCTGGAACCCAACTCACGCGCTCTCATACTCTCAGCCCTCATACTCATAATCCTTTCATGCACTTCCCTATTCACCTCCTTTCGCACCCTTTCATACTCGTCATCACACGCAGGCCTTCTCAGGAGGCTGGTCGCCGCAACTCTAACATTCTTCTTTCGTGCACTTACTACCACTTTCATAATTGCATTCACCGTACGTTCTTTCCCACACTCAACCAACCGATTCCCACCCCCTTGCAATACAATCAGGCCTTCATCCATACCATCTATCACTCTCTCAGCAGGCTTACAGATCTCTTCCACTCCCTTCCCTCTCATGCTTGTACATTCACTACTGTCATTCATTCTCACAAACCTATCCACATTCTTAACCATACTGTCTCCACATATTCTAATCGTAGGTCTTACTCTCCCTTTCATGCTTCTCTTGCACTCAATTCTTCCACTCACATCACTATTTCCATCCATCTTCCTTTCATTCACTTCCACTACAGGCGCCTGCACCTCATGTGGCACATCAACAGGTCGCTCATTCACTCTCTTTCCGTTCGTACTTCTTTCATCATGCTCATTCCGTGGTACATGTGCTCTCCGTGGTACAGTGGTTAAGGGATCGGGCTCGTATGTTGGAGTCGCGGGTTCGTATCCCGGCGCTGGCGCAGAGATTTTCCCCGTTGGGTATGAGGGAAAGCTCAAGCACAACACCCCACTCAACCCAGGTGTCGGAAATGGGTACCGGCTTTACGGGGGAACCGTCATGGTTCCTATATATAGGGTTAGTTATAAGACATTCGAAAAACCAAAATGCTAAGATCATATGTATCAGACTTGATTGGAAATAAAGCATCCCAAAGATGCCGATGTTAACCTTAACCTCATTCATCCTTCTACTCTCATCTGTTATATTTGCACCACCATTTGCCTCATCAATTACTGCATTCAAACTCCTCGTACCATCATTTGCCTTATCATCCACTGCATTTGCACTACTTGCACTCTCATTTGCCTCATCTTCCACTGCATTTGCACTCCTTGGACCATCATTTACCTCATCATTCACAATATTTGCACTCCTTGCACCATTCTCATTCTTTCTTTCGTTCAGCTTCCTTTCGTCCTTTAAGTCAGCCTCTAAAGCAACCATCAGAATTGTCAATATCTCAACCTCTTCTGTTGAGATCCAACTTCAGTATATATATTTATTATTATATATGAGTTGTCGCAGTCACCCATTAAATTGCTTCCGTCCCGTTTTCTATGTTCATGTGTTACCCGCCTTTGTAGAGCGATCGAGCTGCTCCTTCTTGTTCTCGCCGCCGTGCTCGACGGACGTACAGTACATGTAGTTCCTAGATTACCTACTGTGTTTCTCTATACCCCACACTCATACTTATAATCGTTGCCGTACTCCATTATTCCAAGATGGAAAGAGGCCTCTCTGGTCTAACAGGTTATGGGCCCAGTAACCTAACTTTTGATGGCAATGACGAAAGGTATGAGTTGTGGGAAGTGAAATTTCGGGCCTACCTAGACTTATAATAATGAAGGCATCTACGGATGCTTTATTTCCAATCAAGCCTGATTCACATCACCTTGTACATTGGATTTTCAAATGCCTTATAACTAACGCCAGGACGCCATGACGCTTTCCCCCGGTCGAGACCGGTACCCATTTCAGACACCTGGGTGGAGTGGGGTATTGTGCTTGGAATTTTTCTCCTATACCCAACAGAGAAAATCGCCACTGCCTGCGCCGAGATTCGATCCCGGGTCCTTGCCGCACGGCGGCAGAACCTATACCACATGGCTATGGTGGCACTTGAAATCGTTGGATGCCGTCCTTGAGGGCGAAGAATCAAGTCTGGATGTTGAGAAGAACAAGCAAGTGTTCTCCGAGCTCGTGCAACGGCTCGATGATAAAAGTCTCTCGTTGATTATCAGGGACGCCTATGGAGATGGAAGAAAATCCATGAAGATTCTGCGTGATCATTACCTCGGCAGCAGTAAACCGAGAATTATTTCTCTGTATTGCGAGTTGGCTGCGCTGAAGATGAAAAATGGCGAGACGGTAACCGACTACTTACTGCGGGCAGAGACAACTGCATCCTACCTGAAGAAAGCCGGCGAAAATATCAGCGATGGACTAATTATCGCCATGATTATCAAAGGATTGCCAGCTGCCTACAACGCTTTTTCTACCGTCATCACGCAAAGTGACAGTAAAGAAATGGACATCATGAAATTCAAATCGGCTCTCAAGAGTGAAGAGGAAACAAAGAAGACCCGACAAGGCTACAGTGAAAGTGAAGAAAGAATTATGAAAGTGAAAGATTCTAAAATTACTTGTTATATACTTAGGTGGTAAGTCAGGTCACAAGAAATATGAGTGTGAAAGTCACAGTGCAAAGAAAAATCGGTGGTGTTCAATTTGTAAAAGTGCATCTCATGATACTAATTTTTGCAGAAAGAGAGATACCGCAAAAGCGATGGCTACTGAAAGCAAAGATGTGAAAAGCTCTTTTTGTTTTAGAGTATCAACAGACTCAGAAAGTGCTTCTGTTGTAGACAGTGCAAAGTTACTGGTGGATTGTGGAGCTACTGCTCACATTATTTGTGATAAATCTAAGTTTGTATCTTTAGATAAAAGTTTTGATCCTAGTAAGCATTTCATCGAATTAGCTGATGGTTCTAGAATGAACAATATTGTAGAGTGTAAAGGTGATGCGAGAATTACCCTGACTGACGCAAGAAATAGGAAACACAATGTTCTTTTAAAAAATGTTATTTGTATTCCTAGTTTTAAGCAGAATATTTTCTCTGTCCAGGCTGCTATTGATCAGGGTGCATCATTTAATTTCAGTCAAAACGCCTCAAAGTTGTTTGCTTCAGATGGGAATGCGTTTAATATTAAAAAATGTGGCAAGCTGTATTATTTAAATTCTGTAAGCTCTGTTGATTCTATTAATGCTGTTGGTAAACACACTCTGGAGGAGTGGCACAATATTCTTGGGCATTGTAATGTAAAAGATGTGTTGAGCCTAGAAGGTATTACTAAAGGAATGAAAATTACCAACAAGCATAATTTTGATTGTGAGATCTGTGTCCAGGGTAAAATGTGTCAATATAGAAGCAGAGACCCAGATGAAAAGTCAAGAAAACCTTTAGAGCTAGTCCATAGTGACCTAGCTGGACCTATAAGCCCTACTTCTTTTGAGAATTCCATGTATGTCATGTCTTTTATAGATGACTTTTCAGGCCTTATTTTTGTGTATTTCCTAAAAAGCAAAAATGACACTGTTGGAGCATTTAAGAAATTCTTGGCTGATTCTGCTCCATTTGGCTCTGTTAAACGTTTAAGAACAGATAACGGCACCGAGTATTCCTCAAACTTGTTCAAAGCTGTTGTCACGGAGAACAAAATAAAGCATGAATTTTCAGCTCCGTACTCTCCCCATCAGAATGGCACTGCTGAGAGATCTTGGAGATCATTGTTTGAGATGGCTAGGTGTTTGTTGCTACATGCAAATTTGCCAAAAGAATTGTGGAATCATGCTGTCAGAACAGCTGCTTACATTAGAAATAGGTGTTTCAACAAAAGGACTGGCAAAACTCCTTTTGAGATGTTCACGGGAAAGAAACCTAACCTTTCCAATATGCACATTTTTGGTTCAAAATGTTTTGCCATGGTTAAAAACCCGGGAAAGCTTGACCCTAGGTCAGAGCAGGGTACTTTTGTGGGATATGACCCGTGCAGCCCTGCTTACATGATTTATTTCCCTGAAACTTGTCAAATAAAAAGAGTCAGATGTGTCACATTCTGTGATAAAATTTCTAGAAATGTGGTGGGTGAGGATGAGTTCATTGCTGTAGATAACATTTCTGAGCTGAAACAAAGTGAGAAGGCTGACAAGGCTGAGGCTGAGTTGAAACCTGGGACTGTTCCAGAAGTGATTCAAAATGAAACTCATTCAGATGCAGAGCCCACTAGAAGATTTCCTTTGAGAGAAAAGAAGCCCCCAGCTTATTTAAAAGACTATGTTGATCCAGATGAATTGGATATCACTAATAATTTTGTTGATTATTGCTACAGAGTGAGCAGTATCCCTATGTCTTACTCTGAGGCAATTTCATCCCCAGATTCTGTTGAGTTGAAACAGGCAATGGTTAATGAGATGGCTGCACTAGCCGATAATGAAACGTACGAACTTGTTGAAAAACCAAAAGATAGATCTGTTATTGGGGGACGATGGGTCTATAGTGTTAAATCAGGACCCAATGACCAGGAAACTTTCAAAGCTCGTTATGTAGCCAAGGGATATTCCCAAGTAGCTGATGTCGATTTCAAAGAAACTTTTTCTCCTACAGCACGTCTAACTTCTGTTAGAATGCTGATGGATATTGCTGTGCAAAAGTCGTACATTGTGCACCAGATGGACGTGTGCACTGCTTATCTTCATGCAAAAATTGACTGTGATGTTTTTGTAGAACAGCATGAGGGATTTGTTGAACTTGACAAAAATGGAGAGAAGTTAGTCTGCAAACTCAAAAAATCTTTGTATGGCTTAAAGCAAAGTGGCCGTAACTGGAACAACCTTTTGCATCATTTTCTTGTTGAACAAAATTTTGTTCAATCTCTCAGTGATACTTGTGTCTATGTGAGGGAAAGCGACTCTGGAAAAGTGATTATCATTGTATGGGTTGATGATTTAATTTTGGCCTCTTCTAACGCTGTTGTATTGAGTGAAGTAAAGTGTTCGTTGTCCAATAAATTCAAAATGAAAGATCTTGGACAAATTTCATGTTTTCTAGGCATTGAATTTGATGTGAAGCATGACTCAATTGAGATGAAGCAGTCAAAGTATGTTCAAAAAATTTTGTCAAAATTTAGGATGTCTGATTGTAAGCCTAAGTCTATTCCATGTGATCCCAGTGCCAACAAGCTTGATATAAGCTCTGATTCTAGGAATTTGTGCGATCCAAAACTGTTCCGTGAGATAGTTGGCAGCCTGATCTACTTGATGACTTGTACTAGGCCTGATATTTGCTATGTTGTTACATTACTGTCGCTACATTTAACTTGTCTAACAAATGCTCATCTGAACTTGTGTAGATTTGTGTTGAAGTATCTTAAAGGTACTATTTCATTTGGTTTGAAATTTGTGAAATCCGAGAACCCCGTGCAAATTACTGGTTTCTCTGACTCCCACTGGGGTGGATCCTCTGACCGGAAGAGCATATCAGGATATGTGTTTAAGTCATCTAGCAACAGTTCACTGATATCTTGGAAGTCCAAGAAACAAAATATTGTTGCTCTTTCAAGCTGCGAAGCTGAGTATGTTGCCTTGACTTATGCTGTGCAGGAGGGAATTTTTCTCAAACAGCTTCTGTGTGATATGGGTGGATATGATGAACCGGTTGAAATTTTTGTTGATAATAGAGGTGCTATTGACCTAGCCAAAAACCCTGTTCATCATCAACGCTCGAAACATATAGACATAAGATTTCATTTCATTCGAGCAATTATTCAAGACAATAAAGCGGTTTTGCGCTTTGTTCCTTCAGAGGAAAACATAGCTGACAGGTTCACAAAGCCTGTTACTAGACAGTCGTTGCTTAAATTCAAAGTGTGTGATTAATTCTAAGTTACTGTGTCTGACATGTTTCCAGTTTAGCTTTGTGTAGATCAATTGCAAGAAAAGGTAGAACTTTCTTTAGTACAATACTCCTAACGCTATTGCGGACTATGCATTATTGTGCGTTATATTTTTTTTGTATCGTGCTCAGTGTAATCTGTTGGTCTGCAGTGATGATTTTTTTTATGTTGTTTTTCTGCTGTTCAATGTTCAATGAAAGATCTGAACGTTAAAATGTTAGCTCTTATTGATTACTATGTGAATTGATGCATAGTGGGATGGAATGCTTCAGTTGGAGGGGGTGTGTTGAGATACAACTTCAATATATATATTTATTATTATATATGAGTTGTCGCAGTCACCCATTAAATTGCTTCCGTCCCGTTTTCTATGTTCATGTATTACCCGCCTTTGTAGAGCGATCGAGCTGCTCCTTCTTGTTCTCGCCGCCGTGCTCGACGGACGTTCAGTACATGTAGTTCCTAGATTACCTACTGTGTTTCTCTATACCCCACACTCATACTTAAAATCGTTGCCGTACTCCATTATTCCAAGATGGAAAGAGGCCTCTCTGGTCTAACATCTTCTTTCAACTTCTTTCTCTCATCATTCAAACATTTCCAGCACGTAAACACAAGATCATTCAACTCCCTTCGACTCATCTCTCTCAAACATTTGCATGCATCTATATCCACCCACTCAAAACAGGTCGAGCACTGAATCTCTTCATCCATTCCACTAGCACCTCCCTTCCTACGACCAGTCCTATTTCTTGCCATTCTCAAAACACAGAGCTCTATCTCAGTACCACCTTTACAGGCTGAAGGAGCCTTCATTCACCGAATATACTACAAATCAAGTTATCAAACAAAAAGAAACCAAAACGTACTCCACTACTCTCACAGTCACTCCATACAATGTCACACACACCATGCTCCTTATATGCAAATAAAGCCTACCAGTCAAGACACCTGTTGGCTTACCTTTACCGTTGCTGGGGGCCGACACCGACAGCAACCGCAAAACAGCTGCCTCAGCTGTTTCACCTTCCGCGTTCTCCCAAAGACACGGAAGCAAGGCACTGCCTCCCTTACACAAGTACCGATTGAAGCGAAGAGAAGACCAACGAAGAACGAAAGCACGCGCGTCTGCACTCCACCGTTTCCTATAAGCACACTACCGATGCAGCGCGGCAGCGAGCCGCGGCGGTTGCGGCATGGTACGACAACTGCCGCAGAGTACGACAACCCCACATCTCTCCCAGTTTTTCAGGAAACTTGCGTGGCGGGGTGCCTAGCACTCGTACTCATCTAGGTAAGAGGGACGCCGTCGCTCACGGCGTGACCGCCTCAATGGCGCCGGCTCCCCCTGGTGCTGCTCCGCCTCTCTGTCGATAGCGGCAGGCTCCTCGCCCTCTTCTTCAGGGGAGTCTTCACTCGACGCGTTATCTGCCGCCGGCACCACTGGCGCCGCGTTTAGTGCGTCAACAACCACTTTCTCGGGCAACGCAAGGAGCCGCCGCCACCTCCACCGAAGCTAACTGCTTCGGGCTCCGCAGCACGATCAACGCCCCTATGGTTCTCGGGAACACGGCTCCATTCACCACCAATCCGCCGTATCCTGACGTCGCGCACATGCCTAGGCATGCCGTCTACGCAGACTACGTACTTTGATACGACGCTGGTGACCTCACCAGACGTCCACTGCTTCGTGCATGAAGGCAGTGGGGGTTACACCCACACTTTGTCACCAACAGTAAAACTGTTGTGCGTGCAGCCGTCACTCACCCGACGATTGATATCGAATGGCACTCGCCAGCGATATCGGAACATACTGCTCGAAGGGACTGAGCCAGCCTCAGTGTCTTCCGGGGCGTCACATTGTACCAAAATGTAGCCTCTTCAGGAGTGATACCTCCCCTGGCGGCGATCCTCTTGATCGTCCGGTGATTTCTCTCAACGATCCCGTTGCTGCTCGGGGCGAAGGCGGCACAGAATCGCAGTGAAATCCCCCATGCATCAGCGAACTGCTCCACAGTCGCTGATCGGAACGCCGTAGAATTGTCCAGTAACAACTCGTCACACGGCCCTCGCTCAATTACGACCTCACGCAAATGAGCGACGATGCTCACTGCAGACTCATTCAGCAGTCGTCGCCAGATGGCGAACCGCGAGGGTCTACAGTCAACCATGGACAAGTAAAGCTTGTTGCCATAATGGGTTACGTCAACCGCAACCCGGCGCCAACTCTCCTCCACAGATAGACCCCCTCGCTCCACGAGATTTTCCTCCCGCAGCGCAGGATCGATCCGCTGGCAGGCCTCGCATCCAGCCAGCTCACGCTTCACCTGTTCGCACGACAGATCACTACGGATCTGACGCGCCAAGTTGAACGTCCGATCGATGCCCAAATGATGCGGCAGATGAGCCGCCCAAATGGCATCCTCGAAACTCTCCCCAGTGGCAAGCAAGACAGACACCTTTGCGACGGCTCCACCACCATCGCAGTAACTAAGCCACCTCTTAGGTACCCTGGTCAGCTGGTCGGCTTTGTTCTCGATCGTCGAGACGAAGCAAACAGACACGACCAGACCATGCTCAGCGATCGTCTCACGGATCACCCCAAGACGTCGCTTCACGAGCATCTCCGCCGCGCCCTTCGTGCGAACCCGATTGCGGCCGTCGACAGTGTTGTCCATCCATGTGACGACTGTCCGGGAAGCACTGGCGACCGTGAAGGTCTTAAAACCCCACGCAATCGCCAAATTGATACCCCGCGCCACCGCCTCCAACTCGGCCACATTGATATGCAGGTGGTCTGGCTCTTTTCGGAGCCAAGACGCATCCTCCACAATGCGGCCATCGACCTCAAGGGCCACACCGACTCCGAGGGAGCTGGCATCAGCCCACACGGTAACCATACCATGCGGGTCGACACCCCACACGCCCCCAACAGGGTCTTCCCGACGAGCCCGCGCCAACAGCTCCGCAGCCAACGAGCTGACAGAACCGTCAACCGAGTCATCCCAAGAGCCACTGCACCCCAGCCGTTTCAAAAAACTGCAACAAGAACGCAGCCACCCCGCCACGGGGTAATGGCCGACTAACCGACCACACAAGAAAAACAGCCCTCTCTTCGTTAGGCCGACATTCACCGAACCAAACTCGGAGAGAGCAGTCCCCCGCGACATCCGAAGATGTCCGTTGGAATCTTTCCGTAAAGAAATTCCCAACAGCCGGCCTACATCCAGGCTCTCAGGCTCCTTCGCCGCAAGTCCGTACCGCGCCAGATGCTCCCGGAGCTCCTGCGCGCTGAGAATGGACTCACAAACCACTATATCATCGATATATTGGTCCGTCCCTCGACGAACGCGGTCGTTCAACGACAGAACCCTGCCGAGAATCACCGTCATGATTCGAGGCGCACGCGAGAGGCCGAAGCCTAATCGCGTCAAAGCGTCAGGCACACCCTTAAACTTCCCGATCTGGTACCGCCACAGATCCTTGGAAACGTGGATCTGCAGGTACGCAGACTTAAGGTCGACTACCTTAAGCTCGCCCCGCAGCTGCTGCCATTTCCGAATCTTGTCGTCACACACAGCGACCATGTCATCGCCAGTATGACACTCCACAAAGCCGTTCAACTCACGATAATCCATGACCGGGCGGACTTTGTCCTTCGTTGGTTGCACGACGGCCAGCAACGGAATGACGCCCTGAATGGGGCCATGCCATCGCATCAACCAACCCTTCTAGATCCAACTCTGAATTTCCGCATCATAGCGCTCACGCACGTGAGGCGCCCGAGTACATCCGTACTCCACGATCCGAGTCTGCAACCCCTCGGGCGGCTTCTCGGACCACCGCCAACTGACGGTCCACCGACCGTCAGCGAACCTAGCAACAAAGTCAGGGTCGACAATCTCGATCGGCGCTGGCGCACCTCTCGACTCCACCGACCCCGCCCCTGCCACCAGGCCGGCTCCCAGCTTGGCACAGGCGAATCCATTGCTGGACCCCCTACAGCATCCAGCTGACCCAGCTCTCCCCCAGTCAACAGCATACTTAGAGTCAGGACCTCTCCTGACGGTGACGCCCCCATGTGATCAATAACATCACTCCCTAGGAGACAGTCCACGCCAAGATTCCCCAACTCCAGCATGACGAGCGCAGTGACACCAAAACAATGCCCCTGCAACCCGACTACCACACGACAGTGCTTCCCCCCATTGGAAGTTCTGCCGTCCGCCGTTAGCAACGGCCGACCCGGCAGGGGGCGTTGGCCCACCACCACATGCGGAAAAACCACCGTCCGCTCGCTCCCGGAGTCTACCAGACACCAAGAACAATGCCCATTCAAGATGGTACGAACGACAGGCAACCGACGCCCCGTCGTAACGCCAGTCGCTCCGAGCGATTCTAGATCGCCTCGCCCCAGCGACACACTCGTGCCGCTCAAGGTCCCTCTCTCCGAGGGGGCGCTGTCACCTCCCTCGTGGAGAGGAGACCTCCGGTAAGCTCGGCTTACACGGTTTCCATTGAGGAGGACGCGTCGCCCCGACTGGCGTCCTCCGCAGAGAAACCCGACCCACCAACCGTAGGCCTACCTACCGCCGGACAGTCGCAAGCGAAATGCCCAACCTCTCCACACGCAAAGCATGCGAACTTCCTTTTGGCGGGAGCCTTCACGGCCCCCCCGCCAGCAGGCGCCGCAGCGCCTTGCTTCTGCGGGCAAGCCCGCACGAGGTGTGCACCGCCGCAGCGGTAGCAAGCACCCTTGCCACCACTGCCCTGCTTCCCCGAAGCAGCAAGGTCTGCCCCGAGCCTGGCCCCCTGGCCTCGCCCGGCTACAGCCCTCTGTGCGGCCATTCTCTCCCGCACTTTCGACACCACAGCATCGAACGGCGCCGTATACGCGTCCTCACGCGAAACTGCCCAAGTATACAGAGTAGTGGGAAGACGCTCGTAGAACTTAACCCTAAAAATCAAATCTTTCTTAGTCGACCCCACTCTCCCACCCAGACGCGCCAAGTCATCCAGGTACACGTCTACCGATTCCCCGGCAGCAAGCCGACGGTCGGTGAACCGCCTATACGCCTCCTGCATAGGCAACGCAAATTGCGAGGCCAACGTAGACCGAACTACCTGCCACTGAGCAGCATCACCGACAGTCATGGAGCGAAACACTCGAGCGGCGTTGCCGTCGAGCATGAACCCGATTACGTCGGTCGGAGCTACGCGCTCCAGCTGGCAGAGCTTCTCCAGGTTCTCCAGCCACTCCAGCGCGTCGACCGATCCATCGCCGGTCAACTTAGGCAGCTGCTAGACAACCGGTCGAGGATCGGGTCACGCGCCTGGGTCAGAATGTTAGCCAACAGGCTAACATCCACAAGCACTCCCGACGTGCTCCCCGCCGGTGGCACTGGCGATCCCGCATCGCCAGCTCCGGCTGACGCAGCCTTCTCAGCTGCGTCAGCTACCTCAGCTGACGCAGCCTTTCCAACCGCCGCCATCTTGCTACCCACAAGATGGCTACCACCGCCAAAAGCCTAGATAGCTTGTTGGCTTACCTTTACCGTTGCTGGGGGCAGACACCGACAACAACCGCATAACAGCTGCCTCAGCTGTTTCACCTTCCGCGTTCTCCCAAAGACACGGAAGCAAGGCACTGCCTCCCTTACACAGGTACCGATTGAAGCGAAGAGAAGACCAACGAAAAACGAAAGCACGCGCGTCTGCACTCAACCGTTTCCATAAGCACATTACCGATGCAGCGCGGCAGCGAGCCACGGCGGTTGCGGCATGGTACGACAACTGCCGCAGAGTACGACAACCCACAACACCTTAAGGCCATTTTTCATTGACGGTGTCTTCGCGCTCCACACCGTCGCTCCATCCCGCCAGCCAAATAAGCTCCGCCCACAGCAGAGCAAAATGGCCCTTATTGCCACTCTCACGGTAAGGAGCGGCAACATTCTGCATGCTAAATATTTGCGGTGTGCACTGCCAGTAAACCAAGGCTGCCAGTGATAATAATCTGAACAGTGAACAGTCTCCCCTCTTTACTTAAATTATTTGGTAATCATTCTTATATATTTATTTGTGAATTCAGATTTTTTATCCGTTTTTCTTCGGCATAGGAGGCGAAACGCAGAAGTTCTTGAAGAATAAATACTTGTGTTGTTCAAATATAAGAGATGTTAAAAATGAGCGGAAGGCCTTGTTTTCAATCAGTAACTTTCAACATTAATATTTCTTACATATATTCTAGTCATTAGTTTTCAACTTTGAATTTTAACCTAACGTTTTAACATGCAAAACTGTAATTCATTTTAATGCTGATTTAATTCCTGGTTCTCTTAATTCTCTTCTGCAGCGTAAATTTCAACTTTGAGACGGCTTTTCTGTTGTGCAATGCGTTTTTCATTACGCTGGTGATATACTCCGTTGATGACATCTCTTACCAATTTCGGCTTAGGTTTCTAGCCGTGACAAGTTTTTCATTTTTTCCATTAATCATTCTTCTTTGAAAGACTGCGTATACCTCTTTTTAGACATCGTTTTTGGAGGGCAAGACATTTTTAATAACAGTGCGGCAATAATTTGAAAACTTGAATGTTTAAAAAAATTATTTTATAAACATTCATTTAAAGGAGTGCACGACCAGTTTTACTATCAAAATACGTGTCATCTCGCTGCAACGTGCCAAGCAAATCGAAGCAACACAAGTGGAGCGCCGGCTATCCCTGGCTTGGCCGGGCTTACAAGTTCGTAAGATACTCGTTCGTTGCGCGTTTTTAAGGTCGAGAAACAGATTGAACACGTTTTACCCCATCCGGTAGGCGTGATTTTGAATCAGATATTCATTTGCATACGGTGTTGGAACAATTCTTAGCTGCATTATTAAATTTACTTCAGTTAATGATGAATTTAGTGTCTGACTTGAAAAAAAACATATTTAGCAATAGATCAAAAATAATAAAACCTAGCAACCCAGGTGTAATATAGCGAGTAGTGTAAGTTCTAGTTAGAGAGACCATAAGTTGGCAACGCTCGAGAGAGCAACATCGCAAGTCAGTCTGCTATTGGCCTCGGGTTCAACAACAAGTACATGTTGACCGAGGGTGTATATAATCACCTACTGTGGTTGGTATCTAACTTCTTAAGTTCTAAACTAATGTACTAATTCTATTCTACTCTATTCTATACATTTCCCGTCTATCTCCGCTCTAATCTCACTAGCCACAGTACCTCCATTTGAGTATAAAGTTAAGGTATCCAAGAGGTGAGTGAACGATTTACCTAACTTGCTGTGTCATTGCATTGTCTATTGTGTTCAGTACTATAACTATGTTGTGTCTATGTGGAACCTATGCTGTGCTCTAGTGTAGGGCTATCCACTCCATAATACTGGCGACGAGGATTTTTTTTTTGTAGAACTATTGGGAGAGGCTAGACTAATGAAGGAACTCAGAATTTATATTATTATTCAGTGACTAGAGTATTGATGCTGTAAATTTCTGATTTTTTTTTTAACAAGGTGTATTATTACAGTCTCTTGAATTGGCTACTCTTGCAACTGATATTGTTGCTACTACTATTTCAGGTAGATATCTGACAATTAGCTGTAAAGCTGGGTAAAAATGCCAATGCTAGGCTCAGTGGGAGAATTCAATCCTTTAGAGGAAGAATTCCCAGAATATGAAGTCAGGCTAAACTGCTTCCTGAGTATTAATAAAGTGGAAGATTCAAATAAAACTAAAACATTTATTGCTCTGGTGGGTCCTAAAATTGTTAGGTTAGCCAAAGACCTACTCTCACCTAAAAGACTTTTAGATGCTACCTATGAGGAGATCATGGAAGCGTTAAGACGGCATTTTAAGCCGTCACGCAACCAGATCTTTGAAAGGTTTAGGTTCCATAAGCGGAACCAGAAACAAGGGGAGAGCATTGCTGATTTTGTGGCTAGCTTAAAGGCCCTTTCAGACACCTGTAATTTCAAACAGGAAGTTCTGGAAGAAACGCTACTAGATAGGTTAATACTGGGTGTGGCCAGTAATGATGTTCAAAATTGTTTGCTTAATGAAGCAGACCTCACATGGAAAAAAGCCGTGGATCTGGCAACTGCCAAAGAAACTCAACTGCGGGAGACGGTTGTGTTAAGGCAACCTAATTCCATACTAAATGTGGGCCAGCATAGAGTAAAGCAAACTGCCATTAAGCCTCAGGGCAAAACTCAGGCTCAAGCTAGCCCCAAATCAGCATGCAGCGGCTGTGGTAACCTGCACTGGCGTAGAGATTGCCCCTATAAAGACAGTGTTTGTCATGGTTGTGGCCAAAAAGGCCATCTTAAGAAATGTTGCTTTAAAGTGAAAAACCAAAATTCTGCTAAAGGCAACAAAAATAATTTTGTGCATGCTATGCAAGAGAAAAGGGGGAGGGAACACCACCCTAACCCTAATAGAACTAACAATGCAACCTGTGCAGACTATCCAGTTGCTAATCTAGGCTGTTATGGGGAGATTTTCTCAATAGCCGAAGAAATGAAACCCCCAATCAAAATAAAATTGTTACTAAATGGTGTGCCATTAGAGATGGAGGTAGATACAGGTGCTGCCAGGTCTAACCTTTCAATGGCCACCTACTCTAAAATACCAGCTAAGTCAAGACCCGAGCTGAGACCTTCTGATGTTAAGCTTAGGACTTATGGGGGGGCGGAGCTAGTAGTTTGCGGAGAGATTAGGGCTAACATCCAGCGTGAATCTGGTAATATGGTTCCTCAACTAGCAACTATTGTGATTGTAGACAGGGAGGGGCCAGCTTTGCTGGGTAGGGACCTGATTGATTTCCTTGGGCTAACTATAGTATCAAATAATGTCAACAAATTGACTACCTGCCCTGAAGAGTTAGCAAATAAATTCCCCGACCTTTTTCAACCAGGTCTAGGATGCTTTAAGGGAAGGAATTTCAAAACAGAAGTGGATCCAGCCGTACCACCAAAGTTTTTTAAGGCCAGGAACGTGCCTTACACACTGAGACCTAAGGTGGAGGCAGAACTTGATAGACTGGTGCAGGAAGGTATCCTCACCCCTGTACAGTACTCAAGATGGGCAGCGGCTATCGTCCCTGTGCTCCAGGCTGATCAAAGCATCCGCATCTGTGGGGACTACAAATTAACAGTCAACAGAGCCACTAGGCTTGATACCTACCCTATACCCAGAGTGGAAGATCTATTTAGCGGGTTAGCAGGAGGAGTTATATACTCCAAGCTAGATATGTCTCAGGCATACGCTCAACTACCCTTGGATGAAGACTCCAAGGAACTCACGGTAATAAACACCCACAGGGGTTTATTTGCCTACAACCGTCTCAGTTTTGGAATTGCGTCCGCACCTGGAATCTTTCAGCGTGCCATGGAAGGACTATTGCAGGGCCTCACAGGAGTGTTCTGCTACCTGGATGACGTCCTGGTGAGTGCCACTAATGAGCAAGAGCACAACAAGCGTCTCTATCAAGTCTTATCTAAACTACAGGAGGCAGGACTAAAACTGAAAATGGATAAATGCCAAATTGGAGTGCCACAGGTATCCTACCTTGGATACCAAATTGACAAGGATGGATTGCACCCCACTGCAGAGAAGGTAGCAGCAATCCAGAATGCACCAGCTCCTACTAATGTGACTCAACTGAGAGCCTACCTTGGGCTGCTAAATTTCTATAGGAAATTTCTAAAATCATCTGCAACTATGCTGGAGCCCCTAAATACCTTACTGAGAGACAAAACCCTTTGGAAATGGGATGCAAGTCAGGAGAGAGCCTTCCAGAAACCTAAACAAGCCCTTCTGGACTCTCAGACTCTAGTCCATTTTGACCCTCAGAAACCCATAGTGGTAGTGGCGGACAGTAGTGCGTATGGTGTGGGAGCGGTGCTGTGTCACCTTATTGATGGGATTGAACGCCCCGCCTATTTTGCCTCCCGAACTCTAACAGCAACAGAACGCAACTACTCTCAAATTGAGAAAGAAGCCCTAGCTATGGTGTTCGCACTTCGAAAATTTCATTGCTACCTGTGGGGACAGGATTTCACTGTGGTTACGGACCACAAACCTTTGTTAGGACTATTTTATCCGGATAGAAGCATTCCTCCGATGGCATCCGGGCGCATTCAAAGGTGGGCTTTACTACTGCAGTCCTACAAGTTCACCTTGCGTCACCGGTCCGGCGTGCTGTTGGGCACAGCTGATGCTCTCAGTCGTCTACCTTTGACAACTCCCGAGGAAGCCACACCTATTCCTGCGGAATGGACGTCCTTAGTTAATTTCCTTGAGTCAGCTCCAGTCACCAGCACCCACATCCGCGACGGCACCCTAAGAGACCCAGTACTTTCAAAGGTATACAAATACTGCCAAGTAGGCTGGCCTTCGACGGTAATTGGTGACCCTGATCTCGCTCCGTATACTAGGAGGCGAGACGAATTGTCCACACAAAATGGCTGTGTGCTCTGGGGAGCAAGAATTATTGTACCCCAAGCTCTCAGACAAGCCATTGTGGACGAACTGCACTCTGGCCATGCTGGATCATCCAGGATGAAGGAGTTAGCTCGCAGCTATGTATGGTGGCCGCTGCTGGACAAAGATCTAGAAGAAACAACTAAGTCATGCAGCGAGTGCCTGAGCACTCGAGCTGCACCAACGAAAGCTGAACTCCATCCGTGGGAATGGCCTGCGAAGCCTTGGCATCGCATACACATTGACTACGCGGGCCCAATGGATGGAAAATACTATCTAGTGATCGTGGATGCACACTCTAAGTGGGTTGAAATTTTTCCCACATCTACTACAACCTCTAGCGAAACGATCTCGTGCCTGAAACACACTTTTGCGACATTTGGATTTCCAGTAACAATTGTTTCTGACAATGCAACGTGTTTCACATCGGCTGAATTCCAAGAATTTGTGAAGGCATGTGGTATGCGACATATTACGAGCGCACCATACCACCCTTCAACTAATGGACTGGCAGAGCGTATGGTACAAACTTTCAAGAAGAATATACGAAAGTCAACGGAACCCGTACGCCTAGCACTAGACAGGTTTCTGTTCAACTATCGGCTGACGCCCCACACGACAACAGGTGTTACGCCCGCCGAACTGATGTTAGGCAGAAAAGTTCGCTCTCGTCTTGATCTGCTTTGGCCGTCAGAGATCGAAAAAAACAAGATCTCGGTGGAAAACCCAGGAGGGGGAGCCCTGCGTGGCGATTTCTGTCTCTCGGGAAGGAGCGTTGTGTTGATGTAAAAGCAACTCGGTGTGCATGACGCTCAATCCTCTCGTGGGAGGAGCTATAGCAAGTCCACCGTCGCTCCATACCGTCGCTCCACACCGTAGGTGTAAAATGAGCTTTAGTCAAAAAGTTACAAGTCGAGACACTAATGCTCAGTCTCAACTACAGTCAGAACACAGAACTACCAGTCAAACACTCTCATCAAAAGTTGCAAGTAACGATACAATTTTCACGATACCAACGCTCAGTCTCAACTACAGTCAGAACACTGTACTATCAGTCGAACAATCTAATCAAACGTTGCAAGTCACGATACAGACGCTCGGTCTCAGCTCTCAATCAGCGGAAGAACTACTCTCCCGTGCACTCCATACACAGTCACACACTATACTAACGTGAATATACAAACTATACCAGTTTTTCAGCAACTTTACTTTAATCCACCACAATTTTCATCAGAGGATCAGAACACACGTGCACACACGATGGAATTCGGAACCGCACAACAGTAATAAATTTCGACATCCACAAATTTGAGCTGAAGCACCTCGAGATAGGTGGATCCGCAATATTTTGACACAAACGGGGAAAAACAAGTCGTGTTGAAGTTGTTCTTTCAAGGTCCTCCTGGACCCCCCCCCCCCCCCCCCCTGTAGAAGATTTGAAGTTGTTATTCCGCGGATAAGTAGTGCATTGTTAATATTAATTCAACTCATTCTTATTTGGGGGATTGCATCGAGACTTGCTACCTTTCTGTGTGTGAAATCATTAACTAGTGTTTACAAACATTTGCTTGTCTTGATGATAGAAATTGCCAGTGTAGAACATTTATCTTTTAATGTGATCTTCAAATTAAGTCAAAATTTAATCTTAAACATTTGGAAAACGAATTGCTTTTTTGTATATGATTGTACATTGTCATTTTTTCTTCAATGCTTGTTGCCATTCATGGTTGCTCAATCCATTGAATTATTATGTTATATCAAAGTAGTAAGTATCCAAAGTAGTAAGTATCCATTCATCAATTTCACCAATTAATATCAAATTAAGGTCAATGTGCAGTTTAGGGGATCCAGCAAAATTAAGAATTTTATTCCAAAGAATCACTGAAGACACCCATTTATGAACGTTTTACAAGAATGACATTCTGCTCGCTGATGCGTTATTTTTAAGTTATTCAGCTTTGAAGTTATAGGAGCGTCGTTCATGAACTGTCTTTCGCGCGCCAAAAGACAGGATGCTTCAACAACGCAGCAAGGGCGCCAAGCATAATTTAATTAATAACAGAAGCTAATCCGCCAAACAGGATGTAATTTGAGGATTGGAGGCCACAAATTTCAAAACGGTTCCAAAATTTTTATGAATGACCATAAAAATAGTTCACTTTTTCTCCTCATTTTGTGATGGTAGGTTCATGTGATCAATAAATTTTTTGTCATTTAAATGCTTTAAATTTTAGTCAATATTCAGCGTGATGCAATCAAAGGAAATGATAATTTTATTCTCAAGAATCACTAAAGGAACACATTTAATAACGTTTTACACAAATGACATTCTGCTCTCTGATGCGTTATTTTTGAATTATTGAGCTTTGAAGTTATACTTAAAATCGCTTTCCCGTGCAAAATGTGGAACATCAAGTACGAACAGGTTGGGTCAATGTGAAGTTTCATGCAATCACGGAAATTAATAATGCCGATCCCAGGAATCACTAAAGGAACACATTTCAGAACGTTTTACAAGAATGACATTCTGCTCGCTGATGCGTTATTTTCGAATAATTGAACTTTGAAGTTGGCCTTGGCGCCAAAGGAAGCGAGCGCGTGAAACGGAATTTAATTAATAACGGAAGCTATTACAAACGTAAAGAGGTTGGGTCGTGAGGGGGAGGCACAGTTCTTCTAGTGAAAATTATAAATAAAGCTTCTAACCCACCCATTAGGGTGACGACCGCAATCTTGTTGACATCGGGTCCAAAATGGCGGCACCCATGGTGGTCGCCATGTTAGACCCGATGTAAACAAGATTGCGGTCGTCACCCTAATGGGTGGTTTAGAAGCTTTATTTATACTTTTCACTAAAAGAACTGTGGCTACCCCTCACGACCCAACCTCTTTACGTTTGTAATAGGGGGTTAGCTTCCGTTTTTAATTAAATTACGCTCGCTTCCTTGGGAGCGCCACGGCCAACTTCAAAGTTCAATAATTCGAAAATAACGCATCAGCGAGCAGAATGTCGTTCATGAAAAACGTTCTTAAATGGGTTCCTTTAGTGATTGTTTGGAATATAATTATCAATTTCCGTGATTGCATGAAACTTCACATTGACCACAGGTTGGGTCAGGAAAGGCAAAGTTTGGATCACGAGATGTTAAAGTTTTTGCCAGAACTTCGTAGAAATAAAAGAATGATAGAAATTGTTAATAAAATAATAAGAAATATTGCTATCGGTTAATAACACACAAAAGTTAACGTAAAATTTCTCTTATTTGGTGCTTTTGACGTTTTTTGTTAGTCATCATTATTATGTTGTCACCTTTAACATACAGTGGGCTCATAGATGACGCCACATAATACCGTCACCTTTACAGTCAGCTCACAGATGGCGCCACTTGGTACGGCCACCGCTATCATGGAGCAGATGTAAACACAATTGTTTGTGACCTTTATGGGTTGCTTTCAACCTTTATTTATAATTTTCACTAGAAGAACTGTGGCTACCCCTCACGACCCAACCTCTTTACGTTTGTGATAGGGGGTTAACTTCCGTTATTAATAAAATTCTGAATGGCGCGCTTGCTTCCTTTGGCACGCAGAAGCCAATTTCAAAGTTGAATAATTCTAAAATAACGCATCAGAGAGCAGAATGTCATTCGTGTGAAACGTTCTTAAATGGGTTCCTTTATGTTGGTGATTCTTTGGAATAAAAGTTTCATTTCCTTTGATTGCATCACGCCAAACATTGACCTAAATTTTTTCATTGTGATTTGATTAATGGGTAAATCTGAAGAATATGTCAGTTATTGATTTTCCACTTTTTGGTGCCTGAACCTAATTAATTGAATCAAAATAAACAAGTTTTCCTCTATGCACTTTCCGTCTCAAATGAGTATTTTACGATTTATAGCGGTAGATTTAGTTTCGTCTTTAATGACGAATGCCCTCGAATAAACAGCTACTCGTCGATTTTCAAATTTTTGTTGCTTGAATCATGGTAATAACATTGAAATAAACAACTCTTCTTCTATACACTTTTTCCCTCAAATGAGTATTTAACGAGTTATAGCGGTAGGTTTGGTTTCGTCTATGATGATGAAGAATCATGGTTATAACATCGAAATAAACAACTTCTCTTCTATACACTTTTTCCGTCAAATGAGTATTTATCGAGGTATAGCGGTAGGTTTGGTTTCATCTTTGATGGCGATCGCGCTGGAAGCGAGTGTGCATTGCAGTGTTGCTGTCCGACGTGCTTCTTGAATTACTTGCCGCTTCAAACACTGGAGTTGCGGTAAGTCATTTGCCTCTATAACTAATAAAATACTCATTTGAGACGGAAAGTGCGTAGAAGAAAACTTGTTTATTTCGATTAAATCAACTATGTTTAGGCATTGAAATTTACAAAATCGATAACTGACATATCCTTTAGATTTACTGATTAATGTTTTCATTGTCATTTGATGAATTTTTAGACTTATGATCAGTAAATAATCAAGGATTTTAAACTTAAGTTTGAAAGTAAGTTTAGTTTGAAAAATTGAATTTAGTTTAGTGCTTAAGTTTTTAAACAACATTAAGTGGCTATTTCTCCTATACTAATCAACATTCTTATCTTTTAATGATTTCTTTGGATAAACCAAATTGTGTTACCTTTGAAGTAAAACTTATCTTTCATCATATGAAGGGCATTTAAATGTCCTCACCCTGAGTTTAATACTAGGGTAAAGTCCGAAAGTTCGTCCGATGTAAACGGTTCAAACTTCAAACCCTCTAAAACGGTTCTCAAGATCGCTATTGCTCAAGCAAATGTCGTCAACAAAGCTCAAATGCATCGGGTTTATCATGCTTTGCTCTAAAAAGCATCTTTCGCATCTTGATATGAAAAAACCACTTGCTTTGCGTACACTTTGTCCAACTGAAATTTTTGAAAGTTCATACCAAATTCGAAATTAATTTAAAATTTTGACCACGTTTCGAATCTCATTGCAAAAGTTCGTACACCCTCTAAAATGAAATTTATATTTTTGTTTTGCGCTAAAGTTACCTGTGAGTGTTCAAATTTTATGTAATATGATAGCGTGTTCATTTTTAATGGATTTGATACGTACGTTTTAATACAGATCTTAGACTCCCCTTCGGAGTTAAATGGTATAGGCTACCTAGCATCAACTTCTGAATGGGACAATAAAACTAAATATTTATTAACAAATTTTGTAAGATTTACAGCTTCTCAGGTCCATAGAAAGCAATGATAAGCATCCATTTATATACCATTACATACGTATATTACTTAAGGTACCTACATACACTTTAAGGCCTCCAAGCTGTTCGTTCAAGATAGGCCTATTACAACTAGGCTAGGCCTATATAGTACATATTTCTTAAATGGAGGAAAATAAAACGTAAACAATTGGTCCTTCATCACAATAAGCTTACAGTAGCTATGGATCACAGGAAATAAGAGAATATAAGATATCATACTTCATACATGTAACATAATTGTTTGGAGGCCTATAGCTATAGAAAGAGAATTTTATGGCTCAATGGCAAATAAAAATAATATGTCACCTTTGATTAGAGGAACAGAATTGTCACTGATCTTTGGACTGTTTGGCTAGAGAACAATAATGTAAACTACCTGATTATAGGCTGCCTAAATGTTCAAAAGTAATTTGATAAGTTTCTTCTATTGAGCAAAATATTGTCTACCTACCTATGGCTCAAAAATGAATCAAAAAACCCTGTCCAAAGGTTGATAAGCAAACCTATCCACTAATTCCTACTTTTTTTTTAATTGCCATACTTTTGTTTTACTTCTTTGGCAGGCATTGCATTTGAAGTCCATTGATTTTATTTATCAGTCATGTTACTGAAATCTATGGCCAGACAGTCGTTGTGAAACCACAGACTGCAATGATTACACCCAATCCAAGCACTTGTATTTTCCTGTTCATCATTGCCTCCACGAGAATTGCATGACTCACTATCTCTGATTACATCTCCATCACTGTCTCCATTGTCGTACATCAAAGCCTTGTCACTAGACGAATCCTCTTCACAGAATGTAATTTTTTTCTTAACATTGCGTACCTTCTCTTTTGCCTGCTTCTTTTTCATGCGCTCAGTTTTCCGCTCATTTTCTTTTGTTCTTCCTGCTGTTTTTGTTTCTGTTTCCTTTTCACATGCAGGTAGAATTCCTCTCCACTTACTGCTGATGGAAGGCAGCTTTTCTGCATTACACTTTTCACTTGTATAACTGTATCAGCGATTTTCAAGTGTTTCTTGAATGGCGATTCTTTCCAACGTGTATAATACTTGGGCTGAGTACCTTGGGGTGGGGTGAAGGTCTCTTGATTGACGTCTTCAGCCACATTATGTCGTTATGTTCCGGTCGTTGTGGGCTTGAGCTGTAAGAGTATGTTTGGGTACTTAGTAATTTATTATTAGCCGACCCCACGGAGCCTGAACCCACTTCTAGGATGTTTTAGTTAATAACACAATAAAGGTTATCACCCAAAAATATTACGCTATTAAAATATTACGATATTAAATCTACGGTATTCACTCCTGCGGTTTTGCTAATGTTCTACGGTGGCCGCCGTAGTGAAACTGATGTCAACTGCGTATCTATTTCAGTATTCACTACCCCAGTCCCGTTGAAAATTTTAGGTGATAACAAGGGATGGAAAAACCCTGGGTTTTTTAAAAAACCCAGGGTTTGGGTTTTTGTTTGGGTTAAATTTTTCTTTTTTTTGGGGGGGGGGGGGGAGGCTTTACTGTTTTTTTTTGTAATACCTGTTTTTGTTTAAAAGGGTTATTCACACAGCTCCACTTGCCTCTTTTTCAGATTTATATATACTTATATATATATATATATACACCTATTGAGTAAATATTATTTGATTACTTTATTTCCAACATTATATTACATTATTATTTGAATTATTACAATATATGAATTGAGTTTGTTTATCACAATTACCATTTACCAATTACCATATGCATAGGGATATAGCTCTGCAGTCTGTAAAGACATAAGGTGTGCAAAGAGAATTGCTATGCTTGTCAATTCATAGTAAGTTGTTTTAGCAGCACACAGTTGCAAGTCATATGAGAAGGAAGCATCATGCTGATTATAAGTAACCACCACAAGCAACTTGAAGCAAGACAGCTGCACATCACTTAACTGTCATGCTGTTAACAACTTAACATGTGTATTGTGCAAGCTGGAGGGCTTGGCAGCGCAAGCCAAGTCAGTCAACCACACTATTACATGTTACAACATGTAGTGACATGCCAAAAAATTTTTTTTTAAATTTGCTAAAAAAATCACGTTTAGCAGGTCAGGATAGCAACAAACACTAAAATGATTAGAAATAAATGCTCTAACAGATTCCATCGTCAAATTTGTTCCAGTGCAGCTTGAATGCTCACCATAGGCAAGTCGTTTCTTTACTTTCTTACCCTATGATGGCTGAGGTCGTGTTTTACCCTATCTAACTATAATTGTTAGACTTATTTCATGCAAAGCTCTCACAGGAGACAGATATTGAAGAGTGGTTGGCCAAGTACAATCCGGAGTTCATCGGTGCGCTTTATTTGTATAAATTGAAGGACTCCAACACCTTCCCAAAATACATGTTCAACAAGAATATCACTAAGACAATGACTCCTCATTGATGGTGGGAAATTCAAGACATGAAACAGCAGAAAATGCAGATTCCTGAAAAAACACAGGCAGAGGGTTTCTGCAAGTTTATTAGCAATCTTCATTCTTGCTTCACAAGTTCAGGATTCATTGAGAGAATTTTCTCAATATTTGGAATTGTGTGGAATAAATTGAGAAATAGATAAGGATCGGAACGCGCACAGAAATTGGTCTTATTATATCGCCACCTCACAAATGATCATGATGTGGATGACAACAATGAAATGGCAGTGGATGTAGAAAGAGAAACACAGTACTGTAGTAGCAGTCTACATAGTCTAGAAGACAGAAAGAATTCAGAAGTCTCTATACTCTCAAATAGTCAAACTGCATTTGTTTCTTAGTTTTTCTTTTTACTTTGGAAATTGAACTCATGGAAATATACTAGTCCCTTGACTTTTTTGGGGGGATTAGGGTTTTTCTTATTTTATTTGTATAGTGGTGTCTTTTTTTTTTCAATATTTATTGTCATAGTCATGCAAATGCCTTGAACAAATTTTTGGCAATATAAATATTTAGCTCATTTTGCTTCTATAAGCTTGAAAACAAGTAAAATTTAAATAGCACTAATAAAACCCAAAAAAGCTCAAAGAAAATCCACTATTTAGTGGGTTTTTACGTGGGTTTCATGGGCTTTTTTGGTGTTTTTTGGTCGGTTTTTTATGTGCCAACCCTGGTGATAACCTTTATTGTGTTTTTAACTGAAAGATCCTAGAAGTGGGTTCAGATTCCGCGGGGTCGGCTAATAATAAATTATGCCATATAATGCAAAAACAATAACTTTTTCTGCGCTCCGCGCAGTTGCGGCATTATTAGAACACGCTCTGCATTGCGCGGAAAACCCATTTCATGAGCACTGTTCCTATAACTTCAAAGTTAAATAACTCGAAAACTAAGTATTTGCGAGCACAATGTCATTCATCTAAAACGTCTTAAAATCTACCATATTACCTATCTATGGCAATGAAATTATTTAAATTGTTGACAACATTAAACTCAATATTGACCGTATGATCTTTTAGTTAAGGGGGTCATCCGGATTTTTCAACTTTTTTCGTCCAATTCGTTTGAAAATTGGCCAGTATGAGTATTTTTTAAAAGTTAACGTTTTTACTCCTGTCACTTTTATATTTAGGCCTTATTTTTTTATGAAAAATAGTTTTTTGATACATTTTTTATGATTTTTATGGATATTTCAAAAGAGGACTCATCACTGAGTTTTGATGCTAGAACAAAACCAAAGACAGTTGTAGAATCCTTGAAGCATTTCTAACAAAAGTACAGAAGAAAATTGGAACAAATGGAAATTTTTTTTTGTGATAAGCGATATTTTATTACATCAAAATTACATTCTTTTTTGGTTTTGAGCTGTATAATTTTTTTTTTTCTTAAATTTGAAAAAAAACTTCTGTACTTCTGTTAGAAATGCTCCAAGGATTCTAAAACTGTCTTTGTTTTTTCCTTGCAGAAAAACTTACTGACAAGTCCTCTTTTGAATGTTGAAAGTTAGAGGTTTTGGGTGTAAGCAAAAAATAAACTTTTTGTTGAAGTGTAATATAATGGAAATTTATATAATTGAATGCTGTTTTCATTTTTATTTTGATGATCTCCATGCATGACTTCATATTCCCACTGTGAATTTTAATTTCCATAAATAAATAAATAAATAAATAAAATAAAACAAAAAATTATATAGAAATTATGAAATTTTTAATTTTCAGTCTGATTCTTATGAAATTTCACAATGCTATGTAACTTTTGAAAAGAAACCCATTTCTTTTATTCATTTTGTGATCAGGCCTTCGTTTTTGAAAAAATTGGACATATTGGTTTTTTAGTTCATGTATATTGATATGTCAAAAGAGGACTTGTCATTGAGTTTTATGCTAGAACAAAACCAAAGACAGTTTTAGAATCCTTGGAACATTTCTAACCAAAGTACGTTTTCAAATTATCCATTTCCCATTTTGTTTTCTTTTTATATGGGGTAGAAAATTCAAGATTTTTATCCCCCCCCCCCCCCCCCCCCCCCAACACTCCCCTGGGGGTAAGTGTCTGTCTAGTGTCCGTAGCCCCAGAAAATTTTAAGACCGAATAGTCCACCACCTAAGGGTTCTTTTTCAACCAAAACATGGAAAATACTCATCGGACCGACGGGCCTGGCAGGGGCCTCGGATGACCGCCTTAATAGCACAAGAGAGGTTATCACCTAAAAATATTAGAAGTCTAGGGTATTCACTTCCACGGTTTTGCTAACATTTTTGCGTGATAACCTTTATTGTGTTATTAACTGAAAGATCCTAGAAGTGGGTTCAGGCTCTGCAGGATCGGCTAATAATAAATTACTAAGTAATTCATATTTTACGCTGCTTGGTAAGTATAATACCATATATTTCAAAAACAACAACTTTTCCCGTGCTCTGCGCAGTTGCGGCATTATTAGAACACACTCTGCTTTCGCACGGGAAACCCATTTCATAAGCCTCTTTCCTATGACTTTAAAGTTAAATAACTCAAAAACTAAGCATTTGTGAGCACAGTGTCATTCATGTGAAACGTCTTAAAATCTATCACATTACTTATCTATGGCAAAGAAATTATTAAAATCATTGACAATAATAAATTCAATATTGACCCAAATGAGTATTTAATGAGTTAAAGCGGTATGTTAATTTTTGTCTGTGATGGCTGGAATGCGTTCGATCATTGAAGCGCGTCGGAAGGGAGAGTCCATTGTAGTCTTCTCCTCGGAACAATTTCTTTACGCTTCAAACACTAGAGTTACGGTAAGTAATTTACCGCTATACCTCATTAAATACTCATTTTTGACGGAAAGTGCATAGAAGAAAAATTGTTTGTTTAGTTTTGATTAACTATGTATAGGCACCAAAAAGTAGAAAATCGATTACTGTCCTCTCCTTCACATTTCCCAATGACTATCATTTCTTGCTGAAATACTAATCATTATAGACATCTACAAGATGTTGAAATAGATATTTTTTGTTATGTTGAAATCATTTTGTTGTATGTTGAAACAGTAAAAGATAATATTCAGTAACAAATTTTCAAAGGAGTGGGCTAAGCCCTTTCAGGAGTTGATTTCAGTATTGGTAAAATATTAGTAAAGTAGTTCTAGACTAATAAATTTGGCAATTGGTCATCAAAATAATTTAAATTTGTAGTCAATCCTTTGATATGATTGATAGAGAAGTGTAAACTCCTATACTGATGTATAATATAATTGTATGTTTGCTTTAATATAAAAGTTACAGATTCTTTCTACTGGAAAGATTGTAGAAATTCTCCAGATCTAGGCTACTGCTAGACTCTTATGCAGTGCAAAACTTGTGCTGTCTATTTTGTAATAGCAGGAAAGTTATTCTTAAAGTGGCCTATTTAATTTTAGTTTCTTCTTGCTAATGATTTCAGGATCATTCAAATTTAACAATAGATCTCAAGGTACTCAACCGTCTCCTCAGTATCTTTGAACCTACCTGAGGATTGAATAAGAAAATAGTTTCAAAAATTAACATGTAGTACGTCTCAAAAATGTAGTTGAGTTACATATTGAATTTGAAAATTCGTTTTTCCATGACCTAGTCTACATGATGAGAGATTGATGGTTGGTCACATACTCTCATCTCTAACTGCACTAGCAGGTAATTTAGGTACTTCTTTGGTAGCTGCATAGATTAACATGAATCATCATGTCAATTTTTGAATTCAATAGCTTTGAAAAATTATTTCACCATTTTAGCAAAAGGAATAAGTAGAGATATCTTGAAATTATTAGCTGTAATGTAATTACAATTAAATTGCTTTCATCAGTGCAGGGATTTCCTTGTGGTTGTGGTAATTTTGATGCTAAAGTCTCTGCTTATGCAGCTGGTATATTGAAGTGTTTGTGTTGAATGTTGCTACAATTGATCATTTGAGGTAGATGAGAAGAGTGTATGTAACATTTGAAACATGCATTGCAATAATATTGTTTACGAATTATGCCCGTATTCAAAATGTAAATTTGAGATGTACTATTATGTATTTACTTTGATTTTATTGAATTTTATAGTACTTATTGGACGATTCTTAGGGAATCTTATGCGTAAAATAAACAGAAGAACCAAAGTGCATATATACATTTTAATTAAAAGCAAACGTTTCGGAATACATAAATTCCATCTTCAGTACAGTAATGCTGAAACAAAGTAAAATACTGTATATGAGAAAATGTTCGCAAACTGTAAAAATGAAAAGTATTAAAATTCATCAGAAAATAAGCAAGCCTAAAAATAACGTATATTAACAAATTCAAAAAATAAGATACCTAAACAAACCTGATTCGAATTTTTTTTGCAAACTTTAAGTTTAAGCAGTATGCTTTAGAAAATAAAATAACTCGTAGAATTTGCTATAGAATCCTTAAAATTATTGTAATAAATGTTTAGTTTTAAGCCTTCCATACTGATATAGCTAATAGGTCAAGTTTTACTGCTGCGCTCTTAAGTTATGTATATTGTTTGGAATTTTTAGGGTGACCTGTGTATTTAGGAAGCTCTTCTCTACCAAGATTGAAGTTTAATATTCTTGAGCTTTTGCTATAAAAAAATGTTCAAAACTGGTGTGAACTACTCGAAAAAATATTCCATAATATATATCGTGTTTGACAACAAATAAGTCGCACCTTTTTTTTAGCAGGGTAGATTGAGAAAAATTTTTAGTGTATTTAAGCATATATTATTGAAAACAATCTAGTTGTGCATTGTACAAACAGAAATGTAGAATATAGCTGTATAAAAGCAGCCATCAGATCATACCACAGTTTGATTCCTTGCCAACAGATGGCATCACTGGTAAGTCAGAGTGGCGATGAGCTGATATATATAAATGCAATCACAGTATATCACATTGGATTGCTTTCATTTTTTAAAGCACTGGGAATAATACAATCGACATTCAAATAATGAATAATACAATTGGCTTCCCTACTTACAAACATTTTGAGATACAAATGCAAGCTGTCTTATCTAATATATGTGTTTGAAAATGGTTATTTGGATTATTATTTTTTCATTAACTATACTCATTATTCGAAACATTAATATAACATTTACTATATCTTATCTCTCTTTGGTTACCATATACAAATATATAAGGAGTTTTAAATACCCTTAATTGCTGAATATGGACTGAAAATTGCCATATGATGACTTCTGCTCAATTCAGCTTTTAACCCTTTAACGCCCATATTTTATACTCGTATTACCGTTTTGACAACCACTATCACTAAACCGACACTGGCGTTAGGTAGTCACTGTTATCAAGATGGGGAAGGAACTGCCACTCGGCAGTGCTGTTCAAAGGACACATTAGTGAACAAATTGAATAAGAAATATGATATATTATTGTTATTTTTGAAAGAGGACCGTACAGTCCACTTGGGCGTTAAAGGGTTAACAGCAGTTCAGAACCAGTTGTGTTTTAAGTTGAGGAGCCAGTGTAGTACTAGCAAAAAATTAAAGATGCACGGAGTTTAGGGTAGGTAAATGTTCTTGCTAAGCTGCGTTCTTGAATATCAGAGAGAAGATTGGCGTGATATCTCAAATTTCACCTACAATATGCAACATGCAAAGCAATTTTTATTTGTTTTCTGAGCCTAAATTTTGAAAGAAAAGTGTGACCTATATGCCATCAAATATAGTACTTTCTGCCTCAAAATGAGACTTCCATGCATTTTCTAATAATTAGTTTATGTCCATTAGAAAATCTTTGTTTCAAGTTTCAGATGCCAATTATAATTTTTACAGTCTAAATTGAATAATTTATATTCATAATTGAATTTTGAGCAAGGCTATCAAGCCAGTAAAGTTTTTTTGTCCGAGTGAGGCTGAGGGATTTCACGATGACGAGTACAGACACAAGCAGCTCCACTGTTAACAAACAGTGGGAGTTGTCTTTGTATGAGCTTCATAGGACCCCACAAGAGGCCATCACTGACCACACAGAAATTGCAGTGTCTCCACGGTCCCTGCATTCTGAGCTCATGTGTCCCATCTGCCTGGACATGTTGAAGAATACCATGACAACCAAGGAATGTCTTCACAGATTTTGCCAGGTAACTTGATTGTAATTGTGTTCATTAGCGTTCTATATTTTTACAGTGCTTTTTGAATAATGTTATTGAATGTATGTTAACCAATTGGAACACCTCAGGGGGATACAACTATTGTATCTATGGGAATTGGCGCTCCCAGGGGGACTATGTGTAGGCCTGAGCTAAAGGTTAGGTAGGCTTCCTTTTTGTTATGATAAAATAGGTTTTTGTTTTGTTACGGACCATCTTCTTTCGGTTCACTGCTGTCCTGTTTTTCAGCACCTACTACTTTCTTCTTCAACTTTTTTCTTGTTTCATGAACTTCTTTCCTAGCTTACTGTTTCTGTGCACTTTGTGCATAGATTCCGCGTTCCCTCAACTCCATACTAAATGGTGCCTTCCTCTTTCCTCTCTTGGAACATCTTTGTCGTGGTTAAGGGAGGCTAATAATAATAATAATAACCAAGTGGAAATAAAATATAAGTTCAATGAAGATTGTTGTTTGGCAAGTGCACATTACATAGTTATAATGGAAAGAAAAGTATTGTTAATATTCTCATTTGATGTGAAGAAAAAGGATTTAAGACTTTTATCAGGATTGTGAGTCAAGTCCCTTTTGGTTCAATTGAGTGGAATATTTAATATTATTAGTATCCTTAGTTGACAATATTGTAAAGTTATGTGAGGTGTTCACAAAATTATAGTTGGTGAAAATAAAGTTGCTCAATGGACTATTGAAGATGCTCATCACAGAGCTTGGACTGTGTGTTTAGAAAGAAACCTGATCCTATAATGTTAGACAACCATTGTTGTTTAGCAAGAAAGACAAGTAATTTCTTGTGGAGTTTCATGGATTTATTAAAAGCTTATTTGCAATGTGTAAATCTTAGATTTTGACAAAAATTGTCATATAATAATTTATATTACAAGCTGGTAAGTCAGTATCTATTCTTTTTTATAGTCTATTTTTATGACCATACATAACTGGGTGCTTTAGGTGAGACTAAATGCAAGAATTATAAAACATTGACAATTTCCTGTAAAATTATTTAAGACATTTCAAATCACTTTAGAAGGTTAGACATTGATCAATGTATTGGAATGACTATTTTCAATAATGTATCTAGTGTGGGATGTTAGTGTAATTAATATCAATGGCTGTTATTTTAGCTGTTTTGTATGCTCATATATTTTGACAAGTAAAAATAGCTTCCATCAAAACTATTTTAGAACTTGGCTGTTGGCTGCCAATAATTTTTTTATTTTCTGTATACATGTTCATTTGTTGGTTTACTTCTGACCTAGTGAGCAGATGCACTGATTATTATGATTAATGATTCTATGGAGGCTTGAACATCCTACTGCTCAAAAGCTCTGCAAGCCAATGTGACCTCAAGAACTTGTTATCAATGTAATCATCATCAAAGACCATTGCTTGTGTGCCATCAACTACTGGGATTAGTTGCAATAGATTTGAAAGCATTTGGTAGATTTTAGTATGTAACAGGAATGAACAAAATGGCTCATTCATGGGTTTACAACTTTTGTGCCATCAGACACCAATCATGCACAAGCGTTAGGAAATAGGTTTTCAATTATGAATTTTCTTGCCTCAGCACCAGTACATTCATTTCAACACAATTTCTCAATACTCAACCTTTGCACCAAGTATGGTACCATGATTTGACAGGTTTGTTTGTATCACATGATTTTTTGCACCATATTGATATTATTAACGAATTAGGATTTAAAAATTGAATAGTAATTGAATCAAATGAAGGAACTTGGTTTGTGATGAAGCTTGGTGAACTACGCATATATATTTTTAGTCTCAAAATTCTGGTTTACTCTCGAACTTCCACAATGTTGGGGGATAGCCAACCTTATATTGGTCGAGACGATTTTTGAGTGTATTTAGCGTAGTATCAGAGAACATTTTCTTTTGACTGGTTCTAGATTGTAGCAGTTTTAACTAAAAAAATTAGCCCTGATCCGTCATAAATTTTATATTACAGATTTCAGGTTGGTCGTTGTGTCTGGTGCGGAGAAAGTCCTTTTGGGCCAACATTATTTAATGTCATTGTGATGTTTGTAGGTTATACTAACTGACCTCACTTTTTTTTTATGCTCATTTGTTGGTTTAATGGAAATAAGTTTGCTGTGTCAGAGACGTTGCTTGTAGCTAAGATCATGAAGTTTTGGAATCATATTCATTAGTGTACGCTGAAATCTTCTATTTGGCTTAATATCTGCTCTTAATTACAAACAGAGTTGCTGTGTGTATTCTAGATGTGGTAGGACTAGTGCCTTATAGAGAGGAGGCATAAATTTTCATGCTGTGAGATTTTTGTTCCCATTCTTAATGTTGTTTTCTACTGGCTTGTCATACTTGATGCCTAGGGTGTCCAAGCGTATATAGGTAGAAATTCAAAGTAATGATATCAAATCCAGCACATGCTGCTCTGGTTCCTAGTCAAATGAAAATGATTCCACCAAATTTTCATGAACATTGGGTAATATTTAATAGTCGCGGAAAACCAACATTTTTTATAGCTCCTATGAGATTTGACCTGAATTTCTATCAAAAATAAAATTCTGGCTTTTTCTTCTATTGCATATAGCCTAACAACTAATGGTTGCAGAAATTTGCGCTATTTATTGAAAATATTATAAAATACCATTTAAAGGAAATAAATATAAACTCCATCAAATTTCCCTTTTCAATATATTGATCATATAATCATCATAGGCAAGATATTTTTCCTTATCAACAATTATGTCTCAGGGCAACTTAATTTTTATCAGTAATGTAACTGATGCATTGACTTCTGATTTCCTGCAGAAAACAAAGTGTATTTGCTGTAGAAAGGGGAGAAGTATTTAGGGGTGAGTGGGGCCTTGCTGTAAAGAGGTGAGTGGTGCCTTGCTGTAGAGGGGTGAGTGGTGCCTTGCTGTAGAGGGGTGAGTGGCGCCTTGCTGTAGAGGGGTGAGTGGTGCCTTGCTGTAGAGGGGTGAGTGGTGCCTTGCTGTAGAGGGGTGAGTGGTGCCTTGCTGTAGAGAGGCGAGTGGTGCCTTGCTGTAGAGGGGTGAGTGGTGCCTTGCTGTAGAGGGGTGAGTGGTGCCTTGCTGTAGAGGGGTGAGTGGTGCCTTGCTGTAGAGGGGTGAGTGGTGCCTTGCTGTAGAGGGGTGAGTGGTGCCTTGCTGTAGAGGGGTGAGTGGTGCCTTGCTGTAGAGGGGTGAGTGGTGCCTTGCTGTAGAGGTGTGAGTGGTGCCTTGCTGTAGAGGTGTGAGTGGTGCCTTGCTGTAGAGGTGTGAGTGGTGCCTTGCTGTAGAGGTGTGAGTGGTGCCTTGCTGTAGAGGGGTGAGTGGTGCCTTGCTGTAGAGGGGTGAGTGGTGCCTTGCTTTAGAGGGGTGAGTGATGCCTTGCTTTGGAGGGGTGAGTGATGCCTTGCTTTGGAGGGGTGAGTGATGCCTTGCTTTGGAGGGGTGAGTGATGCCTTGCTTTGGAGGGGTGAGTGATGCCTTGCTTTGGAGGGGTGAGTGATGCCTTGCTTTGGAGGGGTGAGTGATGCCTTGCTTTGGAGGGGTGAGTGATGCCTTGCTTTGGAGGGGTGAGTGATGCCTTGCTTTGGAGGTGTGAGTGATGCCTTGCTTTGGAGGGGTGAGTGGTGCCTTGCTTTAGAGGGGTGAGTGATGCCTTACTCTACAGGGATGAGTGGCACCATAAGGCACCACTCACACATTTACTCACCCCATAAGGCACCATAAGATGAATGAAAGCTAAATTTCCGCAATAAGTCTGGTGAAAAGCAAAGAGCAAACAAGCTGATGAAAATTTGAAAATTGTGACAGAAATCTGATTAGCAAGTATCTACGATATGCAAGCTCAGTTTATCCTAGGGAAGCATTATTATTTAAGAAAGTTTTAGCCTCCCTTTACCACGACAAAGATGTTCAAAGAGAGGAAGGAAGAAGGCACCATTTACAGGTTTGGAAAAGACCCTGGGTTTAAAAAAAAAATAAATGTTTTTTTTAGTTAAATTTTTTTTGGGGGGGGGATTATTGGATTTTTTGGGCTTTATTGTTTTTTTTTTTAAATACCTGTTTTTGTTTAAGGAAACCGTCCCAGGCCCTTGCCAGATTCTGTCGATTCCACGGTCATTTTGCATGCTTTTGTTGTAAAAGGACCCTTAGGTGGTAGACTATTCGTTCCTAAAATTTTATGGCGCTACGGACAATAATTCCCCCCCCCCCCCGGGGGGGAGGTAAGGCGACCAAACTTTTTCAATTTTTCCGATTTTGACCCCACATCAAAAGAGAACAAATAGGAAATGGAAAAAAAGCTTAATGTGAGTTTGTTAGAAATGTTCCAAGGATTCTAAAACTGTCTTTGCTTTTGTTCTAGCATCAAAACTGAAGGAGATGTTACATTTTGAAATATCAATATAAGTGAATAGCACCCAAAATTTTCCATTTTTTCCTGATTTTGACCCCATATAAAAAGAGAACAAATGGGAAATTGAAAAAAAGCCGAACGTGAGTGTGTTAGAAATGTTTCAGGAATTCTAAAACTGCATTTTTTTTGTTCTAGCATCAAAACTGAAGGAGGAGTCCCATTTTGAAATATCAATATTAGTGAAATATCAATACCTAAAAACCAATATGTCAAATTTTTGCAAAATCTAAGGCCTGAATCAAAAAAATGAATAGAATCAATTGTGTTTCTTTTCAAAGGTTACATATCATAGTCAAATTTCATAAGAATCAGACTGAAAAAAGAAAAAAATTATTTTTTTGATGAGTAAAAAATTTTATAATTTTTTTTTTATGAAATCACAATTCACAGTTTGAATATGAAGTTATGTATGGAAAGTATCAAAATAAAAATTAAAACTGCATTCAATTACATCAATTGTTCATTATATTACACTTCAACACAAAATTTTATTTTTTGCTTATACCCAACACTTTGAATTTTCAACATTCATCCTGGGACTAGTTCTCGAGTTTTGATGCTAGAACAAATCCAAAGACAGTTTTAGATTCCTTGAAACATTTATAACAAACGCTCGTTCGGCTTTTTTCAAATTCGAATTCTTTGAAAAAATATATAGCTCTAAACCCAAAAAATTGTTGCTGATTTTTGAAATTTTAAAAATTTTTGAAAAAATAGAAAAAATTTGAATTTGAAAAAAACTGAACGAGTGTTTGTTAGAAATGTTCCAAGGGTTCTAAAACTGTCTTTGTTTTTGTTCTAGCATCAAAACTGAAGGAGGAGTTCCAATCTGAAATTTCAATAAAAATATACCAAAAACACATTTTTCGTCAAAAAAAAAGTAAGGCCTAAATCGAAAAAATGACAGGAGTAAAAAAGGTTTACTTCTACAAAATACATATACTGGCCAACTTTCAAACGAATCGGACTAAAAAAGTTGAACAAGTGGGATGGTTTCCTTAAAAGTTATTCACACAGCTCCAGTTGCCTCTATTTCAGATTTTATATATACACTAATTAAGGGGACGGTTCGGGGTAAAAAAAAAGTCTGTAAGTTCTCGGTGGATTTTTCTGAGATATCTACCGTCGATGTAAATTGTTATTAATAATTTTTTTGATTTGTGCGAATTTTTCGTAACCATACATGAATTAGATTTTTTTTAAAAAAACATGAAAAAACATGTTGTGAGGGGTTCTGAAGGTACCAGGGAGCTGAAGTCCAGCCTCCTAGCCTTGCAAAGGCACCCACCCCCCCCCACGTAAGAATTCGGGACCTGCACTCACCCGGCGATACGGGTAGCGAGACCCCGGAAGGGTACCGATCGGTTCGAGTACCTCCGAAATACAAGGAAAGAATACCCGGATGGAAAAGGAAAGGTCGGTCGAACACGAGACTTAAAGTATATTAGTACACTAAAACGGCTACTCGGGAGCGAACAAGTGGCCGAGGTAGCCGAACACCTAACCTAACCTATCCTTAGATCCTAAAGTAATCCTTAACCCTAGGTTACACAACAGACGCGGTAACGCTCCCGCATAGGGCACAGTGTCCTGACACTGGACGGTTAGGCCCCCCGTAATCGTCGGGGCCCGAAGCCACCTCCGCGATCTCGGCGCAGCTCGAGATGGGGCTGGCGCTGGTCGTACTAGGCTCTAGACTAAGGCGAAGCCCAACTCCAAGCGTGAAGCCGGAGGGCTGGGAAGAATCAACAAGGGGTCGAGAGGCCAGGTTTACACGCGAGGACTTCTCCCCACGTAGATCCTCTCCATTGTCTTAGAATGGTTTAGAGAAGCGAGAGAGTTCCCATAGGGTACGTCCTTCTCCACCATAGCCTGAAGGGCACAAACAATACATACGACTACTACATGGAATAGCGGATATGTTCAAACAAAGACATATACAAAACCAATATGGACAAGTAGGATGATAGTCATAGACGCCATAATAATCCTAATCAAGCTCTTACATACCTGTCACACACGAGGGCGTGACCTGTTAACGACAACAAACTAGATCTAGCGGCCTCGACAATAGGTCCGTCCGATCGGCAGATGCGCTTCTTCTACAACGTCGTCCGTCCAGGAGGCAGGTCTGTCACGGTGGCCATGCCCCGACACGGCCCCCCCCCCCCCCAGATCGTACGCTATACAGACACAGTCAAAGAGCGCACGCCTCGGCAGTGGCTACGTGACGAACTGCGATCGTGTCAATACCTACTCAAGAAATCTGGGCCTATATTCACTTTGCCTGGGATGTACACTGTCGTGAAACGAAATTGTTGCAATATTAGTGCCCAGCGCATTAGTCGGCTATTTTTATTCTTCATTACATTTAATGATACAAGGGGTTTGTGATCTGTTTCTAACAAAAATTCGCGACCCAACAAAAAATGTCTATATTTTTCCATACCAAATACAATGGCCAAACATTCCCTTTCTATGGTCGAGTAGTTTTTTTCTGTCTGCGACATCTTCCTGCTGGCGTAGGCGACCGGGTGTGGGATGTTTTCGTGGTAGCACAGCTCCAACTGAGTGCTGGGACGCGTCCGTCCGCAGGACAAATGTTTTGCGAACGTCTGGTATCTTGAGAATTGGCTGGTGTTCTAATGCTTGTTTGAGTCTATTAAAGTTTTCAGACGCCGTCTTTTGCCATTTCAGTTTGTCTGGTTTGCCCTTCTTTAGCATGTCCGTCAATGGTACAAGAAGTTCGGCAGCGTTCGGGATGAATCGTCGGTAAAACGAGATCATGCCGATGAAGGATTGCAGAGTTTTTCGTCTGTCCGGTAGTGCGGTAGACGTAATCGATTTGATTTTCTCGAGGACTGGTGCTACCCACCCGTCCTTGATGTCGAAACCCAGAAATCGCATAGTTCTGGAAGCTAGTTTACATTTGGATGGATTAGCAGTTAAATTGTGATGGGCTAACCTCTCCGATACGGATTTCACCGCGGCAACATGGTCATTAAATGTCTCCGTATAGATAAACACATTGTCGAAATAAAAAGATACATTTGGCAAATCGGCAAGAACAATTCTCATTAATTTTGCAAATGTGGCACATGCCGTAACAAGACCAAAAGGTAGTCGCACGAATTCCATAAGACCCCTACTCGTTGGAAATGCCGTAATCGGAATCGCTTGCTCACTCAATGGTATTTGATAATACGCTTTAGTGAGGTCGATTTCCGAGAAATATTTAGCTCGTGCAAACTTATGCCATTCTTGTTCGATGTTTACTGGAGGTTCGGCACTAAATTTTGTAATTGCATTAACCCCTCTATAATCAATGGTTAAGCAATATGAGTCATCCGGTTTTTTCACCATACAAACCGGTGATGAAAAATCGGACTTTGAAGGTCTAATTATTCCTTGCTTCAGCAAATTATCAACTTCGCGATCGAAATGAGGTTGTAAGTGAATTGGTACAGGGTAAACTTTTGCACGGCACGGCTCTGACGTGGCAAGTTCTATATCATGGGTTATTACATTTGTTAGCCCCGGTACAGTTGAAAATACGTTATTAAAATGTGAAACCGTTTGTTTGATTTTTTCCCGCTGCGTATTTGACAGACATTCTGAAATTACGACACCAGTGCTAGTCGTTTCCCCAGGAACAGGAATATTCAAAAACTCACTTCCCTCCCCAATATCAATAACTGTTGGAGTCAAAGGTATAGCGGAATCATCGATAACTGCGACAGCACACGTTTCGACTCTCTTCTCGACGTTCCTGGAAATGTAGAGTTTCAATAAGTTTGCATGAAATAGCTTCGGTGTCCGGTTCTGTTGAACTAGATAATTTACCCTATTTCTTCGTTCTAATACTTTGAAAGGACCTGACCAAGACATAAGAAGTTTATGGTTACTGTCGGGCAGTAATATTAACACCTCGTCGCCCGGCTGGAACTCTCGCTTCTGCGATTTAAGATCGAAATGTGTTTTGTATGCTATAGCACTCTCGTTTGCGTTCTTTGCAGCGATTTCCGTACACAATTGCAACTTATCCCTAAGCTCAAACACGTATTCAAATATAGGGCGTTCATTACATGAAAGTTTCTCATTTTCCCATAATTCTCGTAAGATGGACATTGGTCCTCGCATTTGTCTGCCGTACAACAATTCAAAAGCGGAAAATCCTGTTCTATCGCTCGGCATTTCGCGAAGCGCAAATAGAGTTGGGATCAAATATCGGTGCCACTGTTTCGGTTTATCTGAACAAAGTTTTTTAAGGCATGATTTAAGGGTACTATGCAATCTCTCGATGCGCCCATTACTCATGGCATGATAAGGCGTTGTGAAAATTGGTTTTATTCCCAGTAGCCTCTGAAATTCGTGCATAAGGCCACTAGTGAAGTTTGTTCCCAAATCTGACAAAATCTCTTTAGGGACACCTACTCTCGCAAAAATTGGGAGGAGAGCCTCAGCAACGGAAATGGAGTCAGTCCGACGCAGCGGTACTGCCTCAGGAAATCCTGTTGAATAATCAATTAATGTCAAGATATACTTATGGCCTTCTGAGGATTGTGGGCAAAGTGGGCCTACGATATCGATAGCAACACGTGAAAATGGTTCAGTAATAATTGGCATTTGCATTAGCGGTACTTTCTTAACTCTACTTTTTGAACACATCCGTTGGCATTTATCACATGATCTGCAATAATGTCTAATATCTGTGGACATGCTAGGCCAGAAAAACAGTTCTCGAATTCTCTGTTCAGTTTTCCTGTGGGAAAAATGACCAGCAACTAACGATTCATGCGCATATGAAAGTACGGTTTTTCTACATTCGGCTGGGACAATCAACGAGGACTTTCCTATCGACTGTATATTCTTAGATTGAACAATCTCTCTATAGAGCAAGCCTTTGGTGGTGCGATATTTAACAATATTACCACTTCTTGTTTCGATAGTCTCGCCAAGCGCTGCTTTACTGCGAATATCTGCTAAGGACGGGCATGTCTGTTGAAGATTTTGAAAATCTTTTGGGTTTAAGTTCAGTGCATGTAATTTAGGAACAATTTACGGGTGTATATGATTGATTTCGTCTCCCGACGCAGTAGTTCTGGTTTTTACAGTCATGACCCGCTCTTGTGAATTTAACTTCGGTATGTTAATTTCGTCAGTCATCAAACTAGCGCCCGGAACATTTCCTATCAAGGCACAACATGATTCCATGGGTGCTCTAATTACGTCCGTCCATCCCTGGTAAAAGTCGCAGTCGATGTGACATCTGACAACAGGCCATTCGTTACGTCTTCCTAGATAGTCGCACACAATAATTTTCCTACATTTGGCAGGGTCTATATTGGGTAGCAAGGAATCTTTCACTATAATAGCTGAACATCCCGTATCGCGCCAGATTGTTTGCACGGACTGTCCATTGACTTTTCCTGAACATTTAAGATTATTCGAATATTTCCTAATATTTGAAATATCGTTTAGTGCCCTAGCGTATCCTACGGTGGCGTTATGCATATTATTAGTTTTGGGACGGTATGGTTGATGCTTAGGGCATTGATTTCTTTGGTGACCTAACGCTCCGCACGAGAAGCATTTGCTATTCACAAAGTTACTAGGTTTACTCATGGGTACAATTGTACTTAGCTTTACTTTTGGGGATTTTGCCCCATCAGACTTTTGCAATTCAACATTAGGCGTCTGATATCGAGTCTCCGGTTCTGGTCTATTGAATCTTTTGTGAGACTGTCTTGCCATCGCCCAGTTATTTGCTACTCTAACAGTTTCCCGAAATGACATGATACCCTTTTCCTTTAGAAAGACCCTCAGATCCATTGGTACAGATGCTATGAATTGGTCTAGCAGAACAAATTCCCTTAGCCCCTCATACGTTTTAGGTACTGACCAAGATTCGAGGAACAGATCTAGAGACCGACCCAGTTGAGTTGAAAATTGCTCGTACGTCTCGTCGTCCTTTATTCTGGCTGAACGGAATTCGTATCTGTAGGTATCAGGAGTTTTGTTAAAGCCAAGTAATAATGCTTTTTTAAGTAGTGCATAGTTGGAAGTTACGTCATAATCCAAAGTAGCGTATACTTTTACAGCTTTCCCGCTCAAGGTAGTTCCCAAATGTACAGGCCAAAGGCTTTCGTCGATGTTTAATAGCGCGGCTATTCGTTCAAAGTGAACCAAGAAGGCTGAAATATCGTCCCCATCTCTAAACATAGGCAGTTTAGGTTTTACTGGACAATCGATTACGCTTGAAGTATGCAAAGTAGGATTTTGAGCTCCGAGTTCTATCAATTTGATTTCGTGTTCCCGTTTTTCTCTTTCCCTATTAACTTCATGTTCCCGTTTTTCTCTTTCCCTATTAACTTCATGTTCCCGTTTTTCCTTCTCACTGTTGATTCTGTCTTTTTCACGTTCAAGCTCTCTAATTTTCGCCCTCTCTTCCCTAGCTAATGCTTGTTGCTCTTGAACGTATTTGGCTATATCCGCTCCCTCCAAGCCTATGCTAGTAGCTTCCTGCTTTAACTCCGCGACGGACATATTTATGAGAAGAGATTCCTAAATGTTGCATTAACAAAAATAGATGACAAAATATTTTCAGTAGGACACGAAAAAAAACATGACGAGAAAATAACTGTCCAACAAGATTGTCAATGCCGTGGCACTGCTGGTTAGGTTACCAGGGTTATGACCATGCTGGAATTGACAGGGCTATAAAAGTTATTAGAGAAATATACGGAAAGATATAGGAAGGCAGGATTGCTCGTGTCTTTTGAAGACTGGCAAAGTCACCACTGTCTTTTTAAAGACTGGCAAAGTCACCACTGTCTTTTTAAAGACTGGCAAGGTCGCCAGTGTGAGGGGTTCTGAAGGTACCAGGGAGCTGAAGTCCAGCCTCCTAGCCTTGCAAAGGCACCCACCCCCCCCCCCCACGTAAGAATTCGGGACCTGCACTCACCCGGCGATACGGGTAGCGAGACCCCGGAAGGGTACCGATCGGTTCGAGTACCTCCGAAATACAAGGAAAGGATACCCGGATGGAAAAGGAAAGGTCGGTCGAACACGAGACTTAAAGTATATTAGTACACTAAAACGGCTACTCGGGAGCGAACAAGTGGCCGAGGTAGCCGAACACCTAACCTAACCTATCCATAGATCCTAAAGTAATCCTTAACCCTAGGTTACACAACAGACGCGGTAACGCTCCCGCATAGGGCACAGTGTCCTGACACTGGACGGTTAGGCCCCCCGTAATCGTCGGGGCCCGAAGCCACCTCCGCGATCTCGGCGCAGCTCGAGATGGGGCTGGCGCTGGTCGTACTAGGCTCTAGACTAAGGCGAAGCCCAACTCCAAGCGTGAAGCCGGAGGGCTGGGAAGAATCAACAAGGGGTCGAGAGGCCAGGTTTACACGCGAAGACTTCTCCCCACGTAGATCCTCTCCATTGTCTTAGAATGGTTTAGAGAAGCGAGAGAGTTCCCATAGGGTACGTCCTTCTCCACCATAGCCTGAAGGGCACAAACAATACATACGACTACTACATGGAATAGCGGATATGTTCAAACAAAGACATATAAAAAACCAATATGGACAAGTAGGATGATAGTCATAGACGCCATAATAATCCTAATCAAGCTCTTACATACCTGTCACACACGAGGGCGTGACCTGTTAACGACAACAAACTAGATCTAGCGGCCTCGACAATAGGTCCGTCCGATCGGCAGATGCGCTTCTTCTACAACGTCGTCCGTCCAGGAGGCAGGTCTGTCACGGTGGCCATGCCCCGACACATGTGTTGCGGAAAATCCTACTCCTCCTACAATTTTCAACTTACAGAACTCAGAAAATATTCTCTAGGTAGCAAATTGTCTTGTCTAGAGATCCGGTGCAAAAGTTTTTCGATCATTTGATTTTTTGAATTTTGAGAACTTTTTTCCCCAAAAATGACCTCTTTTTCCACTTTTTTGAATAATTTGCTTCTAATTTTCAAGGTGAATTAAAATTTGAAAAAACTTTTGCACCGGATCTATTTTCCTTTTCAATCGCTATTGATTGGTAGGCTCGCCATCTCTTTACCTTCAAAACTGTGGGAGGAGTAGGTTTTCAAAAATCAAGAAGGTGAGTATTCAGAAAAGCCATTTTTCCCCAAAAAAAATTTTTTCGTTCTGTACTAATTTTTTAATTGAGTCTTATCAGTGATTCTATACCTTCTTATGTACCTTCAAAACAGTGGGTAGGGATCCATATCAAAAGTCAATAAATATAAGTTTCAGAACAGGGTTAATTTTTTATTAATTTTTTTTTAATGCTGACTAAATGTTTTTTTCAAAAACCTATATTGCCTTGTAGCTCTTTTCAAGCCCTTTCGATTGATATAATTGCCATTCCTGTAGCTTCAAAACTCCGGGAGGCGTTTATGTTTACATAGCCAGCTAATTAGCTGATGACTCAGCAGCCGGACTCAAAACAAACACTCAATTACACCATCATAATTTATCACTGAGTAATAGGATGTTTCGTATGAGTACGAAAGCATTTCAAGTTAGGCCATGAATGAACTCTCTTGCTATTCCAGTAGAGAAACACTCAATACTGGCTAGTAATGGGGGGGGAAGAGGGAGGTCACCCATCCATTGGCGCACCCCAAGGTCACACTAGTGCGCGTCTTTTACCCCGTCCAGAAGACTAACCAATTGACGTACTTGAAAGCCAATAATATCGTTGGATGCGCAAGAAAAATCTCTATAAGATGAGTTTATAAACTGAAAAATGACCATAATCTGAAAATAGACCCGAACCGTGCCCTTAAGTAAATATTGTTACTTGATTACTTCATTTCTAACGTTATATTAACTTATTATATGACTTATTACATAAATAAATATTGATGCTTTGCTTCTTGCAAATCCTAATTATACATAAAAGTGCTAGGAAAGTCACTTTTAAATTTAACATTCTTATTAAGACAGTCTAATACTAAAAGAAGAAATTTTTGACCTGTAAGGTCATTTTCAACTTCTGTCAGTAGAAAATCACAAAATCCAGTAAAATTTTAAGTAGAATGTTCGACGAGAAAAGAAAATAGCATCATACTAAAAACCAACAAATACAACCTAAACTAGCTGAAGGAGAAAAGCTGACTGACTGTCATTCAAAACTGGTTTTGTTGCTAAAATATACAGGGATGCTAAAATACAAAGATTTATAGTACCAGATGTAGATGCAATTACTTTAAAATCATTTAAGCGCACTGGAAGATCACATTTCTCTGCATGAAAATGGATGACAGAATGGGATGGCGTAGAGAGAAGTAGGCCTCTTCTAAAACTCCAACCAGCATGCTCTGCAACACGAATACTGAAGGGCCATTTAGTTCAGCCCAGGTACTCAGATGCACAATGTGCGCAACAATATTTGTCAACAACAGAGGAGAGCATGCCATTGGGAGCTCTATCTTTGTAATTGAAATATGACCCTATTTTAAACATATTGACAAATACAATTTTGAAATCTATATGCATGAATTGTTTAAGGGCACGGTTCGGGTCTATTTTCAGATTATGGTCATTTTTCAGTTTATAAACTCATCTTATAGAGGTTTTTCTTGCGCATCCAACGATATAATTGTCTTTCAAGTACGTCAATTGGTTGGTCTTCTGGACGGGGTAAAAGACGTGCACTCGTGTGACCTTGGGGTGCGCCAATGGATGGGTGACCTCTCTCTTCCCCCCCCCATTACGAGCCAGTATTGAGTGTTTCTCTACTGGAATAGCAAGAGAGTTCATTCATGGCCTAACTTGAAATGCTTCCGTACTCAAACGAAACATAGTATTACTCAGTTATAAATTATGATGGTGTAATGGAGTGTTTGTTTTGAGTCCGGCTGCTGAGTCATCAGCTAATTAGCTGGCTATGTAAACATAAACGCCTCCCGGAGTTTTGAAGCTACAGGAATGGCAATTATATCAATCGAAAGGGCCTAAAAAGAACTACAAAGCAATACAGGTTTTTGAAAAAAATTTAGTCAGCATTGAAAATAAAAAATTATTGAAAAATTAACCATGTTTTGAAACTTATATTTATTGACTTCTGGTATGGATCCTTACCCACTATTTTGAAGGTACATTAGAAGGTACAGAATCACTGATAAGACTCAATTAAAAAATTAGTACAGAACGAAAATTTTTTTTTTGGAAAAATGGCTTTTCTGAATACTCACCTTCTTGATTTTTGAAAACCTACTCCTTCCACCGTTTTGAAGGTACAGAGATGGCGAGCATACCAATCAATAGCGATTGAAAAGGAAAATAGATCCGGTGCAAAAGTTTTTTTAAATTTTAATTCACCGCGAAAATTAGAAGCAAATTATTCAAAAAAGTGGAACAAGAGGTCATTTTTGGGGAAAAAAGTTCTCAAAATTCAAAAAAACAAATAATCGAAAAACTTTTGCACCGGATCTCTAGACAAGACAATTTGCTATGTAGAGAATATTTTCTGAGTTCTGTGAGTTGAAAATTGTAGGAGGAGTAGGATTTTCCGCAACACATGTTTTTTCATGTTTTTTTAAGAAAAATCTTATTCACGTATGGTTACAAAAAATTTGCACAAATCAAAAAAGTTATTAATAACAATTTACATCGACGGTAGATATCTCAGAAAAATCCACCGAGAACTTACAGACTTTTTTTTTTACCCCGAACCGTCCCCTTAAATAATAGCAAATGCAATTCCTTTTTCAGTTCCCCTCAGGGGGATACAACTATTGCATCTATGGGAATTAGCGCTCCCAGAGGAACTATGTAAGGGCCTGAGCTAAAGGTTAGGTAGGCTTTCTTTTTGTTAAAATAGAATAGGTTTTTGTTTTGTTACGGACCATCTTTTTTTGGTTCACTGCTGTCCTGTTTTTCAGCACCTACTATTTTCTTCTTCAACTTTTTCTTGTTTCATGATCTTCTTTCTTAGCTTTCTGTTTGTGCCCTTTCTGCATAGATTCCACGTTTCTTTAACTCCATACTAAATGGTGCCTTTTTCCTTCCTCTCTTTGGATAGCCTTTGTTGCGGATGGGGAGGCTTAAACTAACTAATAATCTAATCTAATGCTTTTTCAGTTTTTCAGATTTGTACCCAAAAAATGGTAATGTGAGGTAAAAAGGATTTCTATTGACTAAGTATGAATTTTGCTTGCTGTAAAGTTTTTTATTCAAGAAATTTTTAATATCTGAATCAATGAATTGGCAGGGAAAACTGTTGAATTTAAAAAAAATTCAAAAAATCAAGTTTTTTATGAAGAAAGGAAAATGATGAACGTTTACTATATGCTGGAAGTAAAGTCTTCATGCTGTTCATTTTGTGCTGTTCGGTGCACATTGCACAAGGTGCATAGAAACAGTACGCTAAGAAATAATTTCATGAAACAAGAAAAATATTTGTTGTTGTAAAATAGAGCTCACCTAATGCCCTTACAACATTGACCGCTGCACACTATGCCAGTGACCGCTGCACAACCTGATTAACTCCCAGCAGAAAACTGAATGAAAAGACACGATAGGAAGCTGAATATTTTCCTTTTTGAATTTTTGACGACTGGAAACAAGGGCAACAAGTGCTGGAGTGTGTCCGATTCAGTTTGGTTTCTTGGGACACCCTATAATGAGGCCTTTGATCATGATGATAATGAATGTAAAATCTCTTTGATGGGTACTGCTTTTATTATAGTACCATTGTTAGTCTGAGTGAAATGTTTGTTTCTTATAATATGCATTATTGAGCAGTTTTCAATGTTGAAACTTTTAAACAGGTTTGGTCTATTGAAGTTAAAGGTTAAGGTCTGTTTGAGCAGTAACTTCCTTTATAAATGCTTTGAAATTAAGTTTTGTGTTATCTGCCAGTTAATTTATTTTATTGATGATCCTGAAGTCAAAATCCATTGTCACAAATGATGAAGAGTAGCAGGTTTGAACGCTTCCATGGGGAAACTCTGAAGTTATGTATATCCAGTTACTGAATTGCTCGTAGATCGTTTCTTTTTGAGTGCGACTTGTGGGCCAATTTTGTATCCATCGGAAGTATGATAGTTCCCTTGAATGCTGTGGGCTTCCATTTTGGGCCGAAGCATTTTGTAGGCAATTATAAGGATAACTTTCTGATTTTCAAGATGCATGAAGCTTTTGTAATTTAGAAAATAAGGTTGGTTTCTCCAATGAAATAAATTAGTTTGGTGATTCAGCTCCGTTTTTACAGTAACCCATTCAAAATTCCTGCAATTTAATTTTGGATTTGAAAATGTTATATTAGTGAGAGTTTGAGCAACCAGCAATAGTTTCTGAATGTTTATACTTTTTTGGTGAGAATTTGAGTGATATTCACCTTCCTCAAATCTTGCAGAACTAGCCCAACTACAAGCAACTGAAAGAAGATGTTCGCTAAAGGTTCGCTGATTACTTCGGCTGTTCTTTCAAGTGTACTCTCGGTCAGGTCCAGTCAGTTTATATGGATTCAAACTGATGAGTTCTTTTTCATCCCCTTTCAACAAAGTTATGCCGCTTGTTAGAGGTAGCTGAACCTTGAAGGCTTGAGGTGATGGAGTTTGAGTGACAGTTCTACTCCTGATACAGGAAAAAGTCCCAGGATACATGCATTACTATCAATGGATTAGCGTTCAAAATTGTATAATATTGTTTGATAAGAATGTGTGATGCAGGTAATTTATTGATTCTTATACAATGGAAAATGTCTTATGAATATTGTATGGAAAAATATTCCGGGTGAGTGGGGAATTTCACTGTGAATGCTTAGGATTTATTTACACCGTATTGGCAATATTGGAACATAAATCAATGTTCATTGCTTATTTCCAGGACTGTATAATCACGGCGCTGCGCTCGGGTAACAAAGAGTGCCCGACGTGCCGCAAGAAGCTCGTTTCAAAGCGATCCCTGCGACCAGACCCAAACTTTGACACTCTCATCTCCAAAATCTACCCGAGCAGAGACGAGTATGAACAGCACCAGGAGCGTGTAATGGCTAGGCTCAACAGGAACCACAATCATGCATCTCTCGTCAATTCTATTGAAGAAGGCATTAAATTACAAAGTCAGAATCGACAGAAGCCCCGCCACAAAGGTCCTGGAGGAGAGGAGCTGCCGGGGTTGGGTGCTGGAATGAACAACCTTGCAATTTCGAGTAACTCCACAGTTCCTACTCCCGTCTCGCACTCGTCAAGTCAGGGAAGCAACTCCACCGCTACCAACACCATCACCTCGAGCAATGCCCTCTCTTCCACCCCCTCAACTCCGACACCCACCGAGACCGCGTCGAGCATCAGCCCCAGCACTCAAGCGTCCAACGCAGGGCCTAAAGTGAAGCGGCCCCGCGTAGCCCCACCCCCCACCACCCTCACCTCCGAGAATGAGTCCGCCGGCGGCTCAAGTGTTGAGGGGAGCAACATGGGAGACGACGGAGAAGCAGGTAAACCTCGCCACTCGAGTTCCCAGCTTGTTACTTTCACGATCCTCTTCACTGTAGATTGATTTAGGGTGGCCTAATGCAGGTTTCATTTTACCATGTACTGCATCACTGACGAAAATGTACTGAAATGTATGAAATCTAACAGGTTCCTGCGATGGGTTAAACTGAAGTTTAGTATACAATTAAAATTTAAAGTTGATTGTTATTTTGCAATTTTGAAATAGCAAACATAAACTGAATTGTGTCTTCATTTAGCTTTCATTAATTATTTATAAGAATCAATTTAGTGACTGCAGGTCGGCCAGTAGCATTATGAAAATCCCCTCAGTGACGACCGGTGGGTCCCTTCATAGGAAATTTTAATTTCTGTTTGAAATGAATGTATTGTAATTTCTTGAAGATGGTGATCTTCGTCGATGCACTCTTCCATTTTGCTTATGATGCTATCACACACTTCCCAATGCTTGCTGATCAAGTAGTTGGATTTCACAATGAATTACGTTTTTCAATTCCTCCAGTGTAATGGGTTTAGTGACTTAAACGGTGAATTTCAAGTTATTACAGAGGAAGAAGTCGCACATGCTGAATTTTTTCTAGAACGCAGAGTTTAAGGCACAGTAATGCGAGTAAGGAAAGAATGTCAAAACAAGAATTTGTACATACATTCTTCCCGGGGCGGGCTGTTGCTTCATATTGTTTGAACTAATTTTTTTTCGGGTTGAATTTCTTTCTACGCCTCTTTCTTGAGCACAAAATTTCTGGCCAAGACAGTTTCCGTTTAGCTTTCACTTTTGCTACTCATCCCCGTCTTGAAAAAATTAGGATCGATGTCGCAGTCACGTGATATCGCTCACCGTACTGTGATCCGTTGTGAGTGCGACGCGTTTGTGAGGCCATCTGGGGTTGGTTGCCGTCCAGCACCGATAATTGAACTTCTAAACTTCCTTGCATTATTGCGCCTCATCAGACATGAAAATTAGGGTATAATTTTCATGTTTGTGAAGCCATCTTGGATTGTTTGCCCGCCCGCACCGATAGTTGGACTTCTTAACTTCCCTGCATCATTTCGCGTCATCAGACATGAAAATTAGGGTATCATTTTTCTCATGGAAAAGTTACATCTACGTAGCAAACTGTTCACGCTTTCCATAATCCATTTCAATCAATTGCTGCTTAAGCATTTGATATGAGTGAAAACGTAATTCGGTTTTCAAGTTTTTTTCACTGGCCGATTCTCGCCCACACGCAGAACAGTCGTGTTGACCTTACCTTTTTCACATTTTTTGTCATACAGTTCGAGCAGACCCCCGTGTTTTTCACCTAAGATCCTGTAGTTTTGAAGTTCTCGAACGATCAGAAAATCGTTGTTTCACGAAACTGCTGTACTCAAACACCATATGGTAGCGTCCACTGCTCTATTGTGAGTGAAATGGCGGTAGTTACTTTCGCGATCTCAATGTCATCAGCCCCCATCTTCTCCCACCTCCTTTTGACGAGTTCAGCTCCCTTAAAAGTCGCTGTTCCTCGTGGTCACCCAATGATACAACCGCTGCAGTTCGAAGGGCAAGTCAACTTCAGCAGCACAATATCATAGAATAACATTGTATTAATTATCCTTATTTCAATTCGTCTCAAACATTTCATATCGGTATTAAATATTGGAGTTGGCTGAGAATAGATATGTTCATGAAACATTTTTTTTTTAAATATCTGATTTTTTGTAGTTTTTTGCAATACCTTATTTTTTTGTAGTTTTTAGTGCACCATTCGAAAAGAAATATTGAGTAAAGTACCCACGAAGGCTAACAAGTTCACTTGAACAAGATAGGTATACAATTTTCCGGATGCCACATATCGTTGCAAAACCTTTCACGTCAATTGCGTCTTGGCAGGGAATCCATTAACTTCGTTATGATCACCTCAAGGTTATGCTTCCATTCCTCACCCAGTTGTTCAAACTTTCAGTTCTTTATTCGAAAATTTAGATATATCAAAGGAATGCAGGGTAAAATAAACTTTAGTTTTAGTATCATCTTTTATCATATTCTTCCAAAAAGTGGGTTTCCAGCTGTTCATACGGCAGTATCAGCACCACAGCTATGTTCCTGAATTGTGACGTAGTTAATATTGCCATTGCCTGGTGCAGTGAGCCAGTGCGTGCTGCAGTTCTAAACAATTTCTGCCGTCATGACGGTACAAGTGGTGGCATCAGTGTTTGCGAGTTCGTCAGTGTTGGCTCGTTTACATTTTTTACAGTTTTTCTATAAAAATTGTGAAGTTTGACAGTTTTTCAAATGAAACTTCATTGTATTTGACTACTTTGTACCCCTCAAGGGGATACAACTATTGTTTCTATGGGAATTAAGACGCCCTGGGGGAAAATGTGTGAGCCCGAGCTGAGAGTTAGATAAGCCTTCTTTTTGTTGAAATAAAATGTTTTTTTTTTGCTATGTTAAGGATCACTTTTTTTCGGTTCACTGCTGTCCTGTTTTTTAACACCTACTACTTTCTTTTTCAACTTTTTCCTTTTTGCATGAACTTCTTTCTCAACTTACTGTTTCTATGCCTTTTCTGCATAGATTCCACTTCCCTTATCTACTGAATGGTGCCTTCCTCTCTACGATACGCACTTTTTTTAGCAGTTAAAGAGGCTTAAACTAACATATAATCTAATCTCGATTTATTTGTAGAGTTGTCAGATGCTCAGTGGCTAAATTTTGACCTCAATGAAAACAGAGCGTTGTAGTCAAAGTCGACTTGGATGAGGTTACGCCGCCGAGTGTTACGCTATGACGATCCTACTGCTGGATACTCTAAGCCTGCTTACTGGAATTATTTTTTCCAAGTTGAGTGTTAAAAACTAAAGCTGAGTTGTAAGAGTTTTTGTGTTGCGGGAAAGTTAGCTCTGAAAAATCGTTGAATGAAGGGGGCTTTGAATTTTCTACTATTACTTAGTTGGAAATTCGTAATGTGTACGGCCCCATACTATTAATGTAAATATGAAGGAGAGTTGTGAAGGTGTGAATGTTTCAGTTGACGTGTTTTAAGTGGTCTCATAATTTATTTCCAACTGCACCTAAAAATGGAAAAAAATACGATGGTGAAATTGGTGACGCGGATTTGTCCAGATACTGCGTTTACGTGTAGTGCGCCAAATCAAGGGATTTTGATGTGGTTGATTCTAGTTTTGCAATGGCATAGATATTTTTATTATACCTTGCAAATTTCGCTTATTTTTTACTTCGTTGATATATGTTCCGTCCTGTCATACTTTTGAGCTATGTTTGGTCGTAGAAAAAGGCACTAATGTGTTGTGTTTCAGGTGGTGACATTGCTACCGGTGAAATTGAATTGGTCTTCCGACCTCATCCCCTCGAGATGAATGAAGACAATGAGCTGATCAGGGAGCTCAAAGATTCCTCTATTCGCTACATCAAAACCACTGCTAATGCAACAGGTTAGTGTTGCTGCAGTTGAGGGAAATGTAGAGCTCTGCTGTCATAGAGAATGATTCTCAAATCTCTTCTATTGCGAATTTTTTCTCAGGTAATATTTTTCAATTTCAGGGTAATTTGAAATTCATATAAGAGGTACTTTCAATATTTCTGTTTCGTTAGATGATGTTGTGTGATAAACTGGTGGAGGGTTAATGCTAAATTAGTGAGTAAATTTCTATCTTCACGAAATCAACTTCCTACGTAAAGTTTCATTTGCTCAGCTTAGCTGGGAACATGAGTATAAAACTGCAGAATTCTTGATAATTCTTTCCTGATGATTTCGTTCATCAACGTTCTCCACGTAAAATTCTTATTAATAATCTTTTATTCTATAGAAGAAAGCGTTCTTGTAAAGTTGAAGTCTAAACAAGAAGCAACGTGAGGTAGAATTTCATATTAGGCACCAGACTGATGCAGTCTATTGATTGTTTTATCGAAAAGATGGAGAATTCAGTATTGTGTAACAATAAAGACCGCTCCGTATGCCTGTTTGAACGCGACATCTATTGTTGCCCACGTTTTAATGAAAAAGCAAGACTCTAGACTTGTGATGAGCTTCTTGTCCAGAACCCTTGTGATAGGTGTGACTAGTTGGGACGCCACTATGTGCGTGAAAGAAAAGAGGTAACGAGATTTTTGTTGCAGTGGACCACCTCTCGAAATACCTGGCCATGCGCCTGACTCTGGCAAACCGGAATGGTGAGCTGGAGGCAGAGCTGCCGTCTTCCCTACACAATTTCACCATCTACGTGGCCCCAAATCCCGACACCTACGTGGGGCTCTCGGGCAGCTACACGCTGGAGCAGGTCAACGAGAAGTTCTGGCGGGTCAATAAACCAATGGAAATGTTCTACTCGTGGAAAAAAAGTTAATTCTCTTGAAGGCGTCTTTTGATAGTTCATAGGTTTTTGTATTGAGTGTGTAGGAAATTCGTAATTTTACAAGAAAGCATCAACCGTTTCTATCGTAGGTTAACGTCGACCCTAATTGACAGCTGCGCCCTCAAGCGCAGTGGCAGGAGTTAGGCTGCAAGGTTATGTAAGATATTTATAAAAGAATCACCACTAAATTATGTGACTATAGTTGTAGTTTTGTAATTGAAGGTCATTTCCAATTTTGTGATGCCGGTCCAGATGCTATGGACTTGACCAGTAATGTTAACTGTTAATGACTTATCTTCTACCAAGTATATTTAATCCAAGTTTTTTTCGCTTGCGCATGCCCCTCCCCATTCGAAACTTGGGCAGATTTGAAACTGCACCTGATTCCCTCCAATATCACACACTCCTCTTAATAGTTCGCCTTGTAAAATATGTTAGAAATACAATATTGCCTCAACAAAAATCGTGTTGTCTCCGCTGTCTGTGCGAAACTTAGCAGCTCATGAAACAGACCTTTCTGTGTTGGCCGGGTAAGGGGGCTTTCTTTCTCACTACTAAAAATTTTTTTATAAATATATAAAGGCTCGAAACACTTCATTCCATTGATAAAAATTTGTATTTAATGAGTGAAATCCAAAAGCTCAGGCGAGTTCATATACATGTGAAAGCTTTTTTATTTTCTTGAAAGGATTTTAGTGAAGTTCAATAAAAAGTATAAAATATTCTTGGCAATGGAGGTGTTATCAGAGGTATTTCTTTAACGATCTTGGCTGCACAAAGGCGCTTGCGTGTGAGTGTTCATAATAACTTTGCGCGTTTCTCATGACGTAGAGACTTGGGCCTGAGAGTTACTTGTTCAAAAATGTGTCATGTGAGATTAGGGTGGCCAGTACTCATAGGGTAGATTTTTTTTCACAGAATTTTCTTGACGGGACCCCCTAAAAAGGTGAGGTTGATAGAAAAAAATGATACTGGTAAAGTTTCAGACCATTTGAACATCGTTAACCCGTGCCCCAACGGCCTCAAAGTTCTTAAAAATCGCGAAAAATGCCATTTTTCAGAACTTTGAGGCCGTTGGGGCACGGGTTAACGATGTTCAAATGGTCTGAAACTTTACCAGTTTAATTTTTTCTATCAACCTCGCCTTTTTAGGGAGTCCCGTCAAGAAAATTCTGTGAAAAAAATCTACCCTATGAGTACTGGCCACCCTAATATGAGATAATAGAAGAATGAGGTACGGGTGTAACGATTTGAAAGAGTAAGAAATCAGGATGGACAACGGAAGATCAGTTGGGAGAGCATTTTAATTCATAGGGTATGGGTTGAGAGAACAGTATGGTATTGGGACAGGTAAATGGAAAGATGAGTTGACAGTTTTCTAGTTGAAGAATGAAATATCAATTACAAGTTATGTGTGCTGGAGTTGGATGTATGAATTAAGTCTGAGGATCGCTGGGTAAGAGAACACTGGCTTCTATTTTTCTGTAAGAAATGAAGAAACTATAAAAAAATGAAATGATGTCGCTATTTATCAAGAAAAAATGAAAAATCTTCCATTGACTACATGGAAATAATACTTTTGTGTGCTAGTAAGTGTTTGACACATTCCCGTTGAGCACAGGTTTTAGCCTTCTTTGCATGGGCTCTCGAGAATTAGCGGCTAAAGGCTTAACTGGCGCGAGTTGTGACATCGTACAGCTGAAGCTTGGTTGTCGTTGAGGTCTTCCATTCGAAAACGGCCAAGCTACTCGACTGAGGGAGCATGTGCTTCTGTTGTCCCGCCATCTTTTGTACTGAACGGAGGGGAGATAGATATTAGTGGAGGAGAACCTATTTGGGCATGATGAACTCAAGTTGCGAGTTAATGTCTATGCCCATTATTGCTATTTATACCTTACGTTAAACCGAAGAGTGTCTATCTCATTTCACGTAACTAAATTTAAGCGGATGCGTTCGTTTACCTAATCATTTTCATCGTAATTAAAAGATTAGAAAATATGTCGTGGTATTATATACTATCCTTTATTTAAATATTTCCTCAAATGGTTTGGGATGATTTTCACTGAAAATGTTCAGAAGATTTTTCTAGTCTTCTTCGTATGTTAATGCTATTGTAATTACCTGAAGCATTCACTGAAGGTTTGCGTGCTGCGCTACAGTATAGAGTAGGCAATAGGTTTAGGTTAGTTAAGCGTGACTGTGCTATGGGGATTGGCACCCGCAGGGGATATATCGTTTGGTTACCTCATCTACAGATAGGCTTTCGAGATTTGTATCTTTCGTGCCCACTTTGCTACTTTCAGTTTTCGTTTCTTCTTCACTATCACATCTTTGTCTTTTATTCCCTGCTTGCTCAACTTGCTCTTTCTATGCTCAGGGTATCATTTTAGCAATACACCTCGTGCATAGATTCCCTATTTACAAAGTTTATACAAAATGGTCCTTTCTTCTCGCTCTCTTGAGATAGCCTTTGTTGTGAGTGTTGAATTAACTTAACACTTTGACTGCGACTACTAAATATTGAGTTCAACACCAAACTAAAATTTAAAGTCAATTGTTGTAAACTATTTTGAAAATACCAAACATGAACTGGATCGTGCCTTCATTTAGCTTTGATTAAGTATTTATGAAAATTGAATTTGCGACTACTGGTCGGTTAGCAGCATTATGAAAATTACCTCCGTGTACCACCAGTGGCGCACGTCGCAGTCAAAGTGTTGAATGATGAAATGATAATTCTACTACGAGTGATCTCCCTGTTTTTTTCGACTTTTTTGACACCTTACTTTTCTATATTTAAAATTAAAAAAGAATTATGTTCTAATCTAAACAAAACTTATTTCGTACTACAGAAAAATGTAGACCAATAAATCTTTGAAAATACTTATGTAGACGTTTTTTATAGCTTGCCATCTGGAGAGCGATTGATTCTGTCTTAGAAAAGTTTTATGGAAAGCACCCAATCACCTAAATAAATTTTAGGAATAGATTTGTAAGGAATTACAACATCCCTGGTACCCGCTCAAGGAGCACAGAATAGGTGACAAGTTCAGGTAAGTTACGTTTGTTTGTCCTATGCTATCGAGACAGACTCAACCGAGAAGATAGTCTCAAGTTACATCAGCTATTGATAGGCCTGTGGGACTTATATCTTTTGTGCTCACTTTGTTTCACCTCTCATGCCTTTTTTACACTCTGATCTTTTCGTCTTCTTCCTGTCAAATTTATTGTTCCTATGCACTGGGCATCTTGTGTGCAAACACACCATGGGCTTAGATTTCTCGCTCTAAACTAACTGGTTTCCTTTCCTTCCTTTGTGATCACATATTTTGCATTGAAAAGAAGCTTTAAATTATTCTCGGAACTATCATTCCATAACGGCAAGCTGGCCGAAGATGATTCAGAGCGGCCCAATGAAGCTGAATCTTCCAGCCAGAAATCTTGGCTCTGGACGCGTGGCACAGTTCTCGTCAACTTTCCTTGGCGACGACAAAGTAGCCCTCGCCACTCAATCCATGCCTTTCTAAAGCGAGATCACAAAATTCGAAATCGACGCATAGTCAAAGTCATGCCCATTTATATGAAGAACATAATATGCGGAGGTCACAATCTTTTCACATCATCTAAAAATTCCTGTTTTTTCTATCCCTGACTTTCCATGTGTTTGCATGATTTTGGCCGTTAGCAAACTCGGTTGCATGTAGATAGCTTTCAGTGTTATATCTGGCTTTTATGTCATTAGTAATCGTCTTCCATTTGAATTTTTTTTGCCATTACGCTTAATGAATACATTGTGGTAGCCCCATATTGCAGTTAAAATATCGGCACTTTTAAGAGTATTGAACGATTTACGTTGAATGTTTTACTCCAACTTCGTGGTTCTCAACCAAGTGTTTAAATGGTAGATATCGTAACATCATAGCCCAAATTTCTCATCTATTTTTCAAAATTTTAAATTTAAGAAGTTTTCTGCGATGAGTTAGACTGAAGTTCTATAGTCAATTCACATCTGAAGTCAATTGTAGTAAGCAAGTTTGAAGAGAGCCAACATTATCTGGATCCTGCCTTCATTTAGCTTTCATAAAGTACTAGCCCACCCTCTTGGTTTGAAATAAGAGAGAAAGCGAAATAGAATAAGGCCGGAAGAAATAAAAAAAGTTAATTTCTCTAGAGTTGATAAGGCCTCTCTAGAGTTGATGAGGCCCACTAAAAATTTATACTGTAATAGGAGACGCGTCTGTCCGTCACACCCAGCGGGGAAAAGTGTGTGATGAGCTTATCTTTGATACAAGCTTCATCAACTCTACAATTTTCGGTGTATTAATCCACCAGATTCGGAGTCGGAATGAATATCACTTGTATAGTTTGGAAATAGGAACGTTTGTCATGTGATTTGTAGAACATTATTGTTCCTTTTTTGACGAGCCAAGTGCACTCGGTCTCATCAACTCTAAAGAAATTTTTTTTATTTCTTCCGGCCTTTATTTAATTTGCCTTCTTTCTCATTTCAAAAGAGGGGAGAAAAAACAAAAATGTAAAAATCAACTCCAGAATTTTCAGTGTATTAATTCATTACGAAAATTTCGTATTGTTGATACGACTTTCCTAGGGGGGGGGGGGGGGGTTACGAAAAGAAAACTTTTATTTTTTTTTTAATGCGTGCGCAAAGGCTTTGTTGTGCTTCGTTTTAAATTTCTTGCTTCTAGACAAAATGGTTCAGGAGATATCAATCGTCGAAGTTGCGCAGCGCTGTAGCGCGGCGGCTGTAGAGCTGCCTTATTGGCTAGGAAACATGCAGTGCTTTCTTCGTTTTGAAAAAACACTGATGAAAGCAAAGTAATCACTGATGAAAACTATTCAGCAATTAGCCAATTAGAGCTCTCGACTCGAGAAGATACGTTAGTCACGCTCTAGCTGTTCATGACATGGCCCGTCCACACTATCAATCTTCTGCCCGAAGTTCGTGTTTTTCGGCAGTCCGCGAACACGAACACAGATGAAAAGTTCGCAGATTTCGAACTTTCACGAACTTTCGTTCGAACAGAACGAACACTCGCTTTGTTTGTGTATTCTGGAAGGTGGCTTTGCGAGTGAATTACTTGTTTTCTATGTATTTTTTTCAATTTTATCGATTTAATTATGTTTAGGTGAAAATGTAGTTAATTGTAGGGTGGCATGGATATTTATTGGGGACGGTTTCGATTAAGACCCGCAAAACTTACAAAAAATTCCACCAGCCGGAGCCAATGGTAACCCAACCCAACCGAAGCGTGACCAACCTAACCTAACCGAAGCGTGACCAACCGAAATAGTGCGAAATACTGACGTCAACACAATCGGCCACTGTGACAAAGTGACAGAAATTTTTGACCAAACTATGGCGTTGACCAGTCGCCGGTCCTATTTGACCATTCCGCGTTTTAACCTAAAGCGCTATTTATTGAATTGGACGTTAAACTGAAGCGGGCCTTTATCGGAACTGAAGCCTAATTATTTACCAAAATTAACTACGTAACGTTGTTATTTCATGTTATTCAGATATGACCGAGTATGTTAGGTTTAGATTTGATTGATGTTAATACAATTAAAATAAACACTGTCGGAACTTAAGCTATAAATGCATAAAATTAAAGTTGAGTTATCTAAATAAAATTTCGGATAAAGTTCAGTAGTATTTCAGCAATGGTAGCTTCTGATATGTTGCTGATGAAATTGCCACTCAAATTCATTTGCACAATCAGTGGCTAGTATTCATTGTATTTCTTCTTGACATTTTTTGGTTGTAATAAAATACTCAATTTCCCTTGATACTTATATCAGATTCAAGTCCCCAGATTAGAAATTGAATTATTAAAAAATCATCTGAAAGAAATATATAAATTTTGTAAACTTATAAGTTGTAGTCGAACAGAAGCACAATTACAACTAATTTTAAAGAATTACCTGCAGTGTTGACCCAATTAGTTGGTACTAAAGCTCTAGCTGTATGTAGAGTCATTTACATATTTGTTTAGAATTTGAAATTTTTTGTTTGTGAAAAAACAGAGGGAAACTCAAGTTTAAACAATTTAAACAATTTATTTACCACAGGTGATACAGAGGTAGAATGTTTCTTAAGTCTAGTACAATGGTCAAAATAGAGTATAGCTACCTGTGGGCCCGAACAAGTTCAGCGACTTCTAGGGCATCCTACCATCACGTTATTCTAAGGTGTACGATAATGTTTAACCTAATCCACTTAACCTAGTTTCTCCTGAGACTGATCAAAGAGATAATTAATTCGATATTTGATGCTGTATTTTACAGTATAGGTCAAATCAGCTTTATTTAACAATATATTCAATAAAACAATTTAAGAGCAAACTGAAGATCGGTTATCTTACCCATGGCAAGTTACATTATAAGAAAGAAAGAAAAACACTTTATTTCCAATAGAGATGGTACAAAAGTACCATCATTGGTTTTTAAAATATCTTAAAGTTAACACACTTAGGTGATACACACACATGAGTATTGTAATACTCATGTCACTAGTCGAAAAGAATTGATTGAGGGCTATATACCCCTAATCTACATGTGACGATACACATTATGATAATTATAAGAGACAACACAATTTCGTGGACGATGCATTTCCATTGTGGGTTGAGAACACCTATGACAATTTACGTATACATGATATAAAACTTCGCAATTCTTGACGCCAGGAAATAATATTAGAATTGGTGGTTTCGGAAGATGTTCAAAAATGTCATTTTAAGGAAGCCTCGAAAAAAATAAATGTACATATATGTGGGCGTCATTGAAATGCATGAAGACCACGAAAATTACAAGATTTGTATTTCTAATTAAGCAATTTTAACGTAACGGTCATTAGTTGATAAGTATATTATTCAAATATAAATGGATGATCACACAACAAATGTATGGTTTTTTTAAACGTGAATGCTTTACAATAATGAGATGACGAGTTAGGTAATGTTACAAGTTGAGAGTGAACAGAAAAAAATTATCTCTAGTTAAAATGCCAGTTGTCAGTTTAGTACACACATATGTGCAAATATACTGTCGCAAATCCGGCCATTGCTCTTTGCTGAAGTCCTTTGCAAGTCATCCAATACCTTGCATAATAAAGGGCAAGGGCTTTATTCAAATCTAAACAAGCCTAAAAGGTAAATTACGCTAACAATTTATGACAAAGAGGGGCAATGGTGGGAGTGCTTCACTTTCTTGGCGACGAAAATCGATGAACATAAATAAATTGTTCGTCATATTTTCTTGAGCGAATCCGAAGCCTTAGGAATGGATCCGAGCGAGATGAGGAGGTGGCCGCTGCTGGCTGCCACCTCAGATGACGATACGACTTGGTCGCGAGCGCGTGTGCAATGCGTGCTCTGACCTCTTCCGGCCCCTGCTTCCGGGGCTTACAGTCCTAGCCAGCCGGCTTAAGTGGAGAAGTATTCGCCTGAATATTATCTTCGAAGATTTTCAGGTGAGCCTCCTATTTTTATGTTCCCTTTGTCATAAATTGTTTAACTTGCAGCGTTCCCTGACCCCACTATGGGTGTTGGGTAAGACTATGTCTTCTGTGGCCTGTGCCAGCTAATTCTGGAAGTTGCGCCGCAAAGCCGGGCGGCGGGACATAGTTCTTTTTTCGAAGATAATAATTCTCTTTTTTTGAAGTTAAAATCACTTCCTTATTTAAAAATGTAATTTTCTTAAAAAACTAAAAAGTTCTTAAGTTAAAAGCTGCTGAAAGCAGTTTTTGACTAAAACGGCAATTCAGCCGGCCCTTTTCAGTGCCGTCCTTTTGACGGTAGAGCTTGGCTGGAGTTCGACAGGGTAAAATCCTGGTATCTATTTTTTTTCTTCTTCTCTTCTTGAATATTTTCGTTTTCCCTTTTAAATAACTTTCTTCAATTAAACCAACAAAAAAAATATTTAATAAAATTGTGTACCTATAGGCTGCCGCTGTGCTGTCCGGTTTGCCGGGGTCGGTATCGAATCTCATTAGTTTAAGGGGGCCCTCCGAGGCCCCTTTTCTCTCCGATGGTCATTTTCATGTTTTTGTTGGAAAAGGACCCTTAGGTGGTGGACTATTCGGTCCTAAAATTTCATGGCGCTACGGACAATAGATCCTTCCCCAATGGGGGGGGGGGGGGGTTAAGGGGACCAAAATCTTAAATTTTCGAACCCATTTCGACCCCATATCAAAAGAAAACAAAAGAAGAAATGAAAAATTTGCAAATTTACTTTTGTTAGATATGTTCTAAGGATTCTAAAACTGTCTTTGTTTTTGTTCTAGCATAAAAACTCAATGAGTTCTATTCTTTTGAAATATCAAAAAAAGTGGACTAAAAATATGTCAATTTTTTTCGAAAACTAAGGCCTGAATCAAAAAAATGTATAGATGAAATTGTGTTTCTTTTTAAACGTTACATATAATAGTCAAATTTCATAAGAGTCAGACTGAAAACAAAAAATTTCAAAATTTTATGAAATAAGAAAAAAAATTTAATTTTTTTTTTTTGTAAATTACAATTCACAGCGTGAATATGATGTTATGGATGGAGATTATCAAAATAAATATGAAAACAGCGTTCAATTACATAAATTTTCCATTATATTACACTTGAACAAAAAATTTTGTTTTTGGCCTATACTGTAAAGTCACTTATTTTCAAAATTCAAAAGGATAGAAGTCATTGAGTTTTTGTGCTAGGAAGAAAACAAAAACAGTTTTAGAATCCTTGGTATAATTCTAACAAACTGATAGCTCTCGATTTTCTAGTTTGTACGTTGTCTTTTTTTTCTGCTAGTTCAAAACCTAAAAATTCGGTATATTTTAGGTATTGATCAAATATTACATATATATATATAAAAAGTTTCAAATAGAAAATTCAGACCTATCAGTTTGTTTGCAATGTTACGAGGATTTCAAAACTGTCTTTGTATTTGTTCTAGCATAAAAATTCATTGACTTCTATTCTTTTGAAAACACCCCAAAAATGAACCAAAAAATGAGTTTTTGAAAAAAATAAAAAAAACTAAGGCCTAAATCAAAAAACTTCTCGAATAAAATATGTTTTTCTTGCAAAAATACATATAGTGGCCAAATTTCAGACCAATCGGACCAAAATTTGATTTTGACGGGAGGGCCCCCTTAAGATCACATTAATTTAAGTTGAGTGATACCTGTATTGTATTTTTAGGCAAGGTATTGTGTTGTGTTGCTTAATAACCTTACGTTTATAGGTTCTAGCCTTTTTTTACCTTCTCTAAACCCCTTTTTAGGTTCACTCATATAAAATTCGTGTAAGTGGAAATATTTAAGGAAAAATTTAGAATTTTGTGTAGGTGTAAACGTGTTAACGTTAAAATATGTCTTGAATTTCAAAGTGACTGGTGGGGTGGTTGAAATTTTTTGTATTTTTCTGTGTCATTAGTATTTTTCCATGTTTCTAAAGGGATGTAATCTGTCCACTTGATAAGTGTAGACCTGTATTTGATTAGATACCAGTTTTCCTGATAAGCCTAATAATTGCATCTTGATTATCATGACGAGTGAAAATTGTAATTCTACTGCCCTGAGCATAAAAATGCGGGGCTTAAAATGTAGTATAACTGCTATTCGTAAAAAAAATTCTTTCTCCTGGCTGTGAGTTGGCCTTCCTTGTGGAAGCCGTTCCTCAGTTGAGTGGCCTTCAACAGGCCTATAGAATACTGTCTTCTACCATACCTTCTGATGTTGATGAGGTGTCTGATGAGGAGCTGACTAGGCGAGCCGAATATGAGGTGCAGGTGATAGAGCTTTTAGCTGAACTTAGAAATTTAATTTCAACTTCCCAGGGGTCAAACTTAAGTGATACCGTTCCTGCTTCTGTGTCTAATAAGGTGACAACTTCTGATGTTCCTTTAAATATCTTTAGAGCCCCTCAGTTGACGTTGAAAAAGTTTAGCGACAATGAGGTCTGTCCTTTTGCTTTCCTTCATTTTCAAGAGTCTTTTCGTAATGCCCTTCAAGCTTATCCTAATATGAGTGAGGGGCAAAAATTTATCTTTTTGAAGAATCAGCTTCTGGGTAGGGCTCTCAGTCTTGTTGAGGGTCTTCCTAATGAAAAGTCTAGTTTCCGATCTGCTTGGGCTTTACTCAAGCAAGATTCTTCAAATGCTGACAAGTTAATTTCTATGTCTCTTGATGAGTTAATCAGTTGTCCAGGTGTTCAAAGTTTAGCCGAGATAGGTTCTTTTCTCTCTAAGGTTGAGTTTCGTCTTCTCGAGCTATCAAAGCTGGGTTTAGACTTCTGTAGAGAGAAGTCTGGAAACCTACTGTTTTCTGCTGTTATTAAAACCAAACTTCCTGACTTCTTTCTGTTGGAACTCCTTCGCTATTCTAAAGCGAGTTTCTTTTCCTTAGAAATGTTTGAGAATGCACATCAGGTGCTTTCTCTCCTCGAGACAAAAACCAAACCTAAACCATCTCTTCCCTTCCAAAATGAGAGGGTGGGGGGAATAACCCGAGCAGAAGTTAGGGATAAAAATAGACCTTCTCCTGTGCTCAGTAAGTTACCCAGTGTTAAGGTGTGTCATTTCTGTAATCAGGCTGGCCACTCGGCCTTTTCTTGTAAGAAGTTTGACACTCGCGTAAAGCGCGTGAAACGAGTTGGTGAGTTACAATTGTGTACCATTTGTCTGAGTAGTAAGCATTTAAACTCCGAGTGCCCTGCAAAAGTTAGGGGTCTTCCATTTACTTGCTCTTTGTGCAAAGCTAACAATCATGTTAGCCCTTTATGTCCTAAATTTGTAGGATTCTCTGCCCTTGCTGCCGCCTCCTCTTGACGATTAAAGGCACGTCTCCGAATGTGCCCTCTTGTAGCTCTTTCTACTAAGTATGGTGGTGTAGTCAGGAGAATTAATTTTTTAGTAGATACGGGTAGCCAAAAGTCGCTTATCGACTTAGTTACTGTAATTCCTGACTGTTCTACAGTTGACTTACAGGAACTCACTGTTAATTAACACTGTAGGAGCTTCTGTCCCGTTAAGAGGTAAACAAATAAGCGTTGAACTCGTACTTCCAGACAGTGAGATGTATGAGCTTGATTTCTTCGCCATGCAAAACTTGAACCTGCAGATGGGGATGGAGGGTTTGCAAGATGAGCTTGCTCTGTTCAAAACTAGGCTTCCGTTGTCAACTTCCTTTTCGGAAATAGTTGAGGATAGTATCCAAGTCAACGGCATTTTAGGTGTCGATGCTCTTCAAGCGTTCAAGGTTCTTGAGTTGCAACACGTTGCCGACTATAGGGTCATGCGCGTTTCTAATGGGTTCCTACCTTTCGGGGAATTTAAATGTTATAAGTCCTCTTTGTCTCATGTCGTTGCCTCTGGAGCTGAGACGCTGGACAGTTGCTCGTCAACTTCTGTTGCCAGGGGTGTTAATGCGGATTCGAGTAAAATATCTTCATCTTCTGCTGTAGCAAGTAAACCGAAATCTAAAAGAAAAATGTCTAAATGTAAACTAAATCAAAATCATTACCATAGTACTACTCTAAGGGCTTTTTTTGAGACTCCTAAAGTGTGTTCTTCCGTGTTGGACGTTGCCGAGCATTGTGATGTACAAGCAGGTCTTGATAGACTATTGGACTTGGAGCTCATGGAGGTGTCCTCTAAAGAGGAGGAGTATGACAAAGAATTGGAGGATTTCAAAAGTAGTGTCATTTATGCGGAAGGCAGGTATTCGGTTCAGTTACCCTAGAATCGTAATTTGTTAGCTAAAGTTCCCCATTGTTTCGGGCTAACAAGGTATCTTGCACGCAAAGTTGCAGCTGATAATGCTCGTAAGGGGATTGAGAAAGAATATAATGATGTTTTCCTTGAGCAGCTCGAGTTAGGAATAATTGAACCTTTGCCTATCAAAAACTTGGATGTGCGGATGCATGAATGGATCCCGCACCGGCCTGTCGTGCGTGAACATGTCGAAACCTCTAAAATACGCCCTGTTTTTAACTGCTCGTTGAAGGTCGGAAAGTTGCCTAGTCTGAATGAAGCCTCGTATGTAGGTCCTAATCTCATGAATAATTTATTGGGTCTCTTGGTGTATTTTCGGACTAACTCCATAGTGATACTTTCTGACATTTTTAAGGCTTTCCTTCAGGTTAAATTAGCCTGTGAATTTGACCGAAATCAGTTTAGCTTTATCCTTTTCAATGATGGCAAATTTCAGTACTTTCGATACACGACGCTGTTGTTCGGGTTTGTTGCATCTCCTTATATTCTTAATTATCTCCTTAAGCTGCATGCTAACACTTTAACTGATTTAGTAATTAGAGACGTTATGGCAAATAAGCTGTACGTCGATAACCTAGTCTTTACTACTAATAGTTCTGAGCTTGCGCTTAGCACTTTTCATCGCGCTAGCCGAGCCTTTGAGGAGAGTGGGTTCCCGTTGCGCAAATGGCAATCAAATAATTCTGAACTTCTTTCGTAAATTAATCCTGCTCTGTGTAGTGCCGAAGTGGACTCCAGAGTGCTGGGGTATAACTATAATTCTTCTTCTGATCTTCTTTCTCTGTCCGTGAAAAGTTTGGATTCTTCCTGTAGAACGTGCAGGAGTATAATGTCTGAAGTTGCGTCACTATATGACCCATTAGGGATTTTGCTACCATTTTCGGTACGAGGTAAACTCATTTTAAGAAAGTTGACGCCTTTGCGGCTGGGCTGGGATCAAAATGTTCCAGACGATTTATGTAAGGATTGGCGTGATTATTGTCGGGAGTTTTCTGAGTTGAGTAATTTCGAGTTCCCTAGAATGAATTTGGACGAAACCAAAGTTGTTAAACTTGTTGTGTTTTGCGATGCTAGTGTTAGCGCCTTTGGCACCTGTATTTACGGCGTCCAAGAGGAACGCAGTACGCTTCTGTTCTCTAAAGTTAAGGTTTCGCCTCCTCGCCAAAGAACTCTCTCTTCTCTTGAACTTTTGGCCGTGTTTCTTGCCTATCAATGTCTTGTATCTCTGATGTGTGATGTTAATTTTCCTTACAAAGTCTCTAACGTAACTATGTTAACGGATTCCCCAAGTCACCCTAGCTTGGTTGTTGAGCGGTAAACCTCCCACGAAAAAACGTATGCGTAAGCATTAGACGAAAAGACGTAGAAGGCATGCGTAAAACATTAGAAAGTAAGTCTTTGGCTTCCTTCAGCTATGAGTATGTTCCCACTATGTTTAATGTGGCAGACATGCTGACACGTGGTGTCAAAGTAACTAAGTTTTTAGAAAGTAAAATGTTATGGTTAGAAGGTCCTTCTTGGATGAGAGAAAGTAAAGACAAATGGCTTAAGGGACACTTGGGTTGCATTCCTCACCAATTTGTTTCTGATGCATGTATCGCAGTTAATGTTGCTCCCCCACGTGAAGCTTCGATTGTGGAGCTTGAACGATTTTCCACCTATCCCAAACTATTAGGTACGATGGAAAAAGTATTTAGAGCTGTCGCTATCTTTAGGCGAGCAGATCAGGGCGAGGCTAAACTGCGAGCATTTCTATATCGTATTTCCTCTATGCAAGGGGAGCATTTCGCAAACGAGATCGAGGCCTTAACAAACAAGAGTCCTCGTCCGCCTCTGCTAGTTAGATCCTTTAACCTGTTTCTAGACTCTCATGGTGTAGTTAGATCTAGCAGCCGTATTGTTGCCGCTGAAGAATTGGATTATAACACTAGAAATCCTATTCTGTTGTCTAGCTCTTCTCATTTGACCTATCTGTTAATTTTACATACTCATAAAAGCCTAAATCATCAAGGTCTTGACATCACCGTGCAGAAGCTCAAACTGGACGGTTATTTGATACCGCGCTGTAAGCGTGTTGTTCGTGGCGTGTTATCCAAGTGCATAGTTTGCAAAAGGGTAAACGCCAAAGCTTTCTCCTATCCTGATCCTCCAGCCTTACCAGACACTTGTGTGAACTTTGTAAGGCCTTTCGCCACAACAGGAATGGATTTTTCTGCCCATTTCTGGGTGTTAGATCCTTTTGGTCATAAACAAAAGGTATATCTATTATTGTTCACATGTTTCCAAACCAGAGCTATTCATATCGAGCTTCTTCCTTCCATGACGTTGGAGGAATTTTGTTTCGCCTTCATTCGTTTCACAAACAAAAAGGGCGATAACGCTAGAACTTTCTTAGCGGCTCCTGATCTTCTATCGGAAGTTTTAACTTCTTCTTTGTATGAAGATCGTTTTCGCACTTTTAACGTCAAATTTAAAACTATCCCGATCTATAGTCCACAATTTGGAGCGATCTGGGAGCGTTTGTTCAAATCCATTAAGGATTGCTTGTACAAACTTTTTGGTCGTAGTACTGTGGGGAAATACTTCACTCGGGGAAATTTTGGAAATACTTTATTCGAAGAAGTATGAAAATTTGGGAAATACTTTATTTGAGGAAAGACTTCACTTCAAAATACTTTACTTGGGGAAATACAATATCTTGTTGAGCCAGGGACAGTGGACAGGATGTTGTAACCGCAGAACTCTACAAGAACGGCGTTGTTCTCAGGTTTCGACATGAGTCTGGCTATAAATATGTCGAGCTCAAGTGGGTAGCGTTCGACGAGAGAGCTGGCGCAGGCGTACACATAAACACACAAAACACATTTAGGCAACACAACACAAGACACACACAACACAAGCACACAACACACATGCGTTGCGTGAGAACGCCCGGACGAGGCAGCTTCGAAGGGGAACACATCCCGCCGGCCAATCAGCGCTCTGGATCGAATCAGGCGCATGGGTGTGGCAGAGAACGCACCAATTACATTTCGGCAACCCGAAGCAGGCAAGATTTCCACCAATCCTAAGGGAAACACGTAATCTTTGCTTGGAAGAAGCTCAAAATGTTTGGGAGGGTTCGAGAAGAGTCTGGAAAAGAAAACAAGCGAGAGTATATAAGCGGCGAACAAGTACATTAGAGGAGGGATTTTTGGGAACGCACGTGAGATACTGCGTACGACATCTGAGGGTAGACCACACCGCAGGCCGGCCGCGCCGGCTGGCCTTCTTCTACCAAACTGCAATTTGAAAGTACAAGAAACTATAAACCAGCCTCGCAGCGGTGATCGTCATGAATAAACAACGTCGGAGTCTGCAACGATAACACAAGTCGTGAGTCCTGCACGTTCGAGCGCCTGGTACTCGGAGCATCTGAGATCTTAAGCGCCGGTCTACGACTGCGATGGAGCACGTAATCAGGATACACGGAAGTACCACCGACATCAAATTCCGCTTGTTACGCAACAACGTCGGAGTCTGCAACGATAACACGAGTCGCGAGTCCTGCACGGGCGAGCGCCTGGTACTCGGAGCATCTGAGATCTTAAGCGCCGGTCTACGACTGCGATGGAGCACGTAATCAGGAGACACGGAAGTACCACCGACATTAAATTCCGCTTGATACGCAACAACGTCGGAGTCTGCAACGATAACACGAGTCGCGAGTCCTGCACGGGCGAGCGCCTGGTACTCGGAGCATCTGAGATCTTGAGCGCCGGTATACGACTACGATGGAGCAGCCGTGACAAGTGAGCCTGATGGCGGTTAATCTTCAAAAGTGACGGAAAGAAATGTGGGGTGGTGCCGGAAAATCACCGCCGAAGAGTTAAATGTGTATTATTGAGAAGTTTGGAAAGAGTGATCCACAGTTAAATTAGAGTGCAAAGTAGTTCACGGAATGCGGCATTCAAAGCGGCGCGCAATGTATAAATATGGATTTGTGTTTCCTACTGTAGTGGTGTGCTCTTGGCAAGGAGGATGTGTTTCGGTCACAAAGCAAGAGTTAGAGGGTACGTGACCCGAAGCGTTTATTAAAATTTGAACAACTTGTGGTAAGCAAAGTTCTTTGATTTTTATATTGCATTATTCCAAATGTTTCGTGTTCATGCTAGCCCATTCACCGACTATGGTTCCTGATTTTATGCACAGTGCAGAAAGTTATTTTGCCGTAATCCTGTAATTGTTGTGCTAGCGTTCATTGTAATAAGGAGAGTAGATTTCTCGTTCTTTGTGTGGCTCATTACGTTGCTCATGTTAACGCGTTCATCTTGTGCTCATGTTGACCCAGTCATGCCACCACGAAGCGTGCGCAAAGCACGATTTATGGCAGTCATCGGCCTAGACAGCCAAGGTGTGGTTTCCTCATTGTGTCGTGTGGGATTGCCATGTCGTTAAATTCATGCGCATGTTGCTATAACATTTCCCTGAGCTTTAATCATTGCATTGAAATACTATGTGTGTCATATTAAAATCCACGTGTTTCCAAATAAATTCATGTAAATCTTCAATCCTTTTATTCTCCATGTCTGGTATGCAGGTGTACGCAAGCATGAAGGACAATATTATAAAATGTGTAAGGGGGTTGGAATTCCCTAAACCCACCCCATCTCTGTATCGCAACAGGGAAAATATATAAATTGTCCTATGCAAGCGTACTGTCTGTATATTGGCTTGGAGAATTTTATTTAAAGAATTTTTTTTTTATGTAAATTTTATAACGGTCCCTCAAGAGAGAATTCAAATAATGTTCCAGTCGTTTGCAAGAATTTGTCCGGCATAGTATTTCGCTTGCTCTTTGTAGTTTCATTCTTTTAAATAACAAGCAGTGGAGCACAGCCGAGAGTTGTGGCTGTGAGTCTTTCCTTGAGGAACTGCCGTTCCGCAGTGTGATTGCCTACTATTGAGCTGGAGTCGTAAATGCATCGGAATGTAGGGCTCAGCTACAGTACCGCAGCTCGCTTGGCTCCAAATTAGGCACCAGAAGTGCGCTTACTGAGGCAAGTGAATTGGAGTAGTGCTGGGCCATTGAAATTTTTTTTTAACATGATGAAAGATTCAAGTATCAATGTTGAATTCTTGGCTCAAATTTGTCATGACAACGAGTGTATCAGTTAAATGATTCTTTTATTGAATGATTTTATTTTTTTCGGACTTGCAAAACCACCACAGTCTTGTCAAATGCTGAAGTGAGTCATAATAACTAAAAATTTCATTCTTCAGAAAAAAAAATAACAGTTCAATGTGTTATGAGTAGAAGTGACCGGTGTGCGTGAATAAATAAAATATGCAGCATTATGCTGAAATAGAACTACCTCTAAAATTTTTTTTTACATTGTTCGATCATGCAACAGGATGAAATTGTGGCTAGCACAGTGTGAGCCTGATATCTATGTAAGCAGCATGGAAATTCTCTTAAATAGTCATTTCATTGTCCATAAATTTTTGTGTGTGCAACGCTCTCTTGAATGTAAAATTCGGTTTATCAAGTGCTCTATGTTAGATGTAGGTGTCCTTACGTGCCATTTTCCCTGGTCCTTTTGAGTGTGGTTCGATTTATGAAGTAAATTTCTAGCCTAGATGCGCCAGCATCGCCGGTGCGGCTTTTCGGGCCGGCTTTCAGACACCTTTTAATGTTCATTGGTTTTATGCTTAGCTCGATGGCTCTGGAGAATAACGCCGTAAATTTAGCAAACACCGCCTCATCTTAAGAGAATCTTTGGAACAAGTTTACATTTATCTGGGCTTTGAGACATTTAGTAATTAATCTAGTTGGAATTTTCTTTTAAATGATACCTCACTTATAAATAATTTGCAAAATTTTTGGGCCTCGTGTGCGTCAAGCTTCTCCAATCAGCTTTAGCAACATAATTCATATTTTCACTCGTTGATATCTGAGTGCTTCAATTATAAAAATTGACATCTGCTGAGAAGCAGTAATGGGAATTTTGAGAATCAATTTCCTTGCTATCAAAGGGGTGGTAAATTCTTGTTGCAAAATTGTTGAATGAATTAAGTGACGGTGCTTAGGATAAAAATTAAATGTAGTGTTTTAAAGTAAGTGATGATTTTCTACGATGCTGCGCATTCAGTTCGTGGTCTAATTTTATTTGCTTAGATAGAAATGACGCCGCTGCTCGTGTGTGAAGTAAAGTAAATTCGTCCTCCGTTTCTATTCACAAGATCATTGTGCTAAGCTCCAGTACATCAGAGTGAGAATTTAAATAATTGCTTCAATAATAATACACTAAATCATTGAATATTTTGGGTAATTTTCCCATGTGCCAATTATACAATCCATTTCGACACTGACATGAGTCAATCTATACATTTATATCAAATTCACTGAGCATAAAAATTTTGCTTCCTTAACTTTTATGAATTCATGATGTTTAAAATTTCTTTTTGATGTGAATTCGACGGTGGAACTTGGTAATTTAAGATGATTCAATCCTAGCTGCCTACAGGTAGGAAGGGATTTTTATTATATTAAGTGTCTGTAGATTAAAAGGTGGACACGTGGATTAAAACACAATTTTGTCTAATCGGTTACATGTCGCTGATGAATGAAATTTCATTTTTTTTAGCGTGCGTAATTAAAAGATTGTGTATTTTTCTTCAAGTCGTTCGTTGTCTAAAGGAATGTTCAAGTCATACTCATGTGTGAAGTGCAAATTAAGTCTTACTGACACTGGATTCTACTACAGCGAAAGAGATAGAGTTATGTGGACTTCGAAGAAATACTGTGTGATTTTTCAAGTAGGATTCAACCTCGTATTTCATCGCAAAGTAAAGTATTGCCTTGTGTGAGAGATGAATATTTCCTGCGTACGCCTGGGATTATTGTCTCCCTAAACAGGAAAATTTACTTGTAGTATAAAGGTAATTTGCCTGGTGTTTACATATAAATTTATCCCTGAACATCCCTGAGAATTCTTCAGAATATTTTTGGATTTTTATAATGGATTCCTAGTATTTGTCTAAGCATTCTCTCTCGTTCGTGCGCGGATTTTGGACAGGTTCGTACTAGGTAGCTTTGCCTGATCAACAAAGTGACTCAAGCGTACCGTCTGAGGTTTGGGCGCGAGATTGAGGGAGCGGGAGCATACGACAATGCTTTGAATGTTGAATGTTAACATGATTAAGCAGTGACTTTAAACAAATTGTGTGGACCGTTTCGTCAGTAATTGAAATTAAATCGTTAATTGATGGCGAGAGTAGGTTTGCATAATTATGATGTATTTATCAACTTCATTAGGATATGTTCATTTTCTACAACGAAAATGCTCAATATTTCGAGATGGAGTGTAATTTCTACAGACGCATTGATTATAGCGTAAAAATTGAAAACGAATTACGACTGGAATGTACAAGTGAAATCTTCATTGAGAATGTATGTAAGAGAGGTACACCGTGCAGCAGAGAGCCTCTGCCGGAATTTTATTGCTTTATGGATAGCACAAGCAATTAAGAAATTGTGGCGGTACGTTCAAGCTGATGTGGTTAAAACTCTAGTGTGGTATTACGGAACGCAAGAATGTAGGATGTTGTGAGAACATGGAAAGAATGTGTATTAAATGGTATCAGTAGCATTGAAGTAAATGCGTTTAAATTGATGGACGACGAAGAAAATGATATCATTGAGTAACAATTGTGCAACTCAAAGGCTGAGAATTAGGTGAACAATCATGTCTTTTGCATTTTTGTGTGTGTTATCAGGATGTTAGATCATCAGAACGGCTGTTCTCAGCAAAAGTATGATGTAAAGTCTAACAAGAGTGATGACACACTGTGTATTCATGTGTACATTAAGTGCGTTAGGGATTTCAGCCTATTTGGTAAATCTCTCGATTTAGCGTACAATATTTGTGTGAATGTTCATATAATCTTGCGGCAACGTGGAATCATTTAAATGTGCTGCACTGTCTCTGGGGCTGAGAATCGTATAAAATTTTTATGTCATGTCTATTTTTTTTTGCATTTTTGTGTCAGTGATATCACAATGTCAGATCGTCTGAAGAGCCTTTCGGCGTAGTAAGGTGTAAAGTTTGACGGGTTGATAACACTACATTTTGTCTATTTCTGCATTTATTTGTATGTCGGTGTTGTCAAAATGTCGGATCGCTAGAAAAGCCTTCGCGGCCGAGTATAACGTAAAGTCCGATGGCTTGACAATACCCAATGTATGTGTGCTTTTTTTTGGGACGGATTCGGGATTTTGGCCTACCAGGCAATTCTCCTGCTAGTTCGTACGTCATGAGCAAGAATGTTTTATTTTCTTCGAAATATTTAGGTGATTCAACTGATTAGTAACACCGTCGAACGAATTTCGGCTTTGTCTAGAGTTGGTTGAGGAAACCGGAAATCAAATATTTTATGTATGTATGTAGGAATTTTTCGCGTAGCTCACGGAAACCGAGGAATAATTCTTACGTTGATCGACCATGTAATGCGCTGTCTCTCGAGTACAAATGGACCAGGTTAGACAATTTAACGCGTATTTTACGGAAGGAGATCATTAGCAATTTAACGCGAAACTCAGGGGTCTAAGTCATGCTGGTCGACAAGCGGACTGAGAATCAAAACCTGAAGATCTTCGCAAATAAATGTGCTTCATTTTCTACAATTATGATGAAAGAGCTGATGAGCTCCAACGTGGGAGTCCAACGCGTATTGACGCAGTAATCTACAGGATTTGTCCGCGATTTGACGCAACGAGGATCTACGGAATTTTCCACGAGTTCACGTGGCGCCTAGGATGAATTTTTTAATGGAAAAGCTTCAGAATACCTCGATTCTCAGCAGGGGGCCCTCCCCAGGATCAGTAGCAAGCCCAGGATCAGTAGCAAGCCAGGATCAGTCGCAAGCCGAAGAGGAGTAGCACGTCACAGGAACAACAACAACAAGCTGTACCTAGGTGCACAGGAGGAGCAACAGCAAGTTTTTGTTGCAAGAAATACGTCTACTCTGAACCACAGGATGAAATGATAATTATGAGGAAGAAAACTTGAGGTTGGAAAATTACCTCCATTTGAGATTGTGTTTTTAGGTGGATTGCAACCGAGAAAGCTGAAAGGATGTCTCTGCTTGTAACAAATTCGCCGATTTTTCGATCTCTAATTTATATGTTTATCTATGTCGATGAATTTGCCGAGAGCAAGTCGAGAATAATATGTCGTGTGTGTTTTATTTTATGCGTTCAAGTGGTTGGATATGTGCGGTATCTTTACTGTGTTCTTTTCTATTTGCGTACTACAATAATGTGTATAAGAAGTGTGGGTCTCAATTATTTAGTGTGTGTCAGATATTAATGAATTCTTTTTAATGCGTCAACATCGGCGCGTTGCAAGAAGGTAAATCATGAGGTGATATGTAAGGATATTTTGATGTCGGGAAAAGCGAAGGGATTGAATGAGGGGGACGAATATTTTCTAAATTTTTAACGTAAAGGGTAAGTCACGGTTATAATTGAAATTAACGGATGAAAATTTGCACCAACTTTGCAAGTTGGCACAAATTTTTCTGGGGCGAAGCGGGTATTGTGGGGAAATAGTTCACTCGGGGAAATTTGGGAAATACTTTATTCGAAGAAGTATGAAAATTTGGGAAATACTTTATTTGAGGAAAGACTTCACTTCAAAATACTTTACTTGGGGAAATACAATATCTTGTTGAGCCAGGGACAGTGGACAGGATGTTGTAACCGCAGAACTCTACAAGAACGGCGTTGTTCTCAGGTTTCGACATGAGTCTGGCTATAAATATGTCGAGCTCAAGTGGGTAGCGTTCGACGAGAGAGCTGGCGCAGGCGTACACATAAACACACAAAACACATTTAGGCAACACAACACAAGACACACACAACACAAGCACACAACACACATGCGTTGCGTGAGAACGCCCGGACGAGGCAGCTTCGAAGGGGAACACATCCCGCCGGCCAATCAGCGCTCTGGATCGAATCAGGCGCATGGGTGTGGCAGAGAACGCACCAATTACATTTCGGCAACCCGAAGCAGGCAAGATTTCCACCAATCCTAAGGGAAACACGTAATCTTTGCTTGGAAGAAGCTCAAAATGTTTGGGAGGGTTCGAGAAGAGTCTGGAAAAGAAAACAAGCGAGAGTATATAAGCGGCGAACAAGTACATTAGAGGAGGGATTTTTGGGAACGCACGTGAGATACTGCGTACGACATCTGAGGGTAGACCACACCGCAGGCCGGCCGCGCCGGCTGGCCTTCTTCTACCAAACTGCAATTTGAAAGTACAAGAAACTATAAACCAGCCTCGCAGCGGTGATCGTCATGAATAAACAACGTCGGAGTCTGCAACGATAACACAAGTCGTGAGTCCTGCACGGTCGAGCGCCTGGTACTCGGAGCATCTGAGATCTTAAGCGCCGGTCTACGACTGCGATGGAGCACGTAATCAGGATACACGGAAGTACCACCGACATCAAATTCCGCTTGTTACGCAACAACGTCGGAGTCTGCAACGATAACACGAGTCGCGAGTCCTGCACGGGCGAGCGCCTGGTACTCGGAGCATCTGAGATCTTAAGCGCCGGTCTACGACTGCGATGGAGCACGTAATCAGGAGACACGGAAGTACCACCGACATTAAATTCCACTTGATACGCAACAACGTCGGAGTCTGCAACGATAACACGAGTCGCGAGTCCTGCACGGGCGAGCGCCTGGTACTCGGAGCATCTGAGATCTTGAGCGCCGGTATACGACTATGATGGAGCAGCCGTGACAAGTGAGCCTGATGGCGGTTAATCTTCAAAAGTGACGGAAAGAAATGTAGGGTGGTGCCGGAAAATCACCGCCGATGAGTTAAATGTGTATTATTGAGAAGTTTGGAAAGAGTGATCCACAGTTAAATTAGAGTGCAAAGTAGTTCACGGAATGCGGCATTCAAAGCGGCGCGCAATGTATAAATATGGATTTGTGTTTCCTACTGTGGTGGTGTGCTCTTGGCAAGGAGAATGTGTTTCGGTCACAAAGCATGAGTTAGAGGGTACGTGACCCGAAGCGTTTATTAAAATTTGAACAACTTGTGGTAAGCAAAGTTCTTTGATTTTTATATTGCATTATTCCAAATGTTTCGTGTTCATGCTAGCCCATTCACCGACTATGGTTCCTGATTTTATGCACAGTGCGGAAAGTTATTTTGCCGTAATCCTGTAATTGTTGTGCTAGCGTTCATTGTAATAAGGAGAGTAGATTTCTCGTTCTTTGTGTGGCTCATTACGTTGCTCATGTTAACGCGTTCATCTTGTGCTCATGTTGACCCAGTCATGCCACCACGAAGCGTGCGCAAAGCACGATTTATGGCAGTCATCGGCCTAGACAGCCAAGGTGTGGTTTCCTCATTGTGTCGTGTGGGATTGCCATGTCGTTAAATTCATGCGCATGTTGCTATAACATTTCCCTGAGCTTTAATCATTGCATTGAAATACTATGTGTGTCATATTAAAATCCACGTGTTTCCAAATAAATTCATGTAAATCTTCAATCCTTTTATTCTCCATGTCTGGTATGCAGGTGTACGCAAGCATGAAGGACAATATTATAAAATGTGTAAGGGGGTTTGAATTCCCTCAGCGTATGGAAAGGGGGTCCTAAACCCACCCCATCTCTGTATCGCAACAGTACCTATCCTTACTCTTCCTTCTTTGCTGCCATTTCTGATATTACCCTTAATCTCAATCGGCGTCCTCTTTCTTACACGGAGACGGGGGATATTATTTTGCCTATTATGCCTGCCCAATTCCTTCAACTATACCCTACTTCTAATTCTTTAATCCTGTCTGATGAGATTCCGGACTTGGAAACCAAAAACGGTGAGCGTCGGGAGCATTTGCTCTCTGCCCTGGAGAGGCGTGACGTAATGGTGGCCAAGTTCCGGGAGCTCTGGTATACGCAATATTTAGTTTCTTTGCGCGGTCCTTATCCGCTTAAATCTCTACCTCTCAAAAATAAGTTTTTATCTGAAGGTCAGGTTGTCCTGCTCAAGCATCCTATAAGACCTAGACCGTTTTGGACCTTAGTTCGCATCATCGCGCTGCTTCCTGGACGCGATGGCAAGGTCCGCGTTGTTAGAATAGTTAAAGCTGATAACTCTGAAACTGCTGTAAAAATTTCTCTTCTATACCCGCTGGAGTTGTCTACTTCTGCTTCAGAGGAGGGGTGGGAAAGCGCGGAGCAGAGTTCGAGTGAGGAGTTGCATCCCCGGTTCGAGCCTCCCGAGAGTTCCTTTTCTCGTGAGGGTAGTTCTATTTCTCTTGAGCGCCCTAGAGGTCAGCATTCTTCTTCTCAATCGGACTCCTCGGACCAGTCCGAGGAACCCGAAGTTGCGTCTGCTGCCGGGCCCAAAAGGCTGGCAGCGCGCCAGTAACGTAGCAAGCTGGCATATTTGATAAAGAAAGGTCATTTATAGTTTCCTTTCCTAATTGTTTGATATTTAAATTTAAATGCGCATAAATAGTATGAATGTCCTTTCCATGCTTCCGCTGGAAGGAAACTTTAATATGTTAATGTTTTGTGTGTAACGGAAGTTTCTTTAGAAAACTCCGTTTTTTTCTTTGCCGGGATTGTGTCGCAAATCCGGCCATTGCTCTTTGCTGAAGTCCTTTGCAAGTCATCCAATTCCTTGCATAATAAATGGCAAGGGCTTTATCCAAATCTAAACAAGCCTAAAAGGTATATTACGCTAACAATTTATGACAAAGCGGGGCAATGGTGGGAGTGCTTCACTTTCTTGGCGACGAAAATCGGTGAACATAAATAAATTGTTCGTCTTATTTTCTTGAGCGAATCCGAAGCCTTAGCAATGGATCCGAGTGAGATGAGGAGGTGGCCGCTGCTGGCTGCCACCTCAGATGACGACACGACTTGGTCGCGAGCGCGTGTGCTATGCGTGCTCTGACCGCTTCCGGCCCCTGCTTCCGGGGCTTACAGTCCTAGCCAGCCGGCTCAAGTGGAGAAGTATTCGCCTGAATATTATCTTCGAAGATTTTCAGGTGAGCCTCCTATTTTTATGTTCCCTTTGTCATAAATTGTTTAACTTGCAGCGTTCCCTGACCCCACTATGGGTGTTGGGTAAAACTATGTCTTCTGTGCCAGCTAATTCTGGAAGTTGCGCCGCAAAGTCGGGCGGCGGGACAATACATGCAAATATATACACATATATATGCACATACATACCTACGCACATACACACACCTAACACGTAAACATACACAATACATTTCTATGTATCGAGGCAATCACGATATATGCGCGTTCTATAAAAATGCAGTGAGATGTTCTGAAATATAGGATAATGAGCGAAGGAAATTCGTGACAACTCTTTCAGTATGTGTTACTGATTACAATTTCTAATGAAATATTGTAACGATGTTTTATTAAATATTGTATCGAAAAGATGATTGGTTGATAAGCGTCTTATTCATCATATGTGGGTGATCGCGCAACAAATTTATGTGTATACATATATTTTATAAATGCTGTACAATAATCAAGTGAAATAAAGTATTACGTAGTGACACATTCAACTATCTACGTACACATAGCGTGCACAAGTATACGCAGGTATTGAGTTCTAAGTTTTAGTTCCAAGGAAGAGGATACTGCGTTTCGACCGGGCCTTTGAATAGTAAGGAAGCATGAATTTACTTCCATTTCGGGTTAAATGGTCGTGATGACCAGTTTGTGCATTTAATAATTGTTTTAGGCTATTTTCGCCATCATTTCTTACTGTTTTGTAAATGAAATTACAAATGGAGACATTATAGAGATCCGAAAGTTTAAATATTTCGGAATTTTTGAAAGAATCATTGGTGTGAGCATTATATTCTAGGTTCTTTACCGCTCTGATAGCTCTTTTTTGCAGAGTAAAAATTTTGTTGGTTTCATTTTTATCAGTTCCGTGCCATGCTTCTATTCCGTATTACAAGTATGGATATATGAGCGTTTGGTAGAGCATTTGTAAAGCTGCTTCAGGCAGGATATTTTTAACTTCATTTAGGATTCCGATGGATTTTGATAATTTAGTACTAATATAAGCGATGTGTTCTTTGAAGGTCAGATGTTTATCTATTATGATGCCCAGAAACTTACATGAGTTGGTTTCTTCGATTTCACCTTCGCCAATTTTAATGCGTGGGAGTGATAAATTTTTCTTGTACGAAAATGTAATATATTTCGTTTTACCGATATTAAGGCTTATTTATTGGCTTTAAGCCACAATGAAACCTTATGAAGTTCATTATTTATACTCTCCGCAATCATAGCGGGATTTTGGTTCGGAAAGACCGCAGAAAGCGTACTGTCATCGGCAAAAAGTATGAATTTGAAGAATGATGTAGATTTAATATCATTGATAAAAATCAGAAATAGTAGAGGCCCAACAACAGATCCTTTTGGAACTCTATGGCTAACTGTCTGTGGGTCCGATTTTGCGTCGTCGATGACAATGTATTGTTTCCGATTTGTTAGATATGATCTGAACCAATCATGGGCAACCCCTAGTTTCGAGAGTAATATTTTATGGTCCACACAATCGAATGCTTTTCGAAAGTCAAGAAATACAGAGAAGACAGGCTTTCCTTCATCTATATTTTTGGATAGAGTAAAGGAATTGTAAATGATTTAATATAGCCTGTGTTGTTAAATTTTTGAGCGAAAACCGTATTGTTTATCGTAAAGAAATAATTTTTGTTCAAAATAAGAGTACACTTTTTATACACAATTTTTTCGAATACTTGGCTTATAATTTGAAGTACGGAGATAGGTCGATAATTGTTTACACAGGTTTTTTCACCAATTTTGAAGATATGGGTTACTCTAGCAACTCTTAGGGAGTTCGGGAAAGTGTCCAGTAAGAGAGACTGGTTAATAAGATTGGATATCAGCGGGGCTACAATATCAGCGATAATTTTAAGTACTTTTGTCGGAAACGTTTGTAACCCACTCGATTTATTTTTCAGGTTTCTTATGCACGCGATTACATCGGAAGAGTTGGTAGGCGTAAAGAAAAAGGAGTTCTCGAATATGATCCATGTATTCCAGGTTATCAGTAGGTTCACTTGGAATACTATCAGCTATAGTTTTCCCCACGTATACGAAGAAATTGTTAAAGAGATTGGCAATTTCTTCCTTCCCATGGTATGCCACATTATCTTGAATAACAAGTTCAATTTATCGGCGTTATTCGGTGTAATATAGCGAGTAATGTAAGTTCTAGTTAGAGAGACCTAAAGATGGTAACGCTCGTGACGGCAAGATCATCAGCCAGTTCCCGATTGGTCGTAGCCAGCTAAACAGTTCATGCTGACTGCAAGTGTATATATAGATTATCTCGGACGGCTAAGTACTACCTCTACGTTATTCTCTAACTACCTACTACTAATTCTATTCTACTCTATCCTGCTATTTCAATCTATCTGCGCTCTTATCTCACTGGCCACAGGATTGAGTACATTCCTAACTGAACATATTCCTAGCTAAGTAATATTTAAAGAGGTGAGTCCATATTTGTTATATTATTGATGTGTCAATAATTTTATACAGTGTTGTGTCTATGTGGGACTCAGATATTGTCCATGTGTTGTGTAACTATACTGTGCTCTAGTGTAGGAGTACCAGGGTGTTGGCAAGGGCTATCTGAAGTTAATTAACTTTCTATAAATAATATCCTAGGTTGGATTTACTTCATTCGGTTTACAGCAAGAGTTAAGGAGCTGCCAAGTCTTTTCAACATCTGCTTTAAATTGAGTAAACTTGTGCGTAAAGTAGCTCTTTTTTGATGTCCTTATCTGATTTGTCACTTAGTTTCTGAATCGGTTATATGTTTCTCGAGATATTCGCCCTTCGTAAAGGAGGGTTAGGTGCGCTTGACGTTTTTTTATATTTATCACGATGTCTCCAGTAATCCAATGCTTTTGTTTATTTTTTGGGGTAGCTGTACGAGTTACAATTGGGCAACACGGATTGTATGCGACCATTATAGTTTCAGTCAACTTTACTACAGCTTCTTCAATGCTCGTTGCATAATTATCAGTGTCTTCAGCGACTCCGTGGCGTGAGGACGGGTGTGGCGCTCGCTCCGAAACAAAGTGCCTATTGTTAGAAAGAATGTACCTCTAACCTAAATGGGTACCCACTCGCGTCCTGAGTATTCAAATGTGATTTAAATACCCCATATATAAAAATAATCAAACTAAGAGTATAATATTCCCTCAAAAGTGTGAGAGTATTCAACCCTCGTTTACACAACGACCGAACTCCCTCCATCTTCAAGATGACTAACAAACGACGCATCACCAACAACAGCAGCAACAACAGCATCGAGTTTGAACCGAAGTTTGGTCAATACCCTGATGTGTCTAGCCTTACGAAAGACGGTTAAGAAGTGGTTTCTGTCCTTATAAAATACTTCGATTCAGTGATGACAAAATTTAATAGTGATATTGTTCAAATGCAAAATGAAATAAGCCACCTTAAAACGCTATTTGAAACAAAAGAAGCGGAACACAAAAAAATTCTCGAAGAACAGAATGAGAAAATAGATAGCTTAACCTCCCGCCTCGACCAGTTGGAAAAAAATGATCAGCGCCGAGACATTGAAGACAAAAAATGTACTCTCGTCATTTCTGGAAGGGAAATACCGCCATCTCACGCAGGCGAAATCTGTAAGGATACAGTCTGCCAGCTCCTGAAGGACAAGATCAACATTGACATCTCCGACACTGACATTACGTCAGCTACAAGAATGGGGAAAAAAACAATAACTGGGAATGTAGATCAAAGAAACATTGCATTTGAACTAAAACATTATAACAAAAAACGTGAAATTCTCAACGCCTGCCTAGAAAAGAAACCACAGTTCTTCTTCATAAATGAATACCTCATACCTTCACGAGCTAACGTCATGTACATTCTGAGGATGGCCAAAAGGAAATTCCCGGATAAAGTTGGAATCCCAAGAACACAGGATGGAAACATCTTCATATTCAACCCAGGAAACCCAGATTCAAGACGCCGCGAGATCAACACGCCAGATGACCTCGAGCAATACCTGATGCAACAACTAAATATGTCATCACAGCAGATCATGGGTGACTAGACTAGGTGATCCCCTAAATTAGTCAATTTCATTTTCATCCCCTAAATATGTCAATTTCGCATTAATTTAACCTCAATTAGGTATCATGTCAGTAAACCTCAACTTGATGCTAGTTCAACCTGAATCTATACAAATGTATAACAGATGTGCTTGTAAACATTTATGACGGCTGTGTGTGAACTTTTGAAACAACGCAATCAGCAATTTTTTACCTCCCAATGTTACTGTGAATTTTTTCTCTTCTTAACCACTTAAGTATTATTACGCGTAAACCATATTAGCTGATTATATCATTGTCGTTGTAATCTTCTTATAATCTGATAATCGCTTCTGCCCTCCACTGCCATCGTACAACCATATTAGCTGATTATATCATTGTCGTTGTAATCTTCTTATAATCTGATTATATCATTGTCGTTGCAATCTTCTTATAATCTGATTATATCATTGTCATTATAATCTATCAGCAATTTTTCACTTACCAATATTACTGTGAATTCTTCCTTATTTACCACTACATTTATTATTACGCGTAAACCATATTAGCTGATTGTATCATTGTCATCATAATCTTTAAAACTTATTCCCTCTTGTATGTGAACTTATGAAAACGCCCTCAGCAATCTGTTTGCACCAATGTAGTGATATCGAACTCCAATATTATAACAAATAAATAATAGATATGTGTGTAAACATCTATGACATCTGTGTGTCACATTTTGTAACATCGCAATTAGTAATTTTTCACCAACTAATGTTACTGTGAATTCTTCTTTGTTTACCACTACAGTTATTATTACGCGTAAACCATATTAGCTGATTGTATCATTGTCGTCATAATCTTTAGAAACTTATTACCTGTTGTATGTGAACTTGTGAAAACGCCCTTAGCAATCTGTTTGCACCAATGTTGTGATATTGAACTCCATTATCACTCGCTCATGGACTGAGTTTGTGTGTACTCACGAAATCGCGCTAGATTTGTCTTTTTTACTCTATTCTCTCTTACTTAATAAGCTACTTTTTAGACTGGAATATCCCTTTAAGCTTGACTCTGTATTTCGTTTTAAGCTCTATAGTACCTAATTCTTACTTTTACTTATTTTAAATGACTGATCACCCTGTGATATTTGAGGAAATCGATCCAGATTTCAATCATTTGAACAGAATATATCCAAACCTAAACGACTCTCCAGAGTGTAGGTATACTAATATATCAGAATTCAACGAAACTATACGAATAACTGACCGAGATTTCTCACTCCTGTGTTGGAACTGTAGGTCACTCTATCCAAAATTGGAAGAGATACAATGTACTATTACTGAACTTAAATATAACCTAGACGTGATTAGCTTCACCGAAAGCTGGCTAGATGACTCGACTAAAGACATGATTCGATTTGAAAATTATCATAGTTACCATTCGCTAAGAAAAAACCAGCGGGGCGGAGGCATCAGCACATATATATCTAACCACATAGACTCGAGAACCATAGCAAGTGCAACAATGAATCAGGATCATATAGAATCACTCTTCGTAGAACTTTTTAGAGATGGTAAACGCATTGTGCTTGGAACGGTGTATAGGCCTCCTACAGCCTGTCCTATATCCTTCCTGAATGAATTGAATCGTATTATTTCTCAGTTCAACAGGCCCTTATACAATGACATAATAATATGCGGTGACTTCAATTATGATCTACTGAAACATGAAAGCCATGAACCAATCTCTAATTTCCTAACTACCTTTGTCTTAATCCTTCCTTCCGATCATTACAAAGCCTACACGAATAACCTCAGAGTGTGCTACGCTGCTTGACAATATCTTTATGACAGACCCTAGTAATTTTCTTGCTGGAATAGTTACTTCTGACTTATCAGATCACTTCCCAGTTTTTCTTATGAAGAAAAATGTCTATATTGCTTGCACCAAGGCACGGGCTGAAACTTACTCAAATCATAAAATAAACGAATCAAATCTTGAAGAAATGCGCACCGTTCTAGAAGAATCAATGCCTACATTGCACATCTCTCAACAAAACAATAATACTACGAGCATTGATGAAGCAGTAGTAAAGTTGACTGAAACTATAATGACCGCATACAATCAGTGTTGCCCAATTGTAACTCCAGTTACCCCGAAAAATAAACAAAAGCCCTGGATTACTAGAGACATCGTGATAAATATAAAGAAACGTCAAGCGTACCTAGCCCTCCTTTGCGAAGGACGAATATCTAGAGAAACATATAATCGATTTAGAAATTATGTAACAAACCAGATAAGAACATCAAAAAAGAACTACTTTACGCTCAAGTTAACTCAATTCAAAACTGACGTTAAAAAGACTTGGCATCTCCTTAACTCCTGCTGTAAACCGAATAATGCCGATAAAAAGAAAATTGAATATGTTGTTCAAGATAATGTAAAATATCATGAGAAGAAAGAAATTGCTAATCTCTTTAACAACTTCTTCGTAAACGTAGGGAAAACAATAGCTGATGGTATTCCAAGTGAACCTACTGATCACCTGGAATTTATGGATCATATTCGAGAACCCAACTCCTTTTTCTTTACGCCTACAAACTCCTCCGATGTAATTACGTGCATAAACAACATGAAAAATAAATCGAGTGGGTTACAAACGTTTCCGACTAAAGTACTTAAAGTTATTGCTGACATTGTAGCCCCACTGATATCAAATATTATTAACCAGTCTCTCTTACTAGGCACTTTCCCGAACTCCCTCAAAGTTGCTAGAGTAACCCCTATCTTTAAAAGTGGTGAAAAAACCTCTGTAAACAATTATCGACCTATCTCCATTCTACCAATTATTAGCAAAGTATTCGAAAAGATTGTGTATAAAAAAGTGTACTCTTATTTTGAACAAAAATCATTTCTTTACGATAAACAATACGGTTTTCGCTCTAAAAAATCAACAACACAGGCTATATTAAATCATTTACAATTCCTCTATTCTAATATAGATGAAGGAAAGCCTGTCTTCTCTGTATTTCTTGACTTCCGAAAAGCATTTGATTGTGTGAACCATAAAATACTATTATCGAAACTACACTGTTATGGCATTCGAGGGATTGCCCATGATTGGTTCAGATCATACCTAACAAATCGGAAGCAATACGTTGTCATTGACGACGCAAAATCAGACCCACAGACAATTAGCCATGGAGTTCCACAAGGATCTGTTCTCGGGCCTCTCATGTTTCTGATTTTTATCAATGATATTGTAAAATCTACATCATTCTTCAAATTCATACTTTTTGCCGATGACAGTACGCTTTCTGTGGTCCTTCCGAACCAAAATCCTGCTATAATTGTGGAGAGTATAAATACTGAACTTCACAAGGTTTCTTCGTGGCTCAAAGCTCATAAAATAAGCCTAAATATCGATAAAACAAATTATATTACTTTCTCATACAAGAAAGATGTATCTCTCCCATGCATTAAAATTGGCGAAGGTGAAATCGAAGAAACCAACTCATGTAAGTTTCTGGGCATCATAATAGATAAACATCTGACCTTCAAAGAGCACATCACTCATATTAGTTCTAAATTATCAAAATCCATCGGAATCCTAAATAAAGTTAAAAATTTTCTGCCTTAAACAGCTTTACAAATGCTCTACCGAACGCTCATTTCTCCATACTTGCAATACGGAATAGAAGCATGGCACGGAACTGATAAAAATAAAACCAACAAAATTTTTACTCTGCAGAAAAGGGCTGTCAGAGCGGTAAAGAACCTAGAATATAATGCTCACCCAAATGATTCTTTCAAAAATTTACAAATACCTAAACTTTCGGATCTCTACAAAATCTCCATCTGTAATTTCATTTACAAAACATTAAGAAATGATGGCGACAATAGCCGAAGACAATTATTGACTGCGCAAACTGGTCATCACGACCATTTAACCCGAAATAGAAGTAAATTCATGCTTCCTTATTATTCAAAGGCCAGGTCGCAACACAGTATTCTCTTCGTTGGAACCAAAACTTGGAACTCTATACCTGCAGAGATCCGTGAATGTAATTCGTACAAAGTATTCAAAAGACATCTTGAGTCTCACTTCCTATCAGAATACTAGTCGTGTAAGATCACCGTGTCGAAATCTTGCCTCCTACATGTAACTAATGATAATGTCATAATGTAACTTGCCTTGTGTACCATAACCAATCTTCTCTCTGCTCTTGAATCTTTTTATCGAACATACTGTTAAATATAGCCGACTTGACCTATATTGTAAAATACAGCATAAAATATCGAGTTAATTATCTCAATGATCAGTCTAATGCGAAACTAGGTTAAGTGAACTAGGTTAAACTTTATTGTACACCCTAGAATAACGTGATGGTAGGATGCCCTAGAAGTCGCTGAACTTATTCGGGCCCACAGGTAGCTATACTCAAATTTGACCATTGTACTAGACTTAAGTAAAATTCTACCTCTGTATCACCTGTGGTAAATAAATTGTTTAAATTGTTTATTATAGTGTTGAGAGATATGCAATGTTGGTATTGATTCTTCTAGAACGGTGCGCATTTCTTCTAAATTTGATTCGTTTCCTTTACGATATGAGTAAGTTTCAGCCCGTGGCTTGGTGCAAGCAATATAGACATTTTTCTTGACAATGAAAATTGGAAAATGATCTGATAAGTCAGAAGTAATGATTCCAGAAAGAAAATCACTTGGGTCGTCTGACATAAAGATATTGTCAAGCAGCGAAGCAGACTCAGAGGTTATTCGTGTTGGCTTTGTGATGATCGGAAGGAAAGATCGAGACTGAAAGGCTGTTAGGATTTAGAGATTGGTTCATATAGCTTTCATGTTTCAGTAGATCGTAATTGAAGTCGCCGCATATTATTATGTCATTGTATAAGGACCTGTTGAACTGAGAAATGATACGATTTAGCTCATTTAGGAAGGATATAGGACAGTCTGTAGGAGGCCTATACACCGTTCCAAGCACAATGCGTTTATCATCTCTAGACAGTTCTACGAAGAGTGATTCTATTTGATCCTGATTCATTGATGCATTTGCCATGATTCTCGAGTCTATGTGGTTAGATATATATGTGCTGATGCCTCCACCTCGCTGTTTTTTTCGTAGCGAATGGTAACTATGATAATTTTCAAATCGAATCATGTCTTTGGTCGAGTCATCTAGCCAGCTTTCGGTGAAGCTAATCACGTCTAGGTTATATTTAAGTTCAGTAATAGCACATTGTATCTCCTCCAATTTTGGATAGAGTGACCTACAGTTCCAACAAACGAGTGAGAAGTCATGGCGAGTTATTCGAATAGTTTCGTTGAATTTTGATATATTAGTATCCCTACAGTCTTGCGAGTCGTTTAGGTTTGGATATAACCTGTTAAAATGATTGAGATCCAGGTCGATTTCTTCGAGTATATCAGCGTGATCAGTCTTTTAAAATTAGTAAACAGTAAGAAGTAGGTACTATATAGGTTAAAAAAAACGAAGTGCAGAGTCAAGCTTGAAGGGATTTTCTTGTCTAGAAAGTAGCTTAGTAAGTAAGAGAAAATAGAGTAAAAAAAATCTATTGCGATTTCGTGAGTACACGCCAACTCGGTCCATGAGCGAATAATATTGGAGTTCGATATCACACCATTGGTGCAAACAGATTGCTGAGGGCGTTTGCACAATTTCACATACAACAGGTAATAAGTTTTAAAGATTATGACGACAATGATACAATCAGCTAATATGGTTTACGCATAATAATAACTGTAGTGGTAAAAAAGGAGAATTCACAGTAACATTGGTAGGTGAAAAATTGCTGATTGCGTTGTTACAAAATGTCACACACAGATGTCATAAATATTTACACACACATCTGTTATACATTTGTCAAGTCTAGTCACCCATTACCTGTTTCGATGACATGTTCAGTTGTTGCATCAGGTATTTCTTGAGGTCTTCCGGGGTGTTGATCTGAAGGCATCTTGAATCTGGGTTTCCGGCGTTAGATACGAAGAAGTTTCCGTCCTGTGTTATCGGGATTCCAACTTTCTCCGGGAATTTCCTTTTGGCCATTCGAAGGATGTACATAGCGTTAGCTCGTGAAGGTATGAGGTATTCATTTATAAAAAACTTTGGTTTCTATTCTCGGCAGGCGGTGAGAATTTCACGTTTCTTGTAATAATGTTTTAGTTCAAATGCAATGTTTCTTCGATCTTCGTTCCCAGCTACTGGTTTTTTCCCCATTCTGTTAGCTGGTGTGATGTCAGTGTCGCAGAGGTCGATGTTGATATTGTCCTTCAGGAGCTGGCAGACGGTTTCCTTGCAGATTTCGTTCGTGTGTGATTGCGGTAGGTCCCTTCCAGAAATGACGAGAGAACATTTTTTGTCTTCAATGTCTCGGCGCTGATCTTTTTTTTCAACTGGTCAGTTATTCATGTTTCTCTGTGCATTTCTAGACACTGCTTGCTGGGACTTGTTGCTGCTTTTGCTTGGGGCTCCAAAAGTGGATTGCTTAATATTAAGAATTCTGTAAAATTTTGATAACAGTTAATCCTATTTAAATCTTGCTTAGTATCTCATGCTTCATCTAATGCATTGTTTTCATTTGTTTTATGTTTCAATGTTTTTATTAAAGTGTAATAAACTAGCTGTTCCAAATTGTTATGGAGTACATTCAATCAAACAGATTTCTGTTATCTAGAGAAGTAGATTTGGGTATCACAGCATCCTAATGGTAAAGTGTGTGCTGTAGTAAAAGCATAAATTGGAATTGGATTGATATCTGTTTGCATAGGGTGTTTGTTGTAACTGAGTTATAATTCACATTCAGTGCTGTTTCTTAACTGTCATTTGCCCAGTCTTTGAAATAAAACAAAATTTTGTACCCGTTTCTGCATTTTGTCGAATTTTTTTCAAATATTTGGCTATTCGGTCACAATAAAATGACTGAAAAAGAATGAACTAAAGAGAATGTCCTGTATTTAATTGAAAATCTTAGGCATTTTCCTTGCCTTTGAAATGTGAAATGTAATGATTATAAGGTATAAGTCCAAAAAGATTTAGGCTTACCATGATTTAACATCGCAACTGCTAAAAGCTTGCCCATCAATGACTGGTGAAAAAGTCAATAATAAAATCGATATACTCCGTGCACAATTTTGGAGAGAAATTCGACAGTAACAGAGTAGCCATCGTAGCGGGGCAGGAGCAGACGATATATACATACCTCGCCTATAGTTCTTCAAAGAACTTCAGTTCCTGAGCAGTGGTGACACAATGGCTCTTGGTGTCTCTACTATAGAACTGCCAGCTGGGTCTCTGAGCTCTTCGCAAAGGGATAGTATTTTATTCTATTGCATGATCTTTTCTCCAAAACTTAATTGTTAAATATTGAGCTCAGTGATGTAATGATGGTTGGTAATGTAGTATCATGTAAACAGGAAATTTTTTATTTGCACCTATATTTCCATACTTGAATTATAATTCATAATGAATACTTTAGAAAAGATGGCCTACATAATTATTAACTCAGATAAAAGGTCTACTCTTTAGAATAAAATAGGGTGTATTAATGGGTGCAGAAAGAAGTTCCTTGAATTTTTCTGAAGTTTCCACCCAAAAATCCATTTCATGACAGACCAGTCATCCATATTTGTAACTCATGCACAGACATCATTACAAGCATTCTATTGAATTTGATTTTCAAATGAATCAATTTTCCATTTGTGAAAATCTTGCAGTTATATTTTATGCTCTTTGTGATTAGGAAGGCTTAAACTAACATCTAATGTATATTTTATGCTAAAATTGAAGGCACAACTATAGTTACGATTCCTAATCCATGGCTGTAATTGATATTGTTTCAATTTTCTTATTTTGTAATTTTATTACAGGTATGTTGTAACAAAAAGACCCAGGATTATACATGTTTTTGTTTCATTAGGGTTTAAATGAACCACCAGCATGGTATGAAAGAATATACTTCATGAGCATTTTATTTTCATGGCATTTAATGCTCAAAAATTAGTACATAAGTGTGTGGTAAAATTAATTTTCCATTTATTTCCAAACTGAAGTTTCAATAGTTTAATGAGAAAACTGGCAATGCAGATTGAAAATTTACAATGAAAGAAATGGAAAAGAAGTATTTTAAAAACATTTACTCTGAACGTTTCGAGCCTTGGCTCATTCTCAACAAAAAGTCTGCAAATAAAATTATAGACAAATCAGTACACCCAAAAATTACAGAAGTGCAGGATATAAGCACGGAAACACCAACAAAACAAAAAATAAAAAATATAATAATAATTATCGGTTGACTATTTTCAGAGGGTATGCACTCTGCATTTCGTTGAGAGACGGTTTGAGTTTATGGATGAATAAGGACTCTAAAATACGTAGGTTTAAGTTAGCGGTACAATCAGCAATTCCAAATTTCATTTTGTTTTGCTATAGTTGCTCGTGATTACCATGTTTGCTGTTGTATGTTCGATTTTAAGGTAATCTGAGGTACAATAGGTCTTTCATGACAAAGTTATGAACACTGCTATAGGTCACTTGAAGTTTTTCTTCGTTATACTTTTTACATTGGTCACCAATAATAGAAATTGAACGATAAAATTATCTGTATATGATATGTCAAATATGAAACGATATAGTTCAAAGACATATTTTTCTATAATGCCTGACATTATTCCATCATTATTCAGAATAGTGTATCATCTAGAATAGTAATGTTTAATCTTTTCCAAATGAAATATTCATTCATAAAATACATCAGTTTGTTCCCAGGGGGACTATGTAAGGGCCTGAGCTAATGGTTAGGTAGGCTTTATTTTTTGTTGAAATAGAATAGGTTTTTATTTAGTTACGGACCATCTTATTTCGGTTCACTGCTGTCCTGTTTTTCAGCACCTACTACTTTCTTCTTTAACTTTGATCTTGTTTCATGAACTTATTTCTCATCTTGCTGTTTCTGTGCCCTTTCTGCATAGATTCCACCTTCCCTTAACTCCATAATAAATGGTGCCTTCTTCTTTCCTCTTTTTGGATCACCTTTGTTGCGGATAGGGAGGCGTAAACTAACTAATAATCTAATCTAATTATCTACATCGGTTTGTTTTTAGAATTGGATGGTGTGCAACGAATTATTTTTAGAAATTTCCACTGCATTTTGTTAAATATTTGTTTTGTCAATAAATTATTATATATTCATGATCTGCGCCCGCAATAAGTCACCTGGGCAACTTTTACCTATTTAAGGTATTTCTATTACTTTAACCATAGCCTTAGCCTGTGGCGATGTGTTCTTTATTTGGTCATTTATATTTTTGCTATGAATTTTATATCGAAATGAATGTGAGTGCTTATTAGTTAGAAGAATACAGCTATCACATGTGTACCACTTGCAGGGAGAGAATGTGTGGTACATTTATAACGGTTATGTATACGTTCTTGTTATTAAAAGGAATATTTGTTGGTTAATGAACATGTGTTTGCATTCGTTGTTATCCTCATCTTTATCATTTTTTTTTGAACATGCATTCTTAAACTAACGTAGTAGTAGGCAACGGGCCTATAAAGGTTATTCGGAATAGGTTTATCTTCTTTTAGTTACACTTTCAATGTCCTGTACACTTAGGATAATAAATACATTAAATATTCAACTGTTTACTCCCCTTGCTTAGATTCAGGATTCCATGATTTTGAAAACTTGAAATGAAGAATAGTTTACATGAGTAGGTCTAAATGACATTAATTCCTGCCACTGCACACCATCACAAGACATCATTTTGCCAAGATACTGCACCTTCTTCTACAAAGTACTTGGCAAAGGAGTCTCTCACTGTCTTAGCATCACCAGCCACATTGCGAGGATGTGTCTGCATCTGAGTTGGCATGCGCCAAGGTTCTCCAATTGAGACACCAAAACTTTGGTCAACATTCCAGGAATCTGGGCATGTGCGGCGTAGCATGTTGTGCATTGCTAAACAGGCAAGAACTATTTTCTCAACTTTCGTGGGATGCAAATTGATAGGAGAAAGAAAAACTCTAAATTTATTGGCAAGAATCTCAAACGCATTTTCAGCAGCTCTTCGAGCACATGACAATCGGTAGTTGAAATTTCGTTGTTGGTACGACAAATCACGCAATGAATAGGGTTTCATCAAGTAACTTTTCATAGGGAATGCATCATCTGCTACAATAGCGTGTGGCGCGATCACAACACTGTTAGGAAGTGCTCGAGGAGAAGGAATGCCTAATTTATTTGTTTCAATGTAGTGCTTCAAATTTGACATTTCCCAGGCACTGGCATCCGATACCCTACCATTCATTCTCACGTCTGCGTGCATAAATTCATAATTAGCATTCACAAGAGCGAGCAATATTATGGAGTGTGATCCCTTGTAGTTGAAGTGGTAAGATCCACTCTCTCTTGGGGGTTGTATGAGCACATGTTTGCCATCAAGAGTTCCGATGCAGTGTGGGAAGTTCCACTTCAGGTAAAAATCACTGTCTACTGATTCCCACTCTGCTTGAGTTTGTGGAGTCTGTAAAAGAGTAAAACAGGAGTTACAGATTGAAGTCCACCACAACAGTATTTGATGGTTAATACAACATCTTTTCATGAGTTCTGAACAATTTTATTTGAAGAAGACAGTGATTACATAAATTCCACTACTATCCATGCATTAATTTATTGCAAAAATATGCATTTACCTCATGCATCTAAAAGTTCATTGATGATGGAACTAGTCGTAGGTTACAATGAACTGGAGTACAATCAAAGAAATCTTATAAGTACTTTGCCCACGACTAACTTTCTGAGCAATTTTTCATCAATTCAAGTAGCACCCCAAGACCAGACTGCATTTGAAGAACATTGTGCACTTAGTATATTCAGCGCCGTTATTGTACGAAGTCAATACTGTATTCATGATGAAGCGTGAGTCACTTACTCATTTCATTACCCTATTTTGAAGGATTTCAACGTACTGCAAATTTTAAAATGGCTGCCATATTTCAGAACATTTATTTTCCCAGTTGAATTACATTATAATACTCATTACAGAGTAATATTTGTACACAACACTACAACGAGATCCTTACCTTCATGTATTCATCCTTAAGAACAGTATAGATGGCCTCACAAGTTTCAGGTAAGATGATGGAGAGCGACTGCTTAGATATTCTTGTCAAATATTGTAGAGAAGTGTATGAATCATCTGCTGCCAGCCACCTGTAGAAAATAATCCATACATGAGAAACACAAACATGGTTGTGCACTAGCATCAGAATTTGTGAGATATAATTTCTATGACGTCCAGAGTAACAGCAAATTTTTCCTAATCGACGTAAGTTATGAGTTCTCTTACAATAATTAAGAATTGTAAAATCACAAGGAAAAAACATTTTACTCTCACATTTCCTATGAAATATGCAAGTTAGTGGCGACTGAAGAAAATAAAAAGTCAACCAAAAAAGATGGTCCGTAAGAAGCAAAATCAATTTCAACAAATACATGGCGTGCTTAACATTTAGCATTGGGTTCTCACATTCTTCCTATGTTCACGTTATCTGCGATGGGTTAAACTAAAGTTCAAGATTCATTTCAAATTTAAAGTCAATTGTGGTAACCAACTTTGAAAATAGCAAACATTAACTGGATCCGGGCTTCATTTAGTTTTCATTAGGTATTAATAAAAAATTAGTTAGTGACTGCAGGTGGGCCAGCAGCACTATGAAAATCACCTAAGTGACCACCGGTGGGTCCCTTCGCAGGAAATGTGTTAAAAGATCTCATTCTCGTAGATATGTTCAGTAGTTAAAACAGCTCTAGGTGAAAGAACAAACAAAATTCTAAAGTATTATATTAGAAATAAGATCTGATTTGCTGGGCCAAGCAATGGATGCAGCAAAAATATAGGTAAAGCATATAGCACATGGAAAATTACTGTGTATTGATGTAATTGTTGCTTTATAACTGCATTTTAAACACAAATGAAATGTATTAGCCCAATTGCAAATTGAAACACAAGCTGCAAGTCATATGTCAACTTTCTAACTTTTAATTATTATGCACATGTACCACAGTTCAAACTTGCTCTTCTCTGACTGCTCATAAGTGATTACATAAATAATCAAATAAAAACAAAGCATTTCTTTAATAGAATAATAATGATGAAATAAGGGAAAATGGATACAACATTATAATGAATGTTTTTCATTCATCATGAATGTGAAGATAGAATAAAATAAAAAAACACAAAAAATCATGACATAAAAACATAACTTTCCCCTCTAGGGGGAAATGATTAGGCACTCTGAGGAGCCACTCTCTTCAACACAACTAAGGAACCCAAAATAAAAAACTATGTTCATATCCATTGCAAATAGTAACTAGGTAGCAATTTTGTCAATTTTATTTATGTGACATGTTCTAATTTCTGTTTTAGAGATCTCTTTTAATGATTGTTTATAACATTTTATTTCTTCACTTATTGCAGACATAATGACTTGCATTTTTAAACTGATGAAGGAGCTGGACTCCAAAACATTTTCGAATATATATGATCAAGTTCCTTGTTATTTTCTCATTTTTAAATTCCTAAATTTCTAAGAAACTATGTTACGTTGACAAGTAGCATCAAGTACCAATATAACCTTTTCATGTTGCACATTGGAAATGCTTATCTAGCCAAACAACATTCATATATAGAATTTCCCTGCAAGACAGTGCACAATGACGGAAATATGAAATGACTTGCCTCAGAGTAGCTTCCAGTCGAGCGCACACAGAGATACTTTCACGGTGACGAGTGTTTTCCTTCTGGACGAGCGGAGTTATCTTCTGAAGTAGAATGCCAAACATTTCTTCACTCATCCTGGTATAGTTTTGAAAGTCTGCTTTTTCTTTGTACATTAATTCTGGCAGCAGTTGATTATAACTGCCTTGATTATATTCCAACCACGGCTTTGTCCATCGTGACCTCCGAGCACCTTCTTTCTGGTTTTCATCACATAGAAGTGCAGATGCCCCACAAATTAGGGCAACACATGCACTTTCTAAAGCAACTTGAGTTTCTGGAGCACTCATTGTGCTATCAACTACAACTGCAACAAGAGTTATTAAGGATTTTAAAGGATTTTTTTGTAAAATGCTGTTGAATATTTTTTTAAAAATTTAGTCTCATTTTCTGCACCCCTACAGGGTGGGTCATAAGTTTCCATACACATGTAAACTAAACATTCTATATTGAATAAAGATTTATACATATGATATACTCTATATGATCATCAATGTTTCCAACACACATATTAACTTGAGTATTCAAAATAATGACAATCATATAAAGCACACATGAATATAACTTTGTTCCATATGTAACATTTATTCTACCTATGTATGGAAACTTATGGCCTACTCTGAAACCTTTTACATGATCTGGGCACTGTATTACTCATATATAGATAAATAAAAATTAGAACAATTGTTTAGCATGTGTCACGTTTCATTGCGGAATATGATCTTCGCAACAGCAACGCGGGTTAACGGGCGAGGACGGACAAAAAAAGGGCTTGTGACTCTTTCTTTATTTCGGTATCCGTGGCGCCGTAAAACTGCACAATAAGGACATTTTTTAGACTGTGTAGCAAATGAAGAACAACCACACAAAAAAACTCCTAGTTCAAAGGTTCAGACGACTGACTAATTAGGTATATAATGCCGCACAATAATGAAGACTCCTACCTCGAGTATGGAAGAGAAGTAGCTGACTAAGGTACGAAGAGCGACTAAATGATGCTAGAACTAAGTATGGTATCTTAATGACAGAAGAGCGATAAGAGAATAGCAATGAGACATTGCCATGGGAGAGTAGCAACACATGAGAAGGGATTAATTGTCCTGCCAACGACATAACACAATGACAATTCATAACACAATTCTGTTGCATTGGCTGAGAAGAAAATAAGTCTCTCCAGCTAAAGAACACGTTGGCGGATACACATTTGCAATGCACACATAGGACTAAAGGAGGACAGTCTACTCCCATACACATGGATGACTATTTTAGCATCTGAGTCAGCACATTAAAATTTCAGACTTTCAAGATAAGAAATACATTTCATTCTTTATATGGAGTAGACGACAATGCCAATCCAATTCTATAAACCTAGACATGGAAGTCTTTCTTATCTTCCCATTAAATTTGCTACAGAACACGTTGCTAAAGAACACTCTCCAGCCAAAGAACACACATTTGATTTCAAAACCTCTGCCTTCAATTATCTTGGACTGTTTACATAATCAAATGCTACATTAGCACTGGTTGCAGCCCTGGTAGAACAACCTGACAACACCCTGGAATACTTACAGACGATGGGGGAAGGTCCCTCACGTTGGAAAACTTGGAATAGCCTATTTCAACATACAAAAGACATGACTACTTTGTTTTTCTTTACTCTACCTGTGGAATGGGAGGAAGTTTTTAAAGGTTAGGTCTCTGATGCAGGGGCAAGCTAAAATAGTAACAGCGGAGTAGTACTACGGCCCATCCAGCCGCAGCATAATCAGAACTTAGGTTACAGCAGATCAGCCATTGTCAAAAAATCTCATTATCAAAATAAAAACGGCTATCTCATTGACCAGCCTAATACTGAAATGGTTTGAAATGACTCGCTGATTAGAGTTATTTGATTTAAGTACAGGTCAACTGTCCCTAGGGCAACAAGTACACATTGACCAACGTCGCCCTGACAACACAAATCACATGGGCTAGTGGTCACATAAATTTCTGGGTATATTCCAAGTCTACTTTTAGAATGCTCTAACTCTAGGCTTCCACCTTACTGGCTGGCGCAACTTGCCCAGCACAGCTCATGGGTGAGGAGCCAACAAGATATTGACAGAAAAGTATATTTTTATTTCTTTTTCCTAATAAAATTTGAGCTATGCATGGTCAAGTTGTGATGGGTTAAACTGAAGTTCAATATTCAGCTCAAACTTAGATTCAAAAGTATTTGACAGGCAAATCTGTAAAAACCACACATTCACTGGACCTGTCAAACACTCCAAACACTCCAACACTGTTCACCGCTATCAAACATACGATACATATTGTCGAATCGATGAGTATAGCTAGTTCAAGAACACGTAATTAATAGTTTTCTGACACAATAATCACCACCAAAGTACACGGAAACTTAAAATTATCCGGGAAGACGTTGTTTCCTCTATGCACACCTTATTCAAATGAAACGCTGCGTCAGTCTTGCGAACCAGCGCGGATCCGCAAAATGTTGCCGTATGGAGAAGTTCAAAATTCGCGTCTGGTAAGACGCGACACTCCCCTTTTTTGGTGGAGTGATCCACTAATCACTGCCACCGGGGGGGGGACGGGGGATGAGGACCAATTCGGTGGCGGGGCGCTTCACTCGACGGGGCTCATCGCAGTCGCCTCGCCTCGCGAGACGCGTCGGCGTTGTCTTCAGCGACGGGTGGGTGGCCTTCCACCTGCTGCGCGGTCGTGGCTCCTAGAGGAGGTCTCTCTGCCTCCCCAACCAACGTCGCGCTTTCCGTCGCTGGCGGGTGGTGGACCTCTGGAGGGGTCCTGGTGTTGTCTCCTGATCCTTTTTGACGCTGGTTGGCATTCCTCGAGCGTCGACAAGTGCGTCGTGCTCGTCCCGATGCTTCGAGTTCCGACGGCGGCTTGTCGCGTAGACGGTACTGAGAGGCTGGTCAAGTGAGGATGGAGGTGGGTGCTCAGCGTTTCCTGGAGGGTCGGGAGCCGCGGAGCTGCCTCCCCCTTTGCTTGGCCCGTTCTGTCGAGCTCTCTTATCAACAGATGTGCGCTCAGCATAGTGCACGTTGTACTTTCTCTTCAGATCACCAGGGTGCGGCAGCTCCCGTTTCTGTCTCTTCTTGGACTTCGGTGATGTGCTGTCTTGATCACACAGAGCGGCCGTTCCATCGTTGGTTGCTGACTGGTTGATAAATCTCGTCGTTGGCGGGGCTTCCGCTTGATTCTCGTCCTCCACCCTTGTGTTTTTCATCTTTTCAGAGTCTCCGAGGTCGTCGGGGGGCTACGGCTGAGAGGTTTCATTGCTGCGCTGCTGGGTAATAGCGTCTTTTCCTGAAAACGGTTCAAGGCACGTCTCCGGGCCACGAGTTTTGAGAGCGGCTTCGGCTGCGACTCTTGCGACCGTGTAAGAGTGCTCTCCTGCGGGGCTGACGTCGTCGTTCACCTTGCCGACCACTGCCCAGCCTAAGGCAGTGTGGTGGACGAACGGAGCCTTACGGCGTTGTTCGTCGGAGTGGCTGTAGAGTAGGTCTCCACAGTCCGTCCCCAGGAGCACCGCGACTTCTGCGTGTTTGTCCAAGGGCAAGAAGTGGTGGGCGAAGTGAGATATCTCCGGGGTTCTTGCAACGCGTTCGTAGGTCGCGACTGCTTGTTTTCTTTCGGGGATGGAATTGCATTCCAACATCGGTGGGAGCTCGAATGTTTGGTCTTCGGACACTCCCCTTATTTTCAGCCCTGACACGCGTCTGCCGTATCGAACGGCGGATTGATCGGTCAGCGTCTCCAGCTCGTAGTGAGACTTGGAGGTCGTCACGCGAAGGGCGTTCAACAACTTAGGAGAGCAGAAGGACGTGGTGCTTTGTTCGTCTAGGATTACGTAGGCGCGGCACGACCGACCCGTGTTCTCGTCGATAACGTCTGCCAGAAGAACTTTGCTGCATGCACTCTTCTCGGCTGTGGGCACGCGAGAGGCCAGGGCCACGGCTCTCAAACTCTCCCCGAGTTCACTCTGAGCCCTGTCGTCGCTCGGTTCTCGACTGGGTCTCTCCTGACGAGTGGTTTCACTCGAATTTCCTGCTGCTCGCCTGTTGATGTGAGCAGTTGTGCTGTGATTGTTGGCTCCGCAGTCGTCGCACTTCACAACTTCATTGCAGTGCTTGGCCCAGTGAGTGCCTAGGCAGCGGTAGCACAATTTGTACTCGCGGATGAAATCCTTCTTTTGAGGTTCCATTTTTCTCACCGCTTGGCACGAGCTTGTCTCGTGCTGTGCGCTCTGGTGGAGGACGCAACTGCCGGGTTGATTCTCCGAGGATGTGTAGAGGACTCGCGGGGCCCTTGGTTCAAGGTGGGCTAGGGCGGCGGTGTCGCGTCGAGCGCTCATCCAGTTGAGACACGAGGCTCCGAAAGTGTCGCATTGGGTATCTGCTATCGTCTTGATGAATTCGCAGAATCTCGCGAAACCTGGTAGCGATCCAGATAATCTTCTGTGCCTAGTTCTCTCGCTTCTCCAGGCATCCAGAACGAAGAAGGGTAGTCTCTCCATGATGGGGGATAGCCCTACGTCGGTGTTCAGGAAGGAGAGGCCAGGGTTCTGTTGCATGGTGTGATGAATCGCTAGACAGGCGTCGCTGAACTTCCGCAGCTTAAGACCGACCGTGCGGTCGCCCTTCGACCCTATGATGTCCGACGTTTGCGCGAGGCGTTCGAGCAGGCTGTCAGCTACCCTGTCGTTAGAGCCGAAGCGGGTCTTCAATTGTTCGACGATGTGGGTGAGCAGGGCCGCTGTGTCCAGGTACGTAGCGGCCAGTATGTCCTCGATCAGGCTCCTCGGCTCTCCGCAGGTATGGTTTGTGAGGATCTCAATGGCGTCGATGGGCTCCACGGCGAGCCTTTCCATCCTTCTCTTGAGGGCATCGAACCATCTGTGGAACAGATGAGCCTCTACCGCGTAAGGCTGGCTGGGCCCCCTTTTTAAGTCTTCGATCATCGAGAGCCTCATAGCTCCGTCGATCACTGGTGGCCTTGTTTCAAAGACCACGGCAGGTGAGCTGGTGGAAGCGCTAGGCTAAATGTTGGTGCGGAGGGGTTCATCAGAGGTGCAAGGACGGTGTCACGGGGTAGAGCGTTCGCGACCGGCGTCGCGCCCCCTGCGGGCTCCACGACGTGGTGTTGGAAAACTTGGTCGACCCAGGCATCTGTGCGAGCATTTTTGCTCTCGATATTCTCGCCAAAGGGCTGATCATTCTCCGTTCGGTTCCCATTCCTCAATTTCGACCTCTCGATGGTGATTTGTGCCAACAGCACCGATGGATCTTCCGTGATGTCGATAAGCATCTGCTTATTGCCTTGGCTAGGGGGCCCGCGGCGCTCGGACTCACCGTCCTTGTGACGAGAGCTGGCGCTGGGAAGGCTCTGGCTATGATCGCTCTCACTGTCTTGGCTCTGGCTGCGATAGCTCGAGCTTTGGTGACTCTGGCAACGATGGCTGGGGCTGGCCTGGTCTTTGCCATGACGGTTGGAACCATGTCCGTTCCTGCTCTCAGCCGATAATGACTTTGAGGGCTTGTTCTGATATGCAGCGACTTGCTGCTGATTCTTGGACGAGACCTCGAGCTCTTGCGCTCGGAAGGTTCCTTTGCCACACTCTGTGACGAGCTCCCGAAGAGCTCCTCGTTTCTGTGATCCATTGAATTCGCTAGTGCTTTTCTGCGAGCTATAGCGCTTGTCAATGAGTCTCGGATTACCGTTGCTTCTGCTGTGGCCCCTGAGTTCTCGAGGGTCGTGACTAACTGATCTCCGAGCTGCTTTACGGCCTTAGCCTTCGTTCGGATTCCAGCGTGCACCTGTTTGACCTAGCCGGGAGTCCTGAGATCTCGTGGTACTGCACTATTCAGGAGACTGTTCAGGGCTGCCAGTGCAACGTGGAACTGGTTTTCCAGCTGGGGAAGCCTGGGCTTAGTTGTTCTTCCGAGGGAATTCATCTCTGATCTCGAGTATTCACTACGGGCTGCTGAGAATCTGCTGTGGGCCTCTTCTTTTGGAGAACTTCTTCGTTGTGGAGCACCTCCCGCTGACGTCTTTTTACTGTCACGTTTCATTGCGGAATATGATCTTCGCTACAGCAACGCGGGTTAACGGGCGGGGACGGACAAAAAAAGGGCTTGTGACTCTTTCTTTATTTCAGTATCCGTGGCGCCGTAAAACTGCACAATAAGGACATTTTTTAGACTGTGTAGCAAATGAAGAACAACCACACAAAAAAATTTCCTAGTTCAAGGGTACAGACGACTGACTAATTAGGAATATAATGCCGCACAATAATGATGACTCCTACCTCGAGTATAGAAGAGAAGTAGCCGACTAAGGTACGATGAGCGACTAAATAATGCTAGAACCAAGTATGGTATCTTAATGACAGAAGAGCGACAAGAGAATAGCAATGAGACATTGCCATGAGAGAGTAGCAACACATGAGAAGGGATTAATTGTCCTGCCAACGCCATAACACAATGACAATTCATACCACAATTCTTTTGCATTGACTGAGAAGAAAATAAGTCTCTCCAGCTAAAGAACACGTTGGCGGATACACATTTTCAATGCACACATAGGACTAAAGGAGGACAGTCTACTACCATACACATGGATGACTATTTTAGCATCTGAGTCAGCACATTAAAATTTCAGACTTTAAAGATGAGAAATACATTTCATTCTTTATATGGAGTAGACGACAATGCCAATCCAATTTTATAAACCTAGACATGGAAGTCTTTCTTATCTTCCCATTAAATTTGCTACAGAACACGTTGCTAAAGAATACTCTGCTAAAGAACACTCTACAGCCAAAGAACACACATTTTGATTTCAAAACCTCTGCCTTCAAATATCGTGGACTGTTTACATAATCAAATGCTACATTAGCACTGGTTGCAGCCCTGGTAGAACAACCTGACAACACCCTGGAATACTTACAGACGATGGGGGAAGGTCCCTCACGTTGGAAAACTTGGAATAGCCTATTTCAACATACAAAAGGCATGACTACTTTGTATATCTTTACTCTACCTGTGAAATGGGAGAGTGTTTTTAAAGGGTTAGGTCTCTGATGCAGGGGCAAGCTAAAATAGTAACAGCGGTCTAGTACTACGGCCCATCCAGCCGCAGCATAATCAGAACTTAGGTTACAGCAGATCAGCCAGTGTCAAAAAATCCTATTATCAAAATAAAAACGGCTATTTCATTGACCAGCCCAATACTGAAATGGTTTGAAATGAATAGCTGATTAGAGTTATTTGATTTAAGTACAGGTCAACTGTCCCTAGGGCAACAAGTACACATTGACCAACGTCGCCCTGAAAACACAAATCACATGGGCTAGTGGTCACATAAATTTCTGGGTATTTTCCAAGTCTTCTTTTAAAATGCACTAACTCTAGGCTTCCACCTTACTAGCTGGCGCAACTTGCCCAGCACAGCTCATGGGTGAGGAGCCAACAAGATAATGACAGAAAAGTATATTTTTATTTCTTTTTCCTAATAAAATTTGAGCTATGCATGGTCGAGTTTTGATGGGTTAAACTGAAGTTCAATATTCAGCTCAAACTTAGAGTCAAAAGTATTTGACAGGCAAATCTGTAAAAATCACACATTCACTGGACCTGTCAAACACTCCAGCTTTCACCATCTGAGTTGTTAAATCCTATCATGAGAATACACATATTCAGCCTAAATTTAGAGTCAAAACTATTCAACAGGCAAACCTGTGAAAACCACACATTCACTGGACCTGTCAAATACTCCAGTTTTCACCATCTGAGTTGTTAAATCCTAGCATGAGAATACACATATTCAGCCCAAATTTAGAGTCAAAACTATTCAAGAGACAAACCTGTGAAAACCACACATTCACTGGACCTGTCAAATACTCCAGTTTTCACCATCTGAGTTGTTAAATCCTAGCATGAGAATACACATATTCAGCTCAAATTTAGAGTCAAACTCAATAAACAAGTTTCTAAAATTCACACATTCAGTGGTTTGCTAAAATACTGTTAATCCAGAATCTGACTATTATTTCTAGCATTACACTGCAGCATACTGGCTATAGAACGCACTGGATTCACAACATCACAACGGCTAGTCTGGCTCAATGTGGGTGGTTCGCCGGCCACCAGAAGCATCCTCGAATGCTCTAGAAACCGGCTGTTCACCGCTATCAAACAGACGATACATAGTGTCGAATCGACGAGTATAGCTAGTTCAAGAACACGTAATTAATAGTTTGCTGACACAATAATCACCACCAAAGTACACGGAAACTTAAAATTATCCGGGAAGACGTTGTTTCCTCTATGCACACTTTATTGAAATAAAACGCTGCGTCAATCTTGCGAACCAGCGCGGATCCGCAAAATGTTGCCGAATGGAGAAGTTCAAAATTCGCGTCTGGTAAGACGCGACAGCATGTGTATAGGCATTAGGTCTGTAACCATCTGCATTATGGGATTAATGTTCAAAATTTATGTATGCTGCCTAGTACTGTATCAACTTAATATTCACAACCAATGAAAAGAAAAACCATCAGAATTTGGTTTGAACCCTCATGCATGCAAATGAAATTGACAAATTTTACAGCAGTGTTAATTAATCTGGAAAAAATTGATCAAATAATGACACTGAACAAAAAAGAAAAAAAAATTTATTTTCCAATAGAGATAGTACAAAATTCCTATCATTGGTTTTTAAAATATCTTAAAGTTAATACACTTAGGTGATACACACACATGAGTATTGTAATACTCATGTCACTAGTCGAAAATAAATGATTGATGGCAATGTTCTCCTAATCTTGCTTAATCTACATTTGATAATACATGGAATGATAATTATAGCGTGCTCTCTAGTTAATCTACATTTGATGATACATGTAATGATAATTATAAGAGACAACAAAATTTCATACACAAGGCATTTTCATTGTGGGTTTAGAACACTTTTTACAATTTACACATACATGATATAAAACTTCGCAATTCTTGGCGCCAGAAAATAATATTAGAGTTGTTTGTTTCTGAAGATGTTCAAAAATCACATTTCAAGAAAGCATGAAAAAAATTAATATACACCTATAAAAGCATGAGGACCACGAAAATTACAGGATTGGTATTTCTAATTAAACAATTTTAACATAACGGTCATTAATTGATCAGCATTTTATTTAAATATAAATGGATGATCACACAACAAATGTATAATTTTTTACGTGAATGCTTTACAATAATAAAGAGATGACGAGTTAGGTAATGTTACAAGTTGAGAGTGAACAGAAAAAGAAAAAACATCATCTCTAGTTAAAATGCCAGTTTTCAGTTTAGTACACACATATGTGCATATATATATATATATATATATATATATATATATATATATATATATATATATATATATATATATATATATATATATATATATATATATGTAACTGTATACACATATACATGCACATACATACCACTAACACGCAAACGTACACAAATACATTTCTATGCATCGAGGCAATCACAATATATGGGCGTTCTATAAAAATGCTGTGTGATGTTCTGAAATATAGGATAATGAGCGAAAGAAATTCGTGACAACTCTGTCAGTATGTGTTGCTGCTTACAATTTCTAATGAAATGTTGTGACGATGTTTTATTAAATATTGTATCGAAAGGATCATTGGTTGATAAGTGTCTTATTTATCACATGTGGGTGATCGCGCAACAAATATGTTTGTATATATATATATATATATATATATATATATATATATATATATATATATTTTATAAATGCTGTACAATGATAAAGTGAAATTAATTATTACGTAGTGACACATTCACCTATCTACGTAAGCATAGCGTGCACAAGTACACATATACATAAGTAAGCATGTGCGCAAATATCAGCGTAAACTAATCAGTATAAGCTAGCATCCCAATCGAGGGAATCGGAGAAAATATAATTTATTATGGCATGAAATTTTATAAAATTTTCGTACTAAAAATATTGGCACAAAACAGTCTACCTTAGTCAGAAACATGAAAACGATTTTTCTACAACGGTTCCCTAGTACAGAATATTTCCAGAAGCACGCGAGGCTTAGGTGCAGTTGTTATAATATACTCTAGAGCATAAGAGATGAGATGATAATTCGCACTACACTAGCCTACCAAGAGTATTTTTGGACGTGACGAAGAAAGAAACATGAATGTCCTATAAGGGTGTCATATTAGGAAAAAAATCCCATTATCTTTGAAATATGGCGCAAAATGCCTGCAATTGATGAATATACATAGGTACCACATTTTGCATGTACAAGACATTTAAGCTTTGGATTGCCTTACAATAATAAAATGAAATGATGTGTTGGGTAGTGTTAGAATTTGGGAGTGAAAAAAAAGTCTGGTATTTATAATTTATATACCAGTTGCTTGTCCAGTGCACACAGGTGTATTGTGCACACATGCACACCCATATAAGTACACACATATACAAGTAAGCATGTTTGCAAACCACAGCGTATAGGCGATCAAATCATAATACCTACGCATACTTCAAGACTGTTGTGTGATGTCTTGAATTATAAAAATGAGCAAGGGAGAGTATTAAGCAATGGAGATACCAGGCAAAGTGAGACTCGTCAATACGTGTTCAGTGTGTTCTGTAACTAAGAATTATCGTTGAGACGATAGATGACGAATTATTTTGGCTTTAAATTCTCTCGGTCTTTGAGGGATTTTCATACTCAGGGGAAGTTTGTTCCACAGTAGGGCACCTGATATTGACAGAGCCTTCTGCCCTATGTGAGATGAACGATAGTTGACTAAAGCCCGCGCCACACCTTGCATTACGTCAATGCTACTTGTAACTGTATTGGTGTCGTAGAACAACCGCTGCTGACTGACGGGCTTCTGCAAGCAGTGCTTCCACTTTAGGGTAAAATACCCCATTTTAGGGTAATCAGACACTGTCTAGGGTAGAGTTTAGGGTAACGCAAAATTCTATGATTTTTAGGGTAATTCTACTTCAATCAGGGTAGCACAGCAAAATTATAGGGTATAGCCGGTTTCCATTACCAATATCAAGTTTGCTCTCCTAAGTACCTTATAAGGTACTTTGTGGAAGTACTCTACCGGAATGTTAATGAAAATGTTCAATAAGAGTCAAATTTGGAACAAACGCAAAGCTCAACCGAACTTGCTTTCAATTTATTCTTTACTGCACCCTACGATAAGGCTCAAATTGCTGTGCACATCGCTGCAAATCTCCCAGCTGGCAGCTGTGATCTCTCCTTAGTAGTAATATGTTGCCAGATCTGCTCAAATAAATAATACCTTGGTTTATTAAAATTACACTAATTAAAGTGGTAGGCAACTTGATATAATGTTTAGAAATCTATATTTGATAGCCTTACGTCAACTAACTCGTAAACGCATCGAGATTTACACCAATACATCGGTCATCGTCGTTTAGTGGAATTGAACAACTATATAACGTGGAAACAACGACACCGCTCGAGCCGAGCCGACTTCGAGGGCAGAATTCAGGGTTGCCAGATTGGCCATTTCATAACCAATTTATCCAAAATTGGTCATTTTTTAAACGCCGTGGCAATGAGAAAAATCACTTGGCCATTTTTACCAATATGGCCATTTTTTTTACCTTGTGGCCATGAAATATTCCATTCAATCATGTTTTCCAAAATGGAGCGTTGAACGAACCAAGATACTGCAACGTAATACGAATTATCGAAGCTTGAACGAATCTTGTTCAATCTTCGATTAGGCGCGTTTGTAACGCAGCAGTTGCAGCCCTGCAGGGCAATGCGCATTGCGCAAATAGTTTTGTTTCAGTAGAGAGCAATTAACTCTGCAAGGTGCATCACATGCAGTAGTGCATTGTGACAGATAAGATTTGGTTACTTGCGTTGCAGTAAAATGGATTCTCCGTCCGATCAAGCTGCTACACCACCAAGGAAGAAAAGCAAACTTTCATCGTCTGTTAAGCCCTACACACAAAAATGGAAGGAAGGATGGAGAAGCGAACCACTGTTTCGAGGCTGGTTAGAAAAATCTCAGTGTTCTACCTCAACTAAAGATATGGCATACTGTACCATATGCTCATCTACCATTACGTGTGGTAAATCTGAGATTACGCGTCATGCAAACAGTCAACGCCCTCAAAATCTCTCAATGCAGAGAAGGAAAACTCAAACTTTAACTTGCTTCATCTTGTCAAACGATCCAATTGACAAGTCAGCCAGAAAAATTGAATTGCGGATTTGTGCATATCTTTCTGAGCATAATTTGCCTATTTCGTTAAGTGACTCATTGCTGCAACTGCTGAAACAAATGTTTCCAGATAATGAAGCATTAAAGAAAGTAAGCTTAGGGAAACAAAGAGCTTCGAACATTATTAGACAATGTTTCGGTAAACATCTACTAAGTGATCTTGTCGTTGTCCTTAATGAACGTTTATTTTCTGTAATAATTGCTGAAACAACTGATCGCAGTACCGCTAAACAGCTTGGAGTCATCGTGCAATATTGGAGTGAGGGTGCAATCAAGAGCTCCTTTGTTGATCTTGTTGAAATACAGGATAGCACAGCCACTGGATTGTTTACTACACTCAAAAAATGTTTCAGTGATAAAAATATTAAATTGAGCAACATTGTAGGGTTTTGTTCTGACACGACTAACGTAATGATGGGATCCAAACATTGTGTTGCTTCTTTATTAAATAAAGAATTGCCAAATGTTCATGTTGTAAAATGTTCGTGCCATTTAATTCATTTATGTGCATCATATGCTTGTCTAAAATTACCTAAATCTATCGAGGATCTTTGCCGTAATGTGTTTAACTATTTCCGTCTAAGCTCGAAAAGACAAATTTCATATCAAGAATTTCAAACTTTTGTCGGAATAGAACCACATAAAATTTTGGCGCCTGGTCAGACACGATGGTTGTCACTAGAGTAGTGTGTTAACCGTCTATTGGAGCAGTGGGATGCTTTGAAATTATGTTTCACAGAAGTAGCGTTTAGTGATCCCACTAATACTAATGATACAATCATACAAACCTTAAATGATTCTTTTTCTTTGGCATATATAGAGTTTCTTTCATACAGTCTTAGCCGCTTTAATAAGTTCAATAAACACCTTCAGTCAGAACTGCCTGCACTATACAGCCACAAAAAGGATGTGTGTGACTTAATAAGAAGTATCTGTTCAGATTTAATGCGCGTGTCTTATGTGAGGCAGTGTGAAATCACAGCACTACAACCATCTGATGCTCTCTTCACCGCGTCTATGGTGACAGATGAAAGTATATACCTTGGCGTCGCGGCCACTGAAACTCTAAACGATCTGAAAAGCAGTGCAACAACAGATGAACTGGCGATATTTTACAGGAACTGTAAAGCGTTTTTAATAGAAACTGTTAGACATATCCAAGCTAGGTTTACTCTTGAAGATCCTTTGTACGATGTGATTCAGTTCTTGAATCCTGCCAACGCTATTCAGCTCCAACCGCCGTCAATACCAAATGTTTTGATATTCTGCCGCAATTGTTGACTTTTGCCAACAAGAATGAGACCGACGCAGAATATAGAAAACATTGTTTAATGCCTGGAATTTCAACTGATATGTCCTGTCAGGAGTATTGGAACATTATATCGAAAGCAAAGAATGCTGCGGATCTGCCATGCTTTCCTAACCTATCTGTTGTTTCTACTCTTTTGGCACTACCATTTAGCAATGCGTCTGTCGAGCGTTTCTTCAGTAAATTAAATCTAATCAAAACTGATAACAGAGCTTCCCTAAAAAACGAGACTCTGTGTGGCCTATTGCACATGATATACCATCTTAAGAATTTAGGAGCAACATCCGATTCAATGCCGATTGGTTCCAATTTGATCGCTTCCGTAGAAAAAGTCAGACGCCACGCTACTTGTGCTGAACTTTAAAATTTGTCATCACGTAAAGGTAACTTGATACAGTTTTATCTAGCTCTTATTTTCGTCTTTATAAATTGGCAGTACACTTGTTAATATAATCAGACTTGTTCGTGTTGTTGTTGTCACGGAATCGCGTTGTTTGCAATGGATGTTATTGATTTTTTATGTGAATATGTGCCTGTCAAATCACTTTGTAATGAGTGGAGGTTGGTGGGATGCACAAGTTGGACCCTCGTTTCACATTCTTGTAACTACTACAGTGTGGTAAATCTGAGTGAGGCTGAAACTTGTCTTTTTAGTGTTAAGTTGCATTCAAATTAAATTAAGTGAATTCACATAATGAGAAAGTATATTATACGATATATCCGTTGAGTCTCTAGCAATATGGGGATACATATCTTATGAATATATGATTGGTAGGATACATACATATGTACAGATACAAATACATTTACGTTTGTCTAATTGAGCTAGTTAATTCAATAAGTTTTACTTGATTTACCTTCTTTATGTTAACAACACAAAAAATACGAGAAAACTACCTTCTTAAGCATTGTTATCTAGCTCGACACTCTTATGCGATTAGAGTTTATCTCTTGGCGATGATCAAGCGAAATTCCTTATATAAGTTACATAGTATTTTCGATGTACTGAACAGTTCTCGACTTTCTAAGAGGAAAATTGTTGGTTAAGTGAAAATATAGATATTAGAAGTTAATAAAAAGCAAATTCCTCTAGTTTGTTCGCAAAAATTGTGAATCGATGTTTGTGCTGCTGTTCAAAATTGTTTCCATAAATAAATGTTTCGAGTGTTACTTTGCCTTTCATTTCCTCTTACTATGTCTTTGCTTCTCTCTGCTATTCAGGAGTAGATCGCTTGGCATCGTAACGGTACTTAACGCATATTGAACAGCTTGTAATTAGGTCATCAAACACAAAAGATAAAGAACAGAGAGCCACATAAAAAGTTGCACTTATCGTGACACATCTGACTCCGAAAAGTCAAAGAATTTCATTTGCAAATAGCGCACGAACCCTGTTGTTGTGTCATTTCTTCACATAGAAACATAGAAGCCTTGAACATTTTAATGCAATAACAGCAGTGGGCTTATTTGACATTTTAGGGTAATTTAATCATTTTTAGGGTAATCTGGCACAAAGTTTTAGGGTAGGAACTTTCTCACCCGTGGAAGCCCTGTCTGCAAGAGCGCGCGGTGTCGCGACAATCAGTTGCCCATCTGCTTTGAGAGGGAGAGGATGTCTGATGATGTGCTGTGCGAGGCAGCTGCGCTCTGGAGCGTAGTAGCTGTGTGTGCCGCAAAGAAAAAACTACAAAAAAAACGCAGGAGTGGGTGGTGCAAAATGTTAGCACCACCTATGTTAGATGTTATTCCACCCTCCGATGATGAAGCGCAGATAGATGAAGGTGCAACGTCATCTCCCTAGATAAAAAAGGCGAAAGAATTGACAATGTTTCTGTCATATATAATTATATCAATGATAGGTCTTTTTGTTGTTGCTCCTATTAACAATCTCGCGCATTAAGACCCTATGATTTCTAAAAGCTTATTTGAATGTTTTGAAAAGTTTAATCGAACATCAATCACAATTTCGCAGCATATACGATATGATCTAATTCATGTAGTTCAGCATCACTAGTGTGAATGGACAAATTTTTAACACGAGCGTGGAATAGGTGGAGACTGATACAGAATGAGCACGATAAAGACTCCCCAAGTACTGTGTGACAGGACATACTTTGGGCTAAAATTGTTTATTCCCATAAATAAAACTCTCTCATTAATAGTTCCTTTTTCGAACAGAAGTTTTGACCTGGAATTCACGTAAAAATGCCCTCATAGCTGATTATGCCAAAATTTTAAAAATAATATAACAAACGTGTTACATACCTACGTACTAATAAAGAATTGATGAGCTTTAACGGAAATTTCAACACTCAGGTTATCAAGATACAATCATATTTTTTACAATATCAACAAATTACAGAAATTCTATCTTGAACCATATAATATCAAAAGCATCGTCAACATTGCAATTACCTCACCTTTTCTAAAATGATATTAGTGTCAATGTACAGGTAAGAAAAATATAAACTTACGGATTGGTGCTCGGTAGTTTCAGCATCTAAATTTGAAGTTGAGGCTCGAATGGTGTCTCCCTCTGCCAAAAAGTACAGCTCCTTAAAACACCAAAGTTTGGGATTGTAGACTTCTTCTGTCCCAACACCAGACTTCTTGGACGCCTTCATCGCAGCCATTTCTCTGTGGAACTGAGTTTTTAGGGTGTGGATCTTTTTCATAATGTCTGCGTGTCGCACAATACAATTCACAGCAGCCAACTTTTCTCGCACGCTTTCGCAGCTTGCACTTTTTAAGTTCCTCATTTTCAAAGAGGCATTCCGTACGCAATGCCTCTTTGAAACACACTGACTCTGTCGAGTGCGCCGTCGTCCAGCTACATGAATCAGGCCGGCTGAACTTTCGTTCCTGATGCAGCCGAGCGGCTGAGAGAGCTCTGGGCAACTCGTCGGTGCGGCATGGAGCACTCGAAGTTGCAAGGTGTGGCGGTGCCTTAAGTCTACCTGCTCTACCATGGGAACGACGGAGAGACAGTGCGCTCCAGACAGTCTTGAGGGTTGGATGTATGTCTTGGCTGCTCTGTCGTCATGTTCTCATGCGTAATCTCAATCCAAAAAGTCTTTCCTGATCTGGAAAAGTGGCTGAAGGCTAAAGTTTTCACATTGATAGATTTATTGAAAGCAAAGCGTCAGTCTGATTGTATTTATTACGGCTGTAAATATAATTTTTTTATCAAGAACTATCGCTGAAATGATTTTCGATCTAATTCAAAAGTAATTACCTCTAACAATAGTAACACAAATTGTTCCCTGTCATGCTATTATTAACACAAGATGGCTCGTGATAGGACTTAGACTGATATAATTTTTTTACTTATTTCTATTTCCTGTTATCAGACTCTATCGCGCATATTTCATTTATTATGGTCTTTATATACATCTGCTGGGCAAGTTATATTTCGTTATTCCTTAGTTTGGGCATTAACAATAACGTCATAAAAGAAGCTATATCTGCGCGAAGTTTTATTGATTTGCCTCCATTCCTTATTCAACCAATTGACACATTCGTTTCTGCCAAGGCACTTGGCCTTCGTTTAAGAAGTAATTCTTGAATTCTCCACGAATACGTTGATATCTTATGCCGGCCTCCGTGAAATAGTTTACAGGTTAAAAATAGCATCTTCTTTTTTGCCCGTACCTTGAATTACATTTCGACATCCTCACTCAGTCACTGTTATCTCCAGGGTTGCCGACTTTTTTTTCTGATTGAATAAAACCTCCATGAAAACGTACCAAAAATTGTTAAAGTGTACCAAATATATTAAACTATCAATAAAACGAAAATTTTAGGGTTTTACCTACTTTTCCTGTTTGGATGAAATTTTTTCCTCCTCTTCTTCCTTCATCTGCCAATTTTTTTTAATTCATTTGTTAACTAAGCTACCGTGATGGTTCCAATTTGTGCAATCTATGTTCTCTAACGTAAATTTTGATCGCATTCGTGCATTTAGTCTTGCTCATTTTAACGAAATCCTGTTTTTTGTTTTTATGTAGTTAAGGTCAAAAAGTTCTCTAGCTGCAGCAAAATAAAGCGGTATTGACAAAAGCTGTAATTTACTCGGGAAGCAGCGAGTAACAAAGCTGCGTACCAGAATTTTTCAGACACAATTTCTGTCTTGAAAGGAGCATCTTAAACAAACAGTTCTCGCCACTTCATCTTTATCTTTTCATGCTGCTCTTCTCTCACGAAATTGGAGAAATGCATTGAATATGGTGTTATTGAATTACATTTATTAAGATCTTTCAATCCAAACTCTTCTAGTTTTTTGGTACATATTTTGTTGACATTTCCCAGGAGAATGCTTTGTGCAGCAGCATCAAAATAAATCTCATTTATATTGAAATAGTTTGTGGGGTTGCCTACATTTATTTTGCAATTATTGTCATTCGAAATCAATAGATCCCTTTTTATGAAGTTGCCCATAATAAAATTCTCACTCAAGAAAAATTAAAATTCATTTTTGTAAGGGGAACTTGTACATTTTCTGAACGCACCAATTTCGGCACCCTGGGCATCTCACCCTCCGTCTAAACGCAAGTGGGGAAGCTTGAGCGGGTGAGAGGGGTAGGGTGGGGGCGTCACCCTAGGGAAGTCACCCTCCGTGTAAACCCAGCTTAAATGACGAAATATGAAGCTGAAAATTTCTCTGGTTAAATTTCTTACGACAGGAAACAAGGGCAACAAATGCTGGAGTGTGTCCGATTCACTTCGCTTTCTTGGGACACCCTAAAATAAAATGAATTTCATTTTTTACTAATAATAACGAGAAGGTACTTAGCTAGTAGCTATATTTTGATAGGAGTTCCGTATATAGAGCAAATAAATTAGAAAACAGAAAAGTGCAGAACATTTGTATTGCCTATATGACGCATAAAGAAAAACCATGCATATGCTCCTGTAATATATGATATTCCTCTGCTTTTCGTTATTCCTCTCCTATGATTTTAATACTGGTTCGTGATCTCGATGTGACAATGTCTATGCACTGTAATGACGATCAACGTTGCCTCTCAAAAATGTTTCAGCCAATCATCGACTTGTTGCAACGAACTTCTCTTTGTTTTTTCCATCTCATTCGATTTCATTACGACGTTGAAGAAGTCATCTTCGTCATCTACGTCCTCGGCACTGCTCCCCTAAGCTGAAATACCATTTTCCGATCTGCCATTAAGATGGGCGATTAGTTTGTTGTTATTACCTCCACTCTTTGCACTTTGTTTAGCCATTTTAGCTTAAAATGTGGATGCAGAGAGGACGCAAAGATAAAATCGTCGATTTGAAGTGCATTGGCAAATCGCATCATCTAGCTATGTAAATTTGCCGTATAACACATAATTCTACACTGACAACTCACATCATTCCTAATAACATATGTTATATAATGAGTTACATTAAAATATACGTATATACTGTAAGCAAAGTGTATGTGTTTCACTGTATCGCCTAATGCTAATAATAAACAGTTGCCAGATGGGTTGTACCCTGTACGGTTTAGTTTCAAACGAGAATGAAACGCGTATTGAACTTTATTGAAGTTATTTTGCAAATTTAATTGACATCGTGATGTTGCGGTTGCGAGTTGTGGCCTGACACGTCGAAAATTGTTGCGATCGCAACAGGTTCGCAACTTTCCAAAAATTATTGCGGCGCAACCGGTTGCAACCGTAACAGAAAAAGTTGCGATCGCAATTGCGGCCGCAACTTGTTGCGGCGCAGCTGCCCAAAACTGCGGATAGTTGAGAACACTCTCGTTGGGGCGCGCTTGTATTGGCGTATTTTGTATTGGCATATTGGCATAACTTTTCCAACTAAGAACTTGATACTAACTTTCTATTTCTGCAGTAACGCTTTGAGGAAACCTAATAATGCTTATAATTAAAGCTGTGCCAATATACACATGCATATATGGACGCGTATGTGAAATTGTCAGCGCTTAAAATATGCGGCTTCAGGTTAGATATATGCGATTGCGGAGTGTCGTATGCACAGTACTCGCAATTAGATGCAAGCAATATGCGACTGCTGAATGAAGGGCTTCAGTTAGTTGGATATTGTGCGATATATCAAATATTGAACCGTAAAGTAATGATTCTTTACGATAGTCTTCAATATTTAAAATATCATGCATTTGCTGCTAATGAAGAAAGCCTGAAAATATTCACTGGATGCCATGCAAAAATCGATGCGCAGCGATGGGATTCGAACCCGCGAAACCTTGACAGAAGGGAACTTAGTCAAAGCGAGCTACCAGCTTTCTTTGATTTTATCGTAGATGAAATTGGTTAATTTTAGTTAACTTTATGCGGAACCAAAAGGATTATCTTCGTTATTGATAAAGATGAAGTCTCAGCCGATATTTGGACAAAAACAGTGTAGACTCTTATAATGTTTCACGATAAACGAACAGTTTTCCCGCAATAAGTACTGTACAGATTTCCGTCCACAGAGTCATATTCTGGGAATTCATTCATGAAAGTATCATTCCTTACACTTGGGGTACTTTGCGCATGGTGTAACTACTGAATAATGATAATCATTAGAATAGTATAAGAAATTTGTTCACTTCTTCAATCATCTACATATTATGAAATATATCGCTATATTTCAATTCGAAAATTAATAAAAAAATTAGAAAATAATTATCATAATTTCCTCTACGTAATCCCTCTCATTTCGGAGATCCCAGAATACCAAACATTCGCATTAGGTTTTTAATAACGAAGTATTGCAGGAATATTCAAATCAGTATATAATCTCTAAATGTCAATTGCAGCTCTAAGTCCAGAAAGCGAAATCACTATAATGATGCAAACTTTGGGAATTCGTTGGATTTCTGGAATTACAGGGATTACTTTGCTGAGCTTCTTCTCATTTTTTAATGAACAGGCAGAGCACAACAGAGGTATTTATTATTCCTTCACTAAATGCATATGTTTCGGAAATTGATACAAATTTCACAGTTGTATTTTCACTTGAACATTTTTGTACGTATAGGTAGGCCTATGTGTAGAAGAGAGAAAGAAAACTATCACTAGATGTACAAAACTATCACGCCATAAAAGTCTTAAAAACTTGAAACTGCATTAATTTCAGTTCGGACACCTCTATTGTATTTTATTGATGAACCATACTTCACAACTGAAGAACAGGTCAAGAAGGTAACCTGGGGATCAGGTACTGACGACAGACAGTGCACCGGGTAAAACTTATGATGTTGCTTGCAACCGAGAGTATTTGTGCGAGAGGTCCCACCAATGTACAAAATTTCTGGATTAAGGAACATATTTGCAGTTTTACATTAAAAACAGGAGAATCAAATTGTACCACTCGCATGACACCATATGTGCAATGATATTGTGCATATGCAAAAATCACTTTGCATATTACATCTGTTATAGTGTACATGCGTAATTGCAAATGTGATTTTGCATATGCACAAGATAGTTTTTTGCATTGCTTAAAACATTCTGCATATCTCTTCGAGTGCATATATGCAAGTTATGCATTGGCACAGCTCTACTTATAATATGGCCTCACGAAAGTCTACATGAGTAAGAAAAACATGAAAATGATCATTCTCAACTGAGAAAAAAATATGTCGCCTCCGGGATTCGAAGAGGCACGATGTAGGATGAGCGCTAGAACGACATGGATATGGACCAGCATTCGAACAGCACATCATAAGTTAGGTGAGGGCGGCATTTGCGAGCGCGGATTATCGGGCAAGGAGAAGGTGGAGAAACCTTGTGCTCTCTGTCATCCCCCAGGGAGCGTATGACAGTTTTGTTATACACTCAGACTTGAAGAATGAATCGATCTTTATAATGATATCAATTTCAAATTTTTAGGTGCAATAGTTCAGGAATTATAACGTTGCCAAAATGAGCCTTAAAGAGAAAATCGGTCGGCCATTCAGAGGGTCTGAAAACATCTTTCCATACCTTCCCAGGGAGCGTATGACAGTTTTATTATACACTCAGACTTGGAGAATAAATCGATCTTTACAATGAGACTAATTTCAAGTTTTTAAGTGAAATAGTTCAGGAATTATAACGTTGTCAAAATGAGCCTTATAGAGAAAATCGGCCGACCATTGACGGGCGACGAGAAGCCCTCTTCCTCCCCCCCCACAGGGGCGTAAAAAATTTTTTATTACATAAATATGTTGTTCTCGTCACGCCCATTAATTTGGTACTAATTTCAAGATTGCACGTCTTATAGTTTAGAAAAAACCCTTTTTGTCAGGGTAATTCGCGAAGGATCTTCGATGGGTTCTCTAAAATGGCTAGCCGGTAAAAAATCAAGTTATAGTCTAAGAATAACAACAAATATTTTAGGGGTCTTAATCTCTTGATATTCCCTATAATAACAGACAGACATGGATTCGTGAAATCAAATAAAAATAGGGTGATAGATTGGTATCGGTTAAAAGTAACAAATAGCTACAAAATTTCTACACTAAGATTACAGATGAACCTAATTGTGGCGTCGTAATTAAATGCATAATACTTAGAGTGAGGTCTTCGCCGTAAGGATTGTAAGAAAATAAACAAAATTAACTAAAACAAGTATAAATATTTCCCCTTACGAAAGTTTGAAACGGCAACCTAAAGGTACAGTGAGCAAATTTAAGGCAAACGGTCGATCATTTACTTATAGTTTAAGAGTTTACAACGAAACGAAGCAGTGCGTCATGTTTTAAAACAGAGATAAAAAATGATGTGACAAGTCATTTACCTTGAATTCTTTACTAATTTGAAATCTTTTCAAGTGCTGGAGGAAGCTTATTCTACGAAAAACCTTCAGATATTGAGAGAGCTTTTGCCCTAGGTCAGATCCCGTCCACACTATCAATCTTTTGAACGAAGTTCGTGTTTTTCGGCAGTCCGCGAACACGAACACGAACTTTCCATCAAACAGCGAACACTCGCTTGTTTATGTATTGTGGAAGTTGGTTTTGCGAGTGAATTACTTGGTTTCTATGTTTTTTTTTTCTATTTTATCGATTTAATTATGTTTTTGATGCAAATTAAGTCAATTGTAGGGTGGCACGGACATTTATTTACCAAAATGAATTTCGTTACGTTGTTATTTAATTTTATTCAGATGTGGCTGAGTATGTAAGTAGGTTTGGATTTTTTGATGTGAATATAATTGAAATATTACCGGTCTGAACTGAAACTGAACATGCATGATGCATAAAATTATCAAAGTTCAGTGTATTTTGATATCTAAATAAAATTTTGGATATATTTCAGTAGTACTTCAACAATGGTAGCTACTTATATGATGATAAAATTGCCACAAAAATTCATTTGCACAATATGTGGCCTTTATTGTATTTCTTGGTAAAAAAATTTTTATTTTAATAAAATACTTTATTTCTCTTATAGCCTGATGCTTACATTAGAATCAAGTCCCCAGATTAGAAATTGTATTATAAAAAAATTATCAGGGAGAAATATGCAATCTTTTACCAATTTATGGTTGTAGTTTTAAATAAGCATAATTGCAACTTATTTTAAAAATTTACCTGTCCTGGTGACCCAATTAGTTGCTAAATAAGTTATAGCTGTATTTAGAGTCAATTACATATATGTTTAGACTTAACAGTTTAGATATTTATATGAGAAAGCATTGGAAAACTCTTCTAATTCATGTTTCTCTTTGCATTTTTAAAAAACTGCATGCTGTGACTCGTTAGGCTTCTAAAAAATTAACTGCTTTTGCTTGTGGATCTAAAAGTGGATTGCTTTAATTTAAGCTTTTTCCAAAAGTATGATAATAGCTAATTCTATTTAAATCTGGCTTAACTAACATCCTTTACTTTAGGTAATGTACTGTTTTCATTTGTTATATCATGAATGTGGCCCTATGAAAAGTTGGATAAATCATCTGTTCTAAACTATTATGCCTCAAATTTAATTCAAAAAATTCTATCTATCTACAAAAGTAAATTCATCCAACATGCCATTCCTAATGTTAAAGTGTATGCTGTAGTATAAGCATCAATTATCATTATATTGAATTGATGTATGTTTGTTCAGACTTTGCTGTAACAGTAATAATTAACATTTAGGGGCTGTTCCTTTAACTCTCATGTGTCATAGGAACAGTCTATGAAATTAAACCAAATGTTTTATCCCTTTTTCTGCTTTTTTTTTCATATAGTTTTCAAACATGTTGCTATTTTGCATAAAAGACGTTTTTATAGGAGAATCAATAATAGAAAAATGGTAAATGTGTAGCGTTGGTCAGTAATCGATTTTCCACTTTTCAGTGTCTAATCGTAGTTAGTTAGATCGATATAAACAAGTTTTCTTCTATGCACTTTCCGTCGTAAATGAATATTTTACAAGTTATAGCGGTAAATTACTGACCGCAACTCCAGTGTTTGAAGCGGGAACTAATTCAAACAGCACGTCGGACGGCAACACTGCAATGCCGTCTCGCTTCTAGTTCGATCGTCATCAAAGACGAAACCAAACCTACCGCTATACCTCGTTAAATACTCATTTGACGAAAAAAGTGTATAGAAGAAAAGTTGTTTATTTCGATGTTATTACCATGATTCAAGCAACAAAAATTTGAAAATCGATGAGTAGCTGTTTATTTGAGCGCATTCGTCATCAAAGACGAAACTAAACTTACCACCATAACTCGTTAAATACTCATTTACGACGGAAAGTGCATAGAAGAAAACTTGTTTATTTCGATCTAATTAACTACGTTTAGGCACTGAAAACTCCAAAATCGATTACTGACCAACGCTACACATTTACCGAAAAAATTATTTTAAATGAAAAAGGCAGTTTTCTTGCTTCTATAGTGCTTCAGAGCATATCTCAAGCGTTGGCGACTCAATGTCATTAGGTGTCTCAACTATGGAACTGCAGAGCGGGGTCTTCAGAATTTTCGACAATAGTTAGTATTTCATTGCATTGTAAAATTTTCCTTCTAACTTCATTCATGACTATTGAGGTTAGTGAGATTAGTATGTATGGAAGCATTATTTAAAAAAAATAGTCCATAAGTATTTAGTTCTCATGGCATATAACAATAAAAAATAAGAAGTGAAAAAGTGTGAAATAAAATAAATTTTTCCATTTATTTCTGAAATAAAATTTTGGTACCTCAACAACCCAGCCTGCTATGCAGGTTGTAAATTGGATACATTTTTTTCTTAATCAATATTATTTGTTACAAATACTATGGAAATGATTATCAACTTTTAACATCCTGTGACAGTTCCAGTGCTTTAAATTTGGCAAAATTCTAGCTCTGTCACATCTCTCCACAAAAACTACTTTGATGAGCTTCATCTATGTTTGATTGAAATTTTACAAAATTAAACTTTAAATTGCACCAGTGTGTTATTCTAATATGCAAACTTGTTCCTAATTTTTTAGAGTTTCTATCATTTTTAGAAGGCCACCTATGGTTAATTACCTAATTATTTTCTTCTCTTCCGTCAGGTTGAGAGCCCATTGCCACCCAAGTCCTCAAGTCCATTGCCACCCAAGAAACAATTGAAATCATTGAAGACTATCCACGGGCCTTCCTCGAATTGGTTACCTTCCCTACAAGTCGTTACAAAGGCCCTGCCTTCAAGTTCGAGCACCTCTGAATCCCTACCACCATCAGTATGGTCTTTTTCTCTGGTGGTCTTTTTCTCCCAACACAAGTCTCTAAACAGACTTGTGTTGGGTATGTTTTTGGTTAGACTCTACATGAATTGAAAAGTGAAGGTTAAGAATTTTTAAGAGAATGAAGCAGGATGCCCTTTCTTCATTGTGTCATAATAATTTGGCTGTTGTGTAATTTTTTGTTGAATATAATTCCACAAAGGAAATTTTTCACCTGATGAACATAAGCCATTCATACTCGCATAGTAAACCATTTTGTTGCCATTAGCATCCTGATGCCCTTGAACAAAATGTACGTAAGTATTCACTTTGGTAGTACAGATGTAAATCAATTGTGTATGAAGTATTAAAAAAAATTTCCTGCAATGCTTAAAATGATGTTGAGATAATGAAATGTGTGAAGTGCTGGATTGATGAAATTCTAGTCTTTTTATATCTTGCAAATGATGTGCTTGAGCAGTAATTACAAATTATACTTTCGTTATGCTACATTATATGCTAGTTATACTTTTGTTATGCCCAGTTATGATTATTTAACAATACAATACCAAAGGGTACTTAAACATTGCTTTAATATACTTTTTATATTAGTCACTGACAAGACAAATTATCTGTATTAGATATGTGGTATATAAATGCCATAATTCTAAAAAATATTTTTCCATTGAGCTAAATTCTCTCCACTTATTTACCAGAATGCTAGTTATGTTGTATAGTGATGATTTACACTACATTTGTGTCCATACAGGAGACGTAGAAATTAAGCATGTGTGTAACTTAATTCAAGCTGAAGTAAACCCTACCATTTGATACCCGAGAATTGGTCAAGGCTGTGTTAAAAATCCATCATTTCAACTACGATCTTCTACAATATGATGGCTGTGAGCAAATCTCAAACTTCATAAATGTTTTTCAGTCTAGCTCCTTCCTTCCAATCATCACGAAACCTACACGTGTTGCTTCTGAATCGGCTACGTTACTCGATAATATTTTTATGTTAGATCCGACTGATTTTCTTACCGGAATAATAATTTCTGACTTATCTGACCATTTCCCGGTGTTTCTCATCAAGAAAAATGTCTATAATCCTTGTACCAGCCCACAGGCTGATACTTATTCATTTCGTTGTGTAAACGAATACAACTTGGGAACAATGCGAACTGTTCTAGAAGAATTAATGCCATCATTAGACGTCTATGAACGGCACAATAATGCGATTAACATTGATAAAGCAATACTAAATTTAACTGAAATTATAACGACCGCATATAACCAGTGTTGTCCAATAATCACCCGCACAATTACGCCGAAAAATAGACAAAAGCCCTGGATTACTGAAGATATCGTGATCAATATAAAGAAACGTCAAGCGTACCTAGCCTTACTATACGAAGGGCGAATATCTAAAGTAACGTATAACAGATTTAGGAATCATGTGACAAATCAAATACGAACCTCAAAACGAGACTACTTCACGCGCAAATTTACTGAATACAAAACTGATATTAAAAAAACTTGGCGCCTGCTTAATTCATGCTATAAACCGAATAATAATACTACGAAAACAATTGAGTCCGTCGTTCACGAAAATGTAAAATACCACGAGAAAAAAGATATTGCAACTGTGTTTAACAACTTTTTTGTAAACATAGGAAAAAATATAGCCGATAGTGTCTTCAGTGAACCCAGAGACCACTTGCAATACATGGACAATGTCCGTGAACCTAACTCTTTTTTTTTCACGCCAACTAATCCCTCCGATGTAATTACGTGCATAAACAACTTGAAAAATAAATCAAGTGGATTGAAAAATTTTTCGGCTAAAGTTCTTAAGGCTATAGCTGATATAATAGCACCGTGCATATCTTATATTGTCAACCAATCCCTTTCTCAAGGTATCTTCCCCAATTCTTTCAAAATTGCGAGAGTCACCCCTATTTTTAAAAATGGTGATAAAAACTGCATTAACAATTATAGACCTATCTCTGTACTACCAATTATTAGCAAAATATTCGAGAAAATTGTGTATAAAAAAGTGTATTCGTATTTTGAACAAAAATCTTTCCTCTACGACAAACAATACGGTTTTCGTTCTAAGAAATCTACGACACAAGCTGTATTAAATCATTTGCAATACCTTTATTCTAATATAGATGAAGGAAAGCTTGTTTTCTCCGTATTTCTTGACTTTCGAAAAGCATTCGATTGTGTGGACCATAACGTATTACTCTCGAAACTTAATTGTTATGGCATTCGAGGGGCTGCCCACGATTGGTTTAGATCATACTTAGCAAATCGGAAACACCACGTTGTCATTGACGACGCAAAATCAGACCCACAGACAATTAGCCATGGGGTTCCACAAGGATCTGTCCTTGGGCCTCACCTATTTCTAATTTTTATCAATGATATCATTAAATCTACATCATTCTTCGAATTCATACTTTTTGCCGATGACAGTACCCTTTCTGCGGTCCTTCCAGACCAAAATCCCGCTAGGATGGCGGAGCGTATAAATAATGAACTTCATAAGGTTTCATTGTGGCTTAAAGCTAATAAAATAAGCCTTAATATCGATAAAACATAATATATTATATTCTCTTACAAGAAAAATATATCTCTCCCACGCATTCAAATTGGCGAAGGGGAAATCGAAGAAACCAACTCAAGTAAATTCCTCGGCATCATAATAGACAAACATCTAACCTTTAAAGAGCACATCGCTCATATTAGTTCTAAATTATCAAAATCTATCGGAATCCTATATAAAGTTAAGAATTTCCTGCCTGAAACAGCCTTACAAATGCTCTACCGAACGCTCATTTCACCATACTTGCAATACGGAATAGAAGCATGGCACGGAACTGATAAAAATAAAACCAAAAAAATTTTTACCCTGCAAAAAAGAGCCATACGAGCGGTAAAGAATCTAGAATATAATGCTCACACAAATGACTCATTCAAAAATTTACGATTACTTAAGCTCTCGGATCTCTACAAAATCTTCATTTGCAATTTCATTTACAAAACATTAACAAATGATGGCGACAATAGCCTAAAACAACTATTAACTGCGCAAACTGGTCATCACGACCATTTAACCCGAAATAGAAGTAAATTCATGCTTCCTTATTACTCAAAGGCTCGGTCACAACACAGTATCCTCTTCGTTGGAACTAAAACTTGGAACTCAATACCTGCGGAGATCCGTGAAAGTAATTCTTATAAGGTATTCAAAAAAGTCTTGAGTCTCACTTCCTATCAGATTACTAGTCGTGTAAGATCACAGAGTCAAACCTTGTCCCCTACATAACTGGTCCTAATAATGTAATTTGCCTTGGTTAATTTCGCCGATCTTCAGTCTGTTCTTGAATCGTTTGTCGAATATACTGTTAAATCTAATCCATATGAACTATATTGTGAAATTAAGTATCTAATTTCGAGTTAATTATCTCATTGATCAGTCTAATGCGTCTCTATTTTAAGTGAATTAGGTTAAATATTATTGTACTCCTAAGACTAACCTTGATGGTAGGATGCTCTAGAAGTCACTGAACTTATTCGGGCCCACAGGTAGCTATACTCAAATTTGACCATTGTACTAGACTTAAGAAACATTTTATCTCTGTATCACCTGTGGTAAATAAATTGTTTAAATTGTTTAAAATCAAAGTGCACGTCAAGCGTGGCATGGCAGTCTATACTAGTTCGCTCTATATAGTGACGTTACTTTGCGTACAAAATATAAGATGAGGCTGTGGTTAGGGGATGCGCATCTCTATTCAGATTTTTCCATTGAGCTAAATGTTCACCAATTATTTACCAGAATGTCAGTATGTTGAATAGTGATGATTGTCATAAGAAATATTTATTTGCCATATACTTTTCATCAGTTTCATTTCAGAATTAGATGGCTTACGGTTGACTACATTTTACACAAATATGATATTGTTAGTGGATTTTAAAACATTGCACAAACCCTGTGTATGCGTTGGTACTTGATGATCCCTACTTTATTCCTCTCTTTGGAACACCGTTGTTGTGGTTAAGGAGGCTCAAAGTACCACATGTTCTCTTCTTTGGTAATGAAAATAGTGCATGGAATGGGGACAACAAACATGTAATCAAAGCTAAAAGAAACCATTAACAACTTATGAAAAACCTTTGGAATAGTTTAAAAATTATATCTTTAGTGGTGAATTATTTTTAGATAGCTCTGCATTTTGTTTAATTATAGTTTTTGTCAATGGATGATAAGATATTCAAGATCTGTGCATGCAGCAAGTCACCTTTGCAAATTTTTGCCTTTCAAGGTATCTCTGTAACTTGTTTCTGGTGCCTCAACCTTTGACTTAACGTTTTTATTCATGCTGTAATTTTCATTGTAAATACTGAATAAAATAAATCCACTCACTTACTCTTTAAGAACACCTATTCTGGGTTCACTGTTATCCCTATGTTAATCAGTTGTATGAAAATGCATTCTTTAACTAATATGGTTGTAGTCTACGGGCCTACAAAATTGCATTCAGAATAGGCTTATCATCTTCTTGGTGACTGATCTATGACCTGCATGTTTGGGATAATACATATAAATATTCAACTGTTTTTTCCTCTGGCTTGAATACAGGATTATATGATTTTACAAAATTTAATGGTTAAGAATGCACCCTTCATAGGAAGGGTTCGATTCTTGGAATCTCAGCACCATGTGGTGATTTCTCCCCGTTGGGGAAGGAGAGAACTCCGATACACCTAACCCAGGTGTCAGAAATGGGTACCGCCTTGACCAGGTAACCATCATTGTATCCTGTCGGTTATAAAGCATTTGAAAAACCAATGTGCATGATGATAAGATGGCGGGTGAAGGGAAGTATTTGGATACCAGTGCATTATAATTTGATAGTATTGTAAAATCATGAATCATTTACACCAGTAGTGTAAATGCCCCTCGCCAGTCGTGGAAAACCAAACAAGGAAGGTTTGGCAGCGCAGGACAGGACCACGGCTGGCCCACTGGCTCAAACGAAAGGAAGGTCGAGCTTGGGCTGTGAACAAACATAAACGTCGAACAAGGTCCCAAGGAAATGGATAATTTCAAGCAGAGAGGAGTTAAGTTTAGAATTCAAGAAAAGCCTGATTTTTTGAGTTCTGTTAGTATTAAGAAATTCAACACTTAGCAATATTTTAGCTGTTTATAAATTAATACATTAACGATACTATTTCAGCGTTTACTATGCAAAGTACCTTTCAGATTGAATCATAGCTGCCTTAAATCAAAGGATTATTACAATCTTAAAAGTAGTTTGAATACAAGAAAGTATTCTAAATGATCCTTCTGGGGGGGGGGGGGGGCGATGCCATTAGGAAAGAGAGGAAAAAGAGTTTGGCATAGAGTATGCCGGGAGAAACAGAAAGCGAAAAGGAAGAGGATAGTAGGAGAGGGAAGAGACGCGAAAAAAGCGCATAATTTGGTGATCATGTTGACGTAATTATAAATATCAGGTTTCCCTGGGGAACCTTTCAAGGAACCTTTTAAGACTTTGCCTTCTTGGCATTCTAACATGTGTAGATAAAGCCCAATCCCTTCTCATTGGAGACTCCGAACTCCAATCCAACCAACATTGAAATTATGGAAAGGGATAGAGTGGACTGACATTTTTGATCGAAAATTCTCAAAAGAAATGGTCGACTGAACCCAGCATTACACGTCACTGCGACCCACCTCAAAAGCGAACTGGTTCTGAAGTCTCTGGTACAGGGCATGGTAGACGAAAGAACAGGTAGCAGCAAACCAGTCTTTTATCGAATCGTGCTGCGTGCGAGTGACGTCAAGGCATCGCACCATTAGCAGCGCCGCTGACATAAAGGTACATTGCATATGGCAACACTGCTAACCCGAAATCTGGCATTACTGTAAGCGAAGCGTTACTGGTACGACAATCTGGCATGCCGTTGAAACGAAGTGTGATGGCGTTAAGTGAAGTGAAATGTTGCGGCCTCTCGTGAAATTTAATAAGTGTTCCTTAATTTAATGTCGGAGTAATTCTAAAAATTTACTCAAGATATTTCAATGTCTTGGTTTCAATTCTAAAGAATGGATTTTGCCGAGTTGAAATGTTCAGGTTAATTAATAACTTATTTATGTTAGCAGCTGCCATTTCAAAAAGACCGACTACCGAAAAATCCTATCAGCATTTAATTAAGACGCACATTTCAATGAAAAGTGGTGTTGTGCTGTTGTTATATGATCACTGGAGTTTGGAACTGGAAGGTAAGAAATTAAACTTTTAATATTATTTTAATATAATTTAAAAAGGATGGCTCATAACTAATTTTTTCAGTGGATGAAGTTGCATCTCTTTATCAAAGCTTTGAAACCAGATACAATTAGAACAGTTAAAATTTGATATGCTAGTTCCATGGGAAAATGCTGTTGACTTGCCTGAAATTTAAAATATAAAGGAAACAAAGAATTAGGAATATGATGTGCTACAATTCAATGCCAAAAAATGACATAGGGGGGGCCTACTGCTTATTTTCAATTTTTTTTAATACCTTGGAGCTTTTCATTCCAAAAAGGTGACCTAAATCGGTCAATGTGAAGATTAATGCAACCACGGAAATTAATAATTATATTCCAAACAATCACTAAAGGAACCCATTTAAGAACGTTTTACAAGAATGACATTCTGCTCGCTGATGCGTTATTTTCGAATAATTGAACTTTGAAGTTGGCCTTCCCGCGCCATAGGAAGCAAGCGTAATTTAATTATAAACGGAAGCTAACTCCCTATTACAAACGTAGAGAGGTTGGGTTGTGAGGGGGAGGCACAGTTCTTTTAGTAAAAATTATAAATAAAGCTTCTAGCCCACCCATTAGGGTGACGACCGCAATCTTGTTTACACCGGGTCAAACATGGCGACCACAATGGGCGCTGCCATCTTGGACCCGATGTCAACAAGATTGCGGTCTTCACCCTAATGGGTGGGTTAAAAGCTCTATTTATAACTTTCACTAGAAGAACTGTGCCTCCCCCTCACGACCCAACCTCTTTACGTTTGTAATAGCTTCCGTTATTAATTAAATTCCGTTTCATGCGCTTGCTTCCTTTGGCGCAAAGGCCAACTTCAAAGTTCAATTATTCGAAAATAACGCATTGGCGAGCAGAATGTCATTCGTGTAAAACGTTCTTAAATGGGTTCCTTTAGTGATTCCTAAGATCGGAATTCTTATTTTCCGTGGTTGCATTAAACTTCACATTGACCCCTAAATCTTGTGGTAGGGTACTATCAGCTTCATTTGTATGTAAATTTCTGTGTGTAAATTAATCTGGAAGTAGGATGTGATGTCAAATTTTACCAGGTTTACAATAAGAAAAAACTTCACTGGTATTGTTCAAAATTTGGGTAAATTTTCCTGAACAACACACTAATCGATTTTCAATTTTTTTTTGATTGGATCATGGTAGGGTAATGTTCGAATGGCCGTACGGTTCGAATCGTCGGTCATACTAAGTCAATTTTCAATTTTGACGATCGATAGCAATCCAAAAGCCACCCCGTAAGACGCGTAGCAGATTGCACCACTACAGGCCTTGTGGGTTGAGTTTTTAGATAGCTACTGAGCGCAAAAATTTAAAATTAACTAAGAATGACCGGCGATTCGAACCGTCCGACCTTTCGAACATTACCCTAATCACTTCAGAATAAACAACTTTTCTTCCATGCCTTTTCTGGTGCAAAGGGGTATTTACTCAACATTACCTAAAAAATTATAGTCAATATGTTTTTAGGTGCCTCATGGACATTGATAATTCCATTCCAAGAAATCACTAAAGGAACGTATTTAAAAACGTTTACTTGAATGTCATTCTGCTCGCTGATGCGTTTTTTAAGAGATATTCCACTTTGAAGTTATAGGAGCGTCGCTCATGAACTGTCTTTCTCGCGCCATAGGAGCGTGCGTTCCAACAACGCAACAAGCGCGGCAGGCAGGAGAAAAGTTGTTTTCGCAATATATTGCATAATTTATTATTTGCTAACCCCGCGGAGCCTGAGCCTACTTCTAGGATGTTTTCGTTAAAAGTAAAAGAAACGTTGGTAAATGTGTAGCGTTGGTCAGTAGCGTTGAATTTGAAAAAAACGTGAGAGTTTGTTACAAATGTTCCTAGGATTCTAAAAATGTCTTTGGTTTTGTTCTAGCATCAAAACTCGAAGACTAGTCCCATTTTGAATGTTGAAAGTTAGAAGTGTTGGGTATCAGCAAAAAACAAAATTTTTTGTTGAAGTGGCATATAATGAACAATTTATGTATTTGAATAGTTTTATTTTTATTTTGATAATTTCCATACATAACTTCATATTCACAGTGTGAATTGTGATTTCCAAACCAAAAAAAATTTCTTTCAAACATATGAATTTTTTTATTTTCAGTCTGATTCATATGAAATTTGACTATGATATGTAACTTTTGAAAAGAAACATAATGTATTCGATCAATTGTTTTGATTTAGGCCTTAGTTTTTGAAAAAATTGACATTTAGATTTTAGGTACTGATATTTCACTGGTACTGATATTTCAAAATGGGACTCATCATTGAGTTTTGATGCTAGAAAAAACACAGTTTTAGAATCCTTGGAACATTCCTAACAAACTAACATGGGCTTTTTTTCATTTCCCATTTGTTCTCTTTGTACGTGGGGTTGAAATTGGCTCAAAATTAAAGATTTTGGTCCCCTCACCCCCCCCCCCCCCCCCTTTGGGGAATCTATTGTCCGTAGCGCCATAATATTTTAAGACCGAATAGTCCACCACCCAAGGGTCCTTTTCCAACAAAAACATGAAAAATGACCACCAATCGGACGAAAAAAAGTTGAACAGCCGGGACGGTCTCCTTAAGAGTACATTTTGGACTGGTTATGTAAGGAATTTAGGTAACTTTTTGGCAATAATGCGTTGGTTGCTGCTTTTAGTATTAAGTATTTCAAGTATTAACAATCTTCAAATTTTTTTTGAACCTGTGTTATTGAGTGTATTATTGACTCAAACTGCTCATTATAGGCCAATTGCTTACATGTTGATGACATTCATTATGTATAAAATAGGTAGTAATTCTTGGATGTTGAAGAAAAAAATAGTAGAAAACTATTATTAGTGAAAAATAGTAGAAAACTATTGAACTTTGGAAATGAAAAATATCATTAAACATCCTGTTCTACATAATTTTCTTTTTATGTATTGGGTAGTATTGTTTTTGGGAATCTATATCCATTAGTACCCCCATAATGATTGCTCATCATGGGTGACTCTTGTTAGTAATGATATTAGAATTAAGGAAATATTGTGCATACATATCCAGTTATTATCCACACTGTAGCACCATTTAATTTCATGCCAAATTTGAGCTCTGCACACTTAATGACTTTATACAGTACTCCATTAAGCTGTGTTTTCACTGCAAATGGTGCACCTGCAGCCATTGTTCAAGACTCATCCATACATATTCTTGGTATCTATATTTTCATAATTCAAATTTGACTCATCCATATTGGTGGATATAAACATTATGAAACATTTCTTTTCTTTTTGCAAGTTGGTTCTTTATAAAAGCTAGTTGATCTTGATTGTAAAAGTTCAGTAAGAAGAGTTGACAACATAATTTCTTTACTAAATTTCAATCTGTAAGTGACTTACTGGGCCTGCATTTTAAGAGCCCATTTTTACTGTAAGTGTTGTAAGTTTTTCGGTTTCTAATTGATTAAGATAAAGTTTTTCTTCATAGAGAATTGTAACATCTCTAAGTGTAGTATAAAAATATCTAATACATTAATCCATTACAAGGTATGTTATGTTCATAAGCTAAGATTAAATCCATTGAACTTTTGTTATCAAGAGTGTTTTGAGATTCTTCTAGGTTTCATTGGTCTAGTTTTTCTCTTACAAGGTAATTATTTTTCAAAAATTAAATTCAAATTCTTCATTAACTTTGTTAGATTGTATTGAGTTCTTTTTAGTATTTCCCCTCAGGGGGACACAACTATTGTATCTATGGGAATTAGTGCTCCCAGGGAAACAATGTGAGGGCCCGAGCTAAAGGTTAGGTAGGCTTTCTTTTTGTTGAAATAACACTTTTTTTGGTTCACTGCTGTCCTGTTTTGTCAGCACTTACTACTTTCTTCTTCAACTTTGATCTTGTTTCATGAACTTTTTTCTCATCTTACTGTTTCTGTGCCCTTTCTGCATAGATTCCACGTAACCTTAACTCCATACTAAATGGTGCCTTCTTCCTTCCTCTCTTTGGATCTCATTTGTTGAGGATAGGGAGGCTTAAACTGACTAATAATCTAATCTAATCTTTTTAGTATTTTTGAAAACTCTTTAAAATTAAGTGTTGTCATTTAGGGTCAATATTTTTTGTTTTCATATGTTCATTCAAGATTTCATTACAGAGAGACTTAATTTTTACATAAAGTGTTGCTACGTACTGTTTCATTTGAATTGATTTATTTTTCAGGACATGGAATTGACATGCCATCCAATCAAGCTGCTGATCACTCACTGCTCTTCTCTGCCTCTTCTCTCATTCGAGCTCCTCTTGCTTCCAATTGCGAGACAGCTCCTGACGAGCAATTACGAGAGACCTTGGGCTTCTTAGCAGAGGTGAGATGAGTCTGGTAACCCGCTAAGGAATACATACATGTCAGTATAAAATTTAAGATGTCCAGATTATAGACAGATTTTCTTGACTCAATCATTAGGAGTCTTATTAAAATGATTTTTTCATTTTTTACTTATTCTTTAAAAGTTTTCAAAAGTGTAAGATAGGATTATTATTTAACATCTCTCAAAAATCTAAACATATTAGACACCATAAATGTTAGAGAGGAATTGTGGGAAATAAGAGTGCATAAACTTAAGTTTTGTTTTAGGCCATGTATTTCATACTTCTCTGCCTATTACTATCAATCATTTGTTTTCTTTTTTCCCCTCATATCTTATTTCCCCCATGATATCCCACATTGCATTCTTTTATTTTCTCACTAAATGGTGCCTTTCTCCTGCCTCTCCTCTAAACTGGATTTTTTTAGCGGTTAAGGAGGCTTGAACTAACATATAATCTAATCTTACCTTTTTGTCTCTTTTCTTCTCTTTCTCCATTGAGACTCCTCATAGTTTTACATTTAATATTATGCTATAGTTCATCATCTCCATTTCCCCTCAGGGGGATACAACTTTTGTATCTATGCAAATTAGCACTCCCAGGGGGACAATGTGAGGGCACAAGCTGAGAGTTAGGTAGGCCTTTTTTGTTGAAATAAAAAGCTTTTGTTATCTTAAGAGCCATCTTTTTTTGGTTAACTGCTGTTCTGTTTTTCAGCAACTACTACTTTCTTCAACTTTGACGTTGTTTTATGAACTTCTTTCTTATGTTACTGTTTCAATGCCTTTCCTGCATTGATTCTGCGTTCCCTTAGCTCCATACTAAATGGTGCCTTCCTCCTTCCGCTCTTTGGATCGCCTTTGTTGCAGATAGGGAGGCTTTAACTAGCTAAGAATGTCATCTCCATTTCTTCATATACTTTTTCAATGGTGCTTCCCGTTGAGCGTAATTCTTCACAACTGTCCCCTTTTCTAATTGCTCTTGCCTGCATCTCAATTTATCATATTAGCTCCATTTTCACTAACAGATTTAAATCTGTATCCTTAACTGCAACTGAAAGGCTTGCTTATGAAGCGAAAGACTTCATTAAAAAAATTTTCAACTTGAGCTCACATTTTTTCTTGCCTTTCAGGAAAGAAAGTGAAATGATTCCACTTATCATTGAGGTGTCTGAAGAGGAACAAAAGGCTGCTGTGGTGTTCAACGGAGCCACCGAGATCGAAGGAAGTTTTCCTTTTGTGGAAGTGGAAGAGATTTGAAGCCCCCAAAAAAGATTTGAAAGACCAAACAAGAATTGCATCTGAGGCATACTGCAGCATGCAAAGTGCCTCAGTCAAGTCAGAGCAAGTTACCCAAACAGCTCCGTTGTCAGCATGAAGGGATGTCTGCAGTAGGGGGTTACAGTCCTGGAAAGTATCATGTATCATTATGTTAAACAATGTTGGGCTGATCACTGATCCTGTGTGACACCCTACATCCGGAAACATTGCTTGCTCGGATAAGGTGTCATTGATTCGGACTCTTATTTTGCATTCTTCGATGAAAGACATTATGGTTTGAGGTAGGTTACCTGCAAATCCTAAAATCTTTAGCTTTTGCAATAGCCCATAATGCCAGCCAGTGTCAAAAGCCTGTTTTATATCAATAAATACTGCAACATAAAAATCTTGCAGGATTATTGCTTTCCGAATGGAGTTTCCAATACGTGCGAGTCCATCCAGAGTGCAACGGTCTGCTCTGAAACTGCTCTTCCCTCAACTGACGGCTTTAGCCTCTACTACTTGTTTTTCCGGAAAATCGCTCTTGCTTGCTTAAATGCGATCCATTTATCAATGTTCTCAAGGGGATTTTTGTAATGGTTGTAGGCCTTATGGTATTTCCTATGGGCTATCTTGCACTCATCAGTCCACCAGCTGCTTGTCCTTTATTGTTGTGTAAATTAGCGCTCCCAGGGGGACTATGTGGAGGTCTGAGCTAAAGGTTAAGTAGGCTTTCTTTTGTTGAAATAGAATAGGTTTCTGTTTTGTTACGGTTCACTGCTGTCTTGTTTTTCAGCACCTACTACTTTCTTCTTCAACTTTTTCTTGTTTCATGAACTTCTTTCTTAGCTTCCTGTTTCTGTGCACCTTGTGCATAGATTCCGCGTTCCCTCAACTCCATACTAAATGGTGCCTTCCTCCTACCTCTCTTAGAACATCTTTGTCGTGCAATTAAGGGAGGCTAAAACTTGCTTATATAATAATAATTTTTGTTGTGTAAAGCTTTGACTAGCCTTGATGTTGCCAATATTGCATTGGTTATGGATTGAAAAGCATCAGATATTGTCTATTTTGAGCAGTTTGGGAATACTAGAGCAGTTTCAAATATTGCCAATATGCATTGCGCAAGTGCCAACTTGGTAGTTCGGCCTTGGGAATTGATAAAGCTGAATCAATAATCAGTGGAAAGTGATCTCTTGTCAATGTGTCACTACAAGTGTTCCATGTAAACTTGGAGTGCAGATCCTCAGTGACTATTGTTAGATCTATGTGTGTATATGTACCTCTGGAGAACAAGAAAGTTGGGGCTGAATTATTCAGTAATATCAGGTTGTTTTCAGTCATCCAGTTCTCTATTATTTTACCCTGTGTGTCACTGAAGTCAGGGCCCCAGCTATAGCTGTGAGCATTTGAGTCCATCATAATAATGCTAGATCCTGTAATCTGATGTCTTGTAACTTCTGCAATAAACCATAACTTTCCAAACGGGGTGGCAAATACATATTTATTATATTGATAGGCTTTTTGTTGATAAATATTTTGCAGAGCACAAGCTCTAATGGAGTAATCAATTGTGTTGTTGTGTTTGGTATGCTGGAGTGAATGAAAATAATCACCCCACCTCCTCTACCTTCCCTTCTTTCAAATCGGAAAGGGCTGAAGTAATTCTTCAATTATATGTTATGGCGCTGTTGTAAAAATGATTCTTGAATACATGTAATTCCTGACTGATGTTGATCAATAAGCAAGTGAAGGTAAGGTAGTTTTGCAAAGTATCCTTTTAGATTCCATTGTAGGATTGTTAAGTTCATGCTTGACTGATGAGAGAGGTAACATTTAATTTTGTGAGTAACTCGGAAATTATTTTACCAGCTTCTAATATATTTTCTATTTCTTTTAGGCCGTCTATTTTTCAGTTATAGTGTTTGCCAGTAAGATTTTGATAATAGCAGGGAGAAGTTGGATGATTAGATTTTTAAAGCAGCCCACCATTTGTTTCTCCTGGGAGGTTTTCGGCATATGTGGTGTTGCATTTGAGTTGTCTACATCTCTTAATTGAGATTGTCTTTCTAGCATGTTCCTGTGATCCGGAGGATAACCAGAGGCTACATCAGTCTCAGGCAATGTATTTGAGCCCAGGGAAGCATGTTGGCTTCTTCTAGTGGTTTGTATTGGTGTAGATTGATTCCTGCAGCTTTGGCTGGTTATCATCTGCTTATGTTTTTTGTTAGCAAAAAAGCAGAACCACCTCTTCTGAGAGGTGGTTCTGTTGTCAAGTGGGTGTGTACTATAAGATCGGGTTACAGCTGCATATGTATTCCGAGAGAAATTTTGCTTTTGCGGCCGAGTCAGAGCCGGGAATATGTGCTGTGATTCGAGGGCAATATATTCTTCAGTGTTTATCTCTAGTTGTTTTTTTGTTATTGAGAGTAGATGGCACGTGATTAATTAAAAGAAATATTTTTGCTGGCCTTGATTTTGCAAATTTCGTGTTCTTCGACATATGTTGGACTGTTTTTGGAGTTTAGCCTTCCTCTCTTAGAACATTTTTGTCGTGCAATTAAGGGAGGCTAAAAGTTTCTTATATAATAATAATAACCCTCTACACTGCAACTTTTTTGGAAACGTTGTTTATAATTAACTTATGGAAACCTCTGCAAAACTATGATATATATTGTTTCATGCAGTATTACAGAGTTAAAAGAATTGGTACTCAAATTGTGATTTTGACTGACTGGTCATTCTAAAGTATATCTTTATAATCCATTAAGCTAAATTTATTCATTTGTGAATTTTAAGTGTTCAGGTTATTTTTATTTTATAGTTCTTTACTTACTGGCACGGAGAGTGTCCTGATTTTTGAATATAGCGCTAATGCATTGGGAGTCCTGCAGCTTATTATTAATTAGTCACTCGTCGTATGTGATTACTCAAGTCCTTTCCTAGATTTAAGTAATTAGTTTTATGTTGTTTCTTTTGTGTAGATTTTGGAATTTATAACTGCAAAATGTCGAAGCGCGCATACAGCGGTGGTATACCAAATGTTGTTTTGAGAGGAAAATAGTTTATTTCATTCATTATCGACAAAAATTTATGCGATATAAATTTAGTGTATTTTTAGGTGAGGAAAATATTTTTTCCATGGACAAATAATTATTGTCTCTTTGATTTTGCTCCCTATTCTTGAAGAACTAGTTATGTTAAGTCCCATGGTTAGAGTTTCGTAGGGCTTCTTTTTGTTACAATTTAAAGCTTTGTTTTCTTTTCTTAAAAACTCTCTTTTCTTTTTATTCACTGCTGTTCCGTTTCTCATCACCTATGATTTTCTTCTTCAGCGTTAATTTTGTCTTAATCTTGCTCCTCAATTTAGTATTTCTATGTACAGGGTATCTTCCCTTCAGGGGGATGCAACTATTGTATCCATGGGAATGAGTGCTCCCAGGGGGATTATGCGAAGGCCCGAGCTGAAGGTTGGGTAGGCTTTCTTTTTGTTGAAATAGAAAAGATTTTTGGTTTGTTATGGACCATCTTTTTTCAGTTCAGTGGTGTCCTATTTTTCACCATCTACGACTTTCTTCTTCAACTTCGTCTTGTTTCATGAACTTCTTTCATAGCTTACTATTTCTATGCATCTTGTGCATAGATTCCGCATTTTCTGAAATCCATACCAAATGGTGCCTTCCTCCTTTTTTTCTTTCTTTCTTTCTTCGATACGCCCTTTCCTGTAGCGGTCACGGAGGCTTAAACTTGCGTATAATCTTTTCCAGTGAAGCGAAACCTATAGCATGTTTTATTTCAAATAAACATATAAGTACAGAATTTTATATTATCCTTACGATCCGGTGCGCAATCGTCAGGCTCATCCGCATGAAAAGATAATAAAACGTCTTATTTGATTGATTGAAGTAAATTTTCTAATTTGTTTGGAAAGGGCTTTCAATTTACGAAGCTGCTGTTATAATTAAATAGAAAAATTTGCACATAGCCGGACTGAATTAAATTTTCCAAACATACAAATCCGGATACGTGGGGGCATACCGGCAGTCGGTCCTGTTGTTGATCGTACGTCTGGAAGGCAGAGTACGCTGCGTGGTAGTACGCACGCTGCCGCCTCTGACGTCATCTTGCGTGCGAGTGATGTCATCCGGCTTGTTTGTTATGAAGCTTTTTTATTGGCCAGTCGAATTTGCGAATGTGCGCGGCTGTACCCGTAGAAGTGACTTTACCTCCTTTCGTGTACCGTGGTAGTCTGGTACCGTTGCGGTCGTCTACAGGAAGTTCATGGGGACGCTATCTGTGCATTGCCAATGTAGGTAGTCGAGGCGGCCAATAGCTCATGATCGCTCTAGGACGCAGCAGTAGTCTAGCCTCCACAGCACAGCAGCACAACATCACAGAGCAGCACCTCATCGCGGAGCAGCACACAGTCGCGGCGCCCACCGCTGTCGCCAGCCCAAGGAGCTCTCTCTTCTCACTCCATCATAGTGACTCTAAATTCGCATGCAATCTCTAGAGAATAGTTCATGAAATTCGAGAAGTCGTATGGGAAGTTCCACTTCAGGTAGAAATCACTGGCTGCTAATTCCCACTCTGCTTGAGTTTATGGAGTCTGTAATAGAGTACAACAGAGGGAAATAACAGATGGAGGTTCACCACACCATTTTTTGATGGTTTATGCAATATCGTTTCATGAGTTGTGAACAATATTACTGGAAGAAGACAGTGGTTAGCCCCCTACTATCCCTGCATTAATATATTACACAATATACATTTAGCTCATGCACCTGAAAGTTCACACATAATGGAACTAGTTTGGTTTCAGTATAGTTCTAATTGTAGGTTACATTCAACTACGAGAACAATTGAAATATATATGTGTACTTTGCACACCACTACCTTTTTGCGCATGAGTTCATCAATTCAAGTAGCACCCCAAAACCAGACAGTATAGCAAAACACAGTGCACTTATTATATTCAGCTCTGTTATTGTACCAAGTCATAACCGTATTTATGATGAAACGTAATACATTCTGGTGTGCTTGGCTGAGCAATGGACGACTCAAAAATGTGCACAGAAAATATGGGTACTGCACATAGTTTAGGACACAAATAAAATGCATTAGCTAAATTAAAAATTTTTGAAACAAATTGTTGGGCTTAGTAAAACGAAAAAAATTAAATAACTTTGGCTAATCATTTCGAATATTGTAGGATGTTTTTTATCAAAAATTAAAAATATGAACATTTCTCCCCTCTTTTAGAAAATGTAGGTCACAAAATAGTGTAAAAAAACATTCTTTAGACAAAGTAGGAACATACTTTAAAGTTCTAAGCTCAAATTCAATAATTTTAACTCTATGAAGAGCATTGAAAAAGGTAGAATTATATCAGCTGATCCCATCTGTGACACTGATAGTATTCGATATGTTCGCATAATATATTAGCAATTCTTAATATTTTCTGTTCACACATGCCCACACAGATAAATTATAGTCAATAACTCTCAACAAATTAAATTTACGAATTATATGCATCAACTATCTAAAACTTACTTGGGAAGCAGTCTTGTTTGTTTACATATTGTTCGAAAGCAACTTCACACCGACGAACACGTAGTCTGGACGTCTGGACACGATTCGGAAAAGTTCGTGTTTTTGTTCGCGTTTTGGTGTGTTCGTGGTTGACGAAAAGTTTGATAGTGTAGACGGGGCTTAAGACAGGGACATTATCAAAAGGGTGGCATCCGAACAAGAACCAACCCACAATTATCCATCAATTGGCGCCCGAACAGGGACTAAGCCAAATTATCCATCAATCGCCTTTACATGCATTGATATGTTTGACATATTATATCAACTTCTCCCAATTGTTAAGAAATGTAATAAGATAACTGTACCTCTTCTTCATGTTTAACACGTTAGTTGCGATGGGTTAAACTGAAGTTCAATATTCAACTTAAATTTGAAGTCAAAAGTGATAAGCAAATTGGTACATATCAAACATTAACTGGGCCTGTTAACTACCATTAATTTAGAAAGGTTGTTGGAATTTTTCAAAACGACCCATCGATGGGTCGTTTCGCAGCAGGAAAAACCTAACTACGACCCACCGGTGGGTCGTAACGCAATGAATGTGTTAAGTGATAATTATGGCGTTAATTACGAAGAAAATGAGCCCTAAACCAAGTCGCTACGTCAATAAACACGAGCGGTATGCTACCTAGAAAAATGAACAGACTTTTCTGTTTCGAGCGTTTGGTGACTCAGCAGCATGGTACCATGCTCAACAGGCCCGTCTACACTATTAAACTTTTCGTCAATCACGAACACACCAAAACGCGAACAAAAATACGAACTTTTCCAAACCGTGTCCAGACGTCCAGACTACTTGTTCGGCGGTGTGAAGTTGTTCGCGAACAATAATTAAACAAACAAGGCTGCTCCTCGAGTGCGTTTAGTCAATTGATACATATTATTGTTAAATTAATTTCTTTGGAAGATAGTAAACATAACTGAAGTGTGTGTGTGCATATATGAACAGAACTGAAACCTAGGTGCAGTGCATTAGAAAGAATCACTTTGATTGAAGTGATTTAAAAATTGATAGCTTTTTTTCAAATCTTGAAATTTCCTTATATTTTGTTCAAATTTTTTATGATTGAGCTCATATAAAACTTCTTGAACTGCTAAATTAAATAAACTTGATCCAGCAACTTCGTAAATAATTTGCCATGTTAAAGACAGTAAGCCTGCGTTCACAGATAGAACATAATTCAACAATGTGAAGTAAACTTAAACAATACGATGCTTCTCGAATAGCTCACCAGAGCAATCTTCTGATGGAGAAGTTAAAATTTTTTTCTTTTCTCTTTTCTTCCTCAAGAAGGACAGCAAGCGACGCTGCTTTGCCGACCGCAAGCATCCTGCCCCCTCCCTCCCACTCACACTCTCTCCTCTTTGAGCTTGCATCCCAACCCCCCCCCCCACCCCCCCCCCCCCCCCCATCTCCCTCGCTTTCCCATTGGCAGTTTCTTTTCATCTACCTTTAAAAGACGAGAACAAAATTTAATTTTTACTCCTCTCTATCAACGTCACAATGTATCAATATAGAACTCGTTCAACTACTCGGAAGGTTGCCCCATCTGGAAAAACAATATCCTCCAGTGCAGCTTCGTACGAAAAGCTCAATAAAAAGCGTAATGCACCAGCCATAAAGCGGAAAAGCGGACCTAATAAATCCGCCCCTGTGAATCCATCTGTTCAAGGTCCTCAAACACTCAAAACGAAAAATGCTTCTCGGACGTTCATGAAGTCTGATATCAGCAAGTGCTTCTCAGCCCCTGAAGCATCACTAATGACTGCAAAATTAGAGTCATCCGACACGGGCGAAAATCTCTCAGGCGCTGCTTGTAATAATTCAGCTCCCAGTAATAATTCATCTTCTCAAGTTCCGAAACCTGCTACAGGCACACCCGAAGCGAGTTCAAGAAATTACATACAAGCAGCACTCGACTCGCAACCCCACGCTTTCGACTGTGTCCGAGAAGATTCATCGTCCAAAAAGCCAAGAATTTTTAGTAAAGAAGATACCTCGTCACTGGCGGGAGCTGCCACAGCACTGCGAGCTCCTTCGTCTCGCCGAAACGATTGCGTCATGGCGACGTCGCCCCTGCCCTGCGTCACTGAGAATGCTCAAAATCGTTCACCGCCGACGGAAACACCAACGTCATCGTTAGAATGCGATAAAATTTTGGATGTGTGCAACCAGTCAGAAAGTATAAGGGGTAATTTTAATTATAATTTTAATGATAAATTGTGTGTAGACCTTTCAGGCGGCGAAGTTATGTTTGAAAATGGACACGCAGCAGCTGATACTGGCAGTAAAATACCTCAGAGCGTAAACTGCGAGGATAACGTAAGATTTTCAGTGGAGAACAATACAAACAGACCTGTTACCGCTTTTGATGGGTACTTACATCCTCTCCTAATGACCAGTTCCCAAACTATTCACGAAATAAATAACATGCTGTCTCTTACAGCTGCATTTCTCAATAAAGCTTTGAGACAAAATTGTCCCCCAAGCCCAGCGTCGATTTTTTCCACTGTATCAAATATTCAAATGATTACAGAACAGCTTTTTGCTTTAAATTATTGTATCAGCACTCATGATTTTACGCCGGTGGTAGGTGCGAGTAGCCATCCAAATGCGGAATCCCCTCTAGACACTTTTCTTGTTGGAGACAATAGTCTCACAAAAATCAACAGAGATGACATAGATAGTGCATACAAAATAAAAACTATAACTACTGAACGTTTAAATGATCTCTATGATGTGATTGAACGCGCGCCTCCTTTTAGGAACTATATAATTAGTTTCAAAGGTTTGAGCCTTTCGTCCCATAACCTTACTAAGGTAAAAAATCTCATCATGTCAAAGAATGTTTTTTCTCATGTTAATGTGGTGAGTACCTGCAGTGGTCAGCAAATGTACATGACATCGAGTCAGTGCAGAAAAAATGGTCTTAAACTGATTCCGCTGCGAGCAAATGCAAAACAGTTCCTGTTAATGAAGCTTACGACAATGTCCGCACTTGGCCTATTACGCGAGAAGACACTCATCATTTTCTTCAAAAAATTTCTCTAAGATCACCTTTGAGACTAACTCCACATTTTATCTCCTGCGTCAGAAACTCCCATAACCTGAATGAATAATTTGAATACTCTAATGAATATTCAAAACAGGAAAATGAGTTGAATGACTGCTCTAAGTTGACAGCCTTTCCACTTGAAGCCTTTCCCCGTGAAACCTCCAGCAGCATTAACCGATGTTTACCTTCATATAGCAAACCTTCTCCTCCCCTCTCCTCCCGATGTTTGCCCTCATATAACAAGCCCTCTCCTGCATCTGCCACAAACAACTGCAGAGTGCCTACAAAAAATAGGTTTTCATTGCTATCCGATGCTGATACAGCGGATGAAAAGCCCCTCTCAGACACGAGTATAAATCAACATCCAATCACATACTCAGAAGCAGTGAAATCCACAGGAAGAGAGAAATCGCTGCAAAATTGTAGTCGAAAATCGATGGAAAAACCATCCAACTGCATGCACAATCATCACCAGAAAAATAGAAATGACACGAGCATTTCACAGTTCTCTGCAGATCTCCATACAAGCAATCACCACAGCCGGCCCATTCAGAGCCAGAAAAACGTAAATTCCCCGCACCTCTCCGAACATGTTAACGATGTGAAAAGTACGAAAAAAACGTCTCCACTTCCATTTGTGAACGCATGAATTCCACAATGGATGAATTGAGACGATCCTGGAAAATAGAGCTGATTCCCACTAAAGCTGATGGACACTGGCTCCTTCATGCAGTAGCTCATATAATTACGAAACAACCAGCATCAAAATGGAACTACAATTCCTTAAAGACTGCAATCAAAACAGAGAGCAAAGCAAACCAAAGCACATATGCTAAATTTGTTGACAAGAACAGCGGATACATGCAAAACCTCATAAATAATTACATTGACGACAAATATTTTGATCAAGCTGCTGTAGACCTTATACCACTATTCATCTCGAACGTGACAGGCCAAAAACTTCTCATCCTGGATGAGCAGGATCATTGTGTCTTGAAAATATCAGTCGATCCTTCATTAGAATTATCAAATAATAACCTTCCACTACTGCTCCATCGTCAAAACGATCACTACAGTGCTCTTGTCACACAAGGCAAAATCAGACTGGAGTTACCTCATCTTGACAAACTGCCGCTGCCCAGCTAATTATAGTAGACTTTCTTACATAGCAGATGCTGGGCCAAGCACCCCGAGTAAGGTAGACAAGATCGATAAATCCTCGGAACGATTCCATCGAGATAGTAACTTTGCTACCCTCAAAAAGAGTCCTAATACAAGTAAAATCAAAATAAAGCACATAAATGCTCAAAGCCTGAACGGGAAACTGGATGACATCAGAGTAATGTTGGTCACTGAAAAAATTGACATTTTGTGTGTTTCAGAAACTTGGTTTGATTCACGAACCCAAAGTTCATTTTTTAAGGAGGCCGTCTGGGTAGAAATCGGGATAAGTGTTGATTTTCTGTTTTTATATGCATCTTATGGAGGATTTTCTTGCGCTTCCATTGGTACTTTCCGCTTACGTCTACTCCGAATGGTACGCCCACCAGAGGGGGGGAAAGCGATGGGGATGGCGTGACCTTGACCCTTCCCCCCCTCATTATTGGGAGTCAATTGAGCGCGTTTCTTTGCGGCAATGGCAATAGAGTTCGTTCATAGGCTACTTAAAGTGCTTTCATTATTCAAACGAAACATTCTAACGCTGAGTAAAATTTTTTGATTATTCTTTGACAATTTTAGAATTTAGCTGTTCTGCCGTAGCTATGATACGGCAGCTTTCATTCATAGCTCGATGACAGCTGCAGCATCATAGCTACGGCTATGGCGAGCACACCAATCCAAAGGGCTTGAAAAGAGCTACAAAACAGAGGAGTTGACTTGAAAAAAACAAATATTGATAAAAAAAATTAAAAAAGTGGTTGTTTTGAAGAATTACACGTACTTTCTTTTGATGTATATTTTTTCCCAGAGTTACAGAGCTACAGCAATGTAAATTATATCAATCGAAAGGACTTGAAATGAGCTTTAAAAGCTCAAAAGTTCATTGTAGAAAACCCAGTAGTTCAAAAGATAAGAAGAAAAACAATTTTTTTTGTGAAAAACACGTTTTTCTGGAAACTCGATAATTGGTTTCTCAAATGTATCTTCTTCCACAATTTTAGAGCTACAAGAATGGTGTACATACCATTCGATAGGGCTTAGCAAGGTGTATTTATAAAGGGTAGCATTTTTCTATGCATCTATTATTTTGAAAATTACACGACATGAAAAAAAATGAAAAAAGGTCACATTTTCAAAAAAAAGTTCCCAAAATCCACAAAAAAGTTATCGAAATTCCCTAGCCCTTATGGTTATAAAGACATATAAGTAATCTAAAAACGAAGTACTGGTTCTGTAACTTCAAAATTTTAGAAGAAGATAGATTTTGAAAAAACCCTATTTATCATATTTTTCGAAAATAAAAAAAAATCCAGTGCAGATACAAAAATTTTGTCCGAGTAACAAATGATCTTTGCATTATTTCACACCTACTGTGACAATTTCAGACAAATCCATCCGTAAATAACGGATTTTTTTTACCCAGACGGCCTCCTTAACATTCCTGATTACGTGTTGTACCGCTGCGATGGCGCTAAAACCAGCCGAGGTAGTGGATCTTGTATTTATGTGAAATAAATGTACTCAACATTTTTACTTCTAGCGAATAAAGTTTGCGAAGGCATTGAAATGGTTTGGTTAGAAGTGCAAATAAATAAACATAAATCCATAATCATTGGCAGCCTTTACCGGCACCCATCGTCTCTCCTAAGTCTAACACTAGATTTCATTGAGGAAACCTTCAAAGAAATCCTTCAGGCAAAAAAGTCATTCTTTGCTTTCGGAGATTTTAATGTTGACTCAACGCACAAGAACAATCAGCTAAGCAAACTGTTGTATAAACTAAGCCTATCACAAATGGTCAAAGAACCGACTCGCATCACTAAAGTCTCTGCAACTCTTCTCGATCTGGCGATCAGAAATAATCCCACCGCAATACTTAGCACAGTAATATCACCTTTTATTTCCGATCACCACTCTATAGAATGTGAAATTAATATTGCGAAGGAAGGACAAAAATACCACTTAATGACTTATCGCTCGAAAAGGCACTATTCTGCGGAACTATTTCGAGAAAAAATTCTCAATAGGTCCACCGAATTCCAGAATATGATGCAATCTGACGACGTTGACATTCAAGTGTCCATCTTCAACGAGAACTTCACAGCAGCTCTTGACGAATGCGCACCTTACGTCACCAAAAAAAACCAAGCCAAAACGCACTGTTTGGATTACTGACGAAGTTGAAGAGATGAGTAGAATAAAGAAAGCTAACTTGCGAGAGTACAAAAACAATAGATCAAACAGTACCTTATACAAAAGATATAAAGAACATGAAAAAATTCTTCGAAAGAAAATCACTGAAGCGAAACAAACTCACTTCCACCAGAAGCTGATAACGGCTAAAAAATAATCCGAAACGAACTTGGGAAATCATTAGTGAGGTAGCCCCATGTAAAAATTTAGACCGTACAAGTAATTTTGAAAATCCCTTGGCAACAGCCACGGATTTCAGTACATTTTTTTCAAAAGTAGGAGCTCAAGTTTTCAGTGAGATGTGTACCAGTCCAGGTAAAACGTCAATTGAAAATTCATGCCCCACTGCATCCTCGATGGCTGATGTCAGGTGGAGACCACGTCCTGTCGATTTACCGGAGTTAAGAAATATCTTATACTCACTAAAAACACAAAGGCAGTTGGACATGATGGCATCAGTCTTCAATATATCAAAGACAGTTTCCCTGTCACAGCACCATGGATTCGTCTGATAATTAATACATCAATGGTAACAAACACATTTCCAAACCAGTGGAAACACTCCATTATTAGACCGTTGCATAAAAGTAGTGACCTAAATACAGCATCAAACTACAGGCCCATCAGTCTTTTACCTGTAATGTCCAAAATATTGGAGAAAGTGGTGACAAATCAACTGTCATTTCACCTGGACGAGTCAAACCTACTCCACCGAAATCAATACGAATATAGAAGAAACACTAGCACTCAAGATGCTCTGCTCAATATCTCTGAAAAAATATACAGTGACATCGATCAGAAGGATGTAACACTCTTGCTGCTACTCGATCTCTCTAAAGCGTTTGATAGCGTCGAACATGATAGACTTCTACGTAAAACACTGAACTTGGTTGGTTTGAAAGTTACTTGTCAAATCGCTCTCATGCTGTCCGCATAGAAGACAAATTGTCCCCATTCATTCAAAACAATTTTGGTGTTCTCCAAGGACCCATTCTTGGTCCGCAAATGTTTTCTATTTTCGTTAATGATTTCCCTCCAATGCCTTCTAACACGCGGATCTCAATGTATGCAGATGATGTTCAAATTGCAATAACAAGTTCTCTATCGTAAATACCACAGACGCAAATTAAAGCCGAAACTATACTGACTAGCCTCAAATCATGGTACGACCGAAATGGTCTCAAATGAAAACCTAATAAAACACAATGCATTATTTTCGGATCCAATGATGCCATTAAAAAACTTGAGATCATACTCTCACAGTTTGAAATGATAAAATTAATGCATCGGAAAAAGCTAAAAGCCTAGGTATCTGGTTCGATAGAAACATGTCCTTCAAGTCTCACGTTGAGACTACTTGCAACGAAATCTACGGAACTTTAATGTTTTTTCATCGTATAAAAAGTATGCTAGATGAAAAATCCAGATTATTAGCCATTCAATCCCTTGTTTTATCGCGCATTGACTACTGCAGCCTAGTATGGGGAACTTACCTCAATACCTTCAAAGGGATTTATAAAAATGCGTAAACTTCGCAGCCAAGGTGGTATGCAACGGTAATTTCAAAAGAAGCGATCACGTAACCCCTCTCCTTAATAAACTCGGCTGGATTCCTATTCAAGAAAGGCACCTCATGCAGAGGGCCCAATACGTGTTCTCTTCGTTATATCTTCCGCAGAGCAATGCAGAGATAGTGCGCTTCCATCCACCCACTGTAACCAACCAAAAGCCGAACAGAGGTTAGGTTAACATCGGCATCTTTGGGATGCTTTATTTCCAATCAAGCCTGATACATATGATCTTAGCATTGGTTTTTCAAATGTCTTATAACTAACCCTATACATAGGACACCATGACGGTTCCCCCGTAAAGCCGGTACCCATTTCCAACACCTGGGTTGAGTGGGGTATTGTGCTTGAGCTTTCCCTTATACCCAACGGGGAAAATCTCCGCGCCAGCGCCGGGATACGAACCCGCGACTCCAACATACGAGACCGATCCCTAAACCACTGGACCACGGAGAGCGCAACAGAAACAAAAATGTCTTATTAGGAGGTAACGTCACTTCTATGGGGACGTCAGTGCACATTCGCAAACTCGACTAGCCAATAGAAAGGCTTCATTTCACACAAGCCGGATGACGTCACTAGGGTGACGTGACGTCAGCAGCGGCAGCGTACTACGATGCAGCGTACTCTGCCTTCTAGACGTACGATCAGAAACAGAACCGACAGCCGGTGTTGCTTCCGCACGATGAATTTTAGAAAAATAGAATTCCGTCCGCCTCCGAGCTTTTCCACCAATACTAAACGGTTATCGATCTCCGAGTTTATCATACGGACAGGTTCTTAAATTAAATGCTCAATTGAAACAATAGGAAAATTAATTTAATTCAGTTCAGTGATACTTTTCTATACTGATGAAGCAAACGATTGCGCGCCGTGTTCAATTGTAAAAAGGATCATATAAAATTCAACATAGAGATATCGTTTATTTGTAATAAAAAGTGCGACATAAGAATTCCGCTTATAAGTTCATGAACTAAACAGCGGGAGAATGTATTTTCAAATGTATATGCGTTTCGAGCATTCAAATTTTTCGAGTAATGCGAACACCCTGAAAAATTGCAATATTTTCTTTCAAGCGCCATTCCTGCTACAATACCAAAGAAACTCGAACACATTGAGTACTTGAACACACACCCGTTATAAACTATTGCATTTCTTAAAGTTACATAACGAACAGAGGGCTGATTAGATTTGGTTAGATGTTAGTTTGAGCCTCTTCATCCGCAACACAGGCGATCCATAGATCCACAGAGAAGAAGGATTAGATTAGATAATAGTTCTAGCCTCCCAAACCGCTAAAAGGAAGGGTTCCGAAGAGAGGAAGGCACCATTTAGTATGGAGTTGTGGGAACGCGGAATCTATCCACAATGTGCGTAGAAACGGTGAGTTTAGTAAGAAGTTTATGAAATAAGATGAAATTTGAAGAAGAATGTAGTAAGTGATGAAAAACAGGATAGCAGTGAACCGTAGAAAAGATGGCTCGTAACAAAATGACAAAAACAAACTATTCTACTTCAACGAAATGAAGGTTTACCTAACCTTTAGCTCAAGACCTCCTACATTCGCCATTGGAGTGCTAAGAACAGAGAGCATTGATTATTGCTATGCGGGAAAGTTAAAACTACCAGCATTTATGATACATGGTAGTACGGATTATATAAAGAAACGATAAGATGAAGAAAATATAAAAGAATATGACATCGTTTAGCACCTCTCGCCGCAAAAAAAAAAAAGGAGTTTCACAAACAGGAAGAAAGAAGGCACCATTTGGCAGAGCATTAAGAGATCAGGGAATCTATGTACAAGGTGTGTTCTTGCAGAAGATATTTTAGATGGAAGCAGCAAGGTAGGAAGTTTATGATAAAAATTATACGTTGAATGTTAGGTTTCAAAGAACAGGATTGCAATGAACCGAGAAATAGTCGGTTCACACTAAACAACATTATGTTAGATAATTAATAGTACAAGCCTCTCTAACCACAACATAGTTCTATCAAATAGATGAAGGAATCATTCAATGTCAACTTGAAAGAACGGGGAATGTATGCACAAGGTTTGTTCCCACACAAGACTCCATGCACCTAACTAATAGCAAATAAAGAGGGCAGTTCATGAAACCAGGTAATAGGTGAAGGAAAACGCCAGAAATGGTGAAAAATTGACAGCAGTGAATCGAAATAGGATGGCCCATAATAAAACAAAAACCTACGCTCTCTCAATAAAAAAGGTAATTTCCTAATTAGAATTCAAAGTCAGGAACCCCAATTAATTTGATACAGATTCGTTGGGAGCGCTACACGCAGGAATTTTACACTCGAGAACAGCAAGTCAGAAAATAACGGAGGAGCAGTACAAGACCGTCACTGTACATATTACTTATTAGGATACAAAAAATAAACATACAGAAAATGTGTCTGTAACACCCAGCTTAAGTAATGTACCGAGTATTTTTGTGGAGTGGGAGGGCTCCCTTTAGCACGAGTGTATGAGCTGATAGAAATAAATTAAAGTCCATAATTATTATTATAATTATTATTATATAAGAAAGTTTTAGCCTCCCTTTACCACGACAAAGATGCTCAAAGAGAAGAAGGATGAAGGCACCATTTAATATGGAGTTAAGGGAACGCGGAATCTATGCACAAGGTGCATAGAAACCGTAAGCTAAGAAAGAAGTTCATGAAACAAGAAAAGTTTAAGAAAAAAGTAGTAGGTGCTGAAAAACAGGACAGCAGAGAACCGAAAAAAGATGGTCCGTAGTAAAACAAACACCTATTCTATTTCAACAAAAAAAGCCTACCTAACCTTTAGCTTGGGCCCTCACGTAATCCCCCTGGGAGTGCTAATTCCCATAGATACAATAAGATTAAGATTATAAGTTAGTTTAAGCCTCCCTAACCGCTGCAAAAATAGAGCGTATCGAAGAGAGGAAGGAGGAAGGCACCATTTAGTATGGAGATAAGAAAATGAGGAATCTATGCAGAAAGGGCATAGAAGCAGTAAGATGGTAAAGAAGTTCATGAAATAAGATAAAAGTTGAAGAAGAAAGTCAGAGGTGCTGAAAAACAGGACAGTAGTGAACCGAAAAAAGTTGGTCCTTAACATAACAAAGAAACATTTATATTTCAACAAAAAGAAGGCCTACCTAACTCTCAGCTCGGGCCCTCACATTTTTCCCCTGGGAGCGCTAATTCCCATAGATACAATAGTTGTATCCCCCTGAGGGGCCCATAGATACAATAGTTGTATCCTCCTGAGGGGCCCATAGATACAATAGTTGTATCCTCCTGAGAGGAATCAAAGTCCATTATTTTGTTCATTCTCTGGTGCGTTTCCCTAAAAAAGCTACCGCATTCAATATCTCTCCGAAGTTATTCCACAACATTTTTCTGTATAAAAAAAATATTTAAATTGTAAATAAATACAAATGACAGCAGTGAAGCGAAAGGTGGTCAGCAACGGAATCAAAAACGCATTCTATTCCAACATATGAATGGCTTAAGTAAGTCACTTGCAGGACTTTGCATGTTCTCCCTTAGAACAGCAAATTTTCAATGTAAATATTAACAAGTTCTGCAGATTAGCTTAGAGTATGACTTGGAATCAGCCTCTCTTACCACAAGATAGCTTTTCAAAGAGAGGAAGACACACCTTTAAGTACGGAGTACATACAGTCAATGAGGAATTAATACACAAGGTGTGTTTACACACAAGATACGCAACGCATAGAAACAGAAAGTTGAAGATAAAGGTTATGAAAAAAATCAGAGCTGAAAAAGAAAGCCATAGGTGATGTAAAAACAGCATAGCAGAGCGCCACAAAACGATGGTCCTTGCAATTTTTTAATTGCAACAAAAAAAAGGCCTAGCAAACTCTCAGCTCGATACATTACATCACTAAATTTATAAGAGTAGGGAGCAAAATAAAAGCCAACAACTCATCCCTGCATAAATGAATAAATATTTCCACCACCTAAAAATGTATTTCGCTTCTAAAATCTCGACACAACGTAACTTTCGGACGATAATGAATTATATAAACTATTTTCCTATCAAAAACAATAATTAGAACACCATCGCTCAAGGCTCGTTTCAACATTTCCAGGCTAGTAAGTTCTAAAATGTACACACAAGACAACATAAAACTGAATTCAAATCTACGAAAGAACTAACAGTAAATAATGACTTAGAAAACATCACAGAGCGCAAAAATGGAAGCACTCTCAATACATTAACCCGCGCACGGTCGCGCATCCCTCAGAAAAGTAGTCAATTTACCCGCGTTACTCTGCCGTTCCCTGTTCACTTACCGTAATAGGCAGAGATGTAAAAATATGAAGTAATGAGTAAAAAATGTTGCTTTACACTTTGATGTTGTCAAATTTTTGATAACTTGAACCGTTTCTTTGTAATATGGAGTCAAACTCCGTAGATTTTTGCACAACATTGCTTCAAAGAGATCAATGGCCATTTTTGTGTTTTGGGAACAATGTAATGTTTTTCACTGCTATTTTATGCAGAAAATCCTTCCAAACCTGCTGATGTTTTTATTTTTCCTCTACAACAATTAGAAAAAAAGTTATGACCATTTATGTCTACTAGGTGTTATCCATTCTTCGTTTTAGTTCCTACATAAATGCATGTTTGCATGTCTGGTTATATTACTGTAAGTATAGTGTTTCGAAACTTGTAATTTTCACACAATATGAATAAAATACTGCTCTAAACGCTACTGACTTCAGATTTGTCTTATTTGCCATTTTTACGAAATAAGGCGAAATAAGGCCCTGAGTAGTTTCGCTGGTAACTGAGGCTGCCACTGACTGTTCGCACGCACACCCTCTCACGGTCGCCTCATTTACCACACTGACTGTGCTTACCCCTCCCAACTTCCAAGTGGTTGGAGCTCTGCCTTAACCCCCACAATGTGGGGGTTTCTGGCTCCAGCTGTGTAGCACTCGCTGAGACGATCATTTTGGTGTATAACAACTTGGGGTTATGCCTTACGTCTGGCAACCAGTGAGCCTGGTAAATGAGGCGACCAGTTACAGTGCGCGGGTTAAGGCATCTTCAAACATCAGTATCAGTGCTCTGCGCACCAGTAAGTAAGGAAATACAAAAGTAGAATGAACATTTTTAATTCTCAAAGGAAAAAAAACATAATATACTATAAAGACAAACGATAGAATGATCAGTTAGGATTAAAATTACTCTTTGTATGCCAATTCTTCTCACTACCTGCAATTCTGAAGCCTATGACCTATTTTATACCAACTATGGGAATGATGCTCGAAATTAATTGTTCATAACCGTATCACATTCTTCACAAACAATCGTACGATTATCAATAAGCAGAAGTAAAACCAGAGGGACGTTCAGAAGAGAAGAGCATTGATCAATAACAAAACATTATTGTGCTACAGGTAACTTTTCAAAGAGAACATAAATTCAGTACAGGCTGCTGGGAAGTCTATTCTAGCATAAACTTCAGAATGTCAAAACTGGCGAGGTGAGCATAACTCAAGCTACGAGAGTATTTTCAAAGCCAGTCTAAAGCTTTTCACAGAATTCATTTTGAAACCAAAATAGCAAATTTATCATAGGATTGTAAAGGTTTCCACGAGTAAGTTACAAGTAACTTTTTCTGCCGAGTTCCAATTACGAGAAAAAAAAACAAGGATTACAAATTGGTATGGCACTTAAATACGAAGGAATGCTAATTTATAACGCTTCAATCTAACAATGCACTCGGCCGAACCAACAAATTAACCTTGCACTACCGTCCGTTATTGTGTTATGCAATAGACAACATTGTACCACATAATAGTTCACAGCCTTAAATTATGAACAGACCAATAAAAAAAGTTTATCACTAGTTCGGTACCATAGACCACCTCACAACCCCATCTCTATCATTTTTTGCTTTTAGTTTATCAAACAGCTGAGTAGAGTGAGTGACACAAAGACCAAAATTAAGCTTTCTTATATTTAATCGGAATGTATGAAGTTCTGCTGTACAGCAGCAGCAACATGAAGTTATAGGTTTTAAAGAAGGAAACAGTAATTCACCCTAACTTATTTGAAATGAAATACCGGGACACATGGCATAAAATGATTTTGCACACACAAGTGCTTTCAAGTAGCAGCTCAAGAAACCATGTAAAATTAACTGAATAATTTGATCTTACACAATTTATCATATTTTACTTTAGAGCACCATGTTGACAAAGGGTCAGGAGAAATGTGCAGTGGAATCCCTTGTGCACCATTTTATCAAGTTTACCTGCTGTAAAACATGTACACTGCAGAGGTCTATTGTAAGCTCTGACTGACTAATGTTCTACATCTGAAGAAAAACTAGATTTAAGTACATTATTATTTAAGAACAGCAGGTGAGAGATTTAGGTCAGTTCTCATGAAATAATTCACTAACACTTTTGCAGAAGCCTGGTGAGTGACTAATTTTATTGAAAAGATAGAGGAAAACCCTCTCACAACAAGGAATAGCATTTAAGAAAGATTTACTGCAAAATTTCAGTCTCTTGCACTGATCATCAGATTGGAGATACTTTTTAAAAGACCCAAACACAAGGAAATTGAAATATTTTACACTAAGAATGGAACATACAGTATAGTCAGACAAAGATGTCTTTTTCTTCAGCTGTTGCTGATACACGTCTGTATTCATGGCAATGTAACTGGAGATATAAGTGGCAGCATCTTCCACTTTCACTGAAGCCAAAAATTCCTTCAATATCGGTGGGTCCGTTGAATACCACGACAGCCTTTTGCGCCCCTTCATCCATTTCAATGATGGGTGGAATCATTTCACTTTCTTCATGTACCTGGAAGGCAAAAATAAATATTAGTGAACTTGTCACATCAACAGTTCCTGAATTAGATTTGGCTCAATAAGCATGCATTTCAGTTGCATTAGTGAGGGTACAGATTAAAATATGTTAGAGAAAACAAAAGGCAGAGTTAATATAATAAATTGAGGTGCAGCTGGGAGTATTTAATAAATAGGGTCAGTTATACAGAGAGAAAACACTGAATATAAAGCAGTATTAAAATGCACACATAAGGAAATGGAGACAATGACACACTAGAGTGTAATACAAACTTTAAAAATAACAGTCGCACTGGGAGAAAAGGGAAGGAAAAAGCCAGAGAAAAATCATTGGTGAAAAAATAAGGGGAAAAAGAGAAAATTACACTATAATGGGGTAATAGACCGGAAAGTGTGACATACATAGCTTCAGGTACAACCAAATAAGTTAATTAAGGGGGTCCTTCGGGGCCCCTTTTCTCTCCGATGGTCATTTTTCATTTTATTGTTGAAAAAGAACCCTTAGGTGGTGGACTATTCGGTCCTAAAATTTTATGGCTCTACGGACAATAGATCCCCCCAGGGGAGGGGTAAGGGGACCAAAATCTTAAATTTTCGAGCCCATTTCGACCCCATATAAAAATAAAACAAAAGAAGAAATGGAAAATTTGGAAATGTACTTTTGTTAGATATGTTCCAAGAATTCTAAAACTGTCTTTGTTTTTGTTCTAGCATAAAAACTCAATGACTTCTATTCTTTTGAAATATCATACCAGTGGACTAAAAACCAATATGTCGAATTTTTTCAAAAACTAAGACCTGAATCAAAAAAATTTATAGAGGAAATTGTGTTTCTTTTCAAAAGTTACATATAATAGTCAAATTTCATAAGAATCAAACTGGAAACAAAAAATTTCATAATTTTCATGCAACAAGTAAAAATTTATTAAATTTTTTCTTTTTTGGAAATTACAATTCACAGTGTGAATATGATGTTATGCATGGAGATTATCAAAATAAAAATGAAAACAGCATTCAATTACATAAATTTTCCATTATATCACACTAAAACCAAAAATTTAGTTTTTGGCCTATACTGTAAAGTCACTTATTCTCAAAATTCAAAAGAATAGAAGTCATTGAGTTTGTATGCTAGGAAGAAAACAAAGACAGTTTTGGAATCCTTGGAACATTTCTAACAAAGTTATATTCCCACTTTTTCCCTTTTTACAGTTTAATTTTTTTTAAAATAGTTCAAATCCCAAAATTTCGGTTTTTCTGATATATTGGTAAATTTTTGCGTACAAAAAAAAATAAAAAATGCAAAATCCCTGAATATATCTTTGTTAGAAATGTTCCAAGGATTCCAAAACTGTCTTTGAATTTTTTCTAGCATAAAAACTCAATAACTTCTATTCTTTTGAAATAGGTATAAAAATGACCCAAAAAACTGATATTTCAAATTTTGCGGAAAAACTAAGGCCTAAATCAAAAAATTTCATGAGTTCAAATGTTTGTCTTGCAAAACTACATATACTGACCAAATTTCAGACCAATCGGATCAAAAAAATTTTTTTTTCCGGAGGACCCCCTTAATACACTCAAGCTAGTTTTCACAATTTTTCTTCAACAGTTAATGTTTTGTATAATATAAGTAGATTTGTTCCTGATATTTACCAATACAACTAAAATTGACTAATTTAAACTACAAAAGAAAAAGTCTAAAACACACAAGCATCAATTTTATATGACATAGAAAGGTGTTTGTAAAGGAGAGGACCATAATCAATTTTTCAATTTTTGCTGCTAAACATAGTTAATTAGATCAAAATGAACAATTTTTCTTCCATGCCCTTTCTGAAGCAAATGAGCATTCAATGAGTTATAGCGGTATGTTAATTTTCGTCTTTGATGGCTGGAATGCGCTCGATCCTTTGAGTGCGTCAAAAGGAAGAGTCCATTGTAGTCTTCGCGCTCGAACAATTTCTTTCCCCATCAAGCACTAGAGCTGCGGTCAGTAATTTCCCGCTATAACTTGTTAAATACTTATTCGCGACGGAAAGGGCGTAGATGAAAAATAGTTTATTTAGATCTAATTAACTACGTTTAGACACCGAAAAGGGGAAAATCGATTATGGTCCTCTCCTTAACATTTACCCATAAAAAATTAAATGAAGATATGTCCTCCATTTCATTTCTGCACAGATGTTTTCTGTTTCCTACTAAGTAACAGAGAAAAGGAGACTAAGATATAAACAGAACCATAAACAAAAACAGAAAAATCTGCTTCTTTAAATTAAATATGGCTTTGTAGCTTCAGATAAGATTTTTGAAGCACAAACAATGAAACTATGATCAACAGCAAGAATTTAGCACCTTATATAAAGAAATTATTTAGCAGCAAATGGAACACGATGAATGGTAAGCCTAGAAGAAGTCAGGTACCTTAAAAAATGCATTTCTAAATATGCTTAGAACAGCGTCAGTTTCAAGAAGGTAATCGCCATAAAAAGTAGCACTTACAATAGAAAATCATAGACAAGATTTTGCATCTTGCTTGTAAACACTAGACATTTAGCTATAAAGTAGAAAGTTATTACAAGTTAATCTGAAAATTTCAGATAAGATTGGCTACACAAGAAAAATAGGAGCTATTCTAAAGTTGCATCTAACATACAGTAAACAAGTTTTACTATGTGGCAGTCCAAGCTAGCTTTCATGTCTGAGCATTGTAGGTTCTAATCTTACTTGCTTATTTCAATATAATGCATAGATCAAAATTTTTAAAATGCCATTGAAATTTTTTAATATAAACCTGGTAAAATTTGACAGCACATCCTACTTCCAGATTAATTCACACACAGAAATTCAAATACTATGAAATCTGATAGCACCCTACCACAAGATTATAGGATTTTAGGTTACCCTTCTGGAATGAAAAACTCATGAACAGTATGTCATTAATCAGCATTTAATTGTAGCACATCCTATTCCTATTTACTCATTTCCTTTAAATTTTAAATTTCACGCAATTCAACGGCATTTATGAATGGAATTAGCATATCAAATTTGAACTGTACTACTGTATCTGGTGGCAAAGATTTGGTCAAGAGAATGCCGCTTCATCAAATGCAATAATCAGTTATAAGCCATTATTTTTAAATTAGTTTCGAATAATATTCAAAATTCAATTTCTTACCTTCCAGTTCCAAACTCCTTTGATCATAAAACAACAGCACAACACCTCTTTCCAATGAAATGTGCGTCTTAAACGCAGAGGGGATTCTTCGGAAGTCGGTCTTTTTGAAATGGCTGCCAGCAAACATAACTTACATAAGTTCGACTTGAGATTATTTAACTAAGCCTTTCCACTGGGCAAAATCAATTCTTTAAAATTGAAACCAGACCTTTGAAATATCTTGGGTCGATTTTTAGAATTATTCCGACACCAAATAAAGGAACACTTTTTTAAAAATTTAACTTGAGGCGCCGACATTGCGATTCACTCGACTCGTTAACACTTCATTAGAACAGAAATGCAACATTGTCGTACGCGTAACGCTAACAGTGATGCCAGATTTCGGGTTAGCAATGTTGCCAGATGCAATTTAAGCGCTGCTATTGGTCGGATGCCTTGACGTCACTGGGGTGAGACTCGATTTCATAAAAGACTGGTTTGCAGCTACCTTGTTTCGTCTACCATGGTCGTTCCACAGGCAGTGACTGGCAGTCCCAGCATGTGGGGCAGCAGCGTCGACACGCATGGGGTAGTAGTGGGAGGCGTTAGACCGGGGGATTGGGTTTTTTTTTTAAGAGGCGGGGAGGGAGAGAGGGCGTTGCCCCGGGGAAGTCACCCTCCGTGTAAACCCAGCTTTACTGGTCGCGCATTTCATTCAGTTTTGTGCTGGGCGCCAGGTTGTGCAGCGGTCACTGGTATAGCGTGCAGCCGTCACTGGTATAGCGTGCAGCGGTCACTGGTATAGCGTGCAGCGGTCACTGGTATAGCGTGCAGCGGTCACTGGAATAGCGTGCAGAGGTCACTGGTATAGCGTGCAGCGGTCAATGTTGTAAGGGCATTAGGTAGGTGAGCTCTATTTTGCAATAACAAATATTTTTCTTATTTCATGAACTTCTTCCTTAGCTTAATGTTTCTATGCACCTTGTGCAATGTGCATAGATTCCGCGTTCCTTCAACTACATACTAAATGATGCCTTCATGCTTCCTCTTTTTGAACATCTTTGTTGTGGTAAAGGGAGGCTAAAACTTTCTTATATAATAATAGTAATGCTTTCATAGGATAAACCGAGCTCGCGTCTCGTAGATACTTGAGAATCAAACTTCTATGGCGATTTTCAAATTTTCGTCAGCTTGTTTGCTTTTTGCTTTTTCATCAGACTTATTGATGGAATTTAGCTTTCACTCATCTTATGGTGCCTTATGGGGTGAGTAGAGGTGTCACTCACCACTATAATGATGCAAACTTTGGGAATTCATTGGATTTCCGGAATTACAGGGATTACTTTGTTGAGCTTTTTCTCATTTTTTAATGAACAGGCAGAGCACAACAGAGGTATTTATTATTCCTTCACTAAATGCATATGTTTCGGAAATTGATACAATTTCACAGTTGTATTTTCACTTGAACATTTTTGTACGTATAGGTAGGCCTATGTGTAGAAGAGAGCAAGAAAACTATCACTAGATGTACAAAACTATCACGCCATAAAAGTCTTAAAAACTTGAAACTGCATTAATTTCAGTTCGGACACCTCTATTGTATTTCATTGATGAACCATATTTCACAACTGAAGAACAGGTCAAGAAGGTAACCTGGGGATCAGGTACTGACGACAGTACCTCCCTTGTGTCCCCGAGAAGGCCGCCGGGGCGGCCCCCCGAGAACAAGGAAGGGTTGGGACCTTTCACAGTTCGACGAACTGGCGCCCCCACTGCGAGCAGGCGTCCCATTGGGGGGCAATGAGCAAGGACCCCGACACACCCACGCACTTTTTTTTTTCCTAGGTGGCAGTAGCGGCCGGGCGCTGCTACCCCGTCTCCTACTCCTCCTTTCCGGAGACATAGAAACAAACCCCGGCCCCGACTATCCCTGTCCGACCTGCACCCGCCCATACCAACGGCGCATGGGTGCTATCCAGTGCCCACGGTGCAGCTCTTGGACCCACTACAATATACGATGCTCTGGGGTGAGACAGCACCAACATACACCGCCCGGGTGGTTGTGCCTGCACTGCCACCCAACCCATAACATGATACAATCCCCCACGCCCGCCCCCCAGTCGCCTGGGTATCTCCTTCCTACCCCTCACCCTCTCCCTGACCCAAACGACAACCCACACCAAGACAGCTCCCCCGACGCAGCTTCTAACACCCGGACTCCTCCCCGTCCCCGCCTTCGGGCACGTCCTCTCCGCAGAGACTCCCCCCCCAGACGAGACGATATCCCCCCCAACCCTCCTCCCCCCCCCCCCCTCTTGACTCTCCACCCCCCACGCCCCCTCCCGCACAAACAACTGACATAATGCCGCCCTCCCATCAACTTAACATACTACAATTAAACATAGACGGCATCACAAACAAACAGATGGAACTTAAACGTACACTCACTACCCACAACATACACATAGCCGCCATCCAGGAAAAAAAACTTAGGAACACTTCACTTACACCAAAGTTTCGTGGTTACACGACACTTAGACTCGACAGACAAAGAGCCGGCGGCGGCGGCCTTATCACTCTCATACACAAGTCAATCCCATTCACAAACACAACAGCCCACACACTCGCAAACATGCCCCAAGACAACACTCTAGAAATACAGACTGTAAGAATTAGGGTACACAAACACGACATCAACATCGCAAACATTTACATCCCTCCGACCTCCTCATGCCCCCCAGGATACTCCTCAAACACATCATACGTAGAAACACTACCTGACATCTACGTCCGGGGGGACCTCAACGCTCACCACACTACATGGCTCACCTCCCAAACAAACGATACCCGCGGACACCTCATCTTCCAACAGCTAGACTCCCTGGTCATCCTCAATGACCCCGACACACCCACCCGCAAGCCCTATAACATTAACACCGCCCCCACCTCCCCTGACATATCCCTGGCTTCACCATCACTTGCCCTCAGATGCTCGTGGCATGCGCTCCACGAACTCCCCTCCGATCACCTCCCTCTTCTCATTACACTTTCATTTCACAGACCACTACCCTCACCACACTCACGCTCATTCACAAATTACAAACACGCAGATTGGCACTCCTTCACCGCATCAATCGAAAACTCTTTACACAATTTCACTTTAAACAACTACACCAGCATTGACGCGGCAGTAAAACACTTTAACACAGCCATCACGAACGCAAACAAACACCATATTCTAACAGGACACCGAAGACACTTTAATCCAACATTCAACCGCGACACAAAACTCAAACTTCAAACTAGGAACCATCTTCGTTCACTTCCCCTCACACCCAACACCCTGGCTCGAATACACGAACTCAATGTAGAAATAGACAACAACATCAAAGACGAACAAGGAGCCAGGTGGAAACAAACACTAGACACGATCACTTTTGACACATACCCAAGTAGACTATGGAAACTTCTGAGGGGCCTCAATAACAAATACACCGACAACACTACCACGCACGAGGCCATCCTCTCTCACCACACAAACATCCCCACAGACAAGCAGCAGGCGGACACACTCATTAAACACTACTCAAACATTAGCCGACTCCCGCACAAACACGAGAATAGGATCATACTGCGCCGCCTGCATGCTCTACAGATCGACAACACGTACACGCCCTTTACTACTCACATGACGGCGGTGGCCGTCTCCAACACTAAACATACAGGTAGCACCGGACCTGATGGCATCTCATACATTCACCTCAAACACTTAGGACCACAAGCCATCAGGGCCCTCACAGACATCTTCAACCACTCAGTCGCAAACAACAGCATACCCAACATTTGGAAGACAGCCAAGATCTTACCCATCCTGAAGCCCAACAAATCACCCACAGATCCAGCTTACAGACCTATATCACTTTTGTGCAACCCTTCAAAGATACTAGAGAGGCTGGTTCTTCACAATATCTCACCACACGTCCCACTCTCACCCTCACAACACGGCTTCAGGCAACAACACTCCACTAACACTCTCCTTACGCACATGACACAAACAATTCTCGAAGGCCTTAACTCTCCCAAACCTGCTCCACGCACACTGTTAGCTGCCATTGACATAAGCAAGGCCTTCGACACAGTTCCACGTCACTTACTTATTAACAAAATACTCAACACACACATCCACCATAACCTTCAGAAATGGCTCGCCAATTTTCTCTCTGGCCGCCATGGCTACACAACATACAACGGCAAGTCCTCCATAACAAAACACTTCACCAACGGAGTACCGCAGGGCTCCGTGCTCTCACCTACACCATTCAACTTATTCCTCCACGACATACCGGCCCCTATACACCCACAAACACACCTCCTCACATACGCAGACGACCTAACCATCTTCTCCCTACACCCTAAACACGAGACCGCCGCCACTCAACTACAAGATTACATTCACATAATAGAGAACTGGCTAGAAACAAACAGACTCAACGTCTCCGCAAACAAATCCTCACTCACACTCATCACACCTTATAATAGAGAATACAACATCCATCCCCACGTCACATTAAACAACACCCCCATCCCCTACACAGACACACCCAAAATCCTTGGAGTTACATATGACAGAGGTTTTACGTTCAGCCCACACACTAACAATATCAACACTAAATGCAACACAAGGCTGAATGTCCTACGAGCACTAACACATACTACATACGGCCACTCCAAGGAAGACATAACAACAGTATACAAACAGTTCATCAGACCCATCCTCACTTACGCACACACATCTTGGTACGCAGACACTGCTCGCACACACTTACAGAAACTACAGTCGACACAAAACACAGCGTTGCGCATTGCCACGGGCTGTACACGATCGACCCCTATAGCACACCTACACGAAGAAGCCCTTGTCCTCCCCCTCCTTGACCACATGAACACGCTAGGGACAAACTTCTACACCTCCACACAAGACCCTGCCCACCCGTTACACTACATGCAACAACCCCGGCCAACCCAACGAACATTACACACCACCCCGGCCACACACCTCAAAACACTATACGACTCCCTCCCTCCCTGCCCCCCTGACACCTCACTACGCACACACATACACACACAGTTCACCTCACGCGCCCTCGCTGCCCTACCCCCTAACTCCCTCCTCGGAGTGAGACCCCCCCCCCCCCCCGTCCCCTCGACGGAGCGATCCCTCCCCCGGCAGGATCGAGTCCACCTGGCGCGGCTGCGGTGCGGGCACCACACTTCACCCCCTCATACATGCACAGAATAGGACTTGCGGAGGACGACAGCTGCGTCTGGTGTCATGCCAACGTGGGCGATCTTCCGCATGTCCTCCTACACTGTCCCGCTCTACACGCACACCGACACACACACCAGATACATGCACTGGAGCACCTCTGGACTCGCCCCGCTGACGTCGTGAGGTTTCTGCACGACGCGGGCGTCCTCCAGAGGCCCATATAACCACACCCCTCTTCGCCTTGGGCCGGGCCCTGTCTGGGGCGGCCCTGGCCGCGGCGGACCCCTTCGAGCGGCCGTCGGGGCAAAACAACAACAACAACTGACGACAGTGCAGCGGGTAAAACTTGTGATGTTGCTTGCAACCGAGAGTATTTGTGCGAGAGGTCCCATCAATGTACAAAATTTCTGGATTAAGGAACATATTTGCAGTTTTACATTATAAACAGGAGAATTAAATTGTACCACTCACATGACACCATATGTGCAATGATATTGTGCATATGCAAAAAGCACTTTGCATATTACATCTGTTATAGTGTACATGCGTAATTGCAAATGTGATTTTGCTTCTGCATAAGATAGTTTTTTGCATTGCTTAAAACATTCTGCATATCTCTTTGAGTGCATATATGCAAGTTATGCATTGGCACAGCTCTACTTATATTATTGCCTCACAAAAGTCTACATGAGTAAGAAAAACATGAAAATGATCATTCTCAACTGAGAAAAAAATTTGTCGCCTCCGGGATTCGAAGAGGCACGATGTGGGGTGAGCGTGCCTAGAACGACATGGATATGGACCAGCATTCGAACAGCACATCATAAGTTAGGTGAGGGCGGCATTTGCGAGCGCGGATTATCGGGCTAGGAGAAGGTGGAAAAACCTTGCTCTCTGTCATCCCCCAGGGAGCGTATGACAGTTGTATTATACACTCAGACTTGGAGAATGAATCGATCTTTATAATAATATCAATTTCAAATTTTTAGGTGCAATAGTTCAGGAATTATAACGTTGTCAAAATGAGCCTTAAAGAGAAAATCAGTCGGCCATTCAGAGGGTCGGAAAACATCTATCCATGCCTGTCCAGGGAGCGTATGACAGTTTTATTATACACTCAGACTTGGAGAATAAATCGATCTTTACAATGAGACTAATTTCAAGCTTTTAGGTGCAATAGTTCAGGAATTATAACGTTGTCAAAATGAGTCCTATAGAGAAAATCGGCCGACCATTGACGGGCCACGAGAGGCCCTCTTCCTCCCCCCCACAGGGGCGTAAAATTTTTTTTTATTACATAAATATGTTGTTCTTGTCACGCCCATTAATTTGGTACTAGTTTCAAGATTGTACGTCTTATAGTTTAGAAATTACCCATTTTGTCAGGGCAATTCGCGAAGGATCTTAGATGGGTTCTCTAGAATGGCTAGCCGGTTGATTTTTTGTAAATTCTTTCAGAAAATTAGAAACTAGCTTATTTTTGCGTTTTCGACGTCTACATTTAATTACTTATTTATTTTTCAATTACATTGAGCAATACAGTCCTTAGTTCGATATAGCAGGATGAAATGTTTCATTTTTTCTGTGAAAAAACGAAAACTGAAAGTCATGATGATTACATGCGCTAAACGCTTTGTGACGAGTTAAGCTCATTTTACACCTACGGTGTGGAGCGACGGTATGGAGCGACGGTGGACTTGCTATAGCTCCTCCCACGAGAGGATTGAGCGTCAGTGCACACCGACTTGCTTTTACATTGCTGCTCAACACAACGCTCCTTCCCGAGAGACAGAAATCGCCACTCAGGGCTCCCCCTCCTGGGTTTTCCACCGTGATCTTGTTTTTTTCAATCTCTCCTGGGTTGCTAGGTTCAATTAATTTTTGATCTATTGCTAACTATGTTTTTTTTTCAAGTCAGACAGTAAATTCATCATTAACTGAATAAATTCAATAATGCAGTTAAGAATTGTTCCAACATCGTATGCAAATGAATATCTGATTCAAAACCACGCCCATCGGATGGGGTAGAACGTGTTCAATCTGTTTCTCGACCGTAAAAACGCGTAACGAACGAGTATCTTACGAACTTGTAAGCCCGGCCAAGCCAGGGATAGCCGGCGCTCCACTTGTGTTGCTTCGATTTGCTTGGTACGTTGCAGTGAGATGACACGTATTTTGATAGTAAAACTGGTCATGCACTCCTCTAAATGAATGTCTAAAAATTAATTTTTTAAACATTCAAATTTTCATATTATTGCCGCACTAGTATTAAAAATGTCTTGCCCTCCAAAAACGATGTCTAAAAAGAGGTATACGCAGTCTTTCAAAGAAGAATGGTTAATGGAAAAATGAGAAACCTGTCACGGCTAGAAACCTAAACCGAAATTGGTAAGAGATGTCATCAACGGAGTGTGTCACCAGCGTAATGAAAAACGCATTGCACAACAGAAAAGTCGTCTCAAAGTTGAAATTTACGCTGCAGAAGAGAATTAGGAGAGACAGGAATTAAATCAGCATTAAAATTAATTACAGTTTTGCATGTTAAAACGTTAAGTTAATATTCAAAGTTGAAAACTAATGTCTAGAAGATATGTAAAAAATATTAATGTTGAAAGTTACTGATTGAAAACAAGGCCTGCCGCTCATTTTTAACATCTCTTAATTTTGAACAACACAAGTATTTATTCTTCAAGAACTTCTGCGTTTCGCCTCCTTTGTCGAAGAAAATCGAATAAAAATATCTGAATTCACAAATAAATATTTAAGAATAATTATCAAATAATTTAAGTAAAGAGGGGAGACTGTTCACTGTTCAGATTATTATCACTGGCAGCCTTGGTTTACTGGCAGTGCACACCGCAAATATTTAGCATGCAGAATGTTGCCGCTCCTTACCGTGAGCGTGGCAATAAGGGTCATTTTGCTCTGCTGTGGGCGGAGCTTATTTGGCTGGCGGGATGGAGCGACGGTGTGGAGCGCGAAGACACCGTCAATGTAAAGCTCATTTTACACTAGCGGTGTGGAGCGGCGGTGTGGAGCGACAGGGAACGTGCAATAGCTCCGCCCTCGAGAGGATTGAGCGTCAGTGCTCACCAACTTGCTTTTACATTGCTGCTCAACACAACGCTCCTTCCCGAGAGACGGCAATCGATCGTCACGCAGGGCTCCCCCTCTGTTTTTTTCCACCCAGATTTTTTTTCGATTCCTCCTGGGTTGCTAGGTTAATTTTTTATGTATTGCTAAATATATGTGTTTTTTCAAGTCAGACAGTGAATTCATTATTCCCTGAAGTTAATTTAATAACGCAGTTAAGAATTATTGTTTCAACACCGTGTGCAAATGAATATCTGATTCAAAACCACGCCTATCGAATGGGGTAGAACGTGTTCAATATATTTCTCGACCTCCTTGAAAACGCGTAACGAACGAGTATCTACGAACTTGCAAGCCCGGCCAAGCCATGGATAGCCGGCGCTCCACTTGTGTTGCTTTGATTAGCTTGGCACGTTGCAGTGAGGTGACGCGCATTTTGATCGTAAAACTGGTCGTGCATTCCTTTAAATGAATATCTAAAAATTTATTATTTTAAACATCCAAATTTTCATATTTTTGCCGCACAAATATTTAAAATGGCTAGCCCTTCAAAAACGATCTCTAAAAAGAGTTATACGCAGTCTTTCAAAGAAGAATGGTTAATGGTAAGAATGAAAAAACTGTCACAGTTGGAAACCTAAGCCGAAATTGGTATGAGATGGCGTCATCATCATCATCAACAGAGTATGTCCCCAGCGTAATCTTGCACGACAGAAAAGACGTCTTAATGTTGAAATTTGCGCTGCAGAAGAGAATTAGGAGAGACAGGAATAAAATCGGCATTAAAATCATTGTTTCTGCTAACCTATGTTAACTTTTACTTTTTTCTTGCTAAAACTACACTACTACGTTTCTTTATTAACGAAACTCGATTTTTTCATGTTCAATCTACGTTTATCTGAATCGCTTATAAAAACTGTTTATCGTTATCTTCTGCATGTTAAAACGTTGAGTTAATATTCAAAGTTGAAAGCTAATTACTGGAAGATGTGTTAAAAATATTAATGTTGTAAGTAACTGATTGAAAACAAGGCCTGCCGCATATTTTTAACATCGCTTAATTTTGAACAACACATGTATTTATTCTTCAAGAACTTCTGCGTTTCGCCTCCTTTGCCGAAGAAAATTGGAAAAAATATCTGAATTCACAAATGAATTAAGAATAATTATCAAATAATTAAAGAGAATGAGGGGAGACGGTTCATTGTTCATATTATTATCACTGGCAGCCCTGGTTTACTGGCAGTGCACACCGCAAATATTTAGCATGCAGAATGTTGCCGCTCCTTACCGTGAGCGTGGCAATAAGGGTCATTTTGCTCTGCTGTGGGCGGAGCTTATTTGGCTGGCGGGATGGAGCGACGGTGTGAAGCGCGAAGACACCGTCAGTGTAAAAGGGCCTTAAAAGGGCCTTTAGTATTGAACTTCTAATCAAAAATAACTAGGTATTTCAGTAAATAAAATTAGTATATCTGCTTACTCTTTCGGAAATACATCTATCGCTATATCAGTAAGAGTCACACGTTTTTGTGTCCTAAAACGTAAATTTAGAAATGAATGAAAATAAACGTTAACAGAATCTAGGGTTCACAAATAAATCACCTCACTCATCGTATGATGAACAATCTTTGAAATTTATTTCTGCGTGTATACACGTTTATTTATTTTAGATATGCGTGTTGTGCTATGTTTTTTTATAAATTACTTTTGGCCAACCTTTGCCCATTGTTTGAAATTTATTTAGGACGGTATTTTAGTCAGTTGAGGAGAGAGTTTAATGCTTTTTTCTTTCTTTTAACTCATAGCGAACATCTGGCTTATCATTCTCCAGTAATATCAAAGTATTTATCAGCTTGCAGCCCTCTTGCTTAATTAAAATGGCCAATAGAATACAATTAGATTGTTTCTCCCACTAATAAAATTAACCCCTCACACTCGGAAACACTCCATGCGCCAACTTCTTTGTAAATAAATTGTAGGGCATATTTTTCTTTCTTTTTATGCACAAATCACTCCGAGTGTTGAAAGGAAAGGGGGATTTATCTAAAAAATTACTATCCTAATGCACATGTAGCAAATAAAAAATAGCGCCTGCAAGCAGAGCTGGGCGGCGCTACTTTGAAATGTAGCGGGCGCTACACCGTTACCTTTACACTCTCTAAATTGTATCGGGCGCTACCTCTACCGCTACACCCTCTAGATTACAGGGGCGCTACCGCTACCACTACAATAAAATGTAGCGCCGCTAAATTAGGCAATAAAGAGGCAAAAATGATTGAAAAACTCAAGTTTATTGTTCGATTCGGCCTATTAACTCATAAACATTTCATGATATTAAAATATTTTGAAAACATATTAGTGCAACTTTATTGCAATTAACCTTACTTAACTAGTCCGGGTTAGATACGTACGTGCTACAGCTATTTTTATTAGTTTTATATTTCAGCATGCCTACATGGATGTCTAGTTCAATCGGTCAGAAAAATTATCTACTTATACAAATAACAAATCAGAGACTTCAAGTCCGACGGTATATGAGAGATCATTGTGGTTGCAAGTAAATTACAAGGAAAAATTTTTCTATTTTGTTACTAAACTTTTCCTCTCAGAAATATCAACATTTCAGGATGGTTATCTGACTAGCTTGCGCGCTTTGGTTTCAGGACTTTCTTCCCTAAGGAAAACATCCTCTCCACAGCAGCACTAAATAGGATTGGCGTGTTGTGGTGTGCGAAAAGCTCTCGGAGCGGTTTGCAGGGAAAGTATTCAGCAGCATGCAAAGCGGTGCTCACCAGACATTCCAAATGTATACTAATCATTCTCTTTCATTGACGTGTGACGGTGTTTTCGTGTTTTGCGTAGTTCATTAAAGAATTAGATGGCCGTGTCCTCTTCCTCGCTGCTGCTGCTGGTAGTTTGGGTGAGGCTGTCTGAAAGTTTTTCATTGACGATAGAGGTCATTTTTTGTCTGACCTCTCAGTTGACATTTATCTTGACACAAGGTTAATTTATAATCTAAATGATTATAAACTAGATGGTTAATTTATAATCTAGAGGGCTGTTCATGGACGCTGAACAGGCTATGCGATTATACGGTGGTGACAAGTTAACAGCACTACACGGAAATCCTTCATAAAATTTTATTCCATGATCTATTTGACAATTTTGTTAAAGTAGCGGTAGGCTCCTTAGCGCTGTAGCGGCAAAACCTCGCATAGCTACTTAAATATACAGCGGGCGCTACTGCTACCGCTACATTGTTTAAAATGTAGCGCTGCTACCGTAGCGGCCGCTGCATGTAGTGCGTTACTGCCCATTTCTGCCTGTAAGATTCAAGCAAAAAATGAAATATCATACCGTACTCGTTAGATGAGTATAATAGCAGTTTTCTATTCAGGTTTATATGATGTATTTGTATGCAAGTTAAACTATGTTGCATTTTTAATTTGCTAGTATTGTTCTGTTAAATAGTGTGGCTTCTTTCATTAGTTTTAATCAAAACTTTATGTACATGTGCAGAATGTGCTAAGCTTTTACTATATTTGTTTCATTTTGAAACCATTTCAAAATGTTTGGTGTTCAGCCGTAAGGATGTACCATAAGTTGTGGTACACACTGAGTGTATGGTTACTTTAACTTAAGGAACTACAATTCATGACCTCAGAGTACAATCAGAGCACAAAATTATTTTAGAATGATGTTGTCAGGATTTTTTACAACCCATCGGATCAAAGTTTGCACTTATGTGAACAGTGCATTGATAAACGTATAGAATGAGAATTTTGAAAGCTTCTGAGCGAAGTAAATAGCCATTGCTCTAATAGTGAAGTAAATAACCATTGAAGTAAATAGCCATCAATATAAGTATGCACTAAAAAAGAGTGTTTTCAACAAGGCATCGTCACTGAAATGATGTCTTCTTTTTTAATTGTAGTTACATATATTATCAAATCTAAATTAAGCAACAATAGGAATACACTGCCCTCAATCGATACTCATTGTGTGTATCAACTAAGGATCCTTACTTTAAGATATTTTAAAAAGCAATGATGAGCTTTTTGTATCATCTTTATTGGAAATAAACTGTTTTTCTTTTCTTTTTCTTTCCCCGGATAATTAAAAGCATGGAGATGCGTAATTTATTTCTAAAATTTGAAACGCAGACCGATGAACGCATACAGTGAGATGACGAACTCTATTTTAAGCTTTATAATTCGTGGATTCTATTAACATAATTTCCATCGTCAAAACAGATAGCCTCAACTAAAAAGAATAATTCTTCAGTGAAATTTATCTTATTTGTTTGACATTGATGATCGAGTCACAGCTTCCTTTGGCCAGAATGTCATTCATAGAAGTTTTTTGGGGAAGAACTGAAGTCTTAGAAGCATAAATTTTCTCATAAAAATTACTCCAGGAATTTTTATCGGGTTTTAGTTTTGGGAAGGGCTAAGCCCAGTTGAAGGGGACAAGGGGTGGATGGATTTTTTACTGCTCTTTCGTGATGCGCAGTGTTACCTCTCTCCTTGTTGCGAACATCAATACGTTCCCCGCGTATTGGGCCACATGTGTACCAATAGGTGAATTGCCTATTTACTTACCGGTAAACATGAATGACATTTGACCTCTTCTGTGACCTTTTTAAAAAATTATTATCATACGAGGTGAAATGTTATCGTAAAATTGTATTCTTTATATATGTTATGAAGAATAAAAAGTCGATTTCCCAATTCTGATACAACCTAACCAAACCAATCGTTAACAACCGCTGAAATGCGGGGAACGTGTTAAAGTATTTCAAGATTTTTCTTTATGTGTACGCAAACGGCTAATTCATAATGTTCGCCTGACATTTATGAATACAATTTAAAACTTTTAAAACTATCATTATTTACAGGGTGGACATACTACCGTTAACTATTACAATTCCATTTGTGTCAGAGAGTCATGGTAATCCAAGCTTTTGCGTATGTACATTTTTCACCCTTTAATGAGAGCTACCTGAAGCATAAAAGTTATTTCGACACTCTTTTGTACCGACTTATGAGGATTTCAACTACAATCTTCTAACACATGCGAAGATCTCAGCAGGTTCACAAGCACAAGTTTTGGTTTGTAATACATACGGACATACTTTCATTTCGATTTTCTTATCGAAATGCTGTTCGGATATAAGTATTTTTCAATTTAGAGAACTAGATGAATCAATGTTAGCTGCCTCTATTACGCCTCTTTGATATGACTGGCACTTCCAGTTGCTATGACCGTACAAGGGTAGGCCGCGAGTCAACAAGAGCTCCACAGAAACATTCAACTAAGCGACGAGCAGATCTGCCACAGACATCCTGACTGCGTCTTGCTAGTCTGTGTCTGTGAGGCGAGTAGCAACTAGCAAGCAGTGCTTCCACTGCTAGGGTAATTACCCTAGTCTAGGGTAATCAGACCCCTCCTAGGGTACAGTCTAGGGTAAGGGGAAAAAAATGCAAAATCTAGGGTAAAATCAATATTTTAAACCTAGTTTATAAAAATCATGACAAAATATGGAAGGTTGTTAATAGCTACAGTTGAATAACCCAAATAAGAAGACATTGAAGACATCGAAGAGAAGACATTGAATCAAAAATGGAACGTATCAACAATCGATTCGTAAAACAGCACAAGTTAACGTGTTCCATACCGGTACTGAACAAGTTACGGTTTTTTTCGCAATATGCGGCGTACAGTTTCTTAACAAGCTTGTGTACGACAATTGCAAGAGCATAAGGATGCACTCGCCCTTTACTTCGTTGAGTTGTCGTTTAGCGATCCAATTGAGGTAAATGGTACGATAGTCAATGCTTTAAACTAACCCGCGCTTATTTTGAGTTCTTAGATTACAATTTGGGAAAAATAAACGCATTTAATACCTCATTTCTGTTTGACTCTCCGCATATTTTCAATCTAAGATAAAAAAATCTATAGCCTAATTAGGAGCTTTTGTTCAAATTTTTTGCGTGTTGCTTTTGTAAAGAATGAGACTATTTCTTTGCTACATTCACTAATGCTTTTGTGCCAGTAGATGATATGTACATTGGGATGACAGGAACTGAAACGACGTCAGAGATAAATGGCATTGCATCACAAGAGAAAGAGATTGATTACTAATTGTAGCTGCTTCTTGGTTGAGCCAGTTTCACAAATCCTAAAAAGCTTTTTCGTCGGGGATCCTGTGAATAGTTTCGTACGCAGTCTAAATCCGCGTAATGGTTCAACACTGACTCAAAAATCTTTGTCTTATACATTAGACGAAGTTCCTCAAATGGAAAAATTTGTCGATAAGAAATATCTTCAGGAAGAGTGTCGAAAACATTACTTGGATGAACAATTACCACCAGACATGTCAGTCGTTAATTATTGGGAAACAATGATTTGCCGTAGAAATGACAGTTGGCTAATGTGTTATCCAAATCATAAAATTATAATTTCAACGTTGTTGGCCCTCTAATTTTCAAATTCTTCCGTTGAAAGCTTCTTTAGCCAATTAAGTTTGACCAAAATTTCACAAAGAACCAGTGTGAAGAATGAAATAATGCGTTGCTTGATGCGTGCAGTGTATTACCTTGAAGAATCTTGGTTCAATGCACCTAATTTTCCAAATAATACTAATCTAAATAAATCTATTGATGAAGTAAAAAGTTATGCCACGTGCGCAGAATCTTCAGCAATACCTTAGAAATATACAGTACCTGGATACAAGTATTTGCACAACTAAATTTTTCGTTTATTTCAAAGATTTCGAGTTCTGGGTTGGGGTAAAGATTATGTATTCAGAGAACATATATTCAACGGAATATTATAACTAAACAACAAATGAAACGTTCAACTTATTACATCACCCGAACAGAGAAAAATATTAGGGATAAAATTATTTGGCTAAAACAAAAAAAAACTATCTAATATTTAGTTGCATGGGCTTTTTTTGCAATTACAGCATGAAGAAGGTTGTTGTAGTTTGAAACTGGCTTCTGACACTCTTTTGGTGGAATCTTGCTCCATTCTTCAACGGAGATTGTCCTTAATTCAGCAAGATTTTTAGGGCTCATTTTCTGCACTGCAAATTTCAGTATTTTCCACAAATTTTCTATGGGATTGAAGTCAGGAGATTGGCTGGGACATGGAATAGCACTTTTTTTCTTAGTAGCAAGCCAATATTTTGTTATTTGGCCATTTGCTTTGGGTCATTGTCTTGCTAGAAGATCCACTCAGGCGGGCAGAAGGATTTTCTTGCGTTTGGAATCAGCTCGTGTTCCAGTATCTGCCGACACATGGAATTATCCATTTTACCATCAATGATGTGGAATTTCCCGACACCCTGAGAAGTGAAACAGCGATGAAACCTTGATATTGCCTCCTCCATGCTTCACAGTAGGGAGGGTGTTTTTGGGACCAAAGGCAGTCTCTGGTCTCCTCCAAACATGACGAGAATCATTACGGCCGAAGAGCTCAATTTTACTTTCGTCGGACCACACAACCCGTCCCCAAAACCCATAACCTTTATCAAAATGGGCTTCGGCGAACTTCAAACGGTTTTCCACATGTTTAGCTGTCAGAAGAGGAGTCCAGCGAAGAGTGAATTCCCGGGGACCAATATGGTGCAATTCTCTACTGATAGTTTTTGGACTGACGCCCTCTCCTTGAAACTCAGGTCCTTGTCGCAGATCTTTACGGGTTATCATGGGTTCATTAGTCACTTTACGAAGCACATACCTTCGACAGCGATCCTTGATCTAGCGAGGAGCTCTGGCTCTCGACAAATTAGAGATTACGCCCGGCCCTTGAAACTTTCGAACAATAGCTCCAATAGTTGAGTATGGAAGTTTAACGTGTTCAGCGATTTCTCTGTACGTTAATCCTTCATTAAAAAGTTCAATTATTTACTTTCATAGGCTTCTGGAACTTTTTTTTACTTTTAGCATTCTCACCGAGGTCCGCACTCATGGAAAACTTGAAGTTAAATGATTGTGCTGATCATACTTGTCTGACATCAAATGTGATTCTAAAAGTTTCTATAAACCTTTAAATGTTTCCAGGAGGTAATTCAAGGAAAATATTTAAAATTGTACAAGAAAATACAAAGGATTGTAAATTTCAGCAAAATACTTTTGTGTATGATATCGGTAATTCGGGTCCAGTATGTTCTGCTAGCCTTTAATGAATGCTAGCTGAACCTTGAGTAATCTTTACCCCAACCCAGGACTCGAAGTCTTTGAAATACACGAAAAATTGAGTTCTGTAAATATTTGTGTCAAGCACTGTAAAATGCGGAAAGCGTGATAGCGTTACCATTATGATGTAGAGTGTAGTTTTATACTGAGCATCCTCAGATTCTTTTATGAGAGTAGTATAGCTTCCTGGAGATTAAAAATGATTTGTATTAAGTTAGGTTTTCTCTTATTATGAACCGATTGATTTAAGACTATACTTAACGCACGTAGAGTTCATTTATTTTTTATTTTTTCAATCGGTCCAAAGATTAAATACGAGGGGGGAAAATAATATATAAGTCCGCATTTTCTATCCATATTTTTGGTTTGGTTTCTATAATAATCATTATTTATGTATTGTGTACACTAGTTATGTAAATCTGGACTTCAATTGTGTCGAACACTGTTCTTTGTGTGTTTGAATTATTTATCGATCCACATTTGAGAAAAATCTTTGCAATTATAATGGAAGGATGTCATTTTACGCACATTTCGAAAATATAGGCGTTCAGATCATTCATTTATAAATTAACGAATCCCCAGAAGCTTTATATAGGCTGTCTATCTGACGTAATTGAGGGTAAAGCCAATAGTATAATTAAAGACTATACGGTAATTATTATATAGGCCTCATTTATATTTTCTAGGGTAATCAAGGAGCATTCTAGGGTAAAATACATGCCAGCCTAGGGTACAAAGATTGACGCCCGTGGGAGGCCTGCCGCCTGCTAGCAAGCAGTGCTTCCACTTTAGGGTAAAATACCCCATTTTAGGGTAATCAGGGGTTGTCTAGGGTAGAGCTTAGGGTAAAGAAAATTTCGATGGTTTTTAGGGTAATTTAACTTTTGTCTGGGTAGCGCAGCAAAATTGTAGGGTAATTGCTTGTTTTCATACCAATATCAACTTTGCTTTCAAGTAATACAATATACCTTGTGTAAGGTACATTGCGGAGGATAATTTGTATGAAAAAGTTCAATATGAGAGATCTTTGGAACAAGCGCAAATCTTGCCCGAACTCGCTATTAATTTAGTCTTTTTTGCACACGACGATAAGGCATAAATTGATGTGCTCATCGCTGCATCTCTCTCAGATCTCTCTTCAGTTTAATGTTGCCAGATTTGCTGCATGAATAATACCTTGGTTAATTAATAGTATTGACAATAATTAAAGTGATAGGCCACTTGACATAATGTTTTGAATTTTATGTTTTTTAGCCTTACTAAACTAACTCGTAAATGTATCAAGATTTACACCAAAACATCTGTGATCGTCGTTTACTGGAATTGTACAGCTACATAATGTGTACAAAACGACGCTGCCGAGGAGCCGAGGGTAGGTAGTTTTGCTCCAGGCGAGTGCAACTGTGAAAGCTGCTGTCCCGTCCAGTGTTGCATTGTGACAAAATTTTGGTTAAGCCTTTTAATGAAAATGGAAGGATGAAGAAGCGAACAACTGTTTCGAGGCTGGTTAGAAACGTTTCACTCTTTTACCTCAACTAAAGATATGGCATACTGTACTATATGCTCAACTATCATTACGTTTAGTAAATCTTAGATTATTCTTCATGCTATGAGTCAACACCACAAAAATCTCTAAGTGCAGAGAAGGAAAACACAAACCATAACTTTGTTCATTTTATCACACGATCCAATTGACAAGTCAGCTGTAAAAATTGAATTGCGGATTTGTGCATATCTTTCTGAGCATAACTTGCCTATTTTGTTAAGCGACTCACTGCTAAAACTGAAACAAATGTTTCTTAAAGAAAGTAAGCTTAGGGAAACAAAGAGCTTCAAACATTATTAGACAATGTTTCGGTAAACATCTACTAAGTGATCTTGTCGTTGTCAATGAACGTTTATATTCTGTATTGATTGATGAAACATCTGATCGCAGTAAAGCTAAACAGCTCGGAGTCATCGTCCAGTACTGGAGTGAGAGTAAAATTAAGAGCTCTTCTGATGATCTTGTTGAAAAACAGGATAGCACAGCCAATGGATTGTTTACAACATTTGAAAACCATACTCTGTTTGGCTTCTTTGTTAAGAAAAAGGAATTTTCGACTTCTTCTAAAAAATGTTGGCTTGGTGGAAATGCAGGTAATGTGAGTGAATAAACAAGCTTGTAAAATAGAAATCGAGGTTCTTCTTCCATTATTCTTGGCACTATATAGGACTTACTAACGTAGGACTGATATTCTTTCTTGGCACTATATAGGACTTACTAACGTAGGACTGATATTCTTTCTTGGCACTATATAGGACTTACTAACGTAGGACTGATATTCTTTCTTGGCACTATATAGGACTTACTAACGTAGGACTGATATTCTTTCTTGGCACTATATAGGACTTACTAACGTAGGACTGATATTCTTTCTTGGCACTATATAGGACTTACTAACGTAGGACTGATATTCTTTCTTGGCACTATATAGGACTTACTAACGTAGGACTGATATTCTTTCTTGGCACTATATAGGACTTACTAACGTAGGACTGATATTCTTTCTTGGCACTATATAGGACTTACTAACGTAGGACTGATATTCTTTCTTGGCACTATATAGGACTTACTAACGTAGGACTGATATTCTTTCTTGGCACTATATAGGACTTACTAACGTAGGACTGATATTCTTTCTTGGCACTATATAGGACTTACTAACGTAGGACTGATATTCTTTCTTGGCACTATATAGGACTTACTAACGTAGGACTGATATTCTTTCTTGGCACTATATAGGACTTACTAACGTAGGACTGATATTCTTGGAGGAGCTACAAGTATTCCACTGTAGGCTTTTGGCTTTTTTGACATGTAGGCTTCTGTCGAAAAATAAACCGGCCACAGGCCTAAATTATTAATTCTAACGAGGCTCTTATTTGTGACTCAATGGGGCTAACTTTCAGCTTTGAGTAACATCGGCTTCGTCTTACATTACGTAAGTTATCTCTACACTCAGTTAAATTTGCACCAATTGAGTATACTGATTGCGAAAATTTTAGGAAAGTCATATTTCTTCATTTAGTGTATTACATTCTTTGCCCTGTTCTTTGTATGTGAACTTATTCTATTAGAATACCAAACTTTGTATGTGAACTTTGTATGTATTAGGGTGTATGTGAACTTATTTCTCATCAAAATTCTTTTAATTTGTTTGCGCAAAAATTGCGAACCTATTTTTGTGTCGTGTTCCATAAATGAATGTTTCGAGTGTTACTTTTTCGTTAATTTCTTTTTACTATTTCTTTGCTTATCTCTGCTAGTCAGGAGAAGATCACCTGGCCTCATATTTTACGCTCATTGAACAGAGTTGTAACCAGGTAATCAAAAAAAGAAAAGAAACTATAGCGAAAGCAATATAAAATTGCTGCGCGTATCGTGACATGTATATATGACTTCATTAAGTCAGAGAATTTTATTTTCTAATATCCGCATGACCCTGATATTGTGTGATGTTTACACCTATAAACATGGAAACATTGAATATTTTCATCTAATACCAGCACTGGGCCTATTTGATATTTTAGGGTAATTTATGCATTTTTAGGGTAATCTTGAACAAAGTTTTAGGGTAGGAACTGTCAGACCCGTGGAAGCCCTGCTAGCAAGTCCATCTGGCAAGTCTAGTTTGCTCGCAGGCGTTGTTGGAGGAGGTGTGGAAACGTGCAGTGCCGCACTTGCCTGCTCATGGGCGTGACGTAATGCTTCATTCAGGTGTTGTGGTGGTAGTGAAATTATTGTATTTAGGTCACATAAGTGCAGAGGAGTTTCATAAATCTTTAGATTGAGTTATACGCCAAAGTTGTAGCTGGTGTGAGTAGAATACATTAATTTCTTTCAAGTTATTTAATCATCAACAACGTGTGTGTGGGGCACTATTCATCCGTTGGAGGCAAACATCGCACTGCTCTTCTGTTTCGTTTAAAGGTAAGAACATTTTTACCATGTTAAGAACCAGAGTGAGATCCTTATATCATTGTGTGAAACATGTGCTAACATTTGGAGGTAGGGTGACATGCGTGTTAAATGAATGATAAATTTTATTACCTGTTAGCTTCTATTCTGTACGGAAGCATCAATGTGGAAGTTATTATGAGTTGTTTGTGGAAACAAGGGAGCTGCTCGAGTCATTACGATGCAAGCAACAGGGCGAGCGCATCCCAACAGAGCGAGTGCAAATGACGCGCAGCTGATGTCCTTCGCCCCGCAGCGCATGACCGACTGCTGGGTGACCTCTCATGGCATCGCTTCGTGGGTCGGGATTTTTCAACACTAACGGCCAGGATAAGAGCGTGGGTAACTGCAAATTTGAGAAATTCATGAGAACGGTGTGTAACAGAATAATATTTGACTGGTTAACCAGAAAATTCTTTGCAGAATTTGTCATTCAAGTCTGCTTAGTGAATCACGCGGCAAAGATAAAATTTGATACTACAGACTGAATTCTTGTCTGCTTGCATCAAGTATTTTGCTAACATTGAGTCACTTGTCTGTGACCTGCTAAAAATTTTGTTGTTCAATAGCAACTTGGGTTGTTCTAAGTAACTAGGAAGTAGAATAAACCACAACTGTTATGTTTTACACCACTATCAAGTACAGGCTGTCGTTTATAAAAACAACTTTTTAATACTGGTGTGTAATATGGCTTATTTCTGAGTGCACATGTTGCCCTCGTTGCAATTGGTATTGTCTATTTTTGCGTATTTGTTAGTTTGGAACAAAACCAGCTTTTAATTTGGGATCTATATTAACGCTGAGAAAATCTATAACGATGGAGATATTCAATAACTGGCATATTCCTATGTTAGGTCTTATTTTTGTCTAGACTCCCAGCTCATTAGCTGACAGGGTTATTGATGTTATGTTGCGAATTATCTTCACCATTAGGAGATGAGGGAACCATCTAAGCGAAGCCATCTAGCCATCTAGCCTGCGTCCCCCTGCCTCTCTTCCAAGAGATCTTCGTGTAATGAAGCTGCGTGCGGGCAGGCGTTGCGTATTGCGTGGGAGGATAACGCCCGGTTTGTTGACCTAAGAAGTCATTTACTAATCTGAGCGGCTTCAAACGGCGAATTCTGTTTTAATATAAATTAGCGACAGTTATTTTATCACTCTCTTATTTTTTACTGTGGACAATTTCTGTGATATTTTGCAGTATACTGATCATTATCTTCTTTAGACGAAGGCCTTCGCTCATTTACCGAGCAAGTTTGCCTCCTCGACCAAACTAAGGCATTTGATCCGTTACCCATCACGGGATATTCGCACTCGGGAATAGTGTCCGAAGATGTGAAAGCAACGGCGCATTGCAGGCAACACGCTTGTCGCACATTTACTGAGGCTGGTGTGCATGGTACTTACTGACGGTCCGCGTACGCTAGTTACATGTCTATCATATAGCAAGGCACGTCAACAATGGTGGCATTGTTCGATAAAGGACGTAAATCATTAACCGTTTACAATTTAAAGGTTCAATGTAGGAAAAAGACCGGCTGGATTGTTGTATAAGTAAATTGGAACTCCAAAGCAAATATTTGCAGTCACTATATACTGCGCAGGTATCCACTTTATTGGATAGGTATTTGATTCGAAAGCACACGCACTCATATTCTTTCAGTTGTTCAGGTAATTAGTGAGTAATTAACGGAGCTATTCCACGGTAAAAATGAGGTATCGAAAGGAGGAAGAGCCATGGCAGTATAACAGCACGGTAAAAGCTGCGATCGCGACGAAGATGCTGCAAAGATCACAGTTACGTTCAAGTGATGTTGCCAATGTTCATACCACGCTCAATTGTGGTCCGAATAAATTCACGTTATCACTCGAATATTTAAAAACATTCTCTCAACACTTCTGAGAAGACTAAGCACGTTTGTGCTTAGGCACAACTTGTTACAGGTAAGGCTTCTAAATTTTAAAAAGGTAACATGACGTCTATTAAGAACATTTGCAACAGTAGTGAGTTTGAATGTGAGCTAATTTGTGTTCAACTAAAATTTTAAATGTAATCTCCCTCGTTCGATCAATTTCTGGGCACGTAAAATTAATCAGTTCTAATGAAGAAATTTAAAAATATGTTAGGAATTACTGCCAACTTCAAAGACGAGTATTGCCATTTATGACTCTAGGGATACGGTATTTTTTTATGCGCTAGAGCATGCGGCCATGTTGATGCAATTATCAAGTACATTTACTGACTGCTATTGTATTGTATAAGTTATTCCTTGGACCTTAGGTAGCGCATCTTTGAGGAGCGTCCGCGGCACCTAGTGTGTCACCAGTAGGACAGTCTGACTAGCTCATCAGAGCTAAGGTTTCTGTACTAATATAAAAAGAGTACATTGACTGGGGTCTAACTTACGACAGTACACAGGCGAAAGTCCAACTTATAATTAAATATACTTTATGATCGCCTCATGTATATTGGAAGCGAGAAAGTTGAGAAACTTCTTCAGTAACCATTAATTTTCACGTGATTTGCTATGGAATTTTTCTTTCATTTAGGAAGCACACGTAGCATTCGAGTATACTATTAAGAAAGCTAGTTGATTGGGTAGGATAGGCTTATTTTCCTCATCGCTTTCTTTTTCTATGTTTAAGTCAAGAAAGGGGAAATTCAGAGCCTCCTCAAGGGTATTGAATTTAACCGAGCTCCGAAAATCTCCGACGAAGCATGGGTAAGGCTGGGACCTACCCGGAGTTGACATTCTTCTTACTGTGTCCAGCGAAGAAGACAGCTTGAACCTGTGACAGATATTGAGTAGGTTCAAGAGCACAAACTATGATCTGGGGTGTTGAATATAACAAAGAACCAAGAACGAAAAAGGGTCCAGTCAAGAAATATGAAATATGAAGAAAGACTTCAAAAATTAGCGCTGTAAATTTCTAGCAAGGTATGGTCCACAACAGGAACAAGAGTGAGTACAAAAACAAAAGGGTGAAGGATATGAACAATGAAAACAAAAGGGTGTAGGATATGAACAATGAAAACAAAAGGGTGTAGGATATGAGCAATAAACGCAGGAAATAATCAAAACATGAACACTGTACAAGGGCATGAGGATGAGCAGGAAAATGATAAGGTGATGTTCATTAAATAAAGACAAACCGAAAATCTGAGAAAATTGTTATCTTAACTAGATATAGGTCCTCAACACAAACCAGAGCAAGAGTAAGGTCAAGGAACTTACGTAAGCGTGAGAATCTGGAACGATAACAGGAGTGCTTTAGGAATGTAGAGCAAGAAGAATAGCCATGTGAAAATGAAGGCCTAGTTCAAGACCACACAGGAGCACCTATGTGGTGACGGCACCGGGAATTAACTTTATCCTGAAGTGGTTATAATTGCACGAGATTTCCAATGGCGACGCGAGGAGAATTACTCTTTTACTATATTACATGAGAGTGATCAGTGTAGGTGACCTTTCATTCCTGGGTGCAGGTATATTTTGTTGAGGATGTGTGCGAGTGACTGTGATTCTTAAAACCCTTTATCATTTTTATTCTACAATAACACTTGAAGAAATAGATGCACTTTTAATCTGAGTGATAAGATAATGATGATTAAGTTTCACTAGTTTTCTAGTTGACGGTAACTAAAGAGACTCAAAAAATTTATCAACTCAGGAAATTAGTGAAACTTATTTATTAACTGATGACTTATCTTTATTACAATAATGATAAGCTATTTGAAGTAACTCAAATGCCAGATTAATCAGGGCTAATCGATAAAATAAAGGGCATACTGCAAGTTGGAGCGTTGAAAATTAATCAAACGTCAAAGATAATAACTTTAGGGAGATTTATAATTCATTACAGGTTTGAGTTAAACAAAACCTGCTTAAAAGTGATTTATAAAATGAATATTTCGAACCTCAAGAGTCATTTTCGAACTTCAATAGTCATCTTAAAGCTAATTGATCAGGTTAGCAAGAGCCTACAATTCATTCTCAAAGTTCTATTCTTGTCACAAAGAAATTGAGTTTAACAGTACATCTTTTACGACAATGGCTTTCTATCTTAACTTGTTGATACTCCATTCAGTAAATTTTTTCAACCTTCAATTTTGTAATACTCAACTTATGGCAACTCTTTGGAAGCAAAATTTTTTCTTTGTGTTGCCATATTTTAGCTACTAATCGTAAGAATTGAAGAAAGACTACCTTTTTCTTCTTATTACACATTTCACGTGGTTCAATCTTTGTCTCACCATGTTGAACAACTGTGAAATCCTTTCCTTCTTTACTTATTAAGATAAGCGCCTAAAGCACTTGTCTCATCAATTGTGTTCAAATTTTGCTGCGATCGTTGTGCGTCTGCATGTGAACATAAGGTCCTCAAGGTAGCAGAGCATGTTTGAAAGAGCTTCCGTACAGAACTTCCTCATGCATCTCCTTAGCAATTTGCTGTGCCTTCTCATGCAGAGAAATGCGGCCTTCCTGTTCGCTTAGACGATTTTCAAACAGTTGCAACTACTTCTAATCAAATAGATCTCCGTATTTTTATAATCCCTAATCATAAAAGTAGTTTTAAATGAGGCTCAATCCTGCTTCCCTTTGTAAATTGTGTAATCAGTGTTATCGTAGATTGGTTCTTTTTTTATAAAATTGACACGTATGATCTCGTGTTGTTTCAGATGCTGAGGGTGAATGATCTTTCAGGTTGAAAAATTCATGTTTAATAATCTTTTATGAGCCTTCTCTCTTTAACTAAAAGCTGTAATAATAATAAATCCCTTGAAATTAGCTATCTTTGTCGTTTTATTTATTGTTCAACTTAGCGAACTGCAAAATTTCGACAAATGAGTATATTCACATCACTGGGTTTAATCTGCGTGCTGTTCCAGCCTGAGTAGGATACCCCGTAAACTATTGGCTGCTCTAGGTATCCTTTTCATAAGATAGGGAGTGAAGGTTAATGTAAACAGAATACTCGACAGAACAAATGAACATGCATTTACAAAACTGTATCAGCACGTTGCAATAACTACTGTTATTAACTCTTTTAACCACGAGGTTAGCTGTGAAGGAATAAAAACGATGAAATGCAAATTCAGATCACTCAAAATAATAAAAAATGAATGAAGGGATTTTAACAGCACGCGGCTACTTCACGCTTGTTTCATCAGAAATGGGAAGCTATCCAAAGAGACAAGTGAGCGTTGCGGCATTCATTTTTGCTGGCCAATGCCGACTCGGCAGCCCACTGTTTGTTATGGGCATGTTGTAACGGCTGGCCGTTCGCGGTGGCGGCTAGAGGAGGCAGAGAAGTATATATGTAGATTGGAGACAACAGGGAGGTTGTCGGGATGTTGATGATGAGGAAGTCCTGAGGGAGCAACTCAAGGGCTCCCTGGGATCAGAGCCAGCAGCTCGAGCATTAGAAGCTTGAGAGATTCGCACGCTTGGGGTGGTAGCACTTGTTCCTCTTTATTAAATGTAAACTTAGCTCTGGCGTAACGTTACGCCACATGACGTTCTGTATAGCAGCGTGTCATGATGTCACTTGCGGAATTGAATAGGGCCGCGATACCTTCATCATGATTTTCATATACAGAGACGACTATGCGTATGTACTCGTATAGCGTATTAGGTTGTGCTATAGAAGGCTGTAAACAGAATACCCCTGGTTACTCTGGTTAATTTTCTTTAAATTATGTTTTTATGTTCTATTAACATTCACTGTGACTCATCAAGTTTCATTAGTCTACAATTATTAACAAATATTTTAGTTTACAGGCGAACTGAGAAATTGAGCACTTTGTGCTCTGTAAAAATAGTCCAGCTTAGTAGAAGTCATGAGACGAACGAGTGAAGTGGTGCAGATTTTTTCGTCAAGTTTTATTTGTGTCCTCATCAAACAAGTGCTAGTATCTTCCAGGCGTGTACTTTTCATGTGAGTACTGACAAGTAGCCGATCTTTAGCGGTCAATCATCGGGAAACTATCGTTATAATTTCAAAATTAAGTTCACTCGTATCGAAAGAGATCAAATGATGTTTTTATTGCCTGTCCCGTAGCTTGTTAGTTCGTTACTTTTTTCTGCCAATAATTTAGTCGTTTTACGAATGAGTAACGTATTCAGCATACTTGTCTTTTACATGGCACTGGTCGAGTGATTTGTTACTCCAAGGAGAAAAATAATTGCTAGTACACATTTATCCTTTTGATGATTTTTTTGTGAAATTTCCTCTTAGTGCATTTATAAAGAAATTTTAAGATCATTTTTGCCAATAGCTCCTTCCATTGTCAGGTAGTCATTATTGAAATAATTAATGAAATTATTTACGTGTTTAAGTACGTTTGAAAATTCAACTTTGAACTATGCCCTGTTCATTTCACACCGGAGTTGTTATGTTACTTTCCAGACATTCTGGACAAGTGAGCAAGGCTTACCACAAGTGTCGTGTAGGTGCAGCTCCCCTCGCGAGCTCAGTGCAAGTGTTGGATAATGTTAAGTGCTGCAGCACGCGGCTCGTCCTTCTTCAGCTCGTTGGTGCCGTACACAGCAGCTCGTCCCGTCGTTGCGTCGCAGACGATGAGTGTTATACATCTCATGCTACAACCAAGACGTCTCTAAGTAGCGAGAATATTTTCGTGGCGTGTTGGACGCTGCTTCAGTCAAACGTGTGTGATAAACGATGCTGAATGTTTTGCTCATCGAATCGGCATCCAGCCAAATGTTAATTTTTTCAATTCCTCTTTGCATAGAAGCAACAACACACCATACATGACAATAAAAAAACGTCAGCATTCTGGTCTACTGCGGGGAGTGCTCATGGTAATGCCTTCGAGTCCGTATTTACAATATTGAACCTGATGCTAAATGATCTTTTTACAATGCCTCCAACGCAGTGGATCGCATACAGAGGCAGGAAACGGAAAATGATTGCTTTTTGCATAAGTTCTCACTATAAGATAGCCCTGAGAGAAGGAATGAAGTGCAAGGATTGATTGTCATGTGCTTGTTGTCATGTTCTAGCTGATATCAGTTATAAATTTCATTTAACCCATCTATGAAGAGACGGATTTAGGTTGGATTTTCATCTCAGTTATTCGGCTGTTTTATGGAACTGGCGAGACAAAAATTTTATTTCTTAACTCCGACTTGCATATTTATGAACGGCTTTTCAAGAAACAAAAACCCTTGATTTCAAAATTTACTTTGTGAGAGAAGCAGGCATTATTGAGTAAGTTTATGTTTTGCGATGTTTTGTTCGGCCTCCAAGTTAGCCGACCGGTAGCAGTGCCTCTTACATCTTGACATAGAAGGCCTCACTGGTAGCCGTTGGCGCTGGATCTTGACGAGCGCATAGATAAAGGCATCGCGTGTACAAAGCAGGAGATATTCTTCTCGTGACAATCGGCCCCGCACGTCCCAGCTCAGCTGACAAACAATGGCATATTAAGTCGCTGCTTGGCCTTGAAACCCATCCGCTATTATTCCTTCTTATACGAGATTGACAAGCATGATAACAAGTGTGAATGTGAAGTTCTTGTCTCTGTGGTTGAAACTATTATTGTTTTATACATCGAGTTAGGGCGTAGGATACGCTCATGCTCACTTCAGTAAGCGATTAGGGTGTCTCTGATCAAGTAGTTCGTAGAACTTTGTTGCCTGCTATCCTCATTTGTTCATTTTTACATTGTGGTATAAAGTACCTGACGAGAACTGTACAATATGTTGCAATTTGTAACTATGAACTACAGTGCAACAGCACAGTTTTCCTCAACGAAATTAAATAGATGATATAAATTTTTGTTTTTGCATACTGAGACTACTGTTGATTATTTCTGAAATTTTTAGAGTTACAGGTAAATAAATCTTTCAGGCAACCTAACTAAATTGGGTTAAAATAGTTTAGCTTCCAGAAACAAAAGTGGCCAGGAAGAAGAACGGTTTGCAAATACGCTGTTCCACAGAGCACATGATTAATCAGCGTAGCTGGCGTGATGGTGCATTTGAGTACGAGAGTGGCGTGCGGAGTATATGCTCAGCGTCTTGTCGCACAACCTTACCTTGCTGTTTTTACTTCTGTGTCAGACCAGGGAAAAAACCTGAATTTTTCAATTTTTGTATACATAGCTCCGAAGAATTTTTTTCATGCTAGTCGTTTTTATGATTGTTTGATGTTTGCATTGTTATTGCATGCTAAATTTTTGTGTAAAAAGAACATGAGCCTGTTTGATTGGGGTTTCGATTGTTTGTATATACAGGGTGTTGGTGGAACTCTTGGTACAAACTTCAGCTACTAGTAGAAAATACAAATTTAAACACTTTTTCATCAGTGAAAAATATCGAAAAACGCTCAGTTGTTTAATTATTGGGCTTAGAAGTTTTTAATGCTCGCTACAAGAACACAACAGCAATTTTGCAACAGACAGGAATAAGGGCAATATGGGGAATTAGAATAAACAAGTGTTGGCAGAATCGAACATGTTTTATTTACAGTTTAAAACATTAATTCACAGACTCAGGAAATTCCTAGAAATTCCTAGTCAACGTTAGCGACCCCTGGTGAGAAGCGTATGTGTATCTTTTGTCAGTTAGCACAGTGGCACTGAAGTGGTAAGATGTATCGCCTTACAAATGCACAAAGACATGCATTTCACTTATGGTGCTGCTAATGTTAATGCAAGACGTGCCGCGAGAATCTATCACGAACGTTACTCTAATCGAGAAGTCCCTGATCATCGATTATTCACTGCATTGCACCGAAGATTGATGGAAGCAGGCAGTTTTAGTGTAAACAGAGTGGACGTTGGTCGCCCAATAAATTATCATCGAGAGCAAGAACTGTTGAAACCCGCGTACGAGCACCCGTGCCGCAGCAGCATCTTTGGGTATTGGTGTCCATAGTACAGTGTGGCATGTATTGAACTGGAATAATTATCATCCGTATCACTTCCAGAGAGTCCAGGGTCTCCTTCCCATTGATTATGGTCCTCGTGAGCGATTCGCGCAGTGCTTTTTAGATCGGGGGGTAGAAGATGCCAATTTTGCAGAGTGTGTTGTCTACGGATGAAGCAACCTTCAACCGAGATGGAATTTTTGATTATCATAACTTTCACTCATGGCAGCAGAACAACCCTCATGTCATCCATGAACGTCATCACCAACATCGCTACACTGTCAATGTTTGGGCAGGTATCGTGTACAATCAACTCATTGGTCCATACATTCTGCCAGAGCGTCTTACTGGAGATGTGTACAAAATCTTTCTTGAAGAAGTCCTTCCTGGTTTATTGGAAAATGTGCCATTAGGTATTCGTAGACGACTTTGGTTTCAACACGATGGAGCTCCGGCACATTATGCTCTTAATGTGCGACGGTTTCTTGACCAACGATTTCCAAATCGATGGATTGGTCGTGGTGGTGCTGTGTCCTGGCCACCGAGATCACCTGATTTGACTCCGTTAGATTTTTTCTTATGGGGGCACTTGAAATCTCTGATTTATGCGACACCTGTGGAGTCGGAAGAAGACCTTTTCGCTCGAATTGCAGTCGCTGCTGGAGATATCGCTGACAACCCAGGAATGTTTGGCAACGAACGCAACTCGCTTCGACGAAGGTGTCGTGCGTGTATCGATGTTAATGGTCGAAATTTTGAACACCTACTTTGATGCGTTACTTTCTATTATTTATTAAAGTACCTCATGTTATTTAACGTTTTTCATTACCCTCGTGTGTTATCATTGAACATTAGTGCATGTGGTGTTTAACTAGGATCGCCGTGAGTTCTTGAAGCGCAGCATTAAAAACGGCTAAGCCTAATAACTAAACAACTGAGCGTTTTTCGATATTTTTCACTGATGACAAAGTGTTTAAATTTGAATTTTGTACTAGTTGCCAAAGTTTGTACCTAGAGTTCCACCATATAGGTAAATACTGAATTTCATTTGAATATTATTTTACAATTTCTTTTTTCATTAACATTCGTTAATGGAAGCCTGGACCACTGGACAAAACCCAATAGCTTTTCTGGAAAGCGAAGTGAAATAAATTCTATTAGGCGCATGGCAGAATTAAGATAAGTTATTTCCAATGGGCAAGGTAAAAGATATCCGTATCGTGATTTGATATTGGTCTTAAAATGAATATTACGAGGGATATGGAAGAGGATTTTTCTGAAGAATTTGTGATGAAATGTACACTGTATGATGCGTGCATCTCAGGTGAGAGCGGCGCACTCCAGCTACTGTGGGAGGCGTCAGGTGGCGGGGCTGACTCGCGGCCCCGCGCTGCATGAGGCCTCGTGCCACGTGTTGGGTGGTTGTTGTTCGCTCTCACCCTAGGGTTGCGCGCTCCTCTCACACTGCTATTTGAGAAAATAATATACGGGTCAACCCACGCATTTAGGATATGCTAATTTCGAATGATTTGTTTCAGTTATTACCTAAACTCAAATACTTTATCGACACGTCAGGTAATGCGATATTCGTTTAAGGTCTGATATTCTACGTTCTGCTATCTCCGACTCTCTTGGCTTTCTCACGAGGAATATAAGTTTAAATTCTTAAAGGGTTATTTCATACATATAGACGTAAGGCATTTCATGAATTTAATATATACTAAAACACAATAGAATCTTTGGCCTTTTTTATTGAAATTTCTCAAAAACTGGGATCTGCATCTTTTCCATTCACGCAAGTTCTATTATTGTCACGCGAAGAAGTTTCGTACAGGCATTTTAGTTTTAACCATTTCATTTTAGCTCATCCTTTTTCGGCCTGCTCTAATTTAGTTTTAGTAACTCATCTTGACAAATTAAGGGCATGCACAAAATTTGGACCCAGACATTGCTCATTGACGTCATAATATTCGTTTTATGTGGAGCGAATTCGTCCAATAAACGTTTGTCAGCAATTTATGCTAACATATGTTATGCTAATGTAGATGATTTTTATCATTACCGTTCGAAATGAAATATTAATTTGTTTTTAAATGTTTAGAATGAGATGTTTAAATGTTTATAAAAAGTTTTGAACGATTTTAAGTTCGTATTTACGTTTATAGCGAGTTCTGATTTAAGTCATTCAGTGGACACGTTCGATGAGGCAACTACATACCACGATCTAGGCTGATGCAAACCTTGAATGACAGTAACTCTCGAGAATATGATGCAACACTAGTGGTCTTCATAAGCCTTTTCCGGGCTGACTCAGCCGTAATTTTAGTGAATGCTCATATTTCCCTACTTCCGAGTGCATCCAATACCTTCTACATGAGGGGCTTTGATACAACCGGTCATCTACGCTAAACTGCACTTTACCATTCTGACTTTTTAAAAGTTAAAGATGATCTCAGTAACTGGACTATTTCTATGGAGTTCTTGATGTCCATATTTGTGCTCACTGGTGTTCATCTTATTGAGTGTCTTTATTGTATCGCTTGAAGTGTTATTGTATTTCGCTTGTAAAATTTTTGTGTGTTATTCATGGGATTAACAATAGATAATTCATAAAAAATAAAGAATAAATTTCAGGTAAAAATTTCTGTTTTAAATTTTATAATAAAATTTCCTCCCTAAAAGTTCAATTACATTTTATGGATGTCATTCAAAGTGTACTAAAAATTCAATCCAAGGATATCCAGTAAAACTTATTTTGTATCCACAGTGCTGCCTAAAGATATTCGAAACATAGGCAAAAGCTCATATACCATACTTATTCAACACCAAAGTAATCGGAAGTTGTATATCATATGTATTTTCAGTTTTGTATTCAGCGTAAAAGATGCTTCTGTTCAATTTTCAATTGCTTTGCTGTTCTGAAGTGAAACAACGGTAAATGAACTTTTCACTAGTTATGAGACATTTATTGATTTAGTTGTACACACTTTTACTTATGCTTATTAATGATCTAAAGAAAAATATGTCAACATAGATTTGAAACATGATCTCAAATATTGTATAGTTTGTTTTTATTTCCTTCAAAGAATGAATTCTTTGCACGTTGAATATTACAATACTGTACATAGTATATTAAGTGATTAAATTCGTATACTTTCATATATTAATATAATGTACTGTGTTCTTTAGCATTAAAATTTTTCCTGGACTGTAGAATTCTGTAATTTTGAAAGATTAAACTGACCAACAGTTATGACCTACTAATTTCGATTCCATTTTCGACTCTATTTCCCTGTAGATAGTTATACTAATGCTCGAAATCAATTCGTTCCAGTTGATGTACATGGTAGATTGAGTTGCCGTGTGTCGCTAGCAGCGTGAAACGATTGCATTATATTGAGCCTGGATTGGAATGTCGGATTGTCATTCACAGGTCCAGCTAGAGGACAGCGGGAGTTCCAGAGGCAGGCCCGCCGCTCGCCAGGGTGTGGGCTCTAGAAGGCCTGCAAAACTGGTTCTCATCGGTCGCTGGCGAGACCTCTGGCTGTTATTTCGTTCTGGCTCAGCGCACCGTGAGTGATCATGATCTCTTATCGTTCAGCTTACACTGACGTCGAGTTTCCTTAACGCTTACAGCACGTCAACAAATTATAGAGTCCTGATAGCTTATCCTGACGTCTCAGGTGGACAACCAGTTCAAAGCGTCGCTGATTCTCTAGGAACGAGTTTTCTATAGATCGCGTAGATGTTAAGAGCAGTGCCAAAATTTTATTAATTTATGTATTTTTAGGTCTTTGAAAACGCTTGTGATAATTGATTTAAAAATAAAGGTTGCTACCGATAGATGGCGCATTTATTTGTTCTCATCAGTCCTTATCTGCATACAGACTTTTCCTCTCATGCGAAGTAGCGAAAATATATTGAGTATAAAGTTGACGCCTGGATCGTTAATATCGTTAGGATGTCAACGTTGACAATTTACTTTGCAAAGGATACATTGATCTTGAAATTTGGCATTTACAGTTAACGATTAACGGAGTTGAGATGGTGAGTCAATCAAACTTGAAAAAATTAACATAGATGAGCATTTCTATCATATTTGGTTAACCATATTTTCAGAAATATTATTCGCGAAAAGAAAAAATGAGTTCCCTTTCATTTGGTTTGCCTTTTAGTAAATTTTTAGTAGAATATGAAAATTTTTCTGTTACTTTGAGGCATGAAATGCTAGAATAACTACGAAAAATTTTTCCAATTTAAAAATGATGAATGAGAAAAAGTTCATTACTGGAAAAATATAGTGAAAGAAATGCGAGATAAAAAGCAGTTATAGACGCTTCAAACTCAGAATAAGAAAATATTGCTTTTTAATGATTTCATATCCAAATTTAGAAGTAAAAGCTACAGTTTGTGACGAATACTTCTTCTTACCAGGTATTTTAAGATAGCGGGATGCGACGCTGCGATACACGTTTTCTACTACGCATTCCCAGTTTTACTACGATGCTGCGAGTCCAGAACAAGCTCCGGTCCATTGCTCACGGCGTTTGTGAGATCTAGTATCAAGACATGATGTTTCAGATTTTTGAAATACACGAATCAAACCACCATTAAGAATTAAGTATATGTACAAAAGTAATTCATCGTTTGCAAAAGAGCGACTTTCTCTCATTGACTGATATTCCATCGTTATGAGGCCAACATCCTCAGTTGTTCGTCTAGCGTGACGTACAAACACTCTCACGCTCTCTTGTTGCGGAGAAAAGACGAAGTCTATTGGCGTCCAAGAGCGTGAAGAAAGAACGTGATTTTCTCAGGATTATATTCCTCGGGCTTTTATTCCCGGTTCAAGCATGGAAAGCTTGATAATAGTTTGCGATTTAATAGTTATCCGAGTACTACTTCTATAAACCCGAATTACCGACAATTGTTGGCAAGAACTGTCCGGGTTCTAAAATAAGTAGTTGAATACAAGTACACGATGACGTAGAAACATGCCTTAGTGTGCCAGCTTCCAACTCGAAAATTAATGAACGCTAATAATAGAAAGAAATTTGAAGAACCATGTTTTAATGTTTTAGTTGAGTTATAATATGAAATCGAAAAGTAGTATTTTTTTCAAAAATTAATGAAAATTTCATCGCGAAGTTGGCTGAGAAATTGCATGACAAACGAATTGTTGGAACAACTGAAGAGAATGAACATTGCTTGTATACAGTAGTCATGCTGTGATGCTTTCAATGAAATGCTTGCAATGATTTGATGCAATAAAAATTGTTCATGTTCGGGTTCAACTTCACATTTTCTCTCCTCTAATTGAATAGCTATGAAATTGCTCTGTAGATGTAGATATTACTCAAGTTCTGGTTTGCTAGTAGTTCTGGGATATGAGTGCTGGAAAAAATCTGAAGCAAGGACACAATCTATATCCTGGCGCAAACGATGCAAGGTTTAATATCTACCTTCATTTACATGACAGTTTTTAATGCAAGAGCAGGAAATTTGCAGAAATGTATAAAGCATTGTTCTGAAGAATTTGTGAATTGTTAGTGTTCGAGAGTAAACGTTTGAATCGTTTAACCTTTATCTGACGCTCTGTATCTTACACCTTCATACATCATATAATCAATGTGCATACTTCACTATTAAAAAATTGGCGTTAGCCAAATAGTGTAGTCAATGACATTGTACTTCGTACGGTGACTGCTGTCGGGACCACAAATCAGTGTTTTGAAGGTCCATTGCGTATGTCAGCGAGACAGGCGGCCCAGTCACTCCTGAGCTATATTTAATTTCATCGGACGCTTGTGTACTTAATTACTCCTGTATGACTGTTTGTTCGGTGCTGGGCTGCCATAATATGTCGAGCTCATAGTTAGTATTACCCATTTGATATATTCACGCTTATGAGTTACTTTCTTGCCAAAATATTTAGAGATATTTTTGCAGTTTTTAAATTGAAATTGAAAATCATATCTATGTTTTTTTCACAACGGATGTGGGATTGATGTACACAACCAACAAAGGTGACAAGTTGAGACATTAGATGATTAGACCAATCATTTTACTCTCTTGTGCTTATGAAAATGTGCCGCCAGGTACGATTTTTCAATGTTTATCTTGTTGCGTTTCTTCCCTTGGCAGGTTGCTATTTGCCGGCTATACCTATGAGTGTTGTTCTGTCGGAACTTTTCTTTTTTGTTGACTGCGCCGAGCGCAGGAAACACGAGCCATGTGCGTCACACCGCCTGCACCTAATCGCAAATCCTTGAGTGACTACAAAACGTGTGTGCCCCCACCCAGTCTTGCAAACTGGAACTGAGACTTGTTTGTTTCTTCCTATTTGAACACAGATTGCACGCAGTACAACGTTACGATTATGAACTATTACAGTATGAATGTTTGGCAAATCACCGGTGTGATTATAGAGAATCATTTCACCATTCACACTCTTAAGTTGTTTATGAATGCTATAAATGTCATTACTTACATGTGCAACTACGGTTTCGTGAAAATACTGTTCACTTCACAGTGAAGAGAGCACAGTGAAGTACTGTTCATTTCACACAGCCGCCATGTGCAACGGGCTGAGCAGTCCAAATGTTGCGCGGATATGCAGACTTGCTTCTGAGGTCTGGCGCAGCGCGGTCAAACTTAAACGCTGTATCACATACGCTCTGTACAGCCCAGCTGAGAGAGCGGTACATACGTGACGCCGGCAACTGAAATGGTTTTAGCTCACTAGCTCATGAGAGTTCTGTGAGCGTGAAAGTTCCTGGCAACCTTTACTTAACAACTGGTCGAGATTTTATAGCAGTTTCTTTTTCGTGTTTTCTGTTGTGAGTGTGTGGTAGCTCCTTATGTTGAGCTTTGAAAGTGCGAATTAATATGTGCTTTTTCGCTATGTAATTTGTTCAATTGGTTGAATGCATTTCGAATAGAGAATTGAGAAATTTGGTGAGAATTTTGTTTTGCGCTCATCAAAAAATTTCTTGAACACGTTGACCCTGTTTTGGGACATACGTGAACAACTAGATAAATTTCTCATTCACGTATGGATGTAAATGAATATCCTTTCAAATGCTTCGCGACCTTTATCAGAATAGATTTTATCGTTCGAGCTAAAATATTATCGTGCAATTATATTTTACATACTCCGTAGAAAGGATGGAATTGTATTTGAGCAGTATAGTCGATTTTCCAAATCTGCTTCTTATGACCTAACCAAACCAACCGTAGTAACCGCGCATACGTAGTCAACGTGTTAATAAAATTATACTCATTATAAGCTCGCCAGACACAAAAAAATAGTCACTATAGCTACTTATATGGTGTAGGACCACCTCGAGCACGTGTAACAGCTGCAGTTCTGGGCAGCATTGAGTTAGAAAGTGTCCTACGAGGCCTGTCGAAAAAGTATCCGACCTTAATTTTTCCCGCGCAAAGTAGTGATTCTAAGGCGGCGCCACTGTGCACGGTGGAAGGAGGAATCTTAATGCGCATGCTTGACTTTTTTCACCGCATTCACTTGGGCCAGTCACTGGCTGGTGGTCGCCAAGTAAGGTGCTGTTCTAAGTGTTTGTCGAAATTCGTGCCCAAGTTGTTGTCGCCGGAACAAAAAGACCTCCGTCGTGACGTTGCACAGGACCTTCTGGACACCGCCAACACTGATCCTGGGTTTCTGAACACCGTGATAACTGGAGATGAGTCATGGGTGTACGGGTACGACCCAGAAACAAAAAGACAGTCATCCCAATGGAAGCATCCCGAGTCTCCAAGGCCGAAGAAAGCGCGGCAGGTGCGAAGCAAAATCAAGGTGATGCTGACTGTTTTCTTTGATGTCCGTGGAATTGTGCATCACGAATACGCACCGGAAGGACAAACAGTGACAAAGGAGTACTATCAGGATGTTCTCCGGCGACTTCGTGATGCAGTTCGGCGCAAAAGACCAGACATGTGGACTGCGAACAACTGGCACTTGCATCACGACAACGCGCCCGCACATTCATCCCATTTGATCCGCAATTTCTTGGCCAAACATGGAATTACGACCGTTCGCCAACCTCTTTACTCTCCAGACCTGGCTCCTTGCGACTTCTGGTTGTTTCCAAAATTGAAGACACCACTGAAAGGATCCCGTTTTGAGAGTAGAGAAGAGATAATGCGGAACGCGACGACAGAGCTGAACACCATTCCAAAAGAAGACTTCCAGAGGTGTTTCCGGCAGTGGAAGGATCGGTGGGCTAAGTGTGTGGAAGCACAAGGAGCCTACTTTGAAGGGGATTAGGGTCCCAACCCCGTCAGGTTGTTGAAGTATTTTTTCTGGCCAAAGGTCGGATACTTTTTCGACAGGCCTCGTATTGTGAGTCTGGTCAATTTTAAACCGCTCTTGCAAGCTCCAATTGATCTTGTAGAGCTGCCACAGTACCTATACGTGGACTATCCTCTTCTCGAGGTCTTACTTGTCGTAATAGGGGCTTCCACAATTTTTCTATTGATTTATCTCTGGAGATTCAGCTGGCGATTCAAAATGCCTGATATATACTGGATGATTGTCATGCCATTTAATGACAGTTTTTGCCTCACGCAATCGGCAATTGTCTTCCTGAAAGACTGGCAATGCAACATGCCTTTTCTCATTCAGATATTGCACAAATGGCAAAACTTCTTTATCTAACAGCTCAATGTGGTTATATTGGTTCAGTTTGACCATGACCTCAACTATAGGACCCAATGCTGTTTAGTTGAAACAGGCCCAGAACATGAGGGACAATCCTCCTTTTATTTTCCTTTGCATACAGGCTTCGTTGAAGACTTCATAAAGTCTTCGATGAACATGACTTCGGGCATCATTGCTATAGAGACAGAACCGTGATTCGTCTGACCTTTCTCCACGCCTCAGCAGTCCAATGTGCTTTCGCCCAGTATCAACGAGTGGTCTTGTGAGCAGGAGTTTAACATCGGTCGTTTACGAGCCACTCTGCTCCAAATATCCTACGAAGATTTCGTTCAGAAACAGCAGGGGAAGAGCTTAAGTAAGTTCGTGTCTCGCAGTTGTTCCATCCCTGATGCAAAGCGATTCTGATAAATAATTCGAGACACACGGCAGCGATCCAAAATCAGTTAAAATTTGCTCCAAACCACAATTTCGCCTTGAATTGCCGTTTGTATGATACTTTATTGTTCCCAATGCTCGTAGGCTCGTTTAACAGTGCGACGCGAAAGACTCGCGAATTCTGTTACTTGCTTCATTAGGTGTCCGTAGCTCGACCAAACGTAATAGTCCGTTTTGCCATTCCAAGACGTCATGCTGTAGTCCCATGGTTGTAATGTAAAGCACCTAAGAAACAAGCCTGCACCTTGGTAGCTTCGAATGAAGACTTATATCTGTTTGGGACTTTCATGTAACCTAAACTTCTTTCACGTCTTTGAACACCGATTGAAGAACTCTGTAAATAACTAGAGCTCGAAAAAACTATACGTGACTAATTTTTGGTCCGGGGAGCTCCAAAAAGCGCAAATACTGGGGGAGTTGTATTTGTAATTTGTTTGTTTAAATTCATCCAGTTGTTTCAGGCTTCTCGTTCAAGACTGAAGATTAGATTATATTACATGTTAGTTTACGCCTCCCTAACCGCTAAAAAAGAGCGTATCGAAAAGAGGAAGGAGAAAGGTACCATTTAGTATGGGGATAAGGTAATGCATGCGGAATCAATGTAGAAGGGGCATAGAAACAGTAAGTTGAGAAAGAAGTTCATGAAACAAAATTGAAGTTGATGAAGAAAGTAGTTGGTGCTGAAAAACAGGACAGTAGTGAATAGAAAAAAAACATTTTATTTCAACAAAAAGAAGGCCTACCTAACTCTCAGCTCGGGCCCTTACACACATTCTCTCTAGTAGAGCTTATTCCCATAGATAAAATAGTTGCATTCCCCTGAGGGGCGTTCTAGACTGCAGCGCTCAGCTAAGCTTCTGCAGCCGTCCCGCGCTGTTGGCTGTATAACGCAACAGCATCAGTTGCAAGCTGTTTGCCTCAGCAATCTGTCGACTTTCACTATCTTGTTTGTTTGATTCGAGTGTGTAACACTCAGCTCTGGAACTTATAAACTAAGAGAATGATTTTTTATAAATTAGTTGTAAATGTTTGCATTCTAAATTTGCAGACAGTATTATTCTACACGCATGGCCTAAAGCTCTCTTGAGGCGGCTCCATGTATGAACTCGGTGTAATCCTTTAAGTGTGCCACTGCCACCGGACGAGTTTCTTTGCTCTTCACTGCGGTAAAAACTGCGATGTCAGACGCGCGTGTTCCACAAGCTTGGCTGCTCTCGCTGGAACTGGTCACCTATGGAATTGGGGCCAAGTGTGGCTCCCCCGCACGCTACTTCTGAGTGCTGTCGAGAAATTGGATGGATACCAATGATTCAATTATTTTCATCCCTCAGATAAAAAAAAACTCAAAACTGCCGCTGTAAGCGCATGACATAGTTTCCAACTCTGCCTTCTACCGAAATTACGTTATGTTAGCAATGTTTCTATGTAAGGAGATGATGGGCTTTAAAAATCCTGTTCAAAAGTTGAACTCAATATGCTCAGTTAACGCAAGTTCTTTGTCTACTGTGGTAGCGGTCATTCAGTAGTCTGAAGTAGCCTTGCTTTCGGTGGTCTAGCTTTGTCTAGCGTATTGTGGTGCCGTTGTGGCGAGTAGTTCTAAATCCTGAGTTCGACCGTGTTTTTTTACTGCATTCATTTTCCTTTTAAGATTATTACTGCACACTGATATTGGCACAATTTTTTGCTGACGGTAAAGCTTGAAATAGTTTAGTATTATTTAATTTAAACTTGTAAATTTAAGTCATGTGGGTCTTTCTATTGGCTGAAGTTTTGAGCATAATCTTATAAAATGCATTTCGGCTGCAGTTTATCATTTAAAACACGTAACTAAAAAGAGTTTAGTTTAATTTTCAGCTGCCGCGAAACGCCGCATTATTTAATGTGTATACTAGATGTTGTTTACACGACAAATGAATCTATCGGGAAATTCTGATTATTATGCTCAAATTTAAGTAAAAAATATTGAGGGTCAATTATACCGTTCTCAGGTTATAGTAAGTGATGTTCTTAGTTAAATAGTTGGCTTATCTCTGTGTTGAAAAGACGCTTAGATTTTGCGCGCTCATAACAAACGAACACGAAACATATTTCACACCTGATGGTATCATTTTATTTTTATGTTGCAATGATGGTTCATTTTGATAAAATATTAAGTCAAAATTAGAGGACATTGTAGTTTTTATTGAAGGCACCATCTCGCTTACTATAAAATTGCATTTCCATCGTGTGAATTTCACTGAATATATACACTGGTGTTTTTGCTAATTATCGTTAGCATTTTGGTAATGTATCGACTTCGGTCGTCTAACGAATCCGTGGTCAGTGTTATGAGTTGGCGCTCATGAAGGAAAGAAGTGGGAGGAGAACACCGGCAAATTGTTTACGTGCGGTGCGCTCGTCGGTCCCGGTTGAGGCGGACGGTGACAGATGGCGCTAACGTGGATGTGCGCACCGCTCAACTCTCACCATACGTTTACCCACACCCGACGTTCTTTGATCCTCTGCTTGCTGATGATTCTTATTAATATTGACGGGAAGAAGCTGCAGAGTGATACATAAATACGAAAAGAACATGAATCTCATTATTTTTGAAAGTCTTAGTTTTTGAGCCCTGAGCTTAATAAACACCATGTAATACTACTGCAACAAACTCCAGAACTTTATCTTAGACATAATTCTTCCTACGATATAATGCATATCAAATAGAAACCTTTTGAATTTTTACTAGAACACAATTTTGATGAAAGTTTTGCCTTTATTCATAAAATTTGATTGTAGAGCATAAGTACAGCTAATTGATGCGGACTTGACACTCTCTACTTAAAAACCGTAATCAACTCAACAGGTTGAAATCAGGTGATGAGAGAGACTTTTCTTATATGGAAGCAAGGCCCTCGTTCCAGTTACATAAACAATAAAATTCACTGCTACATCCTGGTCGGATCTAACTTTTGGGTTTCTGATTTCGAATAATTTCCCTCATCCCGAAATTCGGGGACAAAGCTATTGTAAATCCCTGAATGTCGGATTTGACCGGCATTTCCATTTTTTATAAAACAGGTAAAAAAATTTTTTATTACAATATTTTATTTATTTAGAACTTAAAATACAGAATGGGATTGTTCATGACATCAAAGATTTGCAGAAAGTCCTTTTGCTTTTTTTTGGGCACGCAATGAACCTGAAATTATGAAAGGTAGAAATGCGACATAAATTTATAAAGGAATTTTGTTTTTCCGAGCGTGGAAATAATTAATGAAAATTTTATGAACATGAATGATCACATGTTTTTTGTTTGTAGAAATAACTTGGTATAAATCTAACGGAAAATTATTTTATGGTATTTCCAAGTTACATGAATTTTTTCCAGTAATTAAAGATATCCGATCAGTTTTGTTGCCAAGTTTATTGGTCACGGTCATAAAATTTCAGTAGACGAGGTCGATTTACCCGAAGTTTTTAACCTCGCTGACACGCTTTCAATTTCAGAGAAATGTGAACGTCTGTGTTACTGTGTGCTAAGTGCAAAGCTGCAATTGTACATTACGTGGTGCTTCTCAAGCTTTACAAGCCTCACAACTTCGCTTATACTTCTTATTTATTCTGTGTTTTCGAACTATATCATAAGTAGCTGCCTCTCTGTTCATTACGTGTCATGAAGTGCAGAAGACCTTACCTCCGTACATTCGCCTAATTTAGTGCAGTCAGAGACGCGTTTTGTGCAAATTTCAACTTTTTCGAGTTTAAGTTATGTTTAGATAGATATACAGGGTGTTTCAGAACAAAAGGTGCAAAATTGCACACTAAGTAGAAAATGGCCAAATAACCCTTGTTTCTTGTGGGGAATTTTACGAAAAAAAATTCAAGTTTTTTTTAATATTAGCTGTTTATTGTTTTAAGGGATGAAATTGAATTACACAATTACAACATTTATTGTGAATTTACTTCACAAAAATTGTTTAAAATTTGTTCCACGTACATCAATGCACTTTTCAAATCTTAGGCCTTAAACGACTGCTGGATATTAGGAAACACGTCTGGAATTTTAGAACTCTCACCAACAGCCACTGCAATTCTGGCCACGAACCTTCCTCAGCTCCAATGGGTGTAGCATAAACAAGGCTGCAAGGCTTTCTATCAAATATCACTAAAACTAAATTTTATTATTGTAAACTCTCATAGAATAGAAGTATTTGTTAAGTAAATTCAAATAAATATTACAAGTGATTGTGAAATTAAATTTCATCCATTAAAACAATAAACAGCTAATGTTTCAAAAAACCTAATTTTTTCTAAGAATTTAATAGAAGAAAAAGCGTTTATTTGGTCATTTTCTACTCGGTGCACAATTCTGTACCTCTTTTTCTGAAACACCCTGTACAACGAAATGAAACAATATGACATTCATAAAGAGCAATTTGATTAGTTTTTGCTCAAGATTTGTAAGGATAATATAAATATAAAAAGCAGCAGCCTGGACGTTCGCACGTCTCCGGAATGTCTAAATCAATGGTTCCCAACTGGCGGTGCTCGCACCTCTGGGGTGCGAAATAAGTTCACGTAAGTAAAAGGATATTAGCCATATGTTGGCATTTTTATTCCAGGGAGTGCGAGGTTCGAATGAAATTTCTTTCGGGGTGCGAGGCGAAAAAAGTTGGGAACCCCTGTTCTAAATCATTGAAGTCTGAAGTAACTATATAAACCGTAAGCTAAAAGAGTCGATCGAAAAAACAGCGAAAAATATTTCCTTGGTTGAGAACTAGAGAAACATCCCGACTCAAATAAAGTTGTCAAAATGACTCGAAAGTAGTTATCTCAATTTTGTAATGTATATCATAGGAATTTTTCACTAATGGCTTCTAATTCGGAATATACGTAATGCACATTTTTTCGTGTTACTTATAAGGGTTTTCTCCTCCGCTATGCAGCGAGGAAGAGCGTTTCTTTGGAACAGGCCCCTCCAAGTCGATTACCTCAAACCCCATCTAAAATTTCACAGATGCCAAGAGTACGGAGACCCTCAGATTGGCATACTACGAGAAGAGCAAGGATGCCTCATGAGAAACCAAACTAAGAAGCTCTAAGAAATGAAACACACATCACAGTTGATCACGTGAGATGGCTTTTAGGCATCCGTTTTGGTAGAAGGGTTAATCTCCGCTTCTCATTTGCAAAATAAATTGCATGAATTATAAATGAGAACAAAGTACACTTGAGAAGTAAGTCCACTCACATAATTTACTTACAAGAGCAGCAGTAGACATATTAAGCGCTGCACTCCACAGATCAGTATTAAAATCGACGCACGTATCAGTTGTTCAGTTGATAAACCTGAGTGTTTCGGGCTTTCATTGATTCTTTAAGAAAGGTTTTAGTATACGAAAAGTGCACCATTCATAGCAAGATCAACTTTTTTAAGGCGCCATTTTTTACGAATGGAAGGCATAATGCTGTTGTGTGCTACATATTAACGCACTTTTAAAAAACAAATTTTTCCATTCATACATTTTAAGCGATGCAGGAAAGACTTGAATTAGGAACCGTGAAAACTGATATGCAATCGAACTACGACAGAGCGTACCACAGACAGCTTCACACTCGAACCTAGGAAAGTCCAGAGGCAGACTTGCGTGTCGCGTCGTGATCGCCTAGAGCAAAAGTTCTCGTGGACTAGGACTTTACAGTGAACATCCGAAAGTCTTCTCAATACAGTTTTTCAGTAAAACTTATAGAATTTATAATAACAGAATAGTCGCGGTTTTGTGAGCGTATTTGAAAAAATTTTGTCGAAGGTAAATTTCTGTTATCAAAGTTCTGTTTTGAGTAGGATTTGAACGAAAAAGCGTACTACAGATCAACCAGGATATTTTTCCCCGAAATTATATTTATATGTTGTTTGAATCAAGTTGTGAAGCTGAACGAATCGTGTGATTGTGGACGTGTTGTTTTTTCCTCTCAGGTGAGAATGTCATGACAGGGTGAGGCGGAGGACAGGACGTGTTGTGTGTCATGGCAGGGTGAGGCGGAGGACAGGACGTGTTGTGTGTCATGGCAGGGTGAGGCGGAGGAAAGGACGTGTTGTGTGTCATTGCAGGGTGAGGCGGAGGACAGGACGAGTTGTGTGTCATGGCAGGGTGAGGCGGAGGACAGGACGAGTTGTGTGTCATGGCAGGGTGAGGCGGAGGAAAGGACGTGTTGTGTGTCATGGCAGGGTGAGGCGGAGGACAGGACGTGTGTGTCATGGCAGGGTGAGGCGGAGGACAGGACGTGTTGTGTGTCTTGGCAGGGTGAGGCGGAGGAAAGGACGTGTTGTGTGTCATGGCAGGGTGAGGCGGAGGACAGGACGTGTTGTGTCTCATGGCAGGGTGAGGCGGAGGAAAGGACGTGTTGTGTGTCATGGCAGGGTGAGGCGGAGGACAGGACGTGTGTGTCATGGCAGAGTGATGCGGAGGACCGGACGTGTTGTGTGTCATGGCAGGGTGAAGCGGAGGACAGGACGTGTTGTGTGTCATGGCAGAGTGAGGCGGATGATAGGACGTGTGTGTCATGGCAGAGTGATGCGGAGGACAGGACGTGTTGTGTGTCATGGCAGGGTGAGGCGGAGGACAGGACGTGTTGTGTGTCATGGCAGGGTGAGGCGGAGGAAAGGACGTGTTGTGTGTCATGGCAGGGTGAGGCGGAGGACAGGACGTTTGTGTCATGGCAGAGTGATGCGGAGGACCGGACGTGTTGTGTGTCATGGCAGGGTGAAGCGAAAGACAGGACGTGTTGTGTGTCATGGCAGGGTGAGGTGGAGGACAGAACGTGTTGTATGTCTGGCAGGGTGAAGCGGAGGACAAAACGTGTGTGTCATGGCAGGGTAAGGCGGAGGACAGGACGTGTTGTGTGTCATGGCAGGGTGAGGTGGAGGAGAGGACGTGTTGTGTGTCATGGCAGGGTGAGGCGGAGGATAGGACGTGTAGTGTGTCATGGCAGGGTGAGGCGGAGGACAGGACGTGTTGTGTGTCATGGCAGGGTGAGGCGGAGGACAGGACGTGTTGTGTGTCATGGCAGGGTGAGGCGGAGGACAGGATGTGTTGTGTGTCATGGCAGGGTTAGGCGGAGGACAGGACGTGTTTTGTGTAATGGCACGGTGAGGCGGAGCACAGGACGTGTGTGTCATGGCAAGGTGAGTGGAGGACAGGACGTATGTGTCATGGCAGTGTAAGGCGGAGGACAGGACATGTTGTGTGTCATGGCAGGGTGAGGCGGAAGCCAGGACGTGTGTGTCATGGCAGGGTGAGGCGGAGGACAGGACGTGTTGTGTGTCATGGCAGGATGAGGCAGAGGACAGGACGAGTTGTGTGTAATGGCAGGGTGAGGCGGAGGACAGGACGTGTGTGTCATGTCAGGGTGAGGCGGAGGACAGGACGAGTTGTGTGTCATGGCAGGGTGAGGCGGAGGACAGAACGTGTATGTCATGGTAGGTTGAGGCGGAGGACAGGACGAGTTGTGTGTCAAGGCAGGGTGAGGCGGAGGACAGGACGTGTTGTGTGTCATTGCAGGGTGAGGCGGAGGACAGGACGTGTGTCATGGCAGGGTGAGACGTAGGACAGGACGAGTTGTGTGTCATGGCAGGGTGAGGCGGAGGACAGGACGTGTGTGTCATGGCAGGGTGAGGCGGAGGACAGGACGTGTGTGTCATGGCGGGGCGAGGCGGAGGACAGGACGAGTTGTGTGTCATGGCAGGGTGAGGCGGAGGACAGGACGAGTTGTGTGTCATGGCAAGGTGAGGCGGAGGACAGGACATGTGTGTCATGGCAGGGTGAGGCGAAGGACAGGACGAGTTGTGTGTCATGGCAGGGTGAGGCGGAGGACAGGACGTGTGTGTCATGGCAGGGTGAGGCGGAGGACAGGACGAGTTGTGTGTCATGGCAGGGTGAGGCGGAGGACAGGACGTGTGTGTCATGGCAGGGTGAGGCGGAGGACAGGACGAGTTGTGTGTCATGGCAGGGTGAGGCGGAGGACAGTACGAGTTGTGTGTCATGGCAGGGCGAGGCGGAGGACAGGACGTGTGTGTCATGGCAGGGTGAGGCGGAGGACAGGACGAGTTGTGGGTCATGGCAGGGTGAGGCGGAGGACAGGACGTGTGTGTCATGGCAGGGTGAGGCGGAGGACAGGACGAGTTGTGTGTCATGGCAGGGTGAGGCGGAGGACAGTACGAGTTGTGTGTCATGGCAGGGCGAGGCGGAGGACAGAAGCTATAGGCGTGTAGGTGGTGAACTTTCTTCGCTGAAGAGCGTGCGGTGATAATGATCTTTGCATGTATTTATTATTATTATGAAAACCAGTTGGTTTTTATGATCATCATGATATATTGATTAATATTAAATTCGTCATCGACCTCATTCCTCCCTCTTGATAGAGAATTTTATATTATTGAATAATTCTACTATACCTAGTATGATTATTGCTAAATCTCTTCCATTTGGCGTGGCGAAGGTCCGATAATCTTGATCAGTTAGTTTTATATGGCTTTTTGAGGCTTAAATGAACAGAAATCCAGTATTAAGTGAAAAGCTCTTCCGCTTTGTCTTTTTTAAATAAGCCTAGAACACTTGGAATAGTTCCAGCACTAGAACTGCTGGAACAACGGACGAATTTTTTTATTTAACCCTTGAAACATTATTTTATTCCCTGTGTGTCGATGCAAAAAATATGTCTTGTAAGGTGGACCTAACGTTCACATTTGGTGGATCTTAGTAAGCACAAGCGTAAGCGTTAGTTTCGATTCCCTTAAAGTTCCAGGCGTTTCAATAATTGTGAAAGGTAGGAAAAAATTTGCCGAGTCACAGTTGGCGTTGACTCATGATTATTCTGTACAATGGTCATTGCCTCCATAGTTCCCAATGTTTATTTTCCGTATTTCAATGGATTCAATTGTGGTACACTCTTCGCCATGGAGGACCGTACTTCAAAAGGACCAAATTGGGTTTGAATGAATAAATTTAATCATTTGGACGTGATTGATGTTACCTGTTTCAGCGACAATGCGAATAATGTTAGAAAATCCACGCAGGGACGATAAGGCTTTAAGACTGAACTCGTACCTCCGTAAAGCAGCGAAACATATTTTGCTAATGAAAACATTCCAAGGAAGCCGCACACGTGTTTCTTCGTTACCTAGCAGCTGAGGCCGGCGGTCGCTTGGCTTCACGAGTATTTTGGTCCACGAGCGTCGCCAGCCACCGCCGCGGTCTCAGCCCTCGCGCCGCTTAATGGACCCTGGTGTTCAGCAAAAAGCGAGAAAGCAGCGGCGTGCGGCTCTTTTTACTTAACTAAAATAGATTCTTTGCGGCTTCCGCTTCTTGTCTCTCATACTTGTGGTAAGATTTTTTCTCCTTGCAAAGCGCCGCGCTGACTAATCTTGTTTGTCTTGTGCAGACGATATCTAGATCAGTGGTCTTCAAACTTTTTTCCGCTGCGACCCCATTTAAAAGATTTGATTTTTGTACGACTCATTTAACATCAGCAAAATTAAGAATAAAATATAAATATAGCAGGAAAACTTACTGTTTACAAAGAAATCTACAGATGCTATCAATGATATTAAATAATATTACTTACATTTAATTAATGGGATTGATGCGCCTGCATTTTCTTACACAAGATCAAATTTAGGCTATATTTTAATTAACGCTGGTCTATGTACAGTTTCAACACTTCATAGACTCGATGGATATTTGGTTTTGAGATTAGTTAATACCAAAAAACACTTTCACATCAATGTGTTGACGGGTACGGTATAAGAGTATCCAAAACGAATTTAGACTCATTTTAGTAAGCACAATATTTAGAGAAGAATCAGAAGAAAGTTCTGCAAATTCTTTCTGTGCCTCCAATTTAAGATATGATCACTTTTCGACTTCAGCATCAAATGAATTTTGGATCTAATCAAATCAGCTCATATCTGATTCCTGATGAAAATATATTCCTTAATTTTTCGCTAAGCGTTCCAAATGCTCAACTTTGATTAATATGATTATTTCAAAAATTTGATTAATTTTCTGTGATAAACTCTTCCAGACATGGAAACGTCTTACCTGAGTTACTCTTTACATTCATCAACCACACATTATTAACTTTCTTCAGGATAGCTGGAACTTTTTTCGTTAATGTAAGAATATTTGTATTTTCGCCTTGTAATGATACTCGTTTATTGATATAATTAAGCTTGCCAAGAACGTCTGATAAATCACCAAGGTTGGAAAGCCATTTTCGTTGTAGAAATGTTCTAACAAATCTGAGTCGTTACCTGAAAAAAACATGATTTAATTTTTTGAAGCGACCAGACTTCTTAAAATCCCGACCTCTTGAAAGCCATCGAATGTCAGTATGAAGCTGCAGGGACTCAAAATCTGTACCCATTGCTTTACACAAATTTGTGAAGAGTCGAGTATTAAGAGCACGGGTTTTGATGTAATTTAATATTTCAACTGAATCTCGTAGCACTGCACACAATTTTTCGTCAATTTTCTTCGTTGCTAGCTCCTCTCGATGAATTATGCAATGAGTTAAGGTTATTCCTTCATTGCATGCAGACCTGACTTTATTGTGGACACCAACATTCTTCCCTGACATTGCTGCTGTACCATCGGTGCACACCCCAACACAGTTACCCCAATTCACTACCACTTTAAAAAAATCATCTACTTTTTGAAATATTGCTTCATCGGCTTCATTCTAACGGCCTGCAAAAAGTAAGTCTTCATGAACACCGCTTCGAGCAATACCCTACGTACGCTAATGAATGTGCCATGTCTGTGACATCCGTTGTTTCGTCCAATTAAATTTTGAACTATTTTTAATCCTTTCAAGTAATTGTTCAAATTGGTCTTTGCTTACTTCTAAAATTCTTCTGCTCACTGATGTGTCGGCCACTGGAATTTGCAGATTTTTGTCCGTTGATCACCTAATAATAATAAAGATAAAAGAAATTCTGACATCACACCATCGCTGTTACTCTTATCGACATGATTTACTTGCACAGGTTGTGAATTTTTTCCTGTGTTAAACACTCTCGTAAGCGCTACTCTAGTCACTGTTGCCAGACGTAAAACTTTTCAATGCTAGTTCCAGTATTCAACCTAGGCATGCGATGGAACAAGTTCAAACTCATTGCAAATATATAATACTGGCTCAGCATTTTCATAAAGTTCGTGTCTTATTTCATGTATGGTTTTCATGTTAAAGAATGACAATAACACTTGATATAACGATATTTAATAATCATTTATCGTAAAAAATCATATATTTCATACTGAAATAACATTACATTAATAAGAAAAGTATGATCCTACATTTCGTGACTCCTTTTGAATGGTCGCGAGTCGCGACCCATACTTAGAAGCGCTGATCTAGATAATGTCATTGGGAATGTCAGAACTTGCACCTGTGACGTACTGCTTGAAAAATTCACTAAACTGCAGGTTTCTTTTCTGCTATTTTTAGAAATAAAATTTAATTCATGGAAAACCTTAAAGATTAGTGAAATTTTAAAGGTGTTCGTGTGATGCTAAATCCTGTTTCGCGTAACCTAAAGTACTCAAACCTGAATTGATTGACTTGGCTAAAATTTTTCGTACTGAAAATTTTAAGGGGGTCACATCAAGTAGTCCCCTAAATCGGTCATCAGGATGCAGGGATCTAGATTGCTCATTTACGTTTAATTCTGTCTATGGCTGATTTTATTTCTGAGAATGATAAAAGGTAATACTATCGTTCTTAAGAATAACATGCTGAAAATTAAGTAAATCGGACAAATGCTTTAGTGCTATCTATCATCAACAAGAAAAGATGAGGGCCTAAGAAAATTCGCTAAATTGTAAACGACCACCTAATGCTGTAGTATACAGACGGAAAAACCCTTGACCACCGAGCTGAGTATAATATTTTGTTCTTTTTTAAGTGATCAACGTCATATTGGTTAGCGTGCGTTGCATTTGGTGTTTGCGCCTCCCATGTTGTGTGCTTCATTTGTTGGTTTGCTCTGATTTCTTACTAGGTTCTGTGTGGATGTGCTTCTGTTACACATACAGGAGCATCTCTAGCATGGGCCTTTTATCCCATCATAGAACCTATGTTTTTGTATTTGCATTGTGTTTGTGTGTTCGTTTAAGTATCGTATATGTTAAAATGCGATTTTGATAGCAAAAAATCTTTGATTATTTAAGGTTTACCTGAAATAATGACATGTGCATTATCCTTCAAATTCATTTTGACATTTTTCCGTTCATTTTCTGCACTCACAATTATGTTTTGCATTTTATTTATCATCGACTAGTCGGGGATTAATTTTCTTGTTTACAATACACACGGTTCTAATTGCCCTGCGCGAGTGTGTGCTAGTGTGCCGACACCACGAAATTCACTCCTCCCGCAAACGTTTATTCATAAATTTATTGAAGAGCTAAAATAATGTGAAACCTAACTTACCTAGGTTAAGAAAAGTTAGGAGCGATGAGTACGTGACCTCGATGCCTCCCATTGTCGAAAACACTCGCAAATGATAATTGCTCTACTGAGAAATTGAGAGGCTTCGATCTGTTTACATAGTTTCAAGGACTCGTAATAACATTAAAAAGTGCCTTCTGCGTTCTTAAGTGCTTGTTCAAACGTATCTTCTCAGCGCGAAAGTTTCCGTTTTTTGTGTGCTTGTGTTTTTCCGTTTTTTGTGTCTCATAGTTCATTTGTGCCAAATTTGTGTAATAATGCTTTAGAGTTGCAGCAAAAATCTATTTGTTGTCAACATAAAAAGACAGTCGAGATTGAATGCATAGAAATAATAAGTGTTTTCTTTATCCTGTCTTGAAAAAATTGGACGAGAGGAAGTAGTGACGTGTAGTATATAATACAACTGGGTGAGGAGTAAGTTCCACAACAATGTTGTGAAATTAATTTGAAAAATTTCCGACAAGTTCGTAAGTGCTGTGTTGGGCACTTTTGGTAGCTACCCGCTACGTAATAAAACAGGAGACTGAAATTAGGGGCAGACACGGACTGATACATAGGTTTATTGTGAATCACAAAAGATCTGCGTATACTTTAAGTAATTTATTTCTTTTTCTTTCAAGAGCGGATTTATTTGGTGCCGAACTACGCCTTTCCCTGTGGAGCCCTCCTCGCCCTATTATTTTGTCGGTCTTTATCACACAACGCTTCAGTGAACTGTCTGAACTCGGTGAGAATAGATTTTCTGAATGCTACTCCTCACTCTCTTGTTTTACACTTCATCAGAAATCTATGTATAATTCGCCTCTGAGTGATCAAGATGGGTCGTTTCAAGGATTCAGTGCAAGTTATAAATCGGTCCATTACCTTGTTACATCATGGAGTACCGCTGATAGGTGTGAGTGTAGCCCTGCGGGTACCAAGGATGGCTATTTATAGCCTGAAACCAGCAAAAATAGCATTAAGTTTACTCCCGAACCCTAACGACTAGAATGCCTGACACTCTGGGTCTGGCTCCTAAGAAGACCTGTCCGCATTGACAAGAGCCTGCAACCAAAAGCTTTATCAGAGACAGCCACAGTAGCAGCAGCCTGAAGTAAATCATCCTGCTCTCTTTCAAAACATCGTTGTGAGAATGATCGTACATTGGATCTAAAATGCTCACTTGACGTGCGACCAGCAAGACCATGCTCCCCGAGGCTATGGTGAAGAAAGACTTGATTTTCGAGGAAATTTAAGATTTGAAAATAACAGGTGTGGCTGAAGGTAATATTCAGTAACAAAGGCTTGTTCAGGTTGGTTGGTCCCTTTCGATTACAAAGGAAGTCGTGAGCACTACGGTAGGTATGTCGGTAACACCGTGTGTGATAAGAAATTTATTGGAAGAACCACTCTTCAGATAGAAAATTGTCCGGAGGAAATCTAATCTTGAGACATGTAAAGGATAAGATGGATCTGGCATGCCCCCCTCCAACGCCCTAGGAGCCTCGAGGGCTTTAGACCAATGTCGGGAAGAGGAGTGTCTGGTTAGAAAGGTTTTGGGTAATATTTATACCTGTAAGAATATTTCGGGTGTAATAGTTCATCACGTGATGTGAATTGGAGTAACTGTTTACGCGTGAAAGACATTAAGATAAGTAATTGGAAGAATATTTGCTACGAGGCTGGCATTGGATCAGCAATGAACTTCGTTATGGAAAAATGGTGTAATAATAGGGGTAGCTGAGCAGGCAAGCTTAGAAAGAAATAGAATAGAGCATATAAAAAATTCTTCTCCTTATACTTCATTTAAAGGTAACGGGATTCAGTCAGAACACTGCATATGAAACTAGTGGCGCCCACTAAAACTACGTTCCACCATCGATCTGCTGTCGTGTGTGGCAGAAGAGGAGACGAGGCGAGCAGGAGTGGAGGACCACAGTGGTCGCGCATGCAAGCTCTCTCACCCATAGAACATAGCAGGCACAGTATAGACTGTATAGGTTTATCACAAGTCTCCAGAAAAGACTGGAAATAAGCTTAAAATGAAATATTGAACGAGTTTTGAAGGGAGGAAGGGCGGAACACGTTTTGAAGGGCGGAATAATGCTGTTTTAGAGTGTTCTTTTTGTCTCAATTTAGCAGGTATGTAAAACAGTATACCCCGTACAGTTCAGTTTTCTTGATTTACATTTGAATTGCTCGTGTAGCGTTAATGAATTGTAGCTCAACTTAGTCTCAACATTAATTTTTAACTCACTTTAAATAGTTTTCTTTGGGAGCTGTTTGTCAGCGATACGTTCACACCTGACGTACTATTCGATATAAACAGTAAAACACCTCTGCACATGTAACAGTGCTCGGCACCTTAAGTGGTTACGAAGGTAGGAAATATCCCCTACTCCGATGGAAATAATGCCAATAAATAGAGGTGGTGATGACTTATATGTTATAATTTTTTACTTTTATGATGTGGATTTTACTTTACTTTACTTTTTTTGCTTAAATGCCATAGATTTTCTTTTTGCATGTATGAGCAATCCTATTAAACCAGAAAATCTCAGATGCAATTGCGTCTTTTCTACTTGACGCTTAAATTTCTAAAAAAAATTAACAGTCATGTAAAGGTAAAATTACAACGTGTGAATTCCATCTATTAAATCCTGTAAAATGTACATTTTGGTACAGGATTGGCTCCGTGAGCGCATCTAAGCAAACCAATTGTGTACGACGGTGAGATCGCAGGAGCGTATGTGAAACACATGCAGCTTCTGCAGTGAGGGGATTTTGGCACTTTCTTTCATGTGTTTATTCTCTAACTGGGAAAAGAAACGAAGACAATCATTTTTTCATCTATTGCTCTGCAAAAATACATGACCAAGCTAATTCCTATTTCCCAGCTACGCGTGAAGTTTAGTTTGCTGTGAATTTTTAGTCGCTGCTCTTCTACTTTTGTTTGTCCCAGGGTTGAACGCTCCTCGTAGCTCATGTAAATTATGTTAGTAATCGTTAGAAAATTTTCATTGGGATTACCTTATTTTCACATATAGCATTCTAAGCAAAATTTTTACAGTGGAGGAAGGTATACGTACGTATTCGTTACACTTTCGGAAATGCACGTGTGTCCGTGCTCGCAATTATCTGCAAAAATCAGACATAAAATCTGAGGTGCGATATGTTCACCTGGGTTTTCATAGTGACCGATGTTGTGTGTGTGCCTAACACGACGAGCGGATGGATTCAGGTGGCCATGCGGGTGCCTGTTTCCACCTGGTGCTGAGCACACTTTTTATAGGCCGGCACAGGTGTCGCCCTCCTGCTTGGCGACCTTCACACTTGTGTTTCTCCTCTCTCTTCTCGTTTATGCTCTCGTTTTGTTCGCTAAACCTAACTTTTCATTTAGGTCTCAACTCATGACAATGTGCTCAAATGAGACTCTAGTGGAAATTGTGATCGATTGAAAGATTATTATTGCAACTAATTCGAGAAACATGCCATTCTCATTTATAAAAAACGGATAACTTGTAATTTTTATATTGTCAGAATGAGCTTGATAGCTCGAATAATAGTATACTAAGAGGGATAACTTGCTCATTACTGTACTTTTTAAAGTTCAGAATGATGAAAAATGAATAACTAATCTCTACATACATGACTATTACATTTTGAAAGTGAGTTTAGATGGGACCAAATAGTTGAGAATCTTCGTACGATTCTTTCGAAGTAGATGATTTTGCCTCACTTCGCCCAAAGGCGGTGGATTGTGTGGACGATATGCATTATCAAAATTAGATTAATGCAAAGAAGGAAATGCATTTTTTCGTGATTTTTTTTCAATCATTTGTTTCGACAATTGACATGGGTATTATGATAACCATATGTGAATATCAACCTATAAGGATCTTTATGTTAAGACATTTCAAAATTCAAAGTTGTATATTTTATGTATCAACTTCATTGGAAATTAACTGTTTATCTTTTCTTTCTTAACACTGTACTTGAATTCTTTATCTTGTCCACAATTTTGCATTTCTATTGGTATGACAACTCTTCACCTTGATTATCTTGAGCCTGGTTTCGAAATTGGGACGACGCTCAAGGATATCGTAACTATTTGCCTCAACTATGCATACGGTTTTGTCGCCGTCTAATTTTTTTTTCTGGTAGTATAGCTTCAAAGTTATCGGAATTAGTGAATGTTTTGATACTGGGTTTGATTAAACGGCTTTAAGTATGACGTGTACGTATAGAACGAAGATATATTTCGAGTTGACTGAACTCAACGAGATTGTGACAGGTGAAAACCATGAAAGTGCGATAAGTCTTCTTATTAGACGCGAGCGGAGGGCAACAATTGGAGAAGCCAGCTGGATTTGCTGAAGTGCCCAAGCTGACGCCTTTATTTGGTGAGCTCGTCTGTTTCTGACCCTGAACTTAAGACCTCATTCTAAATATGATCTATTAACTTGTTGTGGAATATTTAGTATTTGATTTCTTGGGGGAAAATCTACCTGAAGAAATTTTACGTTTGATTAAAAGTTTATCATTTTAACTTTAATTAATGTGTCGTGTCAACTAATTAAATTGGGGAATACTTTGGAACGGGTTTTGCCTTCAAATACGAGTATATTATCAAGCTCTGATATTGTGGATACAAACAAATTCCAACCAACTTATTGGCTATATATGTAAAAAATTAATCACATTACGCATGTAAGATACATTATTTTTAAAAATCTCTGTATTTTATCGTGAATCGAACGGCGTGTTTTTATAGGAATTCCTTCATTACGCTTGGTGGCCATTACTTTTTTAGGATACTAATAAATTTTCTTTAAGGAAGAAGCCTACCAGCGATACTATTTGTTGAGGTTTTTATATCTTTTGAGACGAAAAAATAGTGGATTTTAGCTCATATTGCCTCTTAGTAAATTATACGAAATACTTCACCATACTTGGGTGAAGCGAGCTGGCTCACTGACCTCAGCAGCGTAACCCAGTGGAGCGCAACACTTGTACAGCTGTAGCAGGGCGAAGTTGTTTGTTTCTTTTGTGCGGGGAGTACGCTGGTAATATGTAGAACGTCATACTTTAATATTGCTGTCATCAAGGATATAGGGATGATGAACTGACACACATAACTTTTCGAATGTTTTGTTCTTTAATAATTCTCACAATCTCTACTGATAATGCTTTCTAACGACTTTTTTTCCCTTGCTTAAATCTTGAAGATTTTTTAATATTCTTTTCTTTGAATTTAAGCAATTTTTTTCTCAACTAACGTTTCTCATTCATGATGACTAGCTTAAACTAACCTATACAATGATGATTGTAATAATGAATTTTAGCCTCGGAAACATAGACGCAAGCATGTCTACACAGAGGTTATATTTTCATTGCTGCTTGGGAAAAGAACATCGCTAAGAAAATTTCATTTAAACGTCAATTTTAGGACCTTAAATGTGACATAAATGGATTATGGCAATGAAAAACAACTCCTTAGATGTAATCTCAAACCAATAGCAAGCAGGCGAAGTTAGTACATCATGAAATGATTTATTTCTCAACAGTAACAAAACCAAGGGACAGTCTTTAACTATTATCATAACCATCAGCCCATATCTCTACATATTCATACTATTCGGCTGTTCAATCTTGATGTTTACCTCCTTTCTTCCTTTATTTTCAGATCTATTCATTTTTTGATAAGTTGCTTTTGCACCCTGCATATCAGCAAAGACACTTTCACTTCTATTGCTACGTTATTATTTATTTTTTCATTGCCCATACTCGTCAATCCCTAACATTTTCGGCCCTTCAATCTCACATTTTGATGCCATTGCGCACAGGGATTTGACAAAATACATAAGATTTAGTTTTTCCTTGAGAACAACTAGAGAAAGTGTTAGATAACTATGCGCAGAAACAGAAAAATTTTAACTGTACGTTGCCGTTAAAGTAAATTAACTCGGTTTTATCTGTCGATATTGCCACTAATAACACAGATGTAAAATACAGGATTCACAGAGTGGCCGTGTACTTCGTGAGAGTAACGTGAGTTATATTCTGACATCCTGCGCGCCCGCTGTATTGAATGATACGGTCACTTGAGCCATTGTAGGCCGTCATGCATGGCCTCTGTTGGAGATGAGACGCTGAATTCCTGCATACTGCAGCATGGAGCTGTACGTCATGTGGGCTGTTTGTGCCTGGCAGCTGCCAACACATCACTTGTGACGTCAGGGCTGGACTCAAAAAATACGGGTAAAATTCAAAGAAAATATGGCGGTAACTATATACTGGGAAAATTTGATAGGCACAAGCATTTGGCCCTGATAGAAAATGATTAAGTTGAATATATTATTATATTAACGATTGATAGTGTGTAAAGTGAGCTTGTATTCGTTTACAAATCACTAAAAACTATTTTTCCAACGAAGAAAATTTAGTGAAGCGCATTTTAGAAGTACAAAACTAGAATTTTGCTCTTGCTTATTTGCCGCATTTTAGAAGAATATTTAAGTTTTAGCTTCGTGTATTATTAGCCCATAGGATGAAATTCATTATTGACATTGAATTTTACCACCATCCAGTTTTTGAGTTCAGTTATGGTGTTACGCTTTAAAAATATATATTTTTAATATTTCACTGTGCGCATGCGATGTTGAATATTTTAGCCCATATTTGTATACTTTTTGAAGTTATCGAGCTTTAATGCTGTTTAATTAAATTCTAAGGCCCTATTAAGATTTCTATTTTGTTTGAGTTCTTTCTTTTCTTGATGCATTGCAACTCTTCGACTACTGTATACCAACATTCAATCCGATAGAAAATGGTAAGTCGCGCACTGTTTCGTTGTCAGTTGGTCTTGAAATAACAGCATAATTTAAAAGCTGCCACAGGGTGAGTGGCACTTTGCTGAGCTAACATTAATATAGTATCGGGACCGTTGAAATAAACGCATTTTGCTCAATACCCATATGTAGGTAAATGCTTCCTTGAAGAGTAACAAGGACTTGAAATTTGAAACGTGTTGAAGAAAAATTATGCGTTTGTGAGTGGCAGGGAAATGATATATTGAAGTTAGGTAAATATTTTTGTTATGAACACAGGAAACAAAATAACAGCCTTAATTATTATGACAACAAACGACAGATTTATGAATTATGTTGAATATTTACACAAAATCTTCAACATGACGCCTATCTATTGGGATGCAGGCGTTCAAACGCCGATGCAATGACTGCGGGACGCGACCGAAACACCAGGAGTTTCACGAATTCCTACAGAGGCATCAACAATTTTACCGATGAGGTCTTCTTCGGGATGAATCGATGCTTCGTACACCAAATTCTTCAAATGTCCCCAGAAGTAAAAATCAAGAGTTATCTGGACACCTTGATCTTAGTCACCATGTAATGGGGCCTCCGTAGCCAATCCTACAATTTGGATATCAGGAGCCCAGTAACTGCCTAACAGCAATCGCGAAGTGTGCAGGAGCCCCATTATGTTGGAACCATATTCATCTAATATGATTTAAACGAGCCAATTCCAATTTTCGGTGTAATGGAACACTCAGAAAACCGGATAAAATTTCAAGTCCTTATAATTCTGTAACGAAACATGTTCGACCACACGGTGTTTATTTCAACGGTCTCAACTTTATGTTCCAATTTGTTCAACAAAGTGGCAGTAACCCTTTATTATACGTTAAAGTTCCTACTGTTTGTTGAAGTGCCGTTCTGGAAACTTTGTTCACTAGTTCTCGAATAGATCAGGGCACACCTCTTATAGAAAAATCCTCACTTGATCAGTGGTTCATGCGTCCTAAGTGTGTTACTGGTCGTACACATCATTTCTTTTTTTATAATTGGGAGTGTGTGCTCCTTTGCCTGAACTATGGTGTAGGGAGAGCAAACAAATTTATTTGCAACTTTTTAAATGTGATAAATTAAAAAAGAAAGTTTGGTACGTCCCCATTGGTTTTCGATGGATTACTTTGGTGGGTCATCGTGCTGCTTGGTGTTCATTCCTTCTTGCTCATCTCGTGTCGAAAATCGAGCTCGGGTGCTACTTTATACTGCTTATGAACGGAGAAACATTCCCCTAATCATTCTGTCCTACATGCTTGAGATTAAGAAAGGATGGCAGATGCCCCCAAATGAACGAGCTTCATTAAGTTACCCTGCGGTCAAGCTGCGCTGCGTGGGTACAGCGGCCGGGCGCGAGGTGGGCGAGTGCGGCGGGCGGCGGAGTTGCGGCACAAGTGAAAGCCGCGCTGTGCCGGTGACCCCTGGCGGGCACAGCTCTTGGCGCTCCGCGGGAGCGCGGCACTCGTCCCGCGTGCTCGTGTTGTGTTTATCTGTTGTCCACCTTTCCATATTTTTCTTACCGATAAATTTTATCTTACCATAAAGCTTCCGCCTGCACCTTTAGTTATTTGATTGGTTATTCAGAATTCTTTCATGAAATGAAGGGGAGAACTGATCTAAATGGGAATACTATTTTCGAATAAGCGCTTCTGAATGTGCAGATTCAACCCTCGGTGCTAAAATACGAGAGGAATTTAAAATTAAAAATTAAATTTGTCCTGATAACCTAAGATAAAATCAAATTGAAACGAATTCTATAAAATTAAAAGTGTGACGAGTAGATCAACAATTCTACCGATGCTACTACAACAATAATTTTCAACAATTCTACCGATTCTATCGAGGCTGCTAGCTATGCCGAAAACCTAGTTTCGTTCCATCAAAATCCATTACGGCAATGAACATACAGGCGCTACAGTCACATAAACACTCGCCGAAAAACAGCTGGAAATAAAATAAAAGAGTAGCGTAGAACTTTAGACACTTTAATCACTGTTGAGAGGAGGTCTGTCGGTATAAATATATACAAAATCCGAAGAGAAGTTCATATTGAGCACGGCAAAGCATTCAGAAACTTAAAGCTGAAAGGAAGGCTTGAACTATCGCCGTTGTCTCCCATGTGGCGTGCTGGGAGGGAGATGCGTCGGTAGCGTCAGAGTCATCGTCAGACAAAAGCTATCCTACCCAACACTTGATGAGTCAATTTATTTAGAATCAATTCTGTGTGTAGGAAGCCTGGACTCCGTTTTATGCTCTGACGTCATTTTTCCTCATTCTAGACTTTCTTTTTTAAAACTTGTTCCATGAGACTCGTAACTAGACTGACTGTTTCAGTTCTATTTGATTGGTAAGTAATAATTTAATAAACAAAACTCAGACTAAACTTTTATGCTGATTTCATGCATTGACCCACCAAAAGTTTTACCGCATTCTTAATGTGATTTGGTCCTTTGAGTGCTTCGGTTTTCACGTCCATGCGTTAATTGAGTACGGAAAACGTTCACGAATACTTTAAACTTTGAGAGTGACTTCGTGATTTGAACATGAGTCAATGATCGGAAGTTAATGTTGCAAAGCATAATGCCATTATGACGATGCACGTTAGGTTTTAGAGCAAATCATGCTACGTGCTTTATATTCTAAGATTGAATGTCACTCGTTTGATTTACCCAGATACGTGAGCTGGCGTGTGTAATTATCGGTGTCTGAAGTAAAGTAAAAAGAACGCTTTATGATGATAATATTATTGACCTCCATTTGTATGATACGCGACAGTGTGATCGACTTTTTTTAGGCCCTTAAGCTGGCGTAAAACGCTATGAACTTGCACCAATTCTTCAAAGTCAAAATGGTCTTCGTCCCGCATTTTCATGGATTTTTAATAGTTGAGTTAAGTTATTGATTCGCAAATGTCTAATCCTGAATTCACCTTCGCCTTCGTATTCATTATTAAACTAAGTCTCGCGGCTTTTCGTACTTATTCGTCATGCGGATGTTCACTAGTTTTACGGCTTTTTATTCTACTCGTGTTCAACAAATGATTCGAAATTCATATCTATATTCTGTAAAACGACGAAATTACTAAATCTACGTTCGAGTGATGTTCAGTCTATCTGAAAAACTTGCTGATTCTTCAATCCCATTTTATTATAAAATAACTCATTGGCGTATCCATAGTTAAACGCTTCCTGAACTCTCTTGTTAATTCACTGTTGCGTTCCCAGGCAAACGGGTGTTTGTGTGCAAATAAAGCTGCAGGATTTCATACTCCTTGATAGAGTGGGGGAATTGTGGCTAACATTTTTCTAACGGGAAGAAACATCTGACGCACTCCCGCTAGTGCAAGTGCACTCACCGCTGGGCTACGCTGGCCAATTTGTGTCACTGTATTATTTTTATTGCTTATAGAAAGTAAGAGTGCTTCATATAGTGAGCATTTGTCGGAACTCATCAGGTGTTATGAATATGGTAAAGAAACTTAGTATGTGGGACCTTGGATATTTAAAAATATCAAATTCAAAGAGATCACTTGAAGGACAGTCTTTCCGCTATCACAAATGAACTTTGTTTTTTCAAGTCTCTATCGCGCGTGCGCTGTGACAGAATTGAACGCAAGATGAGTAACTGCTGAATGCAAATACATAGCAGAACAATCCAACAAGTACTAAAACACATTGCGGCGTGGATCCATAGGAGACCATATAGCCTATAAAGCGACTACAGGGCTATTTCAGCAGCCACAAAACACTGTCACAACCAAAACCTTCTAGAGCTTCATCAGTTGCATTGAGTCTAACGTCATGGAGAGTTGATATTCAGAGAACCCTCTGATTTTTCATACATTTTTTTTCAATAGGTTCATTAGAGTGTGTATAGAGAAATTACGTACAGGTCGACGGATCTATCGATAGACAAGAGAATTAGAGACAGAGAGACTGGGAGATAAGGAGTATAATTTTATGACGAGCCTAGTTTATCGAATTCAGTTTATTTTTGCAAAATGCGTTTGCAACAGCAGTCGAAAATTTTTTTATTACTATGCGCATTTTACTCTCGTTGAATGACGGAGATGGGTCCGGATTTTGATGGCGGCTTCCCAGATTGCTTGTCCCTCGATGTATCTCAGTCACGATACATTCCATGGAAACTGGTAAACTGAGTTACATAGTTTAGGGATCGAGTCCATCCCATTTATTCAGAGAGTATTCCCTGTTTTAAAAATTCTGTTCGAGATCATTTTTCGGCACACGATGATCATCATCTTAGAGTTAAAAAGAGAGCTGTTAAATTTTTTGCCGGATTTTTTCAGGAGTGTGTTTTTGTTTCACATTAGTAAATTAGCCTACCATATAGTTTTGCAATTGTTTCAACGATGCGCTGTCAATAATCATGAGATTTTTGCTTGCTTATCAGTGAGTTGCAGAGGATTGTAAAGGTTGGTGAAAGTTACTGCGCTTCTCCGTCGTAATCTTCAATAGAAGACTATCTTAGCTTTTGCTCTCAATGCTGCAATTGCGTGATAGCACTGCTCAAGTAGCTCCTGTGTTACAATAACTATTGACTAATTTTAAACTGTCGCTTATGAAAATTTCAAGCATTAGTTCATTGTTGCTTTTCAATATTTTGCTTTGCTTGCCATCAGTTCTAGTGTTTTGTATTCACTGAATTACGTTTTTTATGGCGTTTCCTTATTTTTTGTTTGGAATGTGGCAAGGGTTAAAGAGTTAAAAGAAAATGTTTTTAAAATTCCTCTTGGCCGTCACTGCCTTTCTTAACTTATGACGAGAAAACATGATTCAAAAGTTGGACAATCAAGTGTCTTTACCCTATTAAAAATTATAGGAGTGGCATCGGTGATTCTTGGGAGCGCTCCCAAATATGCATGGTTGTTTCATCCATGCGTCTCCTATGAGGCAACTTCGAAGTGTCCACTTTATAGGCGCGCCTGCGCCTCTGTCCCAACCGGTGGCCATGCATGGCTCAGCATGGAGCACTACCGTCGCGCTCCCAAGGCGCGACCAGTTTCTCCTATTCACCATCGGAGAATCATGAGAGGCCCAGGATGGCCACCTCTTAATTTAATTATAAAAAAACGGCTGCGCACAGCTGATTTCCCATTAGTCACACTTTCCAACCGTCACACTGCTCAAACCGATTCTAACCAGTTTGCCCTTGAGTTACCTTAGTTCTTGCGCGATTAATCAATTCATCATAAGCAAACACGGTTGATAGCACAAAAAAAATGTACCAGAGTATGTAAATTAAATACATCCCTACTCACTTGCAGAAAATTTCAAGGGTGCGTGTTCATTATTAAGCTGACATTAATGGGACATGTTTGTGACGTATAACTTATGCTTGAAGTTTTCGCAACGCAATAACTAAGGTAATTAATGGGCAACTGGCTATATTTGGTTGAGAAGCGTCAACGGTTGAATGTGCAATAATGGGAAATCAGCTGTACGCAGCCTTGGAGGCGAAAGCCTGCAGGGAGCAATATAAATGTACCTTGAAAAGAATATAGCAACAATACCCTAGGGTCGTTAGAAGAATATACTCGTAGCTATATATATAACAAAAACAATCGTCTAGCAGATTTTTCATCTTTCATTCCTAAAATTAGAAAGGAAATAAATTGACTTTACCTTGCCCGAGCTTAATTACACCGGCTATTCATATACACACACTCCCTCACCTATCCCCACACTCAAACCCTCCCCACACCCCCCCTCCCACACACCTACCCCCACACCCCCTCCTCCCACACACCTACCCCCACACCCACACACAGCCCCCCCCTACACACACACACACACACACACACAAATATGTATCTGAACACATCGTTGATTACCTTCAAGAACGTCCTTCAATTCAAAGGTTGCTGAAGACTGACGAGAGAAAATTCAGGTTTGGTTTCCACATTTTGTTGTTTTTACATTGCTCACATTGAGGTTTTGCCTTCACTACCAGCCCCACCACAACGATGAATCGTCTAAAGTATCAATTGACCGAGGTGGTGAAACTAGCAGTGGGGTCCTTGCTCCGTTCATGCTCTTGAAATAATGCCTCTCCAGACCAGCATTCTACGTCTCTTCCATCTCTTGTTTCTTCTGACACCCTCACGTACTATACACCCTCACGTAATACACGTTCGCACTGATATACACTCTAACACTACTTGAAACGTTTTAAATAATAGAGACACGATCCAGACATCTGTCACGCACAACACCAACTTCAAAACTGACGCGAAAGACGGCAACCGTCATTTCTCTCGAGAAAGATGGCAGGCATCTCACCTAGAGGCCACCTGCACAGGTGGCCTCTGGTAGCAACATGGGAGAACTTGCTCGCATCGTGCTTATGAGTCGCGCCCTGGAAGTGTCAGAAGGGAAGAGGCCTCGGTTCGCTTAATACTCCTTTAATTCACCGCTGTCTCCTTTAATCAACCATGCTACTCCCTTAATTTTTAATAGGGTAGTATTCCTCTATCGGTATACTGCTTGGTGGTAAAATCTGAAAAGTATCTCTGCGGAATTTCTCTGATATTTTTGATAGAAAAGAGTGCAAATATGTAGTCTTGATATCCTGTTTAAGTTGCTGGCGTCATGAAGGTCTGTCCCGTCGTTTACTTGCGATAAATGAGAATGCAGAGAATGAGATAAATTTATTCCCTTGGTATCTATTACTACGAAAACAATAGCTCAGTAGCATGCAGCGGTGCCTGTTCATAATCATAAAAGAACCTGGATAACAGCCATTATTTTAGATAATTAGCGTAATTAAAATTCAGTATGAAAGAAATTAAGTTCGTGAGATAAGTTTTAAACAATTGAACATTTGCATCAAGATTTGTTCAATTATATTAGGCCACGTGAAATGAACGACGCCTCATATTATGCATTCGTCTCGCAACAGTCATAATATAAAAGTGGTAAGATGTAAAAAAATATACTGTTTCATATCATAAATAGATAACACGTAGCATGTGGACACTATTTCCACCCTAAAAGCATATTAGGCATCTGTGCCTGACAGTGTGTTTCATGTTGTTTTCTGAGCTGAAAATAGAACCGTTTTTGCATCGAGTCCTAACTTGTGGTAATAAATGGAGACTCCTGAGTTTAATCTTTACTCATCAATATCCTTATTTCAACTCACGGGCTAAAAAAATAGATTAGAATATTTCATTATCAGATTTCCCAGTCTGTGGACACCAGCTATATCCTGAGGTATGAAATCCTGCGTCTCTCAAGGAAAGTCTGGCTCTGTAAAATTCAGTGCCGGCGGTTGACCATCGCCTTGTATTTCATGAGGACGGACGAATCCTAAGTAATGGAATTATTTCTGTAGAAATTTTTCGCGAACATCTCCATGTATGAGAATGTGTTTTAAATTTGGCATTTTTATCTTTAGGGCGTCTTTATGCAAAGCGAAAGAAGTTTTCTAACAGCTTTGGTGGGCTGTGGCTTTGACAGAGTTGTTCCCGTCGCTTTTTCTTCCCTCATGCTCATGCTTGTGTGGGTTGATCCATTGTTAAAAAATCAACGTATATCTATAGGTGAGCAACACACCCTTCAAAGGTCTCAAGCGAAAGTTTCCACTTTCTGAGAGGAACCATAATTTTAGTGTGAAATATTAACTTAATTATTAATTTTTACGAGGGAGTTGTAATTAGTGAAAAGTGGCCGATACCAATACCGATACCGATGTTTATTTTTTCAGGTTCCGATACCGATACTTATATTTATATTATAGATAGTAATACACGTCAATAATAGGGAACAATTAATCACACACTGTTAAGCAACTCAGGATTGCACTCCAGCACAACCATTTTTATTTCATATTTTGTGGTGCACTAGTGAATTTATTTAAAAATGTAATATACATTCATAGAGAGCTATAAATGCAAAATATAATGGTGCATGTTTATTCGCTGACAATTCCATTTCCTTTTTACATTGAGTGTTAACTCAGTTTAGCTTCAAGCTTTAAAGTTACAGTGTGGTTCCACTTTAGAAACTTTTGAGAAGCCACAATATAAGATATTTTCAAGTTCTTAGTAACAAAATTACACTTTAGAAATCTTTGACGAGATTCGTTATAAAATTAAGGGATAACAATGATGAAAGACGAAAAATCCATATTTACCCGATAAACATTTGGGTTATTTATGGCTTAAAGTTTTCGCAGACAATATTCAAATTATTTTTTAAAAGAGGGAAGAAAAGACTCTACGTTGTATGGATACAAGGAATCTATACTCTGCGTGCGCTCATGTACAGTATCACAGGATTCTCTGCGCATAGAAATACGTTGAAAGAAAATGAAAAGAAAAAGTTCAAGGAGATAATAGAAGGTGCTGAAAATGTAGCATTGTACCGAAAAACAGATAGTCTTTATTTAGAAAAAGAACCTAGCTAATCTATTGAACAAAGATTAAGGTTTACCTAGCAGTAATTCGGGTTAATGTAATACTAAAACTCATACGCACACTCAAGCACCTTTTTTCCGTGTAAATAAAATAGATTGTGACAATAATTATTCATGTTCAGTTATAATTCTTGTTATGGTCATCATTTAATCTAACCATTATATCATTATACTGATGAATAAATAAATTCACACAGTTAATGTTTGTTTTTGAACTTGTCTTCCAAAATTTTGCATTACCGGTCTCGTAATAGTAGTACAAAAGTATCAGACTATCGGCTAAGATCCTTCATTTTTTTGGACGCCGATACCGGCGATACCGATACCGATACTATCGGTACGTCTCTAGTTGTGATGACTTCAAATTTATGCGTATGAAAAATAGTAGACGCTATTGTCATTTTTAGTTTTCGTCCACCAGTTGGGATTCGATATGAAGGAAGGAAAAGGGGATAGAAGTTTTGTAAACAGTGGCGGATTCTAGTCTTGTAGAAGATTTTTTTACCGAAGTGAAGTAGTAAATCCCAGAAGTTGGATTATAGATAGTCCACGTATAGTGTTCGTTATTTTTACCTTTTTCATTATTTCATTTCTTATTATTTGACATCTTTCATTAATCAAACATCAATCGGCGAGTCAATTTTTTTGTTATTGGAAATTTAAGCACCCTAATATCTTATGCACGACAATGAAGGCTTTATTAACCCTAAACTCTTCGCGCAAAAGAAACAGTCGCTGATTTGCCAACATTTTTCTTTTTATACACTTTATTCAGTTGGGATAAATGAGTCGCTAACTCTTTAGCAGTTTTTCTTGTATTCGTTTGATTACAAGACTATGTGACGTAGACATGCACTAATTTATGAATTTTGTATCACGATGTTTTATGAAGCATCCATCGTATTACATAATTTATTCGAGTATTTACGTAACCAGTCTTTTAAACAGGAAATGACGAAGACGTAATTAGTATTGATAGAGCGTTGGAGCATCGCTTGGCATAGTTTGTTACAGACTTACTGTTTTCTTAGCAGAAGTGCCTCGTAATACACATAGCATGTCAGCTCTGGCGCTGCAGTTTTCAATTTCTAAATCATCTAAACACGATGTTAAGTTGTTACACATGAATTGTATTCTTGAGGAATTTTTTAATCAGCAACCATGAACTGACTATGTATGGATTATTTAATCTTAGCTCAGTTCCATTGAAGACAATATAACTATTCAAAATTACCCAAAATTAGTCCTTCGTCGTGATGAATTGAATGCTGTGGCGAAACAAAATGCGAGAATAACTTTCCAGAGATCTTACGCAAATGTTTCTCTGTAGTGGCGAGGGAAACCTGAACATTAAAACGATGGAAAAGTTTGTTTCCCATTTTTAACGAAATTAAAAACAAGTCAACTTGCACTGTATTGCATGTTGTTTTTCGGGAGGAAAGAAAAAAAATTTTGCACCGATTCCTAGCGTGGGATGCGAAATGGATCTCTTCGAAAGCTGCATAGGACAGGGCAATAGTTAGACACGTTAGAGTCAGCGAAGCGCTACCTGGAACCATTCAACTCTTAGTTGAAGAATTATTGTTCAATATATGGGGGTCTGTACAGGGAGTTATTCATTATTCATTCTTGCAATTAGGAAAAATTAGAAAAACAACATCCTATTGTCCGGATATTGATCGCATGTGTGAAAAATTAACAATGAAGGATCGCAGACTAGACTTCACGATACAGCACGGCCTTCCATTTATCAAGCTGCAGTTCAAAAGTCGTAAATTTAAGTCATGAAATTTTGCAACACCATCCAAATTTTTCTGTTTTCTGTTTTACTGATTACCATTATGGTACAATGTAAAATCTTGTGAGAATGCTGGGCGTGGATCACACATAAGCTTGCTAACTTTTTAAATATATGCGAAGTATCCAATAAATTAAAACGATTTCACCTTTTCCCTTTAAAAAAATTTCGTGTATCACAACATAATATTACGTTTTACTTGTAGAGCTACCGGATTCTGCCGTGTTCCGAATCGAAAGTGCCGTGTCTCTGTCTTTCCCCAATGTATGTATGTATATCTACTATAGGGTATCATTTTGTCTGATACGTACATTGAGTGCATGGCATCACAAGCTTGGTTTTATTGTTTATGGTAATTTGTAGTGAAAGGCATTGGGCTATTTTTTATGAAGATATTTTTAAACCAGTTGGTTAATTGATTTCTTTATTACGTGGAGCTTAAATCCCTTTCCAACGTGGATCCTGTGCTAAATCCCGTTTTTGACGTTTTATTGGCGTTCGTTGCTAGGAATTACTGAATGGACTTACTTAATGCTTTGCTCCATTGAATTTGATTGTTTAACGATTATTTTGATGTTTAAGATTATTTGATTATTACATGTATTCATTATTTACAATATTTCATTGACTTCCTATTTTCTACTAGTACGTTTGTCACTTTATGGAATAATTCAAGACTGATGTATATTTCATCAAGTAAAGCTCATTGATAATACTATGACATAACCGAATTATATTTTACCACTACAACATTATTCATACACAAATGTGTGCAGTAAATATATAAAACGCGAGACGTATTTCCAGAAGTTCGATAAATTCAATACTACCCGTAACATGGTTCGTTATTAGCAAGTGATCGCAATCAGCAGCTGCACGAGCAACGCCAAATTCGGGCGCAGTTTCTTTTTTTTGCAAGACAAGCATAAGCCACCAGGCGAGCCAGTCGTCCCACGCGCTGCACGCGTCCCCTCCCACGCCCCGCAGCCGACGCTGGCAGCGGACGGCCGAGGTTGCTTTCTCAATGAGCGGTCCTCTCTCCGCTGTGACGTGCCTCACTGCCCGCTCTGCCCCACGCCTTCCTCCCAGCGAGTGCGGATGCTCCTCAGTGACGTGATGAATGATTGCAAATTTTGTTTTGTCCCAAGGCGCGCCGCAAACGTTAGTTTCTTCATATACTCATACCGTTTTGCATTGTGTTCGTAACTGGCACGTGTCTTCTAAAACGCATCTTATCAGTAGTTTAAATTTGTGGAAGATACTGTCATGTTTTTAGCTTATTTCAAACAATTGGAATATTTCCAAGCATGCAATTATCTCGCAATCTCCACATAACTCTGAGGCATTTGAGGAGCACCTTATGAGCAGAGATTTAGGTAAGCCAAATGAAAGAATTTATATTCGCCAATTCCACTGCAGCATTTGTATAACTTATTTTCATCGCTTTTTTGTACATGCAAATGAAAAAACTAACGTAAAAATTATGTATAATGTAAGGCAATCGGAGAAGAGAGAGAGAGCTTAACTTGCCTACACTTTGAAAAATTATGCTTCAGAATTGATACTTTGCACAAATATTTTAGTCGTATACCTATTGATGTTATGAATAGGAATAGCACACAATAGAAAAGATAATCTAATGACTCTTATTGGTCAGTGAAAAATCAGCGCTCGAATCAATACAGTCCGGCGTGAATCTTATCAATTGCCACTGGTCTACAAATGTCCCCGGACGGGTTTTTAATATGAGCTGCAATGCTTCTGCCTGTTTGTCTATAGATGAACGTGAAAATTTTTTGAAATTCTTCAGCACAACGCAATGCTGCGGTATGTCAGAGGCATTAATTGATTGAGACGAGTGTGATGAGTGAGTCTATAGGACTCTAGGTTCTCCTATTACTTCAACTACCACTTAATTGATTACCGCGGATATAATCACCTGTCAGAGCGCTCTCCTTAGTGAATTCATCATCGAACAATATTGTTAGCTGCTATTGAAGTAATGAAACCGAATTTTCGTCCTTCTACAATGGCTCTAACATTATCCATATAATACAAATGCAGCTATAACATTTCAAGGTCAATGACTGAGAACGATTAGAAATTATTGTTATACTATTCATTTTTTTAGTCTTTCTCGTTGTATATTCATCAGAATATTCTTGTTACACCCCTTAAAGTATCTGTGCAAAATAAATGAATTTCTAGTTATTCAAGAAAGTTTTTAATTCGATGACGAGACGTTAAGTGTTGTAGAATATTAACGTATGGCGATTACAGTTCCTATTTACTGTTTGTCCTAGTACAAGTCTACCAATGAACTAAAATCTATAACTATATTTTGCACAAAAATTGTGTAAGGAGTTTTCTGTTATCTGTTATAGAATGCTGAATAGTTTTCGGAGGCTCGCAACTTTTCTGAAAGCTTGCCTTTAAAATATGGAGATAGCTAGGAGCTTGTGGTTTGTGAACGCGCTTGACTGTGGATCCCGCATTTGCTGTGTAAGGGAGCTAAGACCGGAATGAGTTATTCCACAATTGCTTTTCTTATCCAGAAGATGAGTGAGACATTTGATAGTTATGGCTTGCAGCTTGGACTTGGTTTTTAGATGATGTAGAACTAGTAATTAGATGAACCAAAAGAGAAATTGAAAGATGAATCTAAAGAGAGGCTAAAATCTCTTGATGCGTTTTCAGTATAAACTCAGTAGGGGTATTCAAGTAACGAGGTGTTCCGAGTGAAAATACTGGACGTTAAAGTGAGTGTGGTTTTAGGGATGATGTAAGAAGCAAGATCATTGGAATAACACAGCCACAAACAAAATTATGGGGCAGGATTGGAATAGTTCGAAATATACTGGCAACTCGATCTCAAATTAGCTAAAACTTCTATCAGAAGCATTCAAAAAGCGTATTGCTTTGTTCTCTAAAAATATGGCCGGGTACCAGAATTTCTTTACCTGTTTTTCCACTTACTAGGATAACTTATAGAATAATTTTCAAATGCAAGAATTGGTTCTAAGTGTTTCGGTAATGATAATACTCATCATAGTACGAGGGATTATGATTTGACTTTTTTGGTTCTTAAAATGGCCCTAAAAATCGGTTGCTGAAACAAACGGAGCAAAACTCATAGCATCGTAGAAAGAAGGGCTGTCTCGTTAGCTACAATTATAAGAAAGTTCAACAAACCACCACTGAAAGATAAAATTAAAACAGCCTTTTTAAAAATTGTAGTTATGTTAGTTAAATTGTAGTTATGTAGTTAAAAATTATGTGCAGAACCTTAGAAGGAAGACAAATTGCTGAAGAGCGTTTCACTTAATGATTGGAAAAGAACGTCTCTAACATAACAGCTGGATTTTGCGAGGCATCTGACGGTGATATAACTTGAAGAGAGAGAAAATGTTACTGGGAGGTGGTCTCAGAGGATGTAAGGCTTGTAAGCTGACTAAGGAGAAAAAAGGAACCACTTGTTTAGCTAAAAAGAATTGTCTGTAGGCTTCCAATTGAGAAGCTAAAATTGCTTGGTCTGATAAAAGCAACTTTGAGGCGATCGAGTTTATACATTAGTTGAAGTTGATCAATGGATCATAAATTGATGATATTTCGGATTTGAAACTTGATTTTTTATTTGATGCTTTTCGCATCATAAAAATATTCGTTTTTTCAGATTTTTGCTACTCCTAGATCTCTCGATGTTCTTTGAAGAGGTGGGAAAGCTTTCACTCTGATTAAATTGCAGTGAAATTTGAAGGTGGCAGTGTATTGGTTTGAGGCTGTATGTCTTCTTCAGAAACAGGAATGCTGTTCACTCGTCAGGGTAGAATGAATTGCACGATGTATACGAGCATGTTAGACCGGCTTTACCCGCCTTCATAGCAAAATAAAAACGATAATATACTAACTGAAGTAACCCTTCAAAAAGACAATGCTCCCTTTCACACTTACCCATTATCAAAGACGTGGTTTGGCAAAGAAGAGAGGGCTATCGAGTGGCCTCCTCAGTGCACGGATCTTAACCCTATCAAACATCAGTGATGAAGCTGAGGGTAATTGAGGATGCACAAATGCACCTCAAAATGAGCATTAGAAGTCAAAATTGAAGAATGATAGAATATCGAACTAACGACTTGCACCCAGTTAGTGTCGAACATGCCAAATTAATAATAGGTCTTATTAGCGCTAATGCAGACAAGTTCTAGCTATCGAGGATATCTTTTTGAATTACTTTTTTTTTTCTGTGTGCAATACGATTTTTTTTCAGAGAATTTTGCATGTCTTTATCACATGCCTCGTAATTTTGTCCGTGTCTTCAATGCATTTTTCAGCGCTGCGGCGAGGTGTGAGAGGACATGACCAGAAATAGCGGAGCGAGTAAATTCTCTGGTAGCGTGAAATGGCAGCTTAAAAGGAATGGGATTCATGTAGTTTGAAATGAGTGTCAAAAAAAATTGGGGCAGGAGTCTTTTTTTCCTACCATTTTCGTTGTACGGAGACTCAAGAATTGAAGTCTGCAGAGTTGAGAATGTTGGGGTGTCGTGCACGGGCCTTAAACGGTCGTCTACCATCCAGTATAGCTAACCCATCCCCCAAATGAAATCTGGAAAACATGTTGGACTGCCGGTTGACGAACATGTTTTTGACAAATCAATTCGCCCTACGGCCTCGGAAATTCTTCATTAGCGATGGATGATCTGCATAATCTAAACATACCCGTACTGATGTAATCCTCACCCTAATTTAGGAGTCTAGAAATTTTTCTTTGCGTTCTTAGAAGTGAGTGTATTGTATACATTTTTTGTTATTTTGTATGAGCTTAATATTATAAACTAGATTGCGTTCCTCCGAAAGAAAAGTACCTCTGGATAAGAGTGATGTAATGAAATTGAAAAACTGACAACTTTTCAATACGTGTGTGAAGATAAGCAGTAATATATTGGCAACCATTTTATTGTTCCTTAAAAATCCAAGAGCTTTAAAACTTAAATAATTCGACTCGAGGTCGCGGTAAAAGCAACCGTCGTACTGCACGCGACGAGATAGCATTGTTTAAGTGAACAGAAAGTTCGTTTTTTTTGTTGTAGTGTGAGAATCTACCTAATTTTAAATTATCATCAACCTAATTAAATCATGCATGTACTTTATCGAACATTACAGAATTATGTCATTCTTGACGACACGTGCTCACTGTATGATATCATTTTGAAGTTCTAATAATCTTATCAGCTTGTATGTTTCTGTGTGTGTTTGGTTGCGTGGTAGTCACCACCCACGCACAGCTTTAGTGATAACATAGGGCTAAATCAACACCCTAATGTGTAAAATAAGATATGAAAAAATTCTACTTCTAGTACGCACCGAATAAATTTGAGTTTTTTGTTGGAACTTATAATGTTTTTCTCACGAGCTATTTTTTTCGATACTGTCTGCTACAAATGTTCACTCCACGACAGATATTCCTCCTTTTAACTTGATTTCTTATTCAATGCTATTGAATTTTCATTACCTTTGTAAACAGTGTCATTAGCAATGAATTTCGAGGTGAAAAATTAGTTACAAAAACGACCTGACCAAATGAGGTGCAGGTGATTTAGCCTTTTTGTAAAGTGAGTTTTAATATTTAGTTGTCCGTCAGGTAACTCCGTTTAGTGAGGACTAAGCCTCTTCAGAGACAATGTTTTACATGCATTACACAAGCTACTGGTTTCAAGGTACATGCTACCTTGTACTTGAAATATTCTGTTGTTATACTGACAACTCTGGTTGCGCTCACTTCAAAATCATCTCACCACGTATTCAGTGCGACAAGAAAAAGAGGGCAGTTACCGTCTACGTCGTGGGGTCCGTGATAATTTCTAACCCATAACGTCAAAAATAGAATCAAAGAAATTGCTTGACGGTATAAACTGCTGACACGAGAATTCATCTTTCCGAAAGCTGATCAAAGTTGAAGGACATGTACTCGCACAGGAAGAATTCAATAGAGTATAGCGTGAGAACTTCAGTGAAGTAAGTATAGATCCATCTCTGGCATCAACGTATTTTTTTGAAAATTGAATGCACATAGAAAATTGTCGTCCTCATGTTAGTATTCCCCCTCTGAAGGGGTTGAAAAGAAATAAAGGATTTATGAAGTCTACGGAAAACCCCTTTGCTTAGATTCCCTTATTAATTGCACTGTGCTAGAATCCATAAATGAGTAAAAGGAAACGATATTCGTGAATTACTCAGCAGCATGTGTTCTCTACACACAAAAAACCACCTGCAGTAAATTTGAACAGCGGGTATATCATGAAATAACAAGAAATGGTAGTGCTATTTTTTGCTGGTTTCCATTATTTTCCACCTAAATATTAGTCCGTATTGTTCAATACAAACCAGAATTTTTTTAGTTTCTATGCATTTACGATTAGTTACTATACACTTGAATAGAGCTTTTGTACGAATTCGTTTTCGGTTTTTAAAAAGCGTGTGAAACAATTGAATTTCGTACGAATATTTATTCAGTTTCACCATTTTTGGTGCCCTGTGCTTGGCAAACAAGGCCCGAGAACCATGGGGTAGATTTCAATCTCGTGGCACTACAACCCAGTTTACGCCTAGACCTCAAGCCTAACATTGAAAAACAATAGAGGAATTAAATAAAGAAATCACAATAAAATTTCAATTTTTTTAAAACCGATCAAACACACGTTTTCGTCGATGCTAACACATGGGGAATAATTTGTCATTTCGCGAATCAACAAAACCATGCACGGAAACACAGCCGATCTCTACACCTGGAAACGTGAACAACAAGAAGACCAAATTTCGCACATCAAAAGATGAGCGACAGACGAGTCACGAAATCTTCGAGTGGGGCGACCTCAGTAACTTGCTAGCCTTGAAGAGGCGCTTAGTTCTGAAGAGCAGCGAGGGAAGCTCAAAACAATGAGTCTTATAACGTAGGCGGGAGCCATAACGGAGGGATTAATTTAGCTGATAACAGGTTGTGTTGAGTATTGTGCAACGTCAAGGAAACATGGCCTATTCAGAAATTGCTGATTGTTAAATAGTTTGAAGAGTAATGGAATAATTCTGTCTTAACAAATGAAATCATTTTTGTACGAGAACAAAATGAATATTGGAGTACTTGCTATAAACTTTCAGCTCACATGATGGTTACGAATATAGCCTCCCTAACAATTGTGGTTCCATGATGGTGATTATGGTGGCTTACTTCTTCTTATCCAGTTTGATAAATTGTGCCCTGAATGAATGAATGTGGGGATAAACTGCTTGGCAGCCCAACCTCAATGACGAAGCTTATTTGGTCATCAGGAAATGGTTGGAAATAACAGTAATTTCAAAATAAAAAACACACAAACTCAGTGGATATAGTTAAATAGTTTGGGGACGAAGGGGGTATCATCGAGCAGTTGTATTCGCTAGTGCAACACATCATGTCAGATCGTGGAGAATTTTGGTGCGGCAGCTGAAAGGCATAGCTTTTCGTTTGCACAGCTTATGCAATCGTGTGAATCTTTCGTGGAAGAATAAAATATTATTAAATTAAAATAATTCAGGCACTTTACGTAGTTACATGCTCAGTAAATTGAAGATTTTATAAAACATACGTTTACTGAATACTTTCACTTCGCGGTACTTCCATGTCAGTTGTTTATGTTTGAATAAAACTGCAATAATTTCTCCTTAACATTGGAATGATGCTGTTTTTTCCATCTCATTTCAGTCGCAGAATTTTCTTAAATTGTAGGTAAGATTCATTCCGTAGACATTACGCTTTAAAATTTTTTAGGATTGTCAATGGATGTAGTGAGATGGTACTGAGAGAAACGTTATGTTTTGGGTCCCGCACTCGAGTGAGCGGGACACGGAAGTGCAGCAGTACGTGCGTTACGCAAGCGAAGCAAAGCAGCAACAGAGAGCTCAGGCCCCGTACCCTCATGGCCTCATAGCGGAAGACTGGCTGTATTTCTCAGCCAAAAGGGGCTAGGTGCTGGTTGATCGCCTGCCACACTGTGGTAACGTGGATGTTCTGACTCATCTCCGATCGCGCATCCTAAATAGGGGCCAGTAGAAAGTGTCCCCTGCACAAAGTTTGCATTTAAATAAATTACAATCATCTCATTCTTTCCATACGTATCTCTTTATATAATACTGGTGAGAATGGAGTTCCTTTACCAGTAATGACTTGATATAATGACATTTTTCCATATGTTATTATTTAGGAGCACTTTAGGTTTAGGGAATGATGTCATATTCCGTTCTGTGCTTCTCTACCTCTCAGATATATTTCATTTTCAATATGTGTTTATGTTATGGTTATTCGTTACCCCAGTTATAACTCCAATTAGAAAGCTATTTTTAAATTTACTAGTTCTGCATGTCAAATTCATTAGGTCAAATAAGTTTCTAAAAACTGATAACCCGTTCTTTTTCTTTGTCGCAGCTACCTTCTTGTTACACTTATGGTGCGCACATAAAAGTGAAACCTGATTGTGAGCCGCAAGAATTAGTCGGGTTTCAAAATAAAATCTGGGTCACGACTCGCCCCCAGTTCTTTGTGGGTTAATCGGCCGAGATGAGAACGACAGATGGTGCATTATTCTAACTCTCTCATGCTCCCTGAGTAGATCAGCTGGTTATGTAGTGGCCAGCGCATGAAGGAGCTAGCTAGCCTTGTGCACCTCACCGTCCTACACGTGTACGAGAACTCGTGTTTTCTTTATACCATTGATCTCTCTACTAATGCTTTCCACTCCTGCTTCCCTCACAAATTTGTCTGCTGTAGGAGATCATGCGTTCTGTAGTGTAACGGCTTATTGGGCTCTTCCAAGGCAGGCCGCATCTCATTTCCAGCTTACGAATGCCAGAGGTGAAAATCTAAAGTTCTCGTTTTTCCATTTACTTCTCATTCCCAACATAGTTGTGTGACATTCTATGTATAGATGTGTTTACTTTGTGGAAGTAAGTGAACGTATGCATACAAGTTGAGTTCAAGGTGTTAATTTGTGAATGGTGTTGGACAAGTTACGTTCATCTATATTTAATCACTAATTTGGATAAAATAAACAGCTGGAATCGATATTTTGGGGTTTAATATTTTCTAGTTTAAAAATTCTTCCGGTGACTTGAAAATGTGTTCTAGAGTGCTTAAACACAGATCAAAATCGACCAATTTTTATCGGTTTATCACCATGGTATGGAGCCCCTTCTCAAATCACTCTGATATATCGAGCTGAACATTGAGTTGGAAAACTATGGTATACGTTCATATCTCATTCTTTCCTTTTAATGCTTAAACATTTCGTATTTTGGAGACTTGGAGTGGTAGACTCAGTCTATGAAGAAAACTTCACTCTAGAAGACCAGAGGTTTGGAGAAGTAAACAGGATGTTTATCGTCAGCTGCGAGGTGAATCAAACTACGATACCGAGTTCCAAACAGAGGCCGAAGTTCTGTTCACCAGTTAGAAAGAAAACTTGCATCATTATGTTCGGGGAGTTTCACCCATGACCGTTTTTGAGGCAGAACGATTGAGTTGTTCAATTTTCAAAATATTCTCCCAAGCAGATTTAACAAATTGCAGAAACCTTCCAGTTTTGCTTGACACCCAGCGTACTTTATTGGTTCTGAAAACCATTCCATATTCAGCATCTTGTGATCGTGATTGTCGTTGATGCTGTCGGACAAAACGGTGAGACGATCTTACCGTTACCAGGAGATAATCTTACAAAGTCATATCGCATAACCTCATTTAAGAGAGTAAACTTGTTTTTTGGGCTTCCAGATTGTACGGCGTATGTGAGAGACTCAGGCCATTTCACTACGTCATTTGAATGACAAAATCGTGAGGAAATGAAGATAAGGAAAAATATTTCTGGGTGAAATAGGAGCCTCCAAGTTTGACTTAAATCCAACGATTTGAAATACTATATTTTGTTAAGTTTAGAAAATATCAAAATGAGGCGTTCATTTCCGTGAATGATTACCATTGAACAAAGATATAGAGACGGCATAGCGCTCTACATGAAAGGTGAAGGTATTAGGAAGTTTTGGACCGTTCGAAAGGCGTAATTAGTGATACTAGTAACCGCATCTTAATTAAATGATTTGAAAGAAAAGAAAAAAAGAAAAACATTTATTTCCAATAAAGATGATACAAAAAAAACCATTGGTTTTTAAAATGTATTAACCTAAAAATCCTTAGGTGACATTTTATCATCTTGTGTGTCTTAAAACACGTGTTGATAATCGAAACGAATGATTTAGAGAAAGGCAAGGAATAAGGTAATATTTCCAAGCTTTTTTTAATACTAAGTTTTAATCATGCTTGAATCCGCTTCAAAAATGGGCTTTACCGTACGAATAAATTTACCTGTGTATTTTTTCGTGAATTTTTTTATCCGTCCACTTGATAAATGGTATCTAAAATGATTGGCTATACTGTAGACTTGAGGGGATACCGAGATGAAACTCTTGCGGCGCACATAACTAGATAACATTAAACTAACTCGCAAATATGCATAGTTCATTCCTGTATTGGTGATAAATCTACAGATATTATTGAATGGGAGAAACGCCGAGACAAAGATGGTCAGAATTCTGCCCACGTAGCCTAGGCTCCACTGATGCGTGCACGCGACTGCTAATGTGCCTTGCTAAAAACAGCACACGTCGCTGGCTGTCTGCGGACCGTCTACTCTTGTGTGGAAAGTCGTCATGTTAAAATAATTTAGGAATTATGTTTAGTCATTTTTTTCAGTGTATTTTCCCACCATGACAAGTTCAACGTATTATTAGTCGTCTGCACTCTCTAGCGGCCCATAAACCTGTTTACTTTATCCAAGTTAACTTTTCCACCCTACCATTCGTGAACTTTTTGCGCATTTTTTTCTTCAACCATTTTCAAGCAAGCATTTTTTCAAGCTTCAAGCATTTTTTTTTTCAAGCATCATTTCGCAAAGTATTGTTGACGGTGCAGAGATATGATAATCTGAAAAAGCGATATGTACGCTATAGGTTTAGTGTTCCACCATGTAGAAACGTACTTAATGTGAGAAGTCATGGGCATAACAAAATCTCTTTCCCAGTCTTACATGTATATTATCCTTAAAAACATACCAGCCAATTACGAATTGCAAAGTATTGAACTAAAATAAGACGAATTTATTTTAAAGTGATGTTAGAAATTAAGTAATTCTGAAAATGACAGAGAAAGAAAATGAAACAGAGCTTTGGGGAATTGACGTGCTTGGGGTGTAGAGCGGTTGGGTGCAGTGCTTCTGGGTAAACCCTTTGTGGTACTTCGGGTTACAAATTTAATTCGTACCTAGTGCCACCTCGTAACCCAAAAAATTCGTATCGCAAAGTGATTTTCCCATGAAAATGTTTTAAAAACGAAATAATTCGTTCTACCCGTCTATAAAAGCCAATTTTCATTCATTATTCTTTGCACATACACACATTTTTTGAAGAAATTGCATCAGTATAATTCCTACTGAGATAATGAACGAGCGATGGGAGTAATGAAGGGGTTCAGGAGGTGGTGGGTATGCTTGGGAGGAACCACGTGACTCCTTTGTGAGATGCTGTCGTTAAGTTATTTCTACAAAAACGCGATCTCGAAGCGCGGCGTTAAGACTTTTTCACAAGAAAAAGGCGCCTGGGAGGAAAATTTAAATTCGTAACCTAAACGAAGGCATCACTTCGTAACCCAAAAAAATCGTAATGGAAGGCATTCGTAACCCGAGGTACCACTGCCGAATTTTCGTAATTCTTTATTTTATTTTGAGTGATCACTCTCTAGATTTTCGTTTACTTTATTTTACGTTATCACTGCATGTTTGCACTCAACTATTACCGAGAGACCTAGTACGTATTGTTTCCTCATCCCCCTTTTCTGGAGTTCTTGAAGTTGGTCTTGACATTGGTCATGATTAATTAATTAAAATTCTAATTATCTTTCAAATGAGAAGTTACCTCCTTATTACTATATATGTGATATATCTTGATCGATATTAGTTAAGTGATATTTGGCTGATAAGTGGTAATTGGTATCTATTTCGTTCAACTAATATATTCGTTCCTCCTTTTAGAAGAACTTTGAAGTCTGCCCGAGACTGCGCGTTTTTAACCCAGCCCTGTTATCGCCGACCGCATGCGTACGCTAAACCTGTCGCCTCAGTTGTACCGTTTAATAAACACTATCCTGCAAGTAGTTCGAGGCTTGCAATGTGTGTAGACGTAAGGGTTTGAAATGTCCGTATCTTTCATAAATATCTGGACAATATTATTCTTACGTAGTTGGTGCCTGAGTCTTACAGCCCGTATATTCTCTTCAAGTTCTGTTGGATTGCCATCTGTGAGTCACGCGGATGTTCGCGTGATTTTAATCTTTTACCTGCGCTTCAGGAGGTAGCCGAAGTCTCTAATAAAACCGGTTCCCGTTTAAAAGGCTTTTCTTTTATCAAGTCTAACAGTGAAGTTTCACCTCATTCCTCCTTGTTCTTTCCGCAATTTGTGGTCACATCGCAAATATCTGATGCGATTGACTTCTTCTCCACGCATGGCATAAATTTTCGGAATCCTTGTGAAACTCTCTGAACTGATGCTAGTACAATTTGAAGTGTTCATGGGATACATATGGGATACACATGGGAAGTAGGATATGACGTAAATTTGTGCTGCGAGTGTAATTTTAGAAAAATCTTGGCTTGTTTCTCAGTTGCCTATGTATCATTTCTGACAGATGTCAACTCAGCGCTATTGTTACTCGGCTGTGAGTAATGTGGTGAATTTTTTTTTAGCCTGAAACCATGCAGTATTGACGTCAGACTTCTTGAAGGCGAACTCACTTGCAAACTCAGGATTGCGCATTTTTTTCCTGTAGTGTGCGCTGTTTAGAATAAGTATTCATGAGAGGATAAGCTTTTATGCTTAGAAGTTTTTCCATGGGTCTTTCCATGATTAGATGTTTTCAATGGGAGTTTTTCCATGATTGCAATAAAAAGACCTGAACTCAATTAGTATCATATTCACTTATGATCTACGAGTAGAATTTCAATAGCCAATATTTACTTTTAAACGCCATGAATCTGTCTCGATTTTTTCATTTAATCTCATGAACCAATTTCTGTATATTATTGTTAGGAATAACGAGTGAATCAGAAACCTAAAACTTTTCTGTGCTTTGACTTTTTCTTCGATAATTCCACTAGAAAATTACGTGGGAACAAGCTCATTTTTACGTTTCCAACCTAAGACCTCTCTTTAATTACGCGAGCATTACCATCGTCAATTTCATGATGTAGATTGAAGTTCTCATCTCATTGGAAAATAGTTGAAAATTATGACGGTTATACTCATAAACGCTCTGTGACCTGTAAACATTTGATGATCTAGTAGGAATGAAACAATTATTTTAGTAAAAATACCAGCATTGGCTCACTGCTTCGAAAATAATTTTTTCCGTCCCTGAGCACGCGAAATGTTTTTGTATCTTAAATAATAAATGAATGAATAAAAATGACTGAAATCTTGGACTTGGCATTGGTAAACCATTTCCATCACCTAATCTCATACATTGTTATGTGTAAGAATTGAAATTTATTTCCGAGCAAATGCTTATGTAGAAAAGCGTGTTGTTGAATGCTTTTTGAATATTAAGTTAGCCAATCCTTTTCCATTACTTGAACATCATTTATCACCGTACCGTAATATTAGTTTGGGAAATTTTCCAAATAAGTCATTCGGTAATCATGCTCGCTCCGATCACTGCACGTCATATTCCTAGGATCATAGTACTGAACAGTTAACTTTTTGTTTCATTAATACTATTATTTATTTTCACTCATAAGCACCATTATTTACTCTCAAGAACGTTGGTCATTTTTGTGCAACAACGCGGGCTCATGTATCAATGTGAAGGCCAAGTCCTTCAAAGCGTTTCTGAGTCAACATCTCGTTTTCCCTTTCTTCAAGTAGAGTGTTTCATGTCTCTTCAATTTTTTTTTCGTAACTCTTGGCTAACGATGGGAGTATATTCTTGACGATTTTGCTATTGACTGATTCAACCCCTGCTATAGATATTATGCTACATGTTGTGGTATTTTCGCCAATTAGATATAAGGTCGTTTGCATAAACAAGCTTTTAACAATCAATGTGTTGACATTCCGTTTAAATTTCTTAGAAATATTCTGCTTATTTAACCAATTAGGCCTCGAGTTTCTTGACGAGGTTTTTATCTGCTAGTCTTGATATCTGCCCTGGATAACTAAGCTTTATTTCTTTAACACCATATTGTTATCTTTAGATCTATATGCACAATGTAAAATTTAAAAACGAAATTATTTTTTCTTGAAGGTATTTAAAGTATTCTGAGGAAAGACAGATTTGAGAAACACTCCCTAGCTTGCACTATAACTGTGATACGAGTATATAAGGAGTCAAATTTAAATTTTTCTCATTATTTCAGGAGCAGTTGAATTTTTTGGGGTACATCGGTGAACTATGCCAGCGAAAACTTTTAAAAAGGAGAACCAAACTACGCAGCGTATTCAACGTATTAACCTGTAAAGCTGAACTCTTTTCAAATTTGTAAAATGAAGTCACGGTACGTTTCATGAGTTTTAGTTTTGCAGAATATTCGAACCTGAAAATTCAAGCTTTTATCCATACCTACGCACATACTTACACCTAACTCGTAAGCATACACAAATACATTTCTATGCATCTAGGCAATCATAATACATATGCCTTCTTCAAAAATGCTGTGATATGTACTGAAATATAGGATAATGAGCAAAGGAAGTTCATGACAACTTTTTCAGTAGGTGTTGCTGCTTACAATTTCTACGGGAATATCGAAGCGATGTTTAATTAAATATTATAGCGAAAAGATCATTGGTTGATAAGCGTCTTATTTATCATATGTGGATGTTCGTGCAACAAATTTACTTATGCATAGTTTTTTTTATAAGTGCTTTACAATAATGAAGTGAAATGAAGTATTACGTTGTGACACATTCACCCATCTACGCACACATAGCGTGCACACGTACTCATATACACAAGTAAGCATGTGCGCAAATATCAGCGTAAACTAGTCAATATTAACCAGCATTCCAATCGAGGTACTCGGAGAAAATATCTTTTGTCACGGCATGAATTTTATGAAATTTCCGTACTGAAAGTAGTGGCACAAAACAGTCTACCTGAGTCAGAAACATGAAAACGATTGTTCTACACGGTTCCCAAGTACAGAAAATCCTAGCTGAGGTTGTTGTAATATACTCAAGAGCGTAAGAGATGGTATGATAATGTGCACTACACTAGCTTAACAAGAGCATTTTTGGACGTGAAATAAGAAAGAAGACATGAATGCCCTATAAGAGTTTCATGTTAGAAAAAAATCACATTATCTTTTTAATATGGTACAGAAAGTCTGCAATTGATAAACACACACACACACACATAGGTACCATGAAGGTCTAGTTTGATGCTTGCACCAAAACGGAGAGGAAAGATATAAAATGCATCCTTCGGCTGGTTTATCTAGTCCAGTGCACAAAGGTGTGCGTGCACACATGCACACCCATTAGCGCACATACACCCATATACGTACACACATATACAAGTAAGCATGTTTGCAAATGGCAGCGTATAGGCGATCAAATCATAATACCTACGCATACCTAAAAACTGTTGTGTAATGTCTTGAATCATAAAACAATGAGCAAGGGAGATTGTTCAGCAATGGAGATACCAGGCAAATGAGATTCGTCAATACTTATTCAGTATGTTCTGGAACGAAAAATTATTTTTGAGACCCAAGATGACGAGTTATTTTGGCTTTAAATTTTTTCGGTCTTTGAGAGATTTTAATACTCAGGGTAAGTTTGTTCCACAGTAAGGCGCCTGATATGGACAGAGCTTTCTGCCCTAAGTGAGATGAACGATAGTTGACTAAGACATTATTGTTTCTGTTCGGCTTTTGGTTGTTTACAGTGGGTGGATGGAAAAGCACTATCTCTGCATTGCTTTGCGGAAGATATAACGAGGAGAATACGTATTGGGCCCTCTGCATGAGGAGCCCTTCTTGGATAGGAATCCAGCCGAGTTTATTGAGGAGAGGGGTTACGTGATCACTTCTTTTGAAATTACCGTTGCATACCACCTTGGCTCCAAAGTTCATGCACTTTTGTAAGTCCCTTTGAAAGTATTGAGGTAAGTCTCCCCATACTAGGCTGCAGTAGTAAATGCGCGATAACACCAGCAATTGAATGGCTAATAATTTGGATTTTTCGTGTAGCATACTCTTTATGCGATGAAAAAACATTAAAGTTCGGTAAAATTTTTTTGGAAGTATTCTCAACATGAGATTTGAAGGACATGTTTCTATCGAACCAGATAGCTAGATTTTTATCTTTTTCTAATGCATTAATTTGATCATTTCCAACTGCAAGAGTGAGATCTGAAGTTTTTTAATTGCATCTTTGAATCCAAAAATAATGCATTGTGTTTTATTAGCATTTAATTTGAGACCATTTTGGTCGTACCCTGATTTCAGGCTAGTCAGTATAGCTTCGGCTTTAATTTGCGTCTGTGGTATTTCTGATACAGAACTTGTTATTGCAATTTGAACATCATCTGCATACATTGAGATCCGTGTGTTAGAAGGCATCGGAGGGAAATCATTAATGAAAATAGAAAACGGTAGCGAACCGAGAATGGATCCTTGGGGAACACCAAAATTGGTTTGAATGAATGATAAACCCGAAGAGGTCTCGAAGGAAGAAGGCTAAAGAATACGGAACTAGTTCTGGGAAAATGAGGATTGTCCGCGATCATTTAGGAATGTCTACGTTCATCCTGACAAAGGAGCACACTTTCATCAAGATTCAAACGCGGAAATGAATGAGTAGAAAAAAGTTTTGTTGTAGGCGATGAAATTGAAATCTTCACAGTTGAAATCTTCTGGTCTGATCAAAAGTTGTTCACAGTTGAAATGGCTCATAACCAGCGTAAAGATGCGGAAGAAAGTTTTTTCCAACTGCTCCTATATTAAAGAGAGTTAGTCACTCAAAAAAAACATCTTTTATGGTTTGGGAAGCTATTTCCTTATCATGGACGTCTTGTCATATATCGCGGAGACCAAATTATAAAATCTATCGACAGCATAAATCATGCATATTCTGAATCTCGTGTGTGACTCTGCCTCGAAATATTTTGCTCATGGTAAACCTTAGCCTTCTTTCGTCTGGAAGATACAATTATTGTATCTATGTGAATAGCTATCCCAGGGGGAAGATGTAAGGACCAAAGCTGAAGATAAAGAAGGCCTTCCTTTTCTTGAAATAGAATAGGTTTCTTGTTTTGTTACGAGCGGTCTTTTTCTGGATCACTACTCTCCATTTCTTTCGAACTTTTAATTTTCTCCTTTAATTTTGATCTTGCTTCATAAACTTCTTTAAATTTTCCTTTTTTTACGTACGGTCTTCCAGATTAATCCGTACTACTCCTATTTCCCTTTCTATGCTGAAATCCTAATAACTTAAAGAAAAAGCATTATAATCCATACTTCGAAATTAGACAGCCCATTTAGTGCACCAGGAGGACAATTGTTTTCGATATGACCGCCTTAACCCATGATGACAGCGTCTACAAGCTTTCGAAAGCTGGGCATGGTGCGGGTAACTCCTGTCAGTTCCAAAGACTCCACGGCTATTTTAACATCTTTCTTAAGAGCTATGACGCTTTTTTAGGGCTTCACATAAGCTTTGGCCTGAATTTGCGCCCAAAAACGGGTTCTGGTCGGGTTAGTTGGCAGGCCAAAAGTCTCTCCCAGAATCGCGGATCGGACATCCTGAGCAAGTCAACGGTTTAGGTCGCCGTGTGTGCAGAAGCTGAGTTTTGTTAAATCATGAACTTCTTATTTTAAGCTTTGGCCATCATCAATGGAGTGATTTCTGTTTCCAAGACGTTGCAGTTGGTTTTAGCATTCACTTTTTCACTTTCGACGAAGAAGAAGGTAAAGACATCATCTTCACTAGAAATCACGTTGAGTGTCATGGCTCTAGTAGATTTCTTCGTGGTCATCGTGGGTTGAACGTCGTTGCTCGAAGAGGCAATCCAGCAATCGTTACGTTTGTTGCTTGCCTTATCAATTAAAAGAAATTTTTTCATCAGAAAATAGCTTAATAGTTGATCTGTTGGGCTTGAATAGGTTCAAAATTATTTTGCATCTCTCCGCACACACCTCTTTTATCTTCTTATAGTTGGTAAATGCTCCCAATTTTGGGCAAAAGAGGTAAGGCCAAGGCCATTGACAGCTGTGCGAATTTTCATCATGCTGATGAGTCTCTTATTGGCCTATGTCGATAAAGACCTTGTTGGATTGACCTTGACGGATCTTATGAGGCGTGCTAGGAAGAGGGCTTTCCGAATTTCATATTTTCTTGTCGAGCATTGTACATTGTCGATACCGTCGTGCGGTCGACGTGAGGGTTCGTGGAAAAGGGCTGTCTTCTGTATAGCTACATTTTCCGGGGCGCTAGCTTTTCTTCGCAGCTGCCCTTCCTGAGGTTCGTGTGGGTACCGCCTACGCCGTAATCAGTCCGCTAGGGCAACAGAAGTAAATTCTGTTAGTGCCGAACTACGGCGGTACCGTTGTGTGTGGGGGGTGAGGTGAGTGTGGGTACCGCCTGCGCCGTATTCAGTCCGCTAGGGCAACAGAAGTAAATTCTGTTATGTGCCGAACTACGGTGGTACCGCTAGGGTGAGGTGTGTGTGTGGGTACCACCTACGCCGTAATAAGTCCGCTAGGGCAACAGAAGTAAATTCTATTATGTGCCGAACTACGGTGGTACCGTTAGGAAGACGAGCAACTGTCTGCGCCGTATGAGACCGCTAGGGCAACAGAAGTGAATTCTGTTAGTGCCGAACTGCGACAGCGTCTTCCTATTGACAAACTATGCGAAATAGTTCGTCCTTCCGAGGTGGCTCCTTAAACCCCTTAGTAGGCGAAGTGTCGTTTAAGACTAAAGCCTGTGTCAACAAGGAGAAAGGAAACTATTTGACCTCTGGGTGTGACTTGTTAAATGCTGAATCACTTTGAAGTCCCTATCACATACACTGCTATATTTTAACAAAGACAGTGATTTATTTTCTATTGCAAAAATAGTGCGTACAGACGTGAGCTACTGCATAACCGGGTACAACACTCAAATTGCATTTGAAATATTAGTCGTATTTAGCTAGATAACACAAGAAACATTGGAATATCGACATGTAATACAAATGATATTTAAGGGCTAACTAAAGTAAATGCACAAACGCAACATCAGCGCGGGGAAATAGATAAGTCGGCGTTCAGAGAGCTGGACACCTGAAGAAAATACTTAAGATTATGGGTAACTAACACAAAAAGGCTCGATAACCCCTGTGCGGCCTGACACGCCCGGGGGAGGGTGTCTCTGCTACGATAGCCGAGACAGGAAATCTGCAAGGTGGTTGTCGACTCCCGGAAGGTGTTCTGCTCGGAGCCTGAAAAGGCTGAAATACAAAGCCCAGCGTTTCAATCGGGGGTTCAACTTGTCTGCCTGTTGCAAATAAAGGAGCGGTCGATGGTCGGTTTGTAACACAAATTCTCGTCCATACAGGTAGACCTCAAACTTCTGTAGAGCCCAGTAGATGCTTAACGCTTCTTTTTCAATGGTAGAATAGTTTATTTCTGCTCCTCTCAGTCGACGTGAAGCATATGCTACCGGCGCGTAGTGACGGAAGTCTCGTTTGCTTGGCTGGAGGAGAGCTGCTCCAAGCCCAGTTTGGGAGGCATCTGTCCTCAGAATGAAAGGACATCTGGGGTCTGGTAACTGTAAGACCGGTCTCTTGACTAACGCTGTCTTCAAACTTTCGAACAGATCTTCTGTTGTATCGGTCCAAGGTATTTGTTCTGGGGAGTTCTTCTTTAGGAAATCATGGAGTTTGGATGTCAATTGAGAGTAGTTAGGAATGTACTGTTGGTAGTACCCAACTGTACCGAGAAAACTTCGGAGCTCCCGTTTTGTTTTTGGGAGTGGAGCCGATTTCAAGGCTTCGACTCGGTTCTCCAGAGGCTGGATCTGATTACTGCTCAGTTGATGACCCAAATACTGGAGGCTGTCAAATCCGAATTCGCATTTGGACGGCTTCGCCTTAAGGCCATGTCGAGAGAGAGCTTCGAACAGTTTAGCTAATGCTGTGCAATGATCTTCCCAGGTTGTCGAGGCGGTTAAGATGTCGTCCATGTAGACCTCGGTGTCTTGCAGTCCTGCAGTGACTTGACGTATAAGGCGGGAAAAAGTGGCTGGAGCATTTGCTAGGCCGAAAGGCAGTACGTTGAATTCATAGAGGCCAGACCTAGTTTTGAAGGCGGTGTATTGGCGGGACTCAGGGTGTAGAGGTACTTGCCAATATCCACTGGTCAGATCCATTTTGCTGAATATTGTTTTGCCAGCTAAATTGGTGAAAATAGCAGTGGTGTCTGCTATCGGCTCGGCATCGAATACTGTCTGGCTGTTGAGGTGCCTGCAGTCCAGACAAAATCGGTGGGTTCCGTCTTTCTTCCGGACAGCAAGGAGCGGTGAATAGTAAGGTGATGTGGATGGCGTCACGATTCCCATCTTCATCCACTTCTCTAAACTTGACCGCAGTTCAGGCTCCAGCGCTATGGGAAGTGGATACGAATGTTGAAGTCGAAAACTGGAAGGGTCCTTCAATTTTATTTCATGAACTGCCGTGCTGGTTCTTCCGGGAGTATCTGTGAAAAGATAGCGATATTCTTCAAGTAGTTCCTGGAGTTCTGAGCGTTGTGTTGTAGTCAAAGTAGAGGAGATGAGACAGTCTTCAATGGTTTCTCTGACGGGTGACGGTATCTCTGGTTCTTTCCGGTCGAGTTCTTCTTCTTCGCAGGTAGGTTCTAGGGCGAGGCCAACCGCTGCAAATGCTTCCTCTACTCTCTCGTCGTCCTCCTCGCGATCTTTCTCGCTTGGTGAGGCGGAACTTTGCTGCTCCCGATCGTGGTACTGGCGAAGGAGGTTGATGTGATAGACTTTGTTGTTTCCATCCACGTCCAATGTATAGGTATAGGTTTCCAGGCGTGATTTCACTGTATAGGGACCTTTCCAAGTCATAAGTAGCTTCTTTCGAGAATCGGGCAGAAATACGAGGAAATTATCTCCTTGCTTTAGAGTTCGCATCTTGGTACGTCTGTTGAAGAACTTGGCGCTTTTCTCTTGGCTCCTATTTAGATTCTCGCGAGCGATTTTACATGTTTCTTTCAATCGGTGCTTCATTTCCATCAAATACTGAGCAGTGCTCGTGTCGTCTTGCAAGCTACCATCGGTCCAGCATTCCTTGAGCACGGTTAAAGGTCCACGGACGCGATGGCCGTAGATGAGTTCAAAAGGAGAATACCCGGTTGAGGCCTGAGGAGCGTCTCGATAAGCAAAAAGGAGTGAAGGCAGATACAGGTCCCAATCTCGCGGCTGTTCTACGGCTAACTTCCGCAACATGACTTTGAGCGTACCATTGAAGCGTTCGACTATGCCGTTCGATTGGGCATGGTATAATGGCGTCAATCGGTGCTGGATACCGACGAGTTTCAGGAAAGCTTCGAAGGTTGCAGCTGTGAACTGAGTGCCGTTGTCGCTTGTTAGCGTGTGAGGGAAACCAACTCTGCTGCAGATTTCGAGTAGCTCCTGGGCGACTGTTTCTGCATCTATATGTCTGAGCGGGGCTGCGTCTGCGTACCGAGTTGCTTGGTCCACCACAGTGAGAATGTATCGGTGGCCACGTGCCGAAGCTGGTTGTAATGGGCCTACCAAATCAACACTGAGCGCGGAGAATGGAGTGGTGATCGGTGGGGTTGAGATAGGTGCCTTTCTTGGTCGAGATGGAGCGTGCGTCTGGCAGGTATGGCAGGAGTGACAGTATTGGACCACATCTTTTGCTAGGGACGGCCAATAAAAATCGCGTTCTAGTCGAGCCTGAGTCTTCTTTTGGGAATAATGGCCAGCAAGTGGATTGTCATGAGCCATTTCCAAGATTTGTGGGCGCACGCTTGCAGGTGCTACAAGTTGATGAGTTTCCTGACCGTCTCGTAACGTTTTCCGATGGAGAATGCCGTCATGGAGTTCAAAGGTAATGACTCTGCCATCCTTGTGCGTTTCTTCTTTGCCAGTGTCAACTTTCTTAAATAAAAGCTGCAATGTTTTGCACTCCCGCTGTAATTTCTTGAAGTCTTCTTTGTTGTGTTGCAATATATCGACAGTGCTTGGTGCGGCAGTGGGATCTTCGATAGCTTTTGCTGCTGCCCTTGTGACAACGTGAGAGACTTCTGCAGCAACTGGTTGCTCTTCATAGTCGGTCATCTGTTCTTCGAAGGAGGTGGTTCCGGGAACTCGGCCGAGAATGACATCGTGGGAGAGCTCTTCCATGGCTACGGCTGTCACCTCTCCGTGGTAATAGGGGCACACGAGAGAGACCCGGGCCAGAGGCGCTTCGAAAGAGTGATTGTTGGCCAGCCGTACGGTAATTTCCTTCTTCAAAATGGCGTCAGCTGGGACGAGAGCCTTCTTGACGAAGACCGCCGTTGCTCCTCCATCGAGTAGTACTTGAACGGGTTGTTGGTTCACGGTGCCAGAGCATGTTTTCAGCTGTCCCAATTCGATCAGCTTGTTCGAGGCGATGTGATTGCATGCTACTGGAGGAATATCATCGTATTCATCTGCTTCTTCATGCGTTGCTAGATTGTTTACTCGAGCGGTAGTACTGGAGATAGGTGGGCTTGCATGGGCTGCTCCATTACTGTGACCATCACCTTGCCTCCTCTGCAATTGGCGGCACTCATCACTGGAATGCGATCGGTTGGGGCCATGAAAAGTACTAAAATCCATTGTAAGGTCCTCGTTGTTCGCGCTGCGGAGTGTTGACCGATCCTGAGCTGGTGGGACCACCACGTGTGCTAGAAGTTCTTGGCGGCGTTCCTCGAGAGTTGTTGCTGGAGTTGGGTGATCTTGCTGGAGTGCTCGGGGCTCGGACAGGAAATGTCGCGCGTCGCTCTGGTGCTCCTGATGCTTTGAGTGCTGGAGGGCCCGCATCCGTCGATGATGTCAGTGTGCGGCCCTTACAAAGCTGATGGAGCGATGTATGAGGTCTTGCTTGTAAGAAGCTATCACCTTGCTCTCCTAGGCTTGCGACTGTGTTACCACCCCTGTCACGCAACTGAGTAGCGAGGAAGGGCGGCAAGCTTGAATAAGCTCGGTCAACAATTAGGAAGTCACGAAGAGTCTTGTAGTTGGCTTCGATGTTGCATCCTTTTAACCAAGCGTCAAAGGATTGTTCGAGTCGCCGTATGTAACGTGACATATTGTCGCCTTCTTCTGGCTTCAATTCGTAGTAGTTGGCACGTAGTTTTGCCGGAGTAACTTTATGAGCATCTAGTAGAAGCAATTTAATTTCAGGAAGCTTGAAGCGATCTGCTGCGGGCAGGGTATCGATGAGTCGACGTTCCTTCGGTGTGATCAAATTGTGGAGCATGACAACAGCATCGACTTCAGTAAATCCCATCGCTGTGGTGTGAGTGCAGAAGCGTTGCAAGAATTCGTCCATCCTTTCTTTCGTGGGATCGAATGGAGCCGGTGGAGGTATCTTCACTCTAGCATTTTGGGGAGCGATTTGAGCATCGAGTTGTCGGAGTCTGAGCTCGTGGTCTCGTTGTGCTGCTTCTCGTTCCGCTGCTCGTTCTGCGGCTTCTCGTTCTTCTCGTTCTGCGGCTTCTTCCAAATGTCTCAGGCGGCTGGTAAATTCTTCCCGGTACTCCGCATCGGTGGGAGTGAGGCCGAGGGCTTCGACGTATTCTCGAGCTTGAGCGACGAGGTTCATCTTGTTTAAGTGATGCGGTGTCCGCGTAGTTGATTAGAACCCAGAAATCCCAGACAACGTTGGTAGTCGCGTAAAGCTTCTGGGTCCCTGTTCGGGCGCCAGAATATGTCGATACCGTCGTGCGGTCGACGTGAGGGTTCGTGGAAAAGGGCTGTCTTCTGTATAGCTACATTTTCCGGGGCGCTAGCTTTTCTTCGCAGCTGCCCTTCCTGAGGTTCGTGTGGGTACCGCCTACGCCGTAATCAGTCCGCTAGGGCAACAGAAGTAAATTCTGTAAGTGCCGAACTACGGCGGTACCGTTGTGTGTGGGGGTGAGGTGAGTGTGGGTACCGCCTGCGCCGTATTCAGTCCGCTAGGGCAACAGAAGTAAATTCTGTTATGTGCCGAACTACGGTGGTACCGCTAGGGTGAGGTGTGTGTGTGGGTACCACCTACGCCGTAATAAGTCCGCTAGGGCAACAGAAGTAAATTCTGTTATGTGCCGAACTACGGTGGTACCGTTAGGAAGACGAGCAACTGTCTGCGCCGTATGAGACCGCTAGGGCAACAGAAGTGAATTCTGTTAGTGCCGAACTGCGACAGCGTCTTCCTATTGACAAACTATGCGAAATAGTTCGTCCTTCCGAGGTGGCTCCTTAAACCCCTTATTAACCCGCGAACTATAACTGGTCGCCTCATTTACCAGGCTCACTGGTTGCCATACGTAAGGCATAACCCCAAGTTGTTATACACCAAAATGATCGTCTCAGCGAGTGCTACACAGCTGGAGCCAGAAACCCCCACATTGTGGGGGTTAAGGCAGAGCTCCAACCACTTGGAAGTTGGGAGGGGTAAGCACAGTCAGTGTGGTAAATGAGGCGACCGTGAGAGGGTGTGCGTGCGAACAGTCAGTGGCAGCCTCAGTTACCAGCGAAACTACTCAGGGCCTTATTTCGCCTTATTTCGCAAAAATGGCAAATAAGACAAATCTGAAGTCAGTAGCGTGTAGAGCAGTATTTTATTCATATTGTGTGAAAATTACAAGTTTCGAAACACTATACTTACAGTAATATAACCAGACATGCAAACATGCATTTATGTAGGAACTAAAACGAAGAATGGATAACACTTAGTAGACATAAATGGTCATAACTTTTTTTCTAATTGTTGTAGAGGAAAAATAAAAACATCAGCAGGTTTGGAAGGATTTTCTGCATAAAATAGCAGTGAAAAACATTACATTGTTCCCAAAAGTTATCAAAAATCTGACAACATCAAAGTGTAAAGCAACATTTTTTACTCATTACTTCATATTTTTACATCTCTGCCTATTACGGTAAGTAAACAGGGAACGGCAGAGTAACGCGGGTAAATCGACTACTTTATTGAGGGATGCGCGACCGTGCGCGGGCTAATTAGGCGAAGTGTCGTATAAGACTAAAGCCTGTGTCAACAAGGAGAAACGAAACTCTTTTCACCTCAGGGTGTGACTTGTTTAATGCTGAATCACTTTGAAGTCCCTATCACATACACTGCTATATTTTAACAAAGACAGTGATTTATTTTCTATTGCAAAAATAGTGCGTTCAGACGTGAGCTACTGCATAACAGGGTACAACACTCAAATTGCATTTAAAATATTAGTCGTATTTAGCTAGATAACACAAGAAACATTGGAATATCGACATGTAATACAAATGATATTTAAGGGCTAACTAAAGTAAATGCACAAACGCAACATCAGCGCGGGGAAATAGATAAGTCGGCGTTCAGAGAGCTGGACACCTGAAGAAAATACTTAAGATTATGGGTAACTAACACAAAAAGGCTCGATAACCCCTGTGCGGCCTGACATACATGTGATCTGGGTTAGATTCATCAAAATGCCTACAAACGTCGTAAACTGTCTGACTAGGATAGTGAAAGGATTTTTTTGAAATAAAGGCTGTATTTCAGACCGTACGACAAAATTAATAAATGGCTGAATGTTTTGACTGCTCCATTGCGTAATGCTAATGCAACAAACTCTGAATGTTAATTGCTGGCTTCATATAATGGATGCATTTCAATGTAATCAATTTTTAGAGGGGTTAGAATTACTATCTAATTTAAATTTGTACTGATATTTTTGAAAGACCTTGTACACTAGGTCTCAACTTATTAACGAGATCACATTTAATCAATTGCGTCAAAAATTAACTTATGAATTTTTTGAAATTTTCAGGGAATGTTGGCAATTCTGACATGCGCATACTATCCAAAATTGAGCTCATCTGTAAAGCTGGTAATGCTTCACAGCATTCATTGTGAATAGCAGGAGATCTTAGCGTGCGAAATCATTAGCCAGAATTATTGAACTCATCAAACTCGAAAAATAATCACTTTGATCGATTTTTTATAAGCGTCGAATAAATTTGGATATTACTAAATGTACTACTATTGTTATTTACATGAACATCTATATGGTATTATCGTAAAACACTTATTCTTTTCTGAGAAATAACTTGATGAATTCGTTGATCCAAATAATTTCTTAATCTTAGAACATCATTTGTAATAATACCTCGTGATAGGACTAAAAGAGGTTCCCGCAGTTCACCCTTGTTCTTGAATCAATTACCATTTACGTCAAGTCGTAAAGTAATTGTTTCCGAGTACTCCTGAGATTTTCTATTGAGTTAAAATTTGAGAAATTTGCATGACGTGAAAAAACTTTACAACGGCTTTAATATAGCTAATAATGTTAAGAAAATTGTTAAATCTTGAGACCACATTTTGCGCATGACCCGCATTGAGAAATTGTGTGAGTATGAATGTACGGTGCTTCTTGTATGCGAAAACTGGTGCCTCGAGCGTTATTGGGGTGAGATGGAACGGGACTTGGGAAGGAACCTCAGAATGGAGCACTTAGGTAGTTCCTGTTGACATATTCTATTATGTTCTGATCTGCTCTTTTCTATTCTATTCAACTCTCCATATTGTGCTTCTTTTTCTCTTCTATCTTTCTTCTATCCGTTTTCTACGAGTAGGGATCCATCTTCGTAATGGCTTTTCTCCGTACACACCATAAAAGCCCGGAGCTTCGTTGAAGAAAACGTCTCCTAAAGAGCTCAGACAATGGTATTACATGACCGAAACTCTCTGCCAAGTATTAAAAGCTTCCTGGTTTGTTATTTAGCGATTTTTCGTTATATTTTCTAAGGATTTTGCTAGTGATCATTACTAATTGTTCTCTCTGCATTGTTTGGTACTTGTAAACGTGCCACCTGTTCAAGTTTCACTCAAACTAGTGGATGTAACCAAAAAATTTCGACTTCGTTCTTTTCTTGACTGAAAAAATTGTGTATTGCGCTACCTCTACGGAAGCAAATATACAGCAGTACCCGAATTTATAAGAATTTTTTCCCAGGAAGGTGGCGGCGTGATGGCGACCGCAAGTGGAGGTTGGATCAGCGTCCGGACCATGCGAGGGAGATTTGAAGATCCTATCGTAGTTGACTCGCTGTCGGCTGCTGAATCTCCGTCTACTCACCTGCTGCATGACTCTTTGGATGATTTCGGAGAAAGGTTAAGCCTTTGCGGTCACGATCCGTTTTTGACTGAATCAAGACTAGGAGCAAAGGAACGGAGTTTCTCTCGACATAACTTTGATGATCGTCACATTCGTAGAAGAGATTCCTATGAATTGAAACTGGAAGGAAATGAACATAGGATGCCACCGCGAAGACTTCAGTCCGACGAAGGGCCAAGCATCACTGGCGAGCCTGTCACGCAGTCGCTCAGGCCGCATATGCGCAAGGGAGGATACAACCGTCGAGATAAAGACCCAGAGCTGCTGGCGTGGAAATCACTTCAAAATGTGAATGTGCGTCCGGTCAAAATTTTTGATTCTCCTCAGATTCGTGATCAAGTATCTTCGATCTCCTCTGATGGAAGTGAGGATATAGAGTCATTAGGGAGAAAACACGGTCGTGATATTTACGCGAAAGTAAGTAGAATCCGTGAGTCAATGTCACCTGTGGTACTTCGGAAAAAATCTAATTATGTTGTCAATCTTGAGGATAGAAGCACGAGGACGAGGCATGAGCGGAAGTTTTTGGATCATAGTTCGTCTCCAGTGCTTGACTTTCGAGAAAGAAAATTAGCTTTTGAAAAAGCAGTTGGAGCACTAGATGAAAGATTTAAATCTCTTACTAAATCGTCTCAGAAGACTAAATCAGTCGCTCGTAAAATGCGTTCGGACGAATCTAGAAGTAATTATCCCGTGGATGCGCCAAAATACTCTCCTTCAAAAACTAGTTCTGAGTCTGCATCTGCTAATTCTAGCTTTGAAGCAGAGGACAGTTTTCGAGAGGGTTCATCAAGTTATCAGCGGCAGGCAGGAATGAGCAAATTTAGACGATTGAGGCCAATTTCTTCTTCCACTGGTTCTTCTAAATCATCAGAAAATTCTTCTCCCAGAGTTTCAAAGGGCAAAATAAGAGGTGTGTTTGACTTCGATAGTGAGAAAGAAGCAGACTCTAACGAATCGTTAGAAAGTCGTTTGGAGTCTCCAACTACGCGATCAAATGAAACTGAATTAAATTTATCTTACAATGGAAAGGTGAATGAGATAGACGAAACAGAAACAGGAGACGAAGAAATTCCGGTCTTTTGTGTGCAAGATTTTATCCGTGGAAGAGAGAGAACTCGAAAGGAGAGTCCCGCCAGGTCTCGATCTGAAGGCGCTGAGTTGAAAGCTAGAGGTCGGCATGGATCTGACAAAAATAATTTTGAACGAAAAAAAGATTCAAACAGAAAAGTTGCTAAGTCTTCAAATGATATTAATCTAAACGATACTGATCAACGTTTTAACTTAGCATTTAGGGACAAACAGCGTATGCTAGAAGATGTCATGAACGCAGAAAATGTGTCGAACGGGGGCAGAAGTTCAAGAGCCAGATCTGTGTCTCCGCGGAAAGGTGCTAACGTATTTAGAAAAATTAGTTTTACCTCCAAATCTGACAAAGATAGACAGAACAATATTGCCAGAGGTCGACTCACTATGAATCATCCAATACCAAAGAAACAACACGATCAGGTTGATAATTCAAATGAAACATTTGGTAAGAAAACATTTTCAAAGCTCATCCCAAAGATCCCGCCTTTTGCTCCAGCTCTTCGATTTCCTCTCGCCTCAAATGAAAAAACCAAGCAGGATGTGAAAGAGTCTCAAATCTACAATTCAGAAAACATTCAAAAGAAGAACTCATCAATTGTTCTAGGAAGAAATTTCCTTGGCAAAAACGAAGTTCAGTTTTCAAGAAAATTAGGTGAGGTAAAAAGTGAAGTAAACGAAGTTGTTCACTTCGAGAAAAAGAAATGTAATGAAGCGGGTAATCGGAAAAGTTTGCCCGAGATAGATATGATCCAGCTGAAGGGTATGCCAAGTGGTTCTCATAGACGGAATAAGAGCACCTCGAATGATATAATCGTTGCTTCGGTGGTATCGTCTTCTGATATAGTAGAGAATGATCATCCGAGTTTGAGCAAACCTCTCAAACCCTCGGAACTTTATGATAGTAAGCGTTCCCGGAAATATAGTGATTTCTCGAATGAAAGTTTGAACTACTCAAGTCTGCCAACTTCTTCGTCTGCGCCAGTTCGGCCTCCTAGACGTCGAAATTATGAATTTCCCCGCAAGAAGACCAAAGCTCCTCAGCCGCCATCTCAAATTCAGTCCGGTAACAAATCTGATGAAGATTCAGTAAATCACGCACTGAGTTCAGAAAGCCCTTCTAAATTAGAAAGTTCACCTTTTTGCGGGACGTCTGACGAACCCGTGTGTGAGACAGCCACACTTGATTCTTCTACCGAACCTCATTTGTTAATTCCAGAGACTAATTCTCCGTTGTCTGTTTCTAGTTCTTCGGGTAGCGATAAAAACAGTGTTGATGGGGCAAATAAACAAGTTCCTGTTTCAAACATATTTGATGAAAATATACAGGATCCATCGAGTGATCATCTTTCTTCTACTAATGATGACCTTAAGAACTCTATTCTCCCACAGGTTGCTGACATCAGTTTCTCTCACGAAACCAAGCCTTTGTCTGATCATTGTTCTCAAACTTTTTCTCTTGGACCTCGTCCTTTTCTAGCGGCTCCTCTACCTGTCTCTAATTCTGTACAAAATTTGACCACGACCAAGCCCTCCAGCTCTCCCGTTGAATCTTTTGGTACAGCATCCCAATCGTCACTACCAGCTACAAGCCAAGAAGAAGGTTCTAGTGAGTCCCTCAAATCCAATGCTTCAAATATCAATGTGACATCAGAGAGAAAATCAACACCTCCGTCTGTCCTTTTGAAAGCGCCAGTTAATTTACCTCCCGGACCTCCCCCTCAAAAACCGCCGAGAACGTTTGCTCATGATATTTACAGCAGCAAGAGTCGACCTGAGGCGCCTGTGAGCAGTAAAGCGGTGTTCACTCCTAGTTCTGCTCTTCCTCAGTCAAAAATTATTGAGCCTTTGGTTTCGACGAGTCCTCTGTACTCAGTAGTAAATAAAAAAAGTACCACACCTAAGCTACATTCTATGTCTAATTCTTGTTCTAAACCTGCAATTGCACCCAAGCCCTCTCACATAAAAAACATGTTCAAAAATAAAAGACTTTCTCTAGCGGAACCAAGTCCGAGTAACTCAATACGGGGAGAAGACTGCGGAAATTCTGATTTGAAGACATTTTCTCATTTAAGGTACAGTTTTCGCAAAAATCCTCCCGACGTTCCTCCTCCCGAACCTCCTAATAATCCTAAGCCCAAAGCGAACTACTCGGGACGGGCTGACGCAGCTGAGCCAGCTTCTTTGTGCTCCCACTACTCTGAGAGCTTCGTCGGGCTGAGAGAAGGGAGGCTGAATCGACAGAGAAGCATAAGCGATGAAACCCTCTGTTCTTCATCCGTAAGCCTGACTAATTTTAATTGTACTCCTTTTGTGCAATTCTAATCATATTTTATGCGTCTAAATTCCTTATTTAAATTCAAATGTTCAAGCTTTGCTCATTACAAACTGTAAATGTGCTTTTAAATGAAAAAGCTGAATAGAATGAATCGCTAAAATTACTCTACGAGACGAGGAATCTAAAAACGAAAAAAAATTGAAAAAGATTAAAACCGTGTCATTAAGGGAGGATTTTAGTTCGTACATGTGAAAAGATTTAAAAACCTTAGATCAATATTGGATGAACATGACTTAATCGTTTAAATTTATCGTTGCCATTTATGATTTGTGATCAAGTCCATCTACGTAAACGGTGTTGTCTAAAACTTGAATACGAAGGCGAACCAAGAAATATCCTTCTCAAATAAGTTAGGTCGGCAGGCTGTACGACCCTCATGAGACCCTCTACGACCCTCAGGCTCTACGACTCTCCCTGATAGCATAGCGACTAAAACCCGCATATTTTGATAGGCTGAGAGCACAACTGAAGTTACGTCCCAGGGAAAATTGCATGAACTGCTTCATCTTGCCTTCTGTCGTTAATTTTTCATTTTTTAATATCTGTCATAAACTTGTTGCCAATTGCTCAACCGTCTAATTTTATCTGCTACGTTCTTCGATTTGTTAGTCAACAATCTTAGGAATTGAAAAAACACGTTTATGCACACATAAATTTATTTTCTTGGAATCTGCTTCACGTTATTTCAGTTGATGAGGGCGCAGTGGTTCGTTTTTTTGTTTCCCAGATGCTCTTATGTTCAGCGTGCCTAATTTATAGGGGTGCTCCGTGTGCATCACAGTGTGTGAGTTCTGTGTGAAAATTGCGACTGTACGTCTCAGGTTGAGTTTTTTTATCTGAGTATTTATAATGTAATTTTAGTGAAATTTCAAATTTCTATTCTTCATGAATTCACAGATTTGTAGTCGTTAAAAACCTGGGGCTCGAAATATTCGTATTGTTTTAAGATATTTCTTTCCATTCCGTTTATTGCTGATTTACACTACAAACAACAAGACGTTCTGAATTTGATGTTTCGCACCAGCTAGAGGGTTGTCATATTTGTTGAGATTGAAGTAATAAGTCATTCACTGGTCTATTTGACCAGTGATCTTTTCTTTAATTACGATGTTAAATACATAGTTTAGTTAGGCCACACAAAGTTATACATCTGTATTGTTTCTGTCATCATGGACTTTAATTGAAGGTTCACCATGATTCATTCATGAACATGCTTGTTTTCATTTACTATTAAGAAGAGACCACTCAGCCTAACCATATTTTTCAAGTTTCTTATTAAATAAAAATCTCTAAAAACTATAATGGACTCTTTGACAAAAAGTTTGTAATTATTTTTCGTGAGAAAGTCATTGCGATATTGTGAAATTACTCTATGAGCATCAACTGAGCTGTAGACATTCGTAACATATTTCTATCGTTGTACTGGAATATGACAGGGCTACCACCGAGTGGCGGGCGACTCTGCTCACGAGCACATTTACGCGACACCTGACCTGCAGTCCGCTGCATGCAAGGGAGGCAGCGGGGGCGAGCTGCATTACCTGGTGAGTGGTGCACCTCGTGATCAGTGCTGTAGCTGTTCCCGTTCATGAACAATGCCTGTCTCCGGCGCTGAGAGCGCTGCTCATTGACCTTGCAGTGTTGCTACAACCTTAACTTTTACGTTTCTTGGATATTTTATATTGGTGTATATTTCGGTTTAAAGAACGAGGATCGAAACAATTTCAGTACTGGTAATTTCAAGACTCTAATTTGTTGAAATTATTCCGACATAATTTAATGATTGGGATTCATTGGTTGTAAGATATATCTTTATCTTATATAATACCTGTATACAGTCTGCTATGTAGTTACGAATATGTTGACAACGCTTTATTTAGATGATAATGATGCAGGAATCCACAACTCTTGTTCTAGTTCCATAACTATTCTGAAAACCCAATGCACAAGCCGAGACTGTTGAGCAGCAAGTCCTGTATTAGCAATCTTTCTGACGTCTTGTGTGCGCAGTGTTCCGACCTGGTTCGCGGAGTTCGAGGCTCACACAACGCTGCCGAGCTTTCTGACAGAAGAGCCAACGCGTCCCCCTCCAACCTCATCTCCGTGTGGAAACACGAGTTCCGCCAGAGTTGTAGGCTAATGCATAGTAAAATTAAGAAATCCGTCAATAGATGATTATAGGGAACGGTTATTTTAGCTACCCACATAAGATAAAATATCACAGTCACTGCAATGACTTGAACGTAAATTATTGCTAGTGACTTCGTCGTGCAACAGTGGTGTCAAAGGATAATACTGAAAAACAAAATTCTTTTCTTTCAGAAAGACTGACCACCCCTTTTTGAATTAAACTACTTGAAAATAAATTAAAAGGCGTAAAATTATCCCGTGTTTTGCTTCTTTTTTTAATTGATGGATACTCTTGAACCTCTAGCACATTGATCGCTTTCTAAGCACTGCTCACCCTTTTTTTGAACGTGCGAAGCTGTTACGTCAAAAATGGTTTCGAGCTTCTCGATCAACACATCATGTACTGCATTTTATGCACTGCAGTTCTCGAATAGTTAATTTGTTAAGAAAGTAACCATCTTCAAGGTGCCGAAGGTGTCAAGGTTTTCAACTTTAAATTTTGAGACTTGAAATCTGACGGCATGAATTCTGATGTATTCGCAGTTTATGAAGGTCCTGAATGTTGACTTTAAACTCGAGCAACTAACGAATCTTCGAAACATTGGGACAGGACGGCATTGGGCATTGGGACAGGACGGAATTGATGTTTACAATATTTATGTTCGGGTTAAGTCACGGTTGTTATGAAGAATCGGCTGAAATGAACTCACACTGGACCATTGGAACCTGAGATGTTATCATTCAATAAGAGTGCTTCTTGGCAGCTGATATCACGGTTACGTTGAATATCATTTGGGTCGTTTTAGAATCTTTGGAAAATGTTGACTTATAGATTACTTTTTAATTCATGTCCTTACGAAGTATGATGGCTGTCACACAGCTAAAAATGCTAAGCGCAAGTCATGTGAGGGAGGAAATTCCTAGTTACCTCGAATTTTAAAGTTTTATGTCCAACGATTCGCTCTGTGCTCGACTCGCTCTCTGTTACCAAACGTACTTTCTAAAGACGACCATCGCTCTGCGATGAACTGTGATAAACTTCATTTAAGAGTAAACATTGTTCTTTCGAAGCGATATGTTAATTTTTCAAGAAACGAGGCTTCCATTGTGAAGTTGTGAGTTCAGAACTCGTCTGGCTCCTACTACGGGGTTAAAAATATCGTAGTTTTATAGCTATGTTGTTTGCAGTTTCAAATTCATGGAAAGGAATTCGATGATATTCCTTAATCAAGGTCGGCTACTGAGATATAAAACTGCGTTAATTGTCTTCTTGTTATTTTGAATATTTCTTCGCTGTTATCATTTGTAATTTCTTTAAATTTGGATATTTTTGTGGTGAATAGAAATCACTTCATATTATTATATACTCCTATTTTACGAGTTCCTTCGATGCCTTTGTGGACCGAAATGTCATTATTTCAGAATTTTCAAGTTCATACAAAGGCCACTTATTCTGTTACAATCCGAATGATTCATTAATATTACATACTAACTCTAGTTGCTTTTTTAATTTTCGGCCATTCTTTCATATTATTGTAAGTTGTTCGTGAGCTTGATGCTACGTCCACATTTCCAGGCCCAATGTCACATACTTGAAGGTGCTTATTTCCAGGCGGGTGCATTGCATAAATTACCCTAACTCCCTTACACCATGTTATGCATGCTTCGTATTTGCCTCTGGCCTTGTGGACTCGTCATGGGATGCTTTGATTATTGTTAAGCCTTCCCTACGATGCCAATATCAAGTGGTATAAAAGTGCTTGATGTAAATAATGCGTATTTTACCTCACGTTAAAGAAAACTCGTAGGTCATAGGAGAAACTAGTCTCTGCGGGAACATCCTTGCGATTACTGAGATAGGGCGTTTCTCGTGGCTACTGCATCCGCAGCAACGTGTCCTCTTATTAGCTGTGAACTTGGTGCATTTTTATTTCATTAACACGAATATTTTATTCCATAATGATTGTAATTAACGATAGAATTTGTCATTAAATATCTCACGTGCATACTTCAGAAACGAATAATTATCCTTTCTACGAAAATTTCAAGCATTGAACCAGAGCTTTCATCAGAGCCATCGGTAGTCTACACAAAGCATCAACAATGTAATGTAATTACTTACGAATACCTCGCTGTTGAACGAGGTTACCAACTTATTGAAGATTATGGCACCCACTGCTGCAATGTGAATGACTGTGCGAGGAAAATTTCTTGTTTCGTTTTAAATCAGTATTGTCGTAGCATTCACAGATGAGGTAGCATTAAACAACGTTTCTGTACTGCTAAGATGAAACACTGTAGACACCTGAAATGACTATAAATCTTTAGCAGCTCGTGAAAATGAGAGAAAGTAAAGAAAAACTGTTTATTTCTAAAAAGTTGATACTTGAGATGCATTAAAACTCATTGGATCTTAAAATTTTCTGAATATAAAGGTCCTTATTTGATAGACGAACCATACAAAGCGTACTACTAGATTAACCCTGTCGGGGCTAATTGACGTGTCGGAGGCTAATTGTGTTATTGAGGGAAACAATCAAAGTATCAAATCTTCCACAGTTTATACACAAAGAGATGGCTGACAACTTATAAATATTTTAAATACTAATAGAGAATCTTTTGGAATTCCTCAATTATTAGCTGAAACAAAATAAGAAAAGATAAAAGAAAACGCTTTACCGAAACAGATTGAAACACCGTCGTGAATGATTATCAAATAGTGAGAAAGGGTTAGTCAAAAAGTAACTTTTAAAAAAATATTGCGCAACACGCACATCTAATAGAAACGTGTAAACAAACATGCACGCTTAATGAAATTCATAGCTTGCTCATCGTACGGACAGAAAGATTATTTTTTCAAGTATCATATGTTCAAATTGCGCTTATTCCATTTGTCTGCTTATGTTTTTTATTTTATCTACTTGTATTCACAGAAACGCCATCTGGGGTAGTGATAGATCTATTTTTGAAGCAGTCAGCAAGCGCAAAAAAATTATTTACAGAACTATCGACTTATTTCTGAAAAATGGTTCAGTGTCAACTGGTCGTAGAGCAATTTCTTTTCTAACTTTTCAGTCTTACGAAATAGTTCAATTTCTTCACGTGTAAGAAGGTTTAGGAATGCATCTAGCATTTTCGTGCTAAAACACAGCAATTCATTAAAATCTATATTTCTGTCTAATTATAAAATGCAACGTTTCGACGTATCGAACATCATCCTCAGGCTGGAGAAAAAAAAACAATAATTATCAGTCACATTGGAAAAAACGCAGAAACTAACACTTGAGTAATATAGACTAGATAAATAGATCACAAAAGACGAAAGCGACTAGATAAAATAACAAACTTTTTTGTCACAGAAATAGTAGTATGACTAGATATATTGTACAAAAACCTCGATGTTCATCACACGAGAGACAAGAGCAAAATGGTCGAGCAGCTTCGTCGCACCTAGCAAGCTGAAGTTCTGCTAAACAGTTTGAGAGTAAAAAAAATCATTAGTGTTTTCATTAAGGGTAGGTTTAAGTTCATGAACGTGTAATGCTTCAATTATATGAATATGATCTTTTTTAATAACATTATAAAGAATTTTGGTGTTAGGGAACAGATCTTCATTGGATGGTTTGCAACTATGGTCAACACGGAAATGATTGAAAATGGAACCTTGATATTTATGAGCGGTTAATCTTTGCTTCAGGGTCATTCTGGTCATGCCAATGTAACGTTTATCAAGAGACTTACATTCTCTTCGGTTACATTTAAATTGATAAATCACACTGGCCTTGCCCAGATCGTTGACCCCAGATGCAGACGGATAATTTTTTTACTAATTGGTCACTGATTTTACGGTTTTTATAATACACACAAACTTTAATAGATGTTTCTGGATTTATTAGCTTAACAAAAGTTTTAACAATGTTTTCAAAGACCCGTTCGTCAATTTTCTAAATATAATACATTTGATTTTCGTAAAAAATATTGATACGGTTTGCATTCGCTGAATTATTATCACTGTTCATGATTCGGTTCAAAAATTTATCAATAGTTTTATCAATCAATGTATTAGGAAAGTTGTTATTAACAAGTAAACGTTTGATTCGAAGCATTTCGGAATGAAAGTTTTCCCAATTACTGCAAACTTTACGAGCTCTATTTATCAAGGTATGGACGACGCCTTCTTTATAGATTTGAGGAGCTTCGGAATCGAAATTAATAGTTTCACCAAAATGGGAATATTTGACATGAACGGATCTATGGAATGTACCGTTAGAAGCTTCAACCAAAACATCCAAAAATGGAAGCTACCGTGTAGACCTAACTCATACATGAAATTTAAAACAGATTTTTCAACAAACAAACCCCTCAACGCTTCCAGGTGCTCAAAGTCTTGTACTTCAACAAAAATGTCGTTCACATATATACAGCAAATGCTCGGTTTCACATCCATCCTATTTAACACCAAGTTCTCAACATATGACATATAAAAGTTAGCAAAAGTGGGTCCTAAAGGGGAACCCATAGCAACTCCATCCACCTGTCGGAACAAACTACCATCAATATGTTTAAATGGAGCTTCGATTTTACATATTATGAGAAGGTCCTTCAAAAAATGGCGAGGAAAAAGATCAGGTGGAGCAGAGTCATCTCTAGTGTCTACATAGTCCAAAATAATGTCTACAGTATTCAGCACGGGTACATTAGTAAACAATGATTCTACGTCTAAAGAAGCTATTATACCGGTAGGAGTTATGCTGCGCAACAGAGTCACAAATTCATCTGATGAGCAGAGCATATATTTTTGCGGGAGATATGGCAATATAATATTATTTAATGTCTTCGCCACTGAATAGGTTACTGCAGGAACCTGTGAAATTAGTGGCCTTAAGGGAGGATTATTTTGATTCTTATGGATTTTTGCATTTCCATATATGTAACCAGTCTGGTAATGCTCTTCCAATTTTTTTAAAATTGTAAAGGTTCGGAACAGCATTAGCAATAGAAATTAGCTGATTCAATCATTTCTTTACCTTTTCGGTAGGATCCCGTTGTAACCGCTCGATCAGTGATCAATCAGTGACCAATTAGTAAAAAATAATCCGTGTGCATCTGGGGTCAACGATCTGGACAAGGCTATTGTGATTTAACAATTTGAATGTAACCGAAAAGAATGTAAGTCTCTTGAAAAACGTTACATTGGCATGACCATGCAGAATGACCCTGAAGCATAGATTACAGCTCACAAATATCAAGGTTCCATCTTCAATCATTTTCGTGTTGACCATAGTTGCAAACCATCCAATGAAGATCTGTTCCCTAACACCAAAATTCTTTATATTGTTATTAAAAAAGATCATATTCATATAATTGAAGCATTACGCATTCATGAACTTAAACCTACCCTCAATGAAACCACTGATGATTTTTTTTACTCTCAAACTGTTTAGCAGAACTTCAGCTTGCTAGGAGCGACGAAGCTGCTCGACCATTTTGCTCTTGTCTCTCGTGTGATGAACATCGAGGTTTTTGTACAATATATCTAGTCATACTACTATTTCTGTGACAAAAAAGTTTGTTATTTTGTCTAGTCTTCTCAGTCTTTTTGTGATCTGCTTATCTAGTCTATACTTCTTAAGTGTTAGTTTCTGCGTTTTTTCCAATGTGACTGAAAATTATTCTGTTTTTTTTTCAGCCTGAGGAGATGTTTGACACGTCGAAACGTTGCATTTTATAATTAGACAGACATATAGATTTTAATGAATTGCTGTGTTTTAGTACAAAATGCTAGGTGCATCCCTAAACCAACTTACACGTGAAGAAATTGAATTGGTCGTAGAGCATTAAGTGAAAGGTATGGGCCTTGAGGTTTTTTTTTACGAAAAAAATAGAAACAAATATACGCGTTTATGTAGATATACATTAACATACATATTTATACATGTATGTGTGTGTATACATTTATATACACACACATACACATCCATATACACACATATACACACTTATACGCGAATAGATAATGAAAAATAATAAAAATAAACAATCTTCCTTTGTTACACCGTAATGACAGCTATATTGCTCAGTGTAATCGAAAGAAATTACTTGAAAAAATAAATAACATGAAAAAACTTCGAAAAACGTAAAAATGAACTAGTTTCTAATTTTCTAATAGAATCTTAAGGGAAATCAAGTTACAATCTAAAAAAAATATCTCCGGTTTCCCATCCTCTCAGTATTCTCTTCAACATCATACGGATATGGGTACGTGGGATAAAATGGAGACACTCTGATAGCTGGATTTCACTTAAGAGTAGCAAATAACTACAAAATTTTGGCACGGAGCCGTAGATTAAACAGTGGGTCAGTGTGCTAATTTTATTTACTCAAATTTAGAGTTATTTGTGATTTGGAGTTCAGTGCTGATTGTGCACAGAGAAAGAAAGAGCAGAGAAAGAATAAAAAAATTCGGATTTACAATATTAAATGCCAACATCAATGGCTAGGTCGACTTGCAGGACTATAATCACAGCTACAAACAGTACCACGTCCGAAAGAGGTTTGGTTGTGTATTTGGCGAGATATGAAAGAAATCATTCATCACGAGCTTCTTCAAAACAACCAAACAAACACTGCCGACCTGTGCTGTCAGTAGCTGTGAAGACTAAAAATACTGCTTTAGAAAAGAAGAGCCCAGCTTTGGTCAATCGAACAGTCATCATCGTCCACCAAAACTATGTGCGTCAACATAAGGCACGAATGACATTGGAGACTATTTCAACTCTGAAATAAGGAACGTAATTACATCTGACCCATTCTCCAGATATTGTTCCTTCAGACTTCCATCTCTTTAGGAGTCGGGACTATCATTTAAGGGGAGAAACTATGAAAGATAGAAACAAAATTGAAAATGATTTGAAGCACTTCTTTGACACAAAAAAAACAAAAATTCTGTGAACGAGGTATTAAAATTTTGATGAGCAGAAGGGCAGAAGTAGCCACTAACGATAGCGAAAATGTTGTTGAATGAATAGATTTTACATATTATATTTTTACTTTCCTTATCATACTAGCAAAAACGGATAGAACTTATGGTACAACCTGAATACAGGGTAGGCAACAAAAAGTTCCTTTTTTTCATATATGTATAAAGAGAACCGCAGTTATTTGAATCGCAGTAAAAATGTATCATTGCCACGTCATTCATATTGATAAGACCATTTTCAATTTAATTTCAGCTCACAAATACAGAAATTAAAACTTTTACCATCGACCCTCAACAATGCAATTAACAAAACAAGAGCAAGAGTAAGAACGGCAGAAGTGTAAGCGGCAGAAGTGTAAGCAGCCCTACTGTGAGAAAACTGTCGCAACATTTTCTACGCATGGAACAATATTCAATAGAAATCAGGGGAATTGTGGAAGACGTTTCACCAGAAAAATATCTAATAACATTGAAATGGTGTGCAGCCAAATTGAAAAGAATGAAAACCTATCAAGTGACGACATGGTTCAAATTTATCTCAGTCAACGGTTCGTAAATTCATCAAAAGAGATTATTAAGCTTATTTTCCTTACAAATCAAGGAGTTGTTAGTAAATGATCTCGAAAGAAAACAGTGTGTTGCGGATTGATTATAGAAAGACATGGAAGATATTTTAAAACCTTAGTTCCAATGGTGTTGTTAATAGATAAAATAATATATCATTTCCACCTTACACCATAGCGCCATAGTGCTCGCCATAGCGCAAGTGGCTAGGGGTTCTGCCGCCGTGCGGGAGACTCGGGATCGATTCTCGGCGCTGGCGGAGGCGATTTTCTCCGATGGGTATAGGAGAAAAATTCCAAGCACAATACCCCACTCTACCCAGGTGTCTGAAATGGGTACCGGTCTTGACCGGGGGAAAGCGTCATGGCGTCCTGGCGTTAGTTATAAGGCATTTGAAAATCCAATGTACAAGGTGATATGTATCAGGCTTGATTGGAAATAAAGCATCCGTAGAGGCCTTCATTATTATTATTATTACAAACAGTTACCAATAATTTTTTTCGAAAAAGCAATCTCCCCAGAAAAAATAACAGTTTGGATTGGGCTCTCCTGGTCTGGCTTCGTTAGTCGATCAATTTTCTATGAAGGGAATTTGAATGGCGATAAATACCTAGACATGGTAAATGAAGCAATCATTCTGCAGCTGCTGGCGTGTTACGGCATAGATTCGACTGAGTGTGTTGGACGGAAGACGGAGTTCCGTGCCGCAGAAGTTTTCGCACAAAGAACTGGAGTTGGACATGCAGTAAAATGGCCACCGCGTAATCCCGATGTGATTCCGCGCGATTTTTTTCAATGGGGGTCATCTCGAAGGTAAAGCTTATAAAACACATCAACAGACATGGAAGATTTGCGTGACCGCATCATTCACAATGTCAGTGAACTTAGAAACAATTATGAAGTTTTTACTTCCATTGGTGACGCAATTATAAGTATTTGAAAAAGAGGAAACTTTTGTTTTGCGGCACACCCTGTATAGCTGCCCGACTTCGGGACGCTGTCGACTCTGTAACAATGCATATTCTACATATATGGTCATGCAGATTGATCAGTTTCAATGAACAAAGTGATGACTGCAAAATATTCAAAATATAAATCAAATGTCATTGTTGTAGACTTAGAATTTTATGAAACATTAACGACTGCCAAGCGACTTACATAAGGATAAGCGAACTTTTCATGAGTAAATACGTAGGGTCTCATAAAATTCTGAATACTTCAAGTCCTATGCTTGAGTAAATTTGACAAAGCTGACAAAAACATTCAGATATTTAATATATGAAGGGTCTTTCTGTTGTTTACACATTGACTGCTTATTTTTTGTGCTTACTAATCGTTGAATCACGTTACAGTTACTCCTGCCCTCATGGTGAAGTTAGGTTCGGGCTTGGTTTACGGTTCATGTTTATCAACTTCTTATTATTTCCAGAAAGTAAGATCATTGCCTCACGTCGCAGTTTCAGCCTTTGACTTGACCAGCGCTTGGAAATTTCGACCATAATAGTAATTATGCTACCATTTGAATATTTAAGATATAGGGCACAAGAATTTTACTATGACATGTCTTCATTTAGGTCATACGATCGTGCACGCAGCTTGAACATTTTTGCTACTGTGTAGTTCTTAAAAATTTTTATCAAGGCAAAGTTTTCACATAAACAGTGCAAAACATAAAAGCTTATGTAAAACGCGCTTATTCTGGTGCATGACCATCAAATCGACCCGTAAGCGACTGCATAGAACAAAAAATCTATTGTTTGATTAAGTATAAGGTATATACTCGTGAACACGAGAAAATTAAACATTAAGATTCTCTAAGAGAAAGACTAGTCAATTATGAAAAGCGCCTTAAAATATATTTTTGTGATAAGTTGTGTACAAGCTGAATCATTTCAGTGAATATGTGTTTAGCTTTGTTGAATACGTGTACACGACATGTCAAAAATGACGAAATTCGATATTTTCTTTAGTCAAATCGTCCAGAAGTAAATGACAAACAAATATATCCTTCCTGCGATTAAAGCAATCTTGTACTTGTGCACTGGGTAAATTCGTATCACAGATACGGTCATAAAGCATCCTTATGAGTGTCACAGAGAAATGGCTCAACCAATGTCTAACCAGTGCCCCAACCAGTGTACAATGAGATTCTCATTGTAATAACAGGAAACATAATGCAAAAAAAAAGATGTAAATTTATTCATAAATTGAAGGAGACACCAGGTGTTTTATTATATGGTATATGATAAATTGAAAAAGTGTCATAATCCTATTTTTTGCGGTCATTTCTTTGATAATGATTTCAGCTCTTTTCGTTACCATTTGCATGATGCAAATTTTCGATTAATTTTCCATCGATTCAATCATAGAATCGTTTCTTTTCCGATAAATTAGAAAAAATTAAGCTGTATCAAATAATTATATTCTATCCTTATGTAATAAAACGCCAGGTGTTAAATAAATATATTTATTCACTTTCTTGCGTAATTTCCCCTATGTTATTACTAGGGTTGTGACATTGCATATAATGCATGTGCATTTGAAACCAATATGAATTTAAAAATTTGTGTTTGTATATAATAAAATGCATATGCATATAATCAAACACATATGCACTTGATAATATACATATTAAAAAATGTAAGTAAACAATGAAATGCAAATGTACTTGATAACATGTATGTGAAATTTTGGAATTTTATTTAAAGGATATGCAAAAATTACCAATATGGCAAATGGACAGAAGTTATGGATGTCAATTGACGAAAGCACTGATGTTGAACAACGCTATGCGGCATGTTTTGTTTTTGGCATCTTAAGGGGTTGAAAGAGAACGGAGGAAATGTTATTTGTGCAATGTTTAAATTTTTTCAAAAGTAAGTCACAGCACTGTGGCGGCTTTTTTCAATGATTCTCTGCAGCGTATATGGGGCGAGCAAATGATGTACGAAAATGTTCTTGTGGTTATTGACGCTGCACCTTATATGGTATACAAGCTATGAACGGAGTAAAAAGTTTAAGCCATAAAATGATACACTTGACATGTTTGGCACATGCTTTACACAGAGTAGCAGAACTTACTCGAAGCAACTACACAGATTTCAATAGACTGATAGCAACAAGAAAAAGCATATTTTTAAAGCCTCTCACAGAGTTGAACGCTTTAAAGACATGTGCCCACAAATTCCACTTCCACCACCTCCAGTATTGACCAGGTGGGGTACATGGCTGAATGCTCTCCATTATTACAACAAATGCTACGATGAAGTAGCTTAAGTAATTACGTCATTTAACAGCGACGAAAGTAGCAGCATAAATGAATGTGATAATTTTTTAGATGACTTTGAGATAAAAGTAAACCTCAGTTTTATCGGTTCCAAATTTCTACTACTCTCAAATACTATGGAACAATTAGAAACTAGAGGGTTCTCTATTTGAAACGTTATTTCCAAAATGAATGTAATGAAAGAGTCTTTAATAACCAATTCGAGAAGAAATATTATGAAAAGTTTTCGGTGATTTTGTTTAAAAATAAAGGATATACATTATGGAAAATGGGATCTATTCTATGCGGAAGTTCTACAAAGAGCACAAATGAAATGTTACAGCAGTTCACGCCAAACGAGTCGAATTGTCTTGAATGTGCTCCTCTCGTGTCATGCGAAGAAGAGAGAGGGTTTTCTCGCAGTACAAGTGTACCTTGGCAGAAAACATAAGGCGATTTAACTTTGAGGATTTAAAATATAGGATCGTTAAATGCAATGAACAAAATTAAGACAATTTTTTTGGTTACAAATCTTGTTCTATATTTGATCTTTCTAAATTTGTTCTACATTATGTATCTTGTTTTATATCTGTTGTTTATTCTGTGTCTTGTTCTACATTTATTGTTCAAAAGTTTTTGCAATAAATTATAGAAAAAATTTCCATATACTGTAGTTTTATTTAATTTACGTCAGCAAGTGAAAATATTTTTAACGTATAATTTTCTCAATAGAAATTCACATATGCATGCACTAAAATGCATTATAGTCATTCACTAAAATACATATAATGTATTTTCCTTATGCACTTTCCTAAATGCAAATGCATTTGCCTAAACGCATATGCATATCCTACAAATGCATATATTCACTGCGTTTGCGGCCATAATTACCGTGAAAAATGCAGCAAAAATATGCATGCATATTGTCACAACCCTAGCTATTACAATGGGGCAGTTGCTACCTAGTTGGTCCGTCTCTCTGTCACGCTCTCAACACTCTGACCTCAACGTGCGCCACCGGTGGCCACGAAGAGGAATTTCATAATGCTGTGACCGACCAGTAGTCACAGAATTAGTTTCATAAGTACTTAAAGGAGATCATCCCAGGCCTCTGCCAGGCCTGTCGGTCCGGTGAGCTTTTTTTGTTTTGTTGTTGGAAAAGGACCCTTAGGTGGTTGACTATTCGGTCCTAAAATTTGATGGCGCTACGGACAGTAGATCCCTCCCCCAGGGGGGGGACTAAGCGGACTAAAAATCCTGAATTTTTGACCCCATATAACAACAAAACAAAACGGGAAATGGAAAATTTAAAACCTTAACTACGTTTACAATGCTTTAAGAATTCTAAAACTGTCATTAGTTTTGTTCTAGCATAAAAACTCAAATGTTGTATGGATCAAATGTTTGCTGTGAGGCAGGTGAATGAAAAATACTTATTAAAGGGAAAGGATGTATATTGGGCATTTATGGATCTAGAGAAGGCGTATGACAGAGTGGATCGCGAGGCTCTATGTCAAGTGGTAAGTTTGTATGGAGTGGGTGGGAGACTGTTGAATGCGATCAAGAGTTTCTACAGTGATAGCAGAGCATGTGTGAGAGTAGGGAATGAGGTGAGTGAATGGTTCCCAGTTGTGACAGGTGTGAGACAGGGATGTGTGATGTCGCCCTGGTTGTTTAATTTGTTTATGGATGGTGTGGTGAGAGAAGTGAATGCCAGAGTGTTGGGAAAAGGTGCGCAGTTTGTGGGACGAAATGGTATGTATTGGGAAGTGTGTCAGCTGTTGTTTGCAGATGATACAGCGCTTGTGGCTGATTCAGAGGAAAAACTGAGGAGACTGGTTGCAGAGTTTGGTAGAGTGTGCGAAAGGCGGAAATTGAGGGTAAATGTGAATAAAAGTAAGGTGATGAGATGTTCAAGAGGTGGAGTGTTTGGAACTTTGGATGTGAGGTTGAATGGGGAAGTTTTAGAGGAGGTAGAGCATTTTAGGTACCTCGGGTCGGATGTGACTGTTAAGGATAGTATGGAAGTAGAAGTGAAGCATCGAGTGAGTGAAGGTTGTAAGACATTGGGTGCAATGAGGAAAGTTTTTGAATGCAGGAGTTTGAGTATGAATGCTAAGAGGGGACTGTATGAAAGTTTGATTGTGCCAGAATTGTTGTATGGAGCAGAGTCCTGGGGGTTGAGAGCAGCTGAGAGGAGGAAGTTGGATGTGTTTGAGATGAAGTGTTTGAGGAGCATGTATGGAGTAACTAGAAGAGATTGGATCAGGAATGAGTTGGTTAGGGGGCAGACGGGTGTTATCAAAAAGTTGAGCAGGCGAGTGGATGAAAGAGTGCTTGGATGGTTTGGGCATGTTGAAAGAATGAATGTTGAGCGGCTGGTGAAAAAGATATATATGTCGGAAGTGAGTGGTCTTCGAGCGCGAGGTAGACCACGGATGAGTTGGATGGATGGGGTGCGACGTGCTTTGTATGAGAGGGGTCTGACTGTGGACGTGGCGAGAGGGATGGCTGCGGACAGAAGTGAGTGGTGGCAGTGTATAAGGAGGTAATTTTATTTTTGACGCGTTACTGGAAACTGCCCGCGTGTGATGGGGTTGACCTGTCATGTGCGGGGGGAGGGGCTGCACTCAATGAAGCGGTCGGGGTAAACCAGCTGTGGCTGTCGGGCCTGACTGTGGAAGGTGGTTGTGCTGGGCTGCTGCTGATCCTGGCAGTTCAGGTGCGGCCAGTGCTGCCTCTCTCGCCTCCTAGTGACTAAGTGTGGTGATTGTGCCCTGCTGTCGGCTACCCTCCCATAGGGAGGATAAGCCCGGTATATGTATGTATGTGTGTATGTATAAAAACTCAATGAGTTCCATTCATTTGAAATATCAATAAAAATGAACTAAAAACCCAATGTGTATAATTTCTTTAAAAAAAATAAAGCCTGAATCGAAAAAAAGGAAAAGAATTAATAGTGTTTTTTTCAAAAGTTACATATAACAGTCAAATTTCATAAGAATCAGACTACAGATATAAAATTTCAAAATTTATTCGGATGAAATAAAATATTTATATATATTTTTATGCACGACATTTCATATACGTTACATTGAACTTCACAAGGAAAATGTTGCACATTATTCCTACATAAAAATAGATCATGGAAACTGCATTCATGTACAAAAATTTTCCATGATATTGCAATTCAATAGATATACTGTTTTAGGGCTCTCCTGAAAAATCATACATTTAACCATTCAAAACGCTACTCGTCATTGAGTTTTTATGCTAGAACAAAACCAAAGACAGTTTTAGAATCCTTGAAGCATTGTTAACAAAGTGACATTGCAAAATTTCCAAATTTAAGGAAAAAAATTATATAGCTCAAAACCCATCAATAATTTATTTGTGATGTAAAGATAAAATGTCGCTTTTCACAAGAATTATTTGCTGAAGTGTTTAAATTTTGCAATGTCACTTTGTTTAAAATGCTTCAAGGATTCTAAAACTGTCTTTGGTTTTGTTCTAGCATCAAAACTCAACGAGGAGTAACGATTTGAAATATCTATAAAAATGTACCAAAAAACTAATTTTTCGTAAAAAAATAAGGCCTAAATCGAAAAAGTGACACGAGTAAAACAAGTTTACTTTCAAAAAATACATATACTGGCCAATTTTCAAACGAATCGGACGAAGAAAGGTAAAAAATTGGGACGATCTCATTAATTAAAACTTTCTGTTTCTGCTTGTTTCTCCCTTAGTTAGTTACTTAGTTACTTAGTCCGTCCGTTACGCTCTCATCCGAGTTTGCGGTATCTTGGATTCCGAATTCCTGAGTATTACATTAAAAGATCGTTGTTAGACCATCGCCATGATGGGTCGACTGGTGCCCCTGTACTACGGCGGGAAAAGAATTCTTCCCTCGAATAAGCTGAGCTCGCGTGTCACAGATACTTGCGAAACGTACTTCTGTCTCGAATTTCAAATTTTCGTTAGCTTGTTAGCTCAATCGCTTTTTCGCTTGACTACTATCGCAAGTTATACTACTTCGCCACGCAGCGATCTAAAATTCTGGAAATTATTGGAAGTTTATCGCAGGAACAGAAAAACTGTTGACGAACCTCGCCTTAATAAATATTAGTCAGCAAACTGACTTCTCTTCCATCCCTGAAATACCAGAAAGATTCCAATGGAAAGTTTACCATAACACAAGTTTATGAGTGCCATAGCCGTGTGTCTATAAGCCCTGCCTGCCGTGCGGGAAACGCGGGTTCGAGCCCCGGCGCTGGAAACAAGGACTAAGGGGTGAACAAGGTGAAGGGGTGAAGAACTAAGAACACAAACTAACAAGAACTAAGGGGTTGTGTGATCGCGTTTCCTAAAATTATTTTACACACCATTTTGGCAACGTATTTCAAACTTTTTTGCACCTCTTTTTGAAGATATTGAGGTCTGCCCTACCATACCAGACTGCAATAGTCCAAATGCGATAATACTACAGACTGAACCACCAATAATCTAGATTTTTCGTCAAGTGTATTCTTAATGCGATGAAAAACATTATGGTTTCGGTAATTTTAAAGCAAATTGTTTCTACGTGTTGTTTGAAAGTCATATTTGAGTCTAACCTAACACAAAGGTTTTACACTTTGTCGACTGGCTCGATTTTGTCGTTTCCAAACATAAGTGGAAATTTTCGGGATTTGCTGTTCGCATTCCTTGATCCAAAAATAATTCATTGCGTTTTCTTTGCGTTAAGTTTGCTGCCATTTTGGTCATAACACAATTTCAGGTTCTTCAAAAGGCTTTCAGCGTTGTCTTGTGTTTCTTTCAAATCTCCTATAGAAATTTTCATGGCAATTTGGTCATTATCAGCATACATTGATATTTTCTGTGTTTGCTGGCATGGTCGAGAAATCATTGATGAAAATAAAAAGTAGAAACGAGCTTAGGATTTGACCTTGGGGAATGGCAAAGTTATTTAGTATGCTTGGTGACATTTTGTCATTTAAGTACACTGCTTTAGTGTGGCTTTGTAGGTAGCTATCTAATCACTGTGTGTTTATTCTGAGCTTCGATATAATTTGCTGCGGTTTTTATGCTCGACTCAATCGAACGCTTTGGAGAGATCAAGCAGTAGTACGACAGTTAAATTTTTTTGCTCTAAATCAATGAATATTTTTTCTATGCTGTTAAGCAAAGCATCTTGAGAACTGGTGTTCTTCCTGTGAGCATATTGATTGCAGTGAAGTAGACATGATTCATCCATGTGAGATGAAAACTGGTTTGTTATAACTCTTTCTAATGTTTTGGACATAACTGATTGGTCTGTAATTTGATGCTTTATTTGTATCGCTAAATTCATGCAATTGCTTAATGATGGACAGTTTCCACTGATCAGGAACTTTGTTTATAGCTATAGATGTATTTATTGTCCAATAAATCAGGGGTGCTCCAACAGGGAAGCTGTCTTTTATATTTTGAAGGCTAAGGCCATCATGTCCAACTGCTTTAGTATTTTTTGGTGAATAAAATTTTTCGTCTCTCTATAATACTAACCGGCCTTGGTCTCCGTTTATTTCTTGCATCAGGGGATGAAACATTGTTCGAATTCGCACCTGCAGGTGTGCCTGGAACGATCCGAGACACTTCATTGAAATTTTTTTGAAAAGAAAGTATAATAATCATTCGCTGTTTTGGGAGGGCTATCAAAATTATTTTTGCAATCTGAGTTTTCATACTGAGCAACTTTTTTAATGATTTTCCATGGTTTTTTATTTCATTTTGCAGCCAACAGTTCTTTGTTGGAGTGTTTTTTTTTCTTCACTAACTTTTCTCCATAGGATCTTTTGATATTTGTATAGCTTTCGGAGAGTACTGTCTTACTTGCTCAGTTTGTATTCTCGCTGGTACTTTCTTATTACTTCACTCAACTCTTTAATCTCATCTGTTATCCTGTTAGCATGTCTTGGCTTAAATTTCTTTGTGGTGAAGTGTATACATTCATTAAGGGCTGACATGAAATTGTCGGTAAGAAGCAAAACTTGTTGACATCATCGGTGTTTTTTAAGGTTTGAAATGCGGAGCGCTCCCTCTTTCTAATAACTTTTTTTGACAGATTTCAGGGGAATAGTAAATTTTGATGCTATAGGTAATGTCACGGAGTCTCTGTTTCTCGTTTGCAATATTCATTAAACATTCTACGGAATGATGATCTATAAAGGAGGGTAAAACCTCTGCGCACGAATTATGCACGAACAATTGTGAAAGGTTCGCACGCAATTACGAATGGCCTCCAAGTTCTCTTGATTTTAATGTTTTTATCTACTGCGTGAAGTGCGCCTTTGATAAAAGGCCAAAGCTAGTCTATGAAAATTTGTAGAAGTGTTAAAACAAAGAATGACTAAAGCATGGTTTGAAGTTGATCAGCAGGACATATCGCGTGAAAGACTTTCTTTGCGGAGTATAGGTCGTTATCAAAACAAAAAATTATTATCATTATTAATTTGATTAGTCTGCATTTCTCAAAGTTTTGCTTGCGTTACATCAAATTCATTTGTCCAAAATAATTTTATAAATGTATCAATGTGACATCTTTTTTGTTTAAATAACACTGGTCTGCAAACAAAATTGAGCCATGACACTATTCTTGCTAATTCTTCGTAAAATGACTACCGGAATCCAAATATAACTCGCGCTTTTCCTCATCAGACACCGTTTTTGGGGGACCCCCAATTTTAATCACTTTTCGGTAAGGATTATTTTAGCTGTGGAGAATAATAAATGATAAATGTAAGAAGTAAAATAATAAATGTGAAGAATAATACATAAATAACATAAATACCTTCATTTGGTGCTTACTTTCCTTTTGTACCCTGTGGTGGCATCAAAAATCAGCAATAATCTGCCAGCATGCTCGCATTCATTTTCCCTGAAAATCTCCTCTCTAAATTAGTGATGTCGTGGTGAAATCAGTCTTCGTGTTCATACGAAACTGCTCATCAATTTTTTGGGAAAAATTCCGGGAGGGAGTGAAGGAAATGCACTTTAAGAGACATGTTACTTTCCATAGCCTTGTACGCTGATAGCAATTCCTTGACATGAGCGACCTAACCATCATTTTATTGTCACCCAAAATGATTTCACACAATTTTGGAATGCTAGGCAAGCGCGACTTTCTTGTTGATAGATACGTATAATCATGGAAAAATTGTTTAATCTGAGGCTCACAAAAACTCCTTCCTTGAATTTAGCCTCACTATGACGGGGAAATTTAGTTTTTTAGATTGAAATGCATTACTTGTCTTGTCTATTGCTTTCACAAACTGTTTGATCAATCCGAGTTTGAATTACAAAGACGGCAAATAAATATTTCATTCAAGACTAAAGAATCGTGATCAACATTTTTCTAAATGAAACTAAAACTTTCTTGCAGAGGCCAGTTCCATACGGTGAAATGTTTATCTCGGGATCGGCTGTCCCACTCACATAGGAAGCAGCAGTATTTAATAAAGCCTGATTACAGGCCCGTAAGTAGAGCAACAACTTTTATGTCAGTGCAAATTTTCCAATTAAAATCATGATAACTGATTTTATCAAGGATTAGGCTAATTTTTTCTCGTGTCTCCTTCATATCTACAGAGTATGCGATTGGAACTGACGGTAACTCACACCCACCCATTTGCTAACAGGATCACTTTCAGGCTTGTCGTTGATGAATTTATAAACAGTCCCCATCTGTCTGGGTTGCATAGCATATTCAGTTCTACCGTAAATGCATTAAAATAAGGGTAGAACACTAAGTCTTCATCATCCGAAAAAAGGAATTTTATGGTTGACTGGCTGGTCCCGTAAGAAGTTATATTTATGACCTTTTCTGAGAGATTGCACTACTGAAATCAAAATTTAAGAAATTGAGATTTACTCTTAGGTAACTACAAATCCCTGATAAGATCATTCAGTCCTGACTGAGTAACGAGGTGAGGTTGTCGATGAGTCGCATCAGCTGAGCACTCTTTATCATCAGTGAACGTTTGATGGTATAGGCTGAAGATCAAAGTCTTTCAAATATGTTTTTGGCTGTATAGTATAAGTTTTGGGGGGCACTAGGATTGACAAAAATTCGTTGTGAGGAACTGGTCATGGAGCTGAAGGGGTATTAGGATACTGAATTGCATGCTTACTTTTGAAACAGAACTGTAGTGAACCCCCTCAGTCGCACTTCAGCCTAATTTCATAAATTATTAAAACTATCTTCTAAAAATTAAATAAGATTAACACAATCATTCTTACAATTTTAGATTACATAATTCATTCAACATGACCCCGAAATCTATTAAAATTTGAACCGAAAATACTTCAACATTTCCGAAAATTAGCTCTCATGCGTTTTGACGCAGAACCATTTCGCAAGTTTTTCCGGTTATCTTACGTATATAATGTGCGCAGCCACCTTAACAAGTGGACTCAACTCCCCGTACTAACGGGCCCTACGGCACACAAATTTACCGGGCACCCATCTGGGGCCTGGTAACGCTGAAATTTAAGATAATTAAGCATAAGCCGAGCGTCATTAGCGGGAGCCTCACCTGAAGATCTTCGAAAACAATGTTCAGGCGAACACTCTTCACTGTAGCCGGCTGTCTAGGACCCAAAAGTCCTTTGTAGCGAGGGCAGAATGCCGAGTCACGCGCAGCACACGAGAAGAAGGTGCGCTCGCGATCACGGCCGAACTCAATCTGACGTGGTAGCCTTCAGGCGCCGCGCTCTTTGGCTTGCTCGAATCCGTCGCGCTGGCTTAGGACTCGAACAAGAAGATCAGACGAACGTTTCAGTATTTAAGTTTATATTTTTCACCGTAGACGTGAGGACCCCCGCCATTGCTCCTGTGGTGTTCTCCCTCAGGCTGCTTCACACTCCGGGCAGACTTGTGAATATCTATTGACTTGTGAATATCGATAGACTTGTGAAATATCTTTGCCCGAAGTGAGTGCCTGAGGTGCAAACGAACCCGGCAGGATAAGGAAAACACAACTGGAATAAACGCCGTATTATTATGAAGATTGCCGACAATAATGGCACAAGGGAATATGACAGTCGAGCAATACAGCAACCGATGACGTCTTGGCGGACCGACGGTTGTCGGGCAGACGCTGCGTAGCTGGAGGACGAGAGCAGACCGGTGGGGCTGCTGCTGGCAGAGCGTCCGACCAGGGAGTACCAGAGGCGCAAGCAGGGAACTGGTGCGTCTAGCAAGCATCAAGGCGTGGCGGCTGGCAGTCGAGGAGGCGGTGAAGGCAACGGGTGAGGTGCTGGCGGAGCGTCGAGACTTAGTGTGAATATCAGGGACACTGCGAGTGTACTGTGCGAGCTGAACTGCGCTTAGCGCGCAGCTCTTTATATAGGGCTGGTGGTGGCCGCACTGAACCGAGCTAGCCTCTGGTTAGCCGGCTCGTGGTGGCGCTTTTGAAGCAGTCGAGGCTGAGCTAAGCGTACGTGAGTGTTCAGAGGTGTTGCTTGGCTGCTCGGTGCGCGCGGCTTGTAGAGGCTCGGTCCGCCACCCCAGCGCGAGCCTCGAGCGCTGATTGGTCGTTCAGCGAGAGCGCTTCGTGGCAGTGGGGTGGCGCTTTTGTGCTTGTGTGGTGGTGAGCGCGTACAGCTAGACGAAACCACCACACTCCGCTTAGTCGTAAAATTATCAGCGTTATTAATTTTTTAGGCTTATTAGATGGAGCACAGCCTTTGCCCCTTATTGTGGAAGGCCTTTTGTGCCTTATAAAATCCGCAAATTACCTCAGCGTTCGAGCAATGACTGGAATCTCGACAATAAAGCCAGCCCTCCAGGCAGAGTGGTCATTCACGTAAGAGATTCGTCTGAGTGTTGTGCTTGGGCCCCAGAGGGGCATATGTAAGTAACAAGTGTTAAAAATTAAGTGTTAAGCTAGAGTTTACTCCTTTACTAAGTTGCATAGATCTATCTAGAGACTCCAATATAATGGTAACTTAGGAACATTCTCTGTTTTTATCTGTGCCAGTGTTTAGTTAGGCACAAGTTGTTCAAGCTTACTGCGCCATCTTTGTCATTGTTGTTTTTCCTTTGTTCTTGCTAGTCTCGATTAATCTTTTTGTACTCTCATGTGTAGTACGATATTGGCATTAGCTCGTTAGATATATTATCAGTGCTGAGCAATATCGTTTTTAGGACACTTCGCTGTTCACAAAGATCAGATAAGATTGAGTTCAATATCGTTTCCCTGAATTTAATTGAGCGTTTATTAACCTTTTTGCTCAATCACTTTAACTTTGATTCCAATTGGAATTTGCTTTTACTTGTGCCTTTTTATATGTAATTTGCTAGTTACTCCATTGCGCCTAGAAGCAATTCTTACTCATCTGAATTATAGAGAATAAGAGGCCTCACCTGTTCTCATATTTGGTGTCTAAGATTCCCTTATTTTTGTGTACATTATTGAATTACCTCAGGGCTGTAGCTATTTTACTTCTAGTTGTTAGTTTATTTAGATTACTGCCAGGCCGCACAGGGGAATTGTCGAGCCTTTTGTGTTAGTTACCCATAATCTTAAGTATTTTCTTCATGTGTCCAGCTCTCTGAACGCCGACTTGTCTATTTCTCCGCGCTGATGTTGCGTTTGTGCATTTACTTTAATTACCCCTTAAATATCATTTGTACTACATGTCGATATTCCAATGTTTCTTGTGTTATCTAGCTAAATACGACTAATATTTTAAATGCAATTTTGAGTGTTGTACCCTGTTATGCAGTAGCTCACGTCTGTACGCCCTATTTTTGCAATAGAAAACAAATCACTGTCTTTGTTAAAATATATCAGTGTATGTAATAGGGACTTCAAAGAGATTCAGCATTAAACAAGTCACACCCTGAAGTGATAAGAGTTTCCTTTCTCCTTGTTGAGACAGGCTTTAGTCTCATACGACACCTCACCAAATAAGGGGTTTAAGGAGCCACCTCGGAAGGACGAACTATTTCGCATAGTTGGTCAATAGGAAGACGCTGTCGCAATTCGGCATTAACAGAGTTCACTTCTATTGCCCTAGCGGTCTCGTACGGCGCAGACAATTTCTCGTCTCCCTAACAGTACCGCCGTAGTTCGGCAGAAAACGGAATTTACTTCTGTTGCCCTAGCGGACTGAATACGGCGTAGGCGGTACCCACACACACACCTCACCCTAGCGGTACCACCGTAGTTCGGCACATAACAGAATTTACTTCTGTTACCCTAGCGGACTGAAAATGGCGCAGGTGGTACCCACACTAACCTCACCCCCACACACAACGGTACCGCCGTAGTTCGGCACTAACAGAATTTACTTCTGTTGCCCTAGCGGACTGATTACGGCGTAGGCGGTAGCCACACGAACCTCAGGAAGGGCAGCTGCGAAGAAAAGCTAGCGTCCCGGAAAAAGGTAGCTGCACAGAAGACAGCCCCCTTTTCCACGAACCCTCACGTCGACCGCACAACGGTATTGTGGTGATCCCAGCGGCAAGCCGCGGACCTCCACAAGACCTGAGAAAAGCTGCCTCCAGACTACAACCGCATCCGTTCCAGAGCACCTCCGGACCCGAAGCGCCTAGTCAACCAAACACGGGACCTGAGAGAAGCCGCCTCGCGACTATGAGAAAAGGTGCCCGTAAGCTACAACGGCTTCCTGCCTCCAGCACCACAGGCCCACAAACTCGCGACCAATCAGGACTCACGCCCGGACTCAAGGCTTGCACTCGAGGCCTTCATAAGGCGACCCCAACAAGGCTCGCACTCACTGGACTCTCGTGAATGCGCCGTGGTTGGTTACTGGCTCTCGTTGTGCGGTAAAAGTGCATTTAAGTAACACTTTCTTCAGCTCCCTATTTTCTATTCTTTCTGTTTTTTGAAGGCTTAACAGAAAGTTAAGTCGGAGAACTGAGTGTGGTTTTTTTGACCACCGGCCCAGGGGCACCCCCTCCGGGCCTGAGGTGAGCACTGTTTCCCAATTGTTGCTTTTCTCATTCCGTGTGTTTTTTCGGTTGTGTGATCTTGTGCATACTTGTCGATTCAAATGTCCTAATTCTGTACAGTTTGTATTCACTCACATTGTATAGTTTAATGTATTGATATTGTATAGTCTATTGTATTATAATTGTATAGCCTATTGTATTAGTACTGTATAGTTTACTATATTAGTATCGTATAGTGTAATGTAATAATATGCCTCATCATTTAGGGATTGCTTCACTGTGTTGATATTGTATAGTTCACAGTGATACAATTTTCTGGAACTCGTCTATTTAGGTAATTAATAACTGAACTAGGGGCACCGTTGCTAAGTGTGCCTTCAGGAGGCGATTTGTACAGCTGTGTGTTGTATACATTGTTTCATAATATTGAGTAGCTCAACTGTATTTATAGTAGGGTAGGGCTAGGCTCCTTCCGTAATGCCCCCCCCGGATCGGGGGAGGGGAGCTGGTGCTGGGCGGGGAGGCCCGGGTGGCCGCCCCCCCAGGGCCCCTCTTTCTTCAAACCCTCGTTCTGCTTCCAAAACTAGAAACACAATTCCGGGGTCCTTCCCCCTTAACCCTGGAAACCCTCCGCCTACGATGCTTATTCCACCAAAACCCAACATTGCCGCAACCAGTACAGCACCTAGAATAAAGTCATCAACATATAGAGTACAACTTAAGTATATCGATCCAGCTAAACCAGTGGACAAGACAAAAATCTTTGAAGCAACCTTCAAAGACCTAAATGCTCCTCTCATTAGACTGACTTCCACCAGTACAGGTTTCTATGCAGGAACTGACGATGTCACTTCGGTTGATAAACTAACTTCCAGTAAAGCAATCAATGCATTCCAAAAATTGAATATAATACCAGTTATTCCCCCCGACCTAAGAGCAAAAAGATCCATTTTTGTCAGACAAATTGATAATGAAATAGGTGCAAGACCTGCCGATGAAATCAAATCAAAAATCCAACAGCAAAATTCATGGTTATCAGTCACAGAAATAGTTAAAATAAAGCAATATACTCATCTAATCAAAATTATAACTTCCAACACCACCACTGCACAGAGGATCCTCCGAGATGGGTTTTATATGTATCATACAAAAATTACACCCTATCAATGTGAACAAGAAAAATACACACATATCCTCATCTGTTACAAGTGCTATAAATATGAAGACCACCCAACATCCAAATGCACCCAAACAACACAATATTGCTCAGAATGTTCTTCACAAGAACATACTTACCAACAATGCACTAGCACACTTAAACAATGCCTCAATTGCAATGGACCACACAGAACATTAGCATCAAGTTGCCCGTATAGGAAAAATGTAATCAAACAAAAAATCGAAAATGAAAAACAGGAGCATCACCAACAAACTCAAAACACCTATGCTGAAATTGCAAAGCACGCAATATTACAAACAAACCCCCCAGAACACACCCTCACACTAACATCACAAACACATATTAAACTGACAGCACTCATCTTGGAAGCACACATAGCAGCACTGAACAGAACACAGAAATTTGGCGAACTTCTTTCACAATCTTTAAAACTGAACTTCAATATCGATACTACTTTCCCAGATCGTGACTCAGCCGCAATTTTCAACTTTTACTACAAATCAGAAACAATACCACAGGAGACGGAAACGGAACAGGAAAAAACGGTGGATGTCTCTCTGGAATGTGAGCAGGAACAGATGGAGGAGGCTATGGACACGGAGGCTGGAACTAAACGAAGGATATAAGTGGTGATGATTTGGGTAATTCAAGCATAGTATTAGATAACAAACACAACTTTCAAATGAAACTGTACAGAAACTTCATAGACAATTCACCAATCCCAGAAAATCCCCCAATAGAATGGTACATCCGGGAACTCAGCAGACAAGAAAATGATAAAGGATTAAAATTCACAGTTCAGGACATAAGATCACAAACATTACTGGATTACATCAAGAGTAACAGGGTCCAATTCACAAGAACAAAAATAAACATAATCCCCCATGAGGACTTCATAAATCTTCCAAGACACCAGTCAATAATAGCAGCCACCAAAAAAAACAAAAAATTAATTGCTTAAAAATGAACCTAAAGAAAGTAACAATAATTCAACATAACGTGCAATCTTGGAATACAAATAGAATCACACTATCCAACATATGCAACTCACTGGACCCAGACATAATACTTATCAATAGTCACTGCCTCATAAATAACCAGCCCCTTAAGATCTTTAATTACAATACATTTTATTCAAATAAGCAAAACGAAAACCACGCAGGCACTGCAATAGCACTTAGGAAAAGCATTTCGTACAGACTTCACGATGATTTCCACACGGACATGTTAGCAGTAACAATAGATACGCTACAGGGACCAATCACCATAGGTACTACATATACACCTCCGAGAACAGACTACCTGAATTTTATAGACTTCCACATGCTTTTCAATAGACCGCATCCAACCTATTTTCTAGGTGACATAAACGCCGCACATAGCATAACTGGATACTCACATAGGAACAATAGAGGAAATCATCTTTTCTACCTAATCTCAAAGCAGAAATGCACTCACATTGGACCCTTTTTTCCCACCCTAATAACTCACAATAGCACCACCTCACCCGATGTAGTTTTGCAAAACAAGCATGCATTTCATAATATTTTCTTGAAGCCTGGCCCCATCACACCTTCGGATCACATTCCAATAATCGCTACCATCACAGCCAACCCAATACAAATTCCCATCAAACCGCGAAGACACTTTCGTAAAGCAAATTGGAATTTATATAAACAGTTACTATCACCTGTCACACCCCCTTTACAACCGGATCCAACTATAAACGAAATAAACAAGTACCTAAACACATGGACTAAACACGTACAGGATGCCACAAATACAGCCGTTCCACTCATAAATTACAGAATAATCCCGGGGATCAAACCAACTCACGAAACTTTGACATTACAAGCACAATACCGACAGACAACTCAATACATCTCCAGATATGGGCCATCTATAGATTTGAACCGACATTTGAACGCAATAAGAATCCGATTACAAGAAATATACAAAGGCAAATATCAGCAAACCTGGGAGGAATTAATTCACAGTCTCAAACTGCAGGAGGATCCGAAAATGTTTTGGTCCTCCTGCAAAAGGATGATGGGCAGTAACACTAAACAACAAATACCATATATAGAACATAATAAAGAACAGTTACATACTCCTAAAGAAAAAGAACCCATCTTCAGAGCACACTGGAAGGAAATATTCACTGAACAGGACGATCCCCTCTTCGACAAGGAGCACATTGAAACGGTACAAGAGCAAATGATCAACTTAGCAAATACAATCAAACCATACCGAACGGGAAATATCAACAGACTGGACCCTATACATTTTCCCCCTATTACATTCGAAGAACTATTACAATCACTGAAGACGTTCAAACAGAAAGCACCAGGGACAACGGAAATAACCACTTTACAACTTAAAAACTTACCAGAAAACATGATTCACTTTCTGATTTACATTTTCAATATGTCCATATCTGATGGTTACTTCCCGAACAGTCTAAAACACGCCATAATGATTTTCCTCCCAAAACCAAACACATCTCTAAAATCAGTTCAAAATTACAGACCAATTTCCCTCCTGGATGTACACGGCAAATTACTAGATAAAATTTTAAATAATAGATTAACAAATTTCCTTACAATTCATAACCATTTTAATTGCAGACAACACGGATTCAGATGTAATAGAGGCACTCACACCGCACTGGCAACCCTTCACGAAGCAATTTCCATCCAATTAGCTCAAAAATTTACAATAGACATTTGCTTAAGAGATGTTAAAAAAGCATTCGATAAGGTATGGCACTCTGGTCTCATCTTTAAACTTTCGCAAATTAATCTTCACCCTATGTTTCTCCGGACCCTGAATAGTTACCTCAATGGCAGGACAGCCTCAATAAGAATATCCAATTACTTAGGACCGCGATTCTCACTGTGCACAGGTGTACCCCAAGGAGCATGCCTATCCCCTACACTGTTTAGCTTTTATACCCATGATTTACCACCGCCGCTACCTAAAACAGACTACATATGCTTTGCAAATGACATCACACAGATAACAGCCGGAAAATATTCACCAAAATATGCAACAGCCAATACCAAAAGAGCAATAGAACAAATAAACACATTTGAAAGTAAATGGAAAATATTAACCAACAGTAGCAAATTTGCAATAATCCCCATAAATAGAAGGAAAACATTTGAAGTTACCATAAACGGCAAATCAATACCGTACACAAATAAAGGAAAAGTCCTGGGGTTGAACATAACTACACATGGTATATCATCACAAGCCTCCATTAGACAAGCAATAGCCTACAAGAATCTAGAAAAAATTTACCGTTTTACTTACCTTCCTACAGAAACCAAACTGAAATTATACATGGCCTTTGTAAGATCAGCATTAATATACCCAGTCATACCTTTACACACAGCATCAGCAACAGCAATATCCAAATTACAAAGAGTTCAAAACAAAGCACTTAGATTTATTACCGGCACTAGTTTAATAGAAGCAGTATCATCACAACACCTGCACAATCATCTAAATATCCCTCCCATAAACATACTGCTGCACGAGCATGCAAACAGGATCTGGCACAATATACAGCAATTCGATCCTGACCTGTACACAAAATTAAGTTTTCCTCCGGAGCTCATCCCCAATCAACATTCCCGATTTAAAAGCTCTAGACTACTTGCATTGGCCCCCCCTCCACCTCCGAAATATACATGAACCAACAATCTTGCCAGGCACACCTACTAAGACAAATTCCAGTCCTGTTATGAGGACGTGGGGGAAGACCAAATTAATTTCAGTAATATTTTTATTTTTTGTTTTCTGGGGTTTTGGCGAGCGGTAGGACGGTCTTCCCCCCCATGGGTGGGAAGCCAAAACCCCAGACTTTTAACTTCATTTCAGTTGCATTGACATACACAAAAATTCTTCTTTTCATTAATTATTTTTCATTACTGTAAAATTTCTTAAATTCCTATTTACTTACACCTCAAACTACTTAATAGCCAACTAGTAAAGATGTACGTAGCGTAGAGTGCATGTCTGCAAAACTGTATCTAGGTGTATATAATGCACGATGTGCACAGACGCTATAATTGTAAATAGGTAGAGAAAAATAAGTAACTTGAAATGTGTATATATATGTAGATATATATGGTAGGTCGAAGGTAATGCAACATAATGTGCTCGCGCACTGTAGAGAAATAGACAACACTCGTAAATAAGACAGTAAATAAGTAAAAACTTAGTCTCCAATTATAGGCGCTAGATGATGCAAATGTGTAGATATTAGATTGTAAATACTCGTAGACCAATAACTAGATAGGCCTAAGTCATAGTTCAGTAACAAAGAATGAAATTTTAGGTATTGCTTACTGTGTAGGTAAGATAAGTGTAATTGTTTAGACAGCTAGGATGTAATGTAGGTAATGTAAATAAGATATTCAATAAGTAAAAACTTATTCTCTAATTATAGGTGCAAGATGATGTAAATGTGTAGATATTAGATTGTATATACTCGTAGATCAATAACTAGATAGGCCTAAGTCATAGTTTAGTAATAAAGAATGAATTTTAGATATTGCTTACTGTGTAGGTAGCTAAGTGTAATTGTTTAGATAGCTAGGATGTAATATAGTGTGTAAAAGAAAAAAAGAAAAATAAAAAAAAAATAAAAAAAAATAAAATAAAATAAGAAAAAAATAAAAAAAAAAAATTAAAAAAAAAGCAAAAAAAAAAATACAAATGAAAAAAAAAGACAAATGAAAAAAAATACAAATGAAAAAAAAAAATATATATATATATATATATATATAATAGAAAAAAAAAATTATGTATATATGCATATTAGTGTCCATGTAATTCGTGTGCGTGTGTGTGTAGGTTGCGGGTGTGGAACGTATAGAACCATTGTGTGCTCATGTGTCGTGTGTGGGTGATAATATATGTATATATATGTATGATAAAACAAAAATTGTACAAAAAGTTTATATACTCATATGTATGTCTGTGTATCGTGTGTGTGTGAAATTCTGAATGAAGAAGAAAAAAAAAGGTACGAGTGCATGTGTCGGGTGTGTGTGTGTATATAAATGTAATATGTATAAATGCATATGTATAAAAAAAAATAAGAATAAAAATAAAAAATAAAAAATAAAAAATAAATAAATAAAAAAAAAGTAAAAAAAAATAAAAAAAAAATAAATTTGAAAATAAAATGAAAAAAAAAAAAAATTTGGAAAAAAAAATATATATATGTATAATTATGTGTGTATATTGTATATAGGGACTTGTAGATGAGCATAAATTTCTCCCATTTAAAATTTATATTGCTTGACGAGGGCTTTTATCGCCTTCCCATAAAAAAAAATAAAAAATTACAATAGAGCAGAGTAGACGCGGCATAATTAAATAGATGTATCGTTTCTAGCATAAAAAGCCCTGACGGGTATTTTCCCTCGTTAAACTAACAAATTAGTAGTATCAATCGAACAAGATGCACAAGATCAACTAATTATGCGTTAAGCGCCTTTTTTCTTCTTCCACTATCCTTTTCCTTTTCTCTCCTCCTTTTTCTCTTATGGCACACACTGTGCCAAACTCTAATTCTCTTCTCTTCTTTCCTATTGTCACCGCCCCCCCCCCCCCCTCGCACTCACTCAAGCCCTCGTCCTCGTTCAAGTCACATCTCCAGCACCAGCCTCGTGTTCCTGCATCTAGCTTCCGAGATCGACTTTGTCTCTCGCGTGCCTGCACCAAGCTCCGGAGACCGGCCCTGCCTATCGACGCCCCAAGGTGTTGCAAGGTCTTAAACCTAGTAGCGTCTTGACGCTTCAAGGTGTTTCAAAGCCTTAAAAAAGTCACGTTGCAACGCCCCGCGCCGGCGTCGTCGGCCAAGCCGCTCTACGACATCTCTCGCCCGCTCCGGCCGGCTAGCCTCGCCGCAGCTACTTACCAGCTATCACGGTGAACCGCGTGGCGGCTGGGCCCGAGCCAGCTGACTAGCCTCGTCTCGGCGCCCCGCTAGCACCAGCCGACCTGTTCGTAACAGTCGCACGACGTAGCACCAATCATCACGTCTCGCCGCTGCGTTCGTAAGTAGCGTCCTCGCGGACGTTACCAGCTATTGGTGCTTGTTTCATTCATTACGTAATTCTCGAATAGGATTGTATTTCAATCATCACGTATTAGTACTATTCTCGCATAGGATTGTGTCTCAATCATTGCGTCATTCCCGAATAGGATTGTGCTTCAATCATCACGTATTTGTGCTATTCTCGCATAGGATTGTGTTTCAATCATTACGTCATTCCCGAATAGGATTGTGCTTCAATCATCACGTATTTGTGCTATTCTCGCATAGGATTGTGTTTCAATCATTACGTCATTCCCGAATAGGATTGTGCTTCAATCATCACGTATTTGTGCTATTCTCGCATAGGATTGTGTTTCAATCATTACGTCATTCCCGAATAGGATTGTGCTTCAATCATCACGTATTTGTGCTATTCTCGCATAGGATTGTGTTTCAATCATTACGTCATTCCCGAATAGGATTGTGCTTCAATCATCACGTATTTGTGCTATTCTCGCATAGGATTGTGTTTCAATCATTACGTCATTTCCGAATAGGATTGTGCTTCAATCATCACGTATTTGTGCTATTCTCGCATAGGATCGTGTTTCAATCATTACGTCATTCCCGAATAGGATTGTGCTTCAATCATCACGTATTCGTGCTATTCTCGCATAGGATTGTGTTTCAAACATTACGTCATTCCCGAATAGGATTGTGCTTCAATCATCACGTATTTGTGCTATTCTCGCATAGGATTGTGTTTCAATTTATGTCATTCTCGAATAGGATTGTACTTCAATCACCACATATTTGTACTATTCTCACATAGGATTGTGTTTCAATCATTACGTACGTCTCGAATAGCATTGTATTTCAACCATCACGTATTAGTGCTGTGTTCCAATCATTACGTAATTTACGAGTAACAAACAGTGCTCATAGTAGTCACCGAGGGCCCTGTGTAATGGTCCGTGTTCCGTGTACCTAACAGTCCCCAATATAATTACCGTGTTACCCCCGTGTTGTCCATATCCTGCCGAATACGGTTGTACCTCAGGCACTCGCTTCGGGCTATCCTATCACGAAAAAGATAGCTCAAAGTCTACCCGAAGCGTGTTGCAGCCTGGGGGAGAACACCACACTGGTTGACCCCAGAGGTATTCGGCAGGCAATAGGAGGCATGGCTGGGAAAGATATCCGGTTGCCCGCATTCAGCGGAGATGTGAAAGGATGGTTACTGCATTGCGACGTGTTCCTCGCACAAGTACCAAACCTGGACGACGGCGCAAAGTTCGGAGCGTTACTAGGAGGACTCCCAACACACATCGTATCCGAGATCCAAGAAATACTCCTGAACCCACCGGCAAACGACAAATACGACGCATTAAAAGCCGCATTAACGCACCGTTTCGTGCGACACGACGAGGAAGCAAACTACGACACCATCGTCAAAACTACCATGGGAGACAATACGCCATCAGAATTGCTCCTCGAAATGAAACGACTGAGCAGCTGCAGGCAAGCACCCCTACCACCGTCCGTCATCCGTTCCATGCACCTCGCAAAGCTACCAATCACAGCACAACCGCTGATCGAGGCACTAGGCAGGGGAAAAACGGACGAAGAATACAGAGTAATCGCAGATCAGATCATAGCAAGGCAAACCGCTTGTCAAACTGCCATGAGTGAACCCATCGCCGTAACTGCCATCAAACAACCACCATCTCTTACCGTCTCAAGAGCGGAATTTGACAAAGCCCTACAGGAAATAGCAGAACTCAAGAAAATGCTGGCAAACGCTTTACGCCCACAGGAAAACAAGAAGCAAGCAGAAGATTGGCGAAACCAAACCCCAGGACCTAGGTACGGAAACAGAAGCAATACAAGAATCAAGCAGGACCAAGCAATCTGCTATTACCACCAAACTTTCGGTAACCGAGCAAGAAACTGTACCCAACCTTGCAGTTTCGCGGGAAACGACGACCGCGGAGAATGGTAAACGCCCCAGTCTCCGCACAGACAAAAAAAGGCGAGCTAATGTACGTCACAGACACCGGCAACGTACGATACCTCATCGACACCGGTTCAGCCGTCAGCCTAGTACCAGCTAAAAAGAAACACACGCTCAAACCCCCGTCCTACGACTTACTCGCCGCCAACAACACCCCCATAGCTTCTTACGGGACGACTGAGCGCATCATCCTGCTCAACCCCCTATGGCCCGTAAGTTGGAACTTCATAGAAGCGGACGTGGGACAACCGATCATTGGCATGGATTTCCTCGCCGCACACCAGCTAAGCGTCGACACCGCAAACGCAAGCCTATACGCCCAAACTTCCGGAACCAAAGTACCCTGCAAACGTGTCGTTTCAAGAAGCCAACGAGTGCACAGGATCGAACACCAAACCGCCCCGGAATTCAACACATTGTACGAGGAATACCCCGGAATACTACCGACCTCCCAACACATCCGGCACACACAAAAGAAAATCGACGTAGAACACCACATCGAAACAACCGGACCCCCAGTATATGCACGACCAAGGAGACTGTCTCCGGAAAAATTGGAAGCGGCGCGACAAGAATTCAAGGAAATGCTGGAACATGGCATCATCAGGCCGTCGAAGAGCGCCTGGGCATCACCCATGCACATGGTACCAAAGGCAGCCGAACCCGGGCATGGAGAATCTGCGGAGACTACAGACGACTGAACGCAAGCACCAAACCTGTCCGTTACCCAATACCACACTGTCAAGACTTCCATTACAAACTGCATAACAAAACAATCTTCTCCAAAATCGACCTCGTCAAAGCCTATCACCAAATACCCGTCAAAAACGAGGACATCCAGAAAACGGCCATCACCACACCATTTGGGCTGTACGAATACACCGTGATGTCATTCGGGCTGCGGAACGCAGCCCAAACGTTCCAACGATACATCGACGCGGTAACAAGAGACATGGACTTCGTAACGGCATACATCGACGACATACTGATAGCGTCCGCAAACGCAGAGGAGCACCAAAAACACCTCCGACAACTCTTCCAACGGCTACAAGGAGAAGGACTGCGCGTGCACCCCGCCAAGTGCATTTTCGGAGTGCCCGAGCTAGACTTTCTCGGACACAGAGTGTCAGCCGGCGGAATCTCACCACTCCCTCAGAAAATAGAGGAAATATGCAGTTTTCCCCAACCAGCAACAGTAAAAAAGCTACGACAATTCCTAGGAATAGTCAACTATTACCACCGATTCCTCCCAGCCGCAGCAGAAAAGATGCAAGCTCTGACCGGATTGACAAAAGGATACTCCAAAAACTCAAAGAAAATTATCAACTGGACAACAGAACTAGACGCAGCGTTCACTAGCCTAAAACGCGAGATCTCGCAACTCACCTTGCTAGCGCACCCCGCTCCAGAAGGCAAAAGCACCTTGATCACAGACGCATCAGGAACCGCAGTTGGCGCCGTACTACAACAAAAAGTCGGGCAAGAACAGCGCCCCGTAGCATTTTTCTCCAAAAAACTAGACGACACCCAACGTAAATACAGCACCTACGACCGCGAACTAATGGCGATATTCCTCGCAGTGAAACACTTCGAGCATTTTTTGGAAGGCCGAAGCTTCGAAATCATGACAGACCATAAACCGCTCTGTTTTGCCCTGCAAAAAGCCACGGAAGGCAACAGCCCCCGGGTAGCAAGACAGCTCTCCTACCTCTCACAGTTCGACTGCGAAATCAAGCACATCAGCGGCGACAACAACACGGTCGCAGACGCGCTATCACGTCTGGTGTCAACAATAATACCTAAAGGACCCGCGATCAACTACGACAAAATAATGACCGAACAAAACAGAGACGCAGAATTAGAAGAACTGCTGCACCCAGCATCAAAGAACGCGCTCAAACTACGCCCCATAATCAGACAGACCGGTAAACCACCCCTCTGGTGCGACGTGTCAACAGGCCTACGGAGGCCATACATCCCGGAATGCTGCAGAAAGAACGTATTTCAGCATTTCCACGGGGCGAGTCATCCCGGCATACAAGCAACAAGGGACCTCTTGAGGCAGCGAGTAATCTGGCCCGGACTCAACAAAGACGTCGGCAAGTGGACACGCGAGTGCATTCCATGCCAGACAAGCAAAATAATAAGGCACACCAAATGCCCGCCCGGGAAGATGCCGGTACCCAAGGAACGGTTCCAGACGATACACATCGATATCGTCGGACCACTACCCGTGTCACAAAACAAACGGTACCTGCTGACGTGCATTGACCGCTTCACCAGATGGTGCACCGCTACCCCAATGGCCGACTGTACGGCAGAAACAACAGCACGGGCATTCCTAAAAGACTGGGTAGCATCATTCGGCGCTCCAACAACAATCATCACGGACCAGGGCGTCCAGTTCGAGTCTAACTTATGGAAAAACTTGCTGACGGCGCTGGGCGCTGAGAGACAGCGAACGACAGCGTACCACCCGCAGAGCAACGGACTGGTGGAGAGGATGCACAGAAGATTGAAGGAGGCGTTAAAAGCTACGGTCACTGACGCAGACTGGGCAGACGCACTACCCCTCATACTGCTTAACATCCGAGCCACGCCACACACGGACGCAAACATCTCCCCCGCCGAAATGGTATACGGACAAACATTGCGCCTCGCAGGAGAGCTACCCGAGAAAGAAAAAGGAGACCGGCCCGCCAGAGAATTTCTACAATGCCTAAAAAAACGAGTGACAAACCTGCAGCCAATACTGCCACGACAACAGGGACCCCAAAAAGCCAATGTTCCGAGCGCTCTATACAAGGCGACCAACGTCTTCGTGAAACACGGGGGGCACAGAAGACCCTTACAGAAACCCTACGCAGGTCCCTTTCCCGTGCTCCAAAGGACACCAAACTACATCACCGTAGATATACAAGGCAAAAAAGCTAACATCGCGACGGAAAGGGTCAAAGCAGCGTACCTACCCACCATCGAGGATAAACCTCAACAACAGGCTAAGGCACCGAGAGCAACAAACTACGAAGTATACGAGGGAGTTCCGTTCCCTGGAACAGGCACAGCAATCCCTGAAACAGCAAAACAGGCAGTATTCACTAAATACGGCAGAGAAAGCAGACCACCAGTGAGGTACTAAGTGTTTAAAAAAAAAAAAAAAAAACAGGAGGGGGACACCTGTGGTGATCCCAGCGGCAAGCCGCGGACCTCCACAAGACCTGAGAAAAGCTGCCTCCAGACTACAACCGCATCCGTTCCAGAGCACCTCCGGACCCGAAGCGCCTAGTCAACCAAACACGGGACCTGAGAGAAGCCGCCTCGCGACTATGAGAAAAGGTGCCCGTAAGCTACAACGGCTTCCTGCCTCCAGCACCACAGGCCCACAAACTCGCGACCAATCAGGACTCACGCCCGGACTCAAGGCTTGCACTCGAGGCCTACATAAGGCGACCCCAACAAGGCTCGCACTCACTCAAGCCCTCGTCCTCGTTCAAGTCACATCTCCAGCACCAGCCTCGTGTTCCTGCATCTAGCTTCCGAGATCGACTTTGTCTCTCGCGTGCCTGCACCAAGCTCCGGAGACCGGCCCTGCCTATCGACGCCCCAAGGTGTTGCAAGGTCTTAAACCTAGTAGCGTCTTGACGCTTCAAGGTGTTTCAAAGCCTTAAAAAAGTCACGTTGCAACGCCCCGCGCCGGCGTCGTCGGCCAAGCCGCTCTACGACATCTCTCGCCCGCTCCGGCCGGCTAGCCTCGCCGCAGCTACTTACCAGCTACCACGGTGAACCGCGTGGCGGCTGGGCCCGAGCCAGCTGACTAGCCTCGTCTCGGCGCCCCGCTAGCACCAGCCGACCTGTTCGTAACAGTCGCACGACGTAGCACCAATCATCACGTCTCGCCGCTGCGTTCGTAAGTAGCGTCCTCGCGGACGTTACCAGCTATTGGTGCTTGTTTCATTCATTACGTAATTCTCGAATAGGATTGTATTTCAATCATCACGTATTAGTACTATTCTCGCATAGGATTGTGTCTCAATCATTGCGTCATTCCCGAATAGGATTGTGCTTCAATCATCACGTATTTGTGCTATTCTCGCATAGGATTGTGTTTCAATCATTACGTCATTCCCGAATAGGATTGTGCTTCAATCATCACGTATTTGTGCTATTCTCGCATAGGATTGTGTTTCAATCATTACGTCATTCCCGAATAGGATTGTGCTTCAATCATCACGTATTTGTGCCATTCTCGCATAGGATTGTGTTTCAATCATTACGTCATTCCCGAATAGGATTGTGCTTCAATCATCACGTATTTGTGCTATTCTCGCATAGGATTGTGTTTCAATCATTACGTCATTCCCGAATAGGATTGTGCTTCAATCATCACGTATTTGTGCTATTCTCGCATAGGATTGTGTTTCAATCATTACGTCATTCCCGAATTGGATTGTGCTTCAATCATCACGTATTTGTGCTATTCTCGCATAGGATCGTGTTTCAATCATTACGTCATTCCCGAATAGGATTGTGCTTCAATCATCACGTATTCGTGCTATTCTCGCATAGGATTGTGTTTCAATCATTACGTCATTCCCGAATAGGATTGTGCTTCAATCATCACGTATTTGTGCTATTCTCGCATAGGATTGTGTTTCAATTTATGTCATTCTCGAATAGGATTGTACTTCAATCCCCACATATTTGTACTATTCTCACATAGGATTGTGTTTCAATCATTACGTACGTCTCGAATAGCATTGTATTTCAACCATCACGTATTAGTGCTGTGTTCCAATCATTACGTAATTTACGAGTAACGAACAGTGCTCATAGTAGTCACCGAGGGCCCTGTGTAATGGTCCGTGTTCCGTGTACCTAACAGTCCCCAATATAATTACCGTGTTACCCCCGTGTTGTCCATATCCTGCCGAATACGGTTGTACCTCAGGCACTCGCTTCGGGCTATCCTATCACGAAAAAGATAGCTCAAAGTCTACCCGAAGCGTGTTGCAGCCTGGGGGAGAACACCACAGTATCGACAATTACATACTCAGTTGTGTTTTTCGCCTTTTTTGAAATTAGTTCCCTTTACGGGAAATTTAAATCTTCAGTCTCATGCTGAGTTATAAGTATAGTTATGAGTGACTCAAGTCACAACCGCCAACTGACAGCAGTTAGCTAGCTACTTTCAGAATACCTGGAAGACAAACTTGTATAATTAAATTCCATTAGCCAATTACTTAACGATTGTGTTACTGCTTGTGATATCAAGATAGAGCTTATGACCAGTTGGTCTTGAACACCGATTCTGGTTAAGGTGTTTCGGGCTGCATCTCGGGCGCCAGAGCTGCGGACTGGCCTTAGCACTAGACTCCTGCCATTGTTCGTCTTGTTAATGCACAGTACTGAGCAGTCTTGCACATGTGTATGGATAGGCTCGTTATCGTGCAAATTAATCGAAGTCTGTTGTTCCCTCACAGGACCCTGGACAACACATTTCCCCCCCCCCCCCATCCTCACTCACAAACATTTTAGAGTCAACGCTCTCACATCTTGATTGAAGCCACTCTGCATTAAGAGTAAGGAGATTACCTCCTCCTCGTATCCTTGCTTCCTCTTTCACTCCCCAATTTTTTATGCTGGAAGTCCTGCTTATCTGCAGCTAAGCCTCTGAACACTCCAGTTTAAGATATTAGTCGAGTGTCTTTAATTCCTACTGAGTTTTCCCAACCGGTAGCTTTTCCCATGCTCAACAAATGGCATGATCATAATCCTTAAATGCCGAGCCACTTAGTGTCGGAGCCTTCCACACTTAACACCATCCCAAACTTCACACTCAAGTACACGCTTCCCCAAGCCGACCTGGATGCGCACAGTCTGAAGTTTCTTCAATCGCCTCGGAGTCTTCCCGAGAATTCCTCACGAACCAAGAAATCAAGCCTCGCATTTCGTTCACCCTCTACCCCAATAAACGACCAGGTGAGCCCTATCTATTTTTCATTGCCCCAAGTGATGGTTGAATTGTGTTTTTTTTAAGATTACCTGTTTGATTATTTGACGCTTGAAAATACTGGGTCCGGACCCTACTCCTTCTGAGCAAGCGGCCATATCAATTCATTATCAGTGTCCTCAGTGACTCCGTGTGGTGAGGACGGGTGTGGCGCTCGCTCCGAAACAAAGTGCCTATTGTTGGAAAGAATGTACCTCTAACCTAAATGGGTACCCACTCTCGCCATGAGTATTCAAATGTGATTTAAATACCCCATTTATAAAAAATAATCAAACTAAGAGTAAAATATTCCCTCAAAAGTGTGAGAGTATTCAACCCTCGTTTACGCAACGACCGAACTCACTCAATCTTCAAGATGGCTAACAAACGACGCAGTACCAACAACAGCAGCAACAACAGCATCGAGTTTCAACCGAAGTTTGGTCAATACCCTGATGTGTCTAGCCTAACGAAAGATGGTAAGGAAGTGGTTTCTGTCCTCATAAAATACTTCGATTCAGCGATGACAAAATTTAATAATGATATTGTTCAAATGCAAAATGAAATAAGCCACCTTAAAACGCTATTTGAAACAAAAGAAGCGGAACACAAAAAAACTCTCGAAGAACAGAATACGAAAATAGATAGCTTAACCTCCCGCCTCGACCAGTTGGAAAAAAGTGATCAGCGCCGAGACGTTGAAGACAAAAAATGTACTCTCGTCATTTCTGGAAGGGAAATACCGCAATCTCACGCAGACGAAATCTGTAAGGATACAGTCTGCCAGCTACTGAAGGACAAGATCAACATTGACCTCTCCGACACTGACATTACGTCAGCTACAAGAATGGGGAAAAAACCGGTAACTGGGAACGTAGATCAAAGAAACATTACATTTGAACTAAAACATTATAACAAAAAACGTGAAATTCTCAACGCCTGCCGAGAAAAGAAACCACAGTTCTTCTTCATAAATGAATACCTCATACCTTCACGAGCTAACGTCATGTACATTCTGAGGATGGCCAAAAATAAATTCCCGGATAAAATTGGAATCCCAAGAACACAGGATGGAAACATCTTCATATTTAACCCCGGAAACCAAGATTCAAGACGCCGCGAGATCAACACGCCAGATGACCTCGAGCAATACCTGATGCAACAACTTAATAAGACATCGAAGCAGGTCATGGGTGACTAGACTAGGTGATCCTCTAAATTAGATGTGTCAGTTTCGTGTTAGTTTAACCTCAATTAGGTATCATGTCAGTTTAACCTCAACTTGGTATTAGTCTAACCTGAATCTATACAAATGTATAAGAGATGTGTTTGTAAACATTTATGACAGCTGTGTGTGAACTTTTGAAACAACGCTATCAGCAATTTTTCACCTCCCAATGTTACTGTGAATTTTTCTTTTTTACCACTAAAGTTATTATTACGCGTAAACCATATTAGCTGGTTATATCATTGTCGTTATAATCTTTAAAACTTATTACCTGTTGTATGTGAACTTGTAAAAACGCCTTCATGCGGCAATCTGTTTACACCAATGTTGTGATATTGAACTCCAATATTATTCGCTCATGGACTGAGTTTATGTGTACTCACGTAATCGCACTAGATTTTTTTTTATACTCTATTTTCTCGTACTTTATAAGCTAGTTTTTTAGACAGAAATATCCCTTAAAGCTTGACTCTGTATTTCGTTTTTAAGCTCTATGGTACCTACTTCTTACTGTTTACTAATTTTAAATGACTGATCACCCTGAGATATTCGAGGAAATCGACCCAGATCTCAATCATTTGAACAGAATATATCCAAACCTAAACGACTCTCAAGAGTGTAGGTATACTAATATATCAAACTTCAACGAAACTATACGAATAACTGACCGAGATTTCTCACTCCGGTGTTGGAACTGTAGGTCACTCTATCCAAAATTGGAAGAGATACAATGTACTATTACTGAACTTAAATATAACCTAGACGTGATTAGCTTCACCGAAAGCTGGCTAGATGACTCGACTAAAGACATGATTCGATTTGAAAATTATCATAGTTACCATTCGCTAAGAAAAAACCAGCGGGGCGGAGGCATCAGCACATATATATCTAACCACATAGACTCGAGAACCATAGCAAGTGCAACAATGAATCAGGATCATATAGAATCACTCTTCGTGGAACTGTCTAGAGATGGTAAACGCATTGTGCTTGGAACGGTGTATAGGCCTCCTACAGCCTGCCCTATATCATTCCTGAATGAGCTGAATCGTATTATTTCTCAGTTAAACAGGCCCTTATACAATGACATAATAATATGCGGTGACTTCAATTATGATCTACTGAAACATGAAAGCTATGAACCAATCTCTAATTTCCTAACAACCTTTCAGTCTCAATCCTTCCTTCCGATCATTACAAAGCCTACACGAATAACCTCAGAGTGTGCTACGCTGCTTGACAATATCTTTATTTCAGACCCAAGTGATTTGCTTGCTGGAATAATTACTTCTGACTTATCAGATCACTTCCCAGTTTTTCTTATTAAGAAAAATGTCTATATTGCTTGCACCAAGGCACGGTCTGAAACTTACTCATATCGTAAAATAAACGAATCAAATCTTGAAGAAATGCGCAAAGTTCTAGAAGAATCAATGCCTACATTGCACATCTCTCAACAAAATAATAATGCTAAGAGCATTGATGAAGCAGTAGTAAAGTTGACTGAAACTATAATGACCGCATACAATCAGTGTTGCCCAATCGTAACTCGTACAGATACCCCGAAAAATAAACAAAAGCCCTGGATTACTAGAGACATCGTAATAAATATAAAGAAACGTCAAGCGTACCTAGCCCTCCTTTGCGAAGGGCGAATATCTAGAGAAACATGTAACCGATTCAGAAACTATGTGACAAACCAGATAAGAACATCAAAAAAGAACTACTTTACGCTCAAGTTTACTCAATTCAAAACTGACGTTAAAAAGACTTGGCATCTCCTTAACTCTTGCTGTAAACCGAATAATGCCGATAAAAAGAAAATTGAATATGTCATTCAAGATAATGTGAAATACCATGAGAAAAAAGAAATTGCTAATCTCTTTAACAACTTCTTCGTAAACGTAGGGAAAACTATAGCTGATGGTATTCCAAGTGAACCTACTGATCACCTGGAATTTATGGATCATATTCGAGAACCCAACTCTTTTTTCTTTACGCCCACAAACTCCTCCGATGTAATTTCGTGCATAAACAACATGAAAAATAAATCGAGTGGGCTACAAACGTTTCCGACTAAAGTACTTGAAGTTATTGCTGACATTGTAGCCCCGCTGATATCAAATATTATTAACCAGTCTCTCTCACTAGGCACTTTCCCGAACTCCCTCAAAGTTGCTAGAGTAACCCCTATCTTTAAAAGTGGTGAAAAAATCTGTGTAAACAATTATCGACCTATCTCCGTACTACCAATTATTAGCAAAGTATTCGAAAAGATTGTGTATAAAAAAGTGTGCTCTTATTTTGAACATAAATCATTTCTTTACGATAAACAATACGGCTTTCGCTCTAAAAAATCAACAACACAGGCTATATTAAATCATTTACAATTCCTCTATTCTAATATAGATGAAGGAAAGCCTGTCTTCTCTGTATATCTTGACTTCCGAAAAGCATTCGATTGTGTGGACCATAAAATACTACTCTCGAAACTACACTGTTATGGCATTCGAGGGATTTCCCATGATTGGTTCAGATCATACCTAACAAATCGGAAGCAATACGTTGTCATTGACGACGCAAAATCAGACCCACAGACAATTAGCCATGGAGTTCCACAAGGATCTGTTCTTGGGCCTCTCCTGTTTCTGATTTTTATCAATGATATTGTAAAATCTACATCATTCTTCAAATTCATACTTTTTGCCGATGACAGTACGCTTTCTGCGGTCCTTCCGAACCAAAATCCCGCTATGATTGTGGAGAGTATAAATAATACACTTCATAAGGTTTCATCGTGGCTCAAAGCTAATAAAATAAGCCTTAATATTGATAAAACAAATTATAATACATTCTCATACAAGAAAGATGTATCTCTCCCATGCATTAAAATTGGCGAAGGTGAAATCGAAGAAACCAACTCATGTAAGTTTCTGGGCATCATAATAGATAAACATCTGACCTTCAAAGAGCACATCACTCATATTAGTTCTAAATTATCAAAATCCATCGGAATCCTAAATAAAGTTAAATATTTTCTGCCTGAAACAGCTTTACTAATGCTCTACCGAACGCTTATTTCTCCATACTTGCAATACGGAAAAGAAGCATGGCACGGAACTGATAAAAATAAAACTAACAAAATTCTTACTCTACAGAAAAGAGCTGTCAGAGCGGTAAAGAACCTAGAATATAATGCTCACACAAATGATTCTTTCAAAAATTTACAAATACTTAAGCTTTCGGATCTCTACAAAATCTCCATCTGTAGTTTCATTTTCAAAACATTAAGGAATGATGGCGACAATAGCCTTAGACAATTATTGACTGCGCAAACTGGTCATCACGACCATTTAACCCGAAATAGAAGTAAATTCATGCTTCCTTATTATTCGAAGGCCCGGTCGCAAAACAGTATCCTCTTCGTTGGAACCAAAACTTGGAACTCTATACCTGCGGAGATCCGTAAATGTAATTCGTACAAAGTATTCAAAAGACATCTTGAGTCTCACTTCCTATCAGAATACTAGTCGTGTAAGATCACCATGTCAAATCTTGCCTCCTACATGTAACTAATGATAATGTAATGATGTAACTTGCTTTGGGTAATCGTTTAAATCTGGTTATCTGCTCTTGAATCCTTTTATCGAACATACTGTTAAATATAGCCGATTTGACCTATATTGTAAAATACAGCATAAAATATCGAGTAAATTATCTCAATGATCAGTCTAATGCGAAACTAGGTTAAGTAAACTAGGTAAAACATTATTGTACACCTTAGAATAACGTGATGGTAGGATGCCCTAGAAGTCGTTGAACTTGTTCGGGCCCACAGGTAGCTATACTCAAATTAACCATTGTACTAGACTTAAGAATCATTCTACCTCTGTATCACCTGTGGTAAATAAATTGTTTAAATTGTTTAAATTGTTCAAATTCAATATTGATGCCTTCCCAGGCATTTGGTGACCTCAAATTATGACGGAACACCAAACTTTGTTCTACTCAAAATCAACCAAATTCCAAAGCTTACACTAGCAACCAAACTTAAAAGAACGATGGAAATATTTTTTTACCCTACTTAAGATGGAAGTCACACAGAAGTAACAATCCGTAATATAATAACTAGGTTCGCCCCAAACAATGGAAACAGCAAATGGCATTGATACAAGTACATTTGAGCCATTTGGTCTAGCTGCTCTTTTGGTAAACTTTTGGAGCCCAATCGTTGTCGTGATAGTGAACTGATGTCCAATCGTTGTCCTGAAAGTGAAATTTATAAACAGTTATAAATAGCGGAGACAGTCAATTCCCACAAACATAGCAGAAGCTACCAGGATAATTATTAAATTCGTGTGGCATAATAAAACAGTAAATCATGTGCTCGATATTAATCACAACTCACATTCACATACTGTTATTTATTTTTAAAAAGCCGGAATAAAAGAAATTCTTCCGTTTAATCCAATTTAAGCAAATTTGAACCCAAAATCCACGCCTAAAACTACAAGTTGACTCTATAATCGTTAAAGATATACTAAAACAAGATAAGAATTATAGTGCAGAACTAATGCAAGTTTAAACTTGTCAAAGCATGAAAATTTCTGTCCCAATCTGTGGGAGCGTGGGATTGAGAGTGCCAACGTGGTGCCATGAATCTTCCGAACTATTGCTATATATTTTTATTCAAGAAGGAATGTAAAAACTAAAATGAAACTTTTCATTCCATAAATAATTAAATGGTGATATAATAGGTGGAGAAGGGTCCATCATAAATAGAAGGTGGTGGGGAAAAACGGGGGTTATATTCGGATTCAAATGTCATTTTGGTGTCAAGGCCAATTTTCTATTGATCCTTTCGGATGTATGATTCATTTCATACTACGCTGTGAAACTCTTTAAAGTAAGACTAAAATTTGTGCAATTTGAAGTCATAGATACTCATTTTAGCTTCAATAGTCAAAATTCTAGGAACCGAAACTTGAAATAATATATCTTATTTTACGAGAATTCTTCATGTGACGACCTGTGAGAGCTTCCGTTTCTCCAATCTCGAATACTGGTTATTTGTTGATATATTCAAGCTGATTAGCAAAAAATTTGTTGTTCTTCACGGAAATTACTTTATGCAGAATACTTATCATATCTGACTTAGGATAATGCAGAAAAAATGTGACAAATTATCAAATACAAATTGAGCTCTTTTACGTTTGTTATGCATCAAATGGTTTCGGGAAAGTCACTTTTAAGAATGCTCCAGTAGTTGTGATATGTTTTTTTTTAGCTCAAGTATACGAAAATGTCAGAAAAAGGGGATATTTGCCGAATATGTGCATCGACATTAGCTAATGGATGCAATATTTTTGATGAAAGTGAAAATCAAGCATCTCTGGCCATATTAATTAATAAATATTTACCTATCACGGTGAGTAATTTTGACCGTTTTGAAGACGCTCATTTGACTGATGTCTGGCGTGTTTTGAACACGTCCCGGCAAATTAAGACAATTGTCTATAGAATAAATCTGAAAGTAAACATAGCTATAAAGTCACAGTTATTTTCTAACATAAGACCACAATACACCATGACAACGTTTCTTGTTATTAGTACGCAATAACGACATGTTGGATGGGATTCTTGAGAAGCTTACACCATTTTCTTATTTATAAATGTCATGTGATAATTAAATTGTCTCAAAATTAAATGATGTTTGCTTATTTTGAATTGTGAACTGTCGATCAATAAAATTTAGTTTTTTATGATCTAATTTCATAGAATGTATATCATGTGTAATTAATTTATCATAACACATGACATTTGAAAGATTATATATTTGGTGTATGCAGACATTGTGACCAGTTGGCCTCTGGATGTTTCAGTATTACAGCTTAGTCACTGAATGTTCTAATGCCTTTTTTTTAATTTGTTTGATAGTTAACTTTACTGATTTTTTTTTAAATTCATTTTCTGTGTCAGTGTTGCCTGATGAAAAACTATAATGTGGGTAATGTGCAAAAATATTTGCCTACACTCCTGTTATCTATATTGTGCTTGACTGTTTCTGACTAAAAGTATTTGCTTATTATTTTAGATAGTCCAATTGGGAAACTTTAGTTACACATAGAGATGATCTTAATGTAATACTCAATTCTAGTTCTAGTTTAATTCAATAAAATGTTTGGTTTAGCAAGAGTTACACCAATTTATGGCTTATCTAACGTACGCTTTGCACTTATTCAGACTGCATGAAATGGGATCTATATGCAGTTTAATGCTCTCACGGAAATTAAAAATTCCGTTCCTAAGAATCACTAAAGGAACACATTTGAAAATGTTTTATAGGAATGTCATTTCTGCGTGCTGATGCGTTATTTTTGAGTTATTCAACTTTGAAATTTTTGTCTTCCATAGCAGTTGCGTTGCGCTCTTGAGCCGTTAGAGTACGCTTGGGTACTATGTAATTTATTATTTGTCAATGCCGCGGAGGAGGAACCCTCTTCTAGGATGTTTTAGTGGTATATATGTAGCGTTGGTCATGGGTGTAATTTTAGAATTGAAGGGAACAAATTAAACGAAAGTTCCAAAATTTTTTAATATTTCGTGAAAAAAGTTCACTTTTTGCCAAATCTCTATTTAGCTTTGAAAACTTCAAAATCTGTTCATAAAGAATAGTTTATTTGATTAACTAAAAACCTTAGACATTATTGAAATATCAATAGTTGTTAGGTTATTGCTATTGGATAATTTATGAGGCTACCTAATAGCAAGCAAATGATTGTAAATTCCTCAAACGTTTCAATGATTAAATTCAGCTGAGGTTAGAAATAATATAAGCATGCTACAGAACTTAACATAGCAATTTTGAACCCATATCATTGATATTATTCCATTATTACCAAGTTTGCAGTAACAAATAACAAACCTGTTTAGGAAGCCTGTTTTTATAAAAAATGTTTTTAATCTCCTTGCACTTGGTTAAATTATTGTGCTTATCTAAATTAGTCTCAAAATTAAATCGCATAAAATGCAAACTAATATGACTTCAATATTTTTACCCTTCCTCCTGCAATAGTAATCAATCATTTGAGTCTATGATCTTCACCATGATGTTCTGGAAAATACAAACATCTTAGAACAAAGTGAGACCAGCACAGCACTGATTATGCATGAATATATGCTGTCTCTGACTACTCGGCACTCGTGCTTTTCCTGCACTGCCCAACTTTGTCTTTTTCGGGAATCCGGACGAATCGTTCAAAAGTTTTCAGCTTTCACTCATTGTTGGGTGAAGCTCAGTAAAACAAAAATATTTGTATTTATTCCGAAAAAATTGATATTATGTTATTGAAATATAAGCTGTTTATTACAAGAGCTTTTTGAGTCAGAGAAAACAGAAATTAACTTTTGTGTTAACCCCAACTCTTGTGCATAGTTAATCTTATCACAGCAAAATAAAACTATGGAGAGAGTATGGAAAAAATGATATCTCTAGAATTCAGTTCTCACGATGAAGCGCTGTTTTGATGTAACTCAAACTACTACGACTGACAATGATTAGTTAGTAGCATGCACTCCAAACAGGCCCTTTACGCAATAAAATTTCATTCAAATCCTGTTAAAATATTTTACGTGAATTGAAAGGACTAGCAAGCAAAACCTCATCTGTACTGTGTAAGAGACCGGTAAAATAAACAGTTTTTAAGACTTATTTTCTCTACAGTCCTCAGAATGTTTGAACATACACCGGCATGTGTATTTACTTGTTTACTGCCAAACTTTAAACTAGTTACACACCTGCTGCACATTTTGCAGAATATCCCTTTAAATCATCAGGTATTTATGAACAAAAAAAGTACAAAACTATAATTGGCGAACTCATCAAATCAGAATAATAGTGAGTAGGGACGCTCCAGCACATCCATACCCTTCAACAGCTTACTGACACGATTCAATAATTAGCACCAGCTGAATGAATAATGACTATAGATGGGTTGGTCACTTGAATGTCAAAGCACTGGCTGCAATTGCAAATGGAACACTCAATGTCTCTTCATATGGCAAAACAGGTTTTTTAGTCATTAATTGCATCATTTTCAATTTTTCTTCTCTGGTCTTGAACAAAAACAAAAAACAGCAATGTAGGGAAATAATTTGTACAACTTTTCAAATTGAATTTAGAAATTTTCTATTATCGTAACTTACAAATATCATGTAAGGAAATGTATCAACTAGCTTTTATTACCACAAGTATGTCATATTAAATATTATGTTTCCCTATCATTTTAATTCCTAATTTTACGATATATAAAATCTTATGAGATCAATTAAGGACGTTTTATATTAGGAAAGTTTTGAAACCCAATATGATGTAATGCATCTCACAAATAAAATTTTTGGAAAATAAATAGGTTTTCTTTCTTTTTTTCTTTCTTATCCCATCTAACTTTATCGAGAAATATTGGTAAAAACTTTGGTAGAGTAATTTTATCGGATATTAAATTACTACTAAATCCACAATGAATTACATATATCAATGTTGAAATTATCTGTGGGATGAATTTTATTGATTTGTATAGATGTTCTCTTTGTGAACTTCATACTCAAAAAACCGTTTGATGCGTTTTATTTGCAAACATGAACAAAGAAAGAAAATCATTCCCAAATACCTCTTAAAAAACCGTTTGATGCGTTTTATTTGCAAACATGAACAAAGAAAGAAAATCATTCCCAAATACCTCTTCAAGACACCCACTGCCATTTCGAATGTTACGCTTTGCTCGATTACATTACATTTTTTGGACTAATGGATTACGTTTTTTAGCACTAATGCCTAATATTTATTTTCAAGTCACCAAATAGGTTGGCAGAAATTAGTTTTCTTTAACTTCATTACACCATCATTATAAACAAAATACGTACAGCGTATTTTAACACAAACCAAAATAATACACGAATATTTACTTCCTCTATAGGAAAAACAGAATTTACGATATAACTATTTCACATCATGTTTTACACTCTACATGCATACAGCCTGCCAGGTAGTTGCGGCGCGGGAGTAACTTTCCGGAGCCACTCTTCTCCTAAGTTCATTTTTTTGTGGAACGAGTTGAATTTGTGCCTAAAATGAGACCGAAAAGCGATTCATTCTCGTAGGAATAACACTAATTTATTTTTACATGTCTCGTTCAAAGGGAACAATAATGAATAACTAATACTTTGAAGGGTTTTTCGACCAAAAAAAATACCTTGTCGTAAAGCTGAAAGTTTTCTCTTTCTAATGAAGTAATGTGAGGGCCATTTAAAACAAGATAAACTGATAAAGGGTATAAAATTATCTTTTAATATAAAGACTGATGTTCAGCTGGAACTTGCGTTCTTTCAGCTGCAGCCAGCAGCCTTGCTGCAATGCACTCCGACAGCACTCGCTCTTCAGTACTCGAACTCTAGTAGCCTGAGGAGAGTTGCCACACTTCTGTCTTTCTATTCAGCCTATGTTCATTCTCCCTCCTGAAAAGATGCACATATTAACTAATAATTATTTTGATTAGTTGTATGGTGGAACTTTTTAGAAACTAATTTTAGATAGATTTCAAGGTACTTCGAAATTGTTCAACAAAATAGTTCACAAAATTTTGCCTGGCTGCTACATTTAGTTCCAATTTGCTATTGTGTCCAGGCATAAGAAAGTTCCTTGAAATTCTTCCCTGCGTTGGTCAGTAATCGAGTTTCCACTTTTCGGTGCCTAGAAATAGGTAATTAGATCTAAATAAATAATTTCTTTTCTATGCACTTTCCGTCTCAAATGAGTATTTAACGAGTTATGGCGGTACGTTTAGTTTTGTCTCTGATGATGAATGCACTCGAATAAACAGGTACTCATAAATTTTTGAAATTTTCTTGCTTGAATCATGGTAATAAAATCTAAATAAACAACTTTTCATCTATACATTTTTTTTGTCAAATGAGTATTTAACAAGGTATAGCGGTAGGTTTGGTCTTTGATGACGATCGGGCTGGAAGCGAGACGGCATTGCAGTGTTGCCGTCCAACGTGCTGCTTGAATTACTGGTCAATGTTCGGCGTGATGCAATCAAAGGAAATGGGAATTTTATTCCAAAGAATCACTTGAGGAACCCATTTAAGAACGTTTTACATGAATGATATTCTGCTCTCTGATGCGTTATTTTAGAATTATTCGACTTTGAAATTGGCTTCCGCGTGCCAAAGGAAGCAAGCGCGCCATCCAGAATTTCATTAATAACGGAGGTTAACCCCCTATTACAAACGTAAAGAGGTTGGGTCGTGAGGGGTAGCCACAGTTCTTGTAGTGAAAATTATAAATAAAGGTTGAAAGCAACCCATAAAGGTCACAAGCAATTGTGTTTACATCTGCTCCATGATAGCGGCGGCCGTACCAAGTAGCGTCATCTGTGAGCTGACTGTAAAGGTGACGACGTAATAATGACGACTAAAAAAAACGTCAAAAGCACCAAATACGAGAAATTGTACGTTAACTTTTTTGTGTTATTAACTGATAACAATATTTCTTATTATTTTATTAACAATTTCTATCATTCTTTCATTTCTACGAAGTTCTGGCAAAAACTTTAACACCTCGTGATCCAAACTTTGTTTTTCCTGACCCAACATGTTCGTACTTTATGTTCCACATTTTGCGCGGGAAAGCGATTTTACGTATAACTTCAAAGCTCAATAATTCAAAAAAACGCATCAGAGAGCAGAATGTCATTTGTGTAAAACGTTATTAAATGGGTTCCTTTAGTGATTCTTGGGAATAAAATTTCATTTCCTTTGATTACATCACGCTGGACATTGACCGAATTACTTCCCGCTTCAAACACTGGAGTTGCGGTCAGTAATTTACTGCTATAACTTGTAAAATATTCATTTACGACGGAAAGTGCATAGAAGAAAGCTTCTTTCTTTTGATCTAATTAACTACGATTAGACACCGAAAAGTGGAAAATCGATTACTGACCAACGCTACACATTTACCACAGTTAATAACACAATAAAGGTTATCATCCTAAAATATTACATTTCAAAAATATTATGATATTAAATCTACAATATTTACTCCTACGGATTTGCTAATATTCTACGATGGCCGCCATATTGAAACTGATGTCAACTGCATATCGTTTTAAGTCTTCACCATTCCAGTCACGCTTATATTTTTGGCTGATAAACTTCATTGTGTTATTTATTGAAGCATCCTAAAAGTGGGTTCAGGCTCCACGGGGTTGGCTAATAATAAGTTACGCCATATATTGCAAAAACAATAACTTTTTCCTGCTCTGCGCACTTGCGGCATTGCTGGAACACACTCCGCTTTTGCGCAGGAAAGCCATTTCATGAGCGCCATTCCTATAACTTCAAACTTGAATAACTCAAAAAGAACGCGTCAGCAAGCAAAATGTCATTCATATAAAACATTTTTAAATGTGTTTCTTTAGTGATTCTTTGGAACGGAATTTTTAATATCCGTGAGCGCATTAAACTTGATATTGACCTTATTGTATTCCAAATAAGAAAAAATTTATTTGAAATGAAAACATGATTTGGTTCAACATTTTTATCAATAATGAGATATTGAAGTATGTAATTTTTGTATTATATTATCTTTAATGATCTTGATTGGTTACTGAATAGCAGGGGATCCAAGGACATCAAAAATTTTCACAATTGAGCTCAAATTTTTATTCACAAGCATATCCAGAGGGCAAAATCAAAATACAAGTGTGCATCCCAATTTTCTAAAATTTTTTTATATTTATTGTAATTGAAAACTAAAATATTATGTCCTTTGCAAAAAATTGTTCGTTAGAAATTTTTGAATGTTTGAGACTTTTGTACTGAGTCTGGGTTCTTTGGTTTTAAAATACTGCTTACAAACCTCATGTTAGTAGTACTGATAGTTTTTGTAGCACCATTGATTTTGGTCTTTTTCATTATTGGAATATTATACAAATTCAATTATATTAATGAGAATAAATGGAAATAACAATTCCTCATTAATTTGCATTAATAAGGAAACCAGGTTCTCGGTACGGAGGAATTGGCATACCTCTAACAAATCATAAAATACACGAAAAATACAAGAACACATAAGAACAAAAAGGGGTACTAAACTAGGACAGTACACACCGATGTGCAGGGAAACCACTTACAAAAGCGCGCTTTTTCTGTGCGCAATCTATGTCTGTGGGAGACGTTGCTTCCAGCATTGGGTAGATTATACGCCAGATAAATTTTACATAATTTTATGTTTACCGCGGCAGGTCATACGACACGAGAAAAAGAAACTTACATACAATGAACATGTCATCAGAAACAGTGCAACTTACAAAATGCCTCAAAACTCTAACCTTTACAACACTCCAACTCAACAATTGGAATTGAGTAACTGTACGCACCGAATAACTTCTATGACAAATGCTATCCTGGTAAATTTGGCTGGCCAGCCTATCCCTTTACGTTAGCTACACATCCAAAAAAAATAGAATGAGACGCATTTATTGGGCTCTTCCAACCGTGCAAGGCTCGGTCATTCTTCAAGTCACAGGCACATTTGCACAATCACTTCTTCAGTTCAGATCCCTTGGTTATGCACTGATCAGAAAATGTCTATTGACGTAGGTGTTCACAGCTTCACGTAAGTTCCCTCATGTAGAAGTATAACAAGGCGATGAAACCTCCCACTCCTGCTCGACAAATATTTACAACCTATTACTTATAATTGTATAGATTTTACTTCCTCAAATATTTCAATTTTCCACTTCAATGAATGACGTTAAATTTCTTATTACATATATCTCAAAATGACGTATTTCCTTCAAAGAAAACTGCCGCTCTTCTGAGTTGAACTGATTCTCACCCTCCCGGCAATGTTGACATTTAATGCTCCATCAAAATGACTACCACGATTTGGTTGGGTTGTAATTCATCCTTCTGCAAAAAAATCGGAGAATGTTTACTCCATTGAAAAAAAAAAAATTTTTTTTTATACGTTCAACTTCCTACATTTGCTAGATATCTTTTGACGCACACTATATCCAAGTATTTCAAAATGAAATATTTCAGTACTACACTTGGTTACACGCACTTCTTTCTCCGCCCGTTTTCCGCGTAAAACTGACAATTCTATCTGCTCTACCTAAATGTTAGAGAAGGAGTTCCTCTTACGTGAGCTAGACTAACTCCACCCTCTCTCAAGGCCTATGACTGCCCCATGAGCATCAAGTTTTGGGTGGCTAGTTCTCAGGGTCCCCAAGTTTAAGTGCCGAGCCGTACGTTAATGTCACCCCTTGCTGTGAGTGTTTATTACCCTCTACCCAGCAATGCAGGCTTTCTTATCCAGACCTCTCTCGAAAATCCTTCCTAATAAAAGCATGTTTCTCATGCCTTCGTTCGACCGAGGCCTCTCAAGTTCCTTGGGTAGAAATTCTTGCTGACCATACGACCGTTTCGACTAATTATTTTCCCTTTGGCGTTCAGCCGAGCCTCTCCAAACACCGCTTACATAACCACAACACACACTTTACACAAGCAGCCACACACAAAATGTTTAAGCGATCCTTCTGCACTTGTTTCTGTGCGCCCGGCGGACCCTTTGCGAAAATCCGGTGAAAAAACCAAGACCCATACGCGCACCGATTCGAAGAAGGATGAACACCACTTACCCTAGGGGCCGCGCTGGCGTTCACCGAAGGAGTGTTTACCCCTCACGTGTCAGCAAATTATAGGGTAGCCCCTCGAACGCGTCGTTGCAGTGCCTTCAAATTTGGCAGGCACATAAAAGTCCCTCTCAACACGAACCTAAGCTTTTTTCTTTTAGATCGGGCGAGAACTTTTCCTTTAATGGCGGTTCAAAGGTCGAAAATCGACAAAAATGGCACATTTTCAAACTGCTGCCAAACACCCATAGAATGCCTCTAGGCGGCTCTAATTTCAGCATGTGGTAGACGAAACAATGGAGTGTTCGCCAACGTTGCCATTTTGCGATCCGTTCATAAAAAGTATCCCTCTTTGCCCCTCAAAGTTGACCAAAAATTTTTAGGGTATTTTTGACAAAATTTGGAAATTGTTTTTGAGAAAACCACGCATTTTTGCGCATTAAAACTTTGATAGCCGATAGATTTCCAAAAGTTCTACGCCTCATAAAATCAACGGCTCTTGAAACCATCAAGTTTCCACACAACTTTGGGTCAAAGTTTTCCTAAAAATTTTTGGACAATTTTGGTGAGGCGGGAGTTTTGTCCTGAGTTCGACGGCAATACCTGTGGCTCTCAAACCTTGGGGACTCGTTTAAAAAGCTTCGTAGTACTCAAAAGGAAAATTATAGAGTGTTTGCTTGGAAAGTTTAACATTTGTGCAACTTTAAAGTTGAAGTAAAAAAAAGCGTTTTTTCAACACTCATTTTTGGCTGCCAGTTGTGACGGTGTTTGATGGAGTTGGGACTTCAAAATTTGATACGTCCTAGTTTTAATCTTTTTCTCAAAGTTATCAAGTTTAGAGATCACGATGAGCGATGGTTTTCTCAGAAAATAGTCACAAACGAAACATAGAAAATTAAAAAAAAACGCCCAAACCATTTTTGATGAAAATTGGTGCGACCCACGGAAAACTTCATTTAGCACTTTTTGATCGTTTTGTCGTCGTACATACCATAAGTGTTTTGCTGTTCAAATTTCGGCTTCGTTTGAGCGTGAGAGATTATTTTCACTTTTCCAGGCCATTTTAGACTTTCCTTTGCCCCTGAAGCCCACTTCCTCACCTTCGAGGGAGCTGAAAATCACTTGAAAGATGCGTCTTGAGGAGATCTTTCGATTGATACTCGTGTCTCAAAGTTGTAGGCCTTCAACTTTGTGTTTAAATTTGAAAAAACATCAAACCTTAGGGAGGAATCGCGAAAATTGGCAAATCTAGCGCAAAAATTGGATACCAATCCGCCTCGTGTTGAAATCTCCAAAATGTGAATTTTTTTTAATGGCTAAATTTATGGGCTGAAATGAAACTTTATTGAGTTTAAAGGTTTTATATGGATGCTCATTTTCATAAACTTAGTGCTGTGATGTTTTCGATTGGGAAACAATATATTTAAATGAATTGTTAAAGTTCAAAGTTTTTCCTGACTTTTGTCCATTCTAGGCGGTTTTGCGTATTTTTAAGAGTTTTACTGTGATGTTAGAGTTGAAATAAATTTATTAGGACTCACAAGTCAACTCTCTAAGTGGCTTATTTCACCTTGAAATTCTTATAATTTTTTTATATGACGCGTAATTCATGAATTTAGAGTGTTCATATTCGTTTCACAGGAAATTTTATAGAGAACAAATGTGTTTAAAATAGGCGATTTACCTTATGGTATGAATATTTCACTTCCAACATGTCATGGTATGGAAAAAAAAATTTTGGTTCCGCGATCAATTTTTCTCGAAGTCCAGAAAATTTTTACGCATGTCGACTTCCATTTGCATTACCTCATTGAGGTTCAGAATTTGAGGCTCAAATCTTCTGCTGCTTGTAGAAGTTGTAATGTGAAAGATGTTACAACTACAAAGATGTTACAACTAATGTTGAAGTGTCCGCATCACCGTAATAAGTAAGTTAAGGACCTCATATATAACTGATTTTTTTAATGGATTTGTTAACCCTAAAAAAAATTGTCTTTCTAATTAATAGAAAATTATTTAAATGGGATACTTGTTGATTATATGTCATTGCTAAGAGAATACATGCTTCTGTGACACTGCAGTCATTTCGGACAGTGACGTGTTACATGAGGTTTTCATGAAATAGATACAAAAACATGACATAAGTTCTTAAAAGTGGAAAGTGTCACCTTTCTTTAATGAAACGAAATTTGAAAATAAGTTTTTAATATTGTCTAATGAAGATTAACATGATACGAAGATTGAAAAGGATTCCAACTCGCTAAATTTCGTTATAGAAACAGAAATTATTGATTTCCCATAATTTTAACTTTCAAGTGTAATAATGGCTGTTCGATGGTGTAATTGCTCCTCAAAGACGCGGCCTGCCGTGTGTCCTTTATGACTTGGATAACAAGCAAGATGGATACAAAATAGTTATTATTTGTTTATATAACTCCTATCTATTAATGTATAAGTCATTTATGTATGTCAAGCTTCGTTACTTGAATGTTTGCCTTAAATACTTAGATATTGAGTGAGGTAGGAACAGCATTTTTCACTTGAGTTACCCCTCGAAGCCGTGCTTAATGAGGAGGTATGTTCAGTAATTTTGAGACACTGTAGAACTTTGGGTAGTGATTTGAATAACATAACGAAAGCTTTGTTGAAGGTTCCATTTGTCGGTGAGTTTTTGAGAAATATTTGTGGTATTAAATGGAAATATTATCGGCTTATGAGGCAGAAATACCTCTTTATGAGAATTCAAGAGATGAAATAACTCGCATTTTAACATAGAAAATGGTGCTAAGTTGTTTAGGCGGTGTAAACCAGTGAAGCTATTGAATATGATTGAAGGATCGATTTTATGCTTTTCGGGAGGTAAATTGAACATTTAGGGGTTGAAATCACGAACATGAATTCATTTAGAAATTATAGAAATGGCTCATTTCACTTATTTCGATGCCGAAATTTGAATGAATCTGTAATGAGAACTCACTTTATGTATGTCAAGCTTCGTTTTTGCTTCAATGTTTGCTTTAAAGATGTAAATATTGAGTATATGCATAACAGGATTTCTTACTTGAGTTACCCCTCAAAGCTCTCCTTTGAGCAGTGCAGGTTTTCAGTTATTTTGAGATACACAATGTGTCTTCTTGGATCGAAAACTTGATTTTGATGTGCGATAAATCACTCATTTAACTTAGATCATGGTTGCAGTTTGTACGAAGCGTGCGGCCTGATGTAGGGAGGCGATAGCAGTTTTTAGGTGTGGAGAAAGTGAGATTGAGTTATATTGCTAGGTAATGGGTTTGTTTTCGTTGTAAATGATGATGCATTGGTGAATTCAGTTATCAATTGAGTGTAGTTTGAATTATGCATATCATTTTTTGTGCATTGCAGGTAGATGTTCGAAATTTTGATACAATGTACATATGTATGTCTGTTTATGCTGACATTTTGAGAACGGACCTATAGATATTTTGGGGTGAATGAGTAAATTTCGAAAATTCTATGCATGTTTCAATGAACGATGAAGGGTACTTTGAAATGTGCTAGAGAATTCATTTTGGGCTCATATAAAGCCAAATCAAAAGCAGGGTGTTAATGTGGTTGATTATATGTTGTTTATTCATAATTGTTTGATATATGGGGGAAATGAGTTGTGTTAAATGTTTTTGTCCGTTATTTCGTCAGTGGAACGTGTTGTGAACAATTTTTGGGGCAAGTTGGGACATTTCGACTCGTGCAATGACCAAGCGTGTTGATAATTTAGGAAGAGTTTGAGAAAAGTTGAGGGATATTAAAATGCCATTTCCAATGCAAAATCGCAAGGAAGACAAGAACCGCTGGAGATAATACTTTCATAACCATACAGACTGATGCATTGAAGCCCGTCAGTGAACTGTACGGGGTAACTACACTGAAAATGGGTAGGAATGAGACAGAAATGGCATTTTTCAGAGTTTCAAAATGATTCGAAGGTGAATGCAGTGCCCTTCGAGTATGACTAATATAAGAGCTGCAATTTTGCCGCTCAACGAGGTGCGTAGCACTCGTTGAGCGGCTCGAGAAGCCAGATTTAATGTTTTCAAGCCTTGAATTTGATCGCGCGACGGCGCGTTCCCTCATTGTGAACCCAATGAAGATGAACAGGTGTCGATGTTGTTTTATTAAACGAGAATTATCTTTCGTTTTGATGTGGCATTGCGATGGCATTTTGATTTTGTGATGATTTTTATGTTATTGAGAATGAATGATTGTTTTGTTGTACACTGGAGCAGGATTGGATGATTTAAGGGCTCTGCATGAATAAGTGAGACGCCATCTGATGTATGTAAATGTAACGCTCATTCGCATCATTTATTCGTTGAAAGAAAGATATACAGTATTGGGTTTTGAGGTTCATTTCAGAAATTATTGATAGTAATTGGATGTGTCAAGAAGTTGGTGAATATTTTGCGTTTTTTGTGGAATATTTGAAATGAATTTTCAGAACGAAAGGATATTGCTCCCATACGAAAGCGAGTTATCAATTTTGAAATGAGAAGTGGCTATTTTTGTGGGTTTCGGGAAGACTAATTTTCGTGCGTCTGGCTTTGAGGGAATTTTGAATAGCTTTGGTAGAATTTCATTATTTTTTGAACCGCATGTATAAGTCAAATTTGGAATGAGGCTCATGTAATTTAAATTAGTTATAGGTAACATGTAATGTGTTCTGGTGGGATGAACGAACATATTGATAGTCTTGTAAGCATTTTTGACCTTAGGGGAATTCGTGATTTAACATTAAAATTTCATTCTCCCAGGATTCTGTATATAATATTGTTAAGAAAGTTTCAGTCGCGCTTCATATAAGGGATTTATGTAATTTTAAGTTTTGATTTAGGTGAAGCTATATAATTTTGAGTAGGAAAGGTTAAATGACTTTGTGTAAATTGCTGAGAAACAAGGGATTGACGGTAAGTTAAATGGAATACAATAAGAGTGGTGAAAAATTAAAGCAAAAAATTGGATACATGAGGTTATAAAGTCAGGTGGGGATAAAATTGGTTATGTTAGGTTTGATTAGACTAGGTTGGGTTAGATTACTTTAGGTTGGGTTGAGTTGGTTATATTAGTTTAAGTTTGGTTCGGAAGTGATTGGTCAAGTTATTGGTTGAAGTGTGATTGGTGTAGTCATTTTAGAAGAGTAGATCTGATTGATTTGTTGAGGTTGTGTTACTCATGAAAAATGTTAGTTACCCCTCAAAGCTCTGCTCCGGCAGCGCATATCTTCAGTTATTCGGATATACACCATGAAAGTTCTCCGGCAGTACAGTTAATTTTCAATTTCAGTGTGAAAGTGATGTCTCTTAGATACGTGTCGAAATTTGAGAGATCACCGTCTGTGGAATGGTTTTTGAACTGTAAACATGGGCATAGGTTACGTTTTTATTTGGTAATGGTGTCGGAGAATCAATTGATTTCTGTGTTTGAAAGGTAAACATAGAGCCTAAAATGAAATACATTGTACACATCGGTTTGTGATTTAAGATGATGGTGTATGTGATTGTGTTGGCTAATTGTGGTTATTTTTACAAGTGTGCGCGACATCTGTATGTGTATAGGTGTGTCTGTGGGTGTGGGAGTGTGTGTAAGAGTGTGAAGGTTTGGGGTGTTGATGTGTGTGTGTGGGTGTGTGGTCCGCCCCGGTCTATGCTGGTTGGAATAGCCCTACAAAGAAAGCACAATCTCTGAAATATTACAAAAAGTCCTACAATAAAGAATTCAACATATTTAATTATTTCCTAAAAATTTGAATATTTTGTGGTGGTTTCGTCTAGCTGTAAGCGCTCACCACTACACAAGCACAAAGGCGCCACCCTACTGCCGCGAAGCGCTCTCACTGAACGACCAATCAGCGCTCGAGGCTGGCGCTGGGGTGCCGGACTGAGCCTCTACAAGCCGCCCGCACCGAGCAGCCAGGCAACACCTCAGAACACTCACGTATGCTTAGCTCAGCCTCAACTGCTTCAAAAGCGCCACCCCGAGCCGGCTAACCAGAGGCTAGCTCGGTTCAGTGCAACTGCTACCAGCCCTATATAAAGAGCTGCGCGCTAAGCGCAGTTCAGTTCGCACAGTTCGCAGAGCTCACCCAGTCGACTCGCAGAAACCCTGATGTTTACGCAAGTCTTCTTCCTGCTAGCCTCCTCACTGCAACGGCTCACACAAGTCTTCCAACGAGCCTCTTCACAGCATCCGCTCACACAAGACTTCTCCCTGCAACTCTCCTTGCAGCGACTCTGACATTCACTAGTCTCGGCTGCTCATCAAGCAGTAGCCTCACGGCATCCATCGCCACCTCGACGGCACGCACGACGCGACTTACCGACAACCGTCGGTCCTCCAAGTCGTCCTTGTATACTATACTACCGCCTGTAATCATTTACCTCATGCGCCATACTGTGGGCGATCTTCTCAATAATACGGCCTTTATTCCAGTTGTGTATTCCTTATCCTGTTGGGTTCGTTTGCACCTCAGGCACTCACTTTGGGCATAGATATACAAAGATATTTACATAGTCTGCCCGGAGTGTAAAGCAGCCTGAGGGAGAACACCACAATTTCCTAACATTATGCCTCAAATGTTGCTGATAAAATATAAATTATTTTAAAAACTTATTACCATAATTTTTTAAATATTCTTGGCAGAACCAGAGCATATTAACAGTTCAGGAAAGATTATTAGGTTTCCTAGTGATTTTGATAACTTCCACACTGGTAAATTTCGGAAACCACTTTTTACTCCATCATGTTTGGCAGAAATTGCACTAAGTCAATAATTTCATGAAAAGCCATTGTTGTATTCCACTTTTTCTCGTCGGCAATTCGTCGTGAGGCATTTCTTTTCAGTCGTAATTTATCGTCGTTTCCTTCAGTTGATATCATTTCTTTTGGTAGTCGTCGTGACAGAAGGCCACACTCTTTTATTTTTATTTAATAAATCATAATTAGATCAAAACTTTTCAATGTCATCAGTTTCAATTAAGTAGATTATTGGTAGCAAATGTTATGATTTAATTTGGTAGCGTATGTTATTAACAGAACGTGATTATTAACCTCTCTCTCTCTCTCTCTCTCAATAAACCGGAAATAAAACTATAAGAGTAAACAATTATTTAATATTCCTATCGCGTTACAAATTCAATGACATGGGAATCGTTGCGCTTCTAAATTTACATTACAAGAAATATTACGTTTATAAAGAGTGAATTATAGCGCGGTTATTTTACGTTACAGGAGATATTACTGATATTTGTTGAAGACATTCATCTAGTTAAATTAAGCCTACGCACAGAGAACTTGAAATTGGGGATGCTTATGGAAATAAGTATTGAATGAGACTCATCTTAATTGTTGATTCCGAGATGGTGTTGCTACGTGTTATGCGGACAGCCATTTGAGTTACGTTACTTTAGAAATTATTAGTAGTTCACTTTCACACTTGGTAAGATACAACAAAGTCAGGAAACAGGAAACCCCTAAGGGCTGCCCGAAGGCAAGGAACGAATCCCAGCTCCTTTCTCTTTGGCTGCCGCGTACGAACTGAATGGCTTACGCTCGGTAGCTGTGCGGCTGTGCCCTTCCCAGCAGGGTTTGCATAGCACGATAACGTAAAATCTTTAAGATGGATTGATACATAATTGAGCATTATAAATAACTCTATCGTATTCAATTGTTTCGCAATATGAAATATCAATTTATGATAATTGTATTAATGATCTAAGAAACGTTGGCTACTGAACAATACAGACATTATTTAGAGTAAAACCTTCTAGTATCGATGTCTTGCAATCCCTCGTCGGTCGGTTGACACTCTTCTTTCGTGTCCTCTTCGAAGATGGGATGAAGCGGGTAGATGGAGAGATGATAACCGTCAGTGACTCACGACATTTCTCTGGCTGCTTTGGATCCATTCGAATAGTGGAGGGTCCTCCTTCGAATGATTATTTTTTTTTATATGTGTCGTGGGTAGAATCACAACACCATAAAAGAAAGTAAAACAAATTTAGAGGAATCAAAAGCTGTAATGAAATTACACAATCATAATAAAAATTAAAAAAAACATACAGATTTAAGTTCATCCATGACTTTCAATCATTACAGGCAGACTGATACACAGTAGGAAACCAGAGTATGAAATCTAAATTTTATACCTACAGTGGTACCTCGAGTAATGAATGCTTTCCTTCATGGATTTTGGGTTTCAAATTCAAATTTCCCTCCTAGGTGCCCATTTTTTGTGGCCAAGTCCTAATGTCACCCTTTGTGATCAAATTTTTCTTGGGAAACCTTAAGGAGGATGTCCCCCTTATGGACCTTTTTTCTATTATTGAACCTAGAGCAATAAAATTTGGTATACTGATAGGAAATGTATTTTGGAGTCGTTCTTCTACTATAGAAACATGCAATTTTCTTTAAAGAAAACGGGATATTCATAGAAAACAAAGTTTTTTTGAGGGGGGGGGGGTTGGTTTCAAAAGTCAACCCCTTCTACAGTTTTCAAGCCACAGTGATGATTTTGGTATCATTGGATGCGGAATATTGTGTAAATTATGGGGTGTAAACAAGCAATCTCTAAATTCATAATGAAATATTAAAAAAATTTTTGAAGTGCCATTTCTTTTTTGGTAACTTTTGATCGTTAACAATTTCTAAGAAGCCCTTCACATCCCATAATCTACACGCATTTCCTCTTCCAATGATACAAAATTCATTACTGTAGCTTGAAAACTGTAGGAGAAGTTAACTAGGCAAAATAGGTTGTAGGAGAGCTGAGGCAAGCATTGTAGAAGCCTCGGCCCGTTGGGTCACCTGCTGGAGTGGTGCGGGTTCCTCAGTTGTTGGTCACTCTGAGGTCATCAATTGTAAGGCTAGGTGTTGGCCCCGTGTTGCTGCTTTGGCCATTGAGTTCTGTTATGCGGCGAGTGAAGCAGCGGCCTTACTTATACTCCTCATGCGTTTGGTATCGGTGCTACGCAATGGAGGAGTTGGAACTTTTTATTGAATAAATTTACATTGAAACATTTTAGGATTACTGAACATAAAAGGATTACAACTTTTTAACTTTAATTTAAAAAATCTCAAGTTCGATTTAAAAAATCAAGTTCACACCTTGCAAGCCCAAACAGAACTCAAGTTTAATTTAAAAAAGGTCAAGTTCAATTTAAAAAAGCTCAAGTTTAATTTAAAAAAGCGCAAGATTAATTTAAAAAAGCTCAAGTTTAATTTAAAAAATCTCAAGTTTAATTTAAAAAAGATCAAATTTAACTTAAAAAAGATCAAGTTTAATTTAAAAAAGATTTTGTTTAATTTAAAAAGTCTCAAGCAGACTATATTTAAAAAAAGCTCAAGTTCAATTTTGAAAAGCTTATGTTTCTAAAATTGCATACTTATGTAATAATGATAATTGAAGTTTATTCATGAGAATGCATATTTGTTCAAAAGTACTGGCACTGAAAATAGATTAAATTGAATATCAGACAAACCAAGCTGCTGTAAATTGTACTCAATTTGACATTCATTGAGTTTTACCTATGAATCATTTGCTCAACAGGTCATTGGTACTTTTATCTCCGTAGATCGGAATTAGCGTTCCTAGGGGGAATGTGCAAGGTCCTGAGCTAAAGTTTAGGTAGGCCTTCTCTTGGTTGAAAGAGCAGTAGTTTTTTGTGTTGTTTCAGACCATCTTACTGTTCATATACTGAGTATATTTGTGTGATGTATTATGTACATGCTTGCAGCAATCAATCTTTCAAATACGAACATGGGTGATTTCAACATGCATATCACAATGCCAATTATATACACAGGCATTTTTATGGTCTAATGCAGTGTTCTGAATTGCAAGCTCCAGTTTCCATTCCAACTACACTGTTTCACTGTTTGAAAACCATCTAGCATAATACCAATCTTTCCTAGCTTACTGTTTCTGTGCACCTTGTGCATAGATTCCGCGTTCCCTCAACTCCATACTAAATGGTGCCTTCCTCTTCCCTCTCTTGGAACATCTTTGTCGTGGTTAAGGGAGGCTAAAACTTTCTTATATATAATATAATACCAAATATGATGATTACTATCAAGTATAATAAAATAAAAGTGTCATTAAAGTATGTTTCAAACAAGCTACTTCATTGTTATTCTCAACCTAACGACAGACTATGTAACCAGAAGATTATCTTTTATATCATTCATATTGTTTAGTATATAATAAAATATTGGTTAGAATGTGTGAAATGTGGTTGCCTAACATAAGTGGTTAAGAGCAGTTGGTTTACAGGTGGTCAATGATGGAGTTTACCCAGAGCACATCTGTGAGGACTGTCACGAGGGAGTGGCTGCTACGGTTGCACTCATTGATCGCATGGTGGAGGGCCAGCAGGCTCTCCGAGCTCTTCTCATGGTATGGCTTTGCGCTGTGTATTGTGAATCCTATTTTTGTATTGGAGCTGTTGCTGAATTTTAATTGATGTGTTGATAACAGTGGGAAATATTATATTGCATTTAAAAAAGACTATTAGTCAATTTGAGTGTCTTGATTTCAATTCTGAAGTCTGTTTTTGTCTGCAAGCTCCAGATTTTATGCAATTAGAAATTTGAATTTTTTAATTTCCTATTATTATAGGAAATTGCAATATCAGACAGAAGAAAGTTCACCATCTACAAGTCTACACCAATGGTCCAATTGTGCTCATACTTCAATAAGTCCATGACCACTCTCATATAGTCTTCCCGCAAATGTACTGAGTACATACAGGCACTACTCCATAAACATTGCAAATTTGTAGAACACACTTTAGAGTGCATTTTGAACTCTAAAAGGAGCCTCCATATAGCAGGTATACAGTAAGGTACACCCAGTTCTTTGAGAAGCCCTATCATGTCATGGCAGTAAACAAACAGTCTGTCTTCTGAAAAGAAGATCACAAAAAGCTGGTCTTGCTTTCTGAATAATGATACTTTAACTGAGTGATTAGCAAGATTTCTGCCTTGTTTTCTTGATGCCAAATGCGCTGCTGCTTTTTTTGAAAGACCTAAAGCTTGCACTAAATCATTCAGTTTTGCCTGATGAAGAGGCTTGGGGACAGGGAAAGGTTCATTGTCTGAAGAACAGTTCTCCAATTGTGAACACTTTTCTGACAATTCACTGTCACGATTGTCTTGTTTGCTTGTATCATGTCCAGTGTAGTGATGAAAAAAAAACGGTTTTATGTGATGGCTTTTTTTTTGCAAAAAAAAAACGTGTTTTTTATGTGTTTTTTTTTGCACACCCAAATTTTGTTAGGTATATGTCTGTTTATTTTTGGTCACATAAAATACATTAATATCTATATTCTTTAGTCATGATTTCTTGGAATAAACAATAAATAAACAATTTCTTGGAACATCCACAATTACCTAGAGAAGTCTACAGGGTGCGTACAGGCATGGAGAAGCATGGAAAGTAGTTGAATTTCGAAAATAAAATTCAAGGCCTCGAAAGTAGTGGAATTTTAAAAATGGTCATTGAAAGTCATGAAATTTTAGGATTTTCGTGAAAAGAAAATTATACTGTTGAAAATTTTCGTTCCGTTTGGTCCGCGTTGAGCGAGGCGTTGTCAGTAACCTTCGAGTGTTACTTGGGCTCTGATTGGTTGATACAGCTACGTCTTTAGTGTCCGCGATTTTGATTGGTTCTCAGGCGTCACGTGAAACCAAACGCGCTCAGTGTGACTGAAGACACGCGCTCGCTCGGACCATTGTTGACCTGTCGCCACTGTTGAACATTTTCGAGCTGAGTTTTTATCATCGGTCTTGACCATCCCGTGTGTGTGTGACTAGAGTTACGGTGCCGAGACTGAGCTGAGGAATTATCGTCATGCCAGACAGTTGTTCTTTCAACAACTTGTGGTTGCGAGACAAAGACTTTCAACAATGGATAGCACCGCATCCCAAACTGAAAACAATGGCGGTTTGCACCGCGTGCGAGTCGGAGTTCGACATCGCCAACAATGGAATAGCGGCGATGAGGAGTCATGCAAAAGGAACAAAGCATGCCAAGAACGTGAAAGCTCAGACGACGAGACTTGCCAACCCGAAGATCGGGGATTTTTTCGTGACTTCCCAACCATCGACCGATCCTCCGACGCCTGCTGAGGGCAGTTCGGAGGCTCAGACTGAGAGCAGTGAGACCGTGCCAGCAGTACCAGAGTCTGCTAGTACCTCTACTTCATCGCCATCAGTCAAAACTTGCACCTGTCAGTGCTGTCGCAAGAAAACGGCTCTAACTGACTTTGTGCAAAGGGACAAAGTCCTGAAGGCCGAGACGCTTTGGGCGTTGAAGACCGTAGCATCGCATCTGTCCTTCAAGTGCTCAAACCAGACTCCTTGGCTTTTCGCCTCAATGTTTGAGGATTCCCCCACAGCCAGCAAGTTCACCATGAGTGAAAAGAAATGCGCCTATCTGACAACATTTGGCACAGATGAAGATCAGCACTTTCAACAGTTTTCAGCAAGACACTGATTGGCTAGATGTCTTCTGGAGCAGCCAGCTGGCCACATCCTCCCTCAAGAAACTGTGGCTGGTTGTGAAGATGCTACTGGTCCTGTCACATGGCCAGGCTTCAGTGGAAAGGGGCTTTTCTGTGAGCAAGCAGCTCATGGAAGTCAACATGGGTGAGAACACCATCGTGGCGCAGAGAGTGGTCATGGACCACATCAAACATGTAGGAGGTATCTCCAAGGTTGACATTTCCAAGAAACTCCTCTTTTCAGCTTCACAGGGCAGACAGCGCTATCAACACTACCTGGATCAAAAGAAGGAAGAGGCAGAGAAGCAGAAGAAGGGAGAGAAGAGGAAGAGAGAACTGGATGAAGTGGAGAACCTGAAGACAAAACGGAAGAGGATGGAGGAGAGTCTGCAAGCGCTGGTGGAGGATGCTGACAGCTTTGCACAGAAGGCAGAGGACAAGAATGATTTGCGCCTACTGGCAAAGTCAAATGCATTGAGGAAATCAGCCACAGACAAGCAAGAACAACTCAAGGGGCTGAATGCGGAAATTAATGACAAACTTAATGCACTGGCAAATGCATAGCAGATGCTATTGAACTGTCCAGCATGACTGTTTGGTGTTGTGATGATCATTTACACATTTATGAAAACAAGACCTGCAAGTAATGATGAATGTTCTGTGAAGTTTATGACTGAAATACATTTATTGTGCTGCAATTTAACTTTGTGTGACATTATTTTGGGCAGAGAGAGGTAGTGAAAATGTGATTTGGTTGGCGTAAAAAGTCATGAAAAAGTAGTGGAATTTTGAACCTCAGAGCCTGTACGCACCCTGAGTCTAGGAGAAACAGCAGGAGACACAGAACTTATATTGATGAAGTCAAAAACCCACAATTACCTAGAGGAGTGGAGTCTTAGAGGAACAGCAGGAGACACAGAACTTATATTGATGAAGTCAAAATCCAGAGCTTACTATCTCTACTATGATTTTACATTTGTGACCAAAAGATCTGACATAGTAGAGATAGTAAGCTCTGAATTTTGACTCCATCTATATAAGTTCTGTGGCTCCTGCTGTTCCTCTTAAGGACACCGTCTGGGTAGGAGTTAAGTCCGTTATTTATGGATGGATTTCTCTGAAATTTTCACAGTAGGTGTAAAATAATGGAAAGATCATTTGTTATTTCGACAAAATTTTTGTATCTGCACTGGATTTTTTTTTAAAAAATATGATAAAATAGGGTTTTTTAAAATCTATCTTCTTCTACAATTTTGAAGTTACAGAACCAGAACTTCGTTTTTAGATTGCTTATATGTTTATATAACCATAAGGGGCTACAAATTTTGATAACTTTTTTTTGTGGATTTTGGGAATATTTTTTTTAAAATATGTAACCTTTTTTCATTTTTTTTTCATGTGTAATTTTCAAAATAATTGATGTATCAAAAAATGAATCCCCTTATGGATACACCTTGCTAAGCCCTATTGAATGGTATATAAACCATTCTTGTAGCTCTAAAATTGTGGAAGAAATTGCATTTTAGAAACCAATTATCAAGTTTTCAGAAAAATGCATTTTTTCACAAAAAAAATTGTTTTTCTTTTTATCTTTTGAACTACAGAATTTTCTATAATGAACTCTTGAGCGTTTGTAGCTCTTTTCAAGCCCTTTCGATTGATAGAATTTACATTGCTGTAGCTCTGTAACTCTGGGAAAAAGTATACAACAAAAGACAATACATGTAATTCTTCAAAATAACCACTTTTTTATTTTTTCATTTTTTTTTGACTAAAATACGTTTTTTTCAAGTCAACTCCTCTGTTTTGTAGCTCTTTTCAAGCCCTTTGGATTGGTGTGCTTGCCATAACTGTAGCTATGATACTGCAGCTGTCATGAGCTATGAATGAAAGCTGCGGTATCATAGATACGGCAGAACAGCTAAATTCTGAAATTGTCCAAATCTTATAAAAAATATTTATTCAGCGTTAGAATGATTTGTTTGAATAATGAAAACGCTTTGAGTAGCTCATGAACAAACTCTATTTCTATTGCCATTGCCGCAGAGAAACACGCTCAATTGACTCCCAATAATGAGGGGGGGAGGGGTCATGGTCACGCCACCCCCATCGCTTTCCTCCCCTCTGGTGGGCGCACTATTCGGAGTAGACGTAAACGGAAAGTACCAATGGAAGCGCAAGAAAATCCTCTATAAGGTGCATATAAAAACAGAAAATCAACACTTATCTGGATTTCTACCCAGACGGTGTCCTTAAAACTCCTCATAGTAATTGTAGGTTATCTGCCATCACTTTTACTGTATGGTTTCCTTTTGATGGTTTTTATTATAAAAAATCACAACTAAAGAACATTGATATTAATATATTTTATGTGACCAAAAAAACCATGCTGTTTTTTCTAAAAAACATGTTTTTTTTACTAAAAATCATGACTAAGAAACTGGATATTAATATATTTTATGTGACCAAAAAATTAAAAATAAAAAATCATGATTTTTTAAAAAATCGTGTTTAAAAAAAATAAAACAACATGAATATTAACATATTTTGTCTGACCATAAAACCATGCTGATTTTTTCCACATTGTTTAGTCAACACGCACTCATGGAAATTCAAAATTCCGTTCCAAAGGATCACTAAAGGAACACATTTGAAAACCTTTTACATGAATGCCATTCTGGTTGCTGATGCATTATTTTTGAGTCATTTAACTTCAAAATTTTTGTCTTCCATAGCAGTCAGTTCAAGTCAGTTGAGCGCTTGAGCTGGAGCTGTTAAAGTACGTTTGGGTACTTGTAATTTATTATTAGCCGACCCTGCGGAGCCTGAACCCACTTCTAGGATGTTTTAGTGAATAACACAATAAACCTTATCACCCAAAAATACTAGCGGGGCTGGGGAAGTAAATACTTTAATTTACAGTATTCACTCCTATGCTTTTGCTAATGTTCTACGGTGGCCGCCCTATTGAAACTGTCAACTGCATATCGATTATAGTATTCACTATCCCAGTCCCACTAATATTATTGGGGGTGATAGCCTGTATTGTGTTATTAACTAAAACATCCTAGAAGTGGGTTCAGGCTCCGCGAGGTCGGCCAATAATAAATTACAAAGTACCCAAGCGTACTCTAACAGCTCAAGCGTGCAACAGCACTGCTATGAAAGACGAAAATTCAAAACTTGAATAACTTGAAAATAACGCATCTGCAAGCAGAACATTCTTGTAAAACGTTTTTAAATGTGTTCCTAGTGATTCTTTGGTTCGGAATTTTTAATTTCCGTGAGCGCATTGAACTGCATATTGACATTTTTTTACAAAAAGTCTTGTCTAAAAAATATGGATATTAAAATATTTAATTTAACCAAAAAATCATCTTTTTTCAAACATGTTTTTTTTACAAGTCATTAACATTCATTTTTTGGTCATGACTTCTGTGAAGAAAATGGATATTAATATGTTTTATGTGACCAAAAAAACATGCTTTTTTAAAAAAAGTTTTTTACATAAAATCATTAATATCCATTTTTTATTTTTTGTAAAAAGACATTTTTCTACAAAAAGCATGGTTTTTGATCATATGGAATACATTAATATACACATTTTTAGTCGTGATTTTTCTGTGAAAAATATGTTTTTTGAAAAAACAGCATGGTTGTATTTGGTCAAATAAAATATATTGACATCCATAATTTTTAGTCATGATTTTTCTGTAAAAAAAAACATTTTTTTTTCAAAAAAGCGGCATTGGGTTTTTTGATCACACAAAATATATTGATACATTTTTTCAGTCATGGTTTTATGTAAAAAATGTTTTTTTTAAAAAACAAGCATGTTTTTTGGTCACATAAAAGATAATAGTACCCATGTTTTTTCAGTCATGAATTTTTTGTAGAAAAACATGTTTCGAAAAAACAGCATGGTTTTTTGGTCTCAAACAATATATTAATTTCCATGGTTTTTCAAGTCATGATTTTTCTGTAAAAAAAACACCAATGATTTTTTTGTCACATAAAATATATTAATATCCATAATTTTTAACCATGTTTTTTTGTAAAAATAGCATGTTTTTTTTATAAAACAGCACGTTTTTTGGTCACATCTCTATCAATGACCATAAGTAAAGATATATTATAACAACACACTATTTGGGAAGTTGAAAGTGATTCACATGCATTGTAAAATAAATGAAATATCAAAACATGAAACCACAGAAAATAAAAAATTCAATTAAACCATAGAAAACCATGAATTAAGAAGTATGCTGTTTTATCTTATAATCTGACATGAAAACAAATAATGTAAAGTGGTTCTTTTCCTTGCTGAGTTATTTTCAAACAAAGTATTTAAAAAAACCAAAATACCCACATTTTTTTAGCCATGTTTTTTTTTGTAAAAAAAACGTGTTTTTTTTTAAAAAAACAGCACAGTTTTTTTTGAGTTGCATCTCTAGTCCAGTGTCTTTATTGTCTAATGAAGAAAAGCCTGAAACAGGAACTTCTTCAGAGTGCAGAGCAGGCTGAATAGCTGAGGGAATGTTCGGATACTTAATTTTATGTCAGTTTTTCCTTCCAACACATGTTGTGTTATCATGCGGAAATAAGTAAGTTACGTGTTTGGTGGGCTTGAGCCAAATTATTGGACCTCCAAAAGGCAAACCTTTGTATTTTGATTTCGTCCAGTCTCATAACATTTCCTCACAACTGTGACCAACAACATGAGGACCCCATTGCTTGTCTTGATCACCAAGGTGATCTTCAAAATATGCTTTGTAGGCATGCTTGGCAAACGAGGATGTGTTATGTCTCTGACAATTGAATGTGTAGCATTCACAATTGTAGCAGAAGGCATCAGGCATGTTTCTGCAATGATATCTCTCTGTGGAAGCCATGTTTGAACTGGAACTAAAGAAGAAGAATCAAAATATTAGACGCTATCTATAGATATGGGCATGAAAATGCTTATACATGGTTTATGCAAGTTTACATTTGTACAATTTCATTAATCTCAAATTGCTTACAAACTAGAGCTTGTAGAGATAACTAATTTCAGATTTAAAATCAACATAAAACTCTTTCATAATCACTTCAAATATTCAATACAACTCTTAACACGTTGACTGCGACACGACCCACCGGTGGGTCGTGCTTAGGTTTTTCCTGCTGCGAAACGACCCATCAATGGGTCGTTTTGAAAAATTCTAACAACCTTTCTAAATTAGTGATATTTAACAGGCCCAGTTAATGTTTGATATTTACAAATTTGCTTATCACTTTTGACTTTAAATTCAAGTTGAATATTGAACTTCGGTTTAACCCATCGCAACTAACATGTTAACTTGTTAACCGCCACATGTACCACCGGTGGTACATTGAAGGATTTCACTTACCGCCGAATGTACCACCGGTGGTACATTTTCCAATTTTTACCAATTATTTTCAAAAATTAATTTGAAGTATTTATGGAAGGATAAATGATAAAATTTTTGTTTAGAAAGGAAGTTTAATGTTCAAAATTTATTATTTTCTAAGTAAGAAGTTCCTTTATTAAGAAATAATTGATAAATCCTGTATAAAAATAAGTGACATAGTTTTCCTGATAAGACTTTATAAAAAAATACTTTACTGATTAGAATCCTAACTATACTTGACTATAACTGTTACCAAGACTCATTTCTACATTTTACTCCGCATCATGAGTTCTCTCAAAGCATGGATGGTACAAATGAGGCTTACCCTCACATTGATTGCAGACAGTCTTCACATGACGCGCTTTTGCTGCAGCAACTGAACTCCATTCTGACTAATGACATCATTGCAACCTCTGCATCGTTTTCTTGCTGATCTACATGATCCTGGCAATTCAGACAGCACATGCTCAGACCTTATACCCTGAATAGAGGGTCGCCTTATATCTTCTTTAGATTTTCCAGTCAAGAGTGAGAGGACGAGTGACTCACGGAACCGTTTCATTGACAATTTTTTGGTGGTATAATACTTGTTGAAAAGTATCAGAGAGTTGACCACAGATGTTCCTAGTAATAATTCAAATGCTGCCTTCTTATACCATTTCCTGACCTTGCAAAGTGGAGAATAGTAGGCTCCCATTTGATCAGAATAGTCAACACCTTTCTTAGCAGCATTGTAATCTAAAACGCACTGTGGCTTATGAGTTTCTGTTCCCCAACGTTGAGCAACTCTAACCAGCTCATCAATATGTTCAGAGATGGTGGTTAGCATCAAATAATCACATTTATCTTTCCATTTCAGCACTTTTATTCCCTCACTATTTTCTTTTCCAGATATTTCCCCTCTCTTCAATTTATTGTTCACTACACAACCAGGATTACCTTTCCTGTTCTTTCTCAGAGTTCCGCTGACATAAGTTTGATTTTCCAACAACTTTCTGGCAAGAGTTACAGATGTATAGAAATTATCGGCAAAAAGAGTTCTTCCTTCCTTTAGGAGCCCTTTCATGAGAGAAAGTGTCACATATTCTGAGTGCGATAAATTCGGATCAGTGTCTCCTTGACCCTTGTATAGAATGACATTCCAGTTATATCCTTCAACAGTGCATAGTTTGTAAAATTTTAATCGATATTTATGAGCTTTATTTGGTATGTACTGACGCAAAATAGTGCGTCCGCGAAATAAAACCAAACTCTCATCTATGACAACATCCTGTCCTGGAGTAAACTTCAAAAAGTTTTGTGAAATGAGCTGAATTAGCGGTCTCAACTTATACGGTCTGTCACTTCCATCTGATTGTTCATTGTCAGCAAAATGGAGGAAGCGCATGATGAGCTCAAATTTATTTCTAGACATAGATTTTTGAATGAGTTCACAACCATACATTTCGCTTTTTGCCCAGTAGCAATCGAAAGTTTGCTGTTTATTCAAACCCATCATAATTAGAATCCCCAGTAGTTTATGAACATCTTCTGATGTTATAGATTCCCATTGTTTGACCTTCGAGTGCCTGGTGGTTGGAACTGCTCCCACAGTTTTTTCAAAATAAAGGTTAGTTTCGTTGACGATCAACTCAACAACTTCGTCAGTGACAAAAATTTTATATATATAAATTGGTTCTATTTCACGATTGCATGGAAGCTCATCGGTGAAGTGTCTTATCTCAGTTGCAGTGCAAGTGAACGATCTACTGCTTGACACCATAGCTCTCCATGATGTTGTCTGAATTGCTGAATTTGATCCACTATTATTTTCTGTACTGTTTGCTGTTGAGGAAGAGGCTTCAAAATCAGCTGCTCTAGTGGCCTCGTGTTCTTCATCAGATTCATCACCATAGGTTTCATCACTGTGCTAGGTATCAAGTTCTTCTTGCGAAAGTAAGAAAAGATGGGTCCATATCATCCTCATTTTCATCAGATGAAGAAGTTTCCTTCTGGGACTGATCTCCATAAAACCGAGATACATCCATTTTGTCTTGAAGCAACTAAATGTATAGGAACTACTCAATTAGAAATACCTAAATGCTAGACTTCAATCTGTAACAAAAGAATGATGTTTCAAATGATTTGAACAATGATTTGTACATGATTGGCATAAAAAAAACACAAAAAGTAATGTACCACCAGTGACCAAATGGCATAGTGGTATGAAAAGGCTATTTGTACCGCCACATGTACCACCGGTGACCATAAAGAGTTTGTACCACCGGTGGTACATGTGGCGCTGCAGGAGATATCGTACGCTCAGAACGCCATTTGGCCACCGGTGAACAAAAGTTTTTATCAACTCATAATGTAGTGTAGGAGGAGCAAAACACATGACAAACTTTTCCCGTCGCTGCTGTCACTGCAGTAACTGTGGCACCACAACAAAGTTGTGGCGGTAGGGGCAAACCTCTGATATCAGGCATGGCGGTTAACGTGTTAAGTTACTGAGTAAGTTGTGGGTAAGTTTTTAAGGCTATTCAAGTAATGTACATATCTTCACATAAAATGAATACAGTCAACCCTCGATAAGACGGACCTCAGTAATCCGGATATCGGATAAGACGGACGTCGTCCGCAGTAAAGGGGTGTTGTCCGAGTAACAGGCGTTAGTGACGAAAGTTGCCAATTGATGGCACGCGCATCGGCCGCCACCGCTCCCGCCATAATTCAGTTTGTTTACCCCCACCATATTCAAATGATAGTGCTGTGTTGCTCTGACTTGGTGCATTTATAGGCATGTATATCAGTTATTCCTGTAACGACCACGAGCCTGATAACGTTTAGTTACTGGAAACCGACCTGTCAGGATGCCGGCCAGACAGGGAATAGCTACTCAGGCTTAAATAGCTAAGGCCAGATACGAGGTCAAAGTACGGCACGGACAAATCAAGAGTATATATTAAAACGGGAATGACAATTCACAGAACAGACTCAGGGCGGGTCTCGCGATAGCCGTCTTTCGTACACGAAACCGTGGCTCTACCGCGGACTGACCACCCTGGCAAAACACCTTAGGCGTTACCCAGTAAAATAGGCATAGGAATAGCAAGCACTACATGGGGCACTTACAAACATCAGGCAACCCGCTTTATTAGCCCGCTCGTAGACAAGTGCACACCATGAAGGTTCCGACGCAACTGCCTACTCCAGTCGAGCAGCCGCCCACTTTAGCTGCAGCCAAGCAGCAGTAGGACGGAGCTCCATGTGCACGCCAGCGGTACAGTTGCCGTACACAATACGTAGTGAAGTCTCTTCACTACACTACATCCTTCTTAATTTAGTAAGAACTCATCGCTCCAACTAAAGCCTCTAATATCCTCAAATTACCGCACAAGATTAAAAAGTCATACATTAAGGAAAACATGCATCTAGCACGTGACAACTGGACAACTACTAAAAGGTTTACTATGTACATCATTGTTCTAAAATTGATAACATTATCCGGTTCTTCTGTCTTCCAAGTTCCCGCCAGTCTCGCAGGTGACGACGAAACGTCCGGCTGCAGATTTGCCGCGTGCCTGCCGACACGACTGCAGATTGCACACCGGCGACTGCTCCTCCATACTGCAACCGGCGCTGAGCAGGCTTCACTTTAGCAGCCAAACAGGCGGTAGAAGTCCAGCTCCCATGGCGTTCCCAGCTCGCAACAGAGACCACGATCTCTGAAGAGTATGCGCCTCCGCCCGTCACATCCGACCCGGACATCCAAAGGGCTTCATACCAGTCGGGTTGCGATGGCAGGCAACCATCAGCACCGGCCGCGCCTCAGAAGACATCTGCAGGGTCGGGACACGAACAGGCAGCCCAGGTCGGACCATCGCACCCCGTGCTACGTTGGCCCATCGCCTGCAGCAACAGATCCCCGGGCCTGAAACAAAAACAATCCGAGCAGTATCGAAGTAGACACTCAGCATTTATAATCTAACCTCTTTTTTGGTCTTAATCGAGGCAATATTTCATCTTCTGGCTCCGAAGGTTCCGTTCTCCGCCCAGTATTATCACCGGCACTCACCTCTGTTACCTCCAAACACCCTGCGTCGCTACCCCTTTCGTCACCTTCCTCCACCGGGGTAGAAGTTCGTACCTCTGGGCGCGCGGGTCGCCACATCCGGGGTGGCCTTGGCAGATCTGGCACCGCAGCCTCCTTCACGAAGAATTCACTCGGGGCTCGACCGGTCTCACTGTGGGTAAGTCTATTGTACTGGGACATCACTCTTGCTATTTCCAGATCCCAGCTCCCAGGGTTACCAGCGCAGGCCGTGGCGAGTCTCTCCTTGATGGTCCGGTTGAGTCTCTCCACAGCTCCATTGGTATGCGGAGCATAGGCGATCGAGCGCTCATGCCGCACCCCGTACCGGTCTAACAATTGTCCGAACAACCTAGCTCGAAACTCGGGACCATTGTCGGACCGCAAAATTTTAGGGGTTCTAGGGCAACTAGCCAATATACCATACTCCAACGCACGCGCAACTCCCGGCGCAGCTTTTGAACGTATAGGTATTGCGTGTCCGAATTTAGAGCATAAATCAATACCCACCAACAGCCCTATATGTCCTCTGGGTGTACGCGGCAATTGCATCAGATCCACCGCATAAATATCATACGGCGCCGTGCATTTAGTACTCAACCCGTACAGCGGGTAGTCTTTTGGACTTACTCCTTTATGCAACTGGCACGTCCGACATTCTCTTATCACTTCCTTGATAGTCTTGTATGGGCTGGGATGAAAGTAACACCGCCGGAATGCCTTGCTAACCTTAGTCTGCCCCGCATGTGCTACATGTTCATGAAACTGTCTAACTAAGCCCTTCAATTGACTGTCTGGAATCACTGGTAGGAACTTTTCCTCGCCCCTTAGCTTGTATTTGTAACATATGGCACCGCTATGTATCACTAAGCTATTAAAATGTCGTCGCAAATATCCTAATGCTGGGTCTTTTTCCTTCCTTTCCAGAGCCTCGCGCACCCTCACCAACCTCTGGTCCTGCAGTTGATGCGGCGCGAACATCTGTATTTCCTCTCCTAACCGGAGGTCAGCCAACTGGCAAGTACCCTCCTGGCTACCTTGCTCGTGAGGCGCTGCTATATTGACCCTTTCTGCTGGTATACATGCTATGATAACATTAAAATGCATGCCTCCTTTGCATTCCAATTTAACAGTTCCCTTCTCCCCCACAGGATTTACAACAACCAACCCTCCTGGCTTGCAAACTACCTCCACTCTCAAGTCAAATAACTGCGCAAACGCCACGAGAGCCTCCCATGGAGGGAAAACATCCGGATTTTTCCAACTCGAAATCATCCTACAATCCGCGGCCTTACCAGTCCTACCGAAGGCTTTGGGTTCCTGCAATAATTTGTCTATCGCCTGCTCTCGGAGCGTCAACGCGTCTCCCAGACCCGAGGCTCGGCTCAACGCCACAAACAAAGAATTTGGGCCCCTCTCTACTTCGGCTACCTGGTACTCCCCACATTCTGGCTCGGGAGCATTCTCGTCTCCCTCTGGAACTGACCAAGGAAAATTCACCCGGGACAGACAGTCAGCAACTACATTAGTTTTCCCGGGCACATACTCGATGCTATACTGACCAATAGCCAAGTCAGCCAACGTCCTCATCAGTCGGTCGTCGGTACGCTTCATATTGTGAAGATATATCAGAGGCTGATGGTCCGTTCGGATCACATATTTCCTACCACTCAAGTAAATTCTAAAGTGATTTACTGCAAACCTGATTGCCGCTAGCTCTTTGTCCGTTGCGCTGTATCTCATTTGGGCCTTATTAAAACTGACCCCGGCATAACCGATCACTCTTTCTTGACCGCCTTGCACCTGAGACAGCACCGCGCCAGCTCCCCATCCGCTAGCGTCAGTCGTCAACACGAATGGCTGTCCCGTCACAAAGTCTGGGTACGCTAGAATTGGAGCGGTCACCAATACGGTTTTCGCGTTCTCAAATGCTTGCTGGCACTCGGCAGTCCATTCCCATTTCCCCATGGCTGTCGCCAGGTATAAGGGGTGCAGTAAATTGGCGGAGTCTTTTATAAAACTCTTATTATAGTTCACCATACCCAGGAAGGATCTTAACTGCCGTACCGTTCGTGGCACTGGAAACTCTTGGATCGCCCCTATATTCTTTTCTAGCGGACTCACACCAAGTCTACCGACGGAGTGACCCAAGTAATCGACCTGCTCTTGAAACAAACAACATTTTTCCAAGTTCAGCTTGAGCCCGTGAACCCGAAGCCGGCCGAACACTCTCTCCAGCGCCTGGACATGTTCAGCAAACGTCCCACTGGCGACCAAAATATCGTCAAGGTAAGCTTGCACAGAGTCACTCGGTAGCCCCTTAATTACTAAACTTATTAGCCGTGAGAACGTAGCCGGCCCGTTGCATACGCCAAACGGAAGCCTAGTGAATTGATACAGTTCCGTACCAGTAGAGAAAGCAGTCAGTTCTCGCGAAGATTCAGTCAGAGGCACCTGATAATATCCCGACTTCAAATCAAGCGTAGAAAAATAATAATTTCCCGAAAGTTTGTTTATCGTATCTCCTATATGAGGCAGCGGAAAACAGTCTGGTTTTGTCAAGCTGTTTAACATTCTAAAATCCACACAAAGTCTTAGTTTTCCGTTCTTTTTCCTAACTGGCACTAACGGAGACGACCATGGTGACTTAGATGGCTCAATAATACCTTTTTCCGCTAATAGTTTTACCTCTAGGTCGATTTCCTCTTTCATGGGCCCCGGGTAACGTCTATTTCTTTGTTTTACAGGCGCTGCACCCTGAACATCTATATGGTGCCGCACTGTCTCGGCACACCCCACGTCTGCCTCATCTGTCGCAAAAACGTCTTTATGCGCAGTCATCAGTTCAGCAACTATCGTCCTTTGTTCTGCAGTCAGATCCGTACCGTCCAAGCTAAGGTCACCCGGCACCTCGTCCATCTCTTCATCCTGCTCTACTTCTTCCCGACACAAAGCCACCAAAGTACCTAGTCTTGTGTGCTTGGCTAACCTCACATCACTGTCAAATGGGTTCATTACTTCTACTCGAATATGTTCATCGTCTACGACATTTACTGATGAAGCTACCATCAATGGACGAGTCCCATTATCGACTGGCTCTAAATACCCTTCAAATTTATTTGGTGCCCTCTTCACTTGAGCGGACAAACGCAACATCTGCCTAGAAGGTACCGTCACTTCCGCCGCACTGAAAACTGGAAATTCCGCTCTGCGCGAAGTCATCACCTTCAACCGGGCTATTCTTGTACGATCTTGACTACTTCCTTTCTCCAAAGTCCTATCTGATGCATTCAACGTAAGTTTGAAGCTATCAAGAAATTCCAAGCCCAAGACACAACTGAATGACTGTACCGGCTTAGTCATCACCAAAAACCTATGCCTTGGGAACTTAGTTCTGCCAATCGTTACTGCCAAATATATCTCACCTTCTATTCGAATCTCGTTTCCTGAAATTCCTACAACATTATCAACGGCGGAAGCGCGAAGTTTTCCCTGAACACCCGGAATTCTATGGAGCAGCTCTTCTGTAATTAAAGAGATCGACGCGCCTGTATCTACTAGGCCATCAACCTGTAACTGACCAACCTCTACAACCACCGCGTACGCCACCGCTACCTCACGCTTCTGCCGCACCATCTCAATATTTTGAGGACTATCATGACACTGCTCCGGCTGTGCCTCTTCCATACCGGAGTCACCTAGTTTCCCGACTGTCGACCTGGTTTGTGCGCACACTGGAAACTACGATGTGTGATTTCCCCACACCATACACAAGCTGCGCATTTCTCCAAAAATCCCTGACAGTCCTTCATGAAATGTCCCTTCTTGCCACAATACGCACATTTCAACCCGCGTTCTGAACTAACAACTTCCCAAAATCTGTCTCTATGTGCTACCTGCTGTGTACAGTCCCGCACAAAATGTCCCTCCTGTCCACAACGAAAACAACGCATTGATCTGGCCGGCCCGCGTTCCTGGTGTTCAATGTTATCATTATTTGTTTCTGGCGCGTATGGCGTCGCTAAGTAAATTTGTTCCGCTCGAGTATTATTCCCTATTCTTTCCTCGGTAGCTGTCATATCGGCCTCCAAACTGGCTGCTAGTCGGGCCACTGCACTGAGTGCAATGGACTCCTGCTGGCCAACGAATAACTTAAGCCGACGTACCAGCTCCGGTGCTAGGGAACTAATAAATTTATTTCGAGCCAAGAGTTCTTTGCCCTCTTTTCCTACACTATCCACTTTTGCTACCAGCCTTTCAAGCCTAATACTATAGCAAGTCAGTGATTCACCCCTATTTCTTTCTGCCCGCAAGAATTCTGTGTACCCATCATCACTTAATTTTTCGTGAAGCTCTAGTTCCTGAATCAACCTATTTTTTACTTCCCCATAGTCAGCTCCCGTTCCGTATGCTTGAACTATATTCTTGGCTTCCCCCTCAAGAAATTCTGGCAATTCCTGAACCCAAGCCGACTTGTTTTCCTGGTACTTAGAACTTGCATAATTCTCAAATTTAGTCAAGAAAACCGAGACCTGACCGTCGCTAGACTTGCCTGAAAACTTCCCCGGTGGAGGCAATTTGTCTGAACGTAAGCCCTTGATTGCCTCTGTGAGACTAAGCATTACGTCAGCTAACTCAGATTTCGTTTCCATCTTCACTCTTAGCCCAAATTAAGCCACGAAAAAAATGTCTACTGCCAGCAAACGATAATAAGTTTTATTAAAAATCCCAATTTATTGCACTACTCCTTATCCTACCGACCGTCTCCGTATCTGAAGCCAAATCCCACTCCTGACACCAAATGTAACGACCACGAGCCTGATAACGTTTAGTTACTGGAAACCGACCTGTCAGGATGCCGGCCAGACAGGGAATAGCTACTCAGGCTTAAATAGCTAAGGCCAGATACGAGGTCAAAGTACGGCACGGACAAGTCAAGAGTATAGTATATTAAAACAGGGGAATGACAATTCACAGAACAGACTCAGGGCGGGTCTCGCGATAGCCGTCTTTCGTACACAAAACCGTGGCTCTACCGCGGACTGACCACCCTGGCAAAACACCTTAGGCGTCGCCCAGTAAAATAGGCATAGGAATAGCAAGCACTACATGGGGCACTTACAAACATCAGGCAACCCGCTTTATTAGCCCGCTCGTAGACAAGTGCACACCATGAAGGTTCCGACGCAACTGCCTACTCCAGTCGAGCAGCCGCCCACTTTAGCTGCAGCCAAGCAGCAGTAGGACGGAGCTCCATGTGCACGCCAGCGGTACAGTTGCCGTACACAATACGTAGTGAAGTCTCTTCACTACATTCCAAACAATCGGCTAATCCGGACCACCCTTCCCCCCTAGTGATCCGTCCTATCGAGGTTTGACTGTATTATGAAAATTGCATGAAATTGTCAGTTTGTTTTGTTTGATAAGTTCGGTCATTTTAATTTTTTTTATAAATTTCAGTGATATTTTACATAAAAGTCAATCTACACATGAAGGCTTATCACCTCCCAATAAAGAGAGGTAGCCAACCAACCAAAACCAGATTTTCTCAACCCTCCCTTAATTCTGGTTACTTTAACCACCACTGCGTTGATCGACTCAACTCTGTCACAATCACTATCAATGATTAAGTCACAGAATTCACAAGTGCTCCCTGCTTCACACACACCTTTAAGGTGTCTTTTACATAGCAAAGGTTAACAGTATAACACTGATTTGTTCTTGCAACTTGAGGGCTTGAAGATTCCTGGCCCATAGAACTGAACCACACTCACATAATCCTAATTTATGAAACTAAGCCACACCCACTGACCGAAAGTCTCAACTCCACCCATTTGGACTGCATCTCTGTATGACACGATCAATTTCTTCTCATCTCACAAAATTGCATATCTGCTACCTTTCTCTAACATAATACCTCTATTGCAGCAATCTTTCAACCCCATTCATCCTCCCAGTTTTCAGCCTTCCTCTAAAATACTTTCCATGCAAGTCTCACATCATCACTTTCTTTGCCTACTGTTCCACTTTCATTCTCTCAACCACTTCAACTCATATAGTCCATTCTCTTTGCTAGCTCTCACTTACCTCTGGTCATACTCCTTCCTCATTCCTTCACCTATTCAGAAATGTCACTCCAACCTTACTCCTCAGATATTTCATCTCAAGCACTTTGAACCAACTTTTATCAGCCACTTCTGAACTTCAAGTCTCACATTCATGCAACGCTCTGCTCAGTTACTTTCATTAACACTTTGATTGCGACTTGCACCACCGACGTGAGGCGTGCGGTGGTACACGGAGGTAATTTTCATATGGCTGCTGACAGACCAGTAGTTGCAAACTCAATTTTCATAAATACTTGATCAAAGGTAAATGAAGGCAGAAACCAGTTCATGTTAGGTATTTTCAAAATATTTTACTATAATTGACTTTAAATTTGAGTTTGGTGTTGAACTTAATATTTAGTTGCCTCAGTCAAAGTGTTAAATCTCTTTTTACGATTCATACTTGGTCTTCTATTTCACACAAAATTTTTCAACCTTCCCCAAGCTTTGAAACCATTTCTCACTGTAACTTATACCTCATCTTTCAATGTTTCCTTTGGGGCCACACACACTTCCAAGTACTTAAAACAATTCATTTCTTCTTGCATCGCCCCTCCAAGCTTACATTCATTCCTCCCACAACCCCCTCTCTCAAACACCTCATAACTTTTCTCTTATTTGTTACACTCGGAGTTTATTTCTATCACACTCATTTCCAAACTCTGCCACCAGCTTACAGAGTTTCTCCTCCAACCCAGCCACTAACTCAGCATTGTCAGTAAAGAGAAGCTGCTTCGGCTCGACAACCCCGTCCTTTGCATCCAATAATTCCAGCCACCACCTACCACGCGCACTTTCACCTCACACACTACATCGAAATGCGAATTAAACACCTAACCCACCTTAATGCAAACTCGCCCTTTCTTCAAACCGCTCACTACATATTTCACTCTGACACGCATTCTGCTATCGTCATGAAGACTCCTAACAGTGTAAAGCTGCTCACTTCCTACACCATACACTCAGCAGTTCCCTAAATGCTTTCCTATCAACTCCAACATACGTTTTTTCAAGATCCATAAACGTCATAAACACGATTACGACACATTTTCCCATTTGCTTGGTGCATTTTTTGTAAAGTGTGACTGCTGTTATATGTGACTTCAGTAATTAAGTATAGTTACACAAAGAAGATCTCAAGGTGCTTTTTTTGCTACATTCTTATAAAACTTAGGGAGTGAGTTGTATATTTTAGCATTCTTCTAATGTTCTGATGTATACAACTGGTGGCTGTTCACAACAGAGCAAGAGTGTGGAGCGTACAGGCGAGCAACAGCCAAGTGACTCAAGCAAGAGCAGCGCTGCAGAGCCCAGCCTCAATGCCTTGATAGACCTCCAAGGCACAGGGGCCCTCATTCCCATGGATGATGTTGCTACAGGTAAGTCTGGCATCACATCAAGTCATTCTGATCTAAATTCTCAATATTAAGTAAACCACAATAAGAAACATTCAGTGGAGATCCATGCCTTTTGATGATTATTTATATTCTTTCCAGACACAAACACATTTATTTCGTTTGTGTATCTGCAAAATTTGGTTCAAGTTTATGCTCAAAGCATCAGCTCAGGGATATTTACTAATAGCTGCTTTTCAATGTAGTCTTGAGGGTTACATGTTAAGAAAAGAAAAAACCTCAATTTATAAAATAAATTTTCTCTATGACGGGTTTGAACAAAATAATTCCGAAAATTAATGAATAATTTTGAAAATCACAGTACCCTTTAACCCGCGCACTGTAACTGGTCGCCTCATTTACCAGGCTCACTGGTTGCCAGACGTAAGGCATAACCCCAAGTTGTTATACACCAAAATGATCGTCTCAGCGAGTGCTACACAGCTGGAGCCAGAAACCCCCACATTGTGGGGGTTAAGGCAGAGCTCCAACCACTTGGAAGTTGGGAGGGGTAAGCACAGTCAGTGTGGTAAATGAGGCGACCGTGAGAGGGTGTGCGTGCGAACAGTCAGTGGCAGCCTCAGTTACCAGCGAAACTACTCAGGGCCTTATTTCGCCTTATTTCGTAAAAATGGCAAATAAGACAAATCTGAAGTCAGTAGCGTGTAGAGCAGTATTTTATTCATATTGTGTGAAAATTACAAGTTTCGAAACACTATACTTACAGTAATATAACCAGACATGCAAACATGCATTTATGTAGGAACTAAAACGAAGAATGGATAACACCTAGTAGACATGAATGGTCATAACTTTTTTTCTAATTGTTGTAGAGGAAAAATAAAAACATCAGCAGGTTTGGAAGGATTTTCTGCATAAAATAGCAGTGAAAAACATTACATTGTTTCCAAAACACAAAAATGGCCATTGATCTCTTTGAAGCAATGTTGTGCAAAAATCGACGGAGTTTGACTCCATATTACAAAGAAACGGTTCAAGTTATCAAAAATCTGACAACATCAAAGTGTAAAGCAACATTTTTTACTCATTACTTCATATTTTTACATCTCTGCCTATTACGGTAAGTGAACAGGGAACGGCAGAGTAACGCGGGTAAATTGACTACTTTTCTGAGGGATGCGCGACCGTGCGCGGGTTAACGTCCAAGTGGACTGTACGGTCCTCCTTCGAAAATAGCCTCAATATATTGTATTTCTCGTAAAATTAGTTCCCTGATGTCTTTTTTTGGACTGCACTGTCGAGTGGGTTCCTTCCTCATCATTAATTCAATAAATATCTGATGCCGGTGCTAGTTTAATGATGGTGGTTGTGATAACTGTAACATGAGTAGAAAATGTGGACGTTAAAGGGTTAACACGTTCCCTGCGAAGGGACCCACCGGTGGTCACTTAGGTTATTTTCATAGTGCTGCTGACCCACATGCAGTCACTAACTTGTTGTTTATTAATACTCAATGAAATCTTAATAAAGGCCAGATCCAGTAAATGTTTGCCATTTTCAAAGTTGATTACCGCAATTGACTTTAAATTTGAATTGAATATTGAACTTCAGTTTAACCCATCGCAGTAAACGTGTTAAAGCTCAATATCTTGAAAACTGAAGAGTTTTACCATTTTTGGTATTCATGAAAAAGGGTTTATTTTGAGTATTCCTTTCACATGGGAAAGTTCTTACCTGTTGAAAGTTAACACCCTGTAGAGAACAAGTAAAATTGATATTCCACACCTTTCACTCCATTTTTAACACGATTCCTGTGAAATGACCCACCGGTGGTCACTAAGGGGATTTTCATAATACTGTACTGCTGACCGACCTGCAGTCACTAACTCAATATTTATAAATACTTAGCGGAAGCTAAGTAATGGCAGGATCCTGTTAACGTTTGCTATTTTCAAAATTGCTTACTACAATTGATTTAATATTTGAATTGAATATTGAACTTCAGTGTAACCCATCGCAGGAAACCTGTTGAATCAGACTCGTGTTGCGACAAGTGTCCAGTTGTGTAGCTTTGAACAATAAGTTTAACTCTGGATTATCCTATCCTATCTCTGGTTACACCTCAACTCTGGTTTAGGTTATGTTAGAGCTAGGTGTCTTCTATGGCTTCAATTGTTCATTTTGTTAGGTTCAAAATGGTATTATTAGTTTCTCACGTTCTTCATTCTTTGCGAATCACTATAAACATTGTTGAAAACCAGCTATCACAATAATTTGAAGCTAGTTGCCAGTATTGGTGATGTTTCATAACATTAAAATTTTTTTACATGTTAAATACTTTTTATTCATATTAAAGTTCATCATAATAAAGAAAACTTGAAGGACAGCACTGGATTTGTTTTTAATTGCTGTAGCCACTACGGAGCGGAAGTTATTGTACAAAATTTTTATTAAAGTGTTTAAAATTATCTCCAAACTAGTGAAGCACACATTAGATATAGCTAAAGCATGAAAAGTGTGTATTTTAGAAATGAAGGAGAGATGTTGCTACTACAACTCAGAACCTATGAGACATTAATTAAACACGGGTGGTAACTACCTTGAGTCCTAACAGAAAGTAACAGGTGATATTTTTTTGCACTGAGTGCTAGTATCGCGAATGAATTGTTCCAAAAGGAACAAGTAACATTATCGTCCATGTTGAATTACTCACAAAGACTGGAAATTTTTGGCACTCGTTACTCATTGCAAGGTTGTAGTTACAGTTACATGCCGTGGCTCAAATTATGTAAAAGCTTTCAAGGAAAATGGTGTTAACTTCTACATTCCTAATGAGAGCTCGTCTATGAACTGGATTCAGCTGTTTACAGACATTATTAAAGGGGATGTTCTTGAGGCTATTGATATGGAGGAATGTGACATCACTTAAAGCAGTTATCGCACGTTTATCATGCTTTATAGCCATGAATAATGTGCATTTCCTACACTGAGTCTAGCTTGTACTTCTGGTGCTGAAAAATCCATCACAGGCAAAGTATCCAAGATTTACCTTTCAGCTATGGATGGATGCCTTGTATTGGGGAGTGCTACAAGACAAATAGACTGAAATCATTCCCAATGTTCTGAAATGCAAATAGAAATAGTCTGTCTAACTTGTTGGAACTGTTTGCATGACAGGGACTTGCTGTTACTGACCCAAAAAGAATTTAAATAAAAATGAATCATGAAAATTTTAAATATTATGCAAAGACACTGAAATTGGATGCTTGATGGTCAGTAACCTGTGTTTAAGTTTGTGTTTAAGTCTGTGACAGTGTTTAAGCTTTTAAATCTTGTTCTAGACAGGCTTTAAGGTGATAATAACTGTTATTATGGCTGCCTGCTACTGGCGCTGCGGTTGTGCGGAAATAAACTTGAGCATCTTGCTCTGCATTCATTGTGCTACACACAATCATTGGTTGACGCATTGGTAAATGTATTTCTGGATAGGTAGAAGGCGTTTCTTAATTTTGATGAAGGTGCAAATGTAATTTGTAATTGCAACTCATTCCGGCAACTTTAGAACACCCTTAACATGAAAATGAATTACACAGTGCATTACTACACATGTAAAGAAAAATCTCATAAGCTGGGCAGAAATTTTTGTATCTGCTCAGTAGAAAGTACAAGGTATTTCTAGAGAGCTTTGACTAGCCCACAGCTGCAAGCAAAGGCGAAAGTAGCAACAGCAGCTACGATTTCTAAGAATACGGCAGGGTGAAAAGTGACACTCGGAAAGAAATGTACACTTGCGGTGTAGAGAAGGAAGTATACAAATTGTTGGGTGTTACCAGAACTTCACTCTTGATACTTTTCGCGGTTGCGGGTCCACCATGAAGCTATTCGTTAAATACAACACTGCTTTGTCTACATCAGCGTCTGTCGAGCAGCTTAACAATTTTGCACGGCACATTCAAGATGCCAGATTGGGAAATTTTCAAATATGTTCAAAAATATTTATTGTATCAAAAAGAAATGCTGCTTCAGCCAAAAATGTTCATCAATATTCTAGAATGATGTGCGTTACTTTCCATTATTTACTATATGAAGTTTTTCAGTCATTCAATTAGCGGTGTAAAATATTTCAATATTTTGTTTTGTTCATTGTCATGTGTCCCTGAAGTAATGGCGTTACTGTAGTATATCAAGTATTAGTCAGCCTTCTTGATATTTTAATAATATCAAGTCCAGGCGTACCCATATGATGCGGCTGTAATGAGTACTGGCATCATTCTCTGGTGTCATGACCTGAGTGCATTCCTGGAAATTACTAGATACGTTATTTGGCTTGAAAAAGATGGAAAGTCTTTCTCTCATATACCAGGTTCTCCAGTAAAATGATGAAGTGAATTGCTTAGTAATTTTATCATAACTCTGGTTTAAGAGAGGCTATTATGAGTAAAACGATGAGATGTTTCGCAACCAGGTGGTGACGGTGTAAAGCTGTATGGCCCCGAGCACCCGCTGAGCGTGAGCGTGTTGGGCGGGCCACCGAAGCGGAGACGTGGCAGACCGCTCAAGGCGGACCAGGTCAGTTCTGCGTGTCTGGCTCCTGCACCTGCCCCCTGGCTGTCTGTGTCTTGGGCCTTCTTATGTTGCTCTGTAGAGTTTAGACAAATTCATACACAGGTCTACTCAGTTTGGTCTCGTGGCACAGAAAACCTCAAATTTTTAACTCTTGACTGTTCCTTTGAGTTGCTGCTCGTAAATGTCAGCTCAGTGTATCAGAATTTTTATTATCATAACCATCCAAACATGAGCTTATAATTTAATCATAATGCTCTATATTGATTTCATCAGACAATTAACATTGTTATAAAAAACCAGCAGGACCAGCAAGAAAGTCAAAAAACATAGGGTGAAACAAGTGAGAAACATTTTTTAAAGTATTTAAAACAAAGAACTGTGAAGGCTACCCAAAGCATGTGATAGACACCGGGAAATTTGAATGAGAAACAAAAATAAATATTTATCGCTTATTGAAAATTTAAATACAAGTTAACAAAACATATCCTGTTGTAGAGAAAAATTGTTTACTTAAAAGCATTTGTTCAAAATATAATTGCATAATTTTCATTTTCTTCTTTTGCAATAACTGATTTTTCCTGGAAGTTTTACTAAACCCTGGCATGATTTAAGTAGAATTTTAGTCTATATTTTTCTGCTAAACAATCATTTAGGATGGTCCATCATTCAACGGGGTTTGACTTTTGAGTTTTCTTTGTAAACTTGGCCATGTCAGTACCTTAATAGTGTTGCTTGGAACCATTCACATGTTACCTTAGCGGTATGCTTAAATTCATTGTCCTCTTGAAATCATCATTCAAATTGAAGATCCACATTTTCAGTAGATTTTCACAACTTGTCTTCAAAAATCTTACATGGGCATAAGTTTTATCCATAGTTCCTTTTACTTCATCCCAAATGTTCTGAACCAATAAATGAATTGCAACCCCATACCATTATACTTCCTTTGCCATGTCCCACAGTTGGGATGCTATTCTTTTTGCTGTAGGATGTTCCATATTTTATTGTATCATAAGTGACAACGTTATGGCAATAAAGCTGTATCTTTCATCAGACCTTAAAATCTGTTTTAAAAAATTGTTATCATGCTCCAAATTTGTTTTTGCATGGTACAATTTTTGTATTAAATGGCGGTTTTCAGTACTGGGAGCTTATGAGGAGATCGTGATAAGAATTCTTGCCACTGAAGTTCATTTCTGATTGTTGTCTTGCAGACATGTGTTGCAACATCACTGAAATCTTTTTGAAGTTCATCCCTAGTCGCAAGCGCATTAGTTTCAACCTTACTGGGCAAAGTTTCAGGAACTTCTCATTATTATCTCTTGGGGTACACCAGATCTTGGAAAATTTTCCATGGTCCCATCAAGGTAGCAAAATTTTGGAGAGATTAAGGTACGACTTGGATTCTTATTCCTAGTATTCCCAGGGTGCAGGCTCTAACTACTAGAATTCCAACATATACGCCTTTGACTTTGATTGCTTGAGACCATGCTGAAAAGTACCCTAAATTCATGGGCAACATCTTCCCATAGTTTTAGTGTTGAAAACCCCTTCCTTGAGAGAAATCCCTTTGTGAAATACTTATGCCAGCTTGGACTTTTGTGACTTTTTGGGATAAAATTTTAAGCTTTTTACATTTATTTCTGCATAGATCTGCAAAAAATTGCAATGTACATTTTACAACTGGTACACTGCTTTCCGTAGGAAAAGAAATATATAACTCGTACTCAATTGTAAAATCAATTAATCCTTCAGTTCCGGATGACTTCATGAACAAAATTGACATTTTTAATGAAAAATTATTTATTGAACTTTTTTAAATATTTTAGGGTAGCAGCATGAGCCTTTAAAGACCAGCGTCAGTAATTTACTGGTGCCATAGCCTAAGGCCTGAAAAAAGCATGGTGTGTAAATAACTAAAACGAATTTCGATCTTTAAGAAAGTTAGTCAGGTAAAAAATCCGACTCGGTGTCCTAGAATTTGTAGAAGTCTGACTCCGACCCTACCCAAAACCTCGGACTTCACTGCACTGGGTTCCTGGCATCTTCTATTTCTTCTCCAAGGCACTGTGTTACATGAACATTTATGTTCTTAGCAAAAATCTGGTTGCTCATTGCTGTTGTGCATGCAAAAAATGAACACAATCTGTTACATCTTTTGACAACTTGCTTCATTCCGACATTTTGTTTCTTTTTTATAGTACTTGTATGAAACTAATCCTAAAAGTTTGCTATAATTTCACATTGCATACAATTCAGTTTTATCCAAAGGTTTCTAGCTCACGTATATTCAGCTGTTAAAACTTCAAAAATATGTTACAACTTTTTAAGAATCATCCAAAAACTTTTTTGCTGATTGTATATCATGAATTCATTACTTTTGTTATGCAACGCTATATATTTTTGATCAATGCATGTTTTCCATATTTGGTAAGTTTCTTGATTCTATTTTTTCTGAAACTCTCACTTCATGAATTTTTTGAAATGTGCAAATCCATATCACATCATAGTAACTAAACCTTTCAAATGTGCCATTAAACGTGCAAGTCAGTGTAGAAATTTTGATGATCATAATTATAGCTCATTTTTGTTGTGCCTCGAGGGATGATAAGGAAACGGAGTCAGCATTATAAAATATTCATTATGGTGAATATTTCATTCATAAATTTTCATTTATTCATTGAAATTGCACATAGTAAGTTTACCACCTGCAGCTGAGTACGAACATGTTGATTTTGGGTAGTACTGCCCTCGGGAGTAGTGAAAAGTGTGAGATCAGTGTCACTATGTAGAATGTATTATTGTACTAGCAATTGTTTTTTATCTAATTTGTCTGCTTCAGCAAAGAGTATCAACACACGCAGTCTAGAATGTAAATTCAACCATACCCTTATCTATGCATTAATGTTGGATACCTGATAAATTTGTTGTATATGTCAATAATTTTACGTTTGTCGAATTTTAGGTTTAAGTCTCATAGCCTTCACAAGAAATGTGTAACTCTCTATAAGGAAATGCGCTTGACATTTCTTTGTTCGTTCATTGCCTTCTTCTAACGTTCTTGAAACGATGTGATTTTTTTTGCGTAGTTGAGCTATGTTGTAATCCTTGTTAGTGGCAAGTGTCTTTACAAGTAAAATATTCAATTTGGAGTTGAAAAAAGGATGTAGTGTGATAATTAGAGTTAATTCGAATATTGTTCAACAAAAACTACCATTGTCCAAGAGACAATATGGTGTCACCAAAGAATTACAAATGTAGCCAAATCTGTAATCATTTGGTTTTGTTCAATTTTTGGATTTTGTGATCATTTGTTGGGTGGTTTATTGGTGTTTTGATGACTAACTGCGCACTTTTAAGGCTCATTGATTGGGTACATGTGTGTATTTTGTCATTGAAGCTGGTATGCGGGACTTTTTGGGGTACCCAGTCTGGGTTGTCAAGCTTGGGGGCTGCACAGTTGAGGTAGGGAGGCGTACCCCCTCTCAAAAAACAAAGAGGAAGGCTGGGTGCTGAGGGCATAAAAACTGGGGAGAGGGACTGCACGGATGCTGACCTGCAGGTTGTGCCTGGAGGTCGAGCACCTACGAAACTCTTATGCTTTTACCAATTAATTTTATTTGCTCAAAATTACGCTTATAAATCATTGATATCTGAACTATGAAGTCACTCAGAAATCGACGTTTCTCAATTGAAGTGAGGCCAATATTATTTTATTTCCATGATACCTGGAAATGAAAAATATTTTTTAAATTATGTTAAGAAATGGGGCGCGGTGTTGATGTCAGTTCGATGCACTCACGGAACATCGGTCTACATTTCGAAAATTTAACTTCACCTAAAAAAATCCTTCATCTGTCAGAAGTACCACAATTGCTGCTGAGTGCCAAGATTTTCTTGTATACTTTATTTTTTTGATTTAAGTGTCTTATAGGTGAAGTCACCGCATTCTAGCAGCACAGCAAGCCCAGTTTCATTGTTAGGTCTGTATTTTTGGCTTCAAGGACAGTGAAAGTTAGTGATGTACCGATGTATCGGTATCGGTATCGGCAGTATCGGCCATTTTTAGTGGTATCGGTATCGGCAAAATCCGGCCGATACTTTACTGATACTTTCCAAAAATACGTATTTTATCATTCAAATGAAGGTCATAAATCCTGAAAGCAAAAGTATTTAACCTAATAATACCTGTTGTGTGTTTATTTATATATTTATTTGGTGTCCGCGTTGTGTGAGTTTGCGGTATCATGGATACCGAATTCCTCAGTGTAACATTAAAAGATGGCGTTTCCATGCATTTAAATATTTGAAATTTTACCAGGATAGGTTTTGTTAGGATAGGATAGGTTAGCTTAGATTAGGATAGGCTAGGTTAGCACAGGTTAGGTAATACTGTCAGAATTTTTTCTCGGGTCCGCCTAGCTTAACGATGACATTCTCCATGGAATCTCCGCGGGTCCTGCTACTATCTAATAATACCCTTGGTTTATTTGGAGTCCGCTTCTTCCATTTTCTTTGTCACGCTCATGGAGAGAGTTATAGTGACCGTATCTGTGATACGAGTTTCACCAGTGCGTAAGAACAAGAATATTTTTCATCACGAGCGCTGTTAGGATGAATACATTCGTTGGGCATCACATTTGGAAAATTTGTTCAAGAAAGTTAGTGAGTCCCGTTATTTTTGACAGGCTGTGCGTACTTGTAATCAAATAAAGAGCCTATTCATACCTAGTAAATTAGATAGCTAACTGTTGAGTTATAGCGTTCAATCAGGCCCGCTAACTGAATTCACTACATTGAATTACATTGTTGAAAAATCTGTTTTAAATTTCACGTATGAGTTGGGTCTACACGGTAAGCTCCCATTTTTGGATGTTTTGGTTGAAGCTTCTAACGGTACATTCCATAGATCCGTTCATGTAAAACCTTCCCATGCTGGGGAAACTATTAATTACGGTTGTGAAGCTCCTCAAATCTATAAAGAAGGCGTCATACATACTTTGATAAATAGAGCTCGTAAAGTTTGCAGTAATTGGGAAAACTTTCATTCCGAAATGCTTCGAATCAAACGTTTACTTGTTAATAACAACTTTCCTAATACATTGATTGATAAAACTATTGATAAATTTTTGAACCGAATCATGAGCAGTGACAATAATTCAGCGAATGCAAACCGTATCAATATTTTTTACGAAAATCAAATGCATTTTAATTACAAAATTGACGAACGGGTCTTTTAAAACATTGTTAAAACTTTTGTTAAGTTAATAAATCCAGAAACTTCTATTAAAGTTTGCGTGTATTATAAAAACCGTAAAATCAGTGACCAATTAGTAAAAAATAATCTGTCTGCATCTGGGGTCAACGATCTGGACAAGGCCGGTGTGATTTATCAATTTAAATGTAACCGAAGAGAATGTAAGTCTCTTGATAAACGTTACATTGGCATGACCAGAATGACCCTGAAGCAAAGATTAACCGCTCATAAATATCAAGGTTCCATTTTCAATCATTTTCGTGTTGACCATAGTTGCAAACCATCCAATGAAGATCTGTTCCCTAACACCAAAATTCTTTATAATGTTATTAAAAAAGATCATATTCATATAATTGAAGCATTACACATTCATGAGCTTAAACCTCCCCTTAATGAAAACACGAATTATTTTTTCGCTCTCAAACTGTTTCGTAGAACTTCTGCTTGCTAGGTACGACGAGGCTGCTCGACCATTTTGCTCTTGTCTCTCGTGTGATGAACATCGGTTTTGTACAATGTATCTAGTCATACTACTATTTCTGTGATAAAAAGGTTGTTATTTTGTCTAGTCGCTTTCGTCTTTTGTGATCTACTTATCTAGTCTATATTACTTAAGTGTTAGTTTATGCATTTTTTCCAATGTGACTGAAAATCATTCTGTTTTTTTTTACAGCCTGAGGATGATGTTTGATACGGCGAAACGTTGCATTTTATAATTAGACAGAAATATAGATTTTAACGAATTGCTGTTTTTTAGTACGAAAATGCTAGGTGCATTTCTTAATCAACTTACACATGAAGAAATTGAACTATTTCGTAGGGCTGAAAAGTTTGAAAATGAATTCACTACTTTGAATTCCCGATGAGTCATGGTCATAACTGAAAGCTATGTAAAATGAATAGTTAAACCCTGTAGCTACATAAAATTTTTATACTTTTACGACTAAACCTTTATAGTTTGACCTAATGTCCATATCTTAAAGTATGTGACCGGCTAACATAAACCAAACCAATTTAATAAAGATGAAAGTGCATTTGAAAGTTTTTGTGACTTTAATGTAGAAATTGCCGAAAATTCTATTTTAATTTAGCTTGTAAATCGCCAAATATTACGAAGCTAATAATTTATTTTAACTTAGCATGCATATCACCGTTCATTACGAATCTTGCATTTTTCTTCTATGTTAAGATGTTTGAAAAATTCACGAACAATCTTATAGTTCAATATATCTGAACGGTTCAGTTGATTGCTTTCATCGCAACTTGATGAATTTAAAAACGAGGAAAATTCCAATGAACTTAATCATATTTACTAGGAATACGTTTCGGAGTCCAGCTCCATCATCAGTTCGTAAAATTAAAATTCATTACGACTACAATAAAAAAAAATAAAATGTTGGATACAGTCATTAAAGAAAATCACGAAAACAAAAAAAAAATCAAAACATGTCCCAGAGAAAGTAAAATCGACATGATCTACTTCCAATTTACGATGGGTAGGAACTGTCAGAATTGTTGAGGGCCAGTTTTTGTTTAAAAATATGTAGCGACTCTGAAATTCTGAGGTCACATGTAGTTGAAGCCGAATCTAAGATTTTGAAGTCCGCAGAGGATATCGGTTCGTTGCATTTTACTGCGTGATTACGTACGAATTGTGCGAATTCATTCCCCGTGCGGAAGCTTCAACCCCGATGTTCGGCCATTCTGATATAAGAATTTTGTGCCGTAATGCCGACGTACGATGATGTGCACTGCACACAACTGTAAGAATAAATCAGAAAGGCTCTTTCTCCATCAAAAGCGTATCCTTGTACCGGAATTTTATAATTTTATGGTTGCTTCATTTTTCCGGTACAAGGATACGCTTCCCATGGAGATGCGAACCTCGATCTCTGATTTATTTTTAACAGTTATACAGTTGTGTGCAGTGCACATCATCGTACGTCGGCATGACGTCACGAAATTTTTATAACAGAATGGTCGAACATTGGGGTCGAAGCATCCGCGCGGGGAACTAATTAGCTTACTCCTCACACTCCGCAGTACGTAATCACGCAGTAAAATGCAACTAAATCTTAGATTCGGCTTCAACTGCATGTGACCTCAGAATTTTAGAGTCGCTACATATTTTTAAACTAAAACCGGCCCTCAACAATTCTGATAGTTCCTACCCATAACAAATTGTAACTAAATAGTAATCTTGTCAATTTTAGTTTTTCTAGGACATGTTTTAATTTTATTTTTATTTTCTTGATTTCTTTTAATGACTGTATCCAAAATTTTGCTTTATCTTTTATTGCAGACATAATGATTTGTAAATTTACGAACTGATGATGGATCTGGACTCCGAAACGTATTCCCAATAAATATGATCAAGTTCCTTGAAATTGTCGTTTTTAAATTCTTCATCTTATAGATGGTTGCTTGTTTGCGGATATTTTTGGTTTCGGGGCTTACCGAATTTTAATATTTTCTTTCGCCAAAGTATTTACTCATATTTGGTGTGAATACCACAAAAATGACAATCCTTTTTGGAGAAACTATTGTTTTGGTCCACTTTTGGAGCCAGTTGCTATTATAGCTAGTCTACTTTACGTTGCAATACGATTAGAAACACATATCTATTGAATGGATTTCATTTTGTTGTTTTTCTCAACAATATAGTTAACATAGCAAGAGCATTTTATTTTTCACAATCGGAAACTTTTTTGTCAATATTTTTGTATTATTAGATATATAAGGAAATAATTTTATTATAACTCCCATGTAGGAGTTATAATGGTTTTATTTTAATACAAGTGTGCACGGCCCGCCAAAAATGGGATTAAATACTTTTCGAGAACGAATTTTCAAGATGTAGATGATAACAATAACAGTATATCCATCCTAACAGTACCCCCAGACCCGTGATGAAAAATATTTTTCGCACCGTTGAAACTCGTATCACAGATACGGCCATTATAACTATCCTTATGAGCGTGAGTGACAGAAAAATGGAAGAAACAGACACCAAACAAATAAACCAAGGGCAAGGGTATTATTAGGTAGCAGCATGACCCATGGAAATGCCGAGGACAATGTCATCGTTAAGCTAGATGGACCCATGGAAAAATTCCGTCAACATTATCTAACTTATGCTATCCTAATTCTACGTCGTGACTCGCACCGCCGCAAAGCACGTTCACGACGCAAAGGCATAGCGATCGTCATTACATGGTAGCAACTGCGGTTCTTGTAGACCCTACACCACTAATGCGTTTTCCACTGTTGCCAATACGTAGAACGGAAAGTCGGGTAGGTTTAAAATGTTTATGCCGAACACATATGCACAAGAACACACAAAGCTCTCTTGACTCGGAGTTCCCCTCTGGTGACAAATCACCATTACTCAAAAATGATTACTTCGGGCACAGCTATTCACCAAATTACTATATTTAATTTAATGTTTTTTAATTATTCAATATGGCCTGAAAGCTGCACAAAAGCGACATGGTCAGGAAAATGCGCAAATTACGGCGATCACAACAACCTATCCAATACTACTAACCTATCCTAATGAGATTTCAAACATATCATTGCATGTACAGACCATCTTTCAATGTTACACTGAGGAATTCGGTATCCATGATACCGCAAACTCAGACATCTTATGTTTCTTAAGAAGCGGACACCGAACAAATACATAAACAAACATACAACGAAATACGTATTATTAGGTTAGATGATTGTAAAAGTATCGGTATCGGTAGTAGTATCGGTCAAAGTATCGGTATTTTCAAGTATCGGAGTATCGGTATCGGTATCGGCCAAAAAATGGGTATCGGTATCGGCCAAAAAAATGGTATCGGTACATCACTAGTGAAAGTGTTTTCCCACTCTCTCTTGTGGGAAAATTTAGGTATTTTGAATCAATGTTTATTGACGTTTTTTGCTGGAGTATCTCTACAGAAATTCCCAATTTGTGGCTTTGCTTCCAGAAAAACAAGTGGAGCGCAGCAGCAAGCGTGCCCGCCGACCTGTCGGCGGCCCGGCCTCGCCGCAAGACGGTCATGCCCTCCAGGTGCGCCGCAGCACAGCGCATTGCCGCGGCTGCTTCCTGCTCTGCTCTAGAGCCCAGTCTCAGAGACACTATATCAGGCTCATGCTATTAGTGGGATAGGCTGGTGGTGATGATGCCATTTGTTTTTCATTCAAATCCGTAGCATCTGTAGCTAGCATGTATTAAAAATGAGATGACAGCTTCTTACATGAATTTAATAGCGGGTTCCGTATCCAGCATTAAAAAACTTTCCAGGTACATTGTTGAACAATTTCACCTGATATCCAAGTCCTAACACTAATTTCTCTTGAATAACCAGGTAAAGGAATAGACTAACCAATGGATGGATAATTGGATATTAAAAGTATCAGTGTAATGTTCTATGTGCGAAACTTAACTACAACATTTCTTTGATGGAATGGGGGGAAATGTCATCAATGCATGGGGAGGACATGTCATGGTGCATCACTACTACACTGGCGAAGGCGCTGTTATAGATTAAGGCTGTTGCTCCCTCAAGGGCCCTAGGGTTGGCAATAAGTTCAGGTTGGTTGACTTTGTCTATCTGATGCTACGGGGACTGGCGCCCCTAAGTGAGTTACTGTTAGGTTACCTCGCTCGGCTGTAGATAGGGCTTCAAGACTCCTATCTTTCGTTACCACTGTGTTTTTTTTTCAGTTTTGTGCCTCCTGCACTAACTCATCTTCAATTTTTTTCCTCTTGCTTCTTAACTTTTTGTTTCTATGCGCCGTGTATCCTGTGTGGTAACACACCTTTTGCTAGATTCCTCGTATTCCTTAGTCCATACTTAAAGGTCCCATCTATTATCTCTATGATAGCATATTTTCAATGAAAACGGAGCATTAAACTAACTACTTTGACTGCCACTTGCTGTGAACCTCGCTTATGCTAGGACAGCTAGGTGATGAAGGTTTGTATTGGTCAGATTCCGCGACTCCGTGGCTGGAGAGGCGTTTGAAAACCTGGTGGACGGCACTGCGGCCACTCCCGCGGCTGACGAGTGTGAGAGGTCCGCCAGAAATTCGCCCAGCATCGTGGTCTCTGCTGAAGAACAGGAAGTGCCTCCTGCCGACCTGCCTTTCTCCATCAACATAGAGATACTTGAACAAGGTCTGGGCACTTGAAGCTTGTTTTACGTTAAGATACGAGAATGGTTCTCTCACGTTCTTCGTTGTTGACTGTTTAGTTCATTTTTAGAAGGGAGAAACCTTTGTAGTAGTATGCTTGTTGACTTTTTAGGTTGAATTTCTGTTGGGTTATGTTAGCTGCAGATAGGCCTTCCCTTCGGGGCCTTAATCTTTCGTGCTCGCTTTGCGTTCTCTATTTTCATGCCTTCTTGACTATTTCTTCTTGTTTTTTATCCTCTTCTATCCTAACTTAATGTTTTTATGCATAGGCTATCATGTGTAGAGACACTGCTTCTACATAAATTCCCCGTTCTGCACAGTCCATACTAATGGTCTCATCCCTTTGCTGTTTTGAAATTGCCTGCATTGTGGCATAAGAGTTATAAACTAAATAAAAACAATAATGTGATATAATTGTTTGTTTCGGATTTCTCTAATCAATATTGGTGATGTATTGCTTAACAATCTTTCAGCTGGAACATTCAGCATCTCCTTGGAGGGGTATATCTACTGCATTTAGTGGTGCTTTGAGAACTGATTGAACTCCAGGGGCAGAAGAATAGGTAATCTCGAGTGAATGTGCTGATGTTGAATGTGCTTGGTGTTATATATAAAATAACTGTGCCTCAGCTTTATCCCATCACATTACCAAGTTAGCTTCTATTATAGTTATGAGTTCGTTGTGGTTCTTCTTCTCGAGTTCAGCTCTGCTGCTCACTTTGTAATTTGTTTTTCAGTTGCCTTTGTTATTGCTCCTGCTGCTGGTTGTGCAGAACGTGATGCAAAACCTGCAGCCTTCATAGTTCACTCAGATTACAGCTGCCTCCAGATTTCCCATTGAAAATTATCGTCAGGCATGTGACTAATTTGCTCAGTAAGGTGTGCGCAGTGTAGTTCAGCGCAGTGACGTTTGTACGAGGACTGGCCACAGCATTGTCTTACATAATGGCTAGAGGCTGCTGCAGCATCTTTGACAGAACTTCATTAAGAAAGAACTAGAATTGTATTCTTAATGATGGTCATGTTTGCGTAGAATATGTTTGAATGAAAAGAATTAGCTGTCTCTATTTCTATATTTTACTCAAAATAATGAATGTATTTTAAAAATTTGAAGAAAATTATAAAGAGCATTTCTCTAATCCTGAGCTAGTAATTTGAGTGCACTCTCTTTATACAGATGGTAACTTCATCCTGCGGGGCATTGACAGCCTCAACGACCTCAAGCCTATGGACGTTGGCAAGCCGCTGGTGGGTGGCTTTTCTGAAGTGAGCCTAAAATTTCAGTGTATGTTCACTAGCTCTCTGGCTGTCAGTGTGACCCCTCAGGGGGATACAACTGTTGTATCTATGGGAATTAGCGCTCCCAGGGGGACTATGTGTGGACCCGAGCTCGAGGTTAGGTAGGCTTTCTTTTGGTTAAAATAACATACGTTTTTGTTTTGTTACGGACCATCTTTTTTCGGTCCACTGCTGTCCTGTTTTTTCAGCACCTACTACTTTCTTCTTCAACTTTGATCTTGTTTCATTAACTTCTTACTCATCTTACTGTTTCTATGCCTTTTTCTGCATAGATTCTGCGTTCTCTTAACTCCATACTAAATGGTGCCTTCTTCCTTCCTCTCTTTGGATCTCATTTGTTGAGGATAGGGAGGCTTAAAATAACTAATAATCTAATCTAATCTAAGCTGTCACAGGGTGCGTACAGGCATGGAGAAGCATGGAAAGTAGTTGAATTTCGAAAATAAAATTCAAGGCCTCGAAAGTAGTGGAATTTTAAAAATGGTAATTGAAAGTCATGAAATTTTAGGATTTTCGTGAAAAGAAAATTTTACTGTTGAAAATTTTCGTTCCGTTTGGTCCGCGTTGAGCGAGGCGTTGTCAGTAACCTTCGAGTGTTACTTGGGCTCTGATTGGTTGATACAGCTACGTCTTTAGTGTCCGCGATTTTGATTGGTTCTCAGGCGTCACGTGAAACCAAACGCGCTCAGTGTGACTGAAGACACGCGCTCGTTCGGACCATTGTTGACCTGTCGCCACTGTTGAACATTTTCGAGCTGAGTTTTTATCATCGGTCTTGACCATCCCGTGTGTGTGTGACTAGAGTTACAGTGCCGAGACTGAGCTGAGGAATTATCGCCATGCTAGGCAGTTGTTCTTTCAACAACTTGTGGTTGCGAGACAAAGACTTTCAACAATGGATAGCACCGCATCCCAAACTGAAAACAATGGCGGTTTGCACCGCGTGCGAGTCGGAGTTCGACATCGCCACCAATGGAATAGCGGCGGTGAGAGTCTGCAAGCGCTGGTGGAGGATGCTGACAGCTTTGCACGGAAGGCAGAGGACAAGAATGATTTGCGCCTACTGGCAAAGTCAAATGCATTGAGGAAATCAGCCAAAGACAAGCAAGAACAACTCAAGGGGCTGAATGCCGAAATTAATGACAAACTTAATGCACTGGCAAATGCATAGCAGATGCTATTGAACTGTCCAGCATGACTGTTTGGTGTTGTGATGATCATTTACACATTTATGAAAACAAGACCTGCAAGTAATGATGAATGTTCTGTGAAGTTTATGACTGAAATACATTTATTGTGCTGCAATTTAACTTTGTGTGACATTATTTTGTGCAGAGAGAGGTAGTGAAAATGTGATTTGGTTGGCATAAAAAGTCATGAAAAAGTAGTGGAATTTTGAACCTCAGAGCCTGTACGCACCCTGCAGTGTCAGTGTGAGCCTCGTCATTTAACAATTGTTTCTTCTGATACTACCATTAGTGTTTACTTCCGAACTCCTGACTGGATTAAATATTTCATTTCCCGGTGTCCTTGCAAAAAGGAAATTAAAAATGTATTTCAAAACTTGTAAGAGTTCAACGCCAGTGTCTATTTATTTATTGAACATTTCATTGTAACAAATAAATGTTTTAATATCTCGTTTTGCGTAAACAAAACAATGGTAATCTTTGGGGTATTTTTCATAAGCATCGTGATTTGTGGTGTACCTGATGTTCTTCAAACTCCTGACGGACCTGGCCTCGTATTTCGAGGTTTGGTGTCGACTCGCTCAATTTTCTCGACCTACCGCTTGGCCTTCATTACTGCAACTCGAGAGACCAATTTCCTGACCATGTCGCTAGGGCGGTGACTTGCATCGAACAAATGAGCTGTCTTACTGCAAATGCTTTCATAGTAGGTATTGTCATAGGCCATGTCCAATCAGTTTGAATGCTGTGAGAAAAGCGATAAAAACTTGTAATTCCTCAAGAATTTACTATCAACCTGTATCGGTATGTTTGTACGTGGTGTGCAAACCTATGCACTCAAGTTCCCAGTCATGCTTCTCTTTCAGTTTGTTAGAGCATATACTTGAAATTCACATTCACTTCTTGGTAAATACATGCCTTATAGTTATAAATTAGCCATGCAACTCCAAAACTCCATGGGCTCTGGAAATCATTCATTGTATTCAAAATCCTTGTACCAGCTCATGCAATCGCAATTTTTCACTCGTACCTACTTTGTGAACTCTTATATTCACTCAATGTACAAACTCGGAGTTCCAAACCCCTATCACATTTTAATGTGATCTAGTAACACACGCTCTAGCGCGTCTGAAGCTACATTACTTCAATCCCATGCTGTACTCAGGTTGTAATCTAATACTGGTCATGAGAACTTAATGTTAGTGCTCTAGAGATTGGTTCTTCTTGATAGACTGCTCTGACATTCTCTAACCCTTGTGCGTACAGGTATGGTTAACTCGTTATCCACCCACAAAATTACGCGGTGAGGGCCAAAAATAAAGCGCCAAAAATAGTCAGACCTCTTGGAAATTGGCATCCAAGTAATTTTTTTTAAACATAGTTACTGGTTTGAGGTGTGGAATAATCAGGCTCAGCGATAAAGGGCAAAACTATAAAAGATGAAGTAGGAAAAGGTAGAGTTGAATTAGACGTTCATTACTGGGAATTGGCAACAAAGGCAGGTGATAGTAGACTTTTGTCTGGAAAACTACAAAATGCAGTATCAAGAGCTGGCCCCTGAAAACCAAGAGGACGATTACCTGTGGTTGAGAGAGGACCTTACTGACCATTATGCTACTTAAATTTGAGCAAGCAACTAACACGCAAACAAGCAAATATAACCATGTGCAAATGTTAGGGAACCAAAGTAAAATGCTATCTGATAAAGAAATTGAGGATAATGTAATATCAATCACAAATGTTAAGCAAAGTAAATTGGGAAGAAACGGTATAAATCAGCAGCATCAAAAGTAATGATGTTTTAGAACCAATAAAATGAACAGAACACGAAAAAAAATATAGATGTAAGTGAATTACAAATAAAACTCATATGCAGCATATTAATATTTACCATAGCGTGAGATTTTTCTAATAAGTTCCTAATCTGTAACTAATTAAACAATAGCATGACGATCAAATGAAAGCACCGTTTATCATTCAATAAATTTGACCTGGAAAGAAATGAGATGAGTGATTTAATTTATAGTTGAACAAAAATAGGCTTGAGGAGAAAATGCATGCTTAAGTTAATTAGATGAAAACTGGCAAAACAACCAATTATATTATTAGCCTGTGAAGCCCTTGTGAAATGTGATCCTTATGGTAGATAATTAACCGCTATAAAACTTGGCCGTACCTGTCGTAATGACGTGTTGACCCACCATTCTTATGGCTACACAACTCGTATGTCTTCAATTCAACGTGAATGCGGTCGACCCCGGCTTTTTGCATTGAAGCTTTCATTCCATGCATTGTTGTTGCTCTCATCTTTATCAGCTCTTCCGAAAGATGAATCTTTTTTGTCTTGTTCATCACTACTGCCTCTCAGTTAAATTAACCGCAGTGGTCGGCTGGAGGCTCAGATTTTTGTCTAACCTGAAGAAAATCAAAGAAAAGACCTAGTAATTTATGGAAATCATAGAAAAGTGGAATGGTTTTGGTTTTCAAAATAATTATTGAATAGAATTTTGGTAAATACGTGGTTCCAGCGTTGTCCCGTTGAGCTGTGACTTGCTCAGTTGCAGATAATGGTTATACTGTCATGCTTGGGAAAGTCATGGAACTATGATTGAATAAAAGATGAGCTGAAGAACTTGAGCGGGCTTTGATTGACTGGCATATGAAACAATTGCATTTTAGAACATTCAGGATGAAAACCCGGATCGTAAGAGGATAATTACTTGATGGAGACGGTAGGCGTCTAAAAACTACCGCTTGTAAAAAAAGGGAAAACAATTTATTCCCAAAGAAAAGGGTTCAAGAAAAATCATTGATTTTTAAAATGTCTTAGCATAAAGACAATAGCATAACGCACAGACGAGCAAATAAGAATTTCTAGATTGAGCTGCAGAAGTGATAATGCAATGCAAGGCTGTAAAATTACGAGTAAAACGAGTCAGGTAAAGTAATCAAGTGAGGCTAACTTGTAGTGAATGTATTGCAAAATATTTGGATATACATAAGACCTATTGATATAATTTATTTTTCCTAGCGAATCATTGAACTCGACATTGCACACAAGAACTAATGTCTACAAAATTTAAATGATGCACATGACAAGCAAAGCCTATGGCATATAAAACCTATAACTATATTAAAAGATTAATTTGTAGTGCTAGCTTAGTTTTATGTGATCAATTATAACTGAAAATCATTAAATTGTAGAATTTAATGTAAAACCTAATAGCCTAAATAAATATCATTTATAAAGAAAAGGAACATAGATAAATTGAGTGTAATAACATTAGCAAATATCTCTCACATTCGACAACTTCTGTAAGTATTTTCCCCATCATCTTCTGCCTTTTGATTCTTTTTTCAGTCGAGTTACATTATTTATTTGGTCACCGCTGATAAAAAACTATTCCTTAAGAAAAATATAATTTTTAGATCTATGGAATTTAGTGCTCCCTGAGGAAAAATTTGAGGTCACGAGCAGAATGTTTGATTGGTCTTCCTTTCGTTGAAGTATAATTATTTCATTTGGGTAATGTTTTACTACAGACCATATTTTTCACTCCACTGGTGTCTTTTTTTTTGCCACCTATCACTTTCCTTTTTAACTTGTTTGAACTAGAGATACTGTTCCAAGGGGGATACTGTTGGGTCACATCAGCCGTACTTAGGGGCATCTGGACTTCTATCTTTAGGCCACACTTGACTTTTTTCCATATACATTTCTTCTTTTCTATCTCCTTTACATTTCCATCCTCTTCCTTTCAAACCTGTTCCTATGCGTAGGTTAGCCTGTATGGTAACACACCTTGTGCACAGATTCTCCATTTTCTATAGTCCATTCTAAATTGTCCCGCATCACTCCATTAAGATCGTCATTGTTGTGGCTAAGGAGTTTTAGACCATTATAATATAGTTAAAACCACTCAATTACTTTTATTTTTCGCTATTCCGTGCTTTATTTTCCACTTCATGGTACTCCCTGTTTTATTTGCATTTTTTCCCATTTTTATATTCTCTAATTTTGACATTCACTTAGCTCTCCATTTTTGGCAATAATAACCGTAAGGCAGATTCTTTTTGATAAATTTCCTTTTATATGAGAGTATATGATCAAAATATTTCAGAATCCTCTCATTCTAAAGCATTAATTTTTCTTTCAGCCTCAACGAACTTTATTACTGCAGCCAAACTCAATGTTTCTTGACCCGAAACAATCCAATGGAATACATCAAGTGAGTCAGCTTTCCTCCAACGCTTTCCTAATGGACTCAAGCGATCCTACCTCTCTGGACCTCAGTGCCTTGAAAATGGACGACATAACGTCGCAATCGTTCAGCCCGATGGGCGAGCCTATGCAGCATTCCTCGAATGACGTTCCTGTTAGTTTTGGGTACACTGTAGTGCCGTCCAGTTCTGTGGACCTAAACTACTCAATGATGGTCTCTTCTTCCCTCGGAGACGTGATGCCGCAGCAGCGACAGATTAGCGATCGTCCTCTGAGCGACGGCAGCAGCTCATCTCAACAGCTCAGCCATCAGCTCCTGGGTCACCGGTCATCAATGATGAGTCAAGAAACACACCCCAACGATGATTTATCTTACCAACCCCAGGACATGCAATTGCATGAGAATCAAATGAACTCAAACGTTCATGTTGCTCAACCGTTCGCTATTTCTCATTCGTCACAATCTCTACCTCAATCCATTCAACTTAGTCATAGTCAATCTTCCATAGCCAGTCCACAGGTGTCTTTGGGTAGCAGTAGTTCTTCTGATGTGCGCGAGATTTTTTCAAATGAAAATGTCTCTATATTATCGGAGGGCCTGTCGGACGCTCCACCGAGACATGAAGCTGTAGCCGCAACAGAGTTGAACCCTCCAGAATTTATAACTGACGACTGGCTGCCTGGCTCGGGCGGTTTGCTCAAGTCGGCACGCATACACGTTGCTGCCACAAAGAAGCGAGGTGGTAAGAGAAGAGCTCGCTACAAGTGTCCCATCTGCGCAAAGATGTTCTTGAGGGAAGGACGTTATAAGTATCACATGTGAGTAGCTCTTCTCTGTGGTTTTGAATACTTCAAGGAGACAGAACCTCTGTCTTTAAACCTGTTCATTTGCTACTAGTGTAGAATCTAACATGGTATTGATGGGAGGAGTAAAATCACTAAGTTAGAGAGAAATATTTGTGTAAAATATTCGACTGTGTTCTGAAAGGGGATTGAAATATTGATGTTTACGGGCTTGAACAACACGAACACAGCTCCAATAAAGCATTATCTCGCATCTCGCATCTCTTTCTAGGAATAGAGGTCCATAAAATGCTTACCTGTAGTGCAGTGAGCTTCGGTGGTTTGAGTTTTTCACAGCCGAGTCTGTAGCTGATATATTCCTTCTTGAATAAACTTTGTTATTTAGTTAAGAGTAGATAGTATTGTATTTAAATAAATGTGAAACTGTAGATATATTGTCTAGAAAATTACATTGCATTTGATGCTTGAATTCGTTTCTTATACAAAGAATCGCCCTTGTGTAGGTAAGATGTGTGAGCTATTTATATTTTATTACCCCTCATGCATACAAAACATTCAACCATTTCTGGACCTATATGTAACATTACTTATTGAACTACACTGTTAGACGGACTGAGCTAAAGACGTTCAAGTTGGAATTCAATAGAGAATGAAAATATGCTATGGGATGAGAAATTTTATGCATTGGATAATGTAGTATTTAAAGTTATGAAAAGAAAGGCAGAATATTAGGTATGAGGAAATACTTTGCTCACAGAGTAGAACAGTAGTAAATATACTGTGGGACATGGGTTAAATATCATCAAGTCTGTTGCTTTAAGTTGCTACGTGTTGCTCAAGCTGTCTTTTGAGGCGTGTAGGCTTCTCAGTTGATTGTGTCCTAAGATCTCAATATTGTTGAAATATAAGACTAACTCTTTCATACCTTTCATACTTATGAAGCTTTCATACTATGGAGCTTTCATTGACGAGTCATTTCCCGCGTGGATTCCACCCCACACATGTAAGGATCTGGCACTTAGTTGTTATGGATAACATTGCTGTGCACCGATTTTCCTGATCTATGCAGAATTTTGCTTGGTATTTTTGAATTATATAAACTATACGGTGAATCACGTGAACTATATTTCTTATCACTATTTTCACCCAAATGGGGAAAAAAGCTATACAAATAAAACTTCATCCACTCTACGTATGAGGCATAACGTAAATTAATCATCTGAGGAGGAATGTTTGATAACAATTAAAGGTTTAAAAACGTTGCATGTAAACAAGGACCTTTCCAGCTTTTTACACGGATCAGTGGACGTGCAGTGCTTGGAGTGCAAGCAGAAGTTCAGCGACCACAAGCAGCTGTCCAGGCACCAGCTCGGGAGCAAGCACAGCGGAGTAGGTGAGTGAGGCTGCTCCAGCAGTCTTGATGCTGAAGTACCCAGTAGTTGAATGAGGGTGTTAAGATGTTCACAGCAAGTGGTGACACAGTCTTTATATTTGAATTTGTACTTGTCATTTTCACTCCTACAGCTTCAACTGATGTGTGCAGGTATCGTAGAGATGGGCATTCCTGGCCTGAAGAATGTAGACACCAAACTTCACTGCCGGATTTGCCCCAACAAAAGCTTCGATACCGTCACAGAATACGAGGTACGCCATTTGTGTGGTAATGAAGTGTTGCAAAATATTTTAATTAATCCTGAAAATTAGTGGGAATACGTCTTGACATTCTTAGACTTATATTAAAATGAATGTTGCAGAAGCTTCCCCAAAGTTAAAATTTAGCATGAAATTTGGTAATTTACAGCTTCTAGTATTAATATTGGTAGAGTAAAATGTGTCTACTGCACATGTTTGATGATCGAATTCTAATAATCAACTTCGACTAATATATTAGGCAAACTCTCGTGCTAATTCGATATCAATGGACTATTGTTTATCACATGTCTTAATTTTAGAAAATAGAGATCTGGGGTAGTGAGGTGGTATTGAACTTTTGTGTTTACACGTACAATTGCAGTAGACAATTTAAAATAATCACTCTAAATATATCCCATTGCTCATAAGTAGTAGTTAGAAATAGTAATATCTCTCAAGTCATTTTCGAAACACATTATAATAATATACTAGGTGGAAAATAATATACTAGGTGGTAGGTATATAAATATGAAATCAATTGGACTGTCCAATTGATTTCATATTTTCCACCTAGTATATTATTATAATGTGTTTCGAAAATGACTTGAGAGATATTACTATTTCTAACTACTACTTATGAGCAATGGGATATATTTAGAGTGATTATTATAAATTTGAATGATACGCAAAGCATGGTGTTTTGAGTAGTTATGGTTGTGTAATTTATACAAATGAAGAGGCACGTGCGCTAGTGATACTTGGCGCGGAGATTTGTAATGTGATATCAAAGTACGTGAGGAGTACGAGGGGAAAACATGAGGACTGGATTCTATGAATGTTTTGATTACGTTCTACGTTCCAAATCAGGACTTGTGTGAACTTTCTGATTACATTGTTTTAACAAGGGCTTGAGGCTGAGTGTAACTTCGAGGAAAAGAGTAAATATGTTGATATATATGTATTAAAAGTATTAGTGAAATTACTTTTGCTCAAAGAAAAGTCGAGTGGAAAGGGGCTAAGAAGGTCATGTTTGATTCAGAGATGTCTTAAGCCCGTGCCACACCTTGCAACTTCGAGTGCTCCATGCCGCACCGACGAGTTGCCGAGAGCTCTCTCGGCTGTATCAGGAGCATAAGTCGAGGCAGCTTGATTCATGTAGCAGGACGACGGCGCACAGCAGAGCCAGTGCGAGCCAAGAAGGCATTGAGCACGGTTGTCTCGCTCAAGCGCTCACTGTTGTCTCGCTAGCGCGCGTTCCGCGATAATCCGAGCGCAGCTGCTTTGCAGAGCACATTGTCGTCTGACGTCCTCCTTCTCTCAAAGCTTCAATGCAACTGACTGCCGCGCGTTGTCACGCGCTCATCCACAAGCTCGTTAAGCCGCAGCGGTTGTTCTGCGACACCAATACAGCGACAAGTAGCATTGACATAATGCAAGGTGTGGCGGTGCCTTTACATTCAAATTATTACAGAGTTTGATTGCTTTGAAATCAAGAAAGTTGTAACTGAACAACACATGGTTGAGAAATTTTAAACGTTGAAAAAAGGGAAGGGGCATTTCAAAAGAAGGTTGCAATGTAAATGGAAGGAAAGATGCATTGACTGATATTACAGATTTACAAAATTTGTGCTGTTGGTTAAATGAATGAAATATATACTTCTTTTAATAGGAGACGAGGTAGTGAAGTGGTTTGGTTGTGTGCCTGGTCTTTAAAGAAGAGACAGTGTGTATCAAAAGAAAACGCTCCTTTGGGTCATGAGTGAGGCTGCAGAACTACTGTGCCAGTTAGCAGGTATCACTCAGAAGTGCTACAACACTCGAGTGTGATCCAGTATGAAAGTGGTGTTTGTGTGTGTGATTCATTCAACTTTGAACATCTTGGAAATTATCATAACAGCCACTCAATGATATAGAGAAAAGATTCTAATTTCAATATAGTAAACATGACATGCATTCAATACTTGTTTTTGCAGGAGCAACAAGCATTGTCTTACGTGTATGTTTTGATGTGAGCAGACACACCAGAGCTCGGTACACGAGAGTGGCTCGAAGCGCTTCTGCTGCTCGCTCTGTGACAAGAAGTTCCTCTACGACTACAGTCTGCGCAGCCACATGAACCTGTGTCATCCCGATAATTCTCAGGTTTGCACTTCTGCTGTCAATTTATATCCGTGGCCAGCTGGTCGAAGTGATTTCTTTAACCCTTTAACGCCCAAGTGGACTGTACGGTTCTCCTTTGAAAATAGCCTCATTATATTGTATTTCACATAAATGTGTTTTTTGGACTGCACTGTTGAGTGGTAGTTCCTTCCTCATCGTTAAATCGATGAATATCTGATGCCGGTGCCAGTTTAATGATGGTGGTTGTGATAACGGTAACATGAGTTGAAAATGTGGACGTTAAAGGGTTAATGAGCAATGAGTGCATCTCATTTAAATTGGTGATACGGACATATGAATGAACAGTCTTAGGTTTCTTCCAAAGTAGAAATGAACATTGTTTACCTTTGTATGGCATTATTGGACATTTAAATGTCTGATCAGTGTGCCAGTCTGATGAACTCTCAGTTGTTACGCTGTCGTTCATGTGCTGAAAATAAGTTACTCTAAAAAACTCAGCCAATAATCTCTTTTTTTTAATATGGATGTAGCTGCATCTTTTCCAGTAAATCAATCATCAATTTTGAGCAATGACGGTACTCTAGCCGCTTGCTGTACCTGCAATGTGGCGAAGTGATGAGAGTCTTCACTGTACATAGCAGTGTTTTCTAAACGGCCTTGGGACGAGTAAGACCAGAATTGTTCAATTAAATAACTGCTAACTGTGATTTTAAGGAGTGTTGTTAAACACGTATTGCGAACTATTGCCTTGCTACACAGGTCGTATGTTTTTTGCTACCTTATGAATTCAAAGTTTTCATTACCCCTTGGTTTGAGTACACTTTCTTGGCAGTTTTTGTATTTATTTTAAATGACCATGAGTGGACACTTCCAACAGAACCAACAAACAAAAATGTGAGCAATTTACAAAATATTCATGTTGAAATAGCTCTGGACCCATCTTCCAGCATAAATTAGGAGCTTTTTTGAGGTCCTTTGGCACGGAATTTGCTGCAGCAAACGCCCTAGGCAGGAGTTAGGGCAGCATCAAGTTGTGCGTGTTAGAGGCTAAGTTCATGTCTTCTTTGTTCAAGGGTGAGCGCAGATGTGCATTAGAGTAAAGAGGTATTATTTCACGGGGTGCTTATAGGGAACACGCCCTTGACCATCAGAGGCATGTTGCATGAAGAGATCATGAGGCAGAGGCATTCCTACTCTGTTTTTCCCTTTCTCAGCGCTGCGGTGCGCTGCTCCTACTCTGTCTAAAGCGCTCACTTCCTGGCGGTGTTTCTGCCAACCAATGACACTGTAAACACAGTGGGACAAATAACTATTCTTTCAACTACAAAGTTCTGTAAGATTGATTTTAATATAAACACGTGTCATGAAAATTCTGTAATTTTACACTGTAAAAATCTACAGTTCTGCACTGTCTGCTATGTGCACGTGTTCTCTTAACCTTGCTGATTTGAGTGAAGATGGCGGACTACCTGATACTGAGAATAATGCAGACTTTGCTATTATAATCTTTATTTTTGCTTGGAATTTCTCCGTAGTAAAAAACTAGGTTTGGGATGCAGGTTTATTGCTAATCGCACTGTGGGGCTGAGTTCGTGCTCCAGCGCGGCTGCGGCATGATGTCTTCTGGCGCATCTGAAGAATGATTTCTAGCAACGCAACAAGGTGTGGGGTAAATGATGTACCATTTTTCTCTGAGGACTGGAAAATTGATAATTCATGACGATAGCAAATTGCGTACCAAAGAAATAGTTTTTGCGCGCATTTATGACTAGGGCATATTTGGGAGGAAACTTTAACGTCGACGCAGTTCTATGAGTTGCCATTGTTGGCGCTCACATGTTAATTTGCACACGCTTATTGCAAAGAATTATGTTTTACAATTTTCTCAATACCATTGCGTTTTAAGTTCACAGTGTCACCCGTTGTATGTGTTGAAAATAATTATGGTTGTCTATCAATGATTAAAACTTGGTTTAAACATCCTGATATTTTATCATCGTTTGTTCTCTTCATTTTTGACTGTGTCTTTTTTAGTGCGCATACATCTGCGTTGGGGCGTATGAATATTGTACAAAGCAAAATTTATCATTTGCGCACCATGGACCAGGAAATGAGTGGGCGTGGCGGCACAGAGCGCAGCTACCCGTGCGACGCGTGCGGCAAGGTGTTCAGGCACCTGAGCTCGCTGGCCTACCACACAGACAGTATGCACAGCAAGGGCAGGGTGTTCGTGTGCTCGCTGTGCGGCGCGGTCTTCAAACACAAGCAGGTCCTGCAGCGCCACTACTCGGTCCACTCCACCGAAAGGTTAGTGATTCAAAACAGTGCACTTTGTAGCACCTTATTTTTTATTGTTTTGAAGAGTAAGAACAATAGTGAGGGAGCTCTCAATGATTCAGTTTTAGATACTGAAATGCAGTTGGGCTTTATTTTAGACTGGTTGGGAGAACGTTGGTTGTTTCTCTCCATCCTATTATAATTCGTCACGTTTTTATATGAAATACTTTTGATCTTGCCCATTTTATGGTCGTAGGTATTGGGGGGGGGGAAGGGCTTTAAATTGTTTCAAATGTTATTCTTTGTTTAGCGGTAGATTCATTTATTTGTACTATGTTGATGAGCAGATGAGCATGACAGTGGCATATGAAGTTGCTAAGGGTCTTGTACGCTTGCATGGCAGTACTGAGTGTTAATATTAGTGAAAATAGACTTAAGAGTGCATTTAACATAATGTTCTCCTTATGAGGCCTTTTAAAGACCAAGGTAAATGTATCGATAATCAATGAGAAAACTTTGTTTGGTAAGAAAGGCCACGTTAAGTCTCGTGAGTCAGACAGAATGCATGATGCTGTGGATGTAGAATATATATAGGTTACATGTCGGAAGGAAAACATTAGCTTGTTAGTTTCTTCAAATGTACATGCGCAGGAGATCAGGACTGACCACTCTGTGGTAGAAGATTGAAGGCTGCTAGATTATTGGAATAATTTGCGGGTACACTTCACGTTCATATTGGAAGTTGAGTCAAATGATGCAAGAAATTATTAAGCAGTAGATGCCATAGCTTGGTGAGTTGTAATTAGTTAAATGACGCCATCAAAGACTGAGTATGTCGAAAGATGATATGGAGATACAATTGTATGTATAATGAGTTCCACCTGGTTTATGCAGGATTTTAGCCGCCTGAAATAGCCAAAACTGTGGGTGGATAAAATTTCAGATGCTGTGGTGAGAAAGTTTGACTTGGAATATTACACGGCAAAAGAAAATATAAAACAAATTGAAAGGTGGTCTGAGTCTGTGAGAAGGTATAGAGGTGATAATGTTACAGAGGAAAATGAGCAGTTCAACAAGACCAAGTGTTCAAGCGCTACTGCTACTCAGATTTGAGGCAATCGTATAGTTTCTATTGCAGTGATAAATGAGTGTGAATGGATGATAGAATATGGAAGAGGGTATAGCACAATCTGTAAAAAGAGTAGTCTATGGTAAAAGATATTCGTAACACGTCGGTGTTATCATCTTCTGCTCGGCGGAAAACAAAGTCGAGTCGTACCATGGTCCGTGTACAATCTCAAAAGTTCAGCACTAACTCACTATTTCTAATCTCTATTTTCTGGGATTCAATTATATTCTGAAATGTTAACTAGAGGTGTAGCATGGGGATAACTGCAAGATGTACATTTTAATAGGTATGTTAGTTTGGAAGTAGGTAGCTGTGTATTTTAAAGGAAGGAGAATGATTGCGTGAAATGGTTAGCGTTGTATCTTAATGTTGAGTTTGGCGTGAGGTTTTGCTTTAGGTTACACAGAGCAAGAAAAAATTTGAATGTTTCATTAAGGTAATGTGCAAAATCTTCATAATATTTTTGATAGTAAAAACGAATATGACAGAATAATTTGCATTAGACTTAGTTTTTCATTTAATTGAAGTATATATTCTATCATAACGCATTATTTCTCAGCCTTCCTCGAAATATAACTGAACAAGAGGTGCATTATATATGTGGTGCCATTGTATTACCATGGTCCTCTGATGGTGTTAGTTATTGTACATGTGGAAATTAGTGCTGCCTGGGGAAGATGTGAGTTTCCCCACAGTAGGCTGATGTGCGTTCTTACCTTGAAGAAGATCTTTTCTATGCTTTGTTACGCACCATCTTTTGTCACTTTATGGCTGTCCTTTTTTCAGCCCCTATCACTCTCTTATTCAACTTTCATCTTATTTCATTAGATTCTCCGTCTTACTACTCGTAGCCAATCTGTTCTAGGAACACATTGGTGCAAATGTTTCCCATTCCCGTTATTTCACACTAACTTGTGTCTCATCTCTCTTCTCTTTGGAACTTATTTTATGCGGTTTGGGACGCGCAAGCTTTCTAATAATTTATTAATCTAATCTCATCATGCTATCTTACTTCCATACCAAAACGATGCTGGTAGTGATTACGTTTCTGAAACAAAAATGTTATTTCAGCACCAATCTGTCAAACTTTGCGCATTAATCAAAAGCACTCCTAAATTAAATTCTGCAGAAAGTAGAAGAAAAAGAACACTATCATATGTCTCAGTACCTTCGAACGAAGAGCTAATTGATCATTTTTATGGTGAATTTAGAATTCAGCTGGTAGAAATACATATGAATATGCTAGTATTAAATCTGAAATATTTTAATTTTGGGCAATTTCTAGTGAAGCACTTGTGTGGGCCAGCTGTGTAATGATATTGTTGACGTGATAGCCCAGTAGAGTATTGGCTGGTGGCTACCTCTCGTACTCCAATTGTTTGTTTAGTATGCTTTGAATAGGTCAATACGCAAATCTTACTTCATTGCTAGTGCACGATGATGAATGGTTGATATTCAAAGAACTTCACGTAGATATTCCTTTTTTCATTGAGTTGTTAGACAAATAAATTCCACTAGAAGTTTCGTGAAAAATAATTTCTCAGAATTGGGAATATTTTAAGTGATACTCAGTGCAGAAAAAGTTAATACAATATTGTTTGATATCGTGTTATTGTGTGGGTTGTTTGAATGAATAGTGTGAGTGGTATGAATATCGGCCAATTTTGTAATTGTCTCTAACTCATTGGATGGGTTGCAAGTAAAGCTACACTACGCCAATTTTATCGTGTAGCTCTTGATTGCATCAGAAAGAAAATTTCAGCAATGCATGAATTTGTTTTGAAAGGATAGGCGCTGAAGCGAAGTTACAGTATTATTAATGATCGTAAAATTATGACTTGGTATAGTAATAGCAATATTAGAGTCATTATTATAAACATGATGATAAAATAATGGGCACTGTAGTAATATTTGAATTATGATTGTTAACTTGATAAAAATGAAAGGGGACGCGGTGGAACATTTTTACTGGAAAATCCATGGCTCCCACCCAAGTATAGCTTCTACATTAGGCTGCTAAAATTATAGAGGCTTTGAAGAATCAGTTAATTGGATTTCTCGAGAAATTCAATGTCATTTACGAGTATGTATAGCTTTAAATTTTAGGCTTGAGGAAGTAGAAAGAAAACCGGAGGTCACTAGGCATGGAAAGGTGCGGTAGTAATGTAGGAGGTGATGAGTGCAGCCTGGGGACCCGCTTGAGGTGAGATGAATGGAAACTATAACGGTTCCTAAGGTAAAATTCAGGTTTTTCTTGTTAATTTTTTTCGTGATATCTTTCTTATTTATGGTACCTTCCCTTTGGGCTATGTACTTACAAAAGTTTGATCGCCTACCGGTTACTCCTGAACTTTGAAAAAGTTCCGTGTGTGGATGCAATGCGAGGAAGTGTCATGCAGAGGGCGAAAAAATATGTTCTTACTGTTTTGCTCAAGCTGGGATTTGAATAATAAGAGAACAGAGAAGAAAATGAAGTGCGTTTAACATGATATGCTTACTTTGTGGTTTGGAGTGACAAATGGAGGAAAGAGAAGGTGAGGCGGTCCCGTGTTTTGCAAGATCCATCAGAAACAATCCAGTGCTAACGTTATTCGGGCTATTGAAAGCAATCGTGATGCATCGTCTGGTTAAACAATCAATAAGAAGTAGAGGAAGATGCTTTCAAGGCAGACCGTTTTCAAGAATGGATTAATGAACAGAAAGGAAGAAAAAAGCGTCTAGCCAGATAGACACGTCTGTGGATAATGTAAAAGAACGCCGATATCACTATTGCTTGATGTATGTGGGCCATTAAATCTTTAATGTAGTCTTGATTATACCAGTTCTCCTACCTGCGCCAGAGGAGTATGGGTTCAGAGCAGCTACCTCCAAAAGCTTAATGGCTATGCTTGTGAGGCGTGTCTCTGACCCAAAAGTGGAGGAGTTATGTGTATTACAGCCAGTCGTTCTGTAGTCCTGTGGCTGACTTATTTTTGGCTGCCACATGTTTAGAAGAATCAAGTTGTATCGTGGCAATTCATTTCACGTGTGATAGCCTAATCTTTGCGGTTGATTTAAGTTCTTTGTTTCGGATGGCCTTACTATCATCATCAAGCAATCTAGACTTATGCACGTTTTTTCCAGAGATGTTAGATATTTTCAAACACTGTTATTTGTTAGTCTTTTGAATTATTTTAGATGCTTTATCTTTATGTACTTAAAATAGTTTATTATGTGATTTGATAATTATTCTCTGCCTGGTAACCGTTATATAATGCATGTACGTGAGTGTTGAGGTCTCGTGCAGGCCCCATGAGTGCCAGGTGTGCAAGAAGAGGTTCAAGACGCGTGTCAACCTGCTGAACCACGCCGCATCTCACAGCACCGAGAAGAAGTACACGTGTGATATTTGTTTCAAGCAGTTCAACTACCTCACCTCCATTGCGCTGCACCTACGCTCTCACACAGGTCTCTTTTCAGATTAAACTCCTACTTACTTTAATGCGTGTTGATAGTGGCTGTGTGTATCAGGGGCTCATATCCTATTTTCATAGTGTGCTTATTAAACTGTGCAACTGTGTGCACTTTCCAATGAGGAAAGTTTTTTAATGCAGGAGTGTGAGTATGTGTGCCAAAAGGGGACTGTTTGAAAGCTTAATCGTGCCAGTTTTGTAGTTTGAGAGAAGCTGGATGTGTTTGAAGAGCATGCTTGGAGTAACAGGAAGAGATAGGATTAAGAATGAGTTGGTTAGAGAGCAGATGAGTGTTGTCAAAAAGATGAGCAGGCGGGTGGATGAAAGAGTGCTTGGATGGGGGCATGTTGAAAGAGTGAAAGTTGAGCGGCTGGTAAAAAAAGATTTGTACGTCGGAGGTGAGTGGTAATAGAGCGCGAGGAAGGCCACGGATGAGTTGGATGGATGGGGTGAAACGTGCATTGTATGAGAGGGGTCTGACTGTGGACGTGGCGTGAGGGATGACTGCATACAGAAGTGAGTGGAAGCAGTGTATAAGGCTGTAATTATTTGACGCGGTCACTGGAAGCCTGCCCGCATGTGATGGGGTATATGGTGTGTTCTGTCGTGTGCGGGGGGAAGCTGCACACAAATGAAGCGGTCGGGATAAACCAACTATGGCTATCGGGCCTGACTGTGGAAAAGGGTTGTGCTGGGCTGCTATTGATCCGGACTCTGGTGCGGCCTGTGCTGCCTCTCTCGCCTCCCAGTGACTAAGGGTGAATGATTGTGGCTTGCTGTTGGCTACCCTACTGTAAGGAGGTAAAGCCTGGTATATGTATGTATGCTTATTAAAATAATGAGAAGTTCGTGCATATCATGTATCTTGCTTTCAAATCTGAAGTTCAATTGTCAACTTTGTGTCTCATAAGTACACATTCACCATGCTAACTACATTCAAATAATGTGTTCTTTTTTGAATTTCAAAATATGTACCTTTGTTTCTGGTAAGGTATAGAAGTAGAATACTTCAGTGTATCACTCGTTATAAACTTGATTCGAACTGCTAGGTAGAAGTAACTTGGTTTACTACCATATGTACAAGTAATTTTTTAAATTATGTATTGATCTTTACCTCTCAGGCAATAGATTTGGTTGGTTAGGTTTGTCCATCCCATGTTTTGGGGACTGGCACCCTAATGGGGGTACTGTAGAGTTACTTCAGTCTTAGATTAGCCTTCGGAACTTTTATCTTCCGTGCCCACGTTGCTTCTTTCCGTTTTGATGCCATATTTGCTATCTCTTTTTTTTTGTATTTTCCCGTCATTTGCTTCCTAACTTACTTTTTCTGTGGTTAGGACATCCTGTGTGGGAACACACCTTGTGCGTAAATTCCCCGTTTTCTGAAGTCCATATCAAGTGATCCATTTCCTTTGATCTCTTGAGATCGCATTTGTTGCCGGCGAGGGAGTCTTAAACGAACTAATTTAATAAAAATATGAGTGCTTATATCTCGGCAACGTTACTGGCTGCACCGATCTGGAGATACGTTGTAATCATTTTACTTTCTTAACATCTGCGTTTTTGTAGTTTGTGTAAAGTTTTAGCAGCCTAATATAGAAGCTATACTTGGGTGGCTAGAGCCATGGATACTCCAGCAAAAATACGTAGTTGATACAGTTGACGTGTTGATGTATCAACCTGTGTTTTTAGTAAAGCTGCTTATGTTTCCCATTGAATTTGTTTATTTTTTTACTTTAATGTGGGGGAGTCGGCCATTTTTCCTCTCTTTAGGAGACCTTTGGGTTAATGTGGAGCATTTGCCAGTCTTCGGTTTTCCACTTTTCAATGCGTAAACATAGTTAATTAGATCGAAATAAACAAGTTTTCTTCCATGCATTTTCACTCGCAAATGAGTATTTAAGAAGTTATAGCAGTAAAATAGTTACCGCAACTCCAGTGTTCGAAGCGGGAAGTAATTCATCGACCTTTGTCATATTCGTATGGCATCACTGCAATGGAGTCTCTCTTCCGCCGCCCTCGTCATCAAAGACGAAACTAAACCTACCGCTATACCTCGGTAAATACTCATTTGACGAAAAAAGTGTATAGAAGAAAAGTAGTTTATTTCGATGTTATTACCATGATTCAAGCAACAAAAATTCGAAAATCGATGAGTAGCTGTTTATTCCAGCGCATTCGTCATCAAAGACAAAACTAAATCTACCGCTGTAACTCATTAAATACTCATTTGCGAGTGAAAGTGCAAGGAAGAAAACTTGTTTATATCGATCTAATTAACTATGATTAGGCACCGAAAAATTAAAAATTGAGGACTGACAAATCCTCCACATTTACCAACCTTTGTTGTGGTTAGGAAGGCTTAAACTAACTTTTCGGATCTTAAATTTTTATTTGTGTTGTTCGTTGTGCAGTGATCTTGCCCAAGCTTCTCAGTGCTGGCTAGAGAGGTCATGCTGTACACTAAAAGCTGAGATTTTTGCAGTGCAAAATTTGTCTTCTTATTATTTTCATGGTTATCCGTAAAAGAGAGAATACCTAATATTGAAACTATGAAAAAAGAAAATTTACATTTGTAAATGATTTCAGACTGCTATGGGCGAATTTTCATTTATATAAAAAGGCCAGGTTTCCTACAAAATTTCACTGCAAATTCACCCACCTAGATACTAAAATTTCATATTCGTGTGCGAGGTCTGTTCATGATTTGAAGGATGATTTGCACAGTATCTTGAGATGAAGTGTTTGCAAATAGTGGCACTGTGACGCATGTGTGTGCAGGGGAGAAGCCGTTCGCCTGCAGCTACTGCGGCAAGAAGTTCGCCCAGCGCGGCAACATGCAGGAGCACGAGCGTATCCACACCGGAGAGAAGCCCTTCGCCTGCGCTGTGTGTCAGAAGCGCTTCACCACATCCTCCCAGGCATGTGTGCTGCTCTGCAGGGGGGTGGTGTACAGACCGTTCATTGGTATTTTATTGAATACTAACGTTTGCGTAGTATTCCAGTGCGTAGAAGGGTGGCCTCAAGTTTATTTTTCGGATTTACTTCTCCTACTGAAACTTTTAGCTCATTTCGAGCGCATCATTGAAATCATCTTTGCCGTCATCCCTGTGTATAAGCATGAAGATACATTGCGATGTAAGTAAAGAACAGCTTAATAATGATATTTACGTTGGCCAAGAAGCCCGCTTCAATGTTCATGTTCAACGCGGGCACACAATCATTCCTCATGTTTACTTTCAGATCTGGAAAGACTGTCAACTAAGTTACTGATTTTTGTTTTCTGTTGTGGCCCTTCTGATTAAACTCTAGTGTGCCGCTCGTTCTTGGCATGTATTGCTATATTACAGACGGCGTAATTATGAGGTCCTTAAAGCATTTCTCGGATCAATAGGGGCATCAATGTCAAGAAGAAGGTGTAATTTGAAGCACAAATATTCATATTATTTTGTCCCTATTCTTCTTAATGATGTTCAGGAATTTTCCTCAGTTGTTGAAGTCTCCCATTTCGCCTCGTGCAACAGCTGAATGGACTGCGCGTATAAGATAACTTCTATCTTTATGTCTTGGTGCACTTCTTTTTGTTTATTGTAACTAGGCTTGCTTTAACTCTTTTTTGACTGAAAAGTGGCAAGATTCTATAAAAAATTTAATAATCGTGGAAAATTTAATTTATATCCAAAAAGACGATATGTGCATTAGTTTGCTGTATCTAATCACAATTCCTTGTCAGTTCTTTTTTATTGCATTCTTTCAAAAACTGCAGAAAACTCGTTCTAATGAAATTTTATAGAATTTGTTCATTTTTAAATGCTTGCTGCTTTCAAATTTTCATTGCATGTCGATATTTATTTGATTAGTCTCGTGATAAAGTACTAATTCTAGAAATAAATGTTATTACGAGTCACATTTCATCGTTGAAAGCTCATTAAATACGTGCCTCGCTGTTTAGCTGATTCTTCTAAGATTCTAAGTATTTGAAACGCTGATAATTCGGAAGAACGAAATTTGAGTCTGAAGTTTTTGCACATAATTTATGTACAAAATTTCGTACACTAAAGCTCATTTTATTAATAAATCTGAATCAAAGTTGTATGGGACAGGTTCAAGTCCATGACTGATTAGATAAAAAAAATATTTTTTTTAATTTCTATCAATTCTATAAATTTTTTTATTCACATGTACACTAGGATGCTGTTCAAAAACATCGTTTTTTCCTTCGACTGACGGTCTGCACGGTAAAATTGAATGTTATTTGGTTTGAGGATTTGTACCCTCAGTGTTGTAAGTGAATGGGCTGTTAACTGATTGCTTTTATTTCAAATACGAGGGAACGATCTGCAAATGACTAAGTGCTTGATTTTATCCGAGCTGTTCAGTCACTCGTCATGTCATTTGAGAGTTTCCGTTGTATGCACATTGCTTGATTTTGTCCGGGCTGTACAGTCACATGTCAAGACATCTGAGAGTTTCCATTTGTATGCATTTGTAGACGAGCTGTATCGTATACCTGAACCCCAAAGTTTTATCTTAAAAATTTAATTAAGGTCAATTACGTATTTGGATGCAAGAAGGTAGTCACTAATAAGTATCAAGTTTCACTGAATACAATGTACAATTTCACTGAATACTTTCCAAAATGAAAATAGAATGTTCTTCTCGGCAGTATTTGTAAAAACTTGGCTCCAAACTATTGCATACTTTATCTCTGTTGAGAACCAAAATTGGTATTTGTCAAGAGATTTCTTTGCCGAATGATTTGACTCGTAGCAACTGAGAATTTCGGGTTTGACTTGTCAATAACAACAGAAATTTAATGCTCCTTCTTTAATGTACAGGTGCGGCATCACAGCCGCATTCACGACAGGAAATCTGCTGGAGGTGACAAAGGTAAGGAGGCTTTTGCGTCTCGTGCATCTCAGGTCCATGATCGTCGTTTTCAAGTAATGTTCTATCAGAGTCCACATTGGTCCAGCTCCTGTTGTCGCTCAAATTGAGAGTAGCAAAATAGGGCTCAGACATAGAGTTCTGCTGATACATTCAAATATTTATATTAGATCGATTCTGCTAGGGGTGGCACATTGAACCACGTTGTTTTGCGTGGCTAGTATACCTAGCGTTTTATGGGAGTCGAAGGATTTCTGAGCCCTAGTTGAAAAAGGTATTACTGGTAGAATATTAGCCGTAGACACTCTTGCTTATGATTAAATGCATAATATCTATACTTCTTATCTGAGACGATACTTTCGTTTATGAAAAAAGTTTTCTTATTTCCGGAGCCTTAGAGTCCTACATTTTTACATTTCACATTCCATTCAAACGATTTCTTAAAAAAAAATTAACAGTCTATATGTTGAATTTTTATCATTGTATGTTTATCGCCTACTTTTTGACTGGAACGACAATTTTATCAGCCTCTGTTGTTATGCCATTAATCTAAAACCACTCACGTGGAAAAAACTGGAAATTATGCATGTGGTCTGTGTCGTGTGCGGGTGAACTCAATGACTGCAATAAAGAAGCTCTAACCTGTACAAGTCAACAATAAAAATGGAAAATCGCTCAAAAAGGAACACTGCAGTAAAACTCTTAAAGTTAAGAATGCTGTGCTTTTTATGAATTCACGACCATTCCTGATTTTTAGCGCTAATTTTTTATTTTACCCTGACGATATCATTTAGAGTTTCTTTAGATAACTCAGGGTGTCTACTGGGTAGTAAAGTAGTAAAATTTGGGAAGCCGTAAAAAAAGTAGTAAAATTTACCTCAGGGTAGTAAAAAATTCTGAAGTGGAATATTTCTCTGAAAATTGAAAGTAAGGGACATATGTATAAAGTGTATTAACATTGTTTAAAATTTATTTCTCCCAGAATTGGCAATTTCTCGCAGTCAATGGGAAATATTCCTGTATGTTGGGGTGTAATTTCAGGATTGGACACAAAATAGAGAAATGTTCCAAAATTTTTGCAAATGACTGTGAAAATAGTTCATTTTTTCTCATTCAATTTGATCTGAAAGATATTGAATTGCATCATGATGGAAGGTTCATTTGAGCTATTTAAATGTTTAAATTTCACATTTTTTCAATGCCATTTCATAAATTTTTAGGCTAATGATCAGTAAATAATCAAGGAAGGTAAAATTTTCTGAGATTGAATTCAGTTTCCTGCTCGAGTTTTTTAAACAAGAACCTTAAGTGGTATTTCTCTCTAGAATATTCAACATTCTTGTCTTATGATGATTTTCTTTGGATATACCCAATCGCGTTACCTTCGAAGAACAAACTTATCCTTTGTCATATATAGGGCATTTAAATATCCTTGCCCAAAGTTTAATAACAGTACTTCACTCAAATTATTGCATCATTTAACTATACCTTACAAATGTGAATATAAAATATAAGTAGTGGATAACCAAGTGATATAACCTTCCAATTCTTATTCAAAGACGAATGTTCTCACACTACGCACTTCAATGCAAAAAAAAACATCTGATGGGTGAGGGAAAAACTGGATTTACATATCAACTATTTGACATCACGTTCCTTGGATTACAATTTTAAATGTATCATATTGCAATACATCATTACATCCTCAATTTAACGTCAGTACATTACAATCCTTTGGCAAAGATGTGAAAGGAAATTCTCTGCAGTTCATTTACGTCCAGAAAGTGTTTACATCCAGCACTAATATCTTCCTTTGAAAAGACTACAGTTTATTCTGTCCACTTCGGTGTGAAGGAAACAATAACGATTTACTGTAACAATGAAAGTTTTTTTTAGTGGAAAAACTTACTTCTTTGTAAAGCTGAAAGTTTTTTTTCCAATGACGTTAATTTATGTCCAAATGCTGAAAGAATTATGCTATAAACTTCTTTTATCTTTTAAAACTAAATGTAATAATTTAAACGAGAGTTAAGTTCCTTTTGGCAGTCATGTCAACTCACAGATTCAGTTCAGTTACCTCCAGGATGTTGTCAGAAAAGCAGGGTGATGCTACATCTTATTAAAGTTCTTTCTTCTATCAGGTTGTAACAGGAGTTCTGTCCAGTTTTTAAATATGAAATAAAGTGAAAATCCTGTCAAAAATATATTTATTTAGTTTTCAACATAGTCACCATTTTTATTAATTACATCCTCCAATCTTGCCATTACTTTATTGATTCGTTCTTCATAGAATTTAGCGAGTTTGGACTCAGAAAAAGAAACTAGTTTCATTTCGACCTCTTCTCTTGAAGTAAGCCTTTGTCCCATTAAATCATTCTGTATGCTCCTGAAAAGGTGAAAATTGGTTGGAGCAAGATCGGGAGAATATGGAGAACGATGCATGACTTCCCAGCCTAATTCTTCAACGAGATTTTTGGGTGCGCTTGAAGTGTGGGGTCTGGCATTGTCGTGGTGAAGAATCACTCCTTTTCGATTGATCAAAGAAGGCCATTCTTCCTGTAAAACTGCTGTTTAACGAGTTAGCTGCTGACAGTAAACTTCAGATGTAATTGTTTGATTGTCACCTATTAGTTCATAATAAACAATTCCCTTCAAATCCCACTATACACACAAAAGAATTTTTTAGGGTGCAGTCCGCTTCTCGGCTGTGGAATTGGCTTTGAACTACGACTTAGCCGCTGTCTTTTGCTCTTAACATTGTTGTAAAGGACCCTCTTCTTGTCGCCAGTCATGATTCGGTCTAAAAAAGGTGCCTGAAGTTCACGACAACGCAGTGAAATACAACAGGTCACCCGCTGTAGCCTGTTGATTTCTGACAAATCGTGTGGGACCCATTTCCCAGCCTTTGAGACTTAACCAAGTCTTTTCATTTCTCAATATATGGTCACATGGCTGCTTCTCCTCAGGGGGATACAACTATTTTAGCTATGGGAATTAGCGCTCCCAGGAGGACAATGTGAGGGCCCGAGCTAAAGGTTAGGTAGGTTTTTTTTTCTGTTAAAATAGAATAGGTTTTTGTTATGTTACGGACCACCTTTTTTTCGGTTCACTGCTGTCCTGTTTTTCAGCACCTATTACTATCTTCTTCAACTTTGATCTTGTTTCATGACCTTCTTTCTTATCTTACTTTTTCTATGCCCCTTCTGCATAGATTCCCCATTCTCTTATCTCCATACTAAATGGTGCCTTCCTCCTTCCTCTCTTCGATACGCACTTTTTTGTAGCGGTTAGGGAGGCTTAAACTAACTTAAAACCTTCTAATCTTCTATGGTCATATGGCTGACATTAAAGGTTTTGCTCAGTTCTCTTGTAGTGCACGTCGGATTTTCATCAATGGCAGCTTGGAATTGCTCACAATTGAGTTTTTTGAGCATCCTGCTCTCGATTCGTCTTTTACTGTAGTCATCCTTTTTGAAACATAAAAACCATCTTCTTCACGTCTTTTCATTCACAACATCATTTCCATAAGTGTCCTTGAGTGTTTTTGCTGCTGAGCTTTCCGTATTGCCTTTATAAAATTCAAACGTTAAAATATGCCTTATATGCTCTTTACTTGGAGTGTACATTGGGGCTAAAAATAGTTATTAATTACGATAATTATCACACAATCTGAGAGAAGAAATAACATTTTATTAATTACCATAAATGAGCATACAACATTAACCAGCTAAATTTAAGTAATCGTGCCTTAAAAACATATAGCTCAACAATTACACAGAACTTATGTTACAACCTGATACTATATGTACATGAAAGTTCCATGAAATTACCATTTTCCTTATTTTTTCTAATATAATACGCTAATAACCTATTCATTATCATTATTGATCACAATTAGGGTGCCAATTTAGATTTTGAGGTATGATAGAAATAGTTCACAAAAATTCGTTAACATATTCGCATTCAATAGTTTACAAACTCATATTTACGAAGTGCCATAAAGATTTGGTCATAATAAAGTTCCCTGATATTCTACCCTGCTGTAAACAGATCTGACAATCTCCTGGTGTGTACTACTTCCCAGTCAGTTTATTTTTTGCGTATCATGATCGGTTGTCCTCATAGTTGAAAGATGTTGAGACAAGGTTCTTTGCCAAACATTCTTTAGAGTCCATTTAGGACGGGGTGCTTTTTTTGTAATGATGCTTTGGTTGATGCACTTAGTATTAAGTATTTTAAGTGTTAAGAAACTTTGAACCTTTTTGAACCTTTGGTATTGTGTGTATTATTGACTCACACTATTCATTATTGGCTGATAACTCACATCTGGACATTTGAACAACATTAATTATGTAAAAAATAGGTAGTAATTTTTTTGCCGTTGAAGGTAGTAAAAAGTAGTAAAAAGTAGTAAAATTTGGAAATTAAATATTAGTAGACATCCTGTAACTTTTCATTTTTGTTGTGAAATAGTCTTGATGGTTCAAAAGAAAAATTGCAACAGATGATCAAAATAACATGTACTAACATTATAGTTATTCAGAAATTAACAATAATTTGTGTCACTCATTAACCTAATTGTATACATAGATGTATTTGTAATGAAAACCGAGTTGAATACATTTGCAAATGATATAATCAAAGAATTAAATTTTTACTTTGTTTGAAGACATGTACGTACTCTTTATCAATGAAAAACAAAAGAAATAGACTAATATGTGGTCACTCATAACTTGTTTCACCGTGTGTGTCATCAAATTCCTTCATCAACGTCAAGATTTTCATGTAGTCTGACTACTATACATTTTTCGACTTCCGAGTACATAACGGTTTTGTACCTTGAAGCAGCAAAAACGTCGTCGGTAAAGCCTGGTGTTGGTTTCAGAAATGTCACAACTATATCCAATAGTTTTTCGCTTATTTTACCATATATTCAATCCATCAACATCATAATCTTCATTACTCCCACCGGAGATATTTCTATCAGAATTTGCAATTCATTCAATGATTGTGTGGTCATCAAAATATCAACCGAATCATTTTGTTCGTCAATTCACTCGTGAGTGTCGCTGAAGTCAATTGATTTATGCTCACCACTCAGTTCTATTAATTTGACTGTTCCATTTGTACGTAGTTTGCTCTTCTGATGCTCTCTTGTTCTTGTATCCATGGGAGATATACGTCAATTTGTTGTGTAATTGGGCAATAAATATGACCAGCCTTTTGCACAAGTAACACTCTTCACACTATCCCACATCACTGGCAATGAGAGTTTACATTTTTGATGGGGAATTGATGTTGAAATGCAACTTGACCTACGTTACTGTTTAGCAGGCGTTCCATAAAGTCAGTTTAGCACAATAATTTCTAGCTTCGAGTTATTCTTCGATCGATAATCTCTACAAGGCTTGTGGCGTTTGGTGGTATGAAACGAGCTAAAATAGAACCACTGTCGGTGACAGGTTGAGATTAATATCAATGAGAATTTCTATTATAAAGGATGTAGAGACATGTCTTGTTTTCATGCACACCTAGTTTCCTCAAATTCTTCTTTGAAGCTTTACAAATTCATTATAAAACGAGCCTAAAAATAACGGTTTGGTCATCAATGCACTGATGTGCGCTATATTATAAACAGGTAAGTACTAAGTTCCCTTCAATGCTCTGGGACGTATGAACTATCTTATGTTCAAAGGCCTTATTTTATGTTTTATGTGTATTGGCGCACGTTTACTCGGTTATTTATTTCTTATTAATTTTTAAATCTGTAGCTGTTGTCTCATACATGCTAGCAAGTGTTTCACGTGCTAAACACTAAAATAACTTAATTCATGTGCGTTGTGTAGTTGTTCAGGTGTTAAGTGATTGAAAATAATTTGTACAATTTTTCATAAAATTACTTTGCACACTACTTCGTTGCAGCGCCGTTCAAGAGTAGCAGCCAACTGCTTAATTCCATAGCCACGTTTAAATAATTTTGACCAACCCATACTACAAGAAACGGGGTAAAATTTCTTTTCTTCTTGAGCTTCTTTGCTGATTCTATTAAAAGTGAATCAGATATTAGAATATCTTCAGAACGCCTTGATACAAACCATGCATGAGGACATTTATCTAGCTCTTCCCCTTTTGGTGCATCCAAAATCTTCAGCTTACCTTTCTCAAATTCAAATGCGGTGAAAGTTGCGTTCAAAATAGCTTCTCTTTTATTCATGATGTGAAAAACAGTACTTCTCCCATTCTTTATCTGCTGGAGAAGTATGTCTCTCTACTCCCTTATAATCACGTTTTTATTGCCTAAGCTCACATTTTTTCCACGACAGTGTACGGTATAGTTTACTTGTTCTAAACATTATACGTAATTCTAGCTTGAAACTTTTATGTAAAATATATTTGTAAGAGAAAACGTAATATTATGATTATGTTCCACACTGCCATAAGATTCATAAAATAAGTACAATTTTTAAGCTATGGATAATCTCAAATCAAACTAAAAAAGTAGGTCTTACTAAATCGAAAGAAAATTTTCAACCTGCCAATAGATGGCAAAATATTTCTTCCTAATTTTAGAATCGTTCCAAATTTAGCAATTCTTATTTCTAAGCGTTTTCCTCATTTTAGAAATCATAATTTCAGGAGTTATACTGTGCCACTGAAATCAGTCAGGGCAACATTTCCGATCTTTCAAGCGCTGTTTCCCCCTCATGGGGATACAACTATATTAGCGCTCCAGGGGAAAAATGTGAGGGCCCGAGCTGAAAGTTAGGTAGGCTTTCTTTTTGTTGAAATAAAATGTTTTTGTTATGTTAAGGACCACCTTTTTTCGGTTCACTACTGTCCTGTTTTTCAGCACCTCTGACTTTCTTCTTCAACTTTTATCTTATTTCATGAACTTCTTTTTCATCTTATTTCATGAACTTCTTTTTCATCTTACTGTTTTTATGCCCCTTCGACATAGATTCGTTATTTTCTTATCTCCATACTAAATGGTGCCTTCCTCCTTCCTCTCTTCGATACGCTCTATTTTTGTAGCGGTTAGGGAGGCTTAAACTAACTTATAATTATAATTAATTATAATTCAAGCGTTGTTTTGCTCTCACTTTGATTCCCTTCTTTAATACGCATGCAGATGTCAAGTTTGCAATAAATAATCCCGTAAAGTTTATATTAAGCGTCTAAATATCTGTACACACCACATATGTTGTTCTTATCACAAACCATATTAAGATATTCTACATTTTTTTCTTGCGGAGCTTTGAAATTTTTTGGCGACATGCAATGGTTCTTTTTCTGTCTATTGAATGCATATAAAATCAGTTTCCTATAATAATTTTTGATACGGCAGTAAACAGAATTGAAGTCATTGTTTGGGTGTAGCGTGTGCCTTCGTCGTCAGATTAAACAATTTGGAAAAAGAGAATATTGTACTCGCACATTTTCTTCCAATATGAGCAAGCTTAGGGTCGCCATTTTATCACTGGAGCCCAAGAGTTGCAGAAAGTAAGGCTACCTCACTCAATTTTTCTTTTCAGATGGATGCCATGTTATATGATTCAGTTAATCATCGTCAGTTACAACGAAAGCTCTGAATAATTGAACAAACAAACGAAAAATCCCTTAGATCTTGATATAGTAACCTAGAAATCTGTCTAGGTTACAGTTTTGTTCTTCCATCACTCCACATAACGACTGCGGTTCATTGAATCGTAGATGAATCGGAAAACCCAATACATGAGCTTTTCAAGTATATGTTAGAAATTTAGTTATCTTTTCACACTATTTTTGTGATATATGATTACTCATTCGCAATATCACAAACTTTGATGGAGATCATACGAGCGACGTATTTACCCATACTGAACTCTTTTTTAAAACTGACCATCTGTGACGTCTTTGCTATCATGCCACGTCTTGGAGCAGACCTAGAAATGTAGAAGGCATTGCCTCTTCTGAGACATTGTTTTTGTCACGTCCGGGAGCAGTTCTAGGAAGATAGAAGGCCTTGGCGTCACTTTAAAAAAAAATATTATCCTCACTTCTCATTTTCTTTACTTTTTGTCAATAAGGTTAACTTTAGTTTCATCGTTCCATGGTACTGTAACTTACAGCCTTACTGTGTACATTATAGAGTTATGAGGCAGCAGTAGGTTTTTGTTGGTCTAACTCTCGTTGCTGAGAGTTTGAGATCAGGAGCCCGAATGCTGAGAAACCTTCTCCTCTTTATTACCTTTACAGATATTCCCAAAGAAATGCAACGGTAAAATTAATTTTAATTGGATTTCTTAGGTTGCGTTGGGAGGAGGTGCAGCTTGTTCATCACTTTCAGCCTAATGGTGGATGGTCCTGATGTTATGTTTGCTGTAGGTTGAAATTTTAATTAACTAGCTCATGACAGACTTGATTAAAACTTCCCGTCATCTGCAGAGAGAAAAGGGAAGAGCTCTGCAGGGCCGAGCGTTGGTACCGAGAACAGCGGGGATGGGGGCGGGGTGACATCAGCAGTGGTGGTGCTGCAGGACGGCGGCGAGGGCGGGCTGCTGTCCGAGTTGTGCTCTCGCTGCTGCCAGCCGCTGCCGCCACACGGGGCTGCCCACCTCTGCGCCGCCAACCCTCACGCTGCCACGTCCGGTGGGTCACCCGACTGGTCTCTTAGTTGGTGTGCTTCGTTATCGTCGCGTGACAAATCCATCCTGAACAGGAAATGTGATTGTATGTCATAGTTGTATTAGTTTTTCGAAGCATTCTCACTTCCAACACGTCCACTTGCGGTATAGTAGACTTTAACAAACGCCACCTCAGTTAAGAAAACGTTCTCTGTTCAGTAGGATGAAAAAGTTAACTAATTTTTTATGGAAATTGATTGACAAGTTGATCCTCACGTAAGATAAGCCTGACCAGCCAGATACTGACATTAGCCAAATGTTGATAAGAAAAATAAGGTGCTGTTTTAAAAATTTATTTTCTGTTGCTGTTTTTATGTTGTAGTATGATTGTCATGATGAATGACGCTGCTAAATCTAAGTTTCATAACAGTGTTTCACATTTTATTTCCAGACTAGTTCTAACTCATGCAACGTATTCCATGCGTTATCATTGATTCCTGTGTTGCATAGAAAAATGATTTCTTCACGCGAGGTACAAGGCTTTAACGCGTGAAGAGCATGTTGGCCATCCAGGGTAACTCAACTATTTATCAATCTATGCTTCAAATAATTAATGAGCCATCTCATTAGAAGTAAAATTAGACTTAATTGCGAGAAAATAAAATATAAAAATTCAAGCACACTCCTTAATTTTGATTTGAATCGAAAATCGCTTTTGGTAAGTCAACAGACAAATTTTGGATAGAGCAAAAGCACCTCTTTACATAGAAAAGTTAGAGCTGCTACTATATAAAGTATTGTACGTTTCTGAACACATTAGTAAAATCTAAAATCTGAACCGGTGTGTTGAAGCGTGTCGTAATGACGTTGCTATTGCAGCAGACACTCCAGGAGGACGCGAGCAAGGCGCAGAGGAGCTGTTGTCAGGGACACAGACGTGGCTGGTGGCGGGGCCGGCATCGCAGAGGCCGGGTGAGGCTGCTGGGGCCGACATCACCTCCAACAACTTCATCTACATCCTCACTGATAAGGACGACTCCTCCCAATCTTTGCACGCCGGCCACTCCTATGGACCCTTGCACCGGGTAAGAAGGTCCACTACACATTCCTAACTTTTGGGGCAGGTCATAGAAATACTTTGTACGAGTATGCAAACGAAGAGTTGTAAAACGAACAATAACCCTATGCAAATTACTTCATTGTATAAACTGCTTTCGCAATTACATGTACATAAAGTTACTATGGTAATTTGTTCTATTATTATTTATTTTTCTTAAAAAGATTTTTCTTGCTGCTCTATCAATTTTTTTCAGTTTTATTTCCTAAATTAAATAAATTATTTCCGCTGTTGTAACTCTATTTACAGCTTTCTCAGACGCCGAGTTTGATTTTACGAATCTTGAAGTAACAGACTGTTCTCTTCACAATAGGCTTTCCTTTTAAACTTGGAAAATCGCTTTCCAGCGCAATATTCTTTTTCATTGTAGCTACTCACTGATGGGACTCGTCTAGTTATGTGGTGACGACTTCGAAGTTTATTAAGTCAAGTGGTCTTATGTTTTATATCCGAATGTGCGAAAATTGAATATGACAGAAAATAGCATTCCCTAATTATTGTGAAAGAAACGACGACAAAGTTTCAAAATAATATTAGTTTCATAATTAATTTTGGTCACTGTGGTTTAGCTGTGAAAAGTAGGCGTTAGGTATGACATGTCTTATTTGATTGAAATGAATATTTTATAACGGCAGTATCACGTTCGGGTTGCGAGCTGGTCTTGATCTTCAAGGTCTGTGTTGCGCAGGGCGAGGTAGAGCTCGTGGAAACAGCAGGTCTGGTGGAGCAGCAACTCTCGGTGCAGGCTGGAGCTGTGGCAGATCCCTGGCGGCCTTCTGGTGGTGGTGGTAGTGGTACACTGCAGGTACGGGTATCTTGTGGTGGTGGTGTGCTGCATGGATGATGTTGTGGTGGTGATGGCAGAGCGCTGCAGGGGCGGTGTCTGTGCAAGTAATGTACTTATGATCCTATGCTCAGAAGTATTTGAGATCCTGTCATCAGGAAATTAAGCCTAGTCTGTGCGTGTTTTTGAAGCATCCAATCCTTGCGTCATGATGAGCGATGCAGTTATTACATTATATATTTTAAGAGATTGGTGTTCCTGTGTATAAGTACTTTACCCTTACAGCAGTTATACTTTAATATTGGACATTTACATTACCATTTTTTACAATAACCTGCTCGTTCAAATTTGCTACAGTGAAGCCGAAGCATTGGAGATGAGTTTTCTTGCATTCTTACAAGATTCCTTTCCGTTGGACTTCCAAAAACGTGATGCTCTTTTTTAATGATCTTTACTTCATCTTTCTTTGGCTTCACTAAAAGGGTTAACACCGCACTTTGATCTTCGAATTTTGAGTCGCAATTTTATCCATACGTGTGAATTTGAGGCACCAATGACATCAGCAATAAATATTTTCACGAGCACATATCACTTGAATGTTTCAGATAAAATAGTAGATTTCTTTGTGGTCTTATTTCTAAAAGACGAAGTTAAAGCGGCTGCTATACCGAAATAGTCGCTGTTGAAAATGTGACCGAGGCATTTTTACTTTAGCCACCTTACTGAAAGCGCTATCGAAAGAAGTAGTTAAACTGCAGCGGCCGCCAATTTTGGGCTGAGGCAGGCAGCAGAGAGTCAGAGGCAGAGAACTAGAGAGTGCAGGTGTAATGTCGCAGTTTCAGCACAACATGAGGTTTATTTAAGAGAACCTGTAGCTTCTGTCAGCATAGCCGTATACCAGGCAGAAGGATAGCCAAACGCACTGTAGGACTTTTAGTATTGTACTGACTTATAGATACACAGCTCCTCCTTAAGAGTAGCCAAGCCCGGAGGGTAAACAAAGCTCATCCGGTGCTTGTAAATGCAAGACGCTGTTGCGGGGTCAGAATTTCCTATAATACATCATTGATCTTGCATAATAAGTCTTCAACTATTGGTGAAATGAAACTTTAGTGTTTGTTATAGTTTACTCAGAGAGTTTATTAGTTTATAGTTTATTTGCACAGCAAATAGAAAAAAATGTACAGACAGGTATGACAAGATGAGCCAAGAGTAGGGAGCATAGGGAGCATGGACATGAGGTGTTGACTTGCTGGCTGAAAAGAATGAGTGCAACTTATAAGTACAAGAACCGCAAGCAACTCCCATGATCAGGCTTTACAAAAAGAATAAAACAAACAACCAGAAATTAAACTCAAATTAGACTCAAATAAATCTCATAATGCAAAGTAAATCAAAATAAATCAAAATTGCAAATTATACAAGTAAAATGAACATAAAGAACAACAAAACTTCAACTCAAAATAAAGAAAATCAATCAAAATAAACATCTCAAGACACAATGGGAAAAGAATAAAAGAAGCAAACCAAATCAGAAACCAAAACTGATGAACTGAAAATTCCAACTAGGCACTACATCATATATTACAATTATGGTACAGCTTAGCACACCATACAATAATTAAGAACCTTCCAGTAAGATTCTAATTCTTTTTATTCTGCCTTTCCAAAATTGTAGATTGAACATTTGGTAACCCTTGAGCAGGGCCCATCGACCTTGTTTGTCGTAATAATAGAGACTCATGCGCATCAATTAGCTGTCTAGCAGCATTAAGCTGAGCAATGCGCGATAGTGGGTACGGGTCATCAGTGAATCCATCAAATGACAGCTCACTGCTATAACTGAGAATAAAATCCTCCAGCTCAGCAATGGTTGAATTATCCTGCCTTGCCGTGGAATCACGCGGTGCACCAACTGCTGTCAAACCGTGTAGTTGCTGGTTAATTTCACGAGATTGGCCTAAATCAAAGGACTTTTCTGCTGCACCAGCTTCCTGATCCATATTCAAAATTGTGCTAAACACCAGCAAATCGTCAACCCTTGGGGTACTATCAGTGAATGCTGTTTCCATTTGAATTCTATTTCGAGGCTCATCAAATGCTAGCAATAAGAATTGTCTTTTACTATTAAGTTCCAACTCACAACCACGGCAATTAAAACTCATGGTATTACTAGGCGCCATAATTTTTCAATTACTCATTCAGAATGGCATTCTTGAAGATCATCTGAAACTCTGTTAGATTCATACTGGGTTGAAAATCCCGAAAAAGACAAATCATTAACCTCTGATCCAGACTCCTCTCCCACAGACAATTCACTCGAGGTATCAGACTCCAAAACCCCAGGTCGTACGCATGGTGTTAAGTCTAACTGCTTAAGGGATGCTATCTCGGCATCCGCCAATGGTTGTACTTCTGTTGCCAACCCCCATAGACTGAAGTACATCAGATAAATACTTAGAGGAATCTTGTACATCCGCAGCTTAGTATGGTGAGCACGAATTGCTCCATCACTCTTACGATCATGCAGCACATAAGTCAAGCCATTCTCATCAACTTTAGCAACAATGAATGGGCCACAAAAATTAGCCATAAATTTATTCATAGTAAGGAAACCTTCTTTTTCATTCTTCATCAGGACTGCTTGGCCAACTTTGAAAAGAACAAACTTAGGGTGGCCAAGATGCCACTTCTCCTGCAAACCCACAGTAATGGGCAACTGCAAAGGTACTGTATGATTCTTGGTTAACAGGAACTGGGATGGTGACATTTTAATTTCGGAATGATAGGTTTGATTGTAAATAACAACAGCCATCTGCAAATCCAAGTCCCATCAGTTATTTTTCTTGTTAAGATTCTTTAAAAAATTCTTTACTGTCTGATTAACCCTTTCACATGCACCATTGCTGGTTGGGCAATAAGGAGTTGTCAACTGAAGACCAATGCCAAGATTTTGCAAAAAGGACGCAAATGAAGCAGATGAGAACTCTGGCCCATTATAAGTTAGCATAGAAGTTGGCATATGTAAAAATGAAGGAAATACATTACTAGTCAATGCACTTATGACTGTCTCAGTCTTCGTATTCTTTATTGGTGCCACTGATAACCATTTAGAATAGTGGTCTACTACAACCAAGCAGCCGATGTAACCCCTTTAGGTATGTGGAAGCACCATCAGGTCTGCAGCTACCAGTTGAAAAGGAAACTCTGATCTTATCTTAAGGGTTGGAGGGATGCTGACAGATAAAAAGGATTTAAGGACTTGACACTGGAAACATGTGGTACAAACAGCAGAAACAATTTGATATTTTAGTGGATGCCACACCAAATTGAACAGTAGCTTCCAGACTTTCTCACGTCCAATATGAGCATAATTATAATGTAAACAAATTGTGAGCTCCAGTAAAAGAGAAAATGGGATCACTAAAACTGACATTTGATCCAAATAAATGAGAATATTATTGACTATGGATAACTTTGAAACATATCTTGCAAAAGGCTGACAGGACTCTGGCCATTCTGCAGGTAATACTTCCCTCCTAATGCAGTCTATGACTGAGCAGAGAATGGGATCTGATTCCTGCACACCCCTCACAGTTTCTTCATGTGCTTAAATGACAATCCACCAATTTCCTCTGATTGACCACTCAACTGCATACAGGTTTCACCATCATTATTTACCAACTGTAACTCATGGGACTCTGACAATTGTTCAGAAATGGCAACCAACATGGAATTTCATCTTGCCACAAAGGTCGTTGATAATACAATTGAGCAACTACTCTATCTGACTACTTCAAAGTATTACAATACAAATCAACATCTAGGTTATTTGTTGTTAAAAAGTCAATTCCAATCAGGAAACAGTGTGGCAAGACATCATCAGGTAAAAGTGCAAATTTGAATGGGCCACACGAAATCTCGGACCCAAGAGGAAGCGTTAAAGAAACTGTCTTGTTAATTGCCAATCTCTGTCCTGTCAATCCAATAATATTACACAAATGCTCTCTCACAACAACAATTTCTTGACACCGCTGCATAATTTCCAAAGCAGAACAGGAAATCAAGTTCTGCTCAGCTCCTGAGTCAACCACAGCACAAAGATCCACCCCCTTAGCATGAACCCAAATTTGAGGTCGAGGTCCACGACCATGTGAACAGCAGGGAACCCTCTCCTCGTGCAAAAGCATTTCAAGGAGTTCATCGCTGCTACATCCTTCGCTATCCCCCCCTGCAAGGTCAGGGGCCAATGGTATTTTGCAGACAAGGCTATCAGCACACGAATACACTGAATAAACTGCCAAATCAGGGGTGTTGTAATTACGCAATTCCACAAGAGAGTTGAAGTGCACCCCACCCAGGCATTCCAAGTGAACAATATAGGGTAATCCTTAAATTGGTAGATCACAGGCTGTTCTGACCAGAAGTAAACAAATATTCTTACTTGATAAATTTTGCTGGCAGCCAAGAGTACTTCCAGAGAAGGAAGCTGACCAGCATACCTCATGAGCTTGAGCCGCTGGTGTGCTTCACGGTCTTGTCTTAGCTGTGGCAATAAACATCATCTGGAGGAATGACCAAAGTATGACCCTAATTTTAAGAGATCATCAGCCAAGCCTCAGCCTTTAAACTAATTGGTCCTGTTGAGCCAGGGGCACATACAGGGTTGTATATCAAGACCCCTACAAGTCACCCTGTGGTATTGGATGTACCAGTGTTGCCAGAGGTCACCACGAAGTGTTCTTCAGTGATGGAGAGTATCCCTGAAGAGGAACCACTCTATCTCTGGAAGTAACAAATTTACGATTGTTCAGCGCAACAGAGGGAGCAATTTTTGTAACACTATGCGGAATACAATGCGATTGAAATAATGCTTTTGCTAGTCGGGATTTGAACGATTCGGAAGAAGAGTTTTTTCAACAGGTCTTTAATGACTCTTACCCCCCTCTCAGCTTGACCATTGCTTGCTGGAGAGTAGGGCGGAGGTGTGAGGTGCTCAATGGCGTTAGAAATTAGAAAATCTCTAAAGTCTGGAGATGAAAAGTTAGAAGCATTGTCACTTCGAGCACATCACAAAACCCGTTTCTGCTTAAAATCATTCTCAAAGCATCGATAGTATCTGACACACTCGTGGATGGTACCACTTCGCATTCAATATATTTAGATAATGCATCTATAGCAATGAAAACAATTTTATTCTCGTAGAAAAAGTGATCGACATGAATACGTTCGAAAGGACGAGAAGGAGTGGGCCATTCTACATTTCTACATTTCTAGACTTCGGTTTTGCTCGATTTAATTGACATTGAGGGCAACATTTTACGATGTCTTCAATAGTTTTGTCAATTCTAAGAAACCAGATAACAGAGCTGGCCAACGATTTCATGCCACAAATGCCAGGACGTCCATCATGAAATGTTTCAAGAACTAAACTACGCAATGACATGGGAATTAAAACCCTTTCTTTATAAAGTATACAACCTTTCATGATGGTCATCTGAGGTAGCAGGTTCGTGAATTTAGACAAATTAGGATTAGGTTCAGGAGGCATACCAAACTTTATGTATTGTTTAAGTTGGCACAATTCGCTATCCAGATCAGTAGGAGTTTTTATATTTTCACACGTGACAGGAGTTTTATCGAGAGAGTTCACTGCAAAAATCATTTCGGACGGTTCTAGCTCTTTTGCAGTTGTGGGTAGGGGAAGCCTACTGAGACAATCGCAATTTACGTTACATTTACCTTTCGAATATCTGAAAACATAGTCAAACTTGGAAAGTCTGAGAGCCCATCTTTGAATTCGAGCGGAACAGTTGAGAGGTACACCCTTGTTATGTGCAAAAAGTTTACAAAGAGTTTTTGATCGTTATGGATAATGAACTTAGCACCAAGTAGAAATTTCTTGAATTTCTCAACGCCAAAAATAACACTAAGGCTCTTTCGATGTTAGAGTAGTTTTGTTCTGCATTATTTAGAGATCTTGAAGCAAATTGAACAAGACACCAATCATGAGAAGGACTAACGCGTTGCATGAGTATGGCAGCAACTCCATATCCCGAACTATCAGTTTCAAGAAGAGTTTCATGGTTGGGCTCATACAACTTTAGGAGTTTATGCGAACGAAAGATGTCTTTGCTTATTTGGACACTTTTATCATGGTCTGGAGTCCACCGAAATTCTACATTTTTCTTAAGCAGGGAATACAGAGTGTTGTATACTTCTTTTCTTTAGAATCCAAGTTTAAGGGTTTTCAAGATTCTGTCTTTTCAAGTCTAATCTTCAAATCAAAGGAGTTTTTTTTTCCGAAAGAAAACACGTTTCTTTCAATGTGGCCACATCGTTTTACTTGTTATAATGAAAGATGCACACAAAATATGACAATGGGGTAGATGAGACTAGCAAATTTAGGAACAATTGCTACCATAGTCTTACGCAACTTGGGAATGCAGCGATGACGAAGTACTATAATAAGGTCTCGAATTGTACGTTAAAGTTTTACGTGAAGGTTAACACAATATCGGGGTTTAATACGGAGTGCCCGCCGTATGCAAATTTAACAAATCTAATGAGGTGGCACGAAGAGACCTTCTAGTGACGGAGTTTCGCTCTAAAATGATGCTCCTAATTCCACTCGCGTCCTTTAAGTAGACCCTCAAGCTGCCAGAGCTGCCGCAGCTGATCGTAACCGCCCCGACTGGAATGCGCAGTATCGCTGCTGCTGCTGCTCGCGCTGTAGAGGCTGGGTCCCTGCCGCTAGCTCGCTGAGACCGCGCTGCCATTGCCATCTGCGTTGCCACGCTGCCACACCGCTGCCACGCTGGTGCCACGTCGTTGCCACGCTGCCGCTGGGAGCGTAGGTGTTGCCTCTTTTATTTTTAACTGTCGAGCCGCTGCTGTGCAAGCATCGACATCTGGCGTGTTTGTATTATGCTGAGCTTTGCGATCTCCTGATAGCAGAGCCCGGTGTAGGCTCTCGCGTCCAACCGTCTTCATTCTTTTTTTGTGGTGAAAACTTAACGGTTCGTACTTGGGACATAACAGAATCCCCCCGTCCTATATTAATCAGCATCCTCCTGGATGTTAAATGGAAGTTTCCGTCTACTGAAGTCACGCATCTGAGATTCGTACTTCATTGCAGGGGTGAAATTTAGACAAGCCTTGAGATTTGTGCTTCTGACGCACTTCTGAATCGAAGATCCTGAACAAGCGATAGCTTACTGTAGTCGTCGGGACGTCCTGTTCCAGTTCACTATCGAAGACCTTCTCTCTTGGCTAATGACGTTCTATCAGAGGCCTTCTGAAGACGTTCAAGGGGGTAAAAACCACCCTAATAAAATATCGAATATTCATTCGATCAGTCTATACTCAACCTCCTGCGTGTAGTTACCACGGACGCATTGCTGTCTAACGGTATCTCCTTTATTTTTCTTCGCCGTTGTTGAATCCGTGTCTGGCGAAAATATAGATGTTCAGGGGAAAGTCCAGTCCTTTGTACGAGTGAGTGTACTGTTGCTGCAGATAGAAGCTGGGCCCGCCGATTGCGCCTGCACAGCTGTGGCTGCGGCACGCTACGACAGCTGTGTGGGCTCTTCAATCGCAAGGTCATTGTAGACGGCGCGTAGCAGAAGTATGTTGTGACGGCAGGCCAGCAGTGTTGCCGTCGCATCGACCGCTCACTGTGTGCCTGCACACAGTTTCCCAGCCGCTGCGCTGCTGCGGAGGTGAGAGGAGGGCGTGTGCTGCCGCTCAAGCCTCAGTCGGCACAGCATCGCTGTAATCAATCGTTCCACGTTAATCTCAGGCTTTGACAAATTTTTCTCTCGGATTTCTTTGACTTATCGTAATCAATTGTGTCCATCTACTCATCCCATCTCCCCCATGCCATTTACATCCCGGTGTATCATCCTTCGACAGCATTTTAACTAGATCAAAGTAATCTAACGCAATAAGTTCAAAGAAATCCATTTAGAGAATATTATAACTAACGCAAAATAAAATAAATGAAAGGTAAATTAAATTGATGAGAGATCAAAGTAATCTAACGCAATAAGCTCAAAGAAATCCGTTAGAGAACATTATAACTAACACAAAATGAAATAAGTGCACGGTAAATGAAATTGATGAGAAATACACAATATGACATTCAATATCTCGGATAGTTAGCGGGCTGAAAGGAGAAATTCTTTTACGTATTAGCACACATTCCTATAGAGGAGTTACGAAAAGACACATAAATGGGGTACAAATTTGACATCAAGCAAAGTTTCTATCTAATTAATGAGCATCATTAAGGTAACTACATAAATCGGTTCATCTAACCGGCATTTAAACACATAATACAATAGGGTAAAAGCATTCTACTCGCATTTCGCTAGAGGGATCATTTAATCTTAAGTCGAAGCACTCATCCTAAGTTTGTAATATAAAAGAAATGTTAAACACGAGGGAAATGATTAGAAAACATTCTTAACATTAAACATAGTACATCTTTAGAATGAAATGAGGCAATCATTATCGAAGTTTTGGGACATTCTTGCAAGACACAAGCAATTACACATAAGTCGGACGTCTAGTCCGATTCCTCAGAGAATACCTAGGAATCATTCCTTCATTTCTCTGGCTCGTGCTCGGCACTGTAGGAATGTCGTTCGTCTCTGCCCCTTGTAGTTCGTCTTCCTCGTCACTGTTATTGAAAGGGAAGGCCATGGCGTCGTCAAGATAAGCACGTTTCACGCGTTTCAGGTGCACGGTCTGCTCTTTTCGGTCTGAGTATAGACCTTTGATAGTGATGTTATTTCCACATCGAGATAGTATCCGATACGGCCCCATGAAGCGCGTTGGAAAGGCCCTGTCGTCCCCACGTCCTGCCTCGTTCCTCAGCATGATAAGGTCCCCCGCTTGGACGTCACACTCTTTGGTCGTTCGATTATAGACGTTTGCGGCAGCTTGCCTCGCAGCTTCCGAATTCTTCCGAACTGCAGCAAATGCTTTAGACAGACGGAGAGAAACCTCAATTGAATAATCTTGGTGACACGCATAGTTGATGGGCTGCTCCTTGAAAATGTCGTGGTAAGGAAGGTTAGCATCTCTGCCGTAGAACAAAAAGAACGGCGTGTCTTTAATCGCAGTTTGATAGGAAGTATTTACCGCGAGAGTCGCAAAGGACACGCTCTCGTCCCAGCTGAATTTATCTTCCGCGGCCAGGTGAGAAATTGCAGTTTTCAGGATGCCATTGAGTCTCTCACAGCATCCATTTGCCATTGGGTGGTAAGCCGTAGTAGTCTGCGACCTCGCCTTGAGATTTTTGCAGACATCCTGAAATAGCTTATTAGTGAACTCACTACCTCGGTCGCTGACAATAGCATTTGGAGCTGAAAATTTTCCGACGTACTGGACGAAGGCTCTGGTGACAGTATCGGCAGACTTATCTGGGAGAGGATAGGCATCAACATATCTCGTAAAATGGTCTACTATGGTTGGGAGGTATTTGTTGCCTTCGTAACTAACGGGTAATTCAACAAGGTCAACAGCAACTCTTTCAAGGGGAAAAGAGGTCTCGGGGAATTTACCTAAGGGGACTTTAAACTGGCCCTGCCATTTCCTTCGTTGGCATTGCAAACATTTCTTCACATGGTCTTTGACGTCACGAATTTGATTAATCCAGAAGAATTTATCTCTGGCACGTTCAAGAGTTCTCAGGAAACCCATATGAGCGGACAAATCGTTGTCATGGCTCAGCTTTAAAGCTACCTTAACTAAAGACTTAAGAATGACTATTTGTACATTACTTCTACCGTTTCTGCGTTTCTTTCTCGACAACCTACACAGGACATTGTTATCATCAATAAAGTATTCGTCAATATTAGAGATCTTACAGTTACCTCTATCATTATTATTTATTACATCTCTAACGGAAGACCAATATGGGTCCAAGCTCTGTTCCGAGGCAACATCATCCAAGCTCAGTGGCTGGGCGGTCTCGGCAGCGACACCTGTCTGCTCGCTAGACGTGGGTCGAGAGCACACGTCGTTGACTGGAGCACCTGCTACGTTATTATCAGAACAAGGCTTAATTCTAGAAGGAACATCAGCATTAATTTTAGGATCATTCTTATTACTACAGTTGGACTCAGCAGTCTCAACGACAGCATTGACAATTCTTTCGGATCTAGACAAATAGTCGGGCAGGTGGTGTTGTGCTCCCGGCTTGTACCGAACAGAGAAATTATACTCCTGAAGAAGCAAAGCCCATCTCGAAATACGGTGATTACCCGTTTTATTTGCAAAGATAAACGTCAAGGGGCGATGATCTGTCACCACGACGAACTCATTTAAGTACAGGTACGCATCATAATGTTTGATTGAATCATGGATGGCGAGCGCTTCGAGCTCTGTCGCAGAATATTTGAGTTCGTTTCCTTTTAATTTTCGACTGTAGTATGCTACTGGCAATTCGATGCCGTCGTGCATCTGAAGTAATGCTCCACCAATTGCAATGCCCGAGGCATCAGTGTGCAACACAAACTCTCTCTGAAAGTCAGGAAATTTAAGTATTGGCGCGGACACAAGTTTATCTTTCAAGTTATCGAAAGCTCGCTGATGAACGTCCGTCCATTTAAATGAGTTCGTCTTTTTTGTTAGCTCAGTAAGAGGTGCCGCGATGTGAGCGTAATTTTGAATGAATTTTCTAAAGAATCCGGTTGAACCAAGGAATCTCTTTACCTCTTTAACATTCCTAGGTCTCAAAGCATCTGCCAAGGCCTGGACTTTCGCAGGTCGGGGGGTGAGTCCCTCCGAACTGACTTTGACTCCAAGAAAGGTCACGCTACTCGCAGCAAATTGGCATTTCTTGAGACTTAGTTTGAAACCCGAGGCTTCGGTTTGTGAAAGTGCTTTCTTTAAATGTTCAACATGAGCTTCAAAGTTCTCGGAATAAACTATGATGTCGTCAACGTAACAGAATAGAAATTTTGAAATAAATGGAGAAAAAGCCATATTAACTGCTCTTTGAAGTGCAGCCGCAGATGTAATGAGACCTTGGGGTGACCGGCAATATCTATAACTACCTGTCGGCGTTCTGAAAGCGGTAATATCACGACTCTCTGGGGCCAATTCGATCTGATGGTAGGAACTTCGCATGTCTAGAGTGGTGAACAAGTTTGAGTCCTTTAGACTTTCGAGGGTATCAGTCATATTCGGGATTGGGAAAGTGTCCTTACAAATCCTATTGATTAGACGAAAGTCAACTACGATTCGATGTGAACCATCACTTTTACGTACAGCTAAGATTGGGGAAGACCAAGGCGAAAAACTTGGTTCAATAACTTTTTGCCTGAGCATCTCCTGGACATGCTCTTCAACCAATTGCTTTGTAGCGTGGGGGACTCGATACTGGGGGGTATTTATGGGGGAGTGTCCCTGAACGTCTAATCTATGCACAGCATTTCGCGTATGACCAATCTCGTCTCCAACCGCGAACGCATTCCTGTGTTTGTTAATCAAATTTACAAGGGTCGTTCTCTGATTTAAGTTCAAATGAGACAAGTCAACATCGTCTATCATTTCATTGAAATCGGGCTCCCGACGTCTCTCTGCGTCACGTATGAGTCTGCTGTTCCCAGCCTCTGCCAGTCGGTTCTGGTCAGGGTGGCACTTAGCCGACTCGCTCGCTTGTCTACAGCCATGATCACTGTGCACTACAGCCACCGCCTCATAGCCCTTGCGCTGCGTCTGCGCTCGAGCATCACTCTCGCTTTCGTCTGAGCCAGGCTCCGGCTCCTCGACGGCAACATCTAGGCTAACACAAATTTTATTTCTAGGTACAAGAACATTCTTATCATTATAATTTACAAAGACTATTGGCACGGTTCCATCACGGACTGTGGCGAGGGTACGAGGAATAGCTACTCCTTTGCATGTAATGCTCTGTTTTAGAACGACTGTTTTCCCATTCATGTGCTTGGGAACTCTCAAAAAGGAATGACATAACGTGCCTCCTTCAACAGTCAGATCATGTGACATTCTCGCGACACTGAATGAAGCATCCTCTGATTGTTTTACAAAATTTACCGAATTAGAAGCAGCAACTGACTGAAATGGGTAAATTCTATCATTAATTCTCACGTGACCTTTCTCGTGCTGACTGTATTTTATTTCAACACCGAATCTCTTAAGGAAATCTCGGCCTATCAAGACAGCTCCAGGGAAGTAAGAATCTTCCACAATAATAGCGGAATGGCAATACTCAACATCACCTAGTTTAAATTTCAAGTCAATCGTACCTCGAGTGTGGAGATTATCTCCATTAACAGAACAAAGAACTTTAGTGCATCGTTTAATTCGGGGTGGAGTTTTGAATAATTTGCTAATTACACAAGATTTCTCAAGAGTCACGGAAGAGCCTGAATCAACGAAAGTGGAGCATTTCCTCTGTTCAATATTTAGCAAAATTACGGGGGAAAAGCTTTCCGGTTGCTGTAGTAGTTTTTTTACTTTACTGCGGCGATGTCACCACTCTGACTCGGATGGCCATTTGTCGATACCGTCGTGCGGTCGACGTGAGGGTTCGTGGAAAAGGGCTGTCTTCTGTATAGCTACCTTTTCGCGGCGCTAGCTTTTCTTCGCAGCTGCCCTTCCTGAGGTTCGTGTGGGTACCGCCTACGCCGTAATCAGTCCGCTAGGGCAACAGAAGTAAATTCTGTTAGTGCCGAACTACGGCGGTACCGTTGTGTGTGGGGGGTGAGGTGAGTGTGGGTACCACCTGCGCCGTATTCAGTCCGCTAGGGCAACAGAAGTAAATTCTGTTATGTGCCGAACTACGGTGGTACCGCTAGGGTGAGGTGTGTGTGGGTACCACCTACGCCGTAATAAGTCCGCTAGGGCAACAGAAGTAAATTCTGTTATGTGCCGAACTACGGTGGTACCGCTAGGGTGAGGTGTGTGTGTGGGTACCGCCTGCGCCGTATTCAGTCCGCTAGGGCAACAGAAGTAAATTCTGTTAGTGCCGAACTACGGTGGTACCGTTAGGAAGACGAGCAACTGTCTGCGCCGTATGAGACCGCTAGGGCAACAGAAGTGAATTCTGTTAGTGCCGAACTGCGACAGCGTCTTCCTATTGACAAACTATGCGAAATAGTTCGTCCTTCCGAGGTGGCTCCTTAAGGGAACCATTTTGACAAAATGGTCAACTTTGGTTCTATTGGACGTACGTCTATGAAAATTTGCAGACTACTAGATCTCCACATTTGTAACAACTTATCTTAAACAAAAATTTTTCATAAGGCCATAGAAAATTTTTTATTTGAAAAAAAAAATTATATATATACATATATTATTTGCTAAGGCTTTTGTATTTACAAAGCTAGAGCAATGCGGTTTGTTGCATTTGAAAGTCGAACGTGGGCTCTATCTAAGATACGGTGCAATTTGTTTTATCATTTCAATGAGAATTTTTATGAATTTTTCATTGTAAGGGTCAGAGCAAAAGTTATAATTTTAGGGTAAAAAAGTCTACGGAAATCTTTCCAGAAAAAATTTTGGAAATTCCACCGTACTATAGATAGAGCACATATGTCACTTTCAAATGCAACAAACCGCATTGCTCTAGCTTTGTAAATAAAAAAGCCTTAGCGACAAACGTCTTGATAAGTTACTTTTTTATAAAACCTATTTTTAAGAAACAAAATGCTTCTCCTCCTACATTTTTCGAGCTACAGTAATGATTTTGGTATCATTGGATGCAGAAAAACAAGGGCTTTACAATGTATTGAGAAGTTTTTCGAAATTCATTCTTGTTTCAAAGTTATGACGTCATAAATTTGAATTTTTTTGAGAATATTTTGATTTTTTTTCTTTTTAATTTTTTAAATTTTTATATTGGAAATTTGAGGAAAAGCATTCAAGTTTTTGGAATGTCCACGTTATTCTGCATCCAATGATACCAAAATCATTACTGTAGCTCAAAAACTGTAGGAGGAGAAGCATTTAGAAAACCCCCTCCCAAATGTCGTTTTCTATGATTTCCCATTTTCTTTTCAAGAAAATCGCATTTTGTCATGAATGATAAATGATTCTAAATTGTATTTCCTATCAGTATACCAAATTTCATTGCTCTAAATTCAATAATAAAAAAAATATTCGGATGGGGATGAGGAATATGAATGATAAAATATATAAAAAAATGAAATGGAAAAAAATTGAAAATTTCAGATTTTTTTTTTTTTTTTTTTTTTTTGTCCACGTTATTCTGCATTCAACGATACCAAAATCATTACTGTAGCTCAAAAACTGTAGGAGGAGAAGCATTTAGAAACCCCCCCCAAAAATGTCGTTTTCTATGATTTCCCGTTTTCTTTGCAAGAAAATCGCATTTTGTCATTGATGATAAATGATTCAAAATTGCATTTCCTATCAGTATACCAAATTTCATTGCTTTAGGTTCAAAAATGAAAAAAAGGTCCGTAAGAGGGATGCCCTCCCCCCCCCGGGAGGGACGTTAGCTCTGGGGTAGGTTCCTGATATTTTTACAGACATTCGGGGACATGTCTCTAACTCATTTAAAGCAATAAAAACAAAAATCGGGAGAATCAACTTTTGGACTCAGATGCCCCCAAAATGCTTCCCTTAAACCCCTTATTAGGCGAAGTGTCGTATAAGACTAAAGCCTGTGTCAACAAGGAGAAAGGAAACTCTTTTGACCTCAGGGTGTGACTTGTTTAATGCTGAATCTCTTTGAAGTCCCTATCACATACACTGATATATTTTAACAAAGACAGTGATTTATTTTCTATTGCAAAAATAGTGCGTACAGACGTGAGCTACTGCATAACAGGGTACAACACTCAAAATTGCATTTAAAATATTAGTCGTATTTAGCTAGATAACACAAGAAACATTGGAATATCGACATGTAGTACAAATGATATTTAAGGGGTAATTAAAGTAAATGCACAAACGCAACATCAGCGCGGAGAAATAGATAAGTCGGCGTTCAGAGAGCTGGACACCTGAAGAAAATACTTAAGATTATGGGTAACTAACACAAAAAGGCTCGATAACCCCTGTGCGGCCTGACACGCCCGGGGGAGGGTGTCTCTGCTACGATAGCCGAGACAGGAAATCTGCAAGGTGGTTGTCGACTCCCGGAAGGTGTTCTGCTCGGAACCTGAAAAGGCTGAAATACAAAGCCCAGCGTTTCAATCGGGGGTTCAACTTGTCTGCCTGTTGCAAATAAAGGAGCGGTCGATGGTCGGTTTGTAACACAAATTCTCGTCCATACAGGTAGACCTCAAACTTCTGTAGAGCCCAGTAGATGCTTAACGCTTCTTTTTCAATGGTAGAATAGTTTATTTCTGCTCCTCTCAGTCGACGTGAAGCATATGCTACCGGCGCGTAGTGACGGAAGTCTCGTTTGCTTGGCTGGAGGAGAGCTGCTCCAAGCCCAGTTTGGAAGGCATCTGTCCTCAGAATGAAAGGACATCTGGGGTCTGGTAACTGTAAGACCGGTCTCTTGACTAACGCTGTCTTCAAACTTTCGAACAGATCTTCTGTTGTATCGGTCCAAGGTATTTGTTCTGGGGAGTTCTTCTTTATGAAATCATGGAGTTTGGATGTCAATTGAGAGTAGTTAGGAATGTACTGTTGGTAGTACCCAACTGTACCGAGAAAACTTCGGAGCTCCCGTTTTGTTTTTGGGAGTGGAGCCGATTTCAAGGCTTCGACTCTGTTCTCCAGAGGCTGGATCTGATTATAATTACTGCTCAGTTGATGACCCAAATACTGGAGGCTGTCAAATCCGAATTCGCATTCGGACGGCTTCGCCTTAAGGCCATGTAGAGAGAGAGCTTCGAACAGTTTAGCTAATGCTGTGCAAAGATCTTCCCAGTTTTTCGAGGCGATTAAGATGTCGTCCATGTAGACCTCGGTGTCTTGCAGTCCTGCAGTGACTTGACGTATAAGGCGGGAAAAAGTGGCTGGAGCATTTGCTAGGCCGAAAGGCAGTACGTTGAATTCATAGAGGCCAGACCTAGTTTTGAAGGCGGTGTATTGGCGGGACTCAGGGTGTAGAGGTACTTGCCAATATCCACTGGTCAGATCCATTTTGCTGAATATTGTTTTGCCAGCTAAATTGGTGAAAATAGCAGTGGTGTCTGCTATCGGCTCGGCATCGAATACTGTCTGGCTGTTGAGGTGCCTGCAGTCCAGACAAAATCGGTGGGTTCCGTCTTTCTTCCGGACAGCATGGAGCGGTGAATAGTAAGGTGATGTGGATGGCGTCACGATTCCCATCTTCATCCACTTCTCTAAACTTGACCGCAGTTCAGGCTCCAGCGCTATGGGAAGTGGATACGAATGTTGAAGTCGAAAACTGGAAGGGTCCTTCAATTTTATTTCATGAACTGCCGTGCTGGTTCTTCCGGGAGTATCTGTGAAAAGATCGCGATATTCTTCAAGTAGTTCCTGGAGTTCTGAGCGTTGTGTTGTAGTCAAAGTAGAGGAGATGAGACAGTCTTCAATGGTTTCTCCGACGGGTGACGGTATCTCTGGTTCTTTCCGGTCGAGTTCTTCTTCGCAGGTAGGTTCTAGGGCGAGGCCAACCGCTGCAAATGCTTCCTCTACTCTCTCGTCGTCCTCCTCGCGATCTTTCTCGCTTGGTGAGGCGGAACTTTGCTGCTCCCGGTCGTGGTACTGGCGAAGGAGGTTGATGTGATAGACTTTGTTGTTTCCATCCACGTCCAATGTATAGGTATAGGTTCCCAGGCGTGATTTCACTGTATAGGGACCTTTCCAAGTCATAAGTAGCTTCTTTCGAGAATCGGTCAGAAATACGAGGAAATTATCTCCTTGCTTTAGAGTTCGCATCTTGGTACGTCTGTTGAAGAACTTGGCGCTTTTCTCTTGGCTCCTATTTAGATTCTCGCGAGCGATTTTACATGTTTCTTTCAATCGGTGCTTCATTTCCATCAAATACTGAGCAGTGCTCGTGTCGTCTTGCAAGCTACCATCGGTCCAGCATTCCTTGAGCACGGTTAAAGGTCCACGGACGCGATGGCCGTAGATGAGTTCGAAAGGAGAATACCCGGTTGAGGCCTGAGGAGCGTCTCGATAAGCAAAAAGGAGTGAAGGCAGATACAGGTCCCAATCTCGCGGCTGTTCTACGGCTAACTTCTGCAACATGACTTTGAGCGTACCATTGAAGCGTTCGACTATGCCGTTCGATTGGGCATGGTATAATGGCGTCAATCGGTGCTGGATACCGACGAGTTTCAGGAAAGCTTCGAAGGTTGCAGCTGTGAACTGAGTGCCGTTGTCGCTTGTTAGCGTGTGAGGGAAACCAACTCTGCTGCAGATTTCGAGTAGCTCCTGGGCGACTGTTTCTGCATCTATATGTCTGAGCGGGGCTGCGTCTGCATACCGAGTTGCTTGGTCCACCACGGTGAGAATGTATCGGTGGCCACGTGCCGAAGCTGGTTGTAATGGGCCTACCAAATCAACACTGAGCGCGGAGAATGGAGTGGTGATCGGTGGGGTTGAGATAGGTGCCTTTCTTGGTCGAGATGGAGCGTGCGTCTGGCAGGTATGGCAGGAGTGACAGTATTGGACCACATCTTTTGCTAGGGACGGCCAATAAAAATCGCGTTCTAGTCGAGCCTGAGTCTTCTTTTGGGAATAATGGCCAGCAAGTGGATTGTCATGAGCCATTTCCAAGATTTGTGGGCGCACGCTTGCAGGTGCTACAAGTTGATGAGTTTCCTGACCGTCTCGTAACGTTTTCCGATGGAGAATGCCGTCATGGAGTTCAAAGGTAATGACTCTGCCATCCTTGTGCGTTTCTTCTTTGCCAGTGTCAACTTTCTTAAATAAAAGCTGCAATGTTTTGCACTCCCGCTGTAATTTCTTGAAGTCTTCTTTGTTGTGTTGCAATATATCGACAGTGCTTGGTGCGGCAGTGGGATCTTCGATAGTTTTTGCTGCTGCCCTTGTGACAACGTGAGAGACTTCTGCAGCAACTGGTTGCTCTTCATAGTCGGTCATCTGTTCTTCGAAGGAGGTGGTTCCGGGAACTCGGCCGAGAATGACATCGTGGGAGAGCTCTTCCATGGCTACGGCTGTCACCTCTCCGTGGTAATAGGGGCACACGAGAGAGACCCGGGCCAGAGGCGCTTCGAAAGAGTGATTGTTGGCCAGCCGTACGGTAATTTCCTTCTTCAAAATGGCGTCAGCTGGGACGAGAGCCTTCTTGACGAAGACCGCCGTTGCTCCTCCATCGAGTAGTACTTGAACGGGTTGTTGGTTCACGGTGCCAGAGCATGTTTTCAGCTGTCCCAATTCGATCAGCTTGTTCGAGGCGATGTGATTGCATGCTACTGGAGGAATATCAACGTATTCATCTGCTTCTTCATGCGTTGCTAGATTGTTTACTCGAGCGGTAGTACTGGAGATAGGTGGGCTTGCATGGGCTGCTCCATTACTGTGACCATCACCTTGCCTCCTCTGCAATTGGCGGCACTCATCACTGGAATGCGATCGGTTGGGGCCATGAAAAGTACAGTAAAATCCATTGTAAGGTCCTCGTTGTTCGCGCTGCGGAGTGTTGACCGATCCTGAGCTGGTGGGACCACCACGTGTGCTAGAAGTTCTTGGCGGCGTTCCTCGAGAGTTGTTGCTGGAGTTGGGTGATCTTGCTGGAGTGCTCGGGGCTCGGACAGGAAATGTCGCGCGTCGCTCTGGTGCTCCTGATGCTTTGAGTGCTGGAGGGCCCGCATCCGTCGATGATGTCAGTGTGCGACCCTTACAAAGCTGATGAAGCGATGTATGAGGTCTTGCTTGTAAGAAGCTATCACCTTGCTCTCCTAGGCTTGCGACTGTGTTACCACCCCTGTCACGCAACTGAGTAGCGAGGAAGGGCGGCAAGCTTGTATAAGCTCGGTCAACAATTAGGAAGTCACGAAGAGTCTTGTAGTTGGCTTCGATGTTGCATCCTTTTAACCAAGCGTCAAAGGATTGTTCGAGTCGCCGTAGGTAACGTGACATATTGTCGCCTTCTTCTGGCTTCAATTCGTAGTAGTTGGCACGTAGTTTTGCCGGAGTAACTTTATGAGCATCTAGTAGAAGCAATTTAATTTCAGGAAGCTTGAAGCGATCTGCTGCGGGCAGGGTATCGATGAGTCGACGTTCCTTCGGTGTGATCAAATTATGGAGCATGACAACAGCATCGACTTCAGTAAATCCCATCGCTGTGGTGTGAGTGCAGAAGCGTTGCAAGAATTCGTCCATCCTTTCTTTCGTGGGATCGAATGGAGCCGGTAGAGGTATCTTCACTCTAGCATTTTGGGGAGCGATTTGAGCATCGAGTTGTCGGAGTCTGAGCTCGTGGTCTCGTTGTGCTGCTTCTCGTTCCGCTGCTCGTTCTGCGGCTTCTCGTTCTTCTCGTTCTGCGGCTTCTTCCAAATGCCTCAGGCGGCTGGTAAATTCTTCTCGGTACTCCGCATCGGTGGGAGTGAGGCCGAGGGCTTCGACGTATTCTCGAGCTTGAGCGACGAGGTTCATCTTGTTTAAGTGATGCGGTGTCCGCGTAGTTGATTAGAACCCAGAAATCCCAGACAACGTTGGTAGTCGCGCAAAGCTTCTGGGTCCCTGTTCGGGCGCCAGAATATGTCGATACCGTCGTGCGGTCGACGTGAGGGTTCGTGGAAAAGGGCTGTCTTCTGTATAGCTACCTTTTCCGGGGCGCTAGCTTTTCTTCGCAGCTGCCCTTCCTGAGGTTCGTGTGGGTACCGCCTACGCCGTAATCAGTCCGCTAGGGCAACAGAAGTAAATTCTGTTAGTGCCGAACTACGGCGGTACCGTTGTGTGTGGGTGAGGTGAGTGTGGGTACCACCTGCGCCGTATTCAGTCCGCTAGGGCAACAGAAGTAAATTTTGTTATGTGCCGAACTACGGTGGTACCGCTAGGGTGAGGTGTGTGTGTGGGTACCACCTACGCCGTAATAAGTCCGCTAGGGCAACAGAAGTAAATTCTGTTATGTGCCGAACTACGGTGGTACCGCTAGGGTGAGGTGTGTGTGTGGGTACCGCCTGCGCCGTATTCAGTCCGCTAGGGCAACAGAAGTAAATTCTGTTAGTGCCGAACTACGGTGGTACCGTTAGGAAGACGAGCAACTGTCTGCGCCGTATGAGACCGCTAGGGCAACAGAAGTGAATTCTGTTAGTGCCGAACTGCGACAGCGTCTTCCTATTGACAAACTATGCGAAATAGTTCGTCCTTCCGAGGTGGCTCCTTAAACCCCTTATTAGGCGAAGTGTCGTATAAGACTAAAGCCTGTGTCAACAAGGAGAAAGGAAACTTTTTTGACCTCAGGGTGTGACTTGTTTAATGCTGAATCTCTTTGAAGTCCCTATCACATACACTGATATATTTTAACAAAGACTGATTTATTTTCTATTGCAAAAATAGTGCGTACAGACGTGAGCTACTGCATAACAGAGTACAACACTCAAAATTGCATTTAAAATATTAGTCGTATTTAGCTAGATAACACAAGAAACATTGGAATATCGACATGTAATACAAATGATATTTCAGGGCTAACTAAAGTAAATGCACAAACGCAACATCAGCGCGGAGAAATAGATAAGTCGGCGTTCAGAGAGCTGGACACCTGAAGAAAATACTTAAGATTATGGGTAACTAACACAAAAAGGCTCGATAACCCCTGTGCGGTCTGACACCATTGAATTTGCGTTGATAATTATTAAATGGGCGAGCATTTTTGTGTGAAGCACTTTGCCATTTAAATGGGTTCTTAGGCTGGAACGTTCGCTTCTGTGGTGAATTGTATTGACATTTCTCCACCACTACATCACTCTCGTGGGCTCGTCTTTTGCGGCTCAACAAAGATCTCTCTTCGATCAGAGATTCCTCAATTGATCTCGCTTTATCTAAGAGTTTGGTCACACTCTCAGGGTCAAAATCATGAGATAATTTTTCACTGATCTTGTGATTCATATTTTTACAATGGTAGGAATGAGGATTTTTTGTGCTTTACTATCCTCGTAGTGCCATTCTGGACCGAATACGTCCTTCCAGCCAGCAAGAACGCGAGTTGCAAAGGCATTTACAGTCTCATCATTTTCTTGATGCAAATTAAATAGAATTTTGTGGACTGTCTTTCGATAATTCATGGCTCCCTTGTAAACAGAAACAAGCCAAGTCTTGACATCTTCCAGTGTGACCAACTGGTCAGATTTAAGAACATATGAATCCCAAGCTTTGCCAGTAAGTGCATTTTTCAAATAACGACATTGCAAATCGACATCGTTCGTGTAAATGTCAACTCTGGTCTGGAAGTGTTTTAAAAATGAAGTTACACAGCCTTCACCATTAAATTTGGGCAGTTCAATTGCATGATTTAAAGTGACAAAGCTACTTTGACTATTCTCACCATTGTTACTTTGATCACCTTCATTATCGTTCCCAGCCATGGTTTCAACAGTTAATTAGGGCAAATTGGCGAAGTAAAATAGATTCACAATGAACACTGATAGCAATTTTAGAGTTTCAAATTAGAAGTTTAAATGCAATATTTCGTACAATATGTTTCCAAATACACAGACATAATTGAGTTTTTTCGCACAATAAGTTTCCAAATGCACAGAAATAAATGAATCGTCAATAACATCAACAACAGTAATAGAAAATAAGGTCATAATGGGCACAAAATAGGGTTGGAATAGGCATAATAATCATATTAGAAAGGTAAATGGGTTAAGTTACGCAATGGAAATGAGACAATAAATGGGCAAAGCATCAAAATAGTAAATATGGTACAAATTCACACGAAATTTTTAGAAATAAATCAATACACTGACACAAAGTGCAAATAATGACAATAAATCACATGGGAAATACACAAGTAAATCAATACAATGACAAATTATGTGAATAGAATGGGTACAACGATGAGTGAAATAAACTTCCTAATCATGTGGCCATTCATGTTACGTTAAACATCTAAATTTTTTTTTTTGAATAGGTAGCGTGGCAACAGCGGTCTCTTGCGGAGACGTTAAGTTTTAATGGGTTATGATCCCACACTCGCTGCCCACCATTTGTTGTATACTTCTTTTCTTTAGAATCCAAGTTTAAGGGTTTTCAAGATTCTGTCTTTTCAAGTCTAATCTTCAAATCAAAGGAGTTTTTTTTTTCGAAAGAAAACACGTTTCTTTCAATGTGGCCACATCGTTTTACTTGTTATAATGAAAGATGCACACAAAATATGACAATGGGGTAGATGAGACTAGCAAATTTAGGAACAATTGCTACCATAGTCTTACGCAACTTGGGAATGCAGCGATGACGAAGTACTATAATAAGGTCTCGAATTGTACGTTAAAGTTTTACGTGAAGGTTAACACAATATCGGGGTTTAATACGGAGTGCCCGCCGTATGCAAATTTAACAAATCTAATGAGGTGGCACGAAGAGACCTTCTAGTGACGGAGTTTCGCTCTATAATGATGCTCCTAATTCCACTCGCGTCCTTTAAGTAGACCCTCAAGCTGCCAGAGCTGCCGCAGCTGATCGTAACCGCCCCGACTGGAATGCGCAGTATCGCTGCTGCTGCTGCTCGCGCTGTAGAGGCTGGGTCCCTGCCGCTAGCTCGCTGAGACCGCGCTGCCATTGCCATCTGCGTTGCCACGCTGCCACACCGCTGCCACGCTGGTGCCACGTCGTTGCCACGCTGCCGCTGGGAGCGTAGGTGTTGCCTCTTTTTTTTTTAACTGTCGAGCCGCTGCTGTGCAAGCATCGACATCTGGCGTGTTTGTATTATGCTGAGCTTTGCGATCTCCTGATAGCAGAGCCCGGTGTAGGCTCTCGCGTCCAACCGTCTTCATTCTTTTTTTGTGGTGAAAACTTAACGGTTCGTACTTGGGACATAACAGAGGATGCCTGACATTAGAAAAGTTGGGTACAAAACGACTATAGAAATTACACAATACACTGAAAGCTTGCAACTGTTTAAGGTTTTTAGGAACAGGAGCATTGAGAATAGCGTCTACTTTCTCAGAGTTAGGGTGAACACCCTTGTTATCGAAAACGTACCCTAGATAAGACATACGATCAGTTAGAAAGGCACATTTAGACAGATTTAAGCGAATTCCAGTATTTTTAATGGGACGGTCTGGGGGGGGAAAAAAGTCCGTCGTTTCTCGACGGATTTTTTCAAGATTTACACAATAGGTGTCAATTGATGCGGCATTTCTTTTTGAACTCGTGTGTTTTTTTCGTAAATTCATAAAATAGTATTTTTTAAAAAAAACCTGAAAAAAGGGTGTTGCGGAAAAATACACCTTGCCCACAATTTTGAAGTTACAAAACTGGATCGAGGTTTTCTAGGTAGCTAATTGTCTTGTCTTTCGATCCGGTGGTATGGTTTTTCGCTAATTTGATTTTTTGAATTATGAGAAATTTTTTCACAAAAAACCGACCACTTTTTCCGTTTCTTTAGATTCTTCTGCTTCTAATTTTCAACTTGCTTTGATATTAAAAAAACTATACCACCGCCTCTCTAAGATAATTCAATCGCTATCGATTGATATATTTGTCATTCCTGTACCTTCAAAACTATGGAGTAGGTGTCTCTTCAAAGATCAAAAAGGTAACTTTTCAGGAGAGCCATTTTTCTAAAAAAAAATTCTTTTTATTTCTAAACTAATTTGTTTTCAGTAAGTTTTACAGCTATTGTAGATCTTTTTAATCTCTATCGATTGCTATATTAGCCATTCCTGTAACTTTAAAACTGTGGGAAAGGATTCATATCAAAAAACAATGAATCCAAATTTCAGAAAACCAGTCATTTTTAAAAAACAATTTTTCTTTGATTACATAAAAATTTTAGTTTTTTCAACTCTTTCTCCTGGTAGCTCTTTATGAGCCCTTTCGAATGATATATTTGCCATTCTCATACCTTCAAAACTGCGGGAGGTGATTCTATGTTTACACAACAGCTAATTAGCTGATGACGCAGAGCAGCCGGACTCAAAACAAACACTCAGTTACATCATCATAATCAACACTGAGAGTTGGAATGTTTCATTTGAGTACTAAAGCATTTCAAGCAAGGCCATGAATGAACTCTCTTGCTATTCCCGTAGAGAAACACTCAATACCGACTCGTAATGAGGGGGGAAGAGGGAGGTCACCCATCCATTGGCGCGCCCCAAGGTCACGCGAGTGCGCCTCTTTTACCCCGTCTAGAAGACGAACCAATGTACGTACTTGAGAGCGAATTATACCGTTGGATGCGCAAGAAAATACTCTATAAGATCAATTTATAAACCGAAATTCTACCATAATCCAGAAGTAGACCCAGACCGTCCCCTTAAGGACAGAGAGGACTTTGTCAAGAACTTCCGAATGAGCATCATATGAAGAGGTCAAAATGAGTAGGTCATCCTGGTACACAATGATGTTATCGATGCCAGAAAGAGTCCTATTCATGAACGCTTGAAAAATGCCGGGGATTGCACGTAAACCATAAGGTAAGTAATTGTATATAAATAGACCTTCCGAGGTGTTAATGGTCGTAACCTTTGATTCTTCGTCCAACGGATTTTGCAAAAACGCGTTAGACAAATCAATTTTTGAGAAAAACTTAGCGTCTCCGACTTGAGAAATTACATCAACATCAATAACAGATAGTACAGATTGAACTGGATTCAGAAAATTATTAATGGAGGCTGAGAAATCTCCACAGATTCTCACACTGCCGTCCGACTTTAGAACATTAACGGTGGGCGATGCCCATTGGCTATCATACACTTTAAAAATTTTGCCCATACTCTGCAAACGCTCCAGTTCGGTTTTGACAGAGTCTTTTAGTCTTACAGGAACAGGGCGTGCTTTACAAAATACAGGAACTGCGTTGGACAACACATCAAGATGAACTGTTTCTCTGACGTTAGACTGCGAGTCGGATGATAAATATGAATCGTATTTCAAAGACAAGCTTCTCGGCAAACTATGACAAACCGTTTTATTTATGGAGTCGTATTTATCAGGAATGACAACGTTTACGTTGAGTTTAGAACAAATATCTCGGCCAAGTAAGTTGATTCTATCATCTTCCACAATGAGAAACTTATGATTAAAACGTAAGTCTTTATAACCAATAATTACTGAAGATTGACCAAGCAAGTTTACAGAGCCACCACTGTATCCGAGAATTTTGCTGCACGTAGGATTTACAACAGCCCCAACTTTAAGTGCATCACTTTTACGTATAGTTGAGACTGCACTTCCATTGTCAAGCAAAAATTCAACATTTTTACCATTTAAGTGGCATGTAATCATGGTAGACTCTTTAGTATCTGGAATTACAGTGGTGTTTACTCTAAAATTTGAGAATCATTGCAAGGACTTTCAAAGAAATCATGTACAGAATTACCGTCACCTTTGTTGTTCCTAGGCTTTTGTAGACCAACTTCGTTCTTCCGTTGTAGAGGCTCCCGTGAACTCTTCATTGACACATCTTCTCTTCCGACATTGCAATGGCAACCGCTCATCTCCGGCTGCACCGCGTAGGAGCAAATGGCATCAGATTTTTCTCGTGTAGGTCCTGCTGGAGAAGGCCGTGCTGCGGTCGTAGATTTGCAGACTTTAGAAATGTGGCCTATTTTCCCACATTTTTGGCATTTCCATTTCAAGGCATAACAGTTCTTTGCAAGGTGCTTCCGCCTAGTCTGCAGTGAATGCATATGTAGTTCGGCGGTAGTTTTTCTGTCGTAATAAACGATGAAGATGAATCCTCACGAAAAATATATCGAGCGTCGGAGCTTAACTGTTCGATGAGTTTTACATGTTCAACGCATTCGTTGAAGGACTTGCTGTCGCACTTCTGTAGAACCGTGCTGAGAATTTGCGCTGAATGTAGCCCAGCCACGATGGCATCTCAATAAACGATCACGACAGCAATTACCATAGTTGCATGCAGATGCTAAGTCATTTAACGTTTTAGCATAACTTTCTATGGATTCATTAACACCTTGCTTTCTATTTAGAAATGTAACACATGCACCGACAATGGATTTCTTTATTTCAAATTGCTGTATTAACTTTTCTTCTAGTTCGTCATACGTAGCATCAGTGAGTAACGTAGGTTTAATTCTTCGTTGTATATCAGTAATTATGTTTACAGGCAACACTTTAATTAAAATACTAGCTTTCTTACCGCCATTGTTTCCCGCCTCCTGAAGAGCGTCTGCACACTGTACTTGAAAACGTTGCAGAAATTCACTCACTGTTCCCACTTCAACTTCGAATGGAGGACAGCTAACTATAGAACACGCTATCCTAATTTTAGAGCACTTGTAAAGTTCAAATTCACTTAGGAGATTCGAAGTTCTCGTCACCAATTGTAATGTCGCAGTTTCAGCACGACATGAGGTTTATTTAGCAGAACCTGTAGCTTCTGTTAGCATAGCCGTATACCAGGCAGAAGGATAGCGATAGGCACTGTAGGACTTCTAGTATTGTACTGACTTATCGATACACAGCTCCTCCTTAAGAGTAGCCGCGCCCGGAGGGTAAACAAAGCTCATCCGGTGCTTGTAAATGAAAGGCGCCCATCGGCTCTTCCGGCGGAGGCCCTATCAAGACATGTGACCCGAACGCTATAAGGTATCCGGGCCGAGCGCATAAAGATCTTCCTCCGGAAGTCTTATTAACGCAACCAGTGCTTCACTATATAACAGCAGGTTATGCCCGCGCGCGTGATGAACTGTGTGCGTGACTTGCTATATCGATAGCTACTCTACCTGTACGCCATGCGGTACGCGTTAGCCCGAGCGTGAGCCAATGTTTTGGCCGTGATCTCTGTTTGGCCTATATACTGTCGCTAGATCAAGCTGTCAGCATTTGGCAGATCAAGCTGTGTCGATTGGACTTCCGTATAATTCATATAAAGTGGAAAGCGTACAAAGCATTTTGGTATTTTAAACAGTGTTAACTTTTAAAATTTATGTTATCAATAAACGTGATCCCTTTCACTTTTAACGTATGTTTTCAAATAAATACTATTCGGTAAACTTTTATTAAATGTTTCGGTAAATGTGTAATTATTACCTCAATAGAGTGCCATTTTCGCCTATGAGATTTGCTAACGGTCAATAAACATAAAATTAACTGAATGTTCAAATACATGTCACACTTCGATCGCACTGGAAAGCGGAGTTTTATGGAAAGGAAAAGATACTCGGAAATATAAAGTGGCTAGTGGTCCTGAAGTAGTTTTTTGTAAAGAAGAAAGAGAAGTTTACCGGCCACAAAAACGTGTTAAGCACTTCTGAAAAAGAGTTTATAACCATTAAGTAAGCAATAGAAATTTGATAATTGCATGATAGTCAATGTAATGGTTTGGTGTTGATACATTGCTTAATTATCACATATTGAAGTATTCACTTGCTTTAACCCCTTCCTCGGCAGAAACGAGTATACACGTTTTCACAAAATGTTCGTTTTTCAGCCGTCAACGAGTATACTCGTCTAAAACTTTACCTTCAAAAACTAGCTACATACGTGTATACTCGTCGATTTTAAGCCTTTGTAAGCCATTCTACGTGTGAAACGAGTATTCTCGTCAAATCGTTCGCCTGGCACAGGCGATAGGGTAGAGCTGTGGGATTTCATGGACATTGTTACTAGACTTGCTCCGACAGCCATTTGTCGTCGGGGTGTTGTTTGCATCTACATTTGCATTCATTTTGAAAAGTACCATTCTAAATAATTTCATCTAGAAACTTTCTGAAGTAATACTATTCTTTTATATGTGGAAATAAAATTCATTTGTTTTATATTTTTGCTAACAACTTAGTTTTCAATTGATTTTGTTCATAATAAAATGCCGTAAAAAGGAATATCATTTATCATGCATATTATAATTACTGCTCGATATTTGGTATGCAATCGTAATAAAAATTAAAAATAAAACAGCTTTTTATTTTTATTTACATTTGATAATAAAATTTTGAGAAAAATTGAGAAAATATAGTGAAAAATACGGTTTATAGGAAGGCGAGTTGACTCGTTCTGCCTGACAAAGGTATTTTCAAAATAAAAAGTTTTTCACAAAAAGGGAGAGAAAAAAAATAATTACAAACTGTTTTCATAGCCAACATCAAAAATACTGTATAGAACCAAAATAAGAATATTAGTCTGAAAAAGAAACGTTTCTACGAAAAAAATTGTTGGGGAAGGGGTTAATGGAAAAACCTAGTCTAGCGCGTATTCATCATCTTTCAACTCTGCCAAGATGTTAAATTCTTGCAAGTCAAGTATCTCATTAGTCAAGAAGGGACATTGAGCTGGAGTAATGTTTTTCTTATCCCTTTCCTTCCCTTGCGAACTGAATTCCGATAAGTATGTGATAAACTCCTCTGTTGACATAATAAGCTGACTTTTCCTTAAGAAGTCCGTTACCCTCAGCTGTATTCTGGCCCTGATGGCGGTGACGCGCACGGCGCTCTCTCACATCGCCCTCACCAAGCCTCGGCTGCGTTCTCCCTGTTGCACCAACCTCTTGACAAGGTGAGCGACTTCAGTTCTAGCACTACTTCAATGGCCCAGGAAAGTCTCTTGCTCAAAATTTTGGTTACATTGTTTGTGTCGACACTTAAATCTGCACGCCATAGTGCTCAAAGTGCTAAGTTTATGTATTCGCCAGGAGGCTCTTCTCAGGTTATTAAGTTAAAGAACAAGCTGAAATTTTTTCCTTCTTTGTCATGGTTTTCTGTAGAATGGACGGTCCAAAAAAACTGACCGACGGTGAACGCAGAAGAACAGTGGACACCAAATTGGATGAAATGGAAAATGATCTGCTTGCTCCAGCCAAGTACTCCATAAATTTTCATGTAGTTCCAATATAAATATATTAGCTTCTTTCTCAACCACGTAGATTAACGTCAAGAAGGCATGATCTCTTCATTCATTTATCAACACAGTTGTGCTGCGTGCCTCTGAATACGAAAGCTCAACTGCAAGTGCGTGCTCGTCTCGCAGGGCATGCCGGTAGGAGCACTGATCTTATTCTCAAGCAGCTATTTTCTCCCGTGCCGAAAAGTACAATCGTTCCTTAACCCATTCCAAGCGGCAGGGTATCTACTGGAGTGCACAAATTTGAAATGATCTATGTACGTAGTAGTTGCCGCTGTTCACTGCAGTCACTTCTCCTAGCTATAGATAGTCGCGCCGCTAAATGGAAGGAATGTGCTTGTGAATAATATATAGTTTCTGCCGCTTGATAGGGTCAAGTTGGACCTAATATTTTGAAATAAAGGAATAAAAATGGCATATTTATTACAGTTCATTCGGAATCTTACATAAAAAATGACGGAAGAATAAATTCCAATTTGAGTAATTTTTAAAGTATAGACTTGTATTGGATTATTATTTTTAATACGTACTGACGATTTTTATACTTGAGTACGGACGGAAAAATGATAAGTATGTTGAGACAGCAAATATGTGTTTTTACGATAACAGATGGAATGGTCCATCTGAATGTGATTACTGATTTTTCAGATAGAAAATCAAAAACTTGAACAGAACGTATAAGTATTTTGCTTACAAAAGCATGTCAGATTTCTGAAACGAAATTATTAATTTTATTATTATTAGAGGGCATTATTATTGTTATTATTAGAAGACAATAAATATCAGTGAGTCAATAAATTTAAACAAAACTGGGAAAACAAGCAAAAAAATGATAGCAAAGCAGGTAAAGAAGCAAATCTGCTACCTCTCCTGCCCCGCAATCACGCACCACCCATATTGACGTCTGGTAAGGCACTGAACTCATTGTTCAACTTGCTTAAAATTACCTGAGGAACTGAAAAGGATGCCAGACAACACTTTTTTGCACGCAGTCTTTATATTGTAGTCACTGCTTATGTGTAGCAGGCGGGATGAAACAGCGACCATATAAAGACGTGCCGCTGAACGGGACCAGTTTTGGGACGAACTATACATAGTTCGGCCGCTTGGAATGGGTTAAAAATAAATTATTTTAAAATTTTAGCCTCAGTTTCTCGCATTGCCGATTTTTTCATCGTGGAGTCATTTATTTTATTACGCAAACTTCTGTTAAACGATACATTGTCTGCCTCCCCTGTGTGAGATATTTACTGCTTGTATCCAGTTTCATTTGTGTTTTATTATAAGTTTTATTTCTCCATTTCTTACCTTGTTACAGGATTCTTTACGGGTAACAACTCGTAGAATCTTAATGTTCTATTTTAACTATTCATTTTGTATTCACCGTATAATCTTAACGTTCAAAGCCCTGGTCTTTGCTTGATGTTGGTTTATTTAATGTATAAGATTTCTCTTCAGGGAAATACGGTGCTCCCTGGGAAAAATTTGAGGTCCTGAGTAGAATTGTTGGAAAGCCTTCCTTTTGTTGAAATAGAATAAGTTGTTTGTTATGTTCCAGACCATCTTTCTCCGGTGCACTGCTACACTTTTTCAGCACCTATTACTTCTTCCCCTTTATCTTGTTTACTTCTTTCAGTATTACTGTTTCTATGTGCAGAGTGTGGAGACATCTTATGCATGGATTCCTCTCTCAACGCAATAATAAATGTTGTTTTCATCCTTCGTCTCTTAGGAACACCGTTGCGGTTGAGCAGGCATAAACTATCTTATAATCTAATCGATAATATGAATTTTCGCCTTTGAAAAATCTTTTATTTGCCAATTTAATGAAGCTTATTTGTCATAATGATATCTTTCTTCTTGTTACTCTCAGTTGGTTTCCACTTGAGTTTATTAATATTCTGTATTTCACTTCATTTGACGATATCCGCGATGTGACAAGCGGTAGCACATACACGTATCTCAGTTGATCGGTCGGAACTACTGTCTTTTGAAAGCCGGAACTTGCGCAGTTGCATGAGTCTTGTTATCTATTATTATGTGGCTTCGTCCAGTTCTTGAATTGATTCACCTGATTTTTAGAAATGTTGTACTCTTCACGTAAAATAAAGTGCCCATTTATAGGTGCCAGATACATATCGTACTATGACAATGACAATTGACGCCTCAAACTGTGTGGCTCACTTTTATTACTTTGATAAATTTTAACCGAAATTCCACATTTGCGAAAATGACCGCAACGCCCTACTTAACTGGTCAGTGGGTATTAAATTTCTTAATAGTAAAGGTATCAAATTATCCAAATTCTTCCATAAGTTTGTTACGCGGAAGCAGAATAGAGACATTAGTGTTCATTAATGTGTTTTCAAATCGTAAGATGTACAGCGTTAATAGTGAAGCATTTTGGAGGAGCGAAATTTTACATTTATAGGTTATTGTTAACCGATATCTTCAAGTGCTCTCTTCATACCCATCTGTTCCAATGAGATTATTCATGATGCACTCCTATTGTGTTATTTTCCAAATTTAGCAATAACTGAAAATGGAGATAGAATTGATTCCTATTTTAATTAATCGAGAATCATTTTGAAAACGAAAAGCTCAGATGCTGTGTGTATTACACTGTAAAATCTCTTTCAATTTTAACAGCTTGAAAACTACTTATATCTCAGGGAAACGCGTGTCTCTAGCATGTAATGCTCTAAGTACTTTATTCCACAGCTTTTATTCGGTACGCAATCAATAAATGGTTGTTTAACGCGGCTACCTCACATATTGTGTCATCCGCAGGAGTTGGAGTGTCATCCAGACGGTAACCAGAGCGCGGCCAAGGAAGGAGGACGGGAGGGGGGCGCAGGTGTGACGTTGCTGCTCAACCCAGATGGCCTCATATCCCAACTTGAGCAGTGAGCCTACACGGCCTCTACCTCGCGCCCACTGCCAGCATCTGTCTCGTCAATGTCTGCATATCTCTAACTGTGATAATCGTCAGGGGCTAAATTCTAAGTTTGCAGGTTGATCATGTTTTCTTAATGGTACCGAGTGAAAAAATTTTTAACAATGTGGGGAATCCAGAGATCATCAGTGAATGCGTGGAATTACTTAGTTTCATTCTGAGTTATATGTTGGATAGTGTATGATCGATCTTCTTGATACTCGTCACACAATCTCTGAAGCTTGTTGCCAAAGTGATGTGGGTTCAGTTAGATTCGCATTTCTCACTTTGTGTCTCCATTTGTGGAGGCCTGGGTCCTGTGTTGCAAACTTCCATTGCGATGGTCTCAAATATTTTGTTTGTTTGCTTCATTCTTCATTTTTAGCCTTTGCAATTACCTGTGCGGTCTTTGGATTAAGGCTTTGATTTAAAGCGTACTCAAGCATTGAGCCTTCTGACCCTTTTATTATTATTGAGTGTAATTAAAAGTTGTTGGTTTGAATGATTATGAATCTAGAATGCATTTACAACAGACTCTATTGCGTGTATTTTATGAGTTGACATAAATGTATTAGTATTCATCGTTTTTATACTGAGTACAGCCAAGTACGCATTAATGAAAAGTACAAATTTGTATACGTTAGGGCGATGTTAAATTTATGTTGCAGTTTTCAACGGTTAACGTTAAGAATAATATACGTCTTTTAACACTCCAACGCTAAATGTGAACAATTCACTGTATGTAATTCATTTAAATTATCTTTGAGGCAAATCCATAAAAAGTTTACTCTGCAATTTATTGGACAAACTCTTCATAAAATCGCAGATGAAAAATTCTAACGTTGGTTTTACACCACTGTTGTACCGACATCGTCAAAAACGAGGGTATTAATGTTAGAGCTATAATTTCGTCTTAAAAAGGATTTCAAAATTAACTGTTGAAAGGCGTATTCTTTCTTACTTAGATTTATCGTTGTTTTTGTGTTGCATGCTCCAACTGAATTACAATCTTCTCGTATAATAAATTGTAATTCAACAACGAACTTTGAATTTTTAATAGTGTTCAGGCAACCAACGAACAATGCATAAGTGTGAAGGGAGATGATAATTTGTATGAAGAATCACTGAATCTTGAAAATTTAACAGTAACATGGGGATCGCAAAATTAAGATTGCTGATGTATACGCAAGCAAAAATTTTGTAGTGAAGGTGATGAGCGTTGCTGTTTTGTTGCAAGACAACTCTTCACGCCTGTTGGCTGTAATCCTCCTGCGTGTTTGCGGTCATTTTTCATCTTTGCTTTCCTGTTCGACATGATTTTCACGGTCTTTAGAGTCATTTCTGAGCTTTTTTCTTCCACTTGCAGTTGTGAAATAAGCCGTTTTATATGTAGCTACAATTTAAAATTTCACGCGTCTGAAATTTTTTCTAACCCGTTTCTGGAATACATTTATTTTCAGTGCAAGAGTTGACACGTTCACCGCGTTTCTGCATCAGTAAACGGTTGGTTTGGTTAGGTTGTAAGTAGCAGAGTAGGGAAATCGACTTCACTGCTCGAATACATTTTTTTTCTTCCTCAGAAATATGACAAATACAATTGCACGACACATTTAACCTGGTATGAAATGTCATTCATTTAAACTTGTACGTGAATGAGCATACACATGTGGCCCAATACGTGAAAAGTGTTAAGAAATAAACTTATACCGGTATTGGTGTTTTGTAGCAGCAGAGCAGTTTGCCCACACCTATACCAACAGGTTCTATTCTCAATCGCTCCTAGATTTCCAAGAAAATATTTCTGATCATGTTAAGATATATTATTGTTGAAAATAATCCTTGTTACGTAGAAAAGCGTAGTTAAATTAAAATAAAATTATAATACCTCGTTTTGTATGCCTAGTAATCATGTTTCTTATGCAAATTACAGGGGTGGGATTCACCGAGTCAGTTTTATTTTCCTATGAGACATCATGCAAATTTACTTTATTTGTCCGTGGAAAGCTGCTCAGGTCCAATTAAATTTAACTAAGAAATTGGCCTTGAATATTATATGCACCTTGTTCAATAATTTTGGTGTAAAAAGTCTCCTGAGTGTTTGAATCTCAAATAATGTGATTGATGTCCAGTGCCAATTGAGCGAGTGTTTTGTGGATGAAACAGTCTGATATCTAGGAAATCTCACTTCAGGATATAAGAGAAAACCAATGTCGCTTAGAATATCATGATGAAAAAAAACTTTTCGGATTATAAAAAAATCTATCTTCAGTGCTTTGCAGAACAATAAATCAAAGTGTTAAAAAAAGTTAAACTCTAATTCATTTGAATAAATCGATCGGAAATAAAACACTAACGTTAAAAAGACAATACTAAAACAAAAACTATAAAACAATTTCAACAAACAATGGAAAGTTTCACCGCCATGTCCCATTCAATTATTGACGGACGGTTTTTTTCCTGCAGTGAGGAATGATGGCGCCTGTATTTTGTACAGGTCTGGGCTCTGGACACATTTGTGTGCTACCGTTTGATGCGAGAGAATTGCGATCGGAAACATCGGAAACGGCTCAAAATGAATGAGATTTAACTCTGTGAGTGTTAATTGATGGTAAACTCTGCAGGGCCCACCATATTTATGGCAACAAACATTTTAATGAATATCTGGATAAGAAAATATCGAAATTGAAAATTTATTTAATGAACATGAAGCTTACAGAACTTTGACAATAAATAATAGTATTTACTCAATATGACCTTTTTTGATAAAGGACTTACGTATGCTTTTGCTTAAATTTTTACCTATGCTTCACTGAAGGACTGTGTCTTCTGATACATATTTTTACTGTTGTATCATGAATACGTAGGTATCAAATAAAAGATATAAATCTTCGGATTCTACTGCCGTTTTGTTTTCAAAAATCCGTTCATTGTAGCAAAAGTTATGAAAGATTTTTTTTGTGTCCCGTGTTTAAAAAACACCCTGTACATTACAGCAAGACAGCGATCCAAAACAAAGTCAAAGACTCTGCCTCGCGGTTCTCACATAAAATGACGGGTATGGAATGGCCCGTCAGTCGCAAGGTCTAAACCCTATCGAGAAACCATAGCCAAAATTTAAGTTTTGGATCCAGTTTAGGGACAAGGAACCTAAAAGATTTGAGAAAAATATGCCTAACAAGAAGAATAGACCAAGAAACCTACACATATTTGCAAGACACTTGAAAGTAAATATCTCAAGCGGTTGAAAGCTATACTAGCGCCGGAAGGCCATATCACTAAATATGAAGTGCTTCTCAGAGTTACCGCAAATACTTTTCGAAACGTTAATTTGAAATTTTTCCAAAATCAAAGCAGTATTATACCATTTGTGCATCCTTATAATGAATTTGCATTCATTGTTATTAGTAAACTTTCAAATTCTTTATTTCTTTGCTGCTAGGGTACTGTGAAAAATAATTTGCAATTATGCATCGGATATGTACAGTACCCTATGTATTTTGAATGGTGAACAGTTTTGTTTCATTTCGATTGTATTCAGTAGGTAAATAAAATAATTTTAGCCGCTTAAATGTATACTTTCATTACTACTGCTGACACCATGACACTAATTTTCTTTTTAAGGTATAATAAATTATGAAGTTAGATCATTATCGCATTCTTGTGTGATGAACATGTTCACAGTACACCTTCTAGATGAATTCTACGCCAAAATTCAAAAAGCAAATTTAAATTTTATTTGACGTGGTGTAGCTTAGTTACCATTTTCTTATCTTTGACTTCAACACTCAGTAGGTCAGTAGTACTGCTGTAAATTTGACGTTTTATTTAATGGAGTAAAATTTTACTAAAAAAAACTTTACTCGATTTAATTATTCAGGCTGATATTCAAATTTGAAACAAACTATCCCTTTATTAGGTATTATAAGGTTTACAAAGAAGACTACACAGAGAAGTTATCTTTGTATTCCATAATAACGCTTCAAGCGGGGAGTTAACAGCGTGTTGCGCTAGCATATCGTAGGGGCATAGAATTTCCCATAGTTTTTTGCTCATGAGGTACAACGATGAAAATTTTCTCCGAGCACCTCGAGAAAATAACGCTCAACGCGAATCCAATAGCTTTTTAGCGTAAAATCTGCATCACTTACTGCACGCGGCTTTCATCGGGCTAGCTTGCAACTTGGTGGCTGATGCGCATCTAACTACTGGCAATGTGAATTTCGTGGTCGAATATTTATCCACGTTTCACCGTTTTATGACTATCGTGGCTCTTTGGAGAATATGCTACTGAACTCAAAATACTTCAAGGAATGAAATGAATTTTAATATTGAAAGAAAGCTCGTACAATTAAGTGTGATGCTGATATGCCGTATCATTTTCAATTTCGATTTAAGAATTAAATCATGCAAATTAAACAAATAGGGTGAAGATCGCCTAATTTTCATTTTCACAGATCGTGTTCTCCACGAATTTAAAGTAGGCGTCATAAATCTAGCACACCCAATTCTTACGCCACTACTGATGTCTTCAACACAACTGACATGTTCACTCACCAAGCCCAGCTCTCTCGGTTGTACCCGAGTGAGCTTCAACACAACTGACATGTTCACTCACCAAGCCCAGCTCTCTCGGGTGTACCCGAGTGAGTTAAAGCTCAGCCTCGGTACCATCTCTCGCAACCCGTATTTCTCCACTGATTAAGAGACCAGCTCCAATCGTCTTTGTATGAAAGTATTTTTACTCTAGGATTTATAGTACTCACATTCTCTAATTCTTATTTTTTCTGTTGATGTACTTTATCTCGAGCGCTTTTCATGGTCTGCACCGCGGTCTACCACAGCTCACATTCAACTTTCACCTTAAAAGACTTCAGGAAATAAACACAAATTCGTTTACCGCAGCATTTCTCTGATGTATTAATGAAGTAAAGATCCTATCCTTCGAAAGTTTATTTGATTAAGCAGCTAAAAGTTAGTTAAAGTTGTCAGTCCTAACTCAATAAAATATTCTCTCCTTTCGTATACATACTCTCATATTCAGGATTCACCGTATTTATGGCAATAAAAGTTTGAAATAATTTTGAAAATTTTAGTTTTCAATTCATTCCATTAATTAATATTTTAATATAAAACGTTAATCTGTACGATTAGGGTGATGTGTTAACGACCCGGACAAGATCTTGACCCGGACAGTCTTGATTAACCAATGAACGATCGAGCCTAGGATGACGTCAGAGCTATAACGTATGAGGGAGGGCGGTCCTAACTAGACGCCATTTGCAAACGTCCCCGCCGACGCTCCGCTTGTAAGCAAGGTAAGAATTTCGATTTTAAGAGGTCGCGATTTTAATTTTCGGCATCAGGATATATTGTGCCATGACCACGAATGAGGCGTGATCAACTTGTGATAAGTTTTGTTATGGAATATAGCCAATTGGCATAAAATCAGTGAAAATACGGAGTGCCTAAGCAACAATGGATTCGTTTGGGGTGCCCGCTAAACAAAATTATGCCGTGTTCTCGACTCGGACAACTTTTGACAATTCATGCAAATTAAGTGTACGGCAAAAAACAATTAAAAAGTGAATGATTGCATAGTTCTTACAACTATAATGTACCATATGTGAGATCAAGCCATGGAAAATGCTGGAAATGGGTGTTTGCCACGGCTAAATATCGAGTGACTTTTCGAAGTGTTTTTTTGATGGAAGTGAAATATTTCTAGCATTAATATGTGCTTTCCATTAGTGTTTACTTCTCCAAATTGAAATATTTAACCTAGGCCAATTGTTTATATTTTTTGCGAATTTTTAAAAAAAATTATGTGCGTGGTCTCGACTCGGACAGTGTGCACGTGATGTCCGAGTCGAGTCGAGTCCGAGTCGTTTTTTTATTATATTGATATTTTGCTACCAATTGTTTTATTCCACCTTGCAGTGCCATGTTCTGGATGTTCTTAGTAAGAAAAAATATAAAACATTGGTGTAAGTGTGTTTTTGGTGGACCAAAACATCCGTCCGGGTTGAGACCACACCCCCGTCTGGGTCGTGAACACACGGTCTCGACCAGGACAGAGAATTCTGGATTTTAAAAACGGCTGTAAAACCAATACTATGATATCTATAGATATGAAACTCATAGCATAAGATGGGGAATTAGTTAAGCTTTCTTTTAAGCACAAAATCTCTCCTGTAGGTCAAACACTTTTTTTTAATGAATATTATTCACTTTACTGTCCGGGTCGTGTACACATCACCCTACATAGTTCAATGCAAAATTTTTCAATGACTTAATAGAAAAACAATCGTGTCTCACCATAACGGAGGTGAAAGTAATTCGTGAGTTACTAAAAAGATGCATATTGGCCTTGACACAGTTTAAAAGGTAATTAAAAAGTTTAAAGAAACTGGTATGACATCCAATAGACCAGGTTAGGGAAGAAATCATTCAGTCCAAACAAATGAACGCTTCAAAAAGTATCCACTGAAACTGAAAAGCATTTAATTTCTATTAATATGGTTTTTTGTCTTTAGTATAGCTTCCGACCGATGAGATATTTACTCACAAGTGTCTTGCCAACATGTGTAGGTTTCTAGGTCCATTCTTCTTGTATATCATCAAAAATCCTCGCGAAAAATTGAAAAGAAATCCCCGCCGATCTACCAAAAAATTGGTCACAGAAGCAGGAGTTAGTCAGACTTCAACGCGCAGGCTCCTCAAAAATGATCTCACTCTTTACCCTCACAAGATGCAGAAAAGGCATGAACTTACAGCAACTAATAAACTAATAGAAGTCGTCACATTCTCAAACTCATGAAAGATGGTATGCTACCAAATTTGTTTTTCACACATGAGAAGAAATTTAATGCTCATGAATGTATTTATAGTCAGAATGATAGAGTTTGAGGCACAACCGGATCTATGGAAAGCCTAGTCAACATCTATGGAAAGCCGAGTCAAAATCCACAGTCTGTGATGGTCTGGGCAGCTGTAAGCGCCACTGGAAGGTCTCCTCTCGTTTTTGTTTCTTCAGTAGTCACACTCAACAGCCTGCGATACACTTCCGACATTTTGGCAGCAGAACTGCATCCATGAGCAAAAAAAAATAATTCGGGGGTGAACAAGGCTCTGCCACGGCACAAGGCTCAGCAGTAGATTGAGACGCACGTTCCAACGTTTCTAAGCAAAGAAGAGTGGCCCTCTAGAACCCCCGATCTGAACCCATTTGACTTTTTTGTGTGGTGCATCTTGGAGAGCAATGTCTGTAAAACTCCTCATGATTTGCTTGATTCCCTAAAGTTTAAACTTCGTCGAGAAGTGTTTATCTAGCCATTTTCTACTAGGTGTGCAATTTTATACCTCTTGTCCTGAAACATTCTGTATATTCATATACACACACATACCTATAAAATACTAATATATACAAATACACAAACATGTGCGTAAATATTAGCATCCAAGCACTCACATTGCATACCGTTTAATGTACTGAAATATAGAATAATGAGCGATAGAAATTTGGAATTACTTTTTCAGTATGTACTGCAGCTTACAATTGGAGGGCAAATATGCAGTGTCCTAACCCACAAATCAGTGGTCAAAACTGGAGAGTGGATTAAGTGATAATTTCACCTCATAGCGGCGTAGATGTCTTTCAGGCAGAGTGGCCTAGTTCGTAGTTCAGTTCCTAGATAGTAACTAGGCTAGGAAAAGCCAGTTTGGCAGCCCTGCGATGAATACCACGGCTCTAACTTAAGTGTAACAAAATTCTGTGTTTTGTGTGTTAGGACACTTTGCATATTTGCCATCCGATTATTGTGGAGGGTAAGACAATTAGTTCCGCAGAACCTAGTTAACGACCAGCGCGCCGCAGGGTTAATTAATGTTGGGAAAAGCACAAGTTCTATAAAACCCAATTTTTTTCTATAAAATTGGGTTTGTAATGTTTGGGCAATGTGTTATAATTTTCGGCCTCCAGACTTGACTAACCCTATTCCGCTCAAGTTCCTCAGTCTTGGTTTCGTAAGACCATTGTACAAGATCCCAAAAACTAGCAGACTTTGAAGTGAACTGTTTGTCGAAAAAATTCAGATAACTCCTTGTATGAATTTTTCAACAGAAGAGTCTTCCTTGGTATGTGAAAACTGAATCTCTCATTCCCAAGAAAGGCTCAATTTTGTTTTTGCGTAAACGTATTCTATAATTGCTGTCGAATTATTTTGAAGTTCAGGTTCGAGTCACACAAGAATTCTTTTTTCCTTCACGAACTGCCCGTTTATCCTCACGGTTTAAAATTTTAGTGGGATGTGTGGTGGTCTCAACAAGCTGTTCGCTTGCATACCACCACACAAGCTTCGAGCGACGTACCAACCGCCACCTCACGCAACGGCGGACTTTGAAAGAAATAAAAGAAAGAAAGAAAAAAAAACGTTTATTTCCAACGACGTTATCACATGAGATACATGCCAAGATATTGGTTTTTAAAAATTTATTAACATAAGACGTCCTAAGACAAACGTTCCATACGAGGAGTACTAATAGACAAACTATCCGAGGTGTACAAATAGATAAACCATATGAAGCGTACTAATAGACAAACTATACAAAGCGCACTAATAGATTAACCATACGTGGCGTGGTAAAACTTTAACTCTGTCAAGGGATAGTTGAATAGAAAATGAAAAATATCAACTCTTGGATATTTTACACTCCAAGAGATGGCTGACAACTTACGAATAATTCAACTACTACTAGAAAAGTCTTCGGAACTCCTACGTTATTAGTCGAATCGAAGTTAGAAAAAAACAAAAACGCTATACCGGAGTAGTTTAAAACACCATCGTAAATGGCAATCAAGTATTGAGAAAAGGTTAGTCCCACTGTAATTTATAAAAAACATCCCGCAACACAGCACGCACATCAAGAAATGCGTAAACAATCTTACACGCATAAATGAAACTCTTTGCTTGTTCAGCATACGGACGTAGAGATAATTTTTTCACGAGCGCTTTATTTCATTTGTCTGTTTGTATTTTAATTTCTTCTATTCACAGAAATACCCTCCGGGATCGTGATAGATCTATTTATGAATCATTAGGTAATCGAAATAAATATATTCATTACTGGAATTTGGTTCAGTGTTAACTGATCACAGAGCTTTAGGTAAAATGAAATGTGTCTTGAGGTTTTGCTTTTACGCAAAAAATAGAAATAGAAACATATTTATGCATATGTGTGTATATATAAATGCGGGAACATGTACATGTGCACATAGATACATAGACACACATGTATGCGTGCAAACACATACACATACATGCACACACACACACACACACACACACATATTCATATACAGTGACGCCAGAAAGTAACTCCGCACTGCCTTATATTTTTATTATATTTTAAATTATGGCAAATATAACTAATCATTTGAAGCAAACTTTACACCATAAAATTCTACGACTTTCAATCTATAGATTTGCATTCTCAAATTTATTTTTCTGCCGCTCAGTAACTGTGTAGGCGTCATTTTATATGAAATGGACAAAGTCTGCAGGACAAAAAGAAACTCCGCATGTTAGGATTTCGATGTAAATATGCTACAATGTCCGCTTTTAAGCTGCGATCGGGCATTTGTAATTGTAATCAGTGCTAGTGAAGACCATAAAGTGCTAAAATCTTTAATAAATTTTAGTCATGCCTCGTCTTTCCGTTGATAACCGCAAGGAGATAATTAAACTACACAACAATGGAATATCCAACCGTGAAATTGGTCGTTGATTGAATTGTGACAAAAAACCGTCCGGCTAACATTGCAAAAGCATCAAAAGACTGGCAGCGTTCATGAATGCAAATTGAATTTGAATGCCTATTGAATTTGCATTCATCACTAAACAGAACTATGCTCCAGAAAAAAGCGTCTGTTTCTTCATGGGTCTTAGTGAAATTCAAGCGACGCTTTCTGTTCTTTGCGGATATCATTAGTTTGCTTCTGGCAATGCATCCCCTTAGCTTAAACTCTTTCAGCCAATTCTTGACAGTTGACACAGAGCACTTTCCAATAAGACCACACTCTTTACGCAGCCCTGGGGCACTTTCAAATCTGTTGCGAAGACTCCGGATCTTGATGGCATGATCTTCTCTGGCCGATGTCACCCTTGGACGTCCACATTTTGGGATGTCATGAACGCTGCCAGTCTTTTGATGCTTTTGCAATGTTAGCCGGACGGTTTTTTTGTCACAATTCAATCGACGACCAATTTCACGGTCGGATATTCCATTGTTTTGTAGTTTAATTATCTCCTTGCGGTTATCAACGGAAAGACAAAGCATAACTAAAATTTATTAAAGATTTTAGCACTTTATGGTCTTCACTAGCACTGATAAGAATTACAAATGCCCGATCGCAGCTTAAAAGCGGACATTGTAGCATATTTACATCAAAATCCTAACATGCGGAGTTTCTTTTTGTCCTGCAGACTTTGTCCATTTCAGATAAAATGATGCCTACACAGTTACTGGGTGGCAGAATAATAAATTTGAGAATGCAAACCTATAGATTAAAACGCGTAGAACTTTATGGTGTAAAGTTTGCTTCAAATGACTAGTTATATTTGCTATAATTTAAAATATAATAAAAAATAAGGCAGTGCGGAGTTACTTTCTGGCGCCACTGTATATACGAATTGAAAATGAATATAAGAAAAATACTAATAAACATAAAAACAATCTTGCTCTTGCTACATCTAAAATAACAGTTAAGCTCTGCGTAACCGTAGGAAGTAACCTAAGGAAAAATAAGGAATAGGAAAAAGACTTCGAAAAACGTAAAAATGAAATGGTTTTTAATTTTCTAAAGAAAATTTATGAAAACTCAAATTACCGTCGAGGAACAACAACAAAAAAGACATATTTCAAATCCTCTCGGTATTCTCTACAACATCATGCGAACATGGGATAAAATGGAGATACAGTGTAGGCCGGATATCACTCATGATTAGCAAATATCTACACAATTTTGACAAAAATGCGTAAACAAACATATACTCAACATCAAAATTCATAGCTTATTCAACATACGGACAAAAAAAAAATTTTACCATGATTCATATGCTCAAATTGCGCTTTATTTCACTAATTGTATTTTTCGATTTTCCGATTCACAGAAACGCTCCCTGGGGAAGTGATAAATCTATTTTTGAATCATTTTGCCACTGCAATAAAATTAAATAACCGGATTGTTTTCAAGTAAAAAAGGAAATAGAAACATACATATCTATTTATGCAGATATACATATACCTACATACGCACACACACATATTATTACATATACATATTGAAAATGAATATGAAATGTATATATATATATAAAAGAAAAAGATAAAAAACAACCTACTATCTACTATATCGAAAATGACAGCCGAGCTCTCTGTAATCGTAAGAACTTATTCGGAAAAATAACTAAAATGAAAGAACACTTTAAAAAACGTAAAAATGAACTGGTTTTTAATTTCCTAATAGAATTTTTTTAAAAACTTAGATTACAGTCAAGGAACAACACAAGAAAAGAAAGAAAAGAAAGAAAAACGTTTATTTTCCAAGTTGCCACATGAGATACATTCCAACATATTGGGTTTTAAAAAGTTTCTTAATATAAGACGTCCTAAAACAAAAATTCCATACTAGGAGTACTAATTGACAAACCATCAGAGGTGTACAAATAGAAAAGCCATACGAGGCATAATAATTGACAAACTATACGAGGTGTACTAATAGAGAAACTATCAGAGGTGAACAAATAGATAGACCATACGAGGCATATTAATGGACAAAATATACGAGGCGTACTAATAGACAAACCATACGTGGCGTGCTAATAGTCTAACAAAAGTTCCATACGAGGAGAACTAATTGACAAACCATCCGAGGTGTACAAATAGATAAGCCATACGAGGCATAATAATTGGCAAACTATACGAGGTGTCGTATAAGAGACAAAATATCAGAGGTGTACAAATAGATAGACCATACGAGGCATATTAATAGACAAAATATACGAGGCGTACTAGTAGACAAACCATACATGGCGCGCTAATAGTCTAACTCTGTCAAGGGTAGTTGAATGAGAAATGAAAAATATCATCTCTTGGATATTTTATATTCCAAGAGATGGCTAACAACTTGTAAACAATTCGAATACTGCTAAGGAATTATTCGAAACTCCCAAGTTCTTAGTTGAAATTATCGAAGTAGGAAAAGGACAAAAACGCTATACGGGAGCAGATTGAAACCCCATCGTAAATGACAATCAAGTATTGAGAAAAGGTTAGTCATGAAGTAATTTATATAGAGGTTAGATTAGGTTAGGTTAACATCGGCATCTTTGGGATGCTTTATTTCCAATCAAGCCTGATACATATGATCTCAGCTTTGGTTTTTCAAATGTCTAATAACTAACCCTCTATATAGGACACCATGACGGTTCCCCCGTAAAGCCGGTACCCATTTCCGACACCTGGGTCGAGTGGGGTATTGTGCTTGAGCTTTCCCTTATACCCAACGGGGAAAATCTCCGCGCCAGCGCTGGGGACGAACCCGCGCCCTCCAGCATACAAGTCCGATCCCTTAACCGCTGTGCCACGGTAAGCATCGAAGTAGGAAAAAGACAAAAAACGCTATACCGGAGCAGATTGAAGCATCATCGTAGATGACAATCAAGTATTGGTTAGTCACGAAGTAATTTATAAAGAACATCGCGCAACACAGCACGCACATATAGAAATGCGTAAACAAACTTACATTCAAAAATGAGATGCATGGCTTGTTCAGCATACAAATATAGAGATAATTTTTGCACGAGTGCTTCATTTCATTTATCTGTTTATACTTTTAATTTCTTCTTTTTACAGAAATGCCCTTCGGGGCCGTGATAGATCGATTTATAAATCATTAAGCAAGCGCAATCAATTTGTTTATTTCTGGAATTTGGTTCAGTGTTAACTGATCGCAGAGCTTTAGCTAAAATGTAATGTGTCATGAGGTTTTGCTTTCTACGCAAAAAGTAGAAAATAGAAACATATATATGTGCATGTGCTTATTATATATATGTACGAAACGTGTGCATGTGTACACTGATACATTGACCTTCACGTTTGCGTGCTCACACATACACACCCATGCACACCCTAAAACACATTTTCATATATATACGTATTGAAAATGAATGTAAGAGAAATGCTAATACACATGAAAAATAATCTTACTCTTTCTATATTTAAAATGACAGCCAAAGCTCTGATTAATCGTAAGAAATAACCTGAGGAAAAATAATGAATTGAAAAAGGACTTTCGAAACGTAAAATGGAATCGTTTTTTTAATTTCCTAAATGATATTTTAAGAAAACTCAAGTTACAGCCGAGGAACAACAACAACAAAAAAACATATTTCATATCTTCTCGACATTCTCTGCGACATCATGCGGACATGGGTACATCGGATAAAATGGAGATACAGTGTAAGCCGTTTACCATGCACTCATGATTGACAAATATCTACAAAATTTTGGCAGAAATGCGTAAACAAACATATACTCAACATCAAAATTCATAGCTTGTACAACATACGGAGAGAAAGATAATTTTACCACGATTTATATGTTCAAATTGCGCTTTATTTCAATGATGGTATTTGTCATTAATCCGATTCCAGAAACGCCCTCTGGGGAAGTGATAGATCTATTTTTGAATCATTTCGCTAGTGCAATAAATGTATTAACCGGATGGATTTTGCGTAAAGAAATGAAATAGAAACAGGTATATCTATTTATGTAGATATATATATTTTTATATATATATATAAATATATATACCTACATACGTACACACACATATTAATATATACTACTTATTGAAATGAAATTTTAGAAAAAAAATACATTTATAGAATAAAATATAAAATGATGAAAACAACCTACCATCTACTACACCGAAAATGACAGTTGAGCTCACTGTAATCCTAAGAAATTATTCGGAAAAAATAACTATAAAGAAAAGAAGACTTCGAAAAACGTAAAAATGAACTGGTTTCTAATTTATTCATAGAAATTTTTAAGAAAACTCAGGTTACAGTCAAGAAACAACACAACTCTTCAGCATTATACGGGCATGTGTACATGGGATAAAATGGAGTAACATTGTGGCCGGATATCACATCTGAGTGGCGAATATTTACAAAATTTGGCACATATAGGTAGATTAAGCAATGGTTCAAAGTGATAATTTTAATTACAGAAATTTAGAGTTTCTTTCGATTTGAAAGTTCAGTGCTAGTGTGCGCTGAAAGCACGGAAAAATATGAAAAGACTAAATGAAATGCTTAAATTACCCCTTCCCCCCTGCTCAGCCGAAATCGATGGAAAACATCTTCGAAAATGATTTTGAAATAACGAGACAACGTTAGCCAAAATTTAGTTCATTAAAAACTTTGCACAACCCTCACATCTATAAACCTGTATATTGGTGTACATACAAAATGTATTTCAGGGTATGTTTGTCATACGGACGTTAAATATTAATCCAGAAAAGAGAAAAAATAATAAAATAACAATATAAAGATGAGGAAATACTCCTGATCATGGAAAAAACGTTCATTCTACTGCATTGAACTGACGGCTGTGGTGCTCATTATTGTCGACAGAAATAAGTAAGATGAATATACGAATGGCTTAGCAAACGTAAAATGTAATAGTTTCTGATTTTCTAACAGAAATTTCAGAAAAATTAAAATTTCTGGTAGATGGGAAATTCACAGCGAAATGCTGTAGGCCCTTAACAGAGATGCAAAATGACGTGACACATTTACTCTAAATTCTTTTATAGTTTTAGAGTTTTTGACATGCTGGGGAAGTTTGTTCCTCAAAAAGCTCCAGAAACTGAGAGAGCTTTTGTCCCACGTTAGATGAACGGTAACTGACTAAGGCGTCATTCCTCCGATTTGGTTTTTTGTTTAGGATATTAGATGGAAAATATTTTACCACCTCTGCATTACTTTGGGGGAGGTACAGAGAGGAGAACACTCGTCGGGCTTTTTGGATCATGAAATCTGTTCGGTATTGGGATCCAGTCGAGTTTTCTTAAAAGAGGGGTGACATGATCGTATTTATTGAAATTTCCTTTGCATACTACTTTAGCGGCGAAGTTTAGACATTTTTGCAACTCTTCCTGACGAAATTGAGGTAAATCTCCCCACACAAGACTGCAGTAGTCCAGACGCGATAAAACTAAAGCTTGAATCACTAATAATCTAGATTTTTCGTCAAGTGTGTTCTTAATGCGATGAAAGAACATTAAGGTTCCGTTAATTTTGTTGCACATTGTTTCTACGTATAAATTGAAATTCATATTTTTTTCAAACCAAACACCCAGATTTTTAACCTTATCTACTGGTTCAATTGTATCGTCTCCAAACGTTAGCTTGAATGGTGGTAAATTTTCAGTCGCATTCTGTGATCCAAAAATAATACATTGATTTTTATTTGCATTAAGTTTGAGGCCATTATGGTCATACCACAATTTCAGATTTCTCAGAAGGTTTTTAGCGTTCGCTTGTGTTTCTTTTGAATCCGCCGTTGAGCTTGTCATGGCAATTTGTACGTCATCAGCATACATTGAGATTTTTGTGTTTGCCGGCATGGTGGGGAAATAATTGATGAAAATTGAAAATAGGAGCGGGCCGATGATTGAACCTTGAGGAACGCCAAAATTATTTGGTATGAATGATGACATTTTGTTATTCAAGCACACTGCATGAGAGCGGTTTAGTAGGTAGCTTTCAAACCACGGAGTGTCTATTCTGAGGTTTGAAATTTTTTGTAGAAGTTTCATATGCTCAACACTGTCGAAAAAAAAGAAAAAACAGTTTATTTCCAATATAGATTGTACAGAAGTACCATCATTGGTTGTTAAATATCTTAAAACTAATACACTTAGATGATACACACACACGAGTATTGTAATACCTGTGGAGTGTTCTCCCTCAGGCTGCTTTACACTCCGGGCAGACTGTGAATATCTTTAAACTTTGTGGTATCTATGCCCATAGCGAGTGCCTGAGGTACAAACGAACCCGGTAGGGTAAGGAAAACACAACTGGAATAAAGGCCGTATTACTGTGAATATCGCCGACAGCCTGGCACATGAGGTAAATATTTACGGGCAGGTAGTATAGTACCCGAGGACGACTTGGAAAGAAAAAGAAAGAAAGAAAACCGTTTATTTCCAAGTTGCCACATGAGATACAGGCCAACATATTGGCTTTTAAAAATTTTTTAATGTAAGACTTCCTAAAACAAAAGTTTCATACGAGGAGTACTTTTTGACAAACCATCCGAGGTGTACAAATACATAAGCCATATGAGGCATAATAATCGACAAACTATACGAGGTGTGCTAATAGACAAACTATCAGAGGTGTACAAATAGTGTCGTGGCGCTCTCCGTTTCCAGCATTATTCGTCGTTATTTCTTTCCGTTGCTGTCATTTCTTTTGATAACCGTCGTGACTTAAGGACACATTTATTCTATTTTGTCAATAAAGATCAATTGAGACTTTTCAACGTCTCCAATATAATTAGTATTTTACGTTATTTAATAAACAATTAATATGGTAGCGGGTTAACCTTTTCTCTTCAACAGAAACGACAATTCTTTTCTTATTTAAGGGGAAATTCACGAGGCATTGACATCAATATTTATTTTCTAATCTTGACACAGAAATAATCAAAATGGATCTAACGCACCTAGTCACATTTAATAAAACATCGGATGTACGCTGAATGTTCCTATGAATTACCTATTGCACAGAGGCAAGAAATGAGGATGCATCAGAGCGGATAAGTGTTATATGACAACATGAATGGGACTTATCTTATCTGAGGACTCCAGGAAAGTAGCTGATATGCGTTCCGTGACAACCAATAATTTACGTTACTTGATAATATATGCGTAATTCACTTGAATACAAATTGTTACAAGAAAGACAAAGCCCTAGCCAGCCCCAAAGCTAGGGACCGGCCAGCACGACGTGTTCTCAGCTCTCGACTCAGCGGTTGTCACGGCCTGACTGCTTCCCTTTTCAAACGTAACGCTCTTGGCGACGCGATCATTTGAGATGCTAACTAGTAATAACGGTATCACAAGATTGATATATGAATGGAAGATATTTCCCAGATTAATTTAAATACGCTGCTACTTACTCTTGTTAACATATTTATACTAATAATCCCCATAAAACATTTTTAATATTAAGTAAACATTACAAAAGATTATACGTCGACGTTCCTGACATTTTCTGTTGGCAGTCGTTGTTCCATCGAAGTCCGAACGAAGATTCCTCTAGAAGGTATAAATGACTTGAAGCGCTCCTTCGTTGATTCTCAGGCTTATGGTTCTTTTTAGAATTTTTTAATGATCGAGAACGTTGGCCATTCGTCCCGTCACCTTCTTTATGTCATCTCTCTTACAGTTATGTTCTTGAAACGTAACAAATAGATAAACCATACGTGGCATATTAATAGACAGAATATACGAGGCGTACTGATAGACAACCCTTACGTGGCGTGCTAATAATCTAACTCTGTTGAAAAAGTACCCTTTTTTTGTGTACGGATATATGGGAGCAGAGCCTTATAATTTAATTACGAACACTTCATTAGTACAGTTGACAATTCTATATCTTACAACCGGCATAGCGATTTACGCTGTCGACATTTCATTCACTGCCAACTGAACTTTTCTCAAAGCAACTGTCGGTAGATCCAACCTCAGATCTGTTGCGCCCAAAATCGTCAGACCATCTTCAGCCTTCACCGCTAGCGCTTCAACTTCTGGATTTCTGACGCTCCGCTACCTCACCATCCGGCACGGCTTCTTCCGCCGTCCGTCCATTCAGTGTGCTCTGGAGTCTGGTCTTGTTGACGCACCACGGTCGGCATGGGAGGAAGCGGCTAAGCAGCCTGTGAGCGCGAGTGCGCACCCGTCATCATCACCTCACTCACCGCATGAAGACGCTTCGTCATTAGAGCAGTAAGTCGCAGTGCTGTCGTGTGTCGTGCGTAAGCATTAGATTGTTCGGCTGAAGCTCATTGAAGTGTTCCGTTCCCTCCTGTTAAATAATAGCGCCTAGGGTAATCCATCTATATTTTAACTAGTTAGAAGTATAGACCGACCGGGGATGAAAATTTGGCCGGGGCCGGGGCGCACAGGGTCCAGTCTCGCGAATTTCTACACCGCCCAACCCTCTCCCTCCACCTACAAGCAGCTACATAAAGTTGCCATTCGCGCCAATTATTGAACTATGTAGTACTACTGAGGTTTATTAAGCTATCTGTTCGTTATACATTTATTTTAAAACACTACATTATAACCACTACAAGTACTTAGTAAGTGGATACTTGAGCGAAGTGCCAAAGTTAACCTGTATTGAATCATTACAATAAGTTTTTACAACGACCGCTGGTGTTTGGCTATTCGACCCTCCATCTCGGCACGCAAAAACAGGCATTTTTAAACTTTTTCAAGTTAACCTTAAACTAACTGGACTTGGCCTAACCTAACCCAACCTAACCTAACTTAACCTAACCTCTTAACCTAACTTAACCAAACTTAACCTAACCTAAATTAATTTAACCTGACATTTCTGTAGCTGTTTGGAGGTGGTGCTGTAGCTGCTTGTAGGTGGAGGGTTGGGCGGTGTAGAAATTCGCGAGACTGGACCCTGTGCGGCCGGGGCCGGGGTCAACAAATTTGTCATGGACGGGGCCGGGCCGGGGCCGGGTTTATCAAATTTACCATGGCCGGGGCCGGGGCCGGGGCGGGTGCTGGGGTTCAGACCATCTCAGGACGTGTCACGATGACGTAATACACAACGCCGGTAAGTGGCTCAATGCATGTTGAATTAAGGTTGCGGTTGGGTGTGTATTTATGTCAAGTCAATAAAGTCTTGTTGACTTTCAATTGCAGTGCTTGTTGAATTAATTAATACAAAAACAATTATAGTAATTAAATATACCGGGTGTTCCACAAAAATGTCCCCGACTTTTTAATTGATTCTATCTCCGCTTTAAATTAACATATTTAAATTGTCTTTTTTTCACAATGTGGTAAATCTTGTTTCCTTTTCGAATAATTCAATAGAATTAAAAGTGCGATTTTTGGGAAATCTAATACGTAAAATGAAAAGAAGAACCAATATAAAAGGGAACATTCTTTTAATGGCAAACGTTTCGTAATCTCTGATTCCATCATCAGTGCTGTAAAACAAGGAATGAAAAACGATACTAAACAAATTGCGAAAAAGCAATAAGAAATTAATATCACTATACATACATCGAAAAATAGCTATGCCTAACCATTAAAAATAAAAACACAATTTCTCATAAACATTCGAAGCCATACGTACACATACACCTAAATTCTAGCAATCAAACCAACACACAATAACATCTACACAAAGCAACAGAACTGCATACACACACACAAAACACACTCACACACACGGACACACACACTCATATTTACACAGTTGGGGCAATATTTAATTTCATCGCACTTTGATCATTATTTAGCTGAGGTCTATGGGTAAAAATGCACAATGATTCCAAAATTCTAAGGTCAAATTCCTCTGCAGTTCTACAAGGTAGGGAGAAATGGGAACTTTTGAAAGGGTGGTTTGAACTATGGCAATGATCTCTGATGGCTGACTGGGAGGGAGGTGAGTATGGACGGCCGATTCAATGGGAGATACCCGAGTGTTGGCTGTGACGAATAAATTGCTGGAGTGTTGTACTTCCAAAATAGAACTGCAGGCAGCAATCACATTCATACAAGTGGACACAACCATTTCCCAGGCACTCTTCCAAACGTTCTCTCCTATTGAAAAATGAACTCATTTTAAAACTATTTCTATAAAATGGTAACACGTCAATGGAAGTAAAATGAAAGTGTCTCAGAGATAAAAGATCCTTTCTCATCTCCTAGTAAAGATAGCCCAAGAATGGAGCTCGACGAATACTTTCTTCTATGGTGCGGTCAGAATTATACACGGAGAGGAAAGTTTTTTGTCTAAAAACTTTTTAACCAGATTGTTAATTAAAGATACAGGTTATTTATTTTGTACAAGTAACTTTATGATATATTTCACTTCATCATGAAATATTCTATTTGAATTTGAAATACAGTATGCTCTATGCAATAATGTAGTGGCACTTGTTTTACTATAATCCTTGTAAATGCAACTGAAGAAATTGGTACATAATCCCGTAAATGTAGGCTTTCTATAAACAGAGGTGGTGAACATTGAATTAGTTTTCTTTACGATAACGTCTAAAAATGGCAATTTATCATCCTGCTCAGTTTCCATTGTGAAATTTATCTTGGCGTGAAATCCATTTATGTAGTCAAATAATTTTAGGGCCTCTTCCTGTGAACGAAACAAAACGAATGTATCGTCTAGGTACCGCAAGTACCTAGACGATACATCACAGACGATATTTCACAGTAGGTATTTCACAAGGTATTTCTTTGTAGGTATTTCATTCCTTGTTTTACAGCACTTATGATGGAATCAGAGATTCCGAAACGTTTGCTAATAAAAGAATGCTCCATTTTATATTGGTTCTTGTTTTCATTTTACGAATAATATAAGTTTTTGAGAATCGTTTAATAACCACTTTACAGGGATCGATTTACTGAAAGGGGCAGAAAATTATTTGTTCAATGGAAAATTTTTAAAAACAATGCTGGTGATCTTCTTCATTTCTCAATACCTACTGTGAAGGAACGCGTTTTCAAAACATCACCTCTATCATTAATAATTCTTCGACAACGAGTTGAAGTGTTTCAAGAACTAAAAGAAAACGGTGAAATGGTCCACAAAACTCTTCGTATAATAGTGGCTATAATTAAGTAATGCTTGCCTTGAGAGAAATGGTGGGTATGTCGAAGGATACTAAATTACTTTTTTATTCAAACTTTATTTAATGTATGGATTTGTTACTCATTTAGGTTTTTGTTTGTTCGGTTTTTTGGAAAGTGCAAAATATGGAAGAATATTAATATGGTTTTAAAATGTTTTCCTTCGAAAATTAGTTTTTCTATCCGTTTTGGTTAATCGATCACTGTAAAGTTGTTATTAAACGATTTTCAAAAAACATAAGTTATTCGAAATAAATTATGGAGTAAGTAATTATGAAATAAAATTTACTACATGGTGAAGAAATGAAAACTAAAATATGTAAATTTAAAGGGGAAATATAATCAATTAAAACTCAGTGACATTTTGGTGAGACACCCGTTATAATGACTAAAGTAGTGCGTCAGCAGTATGGGATTACTGTTACAAATCGGTGAAGAGTGTAGAAAATTTAAGTGTGCCCCATTTGTGAAGCAAATATACGACGAGGAGCGGCTGGTGCATCTTATAAAACTTTCTCAACTAAATATTTATGGGGCCATCTAAAATCGACACAAAATGATCAATTCCTGGAAGCTGAAGAAAACCAAACAACGAAAAAGAATTGAAAAATAGAAACAAAACGAACAAGAAGAAAAACTAAATGTCTATGTATTGAAAACAAAGACAGTTTAGGCTGCAGCAGTGACAAAACTGCTGATTGTAGCAAGTCGTCTTCGTCTACCGGCAAACAGTTGACTTTAAAAGAAACATTTACTTAATCTAAAAACTGGGAGTCAAATAATACTGACCACATACATAAAGAGAAATTGTTAATTTACTGGCTTTGTGACGCGCTCAATCCTTACGAACCTATGGAAAAGGAAACTTTTTCAATTTTTGTAGGGTTTTTGAATAAGAAGTTTCAAGTTCCATCAGAGAAGGTAATTACAACAAAACTAATTCCGGACCTCAGTATCCAAATTCAGTTTGCTAATTCAGAGGAAATACAAAAGTAAATTAACGAAAATAGCGTCTTTTCAATAACTGCTGATATTGGGACCTCTCCAAGTCGAGATTCTTTCATGTCTATAACTGCTTATATTAGGACCTCCCCAAGTCAAGATTCTTTCATGTCAATAACTACTCACTGAATTATAATTACACTGGATGGTAGCATAGATACTGCTTTTTCTTCTCAGTGACTGCATGTTCTTCAGGATTGCAATGAAATCGCAAATCTCTTGAAAAATCGTTTTAAATCTATTTAAAAGACACGTGAATTTTTCACGTGCGGGTAGCCGGGCACACTACGCTTTATTCACTGCAAATTATTAATCCAAATCAAGTTCAAATTAATCCAAGTCAAGTTCAAATTAATCCAAATCAACTTCAATTTAATCCAAGTCAAGTTCAAATTATTCCGAATCAAATTCATATCAATCCAAGTCAAGTTCAAATAAGTCCAAGTGAAGGTCAAATTAATCCAAGTCAAGTTTAAATTAATCCAAATCAAGTTCAAATTAATCTAGTACCAAGTTGAATTAAGAATCGACATAAATCCCTCGTTAATTTGAGCGTTTTTAGTATTAAAAATGTATCTGTTGGATGTGATGAGCAAGAAAAACGTTTTTCCTTTTAGCAAAGAATACATAAAATTTCTGTAGTATTAAAACAAGCTGTAGTAAAATGTGCTAAGTCCCCAGCATCAGCAGGCGGAGTGTGATTCAGGTCTTTGAGCGGAGTAACAGATAGAAGCTAATTATAAAAACTTCGTATTATACTACACATTAAAAGTTGTTTTATAATTATAAACTAATGGTAGTATGCATCCATTCATATAATTATGTTCAAAGGTATTTTTATGTTACAGATACACACATATATATATAGTATCGAGGATTTATTTACTCATTTAAAGATTCACATGCCTGAAATTCCTCTTTACCACATTCATGAAATCATTTGTGCATGCAATACAAAGGATTGCCACTGGACGATGTGTAGGTTTAACCTTTAAAAGAAATGAGCAAATGCGATTCACTGAGTACTTATGTACGATACCATTTGATTACGATTTATTGGAGTACATTACTACACAGATACAATCCTGCAATAGCAATAAAAATTGTGCCATCCCTTCAAATGAATAGGCCTAGGCAAATATATCATCTAGATCGATGAAATTAATTGAAACTTATTTTTACAAAAATCGTTTGAACAAGCAAAAACAGACATCTTTGCTATATTTCTTTTAAAAGTTAAATCTACATATCATCCAATGGTAATCTTTCATAGTTGCATGCATACATGATTTTATATACGTGATAAAAACGAAATTTCACGCATATAAATCTCTATATGAGTAATTAAATCCTCGATACTACTATGTGCATGTGCATGTGTAACATAAAATTGTCTTGGAACATTAATATTTGAATGGATGGACACTGCCATTAATGTAGAATTGAAAAACAACTTTAATGTGTTGTTAATACGAAGTTTTTATAATTGATTTCTATATGTTACTCCGCTCAAAGATCTGAATCACACTCTGCCTCTTGAAGCTGGATACTTACCACGTTTAATTTTAATTTAACTTGCATTAATTTGAACTTGACTCGGATTAATTTGAATCTGACTTGGATTAAATTGAACTTATCTTGGATTAAATTGACCTTGACTTGAATTAATTTGAAGTGAAAAAGGTGTATTAAAAACTAAAACCCCGGCCAAAACCCCGGTTTAGGGCATTATTTTGCCGGGGCCGGGGCCGGGGTCTGCAAAAATTGTCGGGGCTTGGCGGGACCGAGGCCGGGGTCAGCCAAAATGGCCGGGGTTGGCCGGGGCCGGGGCCGGGGCCGGGGCGCACAGCGTCCAATCTCGCAGGATTTCTACCCCGCCCAACCCTCTCCCTCCACTTCCGAGTAGCTACATGAAGTTGCCATTCGCGCCAATTATTGAACTATGTAGTACTACTGAGGTTTATTTAACTATCCGTTCGTTATACATTTATTATTGTAGTATCTTGGAATTTCAGCAAGATATAAGGCTTACTGGACAGCACTTGTAGATCGGTTAGCCTAGCCGTAAACCAGGCAATTGGATAGCAAAACGAACAGCAGGACTACTAGTAATGTACTGATCTCAAGTTCACACAGCTTGCTCTTAAGTCTAGTTCGAACAATGAACTTCCGCCCGGCAGTAGGCACGCTTCCGACCTATCCGGCGCTTGTAAATACCAGGCCCGCATCGGCGGTTCCACCGGAAACTCCGAGCGAGCGAGACTCATAAATCTCCGCAGCCGGAACCTCCATAAATATCCCAAGAGCGTCACTATACAACAATTATTAATCACTGCATTATAACCACTACAAGTATTCAGTAAGTAGATACTACAGCGAAAAGTTAACCTGTATTAAATCATTACAATAAGTTTTTACAACGACCGCTGGTGTTTGGCTATTCGATCCTCCATCTCGTCACGCAAAAACAGGCATTTTTAAACTTTTTGAAGTTAACCTTAAACTAACTGAACTTGGCCTAACCTAACCCAACCTAACCTAACTTAACCTAACCTCTTAACCTAACTTAACTTAACTTAACCTAACCTAAATTAATTTAACCTAACATTTCTGTAGCTGCTTGGAGGTGGTGCTGTAGCTGCCTGGAGGTGGAGGGAGAGGGCTGGGCGGTGTAGAAATCCTGCGAGATTGGACCCTGTGCGGCCGGGGCCCAGGTCGGTCTATAGTTAGAAGTAGATCAGTGGTTAGAATCAGATCGGGGTGTGTTTATTTCTGGGTTTAGGTGTAGATCAGATCGGTGGGTGTTGGTTAGTTTCGTTGTTGTAGATCAGATCGGTGGGTGTTAGTTAGTTTCGGTGTTGTAGATCAGATCGGTGGGTGTTATTTAGTTTCGGTGTTGTAGATCAGATCGGTGGGTGTTAGTTAGTTTCGGTGTTGTAGATCAGATCGGTGGGTGTTACGTATGTTTAGGTGCAGATCAGATCGGTGGGTGTAAATTTAGTTTCGGTGTTTATAGGTATCAGATCGGGGTTAGTTTTGGGTGTGTTTAATTGATTTATTCACAAAACAAGTCAGATCATACTTCGTATTTACTCCTTTTATTTAAATTTCACTTCTTGTTTCACCTAGGTGCACTAACGGAAGGCGCGGGGTTTGCGCCTGGAGTCACGACAGCGGCTCCGACACTTCGGGCCGAGTCTCCGACGCAACCATCGAACGAAAACCATCGTTCTCCATCACCTAATTTATTTTTCATTGCACAATTATTTATTTATATACCGGCATTGTTAAATATTCGGGTGGTATTATTAAACTTTATTTCTACTGTCTGTATTTCATATTCCCCCCGCTCGTTTTTTTCGTTATGGCGACCTTGCCAGGGGGTTCGAGCGAACTTCATGTAGTGGTGTGGTGACTGGTGCGGGAGCGTGCTCGTGTTCCGTGCTCCTAATATTTCGTGTGCTTTCAGATTTAGACAGTGTGGCGTGATAGCTGAATTGGTCTTATTTAGTACTAATACGGAGTAAATTCTAGAAATATAATATGTCTCAAACCGATTTTTCAGTAAGGTGCCGCGGATACGTTCGGACCCAGATCACGAAACTCTGTGATAAAATTCACGAGAACGTAAATTCACTCACCCGCAACGAGAAATTATCGTCCCTGAGTCGTCTCGAGCAGCTGAGCCTGGACGTCCGAAAACTCGACAGCGAGATTGCGACTCAGCTTTGCGAGTCTTCCACGGATGACGGTAAGCTGGCTGCTGAGTTCGATTCATGTGAAACCTATGCGGTAAAATTATCTGACGCTTTGGTTCTCCTTCGAGACCATATTTTTGCCGATGGCGCGTCAGACTCGGCCACGGTTCCTGCTGCCCCGGCCTCTTCGCGTCTCAACAAATTAAAACTACCGGAGGTGCCTTTGCCTACCTTTGGTAACGAGCGAACCAAAAATTTGACCAATTTCTTGCAGAACTTCGACAGTAGCATCGATAAATATGAACTATCCAGTTACGAAAAATTTGTGTACTTGAAGAAGCAGCTGCGCAATGATCCCCTAATTTTGATCAACTCTCTTTCAGGCTCTGATCAGTCGTACGACAATGCTAGGCAGCTGTTGGTGAATGCGTTTGCGCGCACAGTTTTGCAGCAGTTCGATGCAATCAAGCGCCTGGCACAGTTGCATTTGAGCCAGCATGAGAGCCCGTACGAGTATGTCAGTGAGATGCGCTCTGTTCAAGATCTCTTTCGTAACCTTAATATCTCTGTCGATCTTGTTCTTAATTACTTCATCTGGAATGGCATGAACACTTCATTGCAAAATCAAATTGTTAACATCTGCAACAATAATAAGCCTACCTTACCCGTAATTAATAATATTTTCAGTGCTATTGATAGGTACCAGGAACTTCGTAATCAAGAAAAATGCAAAATTGGTAATGCAAAACAGAGTTCCTTGGTGCACAGCTTGGCCACCAATGTCACAAGTCAGCCTAGTGAGAGAGCCGCAGCTGTTAGAAGGTTCCCTTTCTGTTCTCTCTGCAGTGATGAAGAGGGCAACCGCGAATCCTCTCATTCCACCAAAGATTGTCCAGTGTATCAGACTCCAGAGTCAAAGAGAGAGCGCTTGAGAGCTTTGCATGCGTGCGTTCGTTGTGGTTATACCAACCATTCAACGAGTAATTGTAAATTCAAGTTTGGTAGACCTTGTTTCAAGTGCAATGGACAGCACATGACTTTCTTGTGTCCCTCCCAAACTAATTCGAAATTTCCTAAAGGCTCCAATTCCAGAGGCAGACACTCGACAGAGGACAGAGCGAGCGTCAACACAAGCGTGGTTTGGACGGAGTCAGCCCTTCAGAGCGATGTGGGGACTGGAGTGCTCCTGCCTACTTTCACCGGCAAGATCGGCTCCTTTCTGGTTAGAGCAATGAAGGATACTGGTTGCCAACCAAACTTCATCCTCTCATCTGTCGCTGATAAATTAAATCTGCCGATTCTGGAATCTAATTTTCTGATTGTGGTAAACGGTTTCAATGAGTCTTAACTATACACGACAAAGATCGTGTCGGTAAATTTAACTTTAGGAAATAAAGCATCTACTCTGGAAGCCATTTGTGTTCCATCAATTAATACTACCCTGAAAGTCCCAGGCTTGACAGGTGTTGCTGAGACCCTTCACAAGAAGGGCTACACTTTAGCAGATCCTCTACTGATGAAATCTGATGAAGTGTCTAATCTCTCGTTTGTCCTTGGAAACAAAAATCCCGAGGTTCTCCTGGAAAGGCAGGTTTCTTTTGGAGACGATGAACCTTCTGTTCTTTCAGAGACGGACGTTGGATTGCTGCTCTATGGTGACGTCACGCGCTTGTCGAGAAATTTGCCTGTCTTGCCAGATCGACTAAATATCAGCGCGCCAACCGTTTCAAATATTACCGTGACGCCTTTCCCTGCAGTACGAGACCGGGATGATGATCTTACGAGAGATTTATTTGATAACCCTGTAACAGTTTCGAACGTTACAGTCCTGGACAGCAGTGGTGAGTTAATCCCTGCCGAATTAGACAAAGCTACCCAGGAAACCTTGGAAGAAAAATGGAAAATGATGGCTTGTTCCGATGATGGAGACTACAAAGAGGATTCATCGGAAGTGGATGACCTGATGGTAAGATACGTTTTAGAAAATTCTTCTCGCTCCCCCAACGGCAGATTAATTATGCCTTTGATGTGGAGGAGCTATTTGCTCAATTTCTCGGTAACAATTATAATTTGTGTCGTAAAATATTGAAATCTAATCTTAAAAATATTATAAGTCTGATAAACTTCAGATGGTGGATGATTATTTCCACGAGCTGGAGGGAGCTGGCATTATTGAGAGAGTAGAAGATTTTGAGAGCTACTCTGAAGCTAATCCGACCCATAGCTTCCTAGCCCACATGCCAGTTATTATGCCAGACAAAGAAACGACAAAAGTGAGAGTAGTTTTTTTGTCTAATCTTTGTGATGGCAGTAAAGACAAAATCGTAAATTTGAGCCATAATCAAGTTATTCATCCAGGCCCCTCGTTAAATCAAAAACTGTCCAGTGCTCTCCTGCATCTCAGGTTTGACGAGAAACTGCTCGTCTTTGACTTGAAAAAAGCGTTTTTACAGATAGCGCTGAAGAAGGGAGATTCCGACAAATTGTTGTTTCTGTGGCATAGAAATGTTCGTAAATCTGACTTTGCCCTAATTGTTTTCAGAAATTTGCGTTTGAGCTTTGGCTTGCGATGCAGCCCAGCCATGCTAATGCTTGCATTGTTCAAGATCTTGTGCCTTGATACAGAAACGGACTCTCCCCGAATGAGGGCGCTCAAACAGCAGTTGTACGCGCTTTTCTACATGGACAACGGCGCTTGTACAGGAACTTCAGAGTACGTTCAGTGGGCCTTCGGACAACTGAAAGGTATTTTTGCGCCTTATCATTTTGCCTTGCAGCAGTCTGCCACCAATGAGGTACGGGTTCAAAAAATTGCTGAGGACGAAGTAGGCGAGACAACGCCTAACCATGTTCCACTTCTCGGCTTACACTGGAATCGCGAATCTGACGAGCTAAGCCCGCGCAAAATAGCTCTGAATCCACAGGCCAACACAAAAATAACTATCTTGCAGACTATTGCGACGCAGTATGATATAATGAATTTTCAGGGACCTTGCTTGAACAGAGCCAGACTGTTCATGCACGGCTTGCAAAAGTCAAAAAGAAATTGGGACGAGCTTGTTTCCAGTAACGAACAGCGTGAGTGGAGAAAAATCTCACGCCAAGCCAACAAATCGGTGCTGGTTGCAGTCCCACGTGCTGTGGGTGCTCGCCTGACGAATACGAGCTAGTGGCCTTCACGGATGCGAGTAAGTCGATCTGTGCAGCCGTAATTTATTTGCGTAATATAACTTCCAACAAGGTTCGATTTTTAATGGGCAAGAACCGTTTAGTAGGTAAACAACTAAGCGTAAAAACCATCCCAACTCTAGAACTCCACGCAATCTCCCTCGGAGTCGAGATGCTCTCCGAGGTACGGGAGGAGCTGGCTGGTGCAAAATGCGTAATACCTATTACTATCGTTGCCCAGCGTTTGTACTCAGACAGTTCTATCTCTTTGAACTGGTTGGCCTCTTACTCTCGAACGTTGGAAAAAATGCAGAAGCATTCGGTCTTCGTAAAGAATAGACTTAAATTCATAAATGATAAATGTCGTTTGCATCCCGTTACCTTTTCGTTTGTGGCTTCTAGCGCTAACCCAGCCGACTGCATGTTTCGCTGCCTAAGCCCTCAGCAGCTGCTGCGTAGCTGCTACCTGACCGGACCTGCCTTCCTGGGCCCATGGAGCTAGGATATATGGAGGGAGCATAGCGCACTCCGATCGGGCTCAATTTGGCTGCAAAAGTTGAAACACTCGGGCAGTGTGAATGCCCGATTCTGAGCCAACCACAGACGCTTGGCTTAAGTTGCTCTACCCACCTTCCCTACAACCCTTCCCAGTGTTTCCACGAGCAGGGTAATTACCCCAGTTTAGGGTAATCAGGGGTACCCTAGGGTAATGTTTAGGGTAATGAAAAATATTGGCAAATCTAGGGTAATCAGAGCTCTGCGAAGGAAGTGACCGCCTAATCTACGAAAAATAAAAAAATGGAAGCCAATATGCAAGCACCCTACTGGTTACCACTTGAACGAAATGTAATGAAACGGGTCAGAATTTAGTGTTCATAAAACTGCGCTGCTGCTGTGGTTAGTGTCGCATATTTGAATGTCATCAGGTATCGCTCACGAAAGACGGCGTCAAGATACGAAGCCATAATATCTCTTATCCACTTCGTTTTGACAAATGATTCTGAGATGCATTTTTCTAATAAAAACTCGATCGGTGTCAGCAACAGCCAGTCGACGAAAGTCACTGTCCTATTCTGATTGCGCTAGTGGTTACAAGCTTCAAAAGAATATTGAAAGGTATGTTAGTTGTATTGTTAAATTCCACAGCTAATATATTTCATCGTAGAAATAATTAATAGGTTCATTCTTGTGGGAGTCATTGAATTAACAGCAGAGTTGCCCCACAGCGCTGGTATTTTGCCAGCTAATTAGATGGAAGGCGTCCTATTTCTTAGCCATGCTGCTCGCCAACGAAGTATGTTATTGTAGCGACGCAAACAAAAAAATTTAGACAGGGTTCTTTGACACTTCGAGTTGCAAAATATACCAAAGGCAAGAGGAAAAAGCTATAAAATTAGTTACAAAAATTCATATAAATAAAAGAGTACAGTTATCGACTTAAAGCTTGCAATATATGTTTGTATTCTCACTGTCTTTCTTAGGCGCAGTACCACGGACGTAGAATTTGATATAGCTGCGATCATGCCTAGAATTCCGTCAACCAAAATTGAAGCACTAAGGGTTCTACAACTGAGTGTTGAGGAAAGTTTATACATATTAATAAAGGCAAGGTAGTTTTTTCCAAAAACCTCTGAATTTCCTCACCCGCCCTTGAGGAAATGAAGAAATTTGATAACTTTACGATCAACTTTATGAGTTTATAAGTGAATGTGATTGCAACGAAGTCTCTGAGAAGCATATGTGGTGTAACAAGATTGGATAAAATCCGTTATGAAAAGATATGACGAAGGTCATGTGTGAGGGAAGCCAGAAAGTCATCGCAAAGAGTGGATCAAAGTGTTAGGTTAGATTGAGCATGGGGAAAGAATGGCTGAAGTGAGTGAATGGATGGAAAATTGAATAAAAATAAATAACTGTAGTAGGGATTAGTACAAATATTATTGCATTTCTTACAGCATAGCAGATGATCGCGCACCGAGTGAGGAAGAGCCAATGACACCACCACGGAAAACAGAAAGCTCCACGTGAAAGCTAAAAACTACCAGCAGAAATTTAAAGACTCGTGAATATCGGAACCTGAGTTTGAGGGATGGTTAGCCAAGTCTTCAAAATCAACAGAGCAAAAGGATTTGGCATAGTGTAAGGTTTGTCGAACCGATATTGCTTGTGGGAAATCGGAAATCAAGCGTCACATGCTCTCAGAGACACAAACAACGATCCATGGGGGCAAAGAAAACCCCATCAATGGCCAGCTACGTGCTATCCAATGATACTCTCGAAATTCGTGCTCGTAAAGTGGAACTGCAAGTTTGTGCATTTTTTTGTGTTTGTGCACCATAAGTACCACCTATCTCATTGTGTGAGCCTCTTTTAGTTTCATGAAAACAATGTTCCCAGATCAGGAGTCGCAGAAAAAATGGGCGCCTTGGAAAACAGCGGGCATCAAAATTAATTCGACAGGTTTTTGGCAAACATCTTGTGCGTGATATCGTCTGGATATCAAACCAGCATTCTAACGCCGTTCGACTGGATTTCCTTCCTGACGCTCATGCAGTAATGCAGTATGTAACACAGAACTTATTCATGCTGACAGAGCTCTGGAAACCAGTCCATTTACCTTTTAGTTAATAAATAGATCATACGTCAGGATTTGCGGTTTTAGGGTAATCTGGGGTAATCAACACCCTTCAGCTAGGGTAATTAGAGTCGCCTCGCGTGGAAACCCTGACCCTTCCTCTCAATGGCTCTCATTTTCCAAAGCAAGATTAGTACCTCACCACAAGTCAAAGGGTGAGGTGCGCGTGCAAGTCGCTCTAATTTGTTATAATCAAGGGCCTGTAATCTTTATAGTTTTCAACTCTTAATGTTTCTTTGCTAGTAATTTTGATATTGTTAAGTGTCTTCAAGTGAGGAAACACAATTTATTATCTTTCGGAGTCGTAGAATCCCAAATTAATCATTACCGACTGAATGATTAACTAAACAGCTGGAAGAGCATTCAGCGAGCGCGTGCGCACTCTAGCGTAGTTGGTAGGTTACTGGCTTCCGTGGCTCCGTGCTGACGTCACACTCGCGAGACGGCTATTGGTTACCACAGACACAGGAGAAATCTCAAAAACTGGTTCGCTTCACAGACGGCTATGCTCCCTCCATATATACTCCCTCCACGCCTGGGCCAGTGCGGGAGGCACAGGGTCTGATGACTCTGATCTCGCAGGATTTCTACACCGCCCAGCCCTCTCCCTCCACCTCCAATCAGCTACAACACCACCTCCAAGCAGCTGCAGAAATGTCAGGTTAAATTAATTTAGGTTAGGTTAAGTTAAGTTAAGTTAGGTTAAGAGGTTAGGTTAAGTTAGGTTAGGTTGGGTTAGGTTAGGCCAAGTTCAGTTAGTTAAGGTTAACTTAAAAAAGTTTAAAAATGCCTGTTTTTGCGTGCCGAGATGGAGGGTCGAATAGCCAAACACCAGCGGTCGTTGTAAAAACTGATTATAATGATTTAATAGAGGTTAAATTTGGTATTCCGCTGTAGTATCTGCTTACAAAGTACTTGTAGTGGTTATATTGCAGTGATTAATAATAACTGCATAACGAACAGATAGGTTAATAAGCCTCAGTAGTGCTACATAGTTGAATAATTGGCGCGAATGGCAACTTTAGTAGCTGCTCGGAGGTAGAGGGTGAGGGGTGGACGGTGTAGAAATCCTGCGTGCTTGGACCGAGTGCAACCGGGAGAGCCGTCCGACTTCGACGAAGTCGTCCCCCAACCTCACTTTGCGCCGACGGCTGCAGCGACGCCGGCCTGCGCCCAGGTGGGTGATGCAAAAGCACTGATGCTCGTAGACAAGGAACCCATCGTAGATTGGACTCGATATAGTTCTTTGTCGAAAGTAGTATCTGTGCAAATGTTGGTGATGCGCTTCATTAATAAGCTTAAAGAAAGGCTAAAGCGCAAAAATCCCCAGAGGTATGAACACCTGAAAGGGGTGGGACCGAATGAAAACCCCTATCGCGAAGCGCTTAATGCGCTCTTAATTGCAGATCAACGGAAGAGTTTGGATGATCTTCATGGCTTTTTCGCCGCAAAGAGCTGTAGCTTGAAAGACGTTCCCCTCTTAGTAAACAAGTTAAATGTTTTCTTAGACGCGGACGGCATACTCAAAATAAAATCAAAATTTGACTGGTGGAGGAACGATAAGAATTTTTGTTTCCCCGTCTTATTGGCGAAAGGCAGTCAGCTGACGCGTTTGATTATAGACGACGCCCATAGACGTCTCTCTCATGGAGGCTGCTATGCCATCTTGGCGCATTTGCGCAAACAATTTTGGGTGCAAAACTTCTTCTCCGAAGTGAAGAAATGCCTGAAACGGTGCACTGTATGTAGGAGAATGAATGCCCGCCCCGTTAAATTAAATCAAAGTTCGTACCGTGAATCTAGAGCCTATCCTCCGTCGGAGCCGTACAGGCTCGTGTTAGTAGACTACCTTGGTCCCTTCACAGGGAGATTTCACGACAGGAGGTTCAAGGTTTGGCTGTTGTGCTTCACATGTTTGTGGAGCAGATCAGTAAATTTAAAACTGTGCTTTGATCTAACCGTCGCAGAATTCTTAAGGGCTCTCCAAATGCATGTCTTTGAAGAAGGCCTTCCTTCTGTTGTTTTTGCTGACTTAGGTTCACAGATTACGGCGGGAGGAAAAATTGTTACGGATTTTCTCGACAATGCGGAAACCTTTTCATACCTGAAAGAAAACGGAATTGAAACGTTAGAGTTCCAGCATAATTTCAAAGGGAATAGTGCTTTGGGATCGCTGGTTGAGGTGTGTGTAAAGTTCACAAAGAGGCTGCTTTATGGCGCTGTAAAGACCAATGTTTTACAATTACCTGATTTTCAGCTTCTAGTGGCTCAAACCGTTCATCTGCTCAATAAACGCCCTATTGCGTTCAAAAAGTACTTGAGGGCCGACGGAACGGAAGCGGACACTCTCCACGCTCCCATTACTCCTGAGCTTCTAATTAAAGGTAGGGAGTTAGTTACTCTTAACATAATTCCCGCCTTGCAGCCAGATCCAGACAACGACGACGCTTGGCGCCCTGATGTCGGATCTCAAGACAAGCTGAGATCGCGGTGGCAGCAACTCCGGAAAACAAGAAACTCGTTGATTCAGACGTACAACAAAGAGTTCCAACATGCTTTGTTGAAACAAGCTATAGATAAGACTGACCGTTATAAGCGTGTCCCTCATTTTAAACAACAGGTGGACGACACTGTGCTGCTGCGTGACCCTTTACTTAAGGCTAGCCATTTTCCGATGGCTAGAGTACGTACGGTGGAGACCAACGCTCTCGAGGAAGTTACGGGTGTAATTGTGAAGAAGGGACGTACCGGAGAGTTGATAAAACGGCATACGTCATCTATTATCCCCTTTGTTTGTGCCGAAACAGACTGTGATCGTCGGCCGCCTTCTGTCTCTTAGCCTCTTGGCTTACCCGTGCGGCATCAGAGTCATCAACGGCGACAGCAGCAGCAGCTATAGACCGACCGGGGCCCCGGCCCCGGCCCCAGCCCCGGCCAACCCCGGCCATTTTGGCTGACCCCGGCCCCGGCCCGGCAAGCCCCGACAATTTTTGCAGACCCCGGCCCCACCCGGCAAAATAGTGCCCTAAACCGGGGTTTTAGTTTTTAATACACCTTTTTCACTTCAAATTAATTCAAGTCAAGGTCAATTTAATCCAAGATAAGTTCAATTTAATCCAAGTCAGATTCAAATTAATCCGAGTCAAGTTCAAATCAATGCAAGTTAAATTAAAATTAAACGTGGTAAGTATCCAGTTTCAAAAGGCAGAGTGTGATTCAGATCTTTGAGCGGAGTAACATATAGAAATCAATTATAAAAACTTCGTATTAACTACACATTAAAGTTGTTTTTCAATTCTACATTAATGGCAGTGTGCATCCATTCAAATATTAATGTTCAAAGACAATTTTATGTTACACATGCACATACACATAGTAGTATCGAGGATTTAATTACTCACATAGAGATTTATATGCGTGAAATTTCGTTTTATCACGTATATAAAATCATGTATGCATGCAACTATGAAAGATTATCATTGGATGATATGTAGATTTAACCTTTAAAAGAAATATAGCAAAGATGTCTGTTTTTGCTTGTTCAAACGATTTTTGTAAAAATAAGTTTCAATTAATTTCATCGATCGAGATGATATATTTGCCTAGGCCTATTCATTTGAAGGGATGGCACAATTTTTATTGCTATTGCAGGATTTTATCTGTGTAGTAATGTACTCCAATAAATCGTAATCAAATGGTATCGTACATATGTACTCAATGAATCGCATTTGCTCATTTCTTTTAAAGGTTAAATCTACACATCGTCCAGTGGCAATCCTTTGTAATTGATAATGAATCTGGTACGGGAAGCTACTGCTTCCACAAGGTTTTTCAAATAAATAAATGTACGAGGAGTTCAGAGACTCGAACTCAGGACTTCAAATCACCGCGCTAGCACGCTATCGACCGCGCTATCGATCACCCTAAAAAAGATGATCGAAGCCCAACGAAAGCAATGCTTGGCACAGTGAAAGCAGGCACGCACTTGGCCCGACAGATATATTTTATTCCCTTGTGTATCGAGAGTTCAAAGTCGAGTCACCCCCAGAAACAGATAATGAATCTGGTACGGGAAGCTACTGCTTCCACAAGGTTTTTCAAATAAATAAATGTACGAGGAGTTCGGAGACTCGAACTCAGGACTTCAAATCACCGCGCATTGCTTTCGTTGGGCTTCGATCATCTTTTTTAGGGTGATCGATAGCGCGGTCGATAGCGTGCTAGCGCGGTGATTTGAAGTCCTGAGTTCGAGTCTCCGAACTCCTCGTACATTTATTTATTTGAAAAACCTTGTGGAATCAGTAGCTTCCCATACCAGATTCATTATCTGTTTCTGGGGGTGACTTGACTTTGAACTCTCCTTTGTAATTGCATGCACAAATGATTTCATGAATGTGGTGAAGTGGAATTTCAGGCATGTAAATCTTTAAATGAGTAAATAAATCCTCGATACTATATATATATGTGTGTATCTGTAACATAAAAGTACTTTTGAACATAATTATCTGAATGGATGCATACTGCCAATAGTTTAGAATTATAAAACAACTTTAATGTGTAGTATAATACGAAGTTTTTATAATTGGCTTCTATCTGTTACTCCGCTCAAAGATCTGAATCACACTCCGCCTTCTGATGCTCGGGACTTAGCACATTCTACGACAGCTTGTTTTAATACTGCAGAAATTTTATGTATTCTTTGCTAAAAGGAAAAACGATTTTCTTGCTCATCACATCCAACAGATACATTTTTAATACTAAAAACGCTCAAATTAACGAGGGATTTATGTCGATTCTTAATTCAACTTGGTACTAGATTAATTTGAACTTGATTTGGATTAATTTAAACTTGACTTGGATTAATTTGAACTTCACTTGGACTTATTTGAACTTGACTTGGATTGATATGAATTTGATTCGGAATAATTTGAACTTGACTTGGATTAAATTGAAGTTGATTTGGATTAATTTGAACTTGACTTGGATTAATTTGAACTTGATTTGGATTAATAATTTGCAGTGAATAAAGCGTAGTGCGTCCGGCTACCCGCACGTGAAAAATTCACGTGTCTTTTAAATAGATTTAAAACGATTTCTCAAGAGATTTGCGATTTCATTGCAATCCTGAAGAACATGCAGTCACTGAGAACAAAAAGCAGTATCTATGCTACCATCCAGTGTAATTATAATCCAGTGCGTAGTTATTGACATGAAAGAATCTTGACTTGGAGAGGTCCTAATATCAGCAGTTATAAACATGAAAGAATCTCGACTTGGAGAGGTCCCAATATCAGCAGTTATTGAGAAGACGCTATTTTCGTTAATTTACTTGTGTATTTCCTCTGAAATAGCAAACTGAATTTGGATACTGAGGTCCGGAATTAGTTTTGTTGTAATTACCTTCTCTGATGGAACTTGAAACTTCTTATTCAAAAACCCTACAAAAATTGAAAAAGTTTTCTTTTCCATAGGTTCGTAAGGATTGAGCGCGTCACAAAGCCAGTAAATTAACAATTTCTCTCTATGTATGTGGTCAGTATTATTTGACTCTCAGCTTTTAGATTAAGTAAATGTTTCTTTTAAAGTCAGCTGTTTGCCGGTAGACGAAGACGACTTGCTACAATCAGCAGTTTTGTCACTGCTGCAGCCTAAACTGTCTTTGTTTTCAATACATAGACATTTAGTTTTTCTTCTTGTTCGTTTTGTTTCTATTTTTCAATTCTTTTTCGTTGTTTGGTTTTCTTCAGCTTCCAGGAATTGATCATTTTGTGTCGATTTTAGATGGCCCCATAAATATTCAGTTGAGAAAGTTTTCTAAGATGCACTAGCCGCTCCTCGTCGTATATTTGCTTCACAAATGGGGCACACTTAAATTTTCTACACTCTTCACCGATTTGTAACAGTAATCCCATACTGCTGACGCACTACTTTAGTCATTATAACGGGTGTCTCACCAAAATGTCACTGAGTTTTAATTGATTATATTTCCCCTTTAAATTTACATATTTTAGTTTTCATTTTTTCACCATGTAGTAAATTTCATTTCATAATTACTTACTCCATAATTTATTTCGAATAACTTATGTTTTTTGAAAATCGTTTAATAACAACTTTACAGTGATCGATTAACCAAAACGGATAGAAAACTAATTTTCGAAGGAAAACATTTTAAAACCATATTAATATTCTTCCATATTTTGCACTTTCCAAAAAACCGAACAAACAAAAACCTAAATGAGTAACAAATCCATACATTAAATAAAGTTTGAATAAAAAAGTAATTTAGTATCCTTCGACATACCCACCATTTCTCTCAAGGCAAGCATTACTTAATTATAGCCACTATTAAACGAAGAGTTTTGTGGACCATTTCACCGTTTTCTTTTAGTTCTTGAAACACTTCAACTCGTTGTCGAAGAATTATTAACGATAGAGGTGATGTTTTGAAAACGCGTTCCTTCACAGTAGGTATTGAGAAATGAAGAAGATCACCTGCGTTGTTTTTAAAAATTTTCCATTGAACAAATAATTTTTCTGCCCCTTTCAGTAAATCGATCCCGGTAAAGTGGTTATTAAACGATTCTCAAAAACTTATACTGTTCGTAAATTGAAAACAAGAACCAATATAAAATGACCGGCGCGCCATTTTAGAGAACCCATCTAAGATCCTTCCTGAGTTACCCTGACAAATAGGGTAATTTCTGAACTATAAGACGTAGAATCTTGAAATTAAAACCAAATTAATGCTCGTGATGAGTACAACATTGTTATGTATTTAAATAATTTTTTACGCCCCCGTGGGCGGCAGGAAGCGTGGCTCTCGTGACCCCTCAGTGGTCGGCCGATTTTCTCGATTAACCCCATTTTCCGCCATCATTTATTCCTAAACTATTGCACCTAAAAATTTGAAATTGGTTTCATTTTAAACATCAATTCATTCTGCAACGGAGAGTGTATAATAAAACTCTCAAACGTTTCTTGGCGAAGCATGGATGGAAGTTTTCATGCGCTCGCAATGCGCGGCCGATTTTCTCGATTAACCCCATTTTCCGCCATCATTTATTCCTAAACTATTGCACCTAAAAATTTGAAATTGGTGTCATTTTAAACATCAATTCATTCTGCAACGGAGAGTGTATAATAAAACTCTCAAACGTTTCTTGGCGAGGCATGGATGGAAGTTTTCATACGCTCGCAATGGTCGGCCGATTTTCTCGATTAACCCCATTTTCCGCCATCATTTATTCCTAAACTATTGCACCTAAAAATTTGAAATTGGTGTCATTTTAAACATCAATTCATTCTGCAACGGAGAGTGTATAATAAAACTCTCAAACGTTTTATGGCGAGGCATGGATGGAAGTTTTCATACGCTCGCAATGGTCGGCCGGTGTTCTCGATTAACATCATTTTCCGCCATCATTTATTCCTAAACTATTGCACCTAAAAACTTGAAATTGGTTTCATTTTAAACATCAATTCATTCTGAAACGGAGAGTGTATAATAAAACTGTCATACGCTCCCTGAGGGATGACAGAGAGCAAGGTTTCTCCACCTTCTCCTAGCCCGATAATTCGCGCTCGCAAATGCCGCGCTCACCTAAGTTATGACGTGCTGTTCGAATGCTGGTCCATAGCCATGTCTTTCTAGGCACTCAACCAACATCGTGCCTCTTCGAATCCCGGAGGTGACAAATTTTTTTCTCAGTTGAGAATGATCATTTTCATGTTTTTCTTACTCATGTAGACTTTTGTGAGGCAATATTATAAGTAGAGCTGTGCAATTGCATAACTTGGATATATGCACTCAAAGAGATATGCAGAATGTTTTATGCAATGCAAGAAATTATCTTGTGCATATGCAAAATCACATATGCGATTACGCATATACACTATAACAGGTGTAATATGCAAAGTGCTTTATGCATATGCACAATATCATTGAATATATCCTGTAAGACGAGTGGTGCAATTTGATTGTCCTGTTTTTAAGGGAACACTGCAAATTTGTTCATTAATCCAGAAATTTTGTACAATTATGGGACCTCTCGCATACATACTCAGTTGCAAGCAACATCACACTTTACACCCGGTGCACTGTCGTCAATACCTGATCCCCAGGTTACAATCTTGACCTGTTCTTCAGTTGTTGAATATGGTTCATCAATAAAATACAATAGAGGTTTTCGAACTGAAAGAATTTTATAGCTTGATAGTTTTGTACATCTAGTGATAGTTTTCTTGTTCTCTTCTACACATAGGCCTACCTATACTTACAAAAGTGTTCAAGTGAAAATACAACTGTGAACTTTGTATCAATTTCCGAAAGATATGCATTTAGGGAAGTGATTATAAATACCTCTGTTGTGCTCTGCCTGTTCATTAAAAAATGAGAAAGAACTTACCAAACCAACTTTCGGTGCTCGCATGACCAAGTTCCCTTACGTCAGTCAAGTCAAGGTGTCACGGGTTCAAATCCCATCGCTGCGCATGACTTTTTGCATGACTATCCATCGTTATCACATACGTTTTACTTTGGAATCCAGTGAATATTTTCATGTTTCTAATATTTTGATGTTCCAGTGAATATTTTCTTGTTTCTTCATTATCAGCAAATGCATGATATTTTAAATATTGAAGACTATCCTAGAGAATCACTACTTTACGGTTCAATATTTGAAATATCGCACAAGTTCCAACTAACTGAAGTCCTTCATTCAGGAGTCGCAGATTGCTTGCATATAAATGAGAGTACAGCACGTAGGCACGGAAGTCGGCCCAATAAGTTTCATTTTCCGCTGAGTCGAATTTCTAAACTATCGCACCTTCGAACTTCAAATAGCACTGGTCATTGACGACGAAATTAAAATTTCTTCCTTCCTTCAACATCCGAGACGAGTTGATCGCGTGTCCGTTTTCATATCTGCCGCTCGTTTTCCGAAGCTCGTCGTTGTAAATGTTTAAAATCCAGTTTTCTTCTCGTGTTGTGAGTAGGCTTTATTTCTAACCCCACTATATAGGCAAGCTAGCAGAAATCAGCTGGCCGTAATAGTGAGGCTAAAATTTGAGCCGCTCTCAGCCTTTATTTCAAAAAAAAAAGTAGATTCATTCGATGCTTAAAAATGGAAAGTTGCAGTTGTCTACGGTTCCTCAGATCCTGCTACGTAAACATGTTTGTATACGAATTACGCCTCATTTATTAGGTGCCAGTATTTTATGAAATCATACAATCTTTCTAAAACAATTATTTCACAAAACGCTACTACAATACTTAGAAACAAGGTTAGCCAAAAATGAGCTATACTAAACGTCGCACATCAAGAAACAAGCACACACTTAAAAGCCTGCACCATGAATTTCATAGCTTGCTCATCTTATAGATGGCATTAAAATTTGTTTCCAGAAACGTATGCTGACATTGCATACGTATCATTCTTTTCTTTGCAGTCATGAAAACAAGATTTACTCAATATAAAAACTGGGAGCCAAATAATACTGTCAAAGTACATAGAGAGAAATTGTTAATTTACTGGCTTTGTGAGGCGCTCAATCCTTACGACCCTATGAGAAGGAAGCTTTTTTAATTTTGTAGGGTTTTTGAATAAGAAGTTTCAAGTTTCATCAGAGAAGGTAATTACAACAAGACTAATTCCGGACCTCAGTATCCAAATTCAGTTTGCTATTTCAGAGGAAATACAAAAGTAAATTAACGAAAATAGCGTCTTTTCAATAACTGCTGAGATTAGGACCTCTCCAAGTCGAGATTCTTTCATGTCAACAACTGTGCACTGGATTATAATTACACTGGATGGTAGCATAGATACTGCTTTTTCTTCTCAGTGACAGCATGTTCTTCAGGATTGCAATGAAATCGCAAATCTCGTGAGAAATGGTTTTAAATTCATTTAAAAGACACGTGAATTTTTCACGAGCGGGTAGCCGGGCACACTACGCTGTATTGACTTCAAATTAGTAATCCAAGTCAAGTTCAAATTAATCCAAGTCAAGTTCAAATTAAATTTAATCCACGTCAAGTTCATATGAACCCAAATCAAGTTCACATCAATCCAAGTAAAGTCCAAATTAGACCAAGTCAAGTTCAAATTAATCGAAGTCAACTTTAAATTAATTCAAATCAAGATAAAATTAATCAAGCTCCAAGTTTAATTAATAATTGACATACATCCCTCGTTAATTTGAGCGTTTTTTCTTTAAAAATGTATCTGTTGGATGTGATGAGCAAGAAAAACCTTTTTCCTTTCAGCAAGGAATACATAAAATTTCTGCAGCGTTAAAACAAGCTGTCGTAAAATGTCCTTAGTATCCAGCATCAGGAGGCAGAGTGTGATTCAGATCTTTGAGCGGAGTAACAGTTAGAAGTCAATTATAAAAACTTCGTATTATACTACACACTAAAGTTGTTTTATAATTCTAAATTGATGGCAGTATGCATCCATTCAAATTATTATGTTCATAGTTACTTTTATGTTACAGATACACATAGTATCGAGGAATTATTTACACTCATATAAAGATTTACATGCCTGAAATTCAACTTCATCACATTTATGAAATAAAATGTGCATGCAATTACAAATGATTGCAACTGGACGATGTGTAGATTTAACCTTTTAAAGAAATGAGCAAATGCGATTCACTGAGTACTTATGTACGATACCATTTGATTACAATTTATATGAGTACATTACTACAAAGATACAAATCTGTAATAGCAATAAAAATTGGGCAATCCCTTCAAATGAATAGGCCTAGGCAAATATATCATCTCGACCGGTGAAAAAAGTTGAAACCTGTTTTTACAAAAAGCGTTTGAACAACCAAAAACAGACTTCGTTGCTACATTTCTTTTAAAGGTTAAATCTACATATCATCAATTGGTAATCTTTCGTAGTTGCATGCATACGAACGAAATTTAACGCATATAAATATTTATATGAGTAATTAAATCCTCGATACTACTATGCGTATGTGCGTGTGTAACATAAAATTGTCTTTGAACATAAATATTTGAGTGGATGCACACTGCCATTAGTGTAAAATTGAAAAAAAAATTAATGAATAGTTAATACGAAGTTTTTATAATTCATTTCTATGTGTTACTCCGTTCAAAGATCTGCATCACACTCTGCCTCCTGATGCTGGATACTCAGCACGTTTAATTTGAATTTGACTTGCATTAATTTGAACTTGACTCGGATTAATTTGAACCTGACTCGGATTAATTTTAATCTGACTTGGATTAAATTGAACTTATCTTGGAGTAAATTGACCTTGACTTGGATTAATTTGAAGTGAAAAAGGTGGAGTAAAAAACTAAAAACCCCGGCCAAAACCCCGGTTTAGGGCACTATTTTGCCGGGGCCGGCCGGGGCCGGGGTCTGCAAAAATTGTCGGGGCTTGCCGGGGCCGAGGCCGGGGTCTGCAAAAATTGTCGGGGCTTGCCGGGGCCGGGGCCGGGGTCAGCCAAAATGGCCGGGGTTGGCCGGGGCCGGGGCCGGGGCCCCGGTCGGTCTATAAATTCGTGAGTTGTGCTAACGTGGGTCATTCATATAGACTTGCTACTGGGTTCACCGATGTAACTTACAACATTGAAGTGCTCAATACGCACGTTTAGGATTAAGAGAGCGACATTAGCCCGAATTAAAACTTAAAAATGTGAGAGAATGCAAGTCACAAAAAAATTATTTATGAAGTGCAGATGGGTCGGCCAAAAACACAGCGTTTCTCACACGTCTGAAACGAAAATATTTTTAAATTAAATCAGTATATTGATATTGCATACAATAAAATTCATCCGGTATATTCAATTACTATAATTGTTTCTGTATTAATCAATTCAACAAGCAGAGCAACTGCAAGTCTACAAAACTTTATTGACTTGACATAAATACACACCCAACCGCACCCGTAATTCAACATGCATTGAGCCACTAACCGGCGTTATGCATTACGTCGTCGTGTCACGTCCTGACACGGTCTGAACCTCGGCCCCGGCCCCGGCCGTGGTAAATTTGATAACCCCGGCCCCGGCCCGGCCCCGGCCATGACTAATTTGTTGACCCCGGCCCCGGCCCCGGCCAAATTTTCAACCCCGGTCGGTCTATAATAGACACATTAAGTACGTGCAGTCCTACCACTCTTTATGTGAGTGCCACGTATTGCGTCAGCTGAGCTGTTCTGCAAGTAACTTGAAACACATTTACAGCTAGTTTGTACTTCCTATGTATGAATTGAAGGGGAAATGAACGAAACAGAAAGAAACAAATTAAGTTTGCGAAGTTTTAAGTTTCTCATTCCTGCTGTTTAACTGCAAAATATTCATTATTGCTTCAGTACGAAACTTCTGTTTCGAAACGTAGAAACCTCACATATTTGTATGTGTGCGAACCTACTTTGTCTACATTTCAATGACAGTGTGAGGTAATTGGTAAAAATATGCTGTTTCGAACTTCGGAAAAAATATCGGGAAAAAAATTGCGAATTTTTTAACTTTTCGGTCAAGTATTTTAACTCTCTTGTGTTTCCTTTAGTTTAAACAATTCCAAATCATTTACAACGACAATTAAAATTGGAGTCACACAAAATAGCGACTCCTACCTCTACTCCACCGCATTCGGAAAAGCGACTCAGACTCCGACTACACCCCAAAACACGAGACTGCGGAATTGCATTCAACCGGTGGAGATCCTGGTCATGACTTTAAAGGTAAGTAAAAATATAAGGTTGCAAAATCTTGTATTTGTGTGCAGAACACAGCCCCCTATTTGCCACCATTTCTGGGAAGGCGGTAAAAAAACCCTCGAGTGTATAGCGGTAGTAGGCGGCTGCATTGCAGCCATCGGCGTTAAAACAATCCGCTCGTTAATTTTTCCGCTCAATGTGTCCGAAACAATTTAATACTACTTCTGGTACGGCCGCAACGGGAAAAAATCCAATCGAAAACAAAACATCAACTGTGTCACCGGCCTAACAGAGCTGATTCATGTCGCTCACATAATAAAAAAAAATAGTTAAAAAGTTATCGGGAGGCTTCCTAATCTTAATTAAAAAGGAGAGAACTAAAAATACCGTATAAAACATTTACTCGAATTAAAAATGGCAAGTAAACCTATATAATTGAACGTTTCAAGCATTCGCTCATCTTCATCACAAAACAAATTTACCTGAAAACACATGAAATGATTTCGATTGATGATAAATTGGAAAAAGAACTAACCTTAAAAACCACCGGTTAATTATTTATAGCGAAAATAGCCAAGCTGATTATTTCAAATCGGCTTACATAAATGGAGTGCACATTACGCACGCTTAGAATTAAGAAAGTGACATTAATCCGAATTGAAAATTCAACATGTGAGACAATGGTAGGCAGCCCATAGATTCTTAGCGTAGTGCAAATGGGTCAACCAACATCACAGCATTGTACGTACGTTTTAAACCAAGAGATTTCCAATTACATTATACATTTATCTTGCTTGCAGTACAATTCATGGCGATCGTTTACATGAATCATTATACCCAAATTACAGTTTTCAATTACGAGAATTCAAAATAGCTTAATATATGCGACCCATATGGCACTGCCCGCCAAACTTAATGCGCTCTGATACTTTCTTCCACACAAATAAATGAGAGGAAAACAGAGAAAAAGATGAATGGAAGGAAAGACGGATAAACAAAAAGAGGAAATTGCATCCTGTGTTAGAAGTGAAATTATGAGGTCTCGATGGTAATACTTACACGTAGAATTCTCTGAACTTGAAAATTGAAGGGGGGGGCACGTCTTTTCTAGCTTTTGAAATCGTGACCTTTCTTTACGGTATCGTTTGTAACGAAATTCCACAATTAGCTTCCCGTAAATTTTTTCTTTACTTTCAACACTATTGCCTTCAAGCGTTTTTAAGAAATCTATTTCACGTTCCATTTCAAGTGTTTCACTTTACGAGATTGTCTTTTTGTGTTCCTAAATTACTCAGACAATATTATAGTTCTCATAAATTTCAACATAAACTCAAACATCGGAAGTCTTTTCCACGTGCAACTTTCAAGTTGAACCAGACACTAGAGCAGCCGTAACGACACTATACCCCGAATGTTATCCCGATGCGTGAGACCGCTGTGCGAGACGGAGAAACACCTAAACAATTTTAGGGCTTCAGCAGAGTCAGCATAACTCCCCTAATGCAAACATCATACAATGATTATAAATATTGCCCTTAGCCATTGCTCAACCAGTCTGCCCTTCAGTGTCGCCTTTAGTACGACTACATTGAACATCATTATAAAAAAGTTGTTATCGCGTTTGATCTAATCGCATATGTGGAATGTAACAAATACACCTTTTTCACTCCAAATTAATCCAGGTCAAGTTAAAGTTAACCAAAGTCGAGTTCGATTTAATTCAAGTCAAGTTCAAATTAATCCAAGTCTAATTCATTTTAATCCATAACAAGTTCAAATTAGTGCAAGTCAAAGCCTAATGGGTGAAAAAAGTTTAATTTCACGCATATAAATCTCTATTTCAACAAACATCAACTTTAAGTGTAAATAAATCCTCGATACTACTATGCGTAACAAGAAGTTACCTTTTGAACATAAATTTTTGAATGGATGCATTCTGTCATTAATGTGAAAATTTTGAACAACTGTAATGAGTAGGCCTAGTATGATTCGAAGTCTTTATAATTTACTTGTAATTATCACGTCGCTCAAATGTATGAATCACACTCGATCTGCCTCTTGATGCAGGATACTTGGTACATTTTGAGACAGCTTTTCTTTAAATTTCATTGCCGTTTGAAATTTTATGAATTCCTTCCTGATATGAAAACCGATTGTCTTGCTCATCACATCCAATAGGTACATATATAACACAAAAGAGGCTGAAATTAAAGAGCGACTATGTCAATTCTGAACTCAACTTAAGGTTGGATTAATTTGAACTTGACTTCAATTAAATTCAACTTGACTGGAGTTCAATGGAACTTGACTTGGATTCATTTTAAGTAAAAAAGGTGCATATTGACGTATGATTTCGTTTGAGCATGTTTGCCCCTCATTCCTAATTTTGATAACGATAATTTCACTTGGTTCATTTGTCTTGTAAGTGCAATAGTTTAGAAATTAATGTTGGCACAAAACGAGGTTAATCGAGAAAATTGACCGACCATTGAGGGGCTACGAGAGCGTCGCTTCCTGCCCCACACGGGGGCGTCAAAAATATTTTTAAGTACGTAAAAATGTTGTTTTCGCCACGAGAATTAATTTGGCACCAATTTCAAGGTTGTACGTCTTATAATTTAGAAATTACTCTATTTGTCCTATTTTTTTCATAGGTTCTTTCAAAGAATCTTAGATCTGATCTCAAAAATGGGCTAGCCGGTAATTTACGCAGAGGAAATTTATATATATGTTTTCATTTGAAAGTTCAGTGCTAGTGTGGGCTGAAAGCACACTAGCACTCAGTAATTTATATAATAATATTATGTAATAACTAGGTAATAAATATAAGTAACTAAAAAACATAATCCTCGTAACGCATACGTGTAAAGCACTCTCGTTAGGGCGCACTTGTATTGGAATATGAGCAAACCAACACAGGAACTGGTGATTGGAGGATTGAATGTTAAGAGTAGGTTGGACAGATTTAAATTATTTTGCGTCTAAGATTATGAGGTCGACATTCAGAATGATTTTTTTTTCGTTCTTAAGTATCGATTAGTTTACCAAAATAACGATCTCGAAGTGAATAACATGTTTTATCATAAGACAAATATAAAAAAAATCACAAAGTGCGCTGATAATACTGGCACAAAAGAGTTCACTCGCGATAGGGAAATGAGGATTGTTGTACAATGGAAACCATAACATTTGCACCATAGCTGGAACAGAGCGAAAAATTAACTACCGAAAATAGATTTGTGATAATAAACTCAACAGCGTGAGAAAACGGAAGTTGTCCGACACGACTAACAAGAGCATTTTATGAGGAAGATAGGGAAATAAAAATGAAAAATGGGAAGAAAACTGTGCACACTTGATCCAAAAGTGTTTTCGTATTTTGGACGCAGAAAAGCTAAGTATGTGACTCATTGTATCGCCAAAGTAATTAGATGAGTTCGTAATAGGCATAATCAAGTAGCGTATAGGTTCGGCCAAGAGAAGTAGAGAAAGCAAAATCAAAGGCAGAAACAAGGATAATGACTCTCTGATTATGAAACACAGCAATTGACTGACATTTAAAACAGTAGTTCCTGGGTTTCGAAGAAAACGAAACGAGAGAGGTATAAAAAATATCAGAAAGAGGAGAGACCAATAAAAATGCAGTTGTTCAGTCCATAGCATGCGCCGTTTATGGGGTGTTAGGAGAACCTTGCTCTCTGTCATCCTCCCAGGAAAAGTATGAGAGCTTTATTATACACTCACCGTTGAAAAATGAATTGATGTTTAAAATGAAACTCTAAAATTTTTAGGTGCAATAGTTTAGGAATAAATGTTGGCGGAAAATGCTTGTTTCTTGATGTGCGACGTTTAGTATAGCTCATTTTTGGCTAACATTGTTTCTAAGTATTGTAGTAGCGTTTTGTGATATAATTGTTTTAGAAAGATTGTATGATTTCATAAAATACTGGCACCTAATAAATGAGGCGTAATTCGTATACAAACATGTTTACGTAGCAGGATCTGAGGAACCGTAGACAACTGCAACTTTCCATTTTTAAGCATGGAATGAATCTACTTTTTTTTTTGAAATAAAGGCTGAGAGCGGCCCAAATTTTAGCCTCACTATTACGGCCAGCTGATTTCTGCTAGCTTGCCTATATAGTGGGGTTAGAAATAAAGCCTACTCACAACACGAGAAGAAAACTGGATTTTAAACATTTACAACGACGAGCTTCGGAAAACGAGCGGCAGATATGAAAACGGACACGCGATCAACTCGTCTCGGATGTTGAAGGAAGGAAGAAATTTTAATTTCGTCGTCAATGACCAGTGCTATTTGAAGTTCGAAGGTGCGATAGTTTAGAAATTCGACTCAGCGGAAAATGAAACTTATTGGGCCGACTTCCGTGCCTACGTGCTGTACTCTCATTTATATGCAAGCAATCTGCGACTCCTGAATGAAGGACTTCAGTTAGTTGGAACTTGTGCGATATTTCAAATATTGAACCGTAAAGTAGTGATTCTCTAGGATAGTCTTCAATATTTAAAATATCATGCATTTGCTGATAATGAAGAAACAAGAAAATATTCACTGAAACATCAAAATATTAGAAACATGAAAATATTCACTGGATTCCAAAGTAAAACGTATGTGATAACGATGGATAGTCATGCAAAAAGTCATGCGCAGCGATGGGATTTGAACCCGTGACACCTTGACTTGACGTAAGGGAACTTGGTCATGCGAGCACCGAAAGTTGGTTTGGTAAGTTCTTTCTCATTTTTTAATGAACAGGCAGAGCACAACAGAGGTATTTATAATCACTTCCCTAAATGCATATCTTTCGGAAATTGATACAAAGTTCACAGTTGTATTTTCACTTGAACACTTTTGTAAGTATAGGTAGGCCTATGTGTAGAAGAGAACAAGAAAACTATCACTAGATGTACAAAACTATCAAGCTATAAAATTCTTTCAGTTCGAAAACCTCTATTGTATTTTATTGATGAACCATATTCAACAACTGAAGAACAGGTCAAGAAGGTAACCTGGGGATCAGGTATTGACGACAGTGCACCGGGTGTAACGTGTGATGTTGCTTGCAACTGAGTATGTATGCGAGAGGTCCCATAATTGTACAAAATTTCTGGATTAATGAACAAATTTGCAGTGTTCCCTTAAAAACAGGACAATCAAATTGCACCACTCGTCTTACAGGATATATTCAATGATATTGTGCATATGCATAAAGCACTTTGCATATTACACCTGTTATAGTGTATATGCGTAATCGCATATGTGATTTTGCATATGCACAAGATAATTTCTTGCATTGCATAAAACATTCTGCATATCTCTTTGAGTGCATATATCCAAGTTATGCAATTGCACAGCTCTACTTATAATATTGCCTCACAAAAGTCTACATGAGTAAGAAAAACATGAAAATGATCATTCTCAACTGAGAAAAAAATTTGTCACCTCCGGGATTCGAAGAGGCACGATGTTGGTTGAGTGCCTAGAAAGACATGGCTATGGACCAGCATTCGAACAGCACGTCATAACTTAGGTGAGCGCGGCATTTGCGAGCGCGAATTATCGGGCTAGGAGAAGGTGGAGAAACCTTGCTCTCTGTCATCCCTCAGGGAGCGTATGACAGTTTTATTATACACTCTCCGTTTCAGAATGAATTGATGTTTAAAATGAAACCAATTTCAAGTTTTTAGGTGCAATAGTTTAGGAATAAATGATGGCGGAAAATGATGTTAATCGAGAACACCGGCCGACCATTGCGAGCGTATGAAAACTTCCATCCATGCCTCGCCATAAAACGTTTGAGAGTTTTATTATACACTCTCCGTTGCAGAATGAATTGATGTTTAAAATGACACCAATTTCAAATTTTTAGGTGCAATAGTTTAGGAATAAATGATGGCGGAAAATGGGGTTAATCGAGAAAATCGGCCGACCATTGCGAGCGTATGAAAACTTCCATCCATGCCTCGCCATGAAACGTTTGAGAGTTTTATTATAAACTCTCCGTTGTAGAATGAATTGATGTTTAAAATGACACCAATTTCAAATTTTTAGGTGCAATAGTTTAGGAATAAATGATGGCGGAAAATGGGGTTAATCGAGAAAATCGGCCGCGCATTGCGAGCGCATGAAAACTTCCATCCATGCTTCGCCAAGAAACGTTTGAGAGTTTTATTATACACTCTCCGTTGCAGAATGAATTGATGTTTAAAATGAAACCAATTTCAAATTTTTAAGTGCAATAGTTTAGGAATAAATGATGGCGGAAAATGGGGTTAATCGAGAAAATCGGCCGACCACTGAGGGGTCACGAGAGCCACGCTTCCTGCCGCCCACGGGGGCGTAAAAAATTATTTAAATACATAACAATGTTGTACTCATCACGAGCATTAATTTGGTTTTAATTTCAAGATTCTACGTCTTATAGTTCAGAAATTACCCTATTTGTCAGGGTAACTCAGGAAGGATCTTAGATGGGTTCTCTAAAATGGCGCGCCGGTGTTTTCGTCGAGCGCCATTCTTGTGCTATCTTTACAAGGAGATGAGAAAGGATCTTTTATCTCTGAGACACTCTCATTTTACTTTCATTGACGTGTTACCATTTTATTGAAATAGTTTTAAAATGAGTTCATTTTTCAATAGGAGAGAACGTTTGGAAGAGTGCCTGGGAAATGGTTGTGTCCACTTGTATGAATGTGATTGCTGCCTGCAGTCCTATGTTGGAAGTACAACACTCCAGCAATTTATTCGTTACAGCCAACACTCTGGTATCTCCCATTGAATCGGCCGTCCATACTCACCTCCCTCCCAGTCAGCCACCAGAGATCATTGCCATAGTTCAAACCACCCTTTCAAAAGTTCCCATTTCTCCCTACCTTGTAGAACTGCAGAGGAATTTGACCTTAGAATTTTGGAATCATTGTGCATTTTTACCTATAGACCTCAGCTAAATAATGATCAAAGTGCGATGAAATTAAATATTGCCCCAACTGTGTAAATATGAGTGTGTTGAATGTGTGTGTGTCCGTGTGTGTGAGTGTGTTTTGTGTGTGAGTGTGTTTTGTGTGTGTGTATGCAGTTCTGTTGCTTTGTGTAGATGTTATTGTGTGTTGGTTTGATTGCTAGAATTTAGGTGTATGTGTACGTATGGCTTCGAATGTTTAAGAGAAATTGTGTTTTTATTTTTAATGGTTAGGCATAGCTATTTCTCGATGTATGTATAGTGATATTAATTTCTTATAGCTTTTTCGCAATTTTTTCAGTATCGTTTTTCATTCCTTGTTTTACAGCACTGATGATGGAATCAGAGATTACGAAACGTTTGCCATTAAAAGAATGTTCCCTTTTATATTGGCTATTCTTTTCATTTTTCGTATAAGATTCCCAAAAATCGCACTTTCAATTCTATTGAATAATTCGAAAAGGAAACAAGATTTACCACATTGTGAAAAAAAGACAATTTAAATATGTTAATTTAAAGCGGAGATAGAATCAATTAAAAAATCGGGGACACTTTTGTGGAACACCCGGTATATTTAATTACTATAATTGTTTTTGTATTAATTAATTCAACAAGCACTGCAATTGAAAGTCAACAAGACTTTGTTGACTTGACAAATACACACCCAACCGCAACCGTAATTCAACATGCATTGAGCCACTTACCGGCGTTGTTTATTACGTCATCGTGACACGTCCTGAGATGGTCTGAACCCCGGCCCCGGCCCCGGCCCCGGCCCCGGCCCCGGCCATGGTAAATTTGATAACCCCGGCCCCGGCCCGGCCCCGGCCATGACAAATTTGTTGACCCCGGCCCCGGCCCAGGCCAAATTTTCAACCCCGGTCGGTCTATATCTATCACTTCCCCAGAGGGCGTTTCTGTGAATCGGGAAAAATGACAAATACAATTAATGAAGTAAAGCGCAATTTGAGCATATGAATCGTGGTAAAATTATCTTTCAGTCCGTATGTTGTACAAACTATGATTCTTGATGTTGAGTATATGTTTGTTTACGCATTTCTACCAAAATTTTGTAGATAATTGTCAATCATATTTTTCATTTCTCATTCAACTACCCTTGACAGAGATAGACTATTGGCACGCCACGTATGGTTTGTCTATTAGTACGCCTCGTATATTTTGTCTATTAATCTGCCTCGTATGGTCTATCTCTTTGTACACCTCTTATAGCTTGTCTATTAGTACACCTCGTATAGTTTGCCTATTATTATTCCTCGTATGGCTTATCTATTTGTACACCTCGAATGGTTTGTCAATTAGTACTCCTCGTATGGAACATTTGTTTTAGGATGTCCTATATTAAGAAACTTTTAAAAGCCAATATGTTGGCATGTATCTCATGTGACAACTTGGAAATACACATTTTCAATACCCATTGTTTTAGCAACTCATTTTCGAATGTTGAACATCATTATACAGTATTCATTTGAGTAGGGTAAATTATGGAATATGCATACTCAATATATAATCAACTTACTGAACTCATAGGAGCTACCGAATTACACTCTGGTTTTGCTCCGGTCTTTGCGTGGTGAGGTAGGCTATGGATAGAGAAAGATTTATAAAGGTACTCACACGCAAGGTTTGTTGCACTTTTTGTGATTTCTCAAAGCTGTCTGTCCGCATTCCGTTCAGCCGTCCAGGAACAAGGATAAACTTACAGAAGAAGATAGACCTCCAGCGCCGACATTTCGCAGGGGCGAGTAAAAGGGGTGCCACGATGCATTATTTGTCGTCTTACAACTATGCAGATTTTATTTTAGGACTAGTGTACACATTCTACCAAAAATGACGGAGCTCAATATTTTCCTAAAATAAATTTTCCAGTTGTGGATGGCGAACAAATATATCCAACCCAATATCACCCGCGATTAAAATATTCTTGTACTTTTGCCCTGGTGAAACTCGTATCACAGATACGGTCATTGAGCATCCTTCAAATCAAATCAAAGAAGCCGTCTCTTAAGAAGCGGACACCAAACAAATAAATAAATAAACCAAGGGTATTATTAGGTATGAGGATTTTTTCCCTACCACGTCCGCGGACAATTCTTGAGCTAAATTCCGTAACGTAAGTTAAATATGACTTACGTGCGCTCTAACGAGAGTGTTATCAACTATGTGTCGCAGGGATCTGTTTTCTTAGTTACTTATATTTATTTGCATTTTCAAAACCAAATTAATTACCGCAAAGAAAGAATGTTAATGTGGAGGTATTGTAGCATCTCTTTCTTTTTCGTTTTGATTCACGTATTTTTGCGTTCCCGATTCTTTATCAAAATCAGATTACGCAACGAAAGGAACTCATTTTTATTTTGCTTTTCTGTCAATCATTTTTTGTTTCGACATTTTACAAGGGTATTACGATACCGATGTGTTATTATCAACTAAGATGTTAATGTTAAGATATTTTAAAAACGAAAATTAAACATTTCATTTTTTAACTCTATTGGAAATAAACTGTTTCTATAAACTGTTTTTCATGAGTGGTAACCAGCTTAAACTGTATCTCCATTTTATCCCATGCATGTACCCATTTCCGCATGATGGTGTAGAGAATATCGAGAAGATATGAAATATGTTTTTTTTGTTGGTGTTGTTGTTCCTCCACGGTAACTTGAGTTTTCTTAAAGTTTCTTTTAGGAAATTAAAAACCGTTCCATTTATACGTTTTTCGAAGTCCTTTTTCTATTCCTTATTTTTCCTCGGGTTATTTCTGACGATTACACAGAGCTGTGGCTGTCCTTTTAAACGTAGAAAGAACTAGATTATTTTTTATGTTCATTAGCATTTTTCTTATACTCATTTTCGATACGTATGTATATGAATATGTGTTTGTAAGTGTGTGCATGTGTGTGTATGTGTGCGCACGCAAATATCAATGTCTATGTATCTGTGTGCACATGTACACGTTCGTACATATATGTACACACATGTGCATATTTGTTTCTATTTTTATTTTTTGCGTAAAAAGCAAAACCTCAAGACACATTACAATTTACCCAAACCTCTGCGATCAGTTAACACTGAACCAAATTCCAGAAATAAATAAATTGTTTGCACTTGCTTAATGATTCATAATTCGATCTATCACGGCCCTGAAGGGCATTTCTGTGAATAGAAAAATTAAAAAGTATAAGCAGACAAATGAAATAAAGCGCTCGTGCAAAAATTATCTCTATATTTGTATGCCGAACAAGCCATGCATTTCATTTTTGAGTGTAAGTTTGTTTACGCATTTCTAGATGTGCGTGCTGTGTTGCGCGATGTTCTTTATAAATTAATTATTCACTAACCTCTTCTCAATACTTGATTGTCATTTACGATGGTGTTTCAATCTGCTCCAGTATAGCGTTTTTTGTCTTGTTCTTACTTCGATAATTTCAACTAATAACTTGGGAGTTCCGAAGAATTCTTTGGTAGTATTCGAATTATTTATAAGTTGTTAGCAATCTCTTGGAACATATAACATCCAAGAGATGATATTTTTCTTTTTTTATTTAACTACCCCTTGACAGAGTTAGACTATTAGCACGCCACGTATGGTTTGTCTATTAGTACGCCTCGTATATTCTGTCTATTAATATGCCTTGCATGGTCTATCTATTTGTACACCTGATAGTTCGTCTATTAGCACACTTCGTATAGTTTGTCTATTATTATGCCTCGTATGGCTTATCTATTTGTACACCTCGGATGGTTTGTCAATTAGTACTCCTCGTATGGAACTTTTGTTTTAGGAAGTCTTATATTAAAAAATTTTTAAAAGCCAATATGCTGGCATGTATCCCATGTGGCAACTTGGAAATAAACGGTTTTCTTTTCTTTTCTTTCTTTCTTACTAGAGTTAAGAAACATTCTACCTCTGCATCACCTATGGTAAATAAATTGTTTGTTTCAAATTGTTTAAAAATTGCTTATCTTTCTTTTTTGATAAGTGCATGTAATTTGCACGATTGGTTAAGAAGGCAAAGAACGACCACCTAGCATTCGGAAGTTCTATGATATGATGCCAGTCAAGTAATCACACCACAAACTGTTTTTTTCAAAAAGTGTCACCGGCTTCTCTCACAAAACTCGTGCGCCTGTTAGGTACCCAGACGTTTCCTCAGTTTATCAACCAATTCTATATGTTCCTGAAAGTTGTTCGATACAGAACAACAGAATACACAGATTACAAAGAAACTCAATAAGAAAGTTTTCTTTCATCTTCCAGCAACGTATCCGACCCTGACCACCAATCCGGAGGTGGTATTCATTCACTGAACAATGCTATCTTTCTGACCTCGTGCGGGACCAAGCATTTACAAAAGGTCAAGCTGAACTGCTCGGAATAGACCGAACGGGGTTTAAAATTTGGCCGGGGCCGAGGGCGGGGTTAACAAATTTGTCATGGCCGGGGCCTGGGTTATCAAATTTACCACGGCCGGGGCCGGGGTTCAGACCTTGTCATGACGTGTCACGACGACGTAATGCATAACGCCGGTTACTGGCTCAATGCATGTTGAATAACGGTTGCGGTTGGGTGTGTGTATATAGGTCAAGTCAATAAAGTTTTGCAGACTTGCAGTTGCAGTGCTTGTTGAATTAATTAATAAAGAAACAATTATACTCGTAGTAGTTAAATATACCGGGTGTTCCACAAAAATGTCCCCGACTTTTTAATTGATTCCATCTCCGCTTTAAATTAACATACTTGAATTGTCTTTTTTTCACAACGTAGTAAATCTTGTTTCCTTTTCGAATAATTTAATTTTTTGAACATCGTTTAATAACCACTTTACAGTGATTGAATTACTGAAAGAGGCAGAAAAACTAATTGTTCAAAGAAAATTTTTTAAAAACAACACTGGTATTCTTCTTCATTTCTCAATACCTACTGTGAAGGAACGCGTTTTCAAAACATCACCTCCATCATTAATAATTGTTCGACAACGAATTGAAGAAGTGTTTCAAGAACTAAAAGAAAACGGTGAAATAATCCGCAAAACTCTTCTTTCATCTAAAATAGCTCCATCATTGATGCTTCTCAGCTTGAGAATAAAAAGCAAAGTGAAAATCGCTACACGTAAACTCATTTTCATTAATAATGATCGAATAAAACTGAACGTTTCGGACTAACTGTCCATCATCAGCAAGAAATCTCTGTAAAATGAAACAAAAAGAAGAAGAATTAATACACTAAAGTAGTATCTATAAAAATCTAAACTTTGAAAAATTCTTTAATTCTTCTTCCTTTTCGTTTCGTTTTACAGAGATTTCTTGCTGATGATGGACAGTTAGTCCGAAGCGTTCAGTTTTATTTGATCATTCTTAATAAAAAAGAGTTTACGTGTAGCGATTTTCGCCTAGCTTTTTACTCTTCGTTAAATGGTGGCCAGAAGTAATCTTTGCTTCGAGAGAAATGGAGGGTATGTCGAAGGATACTAAATTACTTTATTTATTTAAACTTTATTCAAGGTAATGATTTGTTACTCTTTTAAATTTTTGTTTGTTCGTTTTTTGGAAAGTACAAAATAAGGAAGAATATCAATGTTGTTTTAAAAAATTTTCCTTAGAACAATTAGTTTTTCTACCCCTTTTAGTAAATCGATCAATGTAAAGTGGTTGTTAAACGATTTTCAAAAATACAAATTATTCGAAAATAAAATAAAATTTACTACATTGTGAAAAAAGATAATTAAAATATGTTAATTTAAAGCGGAAATATTATCATTTAAAAAGTCAGTGACATTTTGGTAGGACACCCGGTATAATGACTAAAAGAAGTGGGTCAGCAGTTCGGGATCCCTTTTATATATCGGTGATGAGTGCAGAAATTGCAGTGTGCACCATTTGTGAAGCAAATATACGACGAGTAAATCGACACAAAATGATCAATTCCTGGAAGCTGAAGAAAAACAAAACAAAAAAAAATTGAAAAATAGAAAAAAAAAACAAGAAAAACTAAATGTCTATGTATTGAAAACAAACTAAGACAGTTTAGGTTGCAGCAGTAGTAAAACTGCCGATTGTAGCAGGTTGTCATCGTCTACTGGCAAACAGCTGACTTTAAAAGAAACATTTACTCAATCCAAAAACTGGGAACCAAATAATACTGAGCAAGTACATGAAGAGAAATTGTTAATTTGTTGGCTTTGTGACGCGCTCAGTCCTTACGACCCAGTGAAAAGGAAACTATTTTGAATATTGTAGGGTTTTTGAATAAGAAGTTTCAAGTGCCATCAGAGAAGGTAATTAGAACAAGACTAATTCCGAACCTCAGTGTCCAAATTCAGTTTGTCATTTCAGAGGAAATACAAAAGCAAGTTAACGAAAATAGCATCTTCTCAATAACTACTGATATTTGGACCTCTCCAAGTCGAGATTCTTTCATTTCAGTGACTACGCACTGGATTATAATTACACTGGATGGCAGCATAGATACTGCTTTTTCCTCAGTGACTGCATGTTCTTCAGGATTGCAATGAAATCTCAAATCTCTTAAGAAATCGTTTTAAATTTGAATAAAATACATGTGAATATTTTACGTGCGGGTAGCCGGGCACACTAAACTTTTCCCACTACAAATGAATCCTAGTCGAGTTCAAATTAATCCAAGTCGAGTTCAATTTAAATCCAAGTCAAATTCAAATTATTCCATGTCAAGTTTAAATTAATCCAAGTCAAGTTAAGCGAAAAATAAATAAATTATAAATATGTTGATCATGTCAATGTTTTTAAGGACTGTATCAGTGCGTCCGTGTTCCTCAGAATTCCCTTTCTCGACTCGCATTTTGACTTCTTCCCCGAAAACCTAGGTTCAGTAACTGACGAACTCGCTGACTGGTCGTTTTCACCAGGACATTTCCGTTGTGAAATCACGGTATCAAGGTCGATACGCTGGACACTTCAGTGACATACCAAATGCTCGGCACGAACGCATTCTCCGTGCAACCAAGAAATTCAAACCAAACACGACATAGATTAAGGAAGAATTTTCAGTGTGAATAACTGTTATGTGTCTATTAAATGTTGAGCTAGATATTACTATATTCTATTTTCCACGCACGTTAATTTCTTTATTTTCTTACCTAATGTCATGTTCATAATCACCCATGTAACAAAAAATTTGCCTAGAGAAAAAAAACTGGTTGAAGACGTGCATCTAATAAACGATGAGTGATAAAGGTAAGTGGTTTTCATACCATGAATCATGTTTTACTTGTCTTAGAACAAGTATTAGATAGCAAGTTATTCGCAACTTTTTAAAATTTGTTCATCAGTGAATTATCAAATGAATCTTTGATTTCCATACTAGAAAGCTATATTTAATGTACTGAAGGCTAATACCATCATATCCGACTGCTTTTGAGTTTTTCAATGAGTGTAAAACTTTTCTTAACTCAGGTAAATTGACAAGACGAGGCCTCCATCTGACGCTAGCTCGTGCAGATACAGTAGTGCACGGGTTTCAACTGAAGGTGTTAGGATTGGTTTTACATATTACATTGAACACTTGAGCACCTACTTATGAAAAGAAAGCGTTGAAATCAGTGGCTGTTCTCGAGGGTTTTCAAAATTACGCATGCGACTTAAATTTCTATATTGGGATTAGATTAGATTAGATTATAAGTTAGTTTAATCCTCCCTAACCGCTACAAAAAAGCGTATCGAAGAGAGGAAGGAGGAGGGAACCATTTAGTATGGAGATAAGAGAATGAGGAATCAATGCAGAAGGGGCATAGAAACAGCAAGTTGAGAAAGAAGTTCATGAAAAAAGATAAAAGTTGAAGAAGAAAGTCAGAGGAGCTGAAAAACAGGACAGTAGTGAACAGAAAAAAGGTGGTCCTTAACATAACAAAAATAATTATTTCAACAAAAAAAAAGGCCTACCTAACTCTCAGCTCGGGTTCTATATTGGGATTTCAATAATAATTTTTCACGTTCGCTTCGGAATATTTTTTACCGTTATAATAGATCCTGGTGAAAGCCTGTTTTAATTTCGTGATTTTCTTCCATAAAATATTTTCATACTTTTTATACCTGTTTCGAAGTGTACCATTTGATCTATTCTATTATACACAAGTGAGTTTTCGTTATTTTGTTTAGCTTATTAATTTTGTCTGTTTTCCAAATAGAGCATTTTGGCTTAGTTTTTGGTAATATAAGGGGCAAATTTATTGTTGAGGCCACCACAAAAATTGTTGACAGTATTTTGAAGTCGATCAACGTAACATTGCACCAGAAGAAAGACCAGTTTTCATAAGAGAGTTATGAAAAAAAATTCTACCTAAATTACTTCTTCCAAAGAATATCGCTCATACCCCGCAAATCATTTAAAAAAACTAGCAACGAGTAACTAACTGGTCAAGGTGCTTGACAGAGATTGTTTTTTTCGCGATTACGAAAAGGTAGAAGTAGGTATACGATCGAGGCATACACTTTCGCCAATACTGTAAGATGGTTGTTCTCTGAAATTTAAAATATCACTTCGCGTAAAACTATTAAAATTTGTTTTCACTATTCATTTACTGGGGCAGATTCAATAATTAGTCAAATCATGTATATGTTTAAAATCCTTCATCGACTCTTTTCTGAAAATTTTTTATATATGATAAATTTTAAAAACACCAATATAGATATACTTTCCAAAAAAGAATTTTTGCTATCATACACAACTATGGCTAAATTTTTGTGCCGTAGATGTTAAGCCTGTGTTTCACAAACTATTTAATGACGAAATGTGCATATTCACAAAACCCAATCTGTTGCACCCTACTTTTAGCATATTTAAATTCAAAGCTCTTCAATATTATATTCACTATGGATATTCAAAACTATATCAATCTTTTATTTCCGAGTGCAGAAACTACCTGCAAAAATAGCAGCTCTTAAAGTTCCATTTCCCGCTGACAAACGTGCGCAGGCCTAGGAATGAGTCAGCGGGCCTAGGAATTCAATCTTCGTACATGTAGATTTAAAATAAACATAAAAACATAGCTATCAGGGGCTTATAGCATATGTTCTATATATCAGGCCATTCATTAGGAATTTTTTAATTCGTCAGTCGCAGTGGTTATTCAAGAAAATTTTCGATTCTTGTGTTAGCACCTCACCCTCGCTGCCGATGCCGATGGGGGTACTCCAACACGCTGAAAAATATCAAGTAGCAGTAGTAGTAGTACCATGAATTTGCTAGCGCTTCAGTAAGTCCTACTATATCGCGCCGAAGGTCTCGCGTCACAATTATCGGCCTATCGGCCACATCACCGCTGTGGTACAAGATAACCATCAATCACCATCACAGAGCACCAAGCAACAAATTCAAGAATACGCAAACAGGTTAGACATTGCAGCTGGTTGGACATTGCTGGTCCACTATTTCAATCATAAAAGCAAGTATTAAGTCCCCGAAATTATTCCGAAACACGTAAAAAAGACAGAAAATCAGGTTACATATGCATTCATTGTGCAGCCGAGCCCCAGGGGGTTTCAGCTGCCCACCCATTTTACGGCCGAGCGCCGTACCCACGCTGAAAATCACGTAGGCGCGCTCGGCCGTATTACAGTTTATCATTAAGATAGCAAAGCTTGAAATTTATTTTTCATCACAAAATTAAATTTTTGAAAGTATATTGCACGATTCAATAAACGCTATCAGTGCATCAGTGTGGAAAGGGGCACGCTCAGGTTCCGCCAGAATGCTGCGCATCACTGCATCCGGATCATTTCCGCGCAAACGTGGGAAGCACGCGCGCCGGACACCTGCATGCAACGGGCACACGACAAGGAAGTGTTCAACGGTCAAAGGAACCCTGCATCGCTCACAGAGCGGTTGGGGGAGCCGCTCCATGAGGTAGATGTGCGTAAGTCTCGTATGACCAATCCGCTGACGGCACAAAGCCACCTCCATCCAGCGACTACGACAGCTGGATGAGGTCCATTCACGCACAGTGTTTTTAATCTTCCAGAGCTTATTGTTATTCTCGGCAGCCCACCGCTGTTGCCATAATTCTCTTACTGCTGCCTTAATTATAGGGTAGTAGTCACGGCAGGGCACAGATGCATTCAAAGTGTCTCCCTCAGCGGCGGCCGCTAATTTTGCTTCGGTGTCCGCTCTCTCATTTCCCGAGACACCCACGTGCCCAGGCAGTGGCAGGCACCCAACAAAACCTGACCTGTTTTGAGACGCGTACAAGTCGCATCAACACGTCGTAAATCTCACCAATAACGGGGTGGCTCCTTGCATAGCTTTGAATAGCATCTATGATGCTCTTCGAGTCCGTGAAAATAGTGAAGTGGTAATTTGGATGTTCCTCTATGAGTTGCAGAGCCTGCACGACACCATACAGTTCAGCAGTGAACACAGAGGTCTCCGGGAGAAGTCTTCCAGCTCTCACCACCTCACCCGAGACAGCGGAGCACCCTACAGCGTTGCCAGACTTTGAGCCATCGGTGTAGATCTTCACTGAAGCAGCGTGCTGTTCAGCAACATGTTCAAGAAACAGGCCTCTAATGGCGTTTGCCGGCAACGAAAGCTTTTTGGGCAGCCGACACCCAGTGCAGAAAGTCTATATTGGTAGTCGCCAGGTTGGGGTGCTATCAGGAATACAGGGGCACACTCGCATACCATCCAGCTGCAGGGTCTGAACCAGCACATGATAGCTCATGGATGAAGGAAGGAAGTATGGGAAGCGCAGATATCGTCCCAAAGGTGCGTGTACGCTCATCCAAGTTGGGGATAGAGGGAGCTGCTCCAGTCTGGCCAAGTACTGCAAGCTCAGGGTAAGCCGCCGTGCCTAGAGAGGGGGCTCGCCACTCTCCACACACAAACTCGCCACTGGTGAAGTGCGAAAGGCGCCAGTGCACAGTAGGAGGGCGGTATGATGCAGAGGATCTAGTTTTGCCAGGTTAGTTTCCCTGGCATTTTGGTAGACAACACAGCCATAATCCATCTTACTTCTAATAAGCGTCCTGTATAGCCTGAGCAGCGTAGCCCTGTCTGCCCCCCATGACAAACCAGATAGACATTTCAGTATATTCATTCGCCGGGTGCACTCAAGCTTGAGAGAATTCAAGTGAGGTTTCCATGACAGCTTATCGTCCACAATCGTTCCCAAGAATTTGGCACTATGAACAAAGCTTACTATCCTTTCTTGTAGTACCAGCCGCGGAGGGTTGCAGCGCTTACGCCCCTGGAAGTGCAGGCCAACAGTCTGGGGGAAAAAACAAAACCATGTTCTGTAGCCCAGTTGTTTTCACGGCTGATAGTCATTTGCAACCTTTGGCTCAAGCTGGCAGGTGTGCAGATGAAGAGTAAAGCATGAAATCATCCACATATAGAGACGCCGACACGTCGGAAGGCAAAACAGATGTAATCTCGTTAAGGCCCACGCTGAAGAGTGTGCAGCTCATTACACTGCCCTGTGGTAGGCCCTCGTGTTGCACTTGCAGCAAAGACAACGTTGTGCCAACTCTGACGCGAAAAATTCTTTCTCTTAGAAATTCCTGCACATACATGGCCAAATTACCGCGGAGTCCGTATCCGTGCAAAGTTCTTAGAATTCCGTATCTCCACGCAGTGCCATAGGTCTTGTGCAGATCAAAGAAGACACACAGAGTCTGGCGGCGCTCGGCGAGATTGGCCACCAGGTAGTTCTGGAGACGAACCAGAGCGTCTGTTGTCCCTCGGTGCGGTCGAAAACCAAACTGAACAGGATTTATCAATTCTTCAGACTCCAACCATCTCATGAGCCGGATGTTGACGATTCTCTCCATCAATTTGCCAATACAGCTGGTTAAAGCAATAGGACGGTAACTATTCGGGTTAGAAAGGGGTTTATTTGGTTTTGCAAAGGCCAGGACTGTTGCAATGCGCCACTGGCGTGGGTACATATGCCCGTTCCATACTTTGTTATAAATATATAGGAGGTGACAGACTGCTGTAGAGTGCATTCTCTTCAACATCTGGTAGTGGATGCCATCAGGGCCAGGTGCTGTATTTTTTGACTTCTTTAAGGCATAGTATAGTTCAGTAATAGTGAGGGGGTCATTGTAAGACAGCATGGCATTCGTGGAGAATTCAAGTGCCTGCCGCTCTTGCTGGCGCTTAAGCGCTAGGAAAGCAGGAGGATATGAGCGACCGTTGCTCACACGAGAGAAGTTCCGGGCCAGGGCATCCGCTACACGTCCTGGATCTGCAGTGAGACTGCCGTCAATCTCCAAGCACGGTTTCCTGGAGCCATACCTTCCTTTCATCTTACTAACGCGCTGCCCCACCTTCGCCACGGGGGTGTCTGTATTCAAGGTTGATACATATCTCTTCCAGGATATCTTCCGAGCTTCATCTTTCACATTTTGGGCTTTGGCCCTCGCTCGATTGTACGCAATCTTATCCGCTACTTCTCCCGTCCGCTGGTATTTTCGCAGGGCTCGCTTCCGTATAGCGTTTGCTGCTGCACACTCACCATTCCACCAAGGTATACAATGTCTTGGTGGCCCTCCTCTTGATTGAGGGATAGCAACATTAGCAGCAGCATGCAGGGTTCTTTGCAACTGATCCACCAAGGCATCCACGTTTAGGGTCTCATTGGGTTCCTCCATCAGCAACAAAGCCTCGAAAGTTCTCCAATCTGCCCGCCTCAGTATATAGCGCGGTTCCATGGAGATAGGGTGGCGTTGCTGCATGTTTACTATAATGGGATAATGGTCACTGCCATACGTGTCTTCGGCGACGGTCCATTGGGCATCTGGGTAGACCTCTGGCGAGCACAGACTAAGGTCTATGGCAGATGAGGTGTTGCTTTGGACATGGAAGTGTGTCGGTGCTCCGCTGTTCAGCAAGCAAAAGTCAGTGGAAGCAAGGAACTCCTCCACCGCCCTGCTATGTCGGTCAGTAGTCTCGTTACCCCAGTACACGTGTTTAGCGTTGAGGTCTCCGAGTATAAATGCCGGTCTATCTAGTTGACTGCTAATATGAGTGATGTCCTACGAGCTGAGAAGGTCTCCAGGTGGAACGTATACATTGCATACAGACACCATACGTCGTCCGATGCACATGTGAAGGGCTGGAGCCTGGAGCCTAGTGTTCAGGGTCACCCTACTATACCCAACGTCCCCTCGCACCAGAACCGCCAGTCCCATTCCTGGCACTGGGTCGGGTATTGGCGAGAAAAACTCAACATTGTAGTTTGACGGAGGGGCGAGTTAAAGGCTTCCAAGAATGGTCTCCTGTAGACAGACACAGATAGGTTGATGCATTTCAATGAGCACTCTGAGGTCACCGTAGTTACGGCGGTATCCTCGTATGTTCCACTGGATAAAGGTATTCATGGTTTTCTTACTTTGGTTTTACACGGGTATGATTCCCCTTCAAGTTCTTGCTGTGAGGTACATCCCGTATTGGATGATGGAGGGTCGTCAGGTCTGTCGTCCCACGAGTGTATAGGCACTGTAGGAGGAGGTTTGGTTGGAAGGTTTGGCGGGGCGGGGAATTTTCTTAACAAGTGGGATGAAACATCCTCTGGGACGGTCATAACGTGTTCCAGAGATCGCACGCGTTGCGATACCACATGAGGTAAGAGCTCAGTCCCGCTGCCCCCCGACCCGTGGGCATCCGATCGAGGAGCTGAAAGGTCACGTCTGTTTCCCACCTCCACCACACTCGGACGACCGGGCTCCCGCACAGCAGGGCGGGGCTTCCTAGTCACGACAGGCGGCGGCTCAGGGGCTATCTTGTGTATGCCTGTCGACTCACGCGCTGGTTCGCGTCTATCATGGGTGGCCCGACTCAGGGGGACCCCTGCCTTTGGCTGGGTGACTTCAGTGATTTTAAGGATCTTAGTTACAGCACTATTTTGAGGTGGTGAGGCGCTGCTTTGCATACGTTTCCGGGAGGTTACAATAGATGGAATTGCCCTCAATGGTTTTTCCTGCTCACCCGGAGATGGTTCTACTGCAGCTGTGGGAGCGCTTGTCTGGCTGCTCCTGGATTCTCTGAGTGGCCGTGGCTCTTCTACGGCTATAATTCTCGTAGGGCCTTCCGGTCCCAGCTGCTGTCTCACAGGATCAACACTCCCGCGTCGTCCACCGAGAAGTGCAGGAATAGAGTTTAGCGGTCTTTCTTGGGTTGTTCGCACCGTTCCAGCATATGTTACACGGGGGCGTACAAACCTGCTGCTAACAGTCCGCTTGGCTTCGCCGTAGCTAATCTTTTCTTTTGTTTGTACTGCCAGAATCTCCTCTCCCAACTTATAGTAATAACGGTTTCGGGAGCAAGAAGGGTGCTGCTCATCACAATTTGCACACCTCGGAGAGCCAGTGCAAGGCATTTCGTTTTGCTGTGCAGCAAAATTTGAGCACGGCACGCCAATTTGAGCACGGCAGGACTTTGCTCCGTGTCCAAAGGCCTGACACTTAAAGCAACAGCGAGGCTTCGGTATATATTGACGCACCAAGCATCGCGTCCATCCAATGCCTACAGACTGGGGCACGTTACATCGGTCGAAGGTGAGGGTGTATATCGAGGAAGGGACCAACGTACCATATTCCATCCTTCGTATCCGGTAAATCGTCTTCACCTCAAACTGCTTCAGCTCTTCCAAAAGCCGCTCATCGCTGTATTGTGGGTAGTTAGCATACCATATGGTGCCCTTGCACTCATTCAGGCTCTCATGCGGGGTGACCTGAATGTCGGTTCCCGCGAGGGTCCGAATGCCTGCGATAGACGTGCTCTGGTACTGGTTTCGGACCTCTATGAGGAGGCTACCATTTCGAGCCTCCGTCACCTTTGCTGGTCTGCCACCCAGCCTTCGACACAGATCACGATTTGCTGCGATTACGTCCACGTGGCTCATCGGTGCTCCATTCTTAGCTTTAAGAGTAAAAAATCTTTTGTATTCCGTTGGTAAAGTCTGATTTTGATTTTCATTAGTGGACACAGGTTCGGCAAGGTGGTGTAGTCGTCGGTTACGGTGATTTTGGCGGCGAGGCTGGCCTCCACCATAAAAATCCCCCACCCTCAGAGGGGGCTCATAAGGCTCTACTGTCAGGCTTAGGTTCTCAAGCGGCCTAGTTTCCGCCTCACTGACAGTCGCTGTAGGCAGTCGCTGTATCAGTTGTGGGTTCTTAGAAGTCTCACTTTCCACAGCTGCTTCACCTCCACTCGCAGGGTTCTGCGATGTTGGTGGCACCTGTGTCACTTTTGGGGGGTTCTCTTGAGGTTGAGAGGCGGTCGGATGAAAGTCCTGTGGTTGAATCAGGGTCGTTGCCGGGGAAGGGATAGTAATAGAAGTTTCCTTGGAAGCAAGCTCATTGTTTAAGGTCCCCTTTGTCAGAAGGATTGCTCCTCCCTATCCAGGCTGGCTCAGGCCGGAAAGGGGACCCCCGGGCGGTCAATTGCACAATTGGTGCGTCTCCACACTTGAGGCGGGCGCACATTCACCAGTAGAGATAAATATCTCTCCCACCGTCGGCCCCCGCCCGTGGCAGTCCCCACGTATGCCCGGGATAACTGGGGACTTTATAACCCGTAACTGCGGGGGCCCGGTTTCATTAACATGGGGGGCCTTCCCAGGTTCCCATGGCCCCCCCATTTTGTCTGGCTGCTCCGAATGAGCCTGTCTGCCGCGGTTGCACCCACCAGGACCGAGGTCCCGACAGCATAGCCTCACTCCTCCTCACAACACACAAACCCTCCCACCACAATAAGGTAAGGGGGCGTTGGGAGGGTGAAAAATATTAAGCGTAGAAGAATGAGAACATCAAGCGCAGATTAAATTATCAAAACGTTTCTTTGGTGAAATTTTAATTCTTCGCCCTGGCAACACTAAATTACGTCAGTAATCTCCTCAAGAATTTAGCAAAAACTTTCACCATGACCCACTAGAACCTAGTCAGTTAAAACATTTCTTTTAGCATTTCTGTTTATGACAGGGGTCTCCAAACTACGGCCCACCAGTGTAATCAATCCGGCCCGCAACAGTTAATTCGACTGCATACTCGGCGACTACTCTAGAAATTATAGGTAATGGCAGGAAAATTAAAGCGGTTTTGGCCCTTGGAACTTACTGGAGTAATCAGTAGGGCCCTAAGTCTGGCAAGTTTGGAGACCCCTGGTTTATGGCAAACTGAAACAATAAAAAAGAACCAAAGTACTTTTGTTGAAGAATTTGACGTAAATTGAATTCGAAATAGTGCTAGTTAATGCTTCATTTGTGTAGAATAGGGTCACATTTCAATTAAAATTGAAAATTTCTCGAGGCATGCTCTCCTTCGTCATTTTTACAAATGCTCACAACGTACAAGCTGACAGCACATAAACTCGACTGTGCGGGCCCTTGGTATTCGTGTAGTAGAGCATGCCGGCTGGAGGGTAGGGACCAGCCAGTATCTGCTCTCACCTTCTCGTTCCGCCGTCCGCTCTCATGTCGTGATATAGTTAGCCGTGACCTCACAGTTCGGATAGAAAATTTTGAAGTAATTTCATTCATTTCAGGGGCCAGATGTTGCCATAAGCAGTGTTGTCAAACGTTTTAAGCGATGTTTCAGAGTTGGAAATATTTAGCTAGGTAAAAAAATTATATTGCCGATTGAACAACTACGACTAAAAATACTTGAAAATCCGATACCTGGTCCAACAATTCACTGTATTTTCAGATCGTTTATTTTAAGCAATATACCTGTTCAGATTAGATGATATAAGTTAGTTTAAGCCTCCCTAACCGCAACAAAGGAATTCCTAAGAGAGGAAGGATGAAAGCGCCATTAAATATGGACTTGAGGGAATGGCGAAACTATGCACGTACAGAAAGTTGAGAAGGAATTTTATGAAACATGATAAACATTGACGTTGAAGAAGAAAGTATTGGGTACTGAACAACAGGTCATTAGTGAACTGACAAAAGATGGTATGTAACTGAACAGACTCGTCCAATTTCAACAAAACAAATGCCTATCTGGCCCTTAGCTCCGGATCTCATATCTTGCCTCAGGAAGTGCCAGTTCCCATGAATGCAGGTCTATTTCTCCTGATGGGGGTAGACGTTTTTTCTATATTGAATCACATGCATTTAGAACTCCTCCCGTAATTACATTAGCCTTCTTATCTTATTTAGACCACGTACTCATATTGATGTTGTGACCTTCGTTCAATGTATTTTCATTGTAAATTATCACTAAGGTCAAAACGATTTTTTACTCATCGATTTACTATATTGACACCTTTATCCATCTTACAATGTTATATTTAACCCTTTGATTCATTATTAGGACTTACAATATCTCTCAGCTTTTTAACCTTAGACGGCAAGGGATTAAGAGAAAGCTCGTTGAGTAAGAAGCTTCCCCTGTGGCCCTTTGTTTTCAACAATCTCTAGTAGTAGTAGTAACATGGGTTTGCTAGCGCTTCAGTTACTCAAACTATATCGCAGCGAAGGTCACATATTTTAATTCGTATCAGACTTTTCCAAATTACCACACAAGATGAAAATCACTATTATTTGAAACATCAAAATCATATGAGCATCATGATCATAATTTCAACTCACGATTACAAGTGTCTCCCCATTAAAGTTTGTACACAACACAGTACATTCGAACGCAATGAGCAGCCAAACCCCGTTGGGGGTTTCAGCTGCCCACCCATTTATGGCCGGACGCCTTACCCACGCTGAAACCCCCGGGGTACCAACGCAGCGCGCCCGGCCATATTACAATTTCTACATCTTCAAACTCCCAGGAGTTGGTATTAATAATGAAAGAGTCCATCGTTCTACCATGTTGATCACTCCGTACATTGCCCCACGTTGGATACTTCGCGTTGAAGTCTCCAACGAGAAGGGAGGGTTCAGGCAGTTGGCTATACAGGTTTATCAGGTCTGGCAAAAAAACCGGTTCTGCTGGCGAGATGTATGCATTACAGATTGTTAGAGGTTTATTCCCAATCCAAAGGCGAAGCGCCATAGCCTGGATTTGGGTATTCAGTGCAAGCCTCGCATATCCCAGATCTCTCCGGATGAGGACGGTCAGTCCTGATCCGGGAACCGGGTCGGGCACATGGGAGAAGGTTTCTATACTGTTAACTTCAGGAGGTGATGGGGTTAGGCCTCCCAGCATTGTTTCCTGGAGACATATGCATAGTGGTTGATATTGTTCTATGAGGGTCCGCAAGTCGCCGTAGTTTCTTCGGTACCTTCTAACATTCCATTGAATAATGGTTTCCATTAAATGTTACTGTTATTATGTTTTATCTCCCAGGTGTTTCTTTTTAGGATCTGGTAATTTTAGCGCAGATGGCGGATTATGTTGGCCAGGTCTATCGCCCCAAACATGCAAAGGCACTTTGGGAGGGAGCATTGAGGTAGGTTTCGATAGCGGACATACTTGTGACATGTGAGAAGAAACGGCCTCGGGCACGGTGATCACGCGATCCAACTAAAGAACGCGTTGCGCTACGGAGGAGTCGCACTTCACGATGGCGTCTCGGCTCGGTCGGGTGCTATCCGTACCACGACAAGTCAATGAGTCGCGTCTTACATCAGAACGTCACGAGGCTGCAGGATCCTCACCAGTCCGAGTCACCGCCGGGTCTGGGTGACAACTCAAGCCGCTAGATGGTTGCACGTCCTCCCCAAGCACCGGAGACACGTCATCGCTCCTGCCGCCTGTTACGCTGCCTCTTTTGGCCCGTGATCCATCACTATTCCAGGCTTTCCCCGTCAAAGCTCTTGCCACCTTTGCTGAGGCAGCGCCAGTAAGAGGTGACGATGCGCTCGGAACACGTTTTCTTGAAACAATTGGGGTAGCAGCGCCTGTGGAAAACTCAACATTCGGATGGTCTGGCTGCAAATTGCTCAGAGCTTCAGCAAAAGAGGGTCTGGGAGCCTGCGCTGGTTTAGTGCCATGCTGTGATCTAAACGTATCCGAGCGGCCCGCAGCACGCGACGAACTGCCCACACCAAAAGCGGGCTCTCGACCAGCCGCACCGAAGTTTCCATCTGGTCCCGCTGGCCGCACAGTCGTCAGAACGTTTGATCTTCTCTGAGGGGCCTGCACTCTTTCAGCGTATGATGTACCACGGGTGATGTACCTGCTGCTAACTAAACGTTTCGTTTCCTCATAGCTTAACCTTTGAGTCGTCTGCGTGGCAAGCACCTCCTCTTCCATTTGTAGTAGAAGCAGTCCCGGGATCCAGCAGAGTGCTGCTCATCACAGTTTGAGCACATTGAAGGTCGGTCTCAGGGCGGCTCGTGCTGATCTCGAGCACAGTTTGCACATACGCTCCCGAGAGATCGGCACGTCTTTGCTCCATTACCGTATTTTTGGTACTTGAAACAATGGCGTGTCTTAGGGACGTACTGCCGTGCACTACACCTCGTCCAACGAATGTCTACCGACTGAGGGAGAGAGCACCAGTCGATAGGGAGGATGTATATAGGAGTGGGAACCAAAATGCAATTTTCCAGTTTCTTCCTTAACTCCACACTGCTGCAGCTCTTCTAAAAGGCGCTCATCAGTGTACTGTGAGTGGTTTGCGTACCATATGGTGCCCTTACTTTCATTTAGGCTACCATGTGCAGTCACCTCAATACTCACGCCAGCCAATTGGCGGATGCACAAGATGGCACGACTCTGATCCTGGTTGCGCACCTCCACGAATCGCTATGATCTTCTAATTCAACAATCTCTAACGATGCTGTTTGCTCAGTGCAGCGCACTAGGGTACCGGACTCGATCTCTGAGAATGTACGAGCTCGTATACGGTATGATACTCTACCCTCGCGCCACAAACTAATAAAAAAATATCGCTTGCAAAACTATTGTTTATTCAAGGTATAAAGAGGCTACTCGTTTGAATATGAACGCCCTAGACTTGGCTTAATACACACACTCCCGCTACGGAAGGGGCATCAGGGCAGCGCGCACTGAGGAGCTCGTCACACTCCTCTGCAACGTCCACCTAATCCAGCGACCAGCAAATGAGATGGTGACCATCATCTAAGTTTTTGAATGGCTGACAATGAGTGAGCTAGATTAAGTTAGTACAATGGAGGAAACAAAAAAAACACTCGAGATCATTTTAACTTTAATATCCTGTTTATACAGGTTCTAAAGTCAGTGTATTCTGAGTTGAGAATTCCGTACTCGAGATCCTTCTATAATTACCGCTCTCTCAGTTACATAACGCAGCAATTCAACACTTAAAAGTAGCCGGAGCTAAGAAAATTTCCATTAGAACAGAGGATTGCCGTGAGGTCTCATGATTACCTTAGAATTACGTCTTGTATTCATACTAACAAAACAGAAATCAGACTTACTTCATAGCATGCTAGGATGGAGACAAATTTTTCAAAGTAGCAACAAATTTTTACAATTATATTGCGATTCATCGACCCTGTCATCAACTAAATTAGTACACTGAAATTAATCCGCGCAGTTTCACTCATATTTCCTGTGCAAATAATATGTCCAGCCAACTGAGACAATCAAAAAATTAATACCGTCACAAAAAGCACCGCCTACAGCAAGAATGTTTTCATTCAAATAACTGTTGTCTCAAGACATTAACAAAGTGCATTAAAGAAACATACATTCATTGCCCGGACAAGAATAGCTTTTGCATAATTCTGAACACTCAGGAAGAGAACTGATTCAAGGTCACAACCCTGCTAGTTATATAACAAGAGATTTTTTCAGTACAGTAGTAATTTGTTATAAAATAGTTCACACATGCTGACATAAGTGTACATCAGGAATTTCTTTGTTGCGAGATGCTGCTTCTCGTACATTGCTGAGAAGCGTACGCGGAAAGTGAGGAAGCAGATTGTCGGATAGTTCGAGTACGAGCAGCTAAAGGCAAGGGGGAGTAAAAAGCTTTACGCCTCAAGCATGGCATCTTTCTTCAAACTTTAGACAAATTTTTTTCAAGGGAAAAACAAGTGCAGTATATTAAATAAAGCTACAGACCGAATATGGCAATATCGTACTTTTGAGACGTTTTTATTATTTAGTAGGAATGAAATTCCGTGACGCTTAAACCATCAAAATCTATCGACTCACTATTTATTTGTTCATTCAAACAGAATATCGCAACAAAAAAAAACGTGGGTAGACAGTGAAACGAGATTCTACTCTACCCTTTTACAAAAATCAAAACGGAGGCAAAGCATAAAAACCCAGAAACTAGCGAAATGTTGAGTATTTGTTAAAGGATGCATAGCACGTACAGTATATAGCAAGTTCCCAACTAGCTGCAAAATTATCAAATGAAATAAAACTTAGCACACAATAGAGAGCAATTAAAAGAGTTCAACATAAACACTGCACCGTAAATAATGAAGCAAAATATACAAAATGTAAACAAATGCACCGGAGATAGGAGTGGTTTTGCAACGGAAGATATTGGCACTTGGGATAAGGACCGCAGCCGCACCAGCTTTTTCCTGTCGGCTTAGTGAGGCGTGTGGTACTTAGGAACTTTACAGGACGTTATCATAGCGCTTATGTTAACCAAAATTAAAAACAATCTATGACTAAGGTAAAAAATACTTGTTCGTCTTCAAAAGAGAGTTCGTAAGTTTGTACGAATGTAAGAGCAGCATTACATCATGCAATGAACTGGAGGCAACCTCAGTAACACAAGCAGCTGCCTAGACACTAAAGCTAATTCATGCTCAACATAATAATACGTATACACTTAAAACAAGATATAAAGTAAAGTCTTACTGCGAGTTGCATAGGCAGCGTCACTCTGGGTTGTAGGACCATGTACGGTACTGAGTACTCAAACTAGACTCGATCAATTGTTGATGCAGCAAACCGCGAGGCGCTTCCATTGATAATCACGACATGGAACATGATCGTAGCCAACTGAGAAATTCCACACAAGCTAGCAAGTAAACATTACAAAGCCCAAATCTAACCACAACCGAAAAATTTCCAATATTGCACATTTGAGTCACAAACTCGCGACTCGGAAGATTTGAGATTTCAGTGTGACGAAGAAATAAAATTTTTCACGAAATACAAAGGCAATATTAGTACAAGCCAAGTTAAAAAGCAATTACGTAAACATCTTAAGTGGAAGCGAAAGCCTTCATTCTCATACCCAGCTGACAGTTTTGTGATCTGAGATGTGAACGGTCGGTCTTAACTAAGTCTGAGAATCTGGTATGAGAAAAAATAAAGCTACATTAAATGCATATACACAACCAAATGCAGGCACAACGACTGGTTCAACAAACTGACACGGCTGCGTGCGGCTTTGTACCTCTCCATTAACATTACAGCAATAGTTGACGTGCAACGCTCCTCACTGGGAAATTCAGCCCAGTATTAAAGCTTTTGCAAGAATTTATAGCAAAAAAAAATGAATTGAAACATTCTCTTTGCACATTTTTGATCTCGCAAGACGAGACTTGTTACTGTTTTGGGAAGTTATTTTTCCAGGATACAACAAACCCTCGGAAATCGCAGTCATACAACAAATATGGCAAGAGAGCGATCCCGCCATTTCACTCACGCCAAGACTGGATTTCTCCGGAGTACCTCCTGTGTTGAAGTAATAAGTTCGGCGATCAAACGACAGCAGCATTCACTGCACTGGCATAAACCTTAATTCAAATTACAAAAATGCAACCACGCAATGCCCACCTCGTCCAACATCCTCATAATACAGAGGAAAAATTCGCTCAATGATGTTGAAACTACTTTAGCACTGCGACGAATTAGAATTTAGTGCAGCTGTACTATTCATCGAGAACGAGGAATTTTTTAAAATATTTGCCAGTAAGTAAAAGTTTAACAAAGATGAAGAAAAAAAGGTTAAAAAACAGCAGTCAACAAATATACAAAAACTACGAATGCGACAAAATAATATTTTCCAGCGAAACAACATAAAAATTGAAGTCGTGAAAAAACACTCGGTGACAGTAACAAAAATGATAATTTCATTACCATTACTCGTGATTCAACAAGTAATTTGTGAGAATCAGAAGTCTCACTCCGTACAGAAAATAAAACTACGGACGCCGCCCGGCACATGCAATACTTAATATTGGACTTTTTTGGAAAAAATACAAGCTCATTTAATAAAAGCAAGTCACTAGCTAACTTAACAAAATATCTTAAAACAACATCTTAAGTACAATACAAAAATGAATTACTAAACGCGAAAGTAATGAACTAAAATGCCACATTGTACTACGGTACATAAATCGAGACTTTATGGTAAAAGCTGCCAAGATATTCAATGCCTCAATGATTCTATGAGCATTTCTGCACTCTACGGAAACGAGTCCAAACACATGTTCAACAAATGTAAACCTTAACGAAGTTGAAGCCCATAAATTTCGCAATCGTAAACATTGCCGCTAATCACGCAAGTTTTAAGAACAATTCAGGGATGAAACAGTCAACAATGAGATAACAGAAGGCGATAATGAGAGCAGCAAGAAGTTGTGCCAAGACCACCAAGTTTGTTGCTCACAAAGCGCGCTCTCAGTGACACAAGTTTAGGTCAGGCACACACGCGAAGCAACGGTGATAATTGTTATATAATCAAGATACTTTGAATTTATTATTATAAATTTACTTTTTCAGTAAGATTGAGCTCATTTAGTAACATTGTGGAAATAACATTGGTTAAAATCATTATCACTATAAAACACGACGAAATTTCTCGGTCCAACTATTTGCTACACTGGTATAATTTGCTCTGATAATTGTGTTCTGAAGTACCGAGCACTGGTTCTTTGAAAGATGAACAACTTCTAAGATGGTGAAGCGCACGACCAGCAACATGTTTAGTTGAGGACACTTGCAAAATTATTTTCAGTACGTATGCGATGATCATTACGGCACCAAGGAACCTGGCTGAACATTTTTCCATGGCCAATGAGAATAATCTACCCCAGCATAATGAAATGGGGACAAACACAAGCAACTGCGCGCAAACACTTGCCGAAATGACATGACATCTGTTGAGAACAAAAGTTTACTGTGTAATAAGGCTTCTCTCACCCAAAATGAAAGCAGCAATAGAACCTCACACTCGAGCTGCTTCATGTGCTATAAGCAGCAACTCGTGTCTAAAAAATGCCACGTGTCCCAAGCATCGAACAACAGATCCTCATTTAGAAGAGCATATTGATTCAACCCATCCACCATGAGATCATGCTTTAGATAATCGAAAATGAGATGACACGACACCGCACAAAAATAACTAGAGGACTAAAGAGAAGTAAATGCATCAAGCATCCGAGTTATTCATGTAGGTAGGATACAGAATTAAATATTCGTCTCCCGACGAGGAAAAGGAGAACCAGAAGAAAAAAGGAGGTATAGGTATCAGTAACGGTAAACTAGCCCACGTAAGATGCCTTATCAAGTGTTGCTTGTTCTGTTGCGACTAGCCTTAGGTTCATTACGAGAACATTCACAATGAGCGCTTCTCCCGAGGTGAAGCAAAAGAATTTTACACAGCACTTGGTACTACACAGAACACTCTACCCTCCTCATTTAAAAATAAAAACATTTTAACTTCCGCGTATCTTTTCGAAAGCTGCTATACCTAATCAATCTCAACACAAAAATTCAAGAAAGTAAAACCTCGAAAATTATTCACATTGCACATTATTTCATCAAACTACGAGGTAAGTCCGCCTATCAGTTCCATTCCCGTAACTCAGGGCAATACGAGCAGAATGTCACTTTCAGAATGAGACAGTTCACTTTCATTATGCTGGCTGATGCTGCTACAGATCTTATACCCACTCGTAATGACTGATAATGATATCTACTCTTAGTAATTATTACGTTACTCTAACTGAACAGAATTGCATTATGAGAAATTACTTTCGCTACCAACAATACCCTGATCGCCTACAGAAAATTATAAAAAAATTCAATTACATTTGATAGATAGTTTGCTTTTACCCGTTCGTAATTTGATGTGGTTATACGATTCCGCATATTAATTAAAGCTGCAAGAACTTCAAACTTTTAAATTCCCATACACTAGTCAATAGTAACTTCTGACAGTGTCAACACACCTCGAGACTATTTGACATGAGTATTCCCAATAACATTGTTGAACATATGGACCTGTTTATTTTATGTTCGCGAGTCAAGCAAGACGGAGCACAAAGTGGGTCCATTTTTAAGTATGTATGACGGTTTCAAAATTTTAAGATCTAAGACTTGTTGGCTGAATCCATGGTTGAGAAACAATGCCTTTCAAAAGGATGGCTAAATCATCAGTGCTTTCTAAGATTTGAATGAGGCTTTTGAACGGTTCTTTGGTGCAAATAGCGAATACAAAAATGTTCAGAAAAGCAGACCTAAGCTTGTCTGGAGGTCTGAAAATGAATGAGCTATTCCAGACTTCACAAGTAAATTTGTATTTAATGTTGGAGCGTCCCATCGGAAGGTTAGGAAACCTCGCTCTCAAATAAATCTAATTTCAAGAGAGTTGTCAGACTACCGTATGAATTTGAAAACGGCCTGCACAAATTCACTTTAGGAATACTACAAGCAATTTATCAAATAAGTGTAAAAACATTAAGCCAACTTGCAAAAACGGCATCTAGATGACACTTTTATAATTCTTAGGGTGAAACAGCATGCTAGTGAGACTTTCTCAACACAGCTCACATCAATAAAAATTTCCCAATAAAAACATGGATACACCGTCTCAAAAACCCTATTTACATCCTTGGCACATAGTGAAAAATTAGATGATCCATCCATCGCTTCGATCGCGACGTGAGCCGCCGGTGTAAACAGCGGGAATTTTCATTATGCTGCTCACCGACCAGTGTGCAGTCACCAACTCAATTTTCATAAATATTTTATCAAAGCTAAATAAAAGCACGATCCAGTAAATGTTTACTGTTGTTAAAATTGCTCACTACAATTGATTTTAAATTACAGTTGAATATTGGACTTGAGTTTACCCCATCGCGATCAACGTGTTAAATCCTCAATCATAAATTCGGCCAACATCTCTGTAGATTTCAGGAATAAGGGATCGCCATTCCCATAACACTTCAACTTTGCGTAACGTTTCTTGGGAAGTTTCCAAGTTATTCTAACACGAAATATGATTTACAGTTGTGGTTCCTGTGGAAAACTATTATTCACTTTTTCAACAGAAATAAAATCGTTTTTCAACTTCCAATAAAAGCAACCAGCCATCTTGCAAGTTGAGCGTAAAAGCATTAATTTGAGCATATCAGCACTATAACATCATATTCATGAGCAAGGCAGTGATACCCGCGCATGGTCTCTTTCCAGTGTGCATAAAGGTAGAATTGTAGCATTCCAAATTTAGCTTTTATAAAAGTAACGATTTGAACACCAAGCTGTCATGATAAACATCATTAAAAAAGGCGCAGAAATCACTACACACCCGACATCTAGCGCGCAACCGTCAACGAGCGCACATCAGCTAACCGAGCATGAAGATCCCTACACCCTAACAAGGTCGGCTGCGAGCTGAACAACCGTTTCTGAGTAACAACAAAATTCTCCGTAGAACTTAAAGTGTCCTTGGAGAGTAAAAACTTATACTACGAGCGAGTATTGAGTAGTTCCATAGCATCGGAAATATTCCTACGCTAACATGGCAAGTCATGGGTGAGGAAAATTAGGCACATTTAAAACTAGTCTCCATAAAAACTGGCAACACCTAATCTTGTCTTTTATCCATTAAATGCTTCTAAATACTTCGATTAACACAAAATTTGAACTAATCACCAACCTACATAATTAAAAGCCTAAAATACATTGCACAAATCCTTTTTCAGCCAATTATTTTTGTCTAAATTCGTACTCGAGATTACAATTCCGAGAAGCATTTGCCCATTCAAAAAAATAATAATGCGCACAGCTATAGTATAGTATGAAAATAAAATTATCGCCATAACTTTAAAGCGAAGTGATGCTCACTTAACTAAGGTTGGAGTGCGACATCACTGAGATGGTCTGATTGTGGTTTGGTTGGCTTGTGACGTGAGCTGGTGGTATTGTCTCGGGTCAGATGAGGGCGTCATCATGTATGAAGCGCCCGGGAAAATGGAGTGAGGGTAGGGGATGAGGTTTGCCATGGCCATGTGAGAAGAAGTTGCCATCATGCCACCAGCTGTCATGGCAACGCTGCTCTGAACCTCGGATGTCAGTCCATGACTAGCAGATTCCACATTGTTAGCGGGAGACTGCCCATTATTCGTTGTATTATTAGCAGAGCTGCTGGAATTGGTGGTAGTCTGGTTACTGGTTGGACTCAGACCTTGTAACGAATGAGGCGACTTTTGAGAATTATTTGAGCCAGGAGAAGAATAAGGTCTGATATCAAGCGATGAAGGACTCTCTGCAACTGAATTACCATACCGTGGATTCGAATCAAGGCTGTGACTCCGAGTCTGGTTGTTGGTCGGTGTTCCGTTTGAGGCAGCGTCGTGAGGCCCAGATACATTATTTAACCCCTGATTGTGGCCTAAGGCTAGAAGGCTGTGAGGAGAAGAGGTGGCTTGCCCCTGCTGCACGCTCGCCAACCCATGAGGCGAGTGGTTGTGGTTCACCAGGCCTTGTAATCCCGTCATGTGAGCAGGCCTTGATAAGCTCTCCAAACTTAATCCATTACCTTCTGATGGACTATATTCATCATGCTCTTCCTTTATGAGTTTTTTAGCTTGTTGCAACACAATCTTGGGATCAGGCACGTCTTTGTGGCACTTCATGTGCGAAATGAGTGTCGCCATCTCGCGGAAGTGCTTCCGGCAAGCAGGGTGTGGACAAGCGAAAGGTTTGTCTCCTAAATGAGTTCTGTAGTGCTGATCAAGGATAGCCTTCTGGCGAAACTGCTTGCCACACTCCATGCAAACGTAAGGCTTTTCACCAGTATGTATTCTTAAATGCTGATTCAAGATAGTTCTTTGACGGAAAGATTTATCGCAGAATGTGCAATCGTAAGGCTTCTCGCCTGTGTGTATCCTCATGTGCTGCTGCAAATGAGTGGGTTGTCTGAAGAGCTTGCCACAGTCGGGGCACACGTAAGGCCTGTCACTGCTGTGGGTGCGCTCGTGCTGCTGCAAGCCACTCCGCAACTTGAAGCCTTTGCCGCACACCCCGCACTTGAAGGGCTTGTTCTCCTCGTCATCGTCGTTGTGGTTTGTAGACGGGTGCGTTATGGGGAGCATTGTAGGCAAGCCCTGGGAGCAGAACAAAACAGAGAAATCAATACCATGTCAAAATCAAACTCTTGCTGGCAAGAAAAAGCATTAAAGAACGAGAGGACAAGATTGGTTATTTTCTAGAAAAGACTTAAGCTTTGATTGCACAAGAAGGGAACAACACGTTCCATCTACGTCCTTCAAATGATTGGACATGCGCGAAGTAAACTTGACAGTGCTTCTCCTGATGGTGGCTGGCAAAGATGTACATTATAGAATCCCCTGGTCTGACAAGTATCGTTTTGAATTCTATTAACTGATGCAGAAACTCTTAGTAGATTGCACTGTTGGTACAATTCGAGTGTCACGAACAATCTTTACGTAAACAGCATTTGCTATCTGTCATGTTGTCATGTTATCATACACGTGAACATGTGTGGATGATCAGTCACAAAATTTATTGATAAAATAGGAGGTGCAACAATAAATTTGAAATTCCGTCCAAGTCCTTCTCATTGACGATTTAAGCACATAAGAAAACAAACTCACATTTCAGTCCTGAAACAGTTACTAAATAATGGCGTGACAAAGCACACTGCTACTACACCCACCCCGTCATTAGCAAGCCCAGTAACATCTGTGCTTGAAGGTAGATGTTTTTCCCCAAAGACATGCATTAAACAAGCTATTCAAGTTTGCAAAGAACGAGTTAACTGTCAAAACGAAGGAAGTGAATAAAATATATACGATTACTTTTATAGGGTTTACTACGGATATTTATTATCGCGGGCTTAAAAATTTTCAAAATATATCAAACAAAAGATTGATTTATCACTTGTTCAATGGCTTTGACAAAAGAACAATGCATCAAAATACCAATCAAAATTGAAGCAGGGTTTCCCGTTGTTGACCATCACAATTAAAAGGGGGAAAAGTTACTAACTAGTCGCCTCTGTAGACAATCTTGAGCCCTGATACACTCAAACTGTTCTTTATGGTCATTGTTTACAACTTTCTCCCATTATTCACTACGATTTCGATTTCTCGGGAAATATATACCTCCCACTTTTATTTTGACCAAAAAATCCTTTAACTAAACCTATATTCTATCTCACTATTAGTGATGTACCGCTACCATTTTTTTGGCCGATACCCATTCTTTGGCCGATACCGATACTTGGAAATACCGATACCTTGACTGATACTACTACCGTTACCAATACTTTTACAATAATGTTAAAATAAAACCATTATAAGCCCTATCTGGGTGTCATAAAATTATTTACTAATATATCTAATAATATAACAATATTGACAAAGTTTTTAATTAAGAACAACAAAATTGCTCCTGCTCTGTTCGTATTGCAACATAATGTAGACTAGCTATAACAGCAACTGGTTCCAAAAGTGGACCAAAACAATTTCTCAAATTAATTCAAAACAAAAATAGTTCGAAAATTATCTCTCGAAACAAATTCGTGAATTTTTCAAACATCTTAAAAATAGAAGAAAAATGCAAGATTCGTAATTGACGGCAATTTATTAAATTAAAATAAAATTATTAGCTTCGTAATATTTGATGATTTATTTATAAGCTAAATTAAACTAGAATTTTCAGCTATTTCTACATTGAATTTACAAAAACTTTAAAATGCACCTTCAACTTTATTTAATTGGTTTGATTTTTGTTAGCTTGTCACATACTTTAAGAAATGGAAATTGGGTCAAATTATATAGGTTTTAGTTGTAAAAGTATAATAATTTTATGTTGCTACTGTGTTTAACTATTCATGCTACATAGCTTTCACTTACTGACCGTACGTGACTCATCGGGAATTAAAATTAGTGAATTCCGTTAGCGGGTCTGATTAAATGCTGTAATTCAACTGAACAGTTAGCTAACTAATTTTATAGGTATGAATAGGCTCTTTATTTGATTATACTTTTACTTTCGTGATTTATGACCTTCATTTTTATTATAAAATACGTATTATTGGGACGTATCGGTAAAGTATCGGCCGAATTTTGCCAATGTCGATACATCACAGCTCATTATAAAACGAAACAATTTGTAAATCATTTAGATGTCGATCTAAAGGAAAGCAATTCTAAAAGTTCAAGGTTTAGGGACTAAGGAGTATGAGGCAGCATTTAAAAATTGAGTTTTCAAATGGCAGCTTCAGTCAAACCATGAACGTGAGAAAATTTCTAAGCTGCAGAAAAATCTCACTTCGCAAATTCACTTTTTGTTAAATTCATTCACTGCGTCGGTGGAGCTGTTGAACCTGAGTGTCCGAGTCGAGCGTTTGGTTGTTCTCAAACGGTTCACAATGAACAATACATTCATTTAAGTCCTACTAATACAAGAGGGTCTTCAACAATGAAAGTTTTTGTCGTTTTTCTATAAGTATTTCATTCGTCTAAGCTTGGACATTTTTTCCAATTTCCCGTAGACCTACACCAATTTTACCGCAGTGGGAAAGCAGACCACAAAACGTTATTACTAATTGAGACTGAGGGTTGGGCAACAGCAAAAGTACGAACTGGTGATAATTATGGGACACGATTTACGTTAAATTGTCTCTCAGAAAGCGGACACCCAAGCATCTGGTTTGAGAACGTTCACCATTGAATGTAGAATGGCCACAATTTTAGTCATAATCCATTTATTCTGAAAATTTTCTGGAAGCTTCAGATGGATTTTTGTGGAGTCGACTCGATCGCTCTTCATTAGGCTCAGTTGGTCAATTGAGGTGTGGTCTATATTCGAAGACAAAATTCTCATTCTCAAATGTAAAAATCAATGACAAATAAAATATTGGCGCATTGCACGTGTTCTATGTCCCGGCTTTATTCTCAGCTTCCAAGATGATGGCTACAGTTCAGGATCAAAACGTCTATTTCATATGCTTCGTTTTTTTGACAGAGAGTAGTGCTTTTTAACTCAGAAAATATTTTTAATGATTATCAAGTTAAAGAAAATTTGTTTATAGCACACTTGAAAGGCTTTGTAAACTATATACAAAACCAAATTTCAATTCATCATCAATTACATAACGATGAAACAAGAAATGCAACATATTATGTGTTTAGCTCATCGTGATATTAAAATAACATTTCTAAATTCGAGTTTTTTAACTTGATGAGTGATGCCCTATAGATTCGAATGAATTAAAATATTCCCAAATTTTCGTAGGTTGAGCTGCTGGTACGTAGTACTGCCTGTACAGTGTATATTCAGTACTGCTTTCATACTAATCCTTCTCAATGAATAATTTTAAAAAAGAGAGTGTCGTTCGTTGGTACCAGAACTCCAACAACTGAACTAATACTGCAGATAATAATGCTCTCAAGGATAAAGAGGTGATGAGCCATTCCCGAGTTCAAAGACACTACTCTTCGAAAAGGACGAGTCATTTAAAATCGGCGTTTTGGCCATAAACTGCGGCCATCGCCTGGAAAGTTAAGAATAAACGATGAGAAATGCATCCGTGCACAGCAAAACCTACAAGCAGCTTGGTAGCCTTAACAGCTCCATCAAATAACGAAGCAATTACCATCAAAATTACTCAACTTTGCCCACTTGAAATAAATTTCAGTTTTCATAAAACTCTAAAATTATAATGAAATGAGAGTATGAAAACAAGCAGCCTTGTAGAGAAACAAAAATTCTCAACGCCATGAAACGTAACATTTTCATGCCACGTTGATCATTACATTTGATCAGTGCCTATTCATTATCATTTTTGAACACTAAGGAAGAAGATAATACTACTGATAATAATGCGTTCATGAATTGAGTGGTGATAAGGCGTTGAATTGTACTTCAATGATGCTGCTGAATGGCTGAGATAAAAACCAACATCTATCACACCGCTTATCTACTCCTAAGTCAGTTGAATCAATTTTCTGCACAGGAGTACAAAGAACGTAGAGATATATAAGGCTTTAGAGCTTGACTTTCGAAGTTAAAACTATCAAATAAGTTCAGCTGCTTAAAGAAAGAAAGAAAAACAGTTTACTTCCAATAAAGATGATACAAAACGTACATTGGTTTTTATATATCTTACAGGATCCTTAGTTGATATACACACATGAGTATCGTAATACCCGTCACTCTAGTCGAACCAAATGATTGAGGGCAATGTATTCCTATTTTTGCTTAATCTAGGTTTGATAATGTGTGTAACTACTATTAGATAAGAAGACTAAATTTCAGTGACAATGCATTGTTGGAAACATCACATTGAAACACTGCGTACAAAATGCTCCTCAGCACTGGAAGGAATTAAAGCAGTTGCAAGTAAGAACTCGATGCGTTGTTTAAAACACACATTGAAACACTGTGTGAACACTTAAACACTGTGTACAGGAGGCTTCTGAGCGCTAGAAGAAATGGAAAAACTCACAGTGCCATGCGTCCAGTGCTTGCGAGGCCTGCCCCGGCCCTGGTAGGAGTACATGACGGGCATGGCGAGCTGCTCAGGCGGCGGATGCTTGCCAGGAGACCGCGAGCCCACCAGGCTGCTCAGTAAGCCATCACTTGACACGCGGTACAACGCACAAATGCCTCAACACGCAAACATCCACCAATATTCTAGTGCACACACCGATCTCTTCCGCATCAATCACATGGTACACAAAAAACTAGAATTGACAGATGATACATAACAACAAGAAGAGCTAAATAATATTGAACTGATGTCTTACCTATTTAATAAAAACATTCATATTCAGCGGATAAATTGCAGGAAACAGCAGAGATTACAGGAAGTTCATCAAAGGGATTTTAAATGTCGATCCTGGTTTTCTTACGTCAGTCATTTGCCCCACGCACACGCACGTACTTCCATCTCTCAGTATTCATTTTTGAACATATTCGTTTATTTTTGAAACGCAAATAAAAACATCAGGGACAATAAATATAGTTGAATGAAACAAATAATTAGAAATTTTTTTACAAATTTTTCAGTTTTTTAACACAACTGCAACATCTTGTAACCTTACCAAATTTTGAAAATTGTTCGGTTATTTATTTTCCTAGAGAAAAAAAGGGTATATCTAAACTTTTCGTAAATCAAAACATCAAGTAAGAGAAACAAATCAAATTTGAAGCCCTCTGTTTCTGTGAAGTGAAATCAGGAGTGTTTTCTCTTCGTTTGCCATTATTATCAAGTGATTATTTTGTCTAGCAGTACATTCAACCCAAAACTGATGAGCGACTAAGAGTGAGATGCATCAAGGTAAAGTTTAAAGGTTGTAAGCGTGACGAGAAACGCGCTCATCAACTGGTCATTGTCGCATCAGTTGACGCGGGAGACCGTCTGTGATGAGGCGCCCGAACAACTTCTTCAGCCCCATGCAGCTCTATATTAAAACTTGCCACTATTCAGCAGTCGAATTTTAAACGAAATAGTTTATCCTTTGATATGACTAAAATGTCAAAACTATGGTAAACAATTGGAGACCCAACCAAAGGAGAAACCTAGAAACTCTGAATCTTTTTCATGTGAAACATAAGAGAACACCAATCATTGCAAGAGATTGATCGTCTGCACCAATAAACGTGTCACACTGTTACATATGAACAAAGGATTGCATGTCAAATACAGTCGTTCCTCGACTTTATTTAGAATGAAATTGAGGGAACAGGAAATTTAATCACAAGGTGTGTCCCCACATCCTGTTCATAGAAACGGTAAAATTGAAAGAAGCCTATGAAACACAACAGATATTGAAGACAGTTATAAGTACTGAAAGAAGAAGAAAGCAGTAAATAAGAATATGTAGCTCATAACATAGCAAAAAAGCTTCCTTATTTAAACAAACCAGCAGCATGAGTAACCACCTGCTCGAGACGTCACATTTTCCCATTGATAAGATCTTTCACAATAAGTACATTAATAAATTTCATGCAATGCATTTTAGGTTTTTACTCAAATTTTGAACTACGGTATCTGATTTGATCATTGAAATAATGGGAATATAAATGAAGAAGCCTCTAAAAAGGAGAGGCACGATATAGTATGAGACGACACGACTATTAGCTCAAATTCCCTGAATGAAGTTTTCTCTGTTGTTAAAAAAGTCCCTCGATTTATATGACACGTTGTGGCGTCGAGCGCTATGGTGAGAAAATTTCTTCTCTGTAAAAGAAATATACTCAAACATGCCCGAAGGTGTAATGTAAGCAAGAGCTCGCAAGCAGCACAACAATGTAGGTTTTCTGAACACCAGGACAGTTATCGTAGAACCCACTCGTCAATTTTGTCTGTTAAACTTCATATTTTTGACATAAAATAGTCATATGAATTAAGTTGTCTGCAAGAACCTGTGAGATTTGCTCTGGTAACAGTTGTCCACTTTGCGGTATCAAGATTCCTGAATGACCACAGGGCTGGTTTCTATGGCAAAATCGCCATAAACGAGGGGAACGACCTCCTGCAATTTCCTCCACTTACTGCATCATTCACATAAACTTTTACAGATTCCACAGCTGTATTCACTTTGACATCTGAATGAAGCTCATAAAGTGGAACATGTTTGATGTAAGACTTGGGTAAGATGAACTATATGGTTGATGTAACAAAAAATATATATTAAAAAAAGGTTATCCCTCATTCTAGCACTCTTCCGGTCTAGAACAAAACCGTTATTGAGAATAATAATACTTGACATTGGAAGTTACTTTCATCACAATCTGTTCTTTTAATTGATAGTTCACAATTGGGTATCGCCAGCTTTTGATGTGAAGGTGTCATGGGCACCGTAACACGTTTCACTAAAGGTAAAAGTGGCATTTAAAAAAACTTCTGTTGCAAGCACTACGAGTGTGAGATACTCAAAATGAATATAGTACATAATTTGAGAATATCCAAACAAATACTGAACATCAACTATTGATGTACTCTCAACTCTGCTTACCCAAATCAGCATAAAATGTTCTTATTCTATACAAAACTGATTCTACTAGCAGTAATTATTCAGTTTTATTTAGTCACGAATTAAATTGAGTAACAAAAATTAATTTTCCAAACATATTTGGTGCATCTTTAGCAAATCAAGAAATTGAAGCAAGACAGATGAACTGTACCTTCTAACATATTTCCTGTGGGCCTTCATGTCAGAAGAACTTGTGCCAGGGATACCAAGAGCAAGCTCAGGAAGACTGTGCAGTTGAGAGGCGAGGTCATGGCGCAGGTCTGGTGTGTGGAGCTTGGGTGGGGGAGAAATATCATTCCTATGAAAACCTTGAGGTTCATAAGGACTTTCCAGAGGATTGCTTTGATGGGGGGTGTTGGCAGGAGGTGGGTGGTTGGGAGTGCTGGAGGGGGGCGGCTGAGACTGCAGGGACTGGTGGTTGCTGAGGCTGTTGGAGGACGCGGCAGCCGCTGCTGACACCACTAGAGTGGGGGAGGGCGATTGAATGGAAGAGGGAGAGGGTAGGGACTGACTCAAATGGTGGTGGTTATGATCTAAAGGAGCTGATATTTTAGAACTATTGATTGACTGTGCAGCTAAAGATTGTGACACAATCAAAGACTTAGAAGACAAGGCCTGGTACACTTGTGACACATGGGACTCAACAGAAGGAGGATGAGGCGAGTGGGACGATGAGGATGTGTGTGGGGACTGAGAGTGGCCTGAGGAAGACACAGGAGGGTGCACTTGGTGTGATGAAGAAGTGGGGGGTGGATGCTGGTGGACTGAAAGGCTGTGTTGGGGAGGCAGCATGTGAGCAGGGTAGTGCCCTCCACTGGCACCCGCCACCCACGGGGGGATGTAGCTCATCTTGTTCTCACTCACTTCTGGAAAGGTGAAGTAATTATCAACATGAATTAACTAGAAAATAAGTCTGCACAAAATATGCAAGCTTTAACTTCAGAATATTTTACAACTTTCTTTTGAGCACCTTGCTTGGATGAAGAAATTTTCAATACCACATACGTCCTGTCAACTCAAATTGGTATAGTATATACCGAGCCTTTTCCTCTTTTTAGTAGAGGGTGGCTGAGCATCATTGACATGATACTTTACAGGGAAAGTACATGATAGGGGTTCCCCAGACCCCTAGTCACACCCGAGCTTTAAGGCCTTATTTGGCTCTCATTTAGTGCTCAGGTAACAATCCTTGAAGACAGTGACCACACTGCAGGCAACGTCCCTGATTTGCCGCATCAGCGTTTTTCTCGCCAACTGCCGCGTACAGGACTCCAACCCGTGCAGGAAGCACAGAACACAAGTGCTCTGTACACTCGGCCACTGCAAGGCCAAAGCAATCCTACCTAACTGAAACCCAAATAAGTGATCATAAAGAGAAAATTATGAAAACCCTAACATATCCAATCATATATGTACTTCAGTACATGAATTAATACTACTTTTCTACCTGAATTGAATGTCCAATGATGAAAACAAGGTAAATTTTTTACATAAAAAGAATTCCTAATAATTATAATTCACAACAAAAGAAATGTTGAATAAAAAAATTCAATATGCACTTTGAAACTAAATCTTTCCCTACATCAGAACTAGTTTGATTTATGAACAACTTGCTTTAACATTTAAGTCACAGGATAACAAACACAGTACTCATAGATATAAATGATATGTAGACAGCATTAGTGCATATCTAGTCTTTATACATGTGGCCATTAATAATTAATTCTACTGCACGAGTCCTTGCTGGTTCCTCTGCAGATCCAGCTACTGTATGTGTTTGAACAAAGTTACTTCACACTTTTAAAATCAACTGCACTGAAATTACTTTAATAATGATGCTTCCTGTCTAAGTGGCGTGCAAATACAAATATTACTGATTTCCAAGAAAAATTTTGTCCGAAGTGACAAATGCAATCCACCCAAAATGTAAAAATAGCAGCAATTTGATCATGTGAGACTATGTAGTATAGCTAGAACTGCTTACTTGTATGCATGCAGTGCAAGTGATAAGTTACAAATGCTTTGTCAAATTTTTGGACAGTGGCTAAAATAAACACAAACTTGCATCTCTTTTGAAAAAGCTCAGATGTTTTTGCATTTCAAGGACAGCATCCCCCTTTCCAAACTATTTTTGTTATTGGACCTAGAGCAATGAAATTTGATATACTGATAGGAAATGCAATTTGGAATCATTTACGTTCTATGAAAAAATACGATTTTCTTCAAAGAAAACAAGATATTCATAGAAAATGAAATTTTTGGGGGGGGGTAGTTCAAAATTCTTCTTGTCCGACGATTTTTGAGCTACAGTGATGATTTTGGCATCATTGGATGCAGAAAGACAAACATTCCAAAAATTTTAAATCCAATCCCCAAATTTCCAGTTTTAAACAAAAAAAAAAAAAATTTCAGAGCAAATCTGTTTTGAAAAAATTCGCATTTCTGATGTCATAAATTTTGAACAAAAATTAATTCCAAAAAACCTTTTATTTTTTGGAAAGACCTTGTTTTTCTGCATTCAATGATACCAAAACCATCACAGAAGCTCAAAAACTGTCAGAGAAGAAGCATTTTGAAACCCGAAAGTCCATTGTTTACGTTATAAGCAAACCAAAGAAACAAACAATTTTAAATAAATTTTTTTTTAATTTTTGGTTTAGGTTAGACCCCTGAAATCATTATAGAGTAATCCAGAACCTCACGCAACCTCACCCCGCCGTGAAGAAACTACTATGGGGGAGGTGTCACATAATAAAATACCACTTCCTGCTCCCCTCCCCCCATTTTTCAAACCCACATAGCGGGCTAACGAGAAAATGTACGAGTCTCATTTGTTCACAGGATGTGCTTGACCTCCTACACTTCCTATTGCAGCAATAATCTCCATTTGTCCAGTGGTCTCACAATCCTGTAATCCTATGGGGGACGCTGTCCTTAAATAGTTCCAGGGTGCGTACAGGCTCTGAGGTTCAAAATTCCACTACTTTTTCATGACTTTTTATGCCAACCAAATCACATTTTCACTACCTCTCTCTGCCCAAAATAATGTCACACAAAGTTAAATTGCAGCACAATAAATGTATTTCAGTCATAAACTTCACAGAACATTCATCATTACTTGCAGGTCTTGTTTTCATAAATGTGTAAATGATCATCACAACACCAAACAGTCATGCTGGACAGTTCAATAGCATCTGCTATGCATTTGCCAGTGCATTAAGTTTGTCATTAATTTCCGCATTCAGCCCCTTGAGTTGTTCTTGCTTGTCTTTGGCTGATTTCCTCAATGCATTTGACTTTGCCAGTAGGCGCAAATCATTCTTGTCCTCTGCCTTCCGTGCAAAGCTGTCAGCATCCTCCACCAGCGCTTGCAGACTCTCCTCCATCCTCTTCCGTTTTGTCTTCAGGTTCTCCACTTCATCCAGTTCTCTCTTCCTCTTCTCTCCCTTCTTCTGCTTCTCTGCCTCTTCCTTCTTTTGATCCAGGTAGTGTTGATAGCGCTGTCTGCCCTGTGAAGCTGAAAAGAGGAGTTTCTTGGAAATGTCAACCTTGGAGATACCTCCTACATGTTTGATGTGGTCCATGACCACTCTCTGCGCCACGATGGTGTTCTCACCCATGTTGACTTCCATGAGCTGCTTGCTCACAGAAAAGCCCCTTTCCACTGAAGCCTGGCCATGTGACAGGACCAGTAGCATCTTCACAACCAGCCACAGTTTCTTGAGGGAGGATGTGGCCAGCTGGCTGCTCCAGAAGACATCTAGCCAATCAGTGTCTTGCTGAAAACTGTTGAAAGTGCTGATCTTCCTCTGTGCCTCATCAAAGAACTCTGAAAACTGGCTCATCACCTCATCGATGTCACCCTGTGGTAGCCTCTTAGCATCGCTGAGCAGCTGCAGACAGTTTTTCAGCATGGACTTGGTCTTCTCTCTCTTTGTGCGATCCACAAAGACACTTGGCACCAGCCAGCCCATGTTTCGGGCCAACCCGAACTTCAAAAGTGACTTCTCAACAATCTTCTTGATGACAGCAACAAGGAAATTCTTCACATCATCCCTGAAGGAGAAAGCAAGCCTCTCATTCACTTTCTTTGCAGCCATCTGATCTTTCAAAATACTTGCAGCAACAAAGCCAGGGTCAATCTTGCTATTTTGCAGGTAGATGGTCTTGTCATTGAAGTCAAGGGCAGCATACTTAGCTGGTGTGGTCAGTTTTTCCAGCACCTCTGCTTTCACACACCTCTCCAACAGAACCTTCAAAATCTTGATGATGTCATTGCACATGAAAGGCAAGAGTGGCGCGTCTCCTTGAAACTTTTTGAGAAAGGGGTTCAAGATCTTCGCAACTGACAGGAACGCTTGCACCTTGGCCTCGAAGAGGGGGTCCAGTGAGAGTCCTTCAATTGTCTTGTACGACTTCCCTTTCGGCTGTGGAATGTTACCAGACTTGACAGCCTGGACAAACTCCTTCAGATGTGGCCACAGTTCCAAACCCCTCTCAGCAACACAAACATTCTCCAGCCATCTGCAAAAAAACAAAAACAAAGTGTGCATGTGTGTGAGTGAGTGTCAGAGGTACTAGCAGACTCTGGTACTGCTGGCACGGTCTCACTGCTCTCAGTCTGAGCCTCCGAACTGCCCTCAGCAGGCGTCGGAGGATCGGTCGATGGTTGGGAAGTCACGAAAAAATCCCCGATCTTCGGGTTGGCAAGTCTCGTCGTCTGAGCTTTCACGTTCTTGGCATGCTTTGTTCCTTTTGCATGACTCCTCACCGCCGCTATTCCATTGTTGGCGATGTCAAACTCCGACTCGCACGCGGTGCAAACCGCCATTGTTTTCAGTTTGGGATGCGGTGCTATCCATTGTTGAAAGTCTTTGTCTCGCAACCACAAGTTGTTGAAAGAACAACTGCCTGGCATGACGATAATTCCTCAGCTCAGTCTCGGCACCGTAACTCTAGTCACACACACACGGGATGGTCAAGACCGATGATAAAAACTCAGCTCGAAAATGTTCAACAGTGGCGACAGGTCAACAATGGTCCAGCGAGCGCGTGTCTTCAGTCACACTGAGCGCGTTTGGTTTCACGTGACGCCTGAGAACCAATCAAAATCGCGGACACTAAAAACGTAGCTGTATCAACCAATCAGAGCCCAAATAACACTCGAAGGTTACTGACAACGCCTCGCTCAACGCGGACCAAACGGAACGAAAATTTTCAACAGTAAAATTTTCTTTTCACGAAAATCCTAAAATTTCATGACTTTCAATGACCATTTTTAAAATTCCACTACTTTCGAGGCCTTGAATTTTATTTTCAAAATTCAACTACTTTCCATGCTTCTCCATGCCTGTACGCACCCTGTAGTTCAGATGCTATACATTTACACCAGTACGTAAATGAAAAATTTAACTAATGGTGCACATAGGAACCAATATGCAGGGAATATGATAATACTTCTAATAAGCTATAAAAATTATGGAATACTCAGTAGCATTCATTTCTAAAAGCTTGAATAAAATAAATGTCTACATGCAAAGCCACAACACCTATAAGATTAGATTATGTGTCACATGCTTATTGAGTTGAACTATAAACTACTGTTGACATAAGAATACCCAGCTTTATGCCACATAAAAATAATAGCTAAAACAAAAACTTTTGGTAGATTTGAAGTCTTAGAAAAAAGCTAAACGTAAAAATAATGGAAACGTGCATGAATTCCAGTTTCAATTTTGATTCATATTTATAAAATTTCATTAAATCTAAAAGTTTACAAAGATTAAATTTAAATTGGCTTCAAATGTCTGAAACATTAAGCACACAACTTTATAATATTGATTTATATTCTCAAGACTTGTTGAAACAATATCAAATCTACACACCTGTCATGACTCAGAAGTAACATTTTTTGGTAGACTTTAACCATAAGTTACAAATTACTTGACATAAATTGATGCAAACTATCAATTTTGAAGAAATGGATCATTTAAACAAGTAACATGTGAAAAATTGTGTGGAGTGAACTGCTTCACAATAACTAAAGTGTTTTCATTAAGCATTTATGCCTGTTTTAATTATTATACATTAATTATACATACATTAAATTAATTATACATTTTTGCTTACTTGATATCAATTCAAGAAATATTTTGAATTGCATGTTGTCAATGACTTATAATTTCTTTAAATTTGATGTTGTGAATTACTTTTATAATTTCATTTCAAAATTTAGGTAATTGGAGACATTTGAAGACGGTTCACACAAATGACGTTGTGCTTGCAAATGCTTAGTTTTTGAGATATAGCTTAAAAAAAACGTTCAGGCAGGAATAGCATTAACGGCAGTTTTGTTACGGCTCTAGTGGTAAAAAGACAATATTGAATTGAATGTTGTCAGTGACTTTAATAATTTCACTGTAAAATTTAGGTAATTGGAGACATTTTAAGATGTTTTACATCAATGATATTGTGCTCGCAAATGCTTAGTTTCCAAGATATTTAACTTGAAGTTATAGGAACGTCGTACATAAAATTAAACAAACAGACACATAAATATGCCAAAATACGGTATTGACATAACAATAGCTGAGGTTAGATTAGGTAAAGTTAGATTAGTTGAATAAACTAACATAAGTAAACCTAAAATAATTCAACTTTGCCATACCGACATCGATGTTTTTTCCACCAAAGTGACTGCGCATGTTCCGTATCTGCCATACACTGGAAGAGCCATATCAAAACTGCTGTTAATGCTATTCTCACCAGAACGTTATTTATGCTAAGTCTCAAAAACTAAGAGCAATGCAAGCTAAGCCCATGAATGACATTTGCGAGCACAATGTCATTTTTGTAAAAAGTCTTCAATCTACCATATTACTTATTTGTGGAACAAAATTAGGTAAATCTGAAGAATATGTCAGTTATCGATTTTCCACTTTTTGGTGCCTGAACCTAATTAATTAAATCAAAATAAACAAGTTTTCTGCTATGCACGTTCCGTCTCAAATGAGTATTTTAAGATTTATAGTGGTAAGTTTAGTTTCGTCTTTGATGACGAATGCGCGCGAATAAACAGCTACTCATCGATTTTCGAATTTTTGTTGCTCGAATTATGGTAATAACATCGAAATAAACAACTTTTCTTTTATACAATTTTTTCATCAAATGAGTATTTAACGAGGTATAGCGGTGGTTTGGTTTCGTTTTTGATGACAATCGCGCTGGAAGCGAGTGCGCGTTGCAGTGTTGCTGTCCGACGTGCTCCTCGAATTACTTGCCGCTTCAAACACTGGAGTTGCAGTAAGTCATTTACCGCTATAACTAATAAAATACTCATTTGAGACGGAAAGTGCATAGAAGAAAACTTGTTTATTTTGATCTAATTAACTAGGCTTAGGCATCGAAATTTACAAAATCGGTAACTGACATATCCTTCAAATTTACCCAAAATTATTGAAATCGTTGACAACATTAACACATTCACTGCATTTCCGCAGCTGTTACGGTTGGTTTGGTTAGGTTGTAGGAAGCAGAATAGGGATATTGATGTTCCAGCTTGAATAAATTTTAATTCTTTCTAATGAAGTTGAAGAATACAATTGCACAATAACATTTCACCTCGTATGATAAAAATTATTAAAAAATGTTGGGAAACAGATTAAATGTCGTGCATTTATACCAGCACGTAAAAAGGCCATTGACCAGTTGGTACACATGTGGCCCAATACTCAGTGAATGTGTTAAATTCAATGTTCACCAAATTTGCATCCCATCTGCAATTAATCCCTTATAAATTTGCCGATAAACTGAAATGAGTACATCACTACTTCTGCCACCTGGTAATAGAAATAGGTTACATCACCTTAGATTAGGCTAGATTGGGTTAGGTAGAGTTTAGTTAGTTTACATTTTATTGATGCTCATTCATGTTCTTTTGCTTTCACAACATGTTATGCACTACAAAAAACAATTACATGCTAAATTATCTGAACTCCAATCATTGACATTGAGCTTATCAAAATGACCAGTCTCCACAACTAAGCCTTACAACAAAGTTTGGTAAATGAAGAAGAAAAGACCATAATCGTGCATCGGATGGCAACACTACAACAGACTCTCCCGACGTGCTCGATCATTCCCGCCATCTAAGAAAAAAATGAACATACCGCTTTAATTAGGTTTTTTTGGGTGATAATTTCTATTGTGTTATTAACTAAAAAATCCTAGAAGTAGGTTCAGACTCCGCAGGGCCGGCAAATAATAAATCACTAAGTACCCAAATGTACTCTAACCAAACTAAACCTACTGCTATAACTCGTTAAATATTCATTTCCAACTGAAAGTGCATATAAGAAAACTTCTTTATTTACATCTAATTAGCTATTTTAGGGCACCGCAAATTAAGAAACCGATTAGGATCCTCTCCTCCACAAATAGCCAAAGTTTTTTATTGTTTAATGGTTAATCTATTGAAATAATTAAATTTTCAATATCAATTGCATGTGCACCACTATTGTAAGTTTACTCAGCTATTATTGGAGTTAAATGCACAAATTTAGGAAACATCTCACAAATGTATTTTATATCTTCATGCAAAAATAACTCAAAAACTAGCTCTTCCAGCTAGCAAACAATAAAATAATAATCTATACTATGATAGGAGCCGCGTCCGTCTCTCAGTCTGTCCGAAGCCAGCCAAAAGTGCGTAATGAGCGTATCTGTGATACAAGCTCCAGTCTTAATATGAGATTTTGACGGGCCGTGTGCACTCGGCCTTATCATTTCTCGAGAGATTTAATTTTTATTAAATTTTTCTCAGGGCCTATCTTTCCTTTTGCCTTCTTTTTTATTTCAAATATAGGGGGTGGACTAGTACTGTATAATAAGAAAATTTCACACTTACACTTCAAACTTACTTGTTATCAGATTAGTTAGGCAAACCTTGTTTCTCAAGCCGACAATATGTGCACTCTTAACCACCAGCATACATTCATGAATACAGTAAGAGCATGCAGGTACTAGCTAATATTTTGCTAAATAACATGTTTTTCAATTTAAAAGGATAAAAATATAACAGCACTTTCAATAGGGTAATTCATCAAATATCGAACAGAAATCACGTGTGTCTAGAAATAACCTTCATAAATCGGTAACTTTTGCTCTGAATAACTCTTGCGGGCCTCAAGGTTATTCTTGAACAGTTGCTTTCTTGTTCTGTGATGTCGCTTGAAAGACAACGTAGATTATTGAAATGTATTTATTGTTCTAAAAATCGAATTCTTTAGTAACATAATTTCATCAATATCGAACAGGAATCGAACAAGAATTTTGATTCGAACAGGATGGTTTGTCAATTAGTTCTCTTTGTATGGAACTTTTGTTAGACTATTAGCACGCCACGTATGGTTTGTCTATTAGTACGCCTCGTATATTTTGTCCATTAATATGCCTCGTCTGGTCTATCTATTTGTACACCTCATGTGGCCACTTGGAAAATAAACGTTTTTCTTTCATTCTTTTTTTCTTTGCTGCACTGGATTTTCTTGGAAGTGCTCGCGGTGGCACATCGGTTAAGGGATCGGACTTGTATGTTGGAGTCGCGGGTTCGTATCCCGGCGCTGGCGCTGCGATTTTCCCCGTTGGGTATAAGGGAAAGCTCAAGCACAATACCCCACTCAACCCAGGTGTCGGAAATGGGTACCGGCTTTACGGGGGAACCGTCATGGTGTCCTATATATAGTGTTAGTTATAAGACATTTGAAAAACCAATGCTTAAGATCATTTGTATCAGGCTTGATTGGAAATAAAGCATCCCAAAGATGTCGATGTTTGTTTTGTTTGTTTGTTTGAAATAACTGTCTCATTACTTATTTTCAAGATGCATTTGAATGGAGAGTTATCAAAATTTGAATATGATGTCGATGTTTCATTTGCAGTGTTTGTTGAACCATCATTGTGATCATCAACCTGTGTGACCTTTTTTGGAGTAGAGTGTAAAGCACTCGTCAATGAATTATTATTGATGCTTGCATCAATTTTCTTGGCAAGGGATTGATCATCAGTAAATGTAGCCAGACGAATCATTGATGATCTTGAGGGCTTTGGAACACCAGCAGATGATTGATAGCCTCTCACCAGAATTCCCATCTTCAACTATTCAATGTTATTATCAAGCGTTAATACAATATTTTAATGAAATAAAACAGGCGTTCAATAGATCGATTCAGTTATTTAAAAGAATTAAGAATCGAAAAGCTTTGTTCGAGGCATAAATTCATGATTTTTAAGGAATTTTGATTCGAACACCTTTTTTCAGTATTTAATACTGACATGAAAAAGGAACTGAATGTCGAACATGGAATAATTATCAAGTTTTTGGTGGAAAAGAAAAAAATACAGTAACAGAACATCATATGACAACACTACTCTCTAGTTATGACGGGAGGTTGACGGTGACCCAACAACAATTGAACCGTCGCAATTTTCCCGAGGTGCGTAAGATTTTTCGAGTGAAAAAATTCGACCAATTTGTAAGGGTCGTACAGAAAATACGTTCGCAACAGCTGGTAGCAGTTTGCAGCTCACAGAAATGAGTTTTTATCACTAAAATAGGAGTTTTAGATGTAAGATCACTGGCACTGAGCAAGTTTGGATGCTTACTAAATTTATTACGCGCATATTTCCAAAGTTGTTCGATAATCAGTTCAGTTCGATATTTGATGAATTACCCTATGTATAAAATATCTTGGTATAAAATTTTTGAGGCCCCATCCTAGATCCAAAATCACTTCTCAAAGTTCTCAAGTAGGCCCACCAAAACTCTGAGTACAAAGTACATCAAGGATCATTAACAGTGCTAAAATTTCACATTTGATACATACTCTCAGCAAATTAGATTATATTAAAACGTGATTGTTATCATAACCTTATATATAGATACAAATCAAATAAATAGCTTATGACCTCATAATTCTAACCTGAGGCATACCATATCTATGATACACAAAGGATACAACAATATTGAACAATTCAAAAGTTATTGAAGTGGACACTGAGAAGTTTAATAATAAAATCTTAAACCTGTGAAGTAACCTTGATAAGCTTTTACACTGATTTAAATAACTAAAAACGAAATTCACCGACCGAAAAGCAATGAATTTTTCAAAAATCATCCTTCGAAATGAAATAGTGCTTATACAATTAGACATATTAACACTCACATTTTGACCAAAAAGAAAACAGCCGCTATTAGTCTGTCAGTCAACCATTTTGAGCTCATTGCGTGAAGAACGAGTGCAAAAAGCCAATCACTGGCTTTAAACGAGTGAAAAAATTAAATGTTATGAAGCTCTACAATCCATAAAATTTAACTGAATGATTGGGCAAATGTTCACATTATATAAATTATGCCTCATAAAAGGATTGATAAAATCGTAAAATAAGAAAAAGAATGAGCTATTCGTCGCCTTCCCTACCAGAACGTAAAGCAGATCGAATAAAGAAGCGCGGTGGTCAACTTGGTAGGGCTATCCGCCTCAGGGGACGCACTTCCAAGGTTATATCAACAAAAAATGACTATTGTCCCTGCGGCTGGCGGCCGCAGCCTGTCTTTTCAAGCGCCCTTTTCGAAGAAAACGAGTAACAAGAATTTTGAGGTATCTCCAGTACACAGTCATTTGTTATGGTAAAATTGTTCCTCCAGTGATGATATAAAAATCGAGTTAGGTGAAACCGTTCTAAGAAAACTCGACTTCTAGGAGCATTGCGTGAGCTAGTTCGGTTGGATTTTCTCGATTTGTCCCAAGAAAACTTCACATGCGTCCAATGGTTTAGCGCGGTCGTTAAGGAAAGCATATTATCACTGCCACAGGATTAAAAAGAGAAAAAGACCCATACCTTGAGTGGGTTCCTTGAATAAATCGTGGGTGGAGTGATGCACCAAGCTGTAGTAGAGACTGATGTACTTGGCGTCCCCAGACATGTGAAAAAATCGCAGAAAAACTCGCACCGACTCAAAAAGGCCCCTCCCCACACTTTAAATCTGGCCGTGTCACTTCTTTTATTGCAGAGCATACACTATTGCTTCGCTGAAATTTCGTCCTATCAAGAGTGCAGATTCTTTATTTCTTCTTGTTATTTTTTCGCATTCCTATTTTTTTGGCTATAGATTTTTATGACATCATTTGTTGCGAGCAGTGAAACTCCGCCCACATGAAGAGCTTGACCAATAAGCGAAGATCACTTACTCGATCAATTATCTTTGTTATTTACAAAAAGCATTTTACTCCAGCTGTAATGTAATAGAATCAAAAACAAAAGTAATTTCTTCATGTAACACATACTTCCCAGAAAGCATATGATTCACCCTGAGAAATTGTGCAAATATATACAATATGCTGATTGAACTTCAAACTTTCTCATTGCTAAATTCAACTGATTTAAATTAACCAGTTTTCATATATAAATAAAATTTCTGTTTGCAGAATATGCATTGAATAAAAGTGAATAAGCTTATGCTAATCCTTCTAATTCTTTTACGTCACACTTTATGGCAACTATGGTTTTTTCCGTATTAAAACATGAAATAAATTTAACTGTATTACATTTTGCATTTTTGATAATTTGAAATAATTTTTTATTTGTTTTCAACAGAGTATGTGAGTTGATCATTAAAAATTCGAATCTATTATCATGAAATGAAAAATCTGGCAATGATAAAAGTCTCAAATGTTTATCCCGTTTCAAGAACTAGTTCTTTAAATTTTATCACTTATTGGCAAAATAAAAGTATTTGCTCCTATTTAATCAAATTAAAAACCAGTCAAAAACACATATTTTAAAAATAGTTATTCACAAACTTTTTGATGCGGCTAATATTGAATATTTTTCTTGTGCGTAGTAGTACACTACCGTACGACACAGGTAAAAATTTGTACGTTCTGTGCCTCTCTGCTCGCTCAGTTCTGAGTCAGTCATCGTCATCGGTTCTCGCGCCAGTAACCCCCATGTCGCCACAGAAGAAGTACCCGCAAATTGTTCTCAGTCTTCTAGTGTCAATATGATAGCATAACGTTTTTCAACGGCTTTGCGCCTCGGCGCCACAATCTTGCAATCATGGCGTAAGTATTCTATTCGTTACATTCATTTTTAACTATTCTTATTTATATTATATCATCTGTGTTGGTCACTGCCTTTCACGTGCTAGGTGCATGATGCAATCTGAAGACTCCAATGGAAACTGTACCCTAACTTCTGGAAAATGCATTTATTATACCTGTGCACAATAGTGTATTAATTTTCATTATATAAGTACCTGCAATGTTTGAAGTTTTACGGGTAAAATAAGTATAAATTTTTATACTGCTGAATTTCTTTTTTTTTTGCTTAAATTATATAATGTGAGTGTGCTTTATATGTGAGTCTATAATGTCTTATAATGTGAGTGTGTAATGTCTTTGATCATAATGTAGCATGCATGACTGTTATGTTTCTTAATGAAGAAATTAGGGTAAATCTGAAGGATATGCCAGTTATCGATTTTCCACTTTTTGGTGCCTGAACCTAATTAGTTGAATCAAAATAAGGACAATATTTATTTTATGTCAGGCAAGGAAATTAATAATTTGGGGGCAAGTAATCAATAAAGGAACACATTTAATAACCTTTTACAAGAATGACATTCTGCTCGCTGATGCGTTATTTTTGAATAATTGTACTTTGAAGTTGGCGCCGGCGCGCGCGCGCCGGAGCCGTTATTTAGTTAATAAGGGTAGTTAACCCCCTATTACAAATGTAAAGAGGTTGGGTCGTGAGGGTTAGCCACAGTTCTTATAGCAAAAATTATAAATAAAGCTTCTAACCCACCCATTAGGGTGACGACCGCAATCTTGTTTACATCAAATCCAAGATGGCGGCGCCCATAATGGTCGTTTGCCTGACTTAAACAGGGTGCGTACAGGCATGGAGAAGCATGGAAAGTAGTTGAATTTCGGAAATAAAATTCAAGGCCTCGAAAGTAGTGGAATTTTAAAAATGGTCATTGAAAGTCATGAAATTTTAGGATTTTCGTGAAAAGAAAATTTTACTGTTGAAAATTTTCGTTCCGTTTGGTCCGCGTTGAGCGAGGCGTTGTCAGTAACCTTCGAGTGTTACTTGGGCTCTGATTGGTTGATACAGCTACGTCTTTAGTGTCCGCGATTTTGATTGGTTCTCAGGCGTCACGTGAAACCAAACGCGCTCAGTGTGACTGAAGAGACGCGCTCGCTCGGACCATTGTTGACCTGTCGCCACTGTTGAACATTTTCGAGCTGAGTTTTTATCATCGGTCTTGACCATCCCGTGTGTGTGTGACTAGAGTTACGGTGCCGAGACTGAGCTGAGGAATTATCGTCATGCCAGGCAGTTGTTCTTTCAACAACTTGTGGTTGCGAGACAAAGACTTTCAACAATGGATAGCACCGCATCCCAAACTGAAAACAATGGCGGTTTGCACCGCGTGCGAGTCGGAGTTCGACATCGCCAACAATGGAATAGCGGCGGTGAGGAGTCATGCAAAAGGATTGTGCTGCAATTTAACTTTGTGTGACATTATTTTGGGCAGAGAGAGGTAGTGAAAATGTGATTTGGTTGGCATAAAAAGTCATGAAAAAGTAGTGGAATTTTGAACCTCAGAGCCTGTACGCACCCTGCTTAAAGTAAACATTGACCCAAAATAAACAAGTTTTCTTATATGCACTTTCCGTCTCAAATTAGTATTTTACGATTTATAGCGGTAAGCTTAGTTACGTCTTTGATGACGAATGCGCTCGAATAAACAGCTACTCATTGATTTTCAAATTTTTGTTGCTTGAATCATGGTAATAACATCAAAATCAACAACTTTTCTTCTATACATTTTTTTCGTCAAATGAGTATTTAACAAGGTATAGCGGTAGGTTTGGTTTCATCTTTGATGACGATCGCGCTGGAAGCGAGTGCGCGTTGCAGTGTTGCTGTCCGACGTACTCCTCGAATTACTTGCCGCTTCAAACACTGGAGTTGCAGTAAGTCATTTACCGCTATAACTAATAAAATACTCATTTGAGACAGTAAGTGCATCGATGAAAACTTGTTTATTTCGATCTAATTAACTGTGCTTAGGCATCAAAATTTACAAAATTGATAACTGACATATCCTTCAGATTTACCAAAATTAGGGTCAATATTGAATTATATGTTGTCAACAACTTTCATAATTTCATTATGAAATTTAGTTAATTGGAAACATTTTAAGATGGTTTATACAAATGATATTGTGCTTGCAAATGCTCAGTTTTCAAGATATAGCATAAATAACGTTCAGATAAGAATAGCATTAACGGCAGTGTTGATATGGCTCTTCCGGCATTTCGCGGATGCGGGCAGCGGACCACGCCGAGTTTTTTGGCGGGAATCCTCTGCTTTGGTATATTTGAGTTAAATTAAGGTGATTTAGGTTAGTTCAGGTTAATTTATTTAACTAACCTAACTTCACCTATTGTTTCATAAAAATCATATTTTTGCTTATATACGTGTCCGTTAGTTCAATTATATAAACGACATTCCTGTAACTTCAAAGTTAAATATCTCAAATACTAAGCATTTGCGAGCACAATGTCATTCGTGTGAAACGTCTTCCAATGTACTATATTACCCATGTGTGGCAACAAAATAATTGAAATTGTTGACAACATAAAATTCAAGATTGACCAAAATTAGGACATGTTTAGTTATACAGAGGGACCCCTGAGCTGTAAGCTTAAAGTGGCTATTTCAATATACTTAAGAAACCTCATTTAGCCTAGATGCATCTCTGCATTAGTCTTAAAGATTGGATTCTTTTGAACACTTCTGTTTGATATCAGGTGATAATTTTCTTTTTGACTTATGGTATGATTATCTATAATCTGTTAAGATCATCTTCATCTTAATGCAAAAATTTTCAAATTCTCCATTGCTTTAACTTTTATGTATTCCTATTGTAAAGAGTTGCTTTTCACTTATCTTGAGAGATCTTTTACTTTTCCTTAATGAAATATATGGTAATGGCATTTAATAAGCCTAGTAAGTTTATAATTGAAAATATTCTTAATCTATGATACAATAGAAAGAATTTCACTGTATCAGAAATTTATATTTTAGAGCTGCATCAAAGAAGGAAAATTTGCGTGTTTTTTCATGACTTACTAAGGTATACATTGATGTAGAATGTAAAGGCATAGTTTAAGGTTGATATGCAGTTTAACCCAATAACGGATTTTAAAAGTTCCATTCTAAAGAATCACTAAAGGTACGCATTTATAAATGTTTTACAAGAATGATATTCTGCTTGCTGATGCATTATTTTTGAGTTATTCAAATTTGGAATTCTCTTGTTCCATAGCAGTTCCAGTCAGTTGCGCACATGAGCTGGAGCTGTTAGAGGACGTTTAGGTACTTTGTAATTTATTAGTAGCCAACCTTGCAGAGCCTGCGGAGCCTGAACCCACTTCTAGGATGTTTTAGTTAATAACATATTGAAGGTTATCACCCAAAAATATGAGTGGGACTAGGGTAGTGAATACTTGAATCTATGGTATTCACTCCTGTGGTTTTGCTGATGTTCTACGGCGGCTGCCATTTTGAAACTGAGTTCAACTGCATATCACTTTCAGTATTCACCACCCTAGTTCTGCTAATATTTTTGGGTGATAACCTTTATTGTGTTATTAACTAAAATATAGAAGTGGGTTCAGGCTCCGCAGGGTTGGCTAATAATAAATCACTGAGTACCCAAACGTTCTTGAACAGCTCAAGCGTGCAACGGTTTTTGCTGTTTGAATAAAATTTAAAAGTTGGAATAGCTCAAAAATAACGTATCAGATAACGATGTCGTTAATCTATAACATTTCTGTAATGTGTTCCTTTAGTGATTCTTTGAAACAAAATTTTTAAATTCCATTAACAGGTTAAACAGCATATTGACCATGTTTGATTTTATTTATAAACAATTAAAATTTTAGCTTTGAAAGAAATTTCTAGTCACTCTTGCTGAAGTTATCATGTTCTTGAAAATAGAAGTTGTACAACCTAGATAATAATCTGGTCTTTTGTGTGGGCTGAAACTTTGAACATGTGTGGGGAGCTGACCACAAATGTAGGTAGCTCTTTAGTCAATCCTTATATAATAAAATGCCAGATGTCTCAATAAATAAATTTGTATATCATGTGTATAATTTATCTTATGTTGTTACAATGGGAATCTTATTGGACACATTAGATTTGTGGAGAATTTTATGCACTTAGTATGTTGCTCAAGCATGTACATTTGATACGCAGATTTTATTGAAATGTTTCATTACTGCAATGGTGGAGGGTTCATTAGACAGTACTGTGAGATTTGAATAAAAACCAAGAAAAGTTTATCAGCAAGAGTAAAGTTTTGATTAATGTTACTTAGCAATTTGGATACCAATATTCATCGTAGAAAGTTTTTCTTCAATGCCATTTGCATTTAATTTTTACAGTTCTATAATCATACATAGTTTTTGGTTGGTTGGCCCATCTCTCTTTCAGGCTCTTGAATGGGGCTTAATGACTATCTTTTGTACAAGAATATATTAATTATGGGTACTATTAGGATCATATATTTGTTTTGTTGTTCACATCTGGACGATGTGTGTAAAGAAAATATAAAATCCCACCATTTTTGATGGGTCTTGTACACTGTTTATTATGAAACTTGGCATAAACAGTGGCGGTTCTAGTAGAACATGGGGAGAAAGTTCATTAGTTGGAAAAGCGAGAACAATAAAATGCAGGAAAGCTGAATCAATTATTAGAGTTTACCATATGACCACCATATTCACTAAATTTCAACACTAGCAGTAGAAACAACAAAATTTTGACAAATGCTGTGTTTGGCTGCCCATAACTATTTCCTCTTCAGAATTAAGGGACGTCCTACCCTATTATAATTTACCTAATTTCACAAATTTTACTATTTTGCAATTATACTGCAACTAGGTGAATGAAAATGCATTCAGATCTGTAAAATGTAATTCTGAACACATTATCCTCCCTAAAATTTTTTTGAATTTTGCAATAGAAAAAAATTATTGTGGGAACCTACATATGTGTATAAATTTGAACAAAACCACGCCCCATCTACGATTTTCAACGTAAAAGCGGGATTTTGGTCTCATTCCATGCAGTACAATGGTGGGAACGGCTTAGCAAAGGGAATTCTATTGAAATTCCAAGTTTAATTTTTATTGTGCAAAAACTGATGTTTTTTTGATAAGGATAATATTGTTAGACATGTGTAATGATAAATTTTTTCCTAATTCAAAATTCTAAAATATCCTTTGTTATGCTGTTGCCATAGACTTTCCTTGTTGGGTGAGACCAAAATTATGCTTTATGTAAAAAATTGTAGAGGGAGTTGGGTGTTGCACAAGTATATATATTTTTTCTTAAGTTTGTTTGCCCAATAACTTTTTTCTATTGCAAAAAATCAAAACATTTTATTGACGAAAATGTGTTCAGAATTCAAATTTACATATCTGTATGCAATTTTGTTCACTTAATTTGCATTAAAAATTGAAAAACTGAACTTCAAAAATCTAGTTGATTTCAGTGTAGAAGGTGTTCCTAAGAGTGAGCTAAAAGTTTAATTTCATAAAAATAATAGATTATTCTGACTGAAGCATACAGTCTGTTTTCACTGGGCTGCTTAAGTTTTGAAATTGATATTGGCCAACAAATATATAATGATGTCTTGTCATATGATATGCTGTGATCAATTCTTACAAATTCAATATATGTACATAGGGGAAATTTGAGACTTTGAAGAACTGTTCACACATACAGCATGGCTTTGCAGTTGAGCACTGAAAAGCTGAAGGTAAGTGCATTTATGTGTAAAGATATTTTTCATTAACCCGTCTCCACATGGTCGACCTACCAAGAGGTTTGAAGAAAATGGGTCAACTGTGCAACTTACTGTACATTCATTAATCATGTTAGAAGTTTCATTGGGGGTTCATTGTAAAGAGAGAGAGTTGCTCTTTCTGTCAGTGGGGAAAAAATACTGCTACCCCAATGAAAATCTACGAAATTCGAGTTTTTATTTCGGTAAAATACAAAAAACAGAAATCAGAAAATCACTGGCCATTTTTTATTTATTGCACTTTTATGTTTTTTTATGATGCATTTTCATAGATTCTGAGGTGCTGAATCTTGTGGTATGTGAATTTTTTTCAGGCCCAATAGTTCCGGAGTTATGTGATTATATGTAAAACACATTTTTTATTTTTTAGTTTATTTTGTGTATAGGCTGTTATCAAGCAGTTTCATTGCTTGTAAAGAGTTTGATATGCATAGAGCTTTTCCTCCCGAATACAATGGTGGTATTATTTTTTGCCTAGGAGTAAATCTGCGGATTTGGATTCCCATTTTTGGAACAATAAACATAAGAAAATAAAAATAATGGCGACCTTCTTAGAGGCAGAGTGTGTGCTGGTATGCCTCAGCTACACTGCTGGCCTTCTAAGAGGTTGTGCAGTGCCGGTAGCTACACTCCAGACTGAGCAGAAGAATTCATACAAATTTGAGCTTGTTACCTCTCCTTCCCTGTTCCCTCCACCTAATTTTACCTTACACCAATGAATAGCGCTCAACGAGACGCTTAAGACCATATGTGGCAACCCTAGGTTTGCTGATGTGAAACATGTGCTAGCTTTGCCGACCTTCTAAGAGTCCAGGACGTGGCGACGGGTTAAGGAGAGTTTGCAGAAATTAATTGCTGGTATGAATAGTTTTTCAGCATCTCATTCTCTCAAGTCTGCAACACTAAAACAAAAATATTGAACTTGTGTTCTTAAACTTGACAATTGAATTCTTTATATTGACTAGCTTACTAACCAAATGTTATGTTGGTTTTGGAACCTTGTTTATCCAGATTTGGGAACTTGTTGAACAAGGTGTTATGCTACTTGCAGAGCTTGAGTCTAGAAGGTTTATCAAAGTAATAAGAAATTGAAAAAAATTACAGCATTGGTAATTGTAATAATTATGTGCAGGTTCTCACGTTCCTCGTCCTCGTCACGCCCTCACGGCCCCCTCATCTCTCTCAGAACATCCCTCACCATTTCTCAATTGAGTCGCAGCGACCACCATGGATATGACCAGCCTGGACGTGCTCATGGAGCCCCTGCAGGGGCCAGACCTGGCTCAAGCTCGGCTTGACCTCCCTTCCTGGTTGCTAGGAGATGAGGCCCAGCTGGGTTTTTGCCATGGGGCCAAAGAAATGCATTCCCTTTCCTCTGGAGTTGTTGGACACGCTTCTTCTCCATTCATCACCTCGGGTCAGTCAATATGTGTTGGACTTCATGTTCTGCCTTTAGTTCCTCTTTATTTCTCAATTTGTAAACTATCTTGCATTTCATTGGCCAATGGCTTGGCTTTTTAATGTTCACCTGTGAACATGAGATGTCTTGAAGTTTGTTCTTTTTTTTTTCATTCCTATGACAATCAGTCTTTGGTATTTGTCATTCAGTACTGCAAAATATATAAGTTTGCAGTTAGTGACAGTGCTGAACCCATCAATGAATGAGGTTACATGCTTTATGAGGGAATGTTTTGTTTTTTTCACTACAAGCTTATCTCTTCTGAAACATTAGGGTTAAGTTGTATTATAGTGTATCATTTAATAAACAAGTTATGTGAAAAATTGACGTTTTCCATGTTGGAAAAAAAAAACACTTGTTGAAAGAATATTACATCATTTTCAGCACCTACTGCTTTCTTCTTCAACTTTGATTTTGTTTCATGAACTTCTTTCTCAACTTTCTGTTTCTGTGCCCTTTCTGCATAGATTCTGCATTCCCTTAACTCAGGGTCTCCAAACTATGGCCCGCGGGACACATCCGGCCTGCCAAACAAATCCCTGCATGGTGGCCTTGAAAAATGATTATTGTACAACGGCTTATCGTTGGCACTGATTTTTTCTATTTCTTTGACCTTCAGTAACGTGGGAAATCTATAATGTAGCCCCTACAGTGAAAAGTTTGGAGACCCCTGCCTTAACTCCATACCAAATTGTGCCTTCCTTCTTCCTCTCTTTGGATCGCATTTGTTGCGGATAGGGAAGCTTAAACTAATAATCTAATTCATGTATACCTAAATTCTTGTCTCATTTCTCCATAAGAAAACGTTGATAGTAAGTATAACTGAGTTGGGCATTTTATGTTGTCAAAGAGTTTATCAAAACTTACCAATGGTGACTTTAAAAAAATAATTATGCCTTGATATAAGTACTTAACCTATCATATACTGGATCCCAGTACAATATTACCAGTTGGAGTTTTTCATTAATTGTTTTTGCTGCTTTGTGATATTATCTTCGTGTTATCTTGAAATGTTTCATTGTTAATAAATTTTCTCAAGACCAGTTCGGCTTTGGAGTTTGAAAGGGTAAGTGTAATGGGGTGTAAGCAGTGTAATACCTAAAAGTAGTGCAAGTAGTGTAAAAAAGGTAAGTGTAATCCGTAGTTGATGTAGTTAAATTCTGTGAAATGCTGGATGATAAAATGAGAGACTTGAATGTTTTTTTTTTTTTCAGACATTTCAGATCTTGACATCTATGACCAAATTGATTGGGACAAACCTCTTCCATTCGAAGATTACTTTCCGCAAGACCTGAAAGAGCAAGTGAAGGACTTGCCAATAGATGATGATGCAGCCAATGTTTATTCTTTAAAGAAGGAGAGACCTGAGCTTGGATGGACAACTCCTGCACACACCGAGCTTGGCGTTGGACATTTAGGATCAGAAGAGCAGCCCTCCCCTGAGGTTCTCCTTCACTGGAGTGGAGGAATTCCTGCCTTTGTGGCTCCAAAAGAGTCCATCTTAGATCGCGAGTTTGTTGATGCGTCATCGTCTCCGCAAGTTATCTCCGTTCCTATCAGTGATGCGATTCCTGAACCAACTTCAGTAATAGAAACTAATTCATTTCCATCTAAATCAGAAGCTCCTCCTATGGTCATTATCAAGAGAGTTCCTACAACTGCCTTTAGCCAGATTAGTGAACCTCAGAAAATCGTCATCAATTTGAAGCGCGTTTCAGTATTCCCTAAAAGTTCAACTCATGATATACAAACGTCTACACAAGCTTATTCTCATGTTGGTGCTGCTCATGGCAGCTCTCCTGTTGCAGAGTCGTGCTCCCAAGGGCCAACCCTCAGAGATGTTCTGTCAGGGAATGATGAGGAGCAGCTTTTGGATCTGTTGAAACCAGTACCATTGGAAGAGCCTGCATCACCTAGCATTTCAATTGTCGAAGAACAAGACTACTCTGTGGGATCTTTTCAGGCTGCCTCGGTTGATCATGAACATATCTCGTTGATGTCTCCTTCAGCCGAATCAATAGGTGCTGAAATGACTTATGAGGAGCTCACGGAAGACAGCGGGGTGTTCCTCTTATCTCCTGAGAGTTGCAGTAGTGAGATCATGTCTCCGCCTCACGTCACTTCGTCGTTCAAAGCGGCGAAGCCTTCTGGGCGGAAACAAAGAGTTTCACCTTATTCGCCAATGGAAAAAAAATTACGCAAGAAAGAGCAAAACAAACGCGCAGCTCTACGTTACAGACAAAAGAAGAAAGAAGAGGAAGATGGCATCCTCTCGTTGTTGGAAAAGGAAGAAGCGCGCCAAAAAGATTTGAAAGAAAAGTACGATTCATTACAGATGGAGATGCGGCTGCTGAAAAATCTCATGAGGGAAGTTGTTGCTAAAAAGAAACTCATTCGTTGAGTTTCAAAACTAGGTGTTATTGTCCGCGACTCAAGTTCAGAGGGAATGCATATTTTTGGCCCAAGTTCGGCCTTCAAATTTATTCTCATTGTTTAAGCACAATATATTCCACGAAGTGATGATCCATAGTATTCAGGTTTCTTGCTATCATGATGGTTTTAAGACCGGAAACTCTTTGCAAGATAATCTGACGTGGGTGATTTCACTTCACTTGACACTAATTTTAGCAAATAGTTCCTGTTGCTTTTGTTAGAAATCTCACGGTCTTTTGTGGTTTAATTCTTAGTTTTTACGTTTATAGTAAACATCTTCACCATCTCCTAATTGATATTCAATTGGTTGGTTAAATTTTAAAAGCTCAATGTGTATATTGCGATAAACGTGGATAAATCTTTATCGTCGTTCATTGGCTAATTAATTAGAAGTTATTGTCAATTTTTTTTTCTTTTTCCTCCAACACATTGATTTCCCTGGTCGGAAATATGGCTGATATAGCAGTATCTATGAGACCCGATAACCTAGAGAGACGGGCCACAGGAGCTGGAGTTGCGAAAAAATATTGACAGTATCATGTAGTTTTTGCTTGTAATATTTACAAGGTTAATTTTCTGCCGTGGAATGTTTCAGTATTTCAGTTGGTTTTTTTCCATGCATTTGTCCGAAAAGTAACTTGATTTGTATTTAAAAACGGGATGCTTCACTTTCGTACACATTGTGTTCACTTAAAAGGACTCGCGGAGTGCTGATGCTGTAACGAAACAATTTGAAGTGCTTCACTGTCTGTTACCGTTTTTGTTGGATAACTCGGCGACGTAGGGACGATTTTAGGTTTTTGATTACACGTACTATCAAAATACAAGCGAGAGTTACGATTTGAGCCCAGGTTATCAAGGAAAGCATAGCTGTTGAAAACGTGAGACCTTTTGCTGAGAAGGATTGAATATCAGCGCATCTTGGTGATTGGAAATAGCTTCGTGAGAGGTTTTGGGTCCTAACACTGAAGGATGGGTTAAAGCTTTTTGAGGAAAACTCGTCGTAAATTCATGATATCGATATTACTCGTTTCACATACATGCTTTCAGTCTAGTTCAAATATTTTTTCTTTGACTAAGATTCGTGGGAGAAGCTGACGTACCGTAATATTAACATTTACAATTTGTAATTTTTTCCAAATAATAGAGCTAAACAAGAAGGCACTAAAATAAAGACTCGTAAACATTGTTAATTTTTTAGGTCTATCAGCTAGCATTTGTCCACTTCCGTCCAGTGCCTCTGTCGCAAATTTAACATGCGTTAGACTTCGCAGCAATGGCCCCAACACAGTCGGCCCTAAATTTCAAGTGCGTAGCGGATTCGATATCGAGTGTAATTAAAATATCAAGGAGTTGGGAACTTTGAGTTCAGACATCGCTACGAGATATTAGTAAAAAGAGGAAAGGAAATGTGAAAATGAACGTAATTTTGCTTCGGCCCGGTGTAGTCAGCCGCTGTAGCACAGGCAGGACATGCATTGTTACCTCTGCCACTTGACCCATGCGTGAGAACGCCTTAGCCTTGCCGAGACAAGTGATAGTGTATTCGAGGCAGTAGAAGAAGAGAAATACTACTGGAGCTTTCAGTAAGAGTGTCATCTCGTATCTGGAAAGCAACTATGGTAGAAACACCAAAGCGGCAATTAAAACAGCCTTTGACCGAAGTTGTTGAAGTCATTTTTTAGTGTTTTATCCTAAAATTAATTGCTTTAACTGCATTACGCGCATCATGTTCTTTGCCAAAATGGATGTTACCTTCTTCAGTGCAATTGAACGTAATATTTCGGATTGTGAAACAAAATGTCTATAAGACATCTAATACCTTTTTACTTTTACATCTGGTGAAATTCGGATGCTGAACACAATTTGGCCCCGATAAATAATTTTCCTAGGAGACAAGACATTAATTGTCAGCGATCTTTTTATTCTTTTACTTGAAGCACTGACTGAAACTGGTGCCCAGCTCAACATTTGGGGGGGGGGGGGCAATGACCCCCGTGGTCCCCCCTTCCCACTTGTCTGCACTAGTGAATTTTGGTTCAATACATATATTGTTTTGTGAGATGGGAAGGATGAAATTATTCTAAGCTTGAAACTTCAGAAAATTGAAGTTTTGATTATGAAATGTAAAGTGAAGGTCATCACATCGTCCTGGATTGAATTCGTTGTAAATTTGAAATTTCAGTTTCGCATCCGCCATTTGATGAAGCGCATGGGCTGCGCGGGTACAGCAGTAAATGTCAATTTTGATGTTTGAACGGCTGTTTTAGTGAGGGGAAAGTCATGTTCGGAAGTATTCTATCCAGTGTATCAACATAAAACCTATTTTTATAAACAAAATTTTTTTTCTTACGGTGTTGGTACTATTAGAAGGCAGTTGCTGAAGACATGTGAGCACTAATCTGAACTTAATTAGCGTTAAAATACGAGTTTCATGTTTGCTCACAATAAATTTTATATACCAATAATTTCATCTTGATAAACAGGCTGAAAAGGCGGCGGTAATGCAAAAACCAAATGGTTACGATTCATCATAATCAACTTCGGAACTGACGAAATTTCGGCCGTTAATTTCTTGAGCATTTTTGGTTACAGTTTCAGCATAATAAGGCTACAAAATCGCTGGGGATTGGGTTCGTGTGAACCTTGCACTTTTATGTAGAAATAACTTTTCTCATTTAGTGCACTGAAATGATGGAGTGTGTTCGTCGTGAGTACTGAGTTCGAGTGAAATAGTCCGTAAGAAATGAAAACATATACAAAAATTAACCTTAGTGATTTTCGGCTCGATGTGTGCACAGCTAATATGCTTTACTTTCTTACTGAATTGATGGAAGACGACGAATATCAGTTTTACTGAAATGATGGAAGACGACGAATATCAGTTTTACTTAAATGATGGAAGACGACGAATATCAGTTTTCAATCAACCTTCTACCTGCGTTTTTTTTATAGCTGTCGTGTGGCGTTGGAAGTAGATGATGGCATTCTCACTGCGGAATCATTTTGACGTAATTTGTTAAACGTATAAATAAAACTAATGGTAATGCATACTGTGTGATGATTACAACGAAAGAAATACGGTTTATTTCTTATACAGTTGTTACGTGAAATTTTTTAGAACATTGTTTTCAATAATTCCTAACAAAGAGGACCTTCCTTGGTACTGAAACCATTTTAGCCATGCCAATGTTTGAATATTGAAGGGAAATAAAAAATATTCTCTGATTAGTGTACCCAATATCTATGAGCTTTTAAATACCGCTCACAAAGGGGAGACTGAGAACATTCATTTGAACGATTTGTGGAACATATCCATTTGTTTTGACATGAGCTTAGCAATAGTAACCGATGTTGTTGGCAGTATGGAGAGTGGAAACGATTTCTTTTAAATATAAATGGACAGCTTGCCCCAGCGCTACTTGGTAATCGAATGTTAAAGATTTATTTATCGTCTGGTGATTTTGGATGTTAAGATTTAAAAAATTGTATTGAATAGGGATGGGGTAAATGAGCAAGGATTATGATCAGAGCACATGAAGTTGAGCGAGTGACGATAACTTTCAAGCTTGAAGAATAGGTTGTACGAAAAAAATCTCCTATTGTCCTATTTTTGCGATTTCAAATTCAACATATGCTTTGAAAATTATTTCATACGGTTAAATATAAGGTCTTCGACAACAGTAATACAAAATTCTGTTTAAAAGCATTGGTTTGGTAATTGATGGAAAGATAGTGCGTTTAGTGCTAAAATGAAAGTTACCAGCGTAGATATTTTGCACAAACCTTTGTACATGTACACATAACGTGCATTAGCTAACCATACCTGGGTAATCCAAACTGTACGAGTCAACTCCTTTAACCCCACAGCACTGTGTTCTAGCATGACTATGGGTCTCTGCATTTCCTTACAATTTAGATACAACGCGGCTGCTCCTCAGGGGGATATAACTATTGTATCTATAACTAGCTCTCACAAGGGGAAAATGTGTAAGGGCCCGAGCTGAGAGTTAGGTAAGCCTTCTTCCTGTTGAAATGAACTGTTTTTTTTGCTATGTTAAGCGGCGCTTCTTTTCGGCTCACTGCTATCCTGTTTTTCAGCACCTACTACTCTCTTCTCCAATTTTTCCTTGTTTCATGAACTTCTTTCTTAACTTACTGTTTCTATGCCCCTTTTGCATAAATTCCGCGTTCCGTTTCCAAACTAAATGGTGACTTTCTCCTTCCTCTCTTTGGAACGCTTTTTTTAGCGCTTAGGAAGGCTTGAACTAATATTTAATCTGAACTACGATACAGCTCTATGCTAACAAACTAAACATTGACTGTAATAAAGTCAGCGATCAGGCTGGGAAAGACAACGTTAGGCTCCAGAGAGTGATTTTTGATTTTGAAATCTTTAGGAGAGATATCTATTTATTGGAATTCTTAACTAATTATTTTTCTTTCGGTTAGATAAACAAAGTGATCACGATTTGCGACGAAATTAGAAAACGTGTGACAACTGACTTCATAGTTCTGTCTACCTACCTGAGAAATTCGATGACTTAACACTAGAGATTGATCTTCATGCGACGGCAGCTAAAGAAGCGACAGTGAAACAGCTTTTTATCTGCCAGTCTGCGGCACCTGTTCCTGATTATATCGAGTCATTCCGTACCCTTCACTATGTGAACGACGAAGGACGGGCGCACCTGAACAATGGTGCCAGTGCTGGTGAAATAAGCTTTATGCGAGATATCTTGATGCCGTCGAATAACCGACAGACGGCATTAGAACTTGACACTCCTGTTTTTGTGGAGAAATCTTACGAGAAGTGCGCTTGAGAAATCATTGCAAGTAACGTTGACATTTTGTTTTCGTTTATTTCTAGTCATCTGAAAATCTGCACCTTATTTGGAAAACATGTCAAGTAGATCATGACAATCACCATTAAAATAATGACGAAGAGACGAATAAGAATCCACCGGTACTTCATGAAACTTTCAGAGAGCGAGCACACAGCCTTCTATCCCGCAAATGTAACATGGACTCGTTCAAGTACCGAGAGAGCTTGTACGATTTGAAAGACAAAGTGGAAAGCGACATAAAAGTTCAAAGAAGGCGAGTAAAATATATCAGCTATTTATTGAAATCCAGATAACCAATGCAGTTTGAGAACAAAAGTTTTGAACCAAAAAAAAAAAAATAATACGTTATTAGCACTCATGGCATGAAAAACGTTAAGGGTTAGAAGAGTAGAGCCAATGCACTGTGATGCAGTAAGCACACGACTGAGGAAAGTCATGAAGTGTACAATATTCGTTTTCGCTAAATCATGATTTGAACAACAATGTCATACAGTCACACTATTGTTATTTGTATTCTGATATGAAATATTTTCTCGTATTTTAAACCATTAAGCAAATATATTTTTTTTGGTTTATTGCACAATGGTTATGAATTAAGATGCGAGAGAGACCAGAAAATAATTGGCAATGATTTTCCATATTTGTAGCATGTTTCGTCTTTAATCCGATGGGTGAGATTTTAAGATCGACAGAGATGATCGCGAAGTAATAACAAATATAAAAGTGGCGTGTGCCGAATTAAATTTCAAACATAAGATGACGGAAAAAAATATAAGCATTCTCAAACCACTTATCTATTGCAAGTACACTTTTTTCACTTCAAATTAATCTAAGTCAAGTTCAATTTAATGCAATTCAAGTTCAAATTAATGCATGTCAAGTTCAAATTAATCCCGGAAAAAAAGAAGTTCAATTTAATCCAACCCTAAGTTGAGGTAAAAATTGACATTATCACTTGTTAATTTGAGCTTTTTTTGCATTAAATATGTATTTATTGGATACGATGAGCAAGACAGTCGTCTTTCCTTTCTGCAAGGAAGACATAAATTCCGCCGCTGTTGCAGTCTAAAGACAACCTGTCGTAAAATGTGCCAAGTGTCCGGTTTTAAAATTCTACATTGATGGCAGTGTGCATGCATTGAAATATTTATGTTCAAATCGTAATTTTATGTTACACATGCACATAGTAGTTTCAAGGATTTATTTACACTCATGGATATTTATTTACGTGAAATTCTACTTTATCACATATATGAAATCATATACATGCAAATACAAAAGATTATCAATTTATCATTATACGATATGTAGATTTATTCTTTAAAAGGAAGATATGTACAAGTGCGATTCACTGACACTGAGTACTAATGTACGATTCCGTTTGATTACAATTCATATTTGTACATTACTACACAGATACATTCCTGCATTAGCAATGAAAATGTTGCCATCCATTCCAATTCTGTGTTAGTCGATGTGAAGAAATGTAAGATCCATTTACAATACACAATAATACTGTAATACAAAAAACCATGTTTCTAACATAATACTAATGTTATTTGTGTTTGTTTACAATTCAATATATAATACTTTCAGTACTTGAATATTCATTAAATGATTATCATAAAAGTTATTTATGTCTTGAAAGTATTATATATTGAATTGTAAACACACACAAATGAAATCAGTAATAAGTTAGAAACATTTTTTTCTTGTATTATTATTGTGTATTGTAAATGGATCCTACGTTTCTTCACATCGACTAACACGGAATTAGAATGGATGGCAACATTTTCATTGCTAATGCAGGAATGTATCTGTGTAATAATGTAGGTACTCTTATAAATTGTAATCAAACGGAATCGTACATCAGTAAATCAACATATCTTCCAATGATAATCTTTTATATTTGCATACATATGATTTCATGTATGTGATAAAGTGGAATTTCACGTATATAAATATATTTGAGTGTGAATAAATCCTCGAAACCTGTCTTGCTCATCACATCCAATAGATACATATTTAAGATTGTAAATGTCCGGCTTACGCGATGGCTGGAGACTGAAGAACTGGTAAATCCCGTACAGTTCGGTTTCCGACCACACCGCGGGACCGTAGACGCTCTGCTGCGCCTTCAGAACTACCTGATAGCTAACCTCGCAGAACGTCGCCAGACTATATGTGTTTTCTTCGACCTGCACAAGGCCAATGATACTGCGTGGATATGTGGGATCCTCAAATCGCTGCATGGATATGGACTCCGCGGTAATATGGCTTTGTATATCCAGGAGTTCCTTGGTGAGAGAACATTCCGTGTTAGAGTGGGTGGTACGCTCTCCTCACTGCAGCTTCAGCGTGAAGGCTTGTCTCAGGGTAGCGTCATGAGCTGCACGTTATTTAATGTCGCCCTGAATGGAATTACTACAGTCCTTCCTCCTGGCATTTTAGCCTCGCTGTATGTGGATGACTTTATGCTCTACTCAACGTCTGCATTTTTGCCTGCGGCGACCCGCAGAATGCAGAAAGCCATCAACAGTGTGAGCAACTGGGCTCTTGAGCATGGCTTTACTTTTTCTACAGAGAAGACTGTAGGCCTTCATTTCCAAGGCCGCGGCCGCTGTGATCCTCCTCGATTGGTGCTGAGGGAGGGACAGATAGTTTTTGCGCACAGCGTAATATTTTTGGGGATGACTGTGGATGATAAGCTCACCTGGAAACCCCATCTGGCTGCTCTCAAGGTTGAGTGTGCTCGGAGAATGAATCTCCTAAAATGTACATCTGGAGTAACATGGGTGCAGATCGAGTGACGTTGCGACTATACAGAGCCCTCATCAGGAGCAAGATAGACTATGGCTGTATAGTATATCAATATGCCAAAGAATCCTCACTTGCTAAGCTGAATCCAGTGCACCATGCAGCTATCAGACTAAGCGCTGGTGCTTTTCGATCCTCACCCTCTTACAGCCTGTGCGTGGAGAGCGGAGAGCCTCCTCTGTGGCTCCGACGTGTGCAACTAACCTTGCAGTATCTAGCCAGGCTGGAGCAAGTCCCTTTGTCTCCTGCATGGGCTAGTGTGCACGCGCCCCTTGGTCGACACCTGCCTTTTCCTCATTTCATACCCTCATCCGTGGATTATCCTGCGATTACGGCCGCAATGCAATTGAGACCCATGCGTATACTCCCAGTATTCTTGGACAACTCTGCGACGTGGCGCGTCCCTATAGCAAGTTTTGCCCTGGATGCCGGATGCCCAAGAAGGAATCCATGCCCGATTACATCATGAAGGGACTTTTGATAGACCATGTACTAGAAATGCACGCAAACTCAGTAAAGTTCTACACTGATGGATCAAAAACGGGAGACGCCGTGGGATGTGCTGCCATGTCTGGAGAAAAGGTTAGTGCAGGGAGACTGCTCCCAGAGTCATCAATTTTCACAGCGGAACTGTACGGTGTGATGGAGGCGCTAAAATTGATTGAGGACTACCCATGTGGCTCTTTTATAAATTTCGTTGACTCGAAAAGCGTAATCGATGATAGTATGGGTGGTGTATAATAGTACACACCCACTCATTGCTGAGATTCTCGTAATGTTGATAAACTTTGCGAGTAGACGAAAGAGTGTCATGATATGCTGGGTGCCCGGACATGTGGGAGTATCGGGCAATGGGCGAGCTGACCGGGAGGCTAAGCGAGCTGCGGAGACATATGGGGAAACGCTGAACTTGATGGTCCCGTTCCGAGACTACTACCCTCGGATAAAGGCTGCAGCGAGAAGTTTATGGCAACAGGAGTGGGATAGAACAATTAATAATAAATTAAGAAGTATTAAACCCACCGTGCGTGAGTGGATCGTCTAGTTGTCGCCCTCGTCGGATGGAGGTAACTCTGCCGCCTTTCGTATTGGCCATACCCGATTGACGCATGGACACTTGATGGAGCGACTGCCGCAGCCACGATGTGAGCGATGCCACGTCCCTCTGACTGTCAAACGTCCCTCTGACTAAAGTGCCCTCGATATGCTGCTGCCAGTAATGTGTGTTTCCCTAGACTGCGAGGTCCTGATGAGGATGTAATGATCGGAATGCTCGGGGAAATCGAGCGCTCAACTTTCAGTGTGACAGCACTTAAAATGTTCCTGGAAAAGCGTAACTTGATGTCTGAAATGTAAACAGAAAAAGAACAGCGTAAGCAAGGAACTTCTTTCACGTCTGAGATGTGGAAGACTAAACTGCAATATGGCCGGGCGCGCTGCGTAGATGCCTCTGGGGATTTCAGCGTGGGTAAGGCGCCCGGCCATAAATGGGTGGGCAGCTGAAATCCCCTATGGGGTTATAGGCTGCCCGTGCTAGCGGATTGGGCGTGGCTCCATAGATGAGCTTTTCAAAGATCAACTGGGGTTCTTATAAGATGACAATAATGTGGGTGGCAATTAAAGCGGTTTTTGTGATGGCTGTTGCTATGTTTCCGTGATGGTGATTGTGACAAACTTCGAATAACGATTGTATATATAATGTGCTTTTGCTGAAATGATGTGAATTTTGTATTTTTTTTAATTGTGAGACCTACGGCGTGATATAGTACGAATTACTGAAGCGCTAGCAAATCGATGCTAATACTACTACTAGATACATATTTATCACAAAAAAGCTCATATTAACAAGTGAGTATGTCATTTTTTAACTCAACTGAGGGTTGGATTAATTTGAATTTGACTTGGATTAATTTGAACTTCACTTGGATTAATTTGAACTTGACTTGGATTAACTTGAACTTGACTTGGATTAATTTGAACTTGACTTGGATTAATTTGAAGTGAAAAAGGTGTAGATGAAGACTTTCACAAATTGGAACTGCGCAAACAAATGCGTTAATGTTAACTAGAGAGCAGAGCAATGTCCTAGTATGAGCACCAGGCTTTGCACATGTCAAAGACACATGAAAATTTTACAAAGAGAACTAATCTACAATAGTTCTGATTACAATATTCGCGACGGGATACATGATCAAGTTTTATTTAAAACAGGTTTGGCTTGAAAGATATAAGGCATGCTTAAACGCAAGATTTGTTTGAAAAAGGTAGTCGTAATTATGCGAAAATTATTGATACAAGCTTGTAGGGTCGTTCCTTATCTAAGCAGACAGAGAGAAAATTTGTACGGAAGCTCCTTCCAACATGCTCTGCCGCGCGAATGGGGGGGGCTCTTTGACGACTCTATCCGAGACAAACTATCCGAGGTGTAGAAATAGATAAACCATACGAGGCGTACTAATAGACACTCCATGCGTGGCGTGCGATATAGATTAACCCTGTCATGGGCTAGTTAATTAAAAAATGTAATTTCTTGGATATTTATATCCCAAGAGATGACTGACAACTTATGAATAATTTAAAATACTACTAGAGAATTTTTCGGAATTCCGAAATTATTTGTTGAACCGAAATTAAGAAAAGACAAAAAACGCTGTACCGAAGCCGCTCGAAACACCGTTGTAAATGACTATTAAGTATTGAGAAAAAGTTAGTCACAAAGTAATTTATAAAGAACATCACGCAACACAACACGCACATCTAGAAAAGAAACGCGTAAACAATTTTAAACGTAAAAAGAAATTCATGGCTTGTTCAGCATACGTATAGAGAGCTGATAATTTTTCACGAGCGCTATTATTTCATTTGTCTGCTCATATTCTTCATTTTTTCTACTCACAGATGTGCCCTCTGGGGTGGTGATAGATCTATTTTTGAATCATTAAACAAGTTCAATAAATAAATTTATTTATATATATATATATATACATAAGTGTGTATGTATTTGAACATGTATATGTGCGCACACACAGATATACATGTATGCGTGCGCACACACACGCACCCATCTACACACTCATATTCATATATATATATATATGAGGGTTTTTCGGCTATATATACGTATATATATATATATATATATATATATATACACGTATTGGAAATGAAAATGAGAAAAATACTAAAAAACACAAAAAACAATCTTGCTCGTAGTACATCTAGAATTAGAGTCAAGCTCTGTAATCGTAAGGCCAGAGAAAAAAATAAGAGGAAAATATTTCGCAAGACGTGAAAATGAAATGTTTTTTTTCAATTTTATGACAAAAATTTTAAGGAAACTCAAATTACAGTTGAGGAACAACACCAAAAACAAAAAATCTCAGGTTTCATATCCTCTCGGTATTCTCTGCAGCATCATACGGAAATGGGTACATGGGATAAAATGGAGATACAGTGTAAGCCAGATTTCACTGATCAGTAGCAAATATCTATAAAATTTTGGCAGAACCGCGAAAACAAACATACTCAAAATAAAAATAGTTTCTTCAACATACGGACAGAAAGATAATTTTTCCACGATTCATATGCTCAAATTTCACTTTATTTCATTTGTCTAATTGTATTTTGCATTTTTCCTATTCACAGAAACGTTTTCTGGGGTAGTGATAGATCTATTTTTGGAATAATTTCCCATGAGCACTAAATTTAATTAACCAGATTATTTTCAAGTTAAAAATAGCAATAGAAACATGTTTATATATTTATGTAGATATACATACACCTACCATACGTGTGCACAGATATATCCATATCTCGGGTTTCACATCGTAGTCAGTCGACAAGCTTGCCAAAACAGCCGCACTTCGCCCGGCGGAAAGCGTAATGATCTTTTATCAAGACTGGTACCCAATTAATAGCTCTCAAAATCAATGTCCGATGGAAAGAAAACTGGCAACATGAGGGAAATTTTTTACAGAACATCCGACCTGACCCGTATCCCCACAAGGAGAACGAACTTTCCCGAAGAAATGAAGTCATCCTTAACCGTCTCAGATGTGGCCACACACACCTCACCCATGGATACCTGATGAACAACGCAGTACAAGAGCCCCCACCCGGCTGTCCTCTCTGCCTACGCTCCCGCCTTACGGTGCACCATGTAATCATGGACTGCCCAGCCTTAAATGACGCAAAACGTCGCTACATCAGCCTGTTCGCGGATAACAATCGCCCACCTCCTTCTATCAAGGACGTGTTGGGGTATGAAGCTCCTATTGCTGAACTCCTAGAATATCTCCGGAAAACCAACGCATATGACCTCATATAAATCGTTCATTAACCACTTGGAAAGCATGTATGCCTCGAACCATCTGCCATAGCCAACCGTTACGCTCACTACAAACCCTAAACTATGAAAAAGCTCCCTGGAAGCCCTATAACCGACGTGCGTTCATGAAAGATCAGCATCACAGCACCAGAGAGTATTCCAAGTAAGCGGCCGGGCGTTCTGTGCTACCACTCTCATCTTATGAGGGGGTTCCAGCACGGGTAAGGCGCTCGGCCAAAGAGAGGGAGAGCTGCTGGAACCCCCACTTGGTTTTAGCTAGCGCCATTCATGATTACCTAGTGTAAACTAGGGGGTCCATAGTTGCAAATTGCTGGTGACCCTGGTGGAAACTCAACCCTAAATTTATTATTATTATTCACATCGTATCGGTACTCTCTTCATCATTATACGGACATGGGTACATGGGATAAGATGGAATGCTATTTTGGCTGGATATCACTTCCGAGGGGCAAATATTTCCGAAATTTGGAACTTAAAGGGAGATTTAACAGCTGTCCTGAGTAATAATCTTAATTTCTGAAATTTAGAATTATTTCTGATTTGAAAGTTCAGTGCTAGTGTGCGCTGAACGCACAGAAAAATTAAGAAAATTTAAAAATGCTAAAATGCTAGATTCCCTCCCCCTAGCTTAGCCGAAATCGATTGAAACACCTTTGTGGATGATTTCAAAATAGTGAGATAACGTTAGCCGAAAATTAATTGATTATAAACATAGCACAACCCTCACATCTGTAAACCTGTATACTGATGTACAAACTAAAATGTATTGCAAAAGTTTGTTCATCACACGGAAGCTAAATATAAAATACACAAAAATAGAAAATCAGGAAAATGAAGGTGAGAAAGTATGAGAGAATACTACAAATAATTGAGGAGAAAAAAAATAACCTTTATTTCGCTGTATTGAGTTGACGGGTGCGTTGCACATTATAGTGTACAGAAATAATTAAGATAAATGTTAGAATGACTTAGCGAACATTAAGAAGAAATAATTTCCAATTTTCTAACAGAAATTTCAGGAGAATAAAAATTTCAGGTAAGTGGGGAATTCACACCGAAAGTGTTGCAGGCCCTATGACAGAGTGCAATATGACGTGACACATTTACTTTAAATTCTTTTACAGTTTTAGAGTTTTTGCTGTGCTGGGGAAGCTTGTTTCACAAAAGAGCTCCAGAAACTGAGAGAGCTTTTTATCCCACGTTAGATGAACGGTAACTGACCAAAGCATCATTCCTCCGATTTGGTTTTTTGTTTGGAATATTGGATGGACAAAATTTCACCCCATCTGCATTGCTCTGAGGGAGGTACCGAGATGAGAACACTCGTCGAGCTTTTTGGATCATGAATCTATTCGGTATTGGGCTCCAGTCGAGTTTTCTTAAAAGAGGGGTGGTATGATCGTGTCTCTTGAAATTTCCTTTGCATACCACTTTGGCTGCAAAGTTATTACATTTTTGCAACTAGACTATTAGCACGCCACGTATGGTTTGTCTATTAGTACGCCTCGTATATTTTGTCCATTAATATGCCTCGTATGGTCTATCTATTTGTACACCTCTGATAGTTTGTCTATTAGTACACCTCGTATAGTTTGCCTATTATTATGCCTCGTATGGCTTATCTATTTGTACACCTCTGATGGTTTACCAATTAGTACTCCTCGTACGAAACTTTTGTTCTAGGACGTCCTATATTAAGAAACTTTTTAAAACCCAATATGTTGGCATGTATCTCATGTGGCAACTTAGAAAATAAACGTTTTTTTCTTTTTCTCTTTTTGACGATATTGGGGTAAATTTCCCCACACTAGACTGCAGTATTCCAGACGCGATAAAACTAAAGACTGAATCACTAATAACATGGATTTTTCGTCAAAAGTGTTCTTAAAAATGCGATGAAAAAACATTAAGGTTCCGTTGATTTTGTTGCACAGTGTTTCTACGTGTGAGTTGAAAGTCATATTTTTGTCAAACCAAACATCAAGAAGATTTTTTACCTTATCTACTGGTTTAATTTTATCGTCTCCAAATGTTAGCGTAAATGGTTGTGAATTTCTGGTCGTATTCTGTGATCCAAAAAGAATGCACTGCGTTTTACTCGCGTCAAGTTTCAGACCATTTAGGTCATACCACAATTTCAGATTTCTTAAAAGGTTTTCAGCGTTGCTTTGTTATTCTTCCAAATCCGCTGTCGAACTTGCCATGGCAATTTGTATGTCATCAGCATACATTGAAATTTTTGTGTTTGCGACATAGGGGGGAAATCATTGATGAAAATTGAAAATAGGAGCGGGCCGATGATTGAACCTTGAGGAGCGCCAAAATTATTTGGTATGAATGGTGACATTTTGTTATTCAAGCACACTGCATGAGAGCGGTTTAGTAGGTAGCTTTCAAACCACTGAGTGTCTATTCTGAGGTTTGAAATTTTTTTTGAATAGACGATTAAAAAAAATAAAATTGAAATCTATTCTCTTGGATATTTTATGCAAGAGACGAGGTGTGAAAGCTCATAAATATTGTAAAAACTACTGAAGAATGTCTTGGAGGATAGTCTCCTCGTACCTTCACACATGAAACAATAGAAATATATTCTCTGGGATATTTTACCCAAGACAAAAGGACTGAAAGCTTATAAATACTTTAAATACTATCTGAGAGTGCCTCGGAGGATGTTTGCTATTTTAAGAAAAAAGGTAAGATATTATGCACTACTGAGCCGACTAAAATACATTCCTAAATATTGTGGTTTTCAAGTGATGTAGAAAAGATTGGTTGAAAGTTTTTCATAAAAACATAGTACAATACCAAGGTCTAAAAGAAATTGAAAAACCTACATGCAATAATGAATTTCAATGCGTGTTCATCGTACGATGTGTGAGAGATGAGTGAGATGGTTGGTTTATGAATCCTTAGCTCAGACTGCGCTTATTTTTTATTTGCTTATTTACATCTTGGGAGACAGAAACGTCTGACGCTCATTGAAGTAGAGATAGTTATCTTTTTCAAGTAGTGAGCCAGTGTACTAATTTTATTTACTGAAATATCTAGGAAATTCTCATTAAAAATTTACTACTAATTGGTCGCTGATCGTTTAGTGAATGTAATATTCATGACTTAGTATTCGTTTCTTTCATGAAAAAATGAAAGAATTCGTCCTGCTACATCGAACTGACTATATTGCTTAATGGGCTAGGAAAGTAAGACAAAACTTAGAAAGCACCAAAATAAGTAGTTTCATAATTTATGATAGAAAAATTAAGTTACAGTCTAAAAAAATTGGTTCCTCATTTTCTTGGTTTTCCTAACAGTAACACACAGAAATTGGTACATGAGATAAAATAGAAACGCGGTGATAAGTTGGTATCGTTTAAAAGTAATACATAGATACAAAATTTCTGCACATACTGTAGATAACAAATGAACCTAATTGTGCTTTCACAATCGACTGCGCTGTACAGGCTCAGTGTGAGGTCTTCGCAGTATGACTAGTGAAAATTTCCGAGATAAGGAAAACCACAATGCTGCCAGAGGAAACGTCATCATATTTGTGAGTAAAAAATTAACTAACTTAAGTACACGTATTTAAGCTTCACAGAGTTTGAAATGCTGACCTCAAAGTAGCCGAGAGCAGATTTAAGGCAAATGTTTGAACGTTCAGTGAGTAAAACAACGAGATGTTGCAGTATGTTATTCTCTATATATGTCAGGGATGCGAAAGGGCGTGGCACGTTTGCCTTCAATTCTTTTGTAGTTTGTGAGTTTTTTATACGCTGGGAAAGCTTATTTCACAAAAAACGTGCAGAAACTGAAAGAGCTTTCTGTCCTCGGTCAGATGAACAGTAACTAACTAATCATTCCTCCGATTTTGTTTTTATTTCGAGAGATTGGGTGACAGAAATTTTACAACGTCTGCATTACCCTGAGGAAGGTAGGTATGTAGACGAGACGACGTTTCGGGCTTCCTAAAAGTGAAATCTACTAGTGAAAGCTATCTAGTGAAAAATCAGTCTGAAAAATCAGTAGATAGCTTTCAAACCACTGTGTGTCTATTCAGAGGTTCGATATTCTCTGGAGGAGTTTTTTTACACTCATCACTCTCGAACGCTTTGGCGAGATCTAGCGTTAGTAAGAAAGTTAAATTTACTGAAATTAAAATCGATGCGTAAATTTACAACAATAATTGTACACAATTAACGATAGCATGGCTTTAGGAAGCCTATCTTAATAATTAAAACATACAAGAATTATTTGTTGCTCGCTACGTACATTCTGTCATTCTAAAAATTGATGTGTATATTATGTCTGAATGAAAGCAAAAGCACTGCTTATAAGCTCCGGGTAGGTAGCCAAAATATGGAATGAATTTGTTTTACAAATGTGGTAAGTTGACGATTACAAAATTTAAGATTCAGAAATCCATTGAGGAATCTGCAAACCAAAATAACAGCAATTATTGTGAAAGAATTTCTGTGAAACGAAATTTCTTTGGGAAAAGCATGAAATCTGAAGCATAAATAGTAAGTTATGGCAAGCAAATTTTTTATACCATTGATTTCAAAGCCGAAGTTACAAAGCCGTACTTAACCCAATAACGATTAACTTTCGAAAAATCGAACTTTCAAATTTACAGTTTCGACTACGAATCACGACGTACACTAACGAGATGCTATGTATTACAGTACTCAGCTTGCATAACGAACTCAATTTTCCGATGCTTGGTATTTGAATATTTCAAGAAAAGACTGCAGTAAAGGACATCGCGAAATTGTATGAACGTATAATCGATATAACGTCTTTAAAAATACATGTTCAAACTCCATAGAGCACAGTTCTAACCGTTTATGTTCGTGAACGAACATTAATATATATGATACATAAAGGTCGGTTACAATGAAAAACGTCCCTAGTCCATCCAAATTTTGTCAAAATATCATCAAAAATGTAAAAATATTTTGAACAGAAATTTGAAGCTTAACAATTTTTTTAACAGAACTATGACTTATCGGAATATACGAGAAACGTCTTCTGCAGCGAAATATTGGTAAATTAATTGTGAACGTGAGAAGAAGCCATCAAATAATTAGCAATCTCAATGAAAGCTACATCATCAATGCTAGATTTTGAACTTGCAACCGTATACGAATCGCTCGTAAAAGGAATCAAAAGTCGAGGGAAAATTTTTGAAAGATTGATGCCAGGATTACGGTAGGCAGCGACACTTGAAACTTACGGATAATTTAAAATGAAATTTGTGTTTAGAATCTTTGGTAAGCCAAATAAAACACAAGAGGTATTTCCTCTCACAAATATGGTTTAAAAATACAATTTAACAGGTATTGTATCGTTAACTCTTGAGTTTACGTAGAAATTTATTTCATCTTCGATAGATGAGGTGAATTTCAGTATTGGTCGACTTCTCCTTCTGAAGTCTGTTTTATTGTAAATGGCATTTTTATTTAGATGTACGTATCGTTTATTTATTTCAACTGATAAAAACAATGCCTCTGTTTATATGTATGAGAGACTGCTTCTATTTGAAGTAATTTTTTTCCTTATAAAGTGTCGTCTTTTCTGAAAATTGTTGAAACATCTTACATGGCCTGAAATTATTACAGCACCTGTGTGCAAAGTTTCTCAGTTCTTTTTTGATTACTGAAAAGTCGGGTGGATTCATAAACTTCACGCCCGAACGAGTTTTTACAAAATGTAAAACTTGTTTGTGTACATCTAATCTGTGAAAAGGTAAACAATAATCTTAACTAAAATGAATATGTGAGGTGTACTAAAATGAAACTGAATGTTACTTTGGTGGAAACGTACATATAGGGCTGAACCTTGCTTTGGATCCGCAGCCACTCTAACTCGTTCGCATATATTGACTTAGCAGTATTCACGAAAGAGCTGAAACGAGAGAATAACGTTTTTAGGTAATTAATAAATAGGTTATACAGCAATATCTCGTGAGCGGAGGCCTATCCAGAGCTTTCACTTCTTCAATAATTTTCATAAAAGCCTTCTCTTCCCAAGGTTATTACAGTTTTACTCGTTATAGATTTTTGATTCATTACTCTTTATTTGAACAGAGAAAGTTTAAAACACTACAGAACATTCAAGACTTCAGGAGTTCAGAACCTGAAATAACACAAAAACATACTGGACATTTTGATAAAAACAAAACAAATGAGAACCGTCTTTATGAAACAGATTTTCATAAATTAGAACCCTTAGTATCATCAAGGACAAATCGGTTGCAAATGAAACTCAACCCTGCTTCTCGTTTCAGATAGTGAAATCAGAATTATAAAAGATAATCTTTTTTTATCAAATTGTCACGTATATTTTTACGTCATTTCGAATGCTAAAGAGGCTTCTGAGGTCGAAACGTTTAATTCTATTTGCCGTTTTAAGCCTGCTCCGTTTAATTAAAATGAAATGCACAATGAAGGTATTAAGTGATTAGCACTGTCATTTATTTCTTGTATGACTTTGCTAATTGCAAACATCAACGTACGTCATTAACTCTTGTGCCGTTAGAAACAAACGACTGCAGATCTGTGATCTTTCGGGATGCTATGAGACAGAAATTGAGAGGTTCTCACCAGGACGGCAAAAACTCGTCCATCCGAGGTGGCCTACATCACAGTGGCATTTGCGGGCGTGTTAGCTGTCGATGGTTTAAAATACATACTTTCACCTACTGTCTCTTACACACTTCTCGTATTTTTTATTTTGTTAGCGGGAAACACAGCAGAAGTTAAGCTGCACATTCCTTTGCAAGAGCGTGTATGACAATTTGATTCACGTTAACACTTAGAGATGGAATCCATACTGAATCCAGAAAGTAACATATAGGTGATGAATGACTTCTAATTCAATCACCATATCTTAATAGTTGAGAGCCATCGCCTTCCTTCTGAAGGATCCTACGTTTGAAACCTGGCAGTGAGAACTCGATGTTTCTTCCCGCTGGAAAAAGATCTTAGCCAATACTATTCATTCGACTCAGGTGTATAACATAGGTACCGGGTCGATGATGAGGTAACCGTAATTCCATCGGGGCATTTATGGAACAAATTAAAAACTAAATGAATAATATAACGTGGACTAACTAGATTGCAATCAAAAATTCATTTACGAGAACGGTTGTGAGGAACACAACATTCTGGCAGCCATTCATGCTTTCTCTTTTTGAATTTTTTGTCCTCTCTTTACTTCGCAACTATTTCAACTGCCTCTAGAATAGCTGCAGAACATTAGCATCGTGAAAATCTTGTTGCACTGAACGGTCGAAGCGGTACTGTTTTCGCATTAGTTCTGACGTTCGCCCCGCATTTGCTAACAGTAGCTTTTGGTAGCTCCAATAATTCAAGACATCACACAACAGTTTGGAAGTATGCGTAGGTATTATGATTTGACCGCCTATACGTTGTCATTTGCAAACATGCTTACTTGTATATGTGTGTACGTATATAGGTGTATGTGCGCATATGGGTGTGTATATGTGCACGTACACCTGTGTGCACTAGAGTAGATAAACCAGTCGATTGCATTTTATGTCATTCCTGTCCGTTTCTGTGCAAGCATCAAACTAGACCGTCATGGTACCTATGTGTGTGTGTGTTTATCAATTGCAGACATTCTGCACCATATTACAAAGATAATGTGTTTTTTTTTCTAATATGAAATTGTAAAGCATCCATGTAAAAAAAAAAAATAAAAATAAATTCGTTGTGTGATCATCCATTTATACTGCAGTAATATGCTTATTCTGCTTATAGTTATATGCTTATAATAATGTGATACCTATGTTTGTTTATGAGTTGCCGAACAATTTGCGCCATATTTCAAAGATAATGTGATTTGTTTTCTAATATGAAACCTTTATAGGACATTAATGTTTTCTTTCTTATTCACGTCTCACAATCGTTTTCATGTTTCTGACTTGAGTAGACTGTCTTGTGCCACTATTTTTAGTACGAAATTTTATAAAATTCATGCTATAATAAAAGATATTTTCTCTGTTTCCCTCGATTGGAATTCTGGTTTATAATGGCTAGTTTATGCTGATATTTGCGCACATGCCTACTTGTATATATGTGTACGTGTGCACGCTATGCGTATGACACTCTGCATGTAGAATGCGTATGTATTGCCTCGATGAATAGAAATGCATTTGTGTATGCTTACGAGTTTGGTGTAAGTATGTGCGTGGGTATGTTTGTGCATGCGTATGTGTATATATCTACATTTATACGTGCACATATGTGTGTACTAAACTGACAACTAGCATTTTACTAGAGAAAATGGTCTTTTTTCTGTGCACTCTCAGCTTGTAACATTACCTAACTCGTCATCTCTTTATTATTGTAAAGCATTCATGTACAAACTATACATTTGTTCTGCGATCATCCATTTATATTTAAATAAAATGCTTATTAACTAATGACCGGTATGTTAAAATTGTTGAATCAGAAATACAAAACTTATAATCTTCTTGGTCCTCATGCTTATGTGTACATATATGTGTATATATTTACATGTATGTGTGCACATATGTGTGTACTAGACTGACAACTAGCATTTTACTAGAGATAATGGTCATTTTCTGTTCACTCTCAACTTGTGACATTACCTAACTCGTCATCTCTTTATTATTGTAAAGCATTCATGTACAAACTATACATTTGTTCTGCGATCATCCATTTATATTTAAATAAAATGCTTATTAACTAATGACCGGTATGTTAAAATTGTTGAATTAGAAATACAAAACTTATAATCTTCTTGGTCCTCATGCTTATGCGTACATATATATATATATATATCTGTGTGTGTGTGTGTGTGTGTATGTATGTATACATATATATATATATATATATATATATATACGTATATGGATTTGTATTTGTATATTTTTTTCATGCTTCCTTAAAATGACATTTTTGAACATTTGCCGAAACAAGCGATTCATATATTATTTCCTGGCATCAATAATTGCGAAGTTTTATGTCATGTACATGTAAACTGTCAAAAGTGTTTTCAACCCACAATGAAAATGCATCGTCCATGAATTTGCGTTATCTCTTATAATTATCATTACATGTATTGTCAAATGTAGATTAAGCAAGATTAGGAGTACATTGCCCTCAATCATTTATTTTCGACTAGTGACACGAGTTTTTCTATACTCGTGTGTGTGTATCATCTAAGTGTATTAATTTTAAGATATTTAAAAACCAATGATTGTAATATTGTACTATCTCTATTGGAAATAAAGTTTTTTCTTTCTTTCTTTCTTTCTTTCCACCAAGCTTGTAAACTTTTACCTCGCTTGAGCTTTCACTTTACCCCCATTCTGCAACGTTTTTATTTACTCATTTGTCAATGCATGTGCAACCCTTCTTTGCTGGCCCTTATTGCTTAGCAGCATTCTCCTTATTCGGGAGCTTAGACTGACTCCGACGAATTTCTTGCACTTATTTCCTTGCGAATATCGTCCTTTCCTCATGTGCATTTATGAAACTCATGTCAGTCCTCCCCCGTAGAGGTATAGTCTTTTTCATCTTATTTTCGTTGACACTAAACATAAATTGTTTTATAAACCCATTTTCGTATAACATTTGGCATAAAAATGTCCCAAATTTTAATCTTAATTAAGTTTTCGCACTGATTCCATAACAGAAAAAAAAAGAAAAAATGTGTATTTCCAAGTTGTCACATGAGATACATGCCAACATATTGGATTTTAAAAGTTTCTTAATATAGGACATTCTAAAACAAATGTTCCATACGAGGAGTACTAATTGACAAACCGTAATTCCATCGGGGTATAGAAAAAAAGGATTGATTAATGTTATATATAGGATATTGAAATATGCGGAGTTCCGTAATGGAAAAATTTACCGTAATTTATTACGTCAAATGTCAGAACGACATTTAAACAAGACCAATGCACTAAAACTAAGGGCAACAAAGGTAAGAGTCCTTCAGAGCCGATCTTCTGGGAGACAGGCGGGCGGTCCACTTGCGATCTCTGACTGCCGTCGTAGGAAGCAAGCACCCGTGCTCTGTGGAGTTAATTGCAGTTAGTTACGATATAGTGTTTAGTCTTAGGTTTAATACGGTTTATCGTTGTAAAATAAGATTTTAGGTAATAAGTTTATAAGTTTTTAGGTAAGTTATAAGTTGTAAGTTATAAGTTATAAGTTTTTAGGTAAGTTATAAGCTATAAGTTTTTAGGTAAGTTATAAGCTATAAGTTTTTAGGTAAGTTATAAGCTATAAGTTTTTAGGTAAGTTATAAGCTATAAGTTTTTAGGTAAGTTATAAGCTATAAGTTTTTAGGTAAGTTATAAGCTATAAGTTTTTAGGTAAGTTATAAGTTTTAAGTTTTTAAGAATGCATGGGGAAACGTCGTCCTAACCACCCAGCTCACGGCATGGCAAGTAATTGGTTATTGAACTAGTAGTTCACAAACCTCCAATAAGCTCGTGAGCATCAGGACGTGCCGGGAAGTGGAGTCAGGCGAGTGGATGGTGAGCGGAGCAGTCAGCAGCAATTAGGATGCCTTAGCCCGTCATCCCTGTCCGCTCGGTCCTCGGTGGAACGGAGAAGCGCAGCATAGCGATGCGAAGGAAACCCCACTGGCGTCCCTGCGTTGGCAGCACGGGAGATTCCGCTGGGGATGCAGAGGCCGGTGGAAACGGCAAAGGCTGTGTAGGCTCCAGTAATAAAGTTTGATGATGAAGTTGAGAGGTCAATGGCTGGAGGCGAATCTGAATCGGCCTCGAGAAAATTTGAGAGGTCAGTGCAGTTAGGCTCAAATGTTGTATTCAATTGGCTGTATTCAGGATGGTAAACTACAGTTCAAAAACCAAAGACGAGCCTAGAGCTGGGTTTTGGGATTTTTATATGTTAAAGTAATAAGTTTTTGCTACATCAATTTTAGATTTAATATTCAGATATTAAGTTTTACTTTCAAGTTAAATATTAATTTAATTTTAGTGCTTAATTTCAAGTTCATGAGGAAACGAGCTTAAATTTAATCAACTCTAAACGATTACAGGATAGCCTGTAAGATTTCTGTACACGGGGCATTAATTGAACAAATTAAAAACTAAATGAATAATGTAGTGCAAAAATATTTCTATAATTAAAATAATTTAGTGCAACAATGCAAAAATACCCTAGCTATTCCGAAACGAATTAGTACGAATTTGTTTACATTGGTTGCAGTATTATAATTAACGTGAGAAATTGGCCGATAATCTCATGGATTTGTAATATGTTAGTAGGCAAACGAAATTCATGCGCGCAGCTTCTCTTGCATTCAGATACTGTCATACTGAAATTCTTTTTCTTGTCACAGTTTAGGTATATACTGTCGCCTAAACCATCGTTGACATTCTTTATACAATTTTTCTCACTGCGCGTTTAGGAATAGAAAAACGCGTATTCAACGGGATCAAAGATTTTCGAATTCAATAGTACATCTTGCTTTTTAAAAACGCTCGATTTTGTATTCTAATAAGAGTTTCCTGATGAGATTTGGTGCTTGAGTAGTATGTCTACAATCAATCATTAAAATATTTACGCGGGGCCACAACTGAAAGACGATTCAAGTTAAAATTCCAATCATATGGTTGTGGCCATTTTGTTTCCAACATGATATTCTATCTTATCTTCACGACAATAATTTTTCCAAATGCATTTGTTCATATCTGTTTATGAGATTGTAAAACTGATTACCATTGTATTAAAATTTGAATCTTCTTCAATGAAGAATATTTCAAATTAAATATTTCAGAATTAATTTGAAAAATAGATTTTTCATCTGAATGGTATATTGCTACATTTTATTAAAACTGAGTTAACACTTTGACTGCGACGTGAGCCATATCTGATGAGGGAGTTTTCATTATGCTGCTGACCAACCAGTAGTCTCAAGCTTAATTAAAAAAAATGCTTAATCAGAACTAAATGAAAATACGATCCAGTTATTGTTATGGATTATCAACATTGCTCACTAAAATGGCTTTAAATTTGAGTGGAATATTAAACCTCAGTTTTACCTGCCGCAGTCAAAGTGTTAAATAGCATTTAATAAGTAAGAGCATGTTACTGATGGGATTTGATTCAAGTTTTACCCCAAGCACTTGCACAAAGGTAGCACTGTCATAATGTGCACAGAACTGGTATTCAGAATTTTATCGCAATGCTTGATGAACCATGGTGATACATGATGTTTCCGTTCAATGGTCGTATATAATTTGGATTTCTTTATTTTTTCTTTCTTCGTGGGCGACAAGGTTCCCGTCGTAGCGTAATAAAAAACAATTGAAGAAGGATGAAAAAGTATGAACCGTAATAAAATTAACGCACGAAATGTGCAGTATTTTCCCTAACTTCAGAACTGGAAGAAAAATGAAACATCGATAGCTGTGTGTGCTCATAAGAAATAAAAACTAAGATATAAAAGAACATGCTAGGAATGATGTTGAGGCACACATACAAGCTAATAGTCTTTCTTGCGCAAGAGCTGAATATATTTAGACTGATTCTTTACTGAATTAACAAAGTTGGGAATAGCACATTTACTTTTGGGTCACTTTAATCCCGAAAGAAGCATCCAGATTCAACAATAACTCTGGTCCTCAGTTTTTGCGACCTGGTAGTTACTTTATTTGACTTACATTTCATGCAAGTATACTCGTATGAACTCATTACGTAAAGCGAAAACCTGTCGATGTTGACTGTGGGTAACCTTTCTAATTGCGATACGGTTTAAAGGGCGAAACTCCTTTTGTCAAATGTGTAAGAGCTCGAAATTCTTACGCAGCGAGAATATTCGAGAATAAATTATATGGAAGTTTAACTCTATAGGAAGTTGTCGCGGCTGATTTTCATCAACATTTTACCGCTGTTAAGGAAACCATCCCACTTTTTCAACTTTTTTAGTCCGATTCGTTTGAAAGTTGGCCAGTATATGTATTTTGTAAAAGTAAACCTTTTTTACACCTGTCATTTTTTCGATTTAGGCCTTACTTTTTTTTGACGAAAAATGTGTTTTTGGTATATTTTTATTGAAATTTCAGATTGTAACTCCTCCTTCAGTTTTGATGCTAGAACAAAAACAAAGACAGTTTTAGAACCATTGGAACATTTCTAACAAACGCTCGTTCAGTTTTTTTCAGATTCAAATTTTTTCTATTTTTTCAAAAATTTTTAAAATTTCAAAAATCAGCAACTTTTTTTTGGGTTTAGAGCTATATATTTTTTCAAAGAATTCGAATTTGAAAATAACCGAACGAGCGTTTGTTAGAAATGCTTCAAGGATTCTAAGACTGTCTTTGGATTTGTTCTAGCATCAAAACTCGAGAACTAGTCCCAGGATGAATGTTGAAAATTCAAAGTGTTGGGTATAAGCAAAAAATAAAATTTTGTGTTGAAGTGTAATATAATGAACAATTGATGTAATTGAATGCAGTTTTAATTTTTATTTTGATAATTTCCATACATAACTTCATATTCGAAGTGTGAATTGTGATTTCAAAAAAAAAAAAAAAATTATCATTTTTTTTCAACAAAATGATTTTTTTTTATTTTCAGTCTGATTCATATAAAATTTGACTATGATATGTAACCTTTGAAAATAAACACAATTGATTCTATTCATTTTTTTGATTCAGGCCTTAGATTTTGCAAAAATTTGACATATTGGTTTTTAGGTATTGATATTTCACTAATATTGATATTTCAAAATAGGACTCCTCCTTCAGTTTTGATGCTAGAACAAAAGCAAAAGCAGTTTTAGAATCCTTAGAACATTTCTAACAAACTCACATTGAGCTTTTTTTCTATTTCCTATTTGTTCTCTTTTTATATGGGGTCAAAATCGGGAAAAAATTTAAAATTTTGGGTGCTTTTCAATTATATTGATATTTCAAAATGTAACTCCTCCTTCAGTTTTGATGCTAGAACAAAAGCAAAGACAGTTTTAGAATCCTTGGAACACTTCTAACAAACTCACATTGAGCTTTTTTTCCATTTCCTATTTGTTCTCTTTTTATGTGGGGTCAAAATCGGAAAAATTGAAAAAGCTTGGTCGCCTTACCCCCCCCCCCCCCGGGGGGGGGGGGGGGGGGAAATTATTTTCCGTAGCGCCATAAAATTTTAGGAACGAATAGTCTACCACCTAAGGGTCCTTTTACAACAAAAACATGCAAAATGACCATGGAATCGAGAGCATCTGGCAAGGGCCTGGGATGGTGGCCTTAAAAAACCTTATCAAGAGTGAAATTCATGTACATCTCTGCTCCCTATCACCACGATACACCGACGCTCATCTGCTTGGTTACAATAGCCAAATATTTTACCTGATTTTGGCCAGGACACAACCTCACGTTAAATGGACTGCGTATTTGTATGCTATCAGTTAAATCACTTCTCTTACTGAGGGAATTATTACATTACAAATGAATCTTTATTGATTTCAAAATATGGCATTCATTTCACAAGTGGATCGTTATTAGTTTTCCTGTCGTATTTTTGTGAAATATTACATTAAAAAGAATGGCGTGGACCGCATATACTTTATTTCCATCTCTACGCGGAACTTTCAATGTCAAGATATGTCCCATTACCATTCAATCATAATAATAATGACGATAGTAGAGTGTTAGTATTGAGTTGTTGCATAACCAACTCACACACTAGTGCAATACCGGGTATTTCATTGTTCATCAGATAGTTAGGAATGAATGTCCTATTCTAAGTGTGTTTGCTATTACCTCCTCTCTACGTGATATTTTCCCCAAATCTAACCCATTTTCTGGAGATGATTGTGTTTCCCTCATTTTCTCTGAGGTTTGTCCATCTAGTTTCCATTGATTAATCAGGGCGTGTCGTAATATGGGTCTCCAATCTAAGCAAGTAAATTAAATAAATTCCTCAAGTTTTTGAGACGCGCATTTGGCTGCAGCGCCCGTGACATATGTGTTAGATTTGCTGCTAATTTGCACGTCGTAAATATCGAGCTGCATTCGACGTAGCACTGGATGGTGTGTTCCGTAATTTAGTTTGTTTACAGCACCTTGAAGTAGATGTATATTACAATTTTTTTCTGGGACCACATCAAGGGCCAAGTGTACAGCGTGTATGACACCCCACACCCCACGCCGCTGCTCCCACCATTCAAACAGGCTTTATGCTGGTTCTTATCAGTGTCTCAGTTGTTATACAAAATGATAAGACAGAAATGTATTTGTAGAACCATTCTCATTGGAACATACATTTCATTCATGTTTGCAAAATGAGAAGAGCATAGTAAAATTCCTATTTTTCTGCAAAATACTTATTTTGGTATCGTTACGAAGATCAAATCGTCACTCTATTTGTATGCATTCAACTTCATCAAAAATATCAAGCATAGATTACAATGCGAGGTTTTCTACTCCTATGACTACGATGGCCTTAGAACGGGCAGGATTTCACTTATGGGTCTTACATCTCCCAGCCTGCTAATAAAAATTGTCAAGTCACAGTCATGATTGGAGCTTTCGCACCGTATGCAAAGCAGGCGTCAATACATCGTTAATTCCTCGTAGAAACAAGCTTCGGAAAGTCTCAGGAAACACGCAGTAGTACTTTTTCTGTTAAATGAGCATTGAATAATATTTAGTTTCCCATCATTACTTCTGATTCAATAAAAAACAGAAATGTAGTCGAATTTAGCATGAAAATAAAAACAACGCAGCTAAAAATATTTGAATGAAAAATCTTTCAAGTTTAAAAAAATCCAGTTTAAGATCTTTGAAAAAATAAAAAAAACCTGGATGCTGAGAATTTAAGGACTCGCTACTATTTCTGAATAAACTGAAAATGAAACAATGGCAATAAAAACAAATAAAATGTGAAAATGTTGACAAACAACAAAAATGCTTGTATATTCTTAAAGTTTTGTTATGGTCGATGTTTTATTTTTGGTACATTTAAAAGTAGGAATCTTCAAATTTGCAACACCCACATTTATCGTTTTTTCCATAGCACTGAACATGGATCTTTAATATTCGTGAAATGTTTGTTTTCATCATGAATTTTTTTAGCTGCGTTGGTTTTCCTTTCACCCTAAAAACAAAGTTGCTTGAAATCGACCTATTTCAGCAAGACGAGTGTGTTTCGAGCCTGCATCTGCCCGCGCCAACAGCTTAGACAATTTAAACTACAGAAATATTGTGCTCAAGGATTTTCTTGTAATATCGGTAGGTTAAGGCGTTTATTTCTTCACTGGAGCATATGAAATACTCTAGGATGAGCGTCAACGCACAATTTTTTTAGATCGATTTCAAGAGGATACTGTCCAAAGTGACCAGTTGTATCTTATGTTCAGTACAGTTCAACAAACAGACAAAAAACGCTCAAAGTTTGATACTCCCAGAACAATCCGACTTGGCAATAGCCCCGATCTTTAAAGCGTTGTATCGCTGTAACCTGGTTATCTCCTTTGATGCGCATGTAATTATAAACGAACGCAATAAATAGTATAATAGTTAGTTAATGCTATTTTTCTATGACATAGATGTTTTCACATGGAATAGAAGTGACCAGTTAGTACTGACTTGGGTAAACGGGAAATCTGTGCTCTAGGTGTTTTCACACAGGTTACACCGAGCATAAAAATAAGTTTGGAAGGAAAAGGAGGAAGAAAAGACAAAGAAGTAATAGGGAAGAAGGTATGAAAACTGAGAGCAAAGTGAGCACGAAAGATATTAGTTCAGAAGGCCTATTTATTGCTGAGGTAACCTAACAGTATCTCCCCTGCGGGTGACAGTCCCTATAGCATTGACCAACTTGACTAATCGTAGCTCCTTGGCCTATCCTATGACTCCTACAATAAATGTGCTGTAGGTACCAGTATGCTTAATAAGTATCTACCAGGACTCTATCTTTAAATCTGGGTGTTTGGTTTGACAAAAATATGACTTTCAATTCACGCGTCGAAACAATGTGCAACAAAATTAACGGAACCTTAATGTTCTTTCATTGCATTAAGAACACACTTGACGAAAAATATAGATTATTAGTGATTCAGTCTTTAGTTTTATCGCGTCTGGACTATTGCAGTCTTGTGTGGGGAGATTTACCTCAATGTTGTCAGGAAGAGTTGCAAAAATGTATAAACTTCGCCGCCAAAGTGGTATGCAAAGGAAATTTCAATAAATACGATCATGTCGCCCCTCTCTTAAGAAAACTCTACTGGATCCCAATACCGAACCGATTCATGATCCAAAAAGCTCGACCAGTATTCTCCTCTCTATACCTCCCCCAAAGTAATGCAGAGGTGGTAAAATTTTTTCCATCTAATATCCCAAACAAAAGACCTAATCGGAGGAACGATGTTTTAGTCAGTTACCGTTCATCTAACGTGGGACAAAAAGCCCTCTCAGTTTCTGGAGCTTTTTTGTGGAACAAGCTTCCCCAGCATATCAAAAACTCTAAAACTGTAAAAGAATTTAGAGTAAATGTGTCACGTCATTTTTCATCTCGGTCATAGGGCCTGCAGCATTTCTGTGTGAACTTCCCATCTATCAGAAATTTTACTTTTCCTGAAATTTCTGTTAGAAAATTAGAAACTATTTCATTTTACGTTTGCTAAGCCATTCGTATATTCATCTTACTTATTTCTGACGACAACAATGAGCACCACAGCCGTCAGTTCAATGCAGCAGAACGAACGTTCTTTCCATAATTAGGAGTATTTCCTCATTTTTATTTTGTTATTTCTTTCTCTTTTCTGTATTAATATTTAACGTCCGTATGACAAATATACCATGAAATACATTTTGTGTGTACACCAATGAACAGGTTTATTGATGTGAGGGTTGTGCAAAGTTTTTAATGAATTAAATTTTGGCTAACGTTGTCTCTCTATTTCAAAATCATTCTCGAAGATGTTTTCAATCGATTTTCGGCTGAGCTGGGGGGAAGGGGGTAATTTAAGCATTGCATTTAGTCTTTTTATTTTTTGCCCGTGCGTTCAGCGCACACTAGCACTGAACTTTCGAATCGTGAAAAACTCTAAATTTCTGTAATTATAATGATCACTTTGGATCATTGCCTAATCTACCCATATGTGCCAAATTTTGTGAATATTCTCCACTCAGATGTGATATCCGGGAACAATGTTACTCCATTTTATCCCATGTACACATGTCCGTATTATGCTGAAGAGTTGTGTTGTTTCTTGACTGTAACCTGAGTTTTCTTAAAAATTTCTATGAAGAAATTAAAAACCAGTTTATTTTTATGTTTTCGAAGTCTTCTTTTCCTGTTATTTCATTTTTTTTGCGAAAAATTTCTTAGGATTAGAGTGAGCTCAACTGTCATTTTCTGCGTAGTAGATGGTAGGTTGTTTTTATCGTTTTCTTTTATTTTATAAATGTATTTTTCTCTCTCTTATATTTCATTTTCAATAAGTATATATATTAATATGTGTATATTTTGGTAGTAGCCCTTCCTTGATACAGGTTTCATTAAAAATAATGCCATATTGATAATTAATAATGGTTTTGTTCAATTTTTCTAGTTTTCGGAAGAGTTTACTTTGATCGGAATTTATTCCGATCAAAGTAAACTCTTCCGAAAAATTGAACAAAACCATTATTAATAATCAGTATGACATTATTTTTAATGAAACCTGTATTAATATGTGTGTGTACGTGTGTACGTATATATATGTATTTACATAAATAGATATACATGTTTCTATTTCATTTCTTTATGCAAAAACCATCCGGTTAATCAATTTCATTGCACTAGCGAAATGATTCAAAAATAGATCTATCACTTCCCCAGAGGGCGTTTCTGTGAATCGGGTTAATGTCAAATATAATTAATGAAATAAAGCGCAATTTGAGCATATGAACCGGGGTAAAATTATCTTTCTGTCCGTATGTTGTACAAGCTATGAGTATATATTTGTTTACACATTTCTACCAATATTTTGTAGATATTTGTCAATCATGAGTGCTAACCGGCTTACACTGTATCTCCATTTTATCCCATGTACCCATGTCCGGATGATGTTGTGGTGAATATCGAGAAGATATGAAATATGTTTTTGATGGTGATAGGGCTTTGCATATTTTTAGGGCATATTTTTTATTTCTCATTCAATTACCCTTGACAGAGATAGACTATTGGCACGCCACGTATGGTTTGTCTATTAGTACGCCTCGTATATTTTGTCAATTAATATGCCTCGTACGGTCTATCTATTTGTACACCTCTGATAGCTTGTCTATTAGTACACCTCGTATAGTTTGTCCATTATTATGCCTCGTATGGCTTATATACTTGTACACCTAGGATGGTTTGTCAATTAGTATTCCTCGTATGGAACATTTGTTTCATGATGTCCTATATTAAGAAACTTTTAAAAGCCAATATGTTGGCATGTACCTCATGTGGCTACTTGAAAATAAACATTTTTCTTTTTTTTTCTTTACAATTATACTTGTAGTTTTTGATCAATCACTCATATAACAAAAGTTATGAAGGAAATTATACAGAGTTATTCAATTACGTGCGTTCGATTCGTTTTACCGACTCACATGTTATGATGGTGTCACGTCATAGCCATGTTGCCAGATCTAGGAGCGAGCCTGGAGGTGTATGTGTGTGTGTGTGTGCGCGCGTGTAGTTGGCAATATCACACGTGCGCACGCATGAGATCAACGAAATGAAGAAAATTTGTGTGTCCTCACAAGTGGAGAAATTTCGTTTCAGTCGGATTAATTTCCCAAAATTTCGGTTCTGTCCAAACTTCCTCATCACAAAACTCAGAGGATCCTCTATTATCAAATTGACACACGTCTCATTGAACAGTTTGCTTCCTAATGCCGATATAGTGTGTTTATATATATATACATAATTTATGACGGGAGGCCTCGACGAATAACAATTGAGCTTTCATCCATCTACACATTCGAGCTCAGTAGAATACATTGGGCAAACTTTCATTTGTGTCAAAGGAGCCCGTTGGTTAGCTCCCGTCTTTCATGTGAAGAGTCATTAGTTCGGAACCCGTGTTACTGTACACAGGTTCATTCCCCACTCGTCTCGGCCAAGAGTAACTCTCATTTCGTCCGGACATAATTCACACGGGAAAAAAAGTTATATGATAGGTATGAAAACCCTAAAATATAAATTTAACAATTGAAGATAAAAAGTGTTACCGGTTTTATCAATAGAATCATTCCCCAGAAACACACACAACACACCATAATGTGCGTAAAATAAGTAAACTCATTCTTAGAAGCTGATTTTTTTCATCCAGGTGCTCGGACAGTCCCGTTAGGCTGACTACTTTCACTCGTCTTGCATGATAATGAACACCGTTCGAAGTGCGGACAGCTTTCTATGTTAGGTTTAGAAGGCATCAGAAACACCATCGATGAAGTGAAGTCGAATCAATGACCTCGCTTTTGACAACCTACGCAATAACCCACCAGAATAACGTCAACTTTTGAAGATAGCGTTACCTTGTTAAACGTAGTAATTTAGTAAAAATTTTCAACAAAACACAAATAATGGTTCTTTTTTCGATGCCATAGCAAAACTAAATCCAAATAGATTGGGAGTTTGTGTAAGCTTCAAATAACACAGTATGTACAGTATTTCCAAAAAAGAAGGGATCATTTAGTATGGAATTAAGGGTAACGGGGTATTTACGCACAAGTAGGTTCCTACACTGAATTCCTTGCACATGTTGGCAAAAAGATTTAAAATAGTTTGAATCGAAAACGATCGTAGGTTACAAAAAATTTTTCCTTCAACAAACCGAAGGTCTACATGACTTTCAGCTATCATGTTATTTATTTTCTCTGCAAGGAACGAAGACATGAAGTCCAACAGATACAATGGTTGTATGACTCTGAGAAGCGATAAGAACTGAAACCATGCTTCTTTTCATTATAGAGAAGGCTTCTTGAAAATTCACCGAGAGCGCAGATAACTAGAGGGTTGAGCTATTGGGCTGCATCAACTACTGACGATATCGTCATGAGATAAGGCAGGGCAATGAGACAAGTGTGGCTTTACAGTAATATACAATACAAAAGTAAGCGTCGGGGAAATTATCGCTTCCTCCAGGTGTACTTGGCACGCGCTCCCTTCTGTCCAGGCTTCTTCCTCTCGTGGCGCCGCACGTCCTGCGTCAGTAATCCCACTGCACACCAAAATAGCTTCGTATTCAATTACGAACAAACCTTTCTTCGTGAGTGCTGGCACTCAATAGTTTAAAAAGCTTACGTGTTAATTTAACTTATAAACTACTTTACTTTTTCCCACCTTTTAGCTGCAAGAGCACTCTGCTATTAGAAAATTCAGTAGGTTCTATACTTGCAATCGAGGAGACGAACTTCGATTAATGAAGTACACATCTAAAAGCTTAGTTACTGGCCAGGCAATCTGGCGGCATTCAGGAAGGTTTTCGCAAGTTTATTTTTTTTAAATAGAACAATCCAACACACACGTTCAAATTCGATAGAAAAGCACAAAAAATGCTTGATGAAAGTTGTAAAGATGAAAGGTCTTGCTACTGTTAATTAATTCAATAATAAACGTCAGTGAAACCTTGTTCTAGCAGCACGAACATTTCATCAATTCATTTCTTCAATCATGTTCTTAAAAAAATGTGTCAAATGAGATCTATCGTTCTGAAAGCAGAGTTTCACAGAATCGATAAGTTAGTTTAAGCACCCCGTACCGCAATAAAGGCATTCCAAACAGAGCAAGGATGAAGGTACCATTTAGTATGGAGTTAAGGTAACGCAGAATCAATGCAAAAGGTGTGTTCCTACACAAGATCCCCAGCGCATAGAAATAGTAAGTTATGAAGGAAGTTCAGGTAACGAGATAACATATGACGAAAAAGGTGTTGAAAAACAGGACAGATGTGAACTGAAAAATACTGGTCTTTTACAAAACAAAAAACTATTCTAATCCACGAAAAGGAACGAGACCTTACGTTTTCCTCCGTGGGAGCACGAATTCCCATACAGTAGTTGTATCCCCATGATGGGGGGTCTTCCATCTCTACTTATCTGATGCAGTCTCTATTATGACCTGGTCTTTTTATTTTGGAAGTGATATCTTACAGATAAACGAGCGAGATCTTATCAGAGTCCATAGTAAAAGGTTAACGAGACAGTTTTCTGGTCAGCATGGAGAGCCAAATATTTGACTAACGCTAATTGCATAAATAGAGCTATCGTCAGCTGTTATTCTTCAATTTGATATACGAAGAGGGGTCGAGATATAATAACCAGAGCTAAAGTATAAGTAAATTGACGATGAACTCGATACCACGTATACTGAGCACCTTCACGTCGACTGGTTTGAGCAAACATTGCCGTTGGATACTCTCTTCAAATTGACTCAAAATATTATGAACTAAAATCTGCAACTAGAAAGTTATTGACTACTATTGGAACTACGAGCCTAAGTTTCAGACTGCTAGCAGCCCGTGTCTGTCTATTGTTCAATAAATATCAACGTTCAAGGAAGGAAACCCGAATATTCTCGTAGAAGCGTGGTAGTACAAAAATGGGCCTGTCCCTGGCTGGTATTGAGAGGCTTGCCTCGGTTATCACTAAATGAGCTCCTCGCACGCATCATGACGGGACGCAGATACCGAGAGCAGGCAAGGTCTCCTGCTATCATAGCTCCAGCATCTGATAACGTCACTCGGTAAGCTAGACATTCACAACGCTAGTAGCGGTACGTTTCGCCCATTCATGAACACAAGAAAAGAATGAACCCAAATGGAAGCAAAAAATTGGAGAGGATTAACAAGTGTAGCAGGACTAACAAAGAAAACGCCGGATCATTTCAAAATTTCAAAAAAAATTCTCATCAGACCTACGAATGAGAATTTTACGGACTGATTGACGGTATGGACAATTTTTTTCTTCTGAAAATTAACCCGTGTGCTATACAACCAAGCAAAATGACAAGTTTAAGTTCTTAGCGAGCCCTGTTACCATAAATACATCCTGCTACATCCTGTTCTGATTCCTTGAAACTAAAACAAGTCCGGTGGTCTGGAGGTTCGAAATAAAATTCAGAAATTGCCAGAGAAGCAGTTCATGCAGTTAAATTACAAAGATATTAATATTACGGAGATATTAATCAAAAAACGAAATTCCTTGATTTTCAAACTATTAGTAAAAAGTAACACCATTTACGGTAAGCAGTCGAGAAATACAACACACGAATATAGCACTCAAAATGATTTTTGCAAGATATTTAACTTCATTTATTAAGATCGGTCAAGTGATATTCTAAAGGCTTCCCTGATGGACTACACAGTTCAGAAGGTAAATATGAGCATGGAGAGTTGGAAGGGGCTTTGAAACATCATAAAGGGAATTTTTATCCCATGCCGGTAGGTACGGTATATTCATTCAATCATAGTCATCGAACTGCGCAATGCTTCGTGCGGAAAAAGACTTAGATCCAAGACAGTATTATCAAAACGCAACAACGATGGAAAAAACAGAACCACAAACATTGTAAAATGTATTAGTCTGTCAAAAGAAAGGGAAAACAAATAAATAAAGTGTTACCTTGCTAATCCTTGAGTTAAGGTCACAACAAATTCTCACAAAATGAGTCAAACGAGATACGAAGACAACTTTTGTTCAGTACTAACCTTTCGAAGGACGTTGAAAAACAGTTTTTATCCGAGAATTTTTAAAGAACAGTACGTTTTAGGTCTATCAATCTTCAGCAAGTGCCATTAGTCGTTAAAACTGGTATTTTTCAGCACTTGTTCTACCCAAAAAAAAAATTTTTATCAGAGAACAAAATCAAATCTAAGTAAGTACAAAAAACGATTTTGAAACACTCCAAACCCCGTTTAGCTCGAGGGTTTCCACTCGGAAAAACAAAACTTGCTCACAAAATCAGTGGCGTATAAAGGGGATTTGCTACCAGACACAGACGGAGCATTGACCTAATAGGACAGAAAATTGCCACACACGGAATACTCGATGTCTGCAGTTAGCCCCTGCGTGATAAGATTAGCGCAACGTGAACTCCCGTCTCGCGTTACAATCGCTATGAACGCACTAGACGCCTTCAAACACTAAACACGAAGCGAGAATGCAACACAAATACTTGACGGTACAAAAATGCGAGCCATATTTGTACAGTTTCATATTTATTACACCAAAAGAATCGTTCTATCAAACAGTTTTCAACACAAAAGATTGGCTACGCATATAATGACAAGCTGAACAAGGATAATTTTAAAAAAAAAGAGTTCATAAAAAATTAACATCTTCCCTGCAGATGTTTTATTGATAGTCCCGTATGGTCGATCATATCAGTGCAAGCTGCAGCAAAAGGGTTAAACAGTTCATGTTTAAATTGACTGCTGTGGCAGGTAATCAGGTAATACTTCAAAGTTCTGCATACTGCAGAGTTTCAAGGTAATACTTCAAAGTTCATCATTTTTTCAGTTAACCAAACGTGAATTGAAAATGTACTTAGCTAATGGATCATCAGCGTTGGTGTTGATTTAAAAAAAAGTATATAAGCAAATAAATAATTACAACGTGTGCGGTTATCTTTTTTACATACTATATTGTACGAATGACGAAATTAAAGGTGGGAAAACTTTTTTAACGAAGTACGAAAAAGAACAGAAGACGCCTCTTAAAACGAGATTTTGAACTTCCTAGAATTTAGGTATAGCTGTGAAGTGGGTGGCGTAACATGAATGCACCTTACGGTTCGGATCGGACGGAAACACGGCAAAATGCCAAGAGAATTATTAAGCAAAAGGTAGAGAAACTTAGGTCGTTGAATATGGTGAATACATGATTTAATTACAATGGTACTTTTTAGTGTATCAATGGATTTTATGACTACTTGACTTTGCTTCACACAGCATAGCGTTTTGATGTGTGATTCGTTGCTCAAGCTGAAATAGGAAGCTTTGATGCGTGATTCAATATTGTGAGAAGATTGATATTTTTGAGAGAGTAAATTCTGTGAAAGGCAGAAAAATGGGTGGTTTGTTCGTCTTGTAAATGCTACTAAAAGTGTAAACTTATTGTAACAGTGAAACTGTGTTAAGTGAACCATGTCGGCAGTAGCGTTATCGTGCTCTCCTTCTCATCTTATAAATCAATAGGTCTTGCGTCAGAGACGGAGGTACAATCAAATTCAACAGTCCTCTCTCGTATGTTAAATTTTGTTGACTTTGAGCGATCGTCTAGCGGTACTAAGGTCAAGGCTCTGAGCATTCGTCCTCTCAGTTAATAATAGTAAAAAATAGCACTGAAGCACAACTTTGGGAATGCTGCTTCATTCAAGTTTTTCGCTAGAGAGTCTCGATATATAACATTTTTTTTTGCTTTGTCCAACGCCATGTGCGCATCAAAATGAGTATGAGATGTAGCTTGCACGATAGAGCGCGTGTTCTTATGGGTTTTTCAGTTGTATTCAAGCGTGTGATTTTTTTGTTATCTGTGCGAATGAGTCACCCTGCTGGGCCGCAGGTTTGCGTCAGAGGGTTTAGCTGTCACGAGACAATAAACGCGAGTATTCTACGGGGTCTCCGTAAGTCTAAGCAATGTGAGGGTGATTAACATGGGTGATAGCGTGAGGAATACTTCGGTCAATGTAGAGCCGCCGTTGCGCATTGCTGTGTATTGCAATTTTCACATGGAGACATCTGTAGCACACGAAGAATGGAAAGAACTACAGGCAGCCAAATATGAATGTCTAACGCCCAGTTTAGCAACTTATGAATTGGCGGGTGACTTGAAAATGACGAACAGGTCACGAAAAACACAAGAAAGCACTACATAAAAACAAAACAGAAAGTAAGTCTCGCACTAGATCACGACCAGGGTTTTATCCAAAGTTAGCAAACTCTTCGCCGTAATGCCAATTCACCTTATAGAGAATTTTCAAGGAAACTACAAAATGCGTAACTATACTAAGAAGATGGCTTCCAACAGTATTGACCAAGGACCCTAATTCCAATGACGGATTATAAGCCCTTTTTAGTGACTCGGCAAATCATTCGAGTTTTAATTGTATTAGTTTAAAACTCTAGCGAGAACAAAGGGGATCTCGGGAGAGCAAAGAGAAGGAACCATTCAGAACTGACCGTAGAAAATGGAGAATTATAGCAGAAGGTGTGTTCCCACACTAACTACCCAGCCTATAAAAACAGCAAGGTAAAAAGAGAAAGAAAAGATTAAGAAGAGATAGCGAAGAAGACAAGAAAAATAACAAAGAACAAAGCGGACACGAAACACAGATCCAAGATGTCTTTCTATAACTGAGGTAACTTAACATATCTACCCTATGCGCACTAGTTTTATGGCATCGAATTAACAAAATTAACTAACCTAAACTAAGCCTTATCCTATGCCTCCTGACGGAAGAACTTTAATGACAAAAAATACCTCTTAGCTTGAAGCCCACATACAATGCGCATTTCCAGCGTAATAAGATTCGTACTTATCTGCAAAAGTAAAGGATTTACCTGCTGAAGGAAAATTTGTGGAACTAGTCAAATAATCTGAGCTGACAAGTAATCTCCATTTCATACGATCTCTAGTACCACTCCAGCAGTCTCTGTAGACATATCTCTAATCTAACACTTGGTCCGAGATAACTCGTTGATTATCCTTGCTTCGATCACACCCGTTTTCACTTTATGAAGCCGTCTCTCCTGCCCAAGTACTTCATATCAAACATATACTTCCATTTTCTTAGTCCAGAAACTCTTCCCACTATTTCAAATGATAGGAATTACTACACTCGCAGTACAATTTTCTATAATCATACTACTAATGACCTTTAACAAAATGCTAGTGAAGCATACAGCATGGAGCACAAAACAGCTGAGGGTTAAATAAGCAGTTCGTTCAACTGAAGTATTTACAGGAGAGGATTCAGGAAATGGGTCTAAATAAGGTCGCTGATACATTTTTATTGAAACAAAATAAATAATGAGAGAGAAGCGTCAAGCATTATAAACTTAGTAGATTAATGAGAAGGCCAGTTTCAGGACTACATTCGATGTTATTTTAAGTCTCCTTAACAGCAACAAAGGCGTTCCAAAAAGAGGAAGGTAGAAGGCACCATTTAATATGGAGTTCAGGGAACGCGGAATCTATGTACGAGGTACATAGAAACAGTTAGTTGAGAAAGAAGTTCATGAAACAAGTTGAAAGTTAAAGATGAAGGTAGTAGGTGTCGAAAAACAGGACAGCAGTGAACCGAAAAATATGGTCTGTTTCAAAACAAAAAACTATTCTTTTTCAACAAAAGGAAGGCCTACCTAAACTTTATTTCGCGACCTTGCATATTCTTCTGAGAGCGCTAATTCCCATAGATACAATAATTATATCCCCGTCAGGCGAGTCTATTCCAGGATATATTCTAACAAGGATGGAAAAACGTTCGAGAAGGAAGAGGAGAAAGTGATTAAGGGAAGAAATGAGTGCCAAGTGTGATAGATAAAAATGGAGTGATGATGTCAAAAACGCTAGCAGTGTTGAGGGGTATGCTGAAAACTTTAAGCAGATGCCGAATGGGGTGGAAAATAAAAAAGGCAGTTCTGGTTTGGGTTAGAGATGAATGAGCGCTGGAACAGCGAGAAGGACAGGGAGAGACAGGTGGGCAGCAATGCTAACAGAATAACCACCGGTGAACATTTGCAGAAAGAGGAGCATCCAAAAATAATTATTCATCATGAAGATACGTTTTAGTATTACTATACGATGAAAAAGCTCGAGACAGCGTTAAACGAGACTATTAAAGCATTTCGATTTACCTGGAATTTCCGGCACGCTGTGTTCTGGTTTCATGTGAATATTAGAAGAGAGCGCGCAAAAATTGAAAATAAGGTGCTGTGTGTGATTGGTTTAAAGCACGTGGGATGCATGACAAAATTGTCTCGTGTAGCGCAGGTTATTCATTGTAAACAAATACTTTGAAAATAATTTCAGGAAATGTAAGTTAAGCTTGTGCAATTATGAAACTGGAGGTTGCGCACAATGCTAATCACCAGTATATTGTGTGAAACTAGTGGCTGACTCTGACAAGGCTTTGGAGAAATTGTGACGCTTCTATAGGAATGTTTCATGAGAAAATTAAAGTAAATTCCCAAAATATAAACTTCAAAAATGAATTTATGAATGGAACTTGAACTGGGAGAGTGCAGGGAAGACCGTTGAATAATTATTGCTGTTTACATAAGTGACGGAAAAAAGTCGCATGGATCAAAAATTTATTGGAAAGTGACTGGACCGCCTTTAGGTAGAATTACATTTCTCATCCCACTTTGTATTGATTTTACAAAATTCTGGGTCCACAGCAGCTCTATTTTTGCCCATAATTGAAGTAACCTAACCCCCCAAAGAAATCGATTGAGAAGGAAAAGGCGATGTGTGACGCAAGTGTCTCTCAAGTTCATCCCATAAATTTCCAATGGGGTTCAAACCAGGAGATTGTGGTGGCCGGTCCATGCACTCACGTGTTCTCTCATTTGCAATAAACCGAAATTGAATTCCGTTGCTATCAGAAAAATAAAACTTCAAGGACGGATGAGCGTAGTCAAAAAGTACATGCAAATAGTCCTGGGAGCTCATTTTGTGGTTGCACAGAGGTAAAACCATGCCCACCCCAGTAAAACAAACCAAAGCATTACGCAGATGGATGGATTCATATCGCTGTCGCCATATCCTAACATGCCGCTGGTTCTGGAAGAGAGCGAATCTGGACTAATCGGACTACATTACATACTTCCAATCCTGAATAATCCAATCTTGATGCTCTCGAGCAAATAAAGTTTTTTTCAATTTGTTGTTGGCATCCACGGTTTCCCGGTGGATTTGGATTTGCCTAAATTTGTTTTCTTCAACTCTCAACGCAGTCTTTGAAAATTGTTTTTAAACCTTGACAAACTCGTTAGTTTTGTTTACGTTGATGAACGCCGATTTTTCTTCACCAATATCCCCAAAGAGCATCTGGCTGTTATCAAGAATGTTAGGCCTTCCACAATCTCCACCAGTTAAACGGGCTTGTCCTCTTCTTTCTAGCGTACTATTATTCATTGCATCGTTTTGGTATTTATACCAGTTACTGTTCAGATATCCTGAGTTCATGTTACACTTTGATGAATCCAAATGAGGTGTCTTACCAAATGCTGACCGGGCTTTCCCACGATCTTTATTTCTCCTATGTACATGAAAATTCACAATTCTATTTGCACTCGAGACAAATTTCTAAAATGTTGCTATGTATACTTCTATTGGAACAAATAGAAATAACCTCTGGGATAAAAATTTCAAAATATATAGAGTAGAGAAAAACGTAGTGTGCAACTTTTTTGGACCATTTAGTGCACTATATGAAGAAGACAAAAACAAGAAACTTTAAAGGCAAAAAGAAAGAAGGAAAGGCACAGCAGCATTACAAGAATTACCAACGCGTAGGGGTTCAAGTATAAATGCGAACTAAAAAGAAAACTCCGTCGGTTTTGCGCTTGCAAAAGTCCGGGACTAAATGAAGTAGGGAGGAAAAAGGAACGCTTTAAAAGTAAGAAGCTTAAAGAGTCTACCAGGCGCAATGCTGTTTTAAAGAATGAGAAATGAGACGCGACAAGTGTGATGAGGTGGGTGAGTTACAGGGCAGCACCGTAGTATAGCGTTGTCAGTTGGACACACTGTGAAAAGATAAAAACTACCTAGTTTTGTCAAACTGACGAAACCAGAAGTAGAAAACAAGAAAGGGCAGCAAAATAAACACAGGGGTAGTTGAGAGGGCGAAACAAAAAATTCTGCACAGAATGAAACGTATGCAACACACTGCTCATGCCAGCGAATAAATCTTGTTCTTTTCAATTTATCATAAAAATACCTTCAATGCTGTCAAAATGGTCCCCATGCATGAACAAGACAATTGGAAATTTCCTCCATTACCCTTAGAATTTTTACCTGGGGTGATTTTCTCCCCAGTGAATTTGGGGATGGTGCAATTCACCCACGAGGGTTACCATTCTAAGGTTAAGAAACACAACGACTCGACTTGATGCCACAAACACAATAGGAATTTGTTAATCATGTCGCCCTAGTTACTTAGTAGTACACCTGGAAATGCACTAGTCCCCATTGCATAAAACTTTCCTCAGCTATTAAATAATATTTATCGTAACTCTCGCTCTACTACGGGAATCCCGGTAAAGAGATGAGGGCCAGCCATTGTGTGTAGGCCAGACTAAAGCTTCTAGCCCCGCTCCGGGGGTTGGCCGCCAATTTCGTTTAGATTGCCTTAGAATATCTTCCTGTATTGTTAATTACTTGATCCCAAAACGTCTGCCAACTACGTGATACACGCAGAGCGTGCTTTATACCTCGAATTCAATCAACACAACCGCAAATGGTGCCTGGCTTTGAATATTACTTACTCGCGCGAGCCATGAGGTCGCAGCGAGTGACATCCAAATGAATGCAAACCAGGCAAGAGGTGCCGGAATATGCATCAAAATCATACCTGCAGATTCCATCACAAAAAATACCTAAAATGTTTCTGTTTCAAGTTATTTTCCACAGAGTATTAAATGGGGGACTAAGGATCTTCACATTCACTACTTCGGGTAGCATAAACTAAAGCGTTAAAGCCTACTAGTTACTGACCTAGCCTCATTTTCTCTCTGGTAAGAGGGTCAACGAAGGCAGAGAGGGCCTGCGAGAGGGCATAGCGTATTGCGCAGGCCTGGCCAGTGAGTCCTCCAATTTCCACGGTGCAGAACACGTCCACCTTGCCCAGGAGCTCGCACACCTGCAGCGGCAGCAGAACCTGCGCACAACATACACACATAGTTCGGCACTTGGCTGCGCTCGTCCGCTCCACAACTGCAAACACATCAACAAGCCACGCAAGTGAAGGTGACCCGCTAAAGCTTGAAAAAAAAAATCCCTCACACACTAACATAACGCAAAGAAAGGCAAATAAATACGAAGCAATAGTGTTCGACACTAAGTGAAGGCAAGACGTCGTGACACACCGAGAGTCGAGGTGCCCCATCCTTCTGGGTTTTGCGTTCATGTCACAGCTCTGAACGCGAGTATTTCACTTGCATTAATTAAATGCCTGTACTTTCACCCTGTTGTGAAGAAATCATTTGCTTATGAAGTGCCCTACCGCATGTGCACTGGAACAACAGAAACGGAGGAGTCCCCTCATTAGGCGGAAGACAGCGGGCACCGCGGCGGGGCACTGTACACTACATCCCGACTACCGCCCGCACAACCGTCGTGTACTCTAACGTTTATTCAAGATTAGATTATAAGTTAGTTTAAGCCTCCCTAACCGCTGCAAAAACAGAGCGTATCGAAGAGAGGAAGGAGGAAGGCACCATTTAGTATGGAGATAAGAAAATGAGGAATCTATGCAGAAAGGGCATAGAAACAGTAAGATGGGAAAGAAGTTCATGAAATAAGATAAAAGTTGAAGAAGAAAGTCAGAGGTGCTGAAAAACAGGACAGTAGTGAACCGAAAAAAGGTGGTCCTTAACATAACAAAAAACATTTTATTTTAACAAAAAGAAGGCCTACCTAACTCAGCTCGGGCCCTCACATTTTTCCCCTGGGAGCGCTAATTCTAACGTTTATTCAAATCGCTTTATTTCATACAATATGTATTCAATTCAAATCTGTAAATGTCATAAAAGACATGGTAGTTAACAGTTATACGATTGCTTCGCTTGGGTGACTTGTACGAGTAATGATCACGATCACAACGGACATACCTGGTGTCTGAGCTTCACGGACTGTAACATGAATTAGCTCTAAGATGACTCTGCACTTCACAGATGATTTAAAATGACGAACAAAAGTTTAGAGCAAGAGACTGGACACACAAGAAGCATGGCATACACAGAGGGCCTGCACTGACCTGCTCGCGCTCCTGAGAGTGCCTGAAATAAAGGAGACTCGAGCCGTTGATGTTGATGAGGCCGGTGCCGCCCTCCAACACCTTCACCAAAGCTTTGCTCGTCTTCCGCGTACCCTCCGCTATGGTAAAACGTCGGCCGCTCTCGTCCATTTGGATCTGACAACGCAGAACACGAATGCTCATGGAACAAGAAGCTATATGGACGAATGACGGAAAGAGAGATTTGTCCCAGCGCTTAGTTCAATAAAAGATTCGGTCATATTACCCTCACCAACGGAGAGAGAAATCTTGTTCGACTCTTGGCTACAACGACACAAATTCATCATTTTTATTGTCGTTTTATTGGTAATATTAAGCGTTTACTCTCAGTTTGTGTAGAGTTAAGCAAACATCACACTGAATTTCTGAGTCAAGTGTCACCACAAGGGCACAAGGTTTGAATGTCTCAGTCGGCACAGCCCGCTTCACGGGCAATATTCTTGAGCTTGACCTTGTGCCATAAGTGAACCGTTGAACCCAAGTTCAATCCCACGGTAGCATTCGCTGCTATCTTGTCCTCCCGTGCTACATCGGAACGCCCTTCAGAGGTGTGTATGCTACTATAAACTTGAACGCGTGTATGTCACATGGTGGTGACGTGTCATGTCCTTACGCGTCGTATATTTATATTTTGCATTTGTTTGAAGTATTCCAGTATTACTTGTGTTCTCTCTGTTTGTTGTAGGTTACGTGAGTGGACAGTTGCCGACGTTCTCTCTACCTATTTCTCGTACTTTACGTTCATTTTAATTTTAAGACTACTCGCTGGGATATTGTCCAGCCCGTAGTCATTGCTAATCCTAATGTTCAATGAACGGTTCATGTCAACATTCTTCTGGCCCTGAAAGACTAATGGGGTGAAGGCAGATTTAAACAAGATCAGATCGCGTTACACTTGGCATATAGACTAACTACAAATCTAAACTCAAAACTCTCAAGTTTACTGAATCTTTTACAGAAGGACTGGTGCGCATTCAATACTCTCAGAACGAATATAATCCACTGAATTCCCACAAATTCACTAGACAGGAATAGTTTAGAATAAACCAGGTTTACTTTTTAACGTGCAGGAGTGGAATGCCCAAAAACTTTTTAGACCTAAATCTACACAAATAGATTTCCGAAATAAAGATATTCAAATCTTGGTTCTTCTTTCCGCGACCTGAATAAAACTTTTCACAGCGGCATGTCGGTCACAGATACAGCGTCGAGAACCGCTGCAAAACTCCTAACAACAAGCCAACATGCTAGCGCTACTACCAGCCAGCCTGTTGTGCGCTGAAACAAAGAGACATGAAGCAGTTGAGACAAAAAATGACAAAACAATTATGCTAGGATGAAGCCCGAAAAGCTCATGAAAATGAACAAAAAAGACGTAATTAAAATTTCCATAATAATACTGCACAAATAACTTGAAACGACCCACAAAAAATTTTACTAGGCATGAAAAGAGCGAGAACAACTGTATAAAAATACATCAAGATAGGATACATCAGCTGGATAATAGAATGGAACATTGTTTCAACGATATAAAAATGTTTCACAAAACTCACATGTTTCAAGCCATAGCCATACGTTCTAGATTAATTTCTGAATTTCTAAAGAGCCATTGTTATTTATGACATGTACATGTCCATGTCCATGTAGGCATCGCTCGTCGATAGCAACTTCAAAACCAGCGATTCTGTCCTAAGTTAAATACAACTAAATTGGTCTAAATCAGCCAGGTATTGCAAACAGTAAGACCCAGGGCCCAGTGCAACATCTAGTATCTGTGAGCCCTATTCTTCCCATAAAGATTTTAATTATTACTCAAGAAATGATTTGGGCAGCGATGAATCAAACAAGATAAATTTGGTAAGGGAAAAAACAGTTGAAGGTTTTGATCCCTTGAACGGATCGTCTCCATTTTGATCTATGTCACTGAGGGGATGGAGACCATTCAAGTTTAGACTGAAGCCCCGACAGAAAATACAACCCTCGATCCTCAAAAAAACTGTCGCCTACCACGAGAACACATCTATACAAAATTGCCTTTAAATAGATTTTTCACTCATATACTGGCACATTTTATGAACGCTGGCCTTCGATGTCTTTATTACTGTGAAGTGAAGGTTTTTATTTTTGGAGTATAGATAAAGACTTCTACAAATAATTCAATACTAACCATTTATTTGTTCAACTCCAATTACAGATGTGCTCATCTCAAGGATGATATCAATGTTTAATATTAATTTCAGGGAAAAAATAATTTCAGGAAAGCAAAAGGAAAAATATTGACGCATGCAAAGAAAATACACATGTATACTATCTCATGATCGCGTTATATGGCTTAATCCACGCGAATTTCAAGTATGATGGAGTTCTGCTTGGCAAGGATGAGTTAACTAGTCTTTACCTGATTAATCTTTTTCAGATTGCCACGAGTTAGCTTGGCCAAAACATTACGCATCAAAAACAGCCACAGCAAAATTACTGATTGCGAGTCCTTAACAGCAGTCAGTGCGTTTATTCGGAGGTGGAGTGGCATGCTTTGGGAAAATATCACGCCGAATAATCCTTGGTAAAAATACCAAAGTCAGTAAGACCTATGGTGAGAGGAGGTAAAATAAAATAAATATGTTACACTGTTCACGGGCGTTTTGGTTTTGTAAAATGAAAATTTGAATTGACCATAAAACGAGTAAAATAAGCTTGTAACTTTCCTTTACTTTTGACTATGAAGTTCAAAAAAAGGCGATAAATATGACAAGGAAGACGAGTTACCCTTCCGTAAACCAGTGTTTCTCAAACATTTTGTGCTGCGTGTCAAGTCCGTGTTTTAGTGGACGATGAAGGTACGCGGCTAAATTTAAAAATATGATAGTTTGCCATAAACTTCGTTTGGTGTCTAAAATCGGCAGCAGTACACAGTAATAATCTTCTTCGGCAAATTTTAGGTAGGACTAATGTAGAATACGAAATGTTTTGTGTTTGATAGTAGTAGGTGAAACATTTAAGCTTAAGGTATAATTTCATTCTAGACGGTTCAAGCCATTCTAGATATTCAAAACAATGCTAAATTTCCACAGATGAAGCACAAATATGTAAACACAGCCGCAAACATGGCGCCGGTTCATTTAAACTTGGAGAATTGAGAAAAAACACAAGTTTTATGGCGCACAATGACAGGCTGTTATAGAAAGAGTTAAACTGCACCACTGGTGTATGTTTTTGTTTATAGCAACAATATAACGTTGTTTCTGCATGAAACTTATTGAAATTGCAAGGCAGATGCCTTCACCTGTTTAAAACGATGGTTACAGAAAGAATGATGCAATACATCTAACGTTAACTGAAGTTGAGTTTAAAGTATCAGTAACTGTAACTATCAGCTACTGGGTTATTATCCTGGTTTTATGGTGCATGAAATCGAAATACTTCACACCAAGGAACATCCAATTCATTACACAATTTTGAACAAGAATTATCACAACCTCAATTCAACCCTAATAATAGTTTCAACATTCTCTCTGAAAAATTTGCTATGCCTTTTTTGCTCAAGTCCCCTTTTAAATTTATTTTGCAAAAATTTCCTACCTGCATGCTGCATAGAAAATAGAGAGCAGGTGCACGGTGTACCACCGAAAAATCATAAATTATAAAAAAATTATAACAAGCAGCCAGTTGTAATTTAAGCAAGAGATACTAGAGTAGGTCATCCAAGACGCAGCAGCTGTTCTAACAAGAGACGGACCCCGGCGGCCGGCACATGCAGGCCGGAGCGCCTCCTGGGCTGCTTACCTCAGGGATGACGGAGGCCTCGTGCACCAGATGGACGGGCTCCCTGAACCCCATGATGAAGTCCTTGGCCATGAAGGCGTACCGGTGCTGGCACAGGCGCTCCAGCGCTAAAATCAACTTCTCGTACTGTGCCAGTGAAGGAAATATATGGTCAGTCTAGGCAGCTCATCTGCATCAAAAATAATAGTGATGTACCGATACCGTTTTTTTGGCCGATACCGATACCCACTTTTTGGCCGATACCGATACTTGAAAATACCGATACTTTGACCGATACTACTACCGATACCGATACTTTTACAATCATCTAACCTAATAATACCCGTTATATGTTTTTTTATGTACTTGTTCGGTGTCCGCTTCTTAAGAAACATAGGATGTCTGAGTTTGTGGTATCATGGATACCGAATTCCTCAGTGAAACATTGAAAGATCGTCTCTACATGCACTGATATGTTTGAAATTTTATCTGGATAGGTTAGTAGTATTGGATAGGTTGTTGTGATCGCCGTAATTTGCGCATTTTCCCTAACCATGTCACTTTTGTGTAGCATTCAGGCCATATTGAACAATTAAAAGACATTAAATTAAATATAGTAATTTTGAGAATAGCTGTGCCCGAAGTCATCGTTTTTGAGTAATGGTAATTTGTCACCGGAGGGGAACTCCGAGTCAAGAGAGCTTTGTGTGTACTTGTGCATATGTGCTCGGCATAAACATTTTAAACCTACCCGACTTTCCGTTCCACGTATTGGCAACAGTGGACAACGCATTAGTGGTGTAGGGCCTACAAGAACCGCAGTTGCTACCATGTAATGACGATCGCTAGGCCTTCGTGTCGTGAACGTGCTTTGCGGCGGTGCGAGTCAAGACATAGAATAAGGATAGCATAGGTTAGATAATGTTGACGGAATTTTTCCATGGGTCCATCTAGCTTAACGATGACATTGTCCTCGGCATTTCCATGGGTCATACTGCTACCTAATAATACCCTTGCCCTTGGTTTCTTTGTTTGGTGTCTGTTTCTTCCATTTCTCTGTCACGCTCATAAGGGTAGTTATAATGACCGTATCTGTGATACGAGTTTCACCAGTGCGCAAGTACAAGAATAATTTTCATCACCGGTACTGTTAGGATGGATATACTGTATTTGTTTGTCATCTACATCTTGAAAATTCGTTCATGAAAACAGTGAATCACATTTTTTGCGGGCCGTGCACACTTGTATTAAAATAAAACCATTATGAGCCCTACATGGATGTAATAAGAAAATTATTTCCTAATATATCTAATAATATAAAAGTATTGATAATAAAGTTTCCGATTATGTATAATAAAATGTTCTTGCTATGTTAACTATATTGTTGAGAAAAATAACAGAATGAAATCCATTCAATAGATATGTGTTTCTAATCGTATTGCAACGTAATGTAGACTAGCTATAATAGCAACTGGCTCCAAAAGTGGACCAAAACAATAATTTCTCCAGAAAAGGGGTTGTCATTTTCGTGTTATTCACACCAAATACGAGTATATACATTGGCGAAAAGAAAATCGTAAGACTCGATAAGCCCCGAAACCGAAAATATCCGCAAACACGCAACCATCTATAAGATGAGGAATTTAAAAACAAAAATTTCAAAGAACTTCATCATATTTATTAGGAATGCGTTTCGGAGTCCAGATCCATCATCAGTTCGTAAATTTACAAATCATTATGTCTGCAAAAAAAAAAACAATGTTGGATACAGCCATTAGAGGAAATCAAGAAAATAAAAATAGAAGTAAAACATGTCCCAGAAAAACTAAAATCAAAAAGATTATTATTTAGTTACAATTTGTGATGGGTAGGAACTATCAGAATTGTTGAGGGCCGGTTTTCGTTTAAAAATATGTAACGATTCTAAAATTCTGAGGTCACACGTAGTTGAAGCCGAATCAAAGATTTTGAAATCCGCAGAGGATATTGGTACGTTGCATTTTACTGCGTGATTACTTAGTGCGGAGTGTGAGGGGTAAGCTAATTGGTTCCCCGAGCGGAAGCTTCGACCCCGATATTGTGCTATTCTGTTATAAAAATTTCATGACGTCATGCCGACGTACGATGATGTGCACTGCACACAACTGTACAACTGTTAAGAATAAATCAGAGAGGCTCGCATCTCCATCGGAAGCGTATCCTTGTACCGGAAAAAAGAAGCAACCTTAAAATTATACAATTCCGGTAAAAGGATACGCTTCTGATGGAGAAGCAAGCCTTTCTGATTTATTCTTCCAGTTGTACAGTGGTATGCAGTGCACATCATCGTACGCCGGCATGACGGCACAAAATTTTTGTAACAGAATGGCCGAATATCGGGGTTGAAGCTTCCGCACGGGGAACCAATTCGCAATATTCGTGCGTAATCACGCAGTAAAATGCAGCGTACCGATATCCTCTGCGGACTTCAAAATCTTAGATTCAGCTTCAACTACATGTGACCTCGGAATTTTAGAGTTGCTACATATTTTTAAACGAAAACCGGCCCCAACAATTCTGACAGTTCCTACCCATTACAAATTGTAACTAAATAATAATCTTTTCGATTTTAGTTTTTCTGGGACATGTTTTAATTCTATTTTTATTTTCTTGATTTCCTATAATGACTGTATCCAACATTTTATTTTTTTTCTTTTATTGCAGTCATAATGAATTTTACTTTTACGAACTGATGATGGAGCTGGACTCCGAAACTTATTCCTAGTAAATATGATTAAGTTCCTTGGAATTTTCCTCGTTTTTAAAGTCTTCATCAAGTTGCGATTAAAGCAATCAACTGACCCGTTCAAATGTATTCAACTATAAAGATTGTTCGTGAATTTTCAAACATCTTAAAAATTGAAGAAAAATACAAGAATCGTTATGAACGGCGATATACTTGTTAAATTAAAGTAAATTCTTAGCTTCGGAATATTTGACGATTTACAAGCTAAATTAAAATAGAATTTTCAGCTACTTCTATATTAAATTCACAAAAAATTTCAAATGCACCTTCAACTTTATTAAATTGGTTTAGTTTTTTTAGCCTGTCACATACTTTAAGAAATGGATATTAGGTCAAACTATATGGGTTTTAGTCGCAAAAGTATAATAATTTCATGTCGCTTCAGGGTTTAGCTATTCATGCTACATAGCTTTCAGTTATGACCGTACGTGACTCATCGGGAATTCAAAGTAGTGAATTCTGTTCGCGGGCCTGGTCATACCTATAATGCTATAATTCAACAGTTAGCTAACTAATTTACTAGGTATGAATAGGCTCTTTATTTGATTACACGTACGCACAGCCCGCCAAAAATTAAGGGATTCACTAACTTTCTTGAACAAATTTTCCAGATGTGGTGCACAACGAATGTATCCATCCCAATAGCACCCCTGATGAAAAATATTCTTGTACTTTATAAAAGTATTGCAAGTTTCACTGGTGAAACTCGTATCACAGATACGGTCACTATAACTCTTCTCATGAGCGTGACAAAGAAAATGGAAGAAACGGACTCCAAATAAACCAAGAGCATTATTAGATAGTAGCAGGACCCGTGGAGATTCCATGGAAAACGTCATCGTTAAGCTAGGTGGACCCTAGAAAAATTCTGTCAGTATTATCTAACCTGTGCTAACCTAGCCTATCCTAATCTAAGCTAACCTATTCTATCATAACAAAATCTATCCTGATAAAATGTCAAATATTTAAATGCATGGAAACGCCATCTTTTAATGTTACACTGAGGAATTCGGTATCCATGATACCGCAAACTCACACAACCTGTGTTTCTTAATAAGCGGACACCAAATAAATATATAAATGAACACACAACGGGTATTATAAGGTTACATACTTTTACTTTCATGATTTATGACTTTCATTTTAATGATAAAATACATACTATTGGAAAGTATCGGTAAAGTATCGGCCGGATTTTGCCGATACCGATACCACTAAAAATGGCCGATACTGCCGATACCGATACCGATACCGATACATCGGTACATCACTAAAAAATAATAAATAGAAGGACACTTCTACTGACCGGAAAGCGCTACACACAATTCTGTAGTCGAACACATCTCTCTTAGCTCAGTGCCTCTGCATGTACATGCTTTTGGCCCAGATCAAGAGTCGTTCAAAATCTCTTACGGTTTATTAATTATCGACGAGGTGTTCAAAGAGCCTCATCCTTACTCAGCACTAGCATAGCCCCGTGTTACATCTAGAACTCTCTACAAGTGGAAACAGCCTCTCATGCCGCACAAAGCTGCCTTTCATGTCCGAGAAAGATTTCATGTCCCCTTACCTACAGAGAGTAAGCACTTTCGCTTCTTCAACTGATACCTCCTTTCTGAGCAACATCCCGCCTAGGTTTGGATAACCAACTAAGCCTCTTCTCCTTACAGTCTTAGCCCGCGCTCCCAACTCCAACACTCGTCCCACCATATTTCCATTCTTCATTCACTCTTTCACAAAACCATCAAAAACATGCACTAATCAACTCTTATCGAATTCGCACCCCCCTAATTTTCTACACCAGCGACTCTTTGTACCGCCTCATATCTCCCTATCTAGACGTGTCACACCTCACATGCTTCTTGAACACTTCATCTCATACACATTCATCTTCCGTCTGTAGGTCATTCTCATTCTCCAGGTCTGATCTCCATACACCCAACCACACCTGCACGGCTTTCTTTTTGCACCCACACCTAACCTAGTCCTCTGTATTCCAGTACTTCGTTCAACCTTCCCGTGCCTGATGCCCCTTTCTAACCTCTTCACGTATTCCTCTATCGGCAGTAACGCACGACCCTAACATTCCATTGTAATCAATTTTTCCAATAATGTTTATTTATACATACTTAACAATATTTTAGTGACACAAATTTCAGTGCATATTTCCAAGCAGCTATATCCTACAAGCAGCTATGTCCCTTATATCCAAGCAGTTTTATCCTGCACCTGTTACCTAGTGTTCCAGTATTTGGCAATGCCAATTATTCGTGCTAAATAGACTGGCAACTCTGAAATCAGTTTTACAAACGAATAATCATTCGGTTAATATCTGACCTGTAATGTGTAAATTTACCAGACATTCTGTTGGTGATATCGTACAGTGCATACTTAGAAATTGAAATTATTACAAAACTCTTTTTCTTAGATTGGCCAGAAAAAAGGCAGAACAAGTAAATATCGTACTACTATTTGATCCCTACCACTAGTTTTAGCTAAATCAAGCCAAATCCAAATCGGGACATTTTGAACCCATACTGAAGGTTTCATCTACAAGTAGTACACAAAGATTTATATCCCATTATTCTTCAAATTCATAACAAACAAACAATAAGTTAGTGTGAGCCTCCCTATCCATCACAAAGGTAATCCAAGGAGAGGAACGAGGTAGGCCCCATTTAGAATGGAATTTTGGGAACGCAGAATCTATGCACTAAGTGAGTTTCCACACATTCCTAGCGCATAGAAAAAGCAAATTGGGAAATAAGTTAGAAAACAAGATTAAAGTTGAAGAAAAAAAGTAGGTGCTGAAGAATAGCACAGCAGTGAGCTGAATATAGATGGTCATTACAAAACAAAAAGCCTATTCCATTTCAACAAAGGAAGGTCTACCTAACTTTCAGCTCGAAATCTCACATTTCCCCCTGGGTATTTTTAAAAACAACTTTGATTAGAAAAAATATTTCTTCCTTAAACGCACCATCAGAAACAGCGGGGGTTACAAGTTCGGAACTGAAGCGGATTACAGACATGTCCATTGATGTTAAAGCAGACAACTGATTCAATTTACGAGCAAATTGAGACTCAAGAACGAATTGAAATAGTTAGTCATGGCACCACTGTGTGTACTGATATTTATTGAGCGTCTTGCCAATTCTCATTTTGCCCATTACCCATGAAGAAGTTTTCACACTTCACCTTGTTTAACACGTTTTCTGTGAAGGGATCCATCGGTGGTCACTGAGGGAATTTTTATAATGCTGCTGCTCGACCTTCAGTCACTAACTTAATTTTCATAAATACTGAATGAAAGCTAAAAAAAGCACAATCTAGTTAATGTTAGCTATTTTCAGATTAGATTAGTCGTTAGTTTTAGCCTCCCTACCCAGCAACAAATGCAATCCAAAGGGAGGAAGGATGAAGGCATCATTTAGTATGGAGTTAAGGAAACTCCGAATCTACGCAGAAAGACATAGAAATAGTAAGTCGTGAAAGAAGATCATGAAACAAGACCAAAGTTGAAGAGGAAAGTAGTAGGTGCTGAAGAACAGGACAGCAGTGAACCGAAAAAAGGTGGTCCTTAACATAACAAAAACACTTTGTTTAAAAAAAAGGAAGGCCTTCCTAACTCTCAGCTCGGGCCCTCACATTATCCCCCTGGGAGCGCTAGTTCCCATAGATACGATAATTGTATCCCCCTGAGGGGTTTTGCTATTTTCAAAATTGCTTAGTTCATCAACTTTATATTTGGATTGAATATTGAACTTCAATTTAAACGTGTTAAGTAATGCTCATTTAAGTCAAGTCTCTTCACACTCCAGGTTTATTTCTTGGTTGTCAGTCAAAAACCAGCGTACGTCCAATTTGTTTTCAATTAGAATAAATTACAATTTACGGTAATTCTAGCATGAGCTAGCCGCAAATCTACCTTCACTTCTGATATTGCATGAAGCTGCCCCTAGTACTCCACCATCCATACAGAGTGTAGCAAATTGATACTTGAGCAAATCTTTTGACTGTTTCACGTGCTTAACACATAACTGATACCCACTGATCATAGGGAACAATACATAACCGATTTGGGCTGATAAACAAATAGAACTTAAAAATAATAGCCAGTAAGATTTGAGTGTCACTATGACTGAACAAGACGAGATCCAAGGGGAAGAAAATGGTGGAATTAAGCAGTACACAACAAAAATTAAGTGATCTTACCTTTGAATATTCCTAAACTCACGTGCTATATTCGGGCGTGTGCATGGCAGAACGATAGAGGGCATTGCACCAGTGCGTTCAAGTTGGTAAAATATTCTGCATCGATTTAGGAGTAAACCCTAAGTTCTTAGCACATGATCTGATGATGATCAGGTTTACTTCGACGTATTATATAGGGAAGAAGACAGCATTGTTTGACGGACCAACCAACCGAATGTGGACCAGGAGTGTCCCTCTCTCTCACAACACCGCCACAAGAGCCGTCACACGCCGCAGGCACTCACCCAGTTGTCGCTCAGCCGCTCCAGCAACTTGGCCTCCAGCTCTTCCTTCGTCACCCATCGGGAGGCCTCCAGCACCCTGCACGCCCAACATTGAGTGTCAGCTACGCGGCGCAAGCATACGACACCTATACCAACCACTGATTTCGACACTCACGAAGATAGGAAGATAAATTGAAACCATTGAATTTCTATTCTAACACAGTTAAGAGAATTAAGGTCAACGAGCATAACTGTCTTCTTTCCCCTGGTGCAGGCTTCGCGCACACTCAGACAAAATGCCTCATGCAACCAAGATGAATAAACTTTTATGTGAGAAGCAAACCAAAAAAAGATGCTTTGTATAATCTGTGAATAGAACTGTGCATAGACTGGTTCATGTATCAGGCCGACAAACGAATTTCGGAATGAATAAGTATGGAATAATTCTATTACAATACGAAGTCATCCATCTCAGCCATAACATAACCAAGCGCCAATTATGCCCCTAAAGCCTAAACCATGAGGAAAGACCATCACACGCTTCATAATACGCCGTTCAAGATGGCCTTCCAACTTATTACAAAAACAAATAAATCATGAGGGCATACACTTTTGAAGCAGCCATTTTCTTGTGCTAAAAGGAATGCCACTGAGTTTGATGACTGATGACAGGGATGGTCGTTATTTTCCAATTTCTTTTAGGCCAAAGCATGAGCATGTCTGACGTCATGGAACTTGAGCAACAACCCGCAAATAGGTCACTCGGCTCGTTTGGCTGCCGTATTCGCGCAAGTACGTTAGTCAGGACAGGCAGTCACAAGTAGTGTGATCGAGACGATGGATCACAAGTACAATCAGGTAGGACTGAGAGATGTATTTGTTACTGGCCAGACTTCGATTCTTAAGTGTAAATAGTTAGGGTTGAATGTCATGTGTAAGAAGACTGTTAGCCATACGTGGGGTTAGTCTTGGTTATGCTCGTTACATGTTGTGTTCCTTCGTCCGAGTTCCCTCATCTTCCATCATGGTGACATTCCCAAGCTATCTTTGATTGTGCCACTATATCGGTTCGCCCATCCTTTTGCTATGTTGATGATCACACACTACAAATTATGTCTGGTCTCTCAAGTGGCTCATCCAAGAATTTTGTTTATCATAAATCTAATACAAATATCTACCTGCTCCCCAGCAACTGATTACAATAGTGTAGCAATATTAGTCAGCTACTCGTCACTCACTACATTCGTAGCACCTTGGCTTTGCAAACATGCTGTGTTACCATTACTATTCCTCCTCACATGCACATTTTTTCAAATTCAAATGCTATATTTTCGGAGTCATTAACTTCAAATGGAGGGCAAATATGCGGTGTCCTAACCCACAAATCAGAGGTCAAAACTGAGAGTGGATTAAGTGATAATTTCACCTCATAGCGGCGTAGATGTCTTTCAGGCGGAGTGGCCTAGTTCCTAGTTATTAACTTTGCTAGGAAAAGCCAGTTAGGCAACCCTGAGATTAACACCACGCCTCTAACTTGAGTGTCCTAAAATTCTGTGTTTTGTGGGTTAGGCCACTCTGCATATTTGCCCTCCAAATATACATTTGATACAAGCAACAAAATCGATTCACTTAAAACATGATCTAAAATTGAGCATTTGCGCTCTCCATCAACCTCGCGTGGCGAGCACTTCAATAACCTGGCAGCTAAGCAGCGAACTAACTCATTGCCGGCAGACAACACCCTTAAGCTTTCTTTAATTAGAAATGTGAACAGTTCTATGTACCCAGTAGCCCAATACTGACTACCCGTCCTATCTCATGCGAGCAACACGTGGATGTCCAACCCAATCCTCAGGCATCTTTGCGTGAAGGTTAATTGTTATATGTCCTATAAAATTTAAAAATGTTTCTAGCAACATTTCGAAGTCCTCCAACTTGTACACTAGAATACTTCAAAAGCTTTATGGTCGATCCTGCACTAAACTCAAGGTTCTTAGTCCAAAGCTGTGCCGTAAGCACACATTCGAACACCGCTTTTAAATGCCCGGCACAAATTGCTCACTGCTCCAAAACTCGCGCAGTAACCAGCACGGTGCGATACAAGCCTCTAGACTAATCTCTACATCAGAACTGAAAGTTAAGGCACAACCAGAGATTTGGGGGGTTTCCTGCCTTCTTAGGTAATGTTGTAGGATGAGGCACAGCGCGCGGTATTCAAATTTGTGGGATCTTTAAATGATATAAACAGAAAAACAAAAATAGACAGCAGTTACAGGATAAGGGTTGAGGTTTGTGAAAACAAGCTTGACACTTCAAATTAATATGACAAAATTGAAGCACATACAAGACGTACATCTTGAAAAAGCGCAGCAAAACTGATATGAGCTCATGCAACCAAGATCTATAGAACAAACAAGTGCATAAAGTATCTATATCTTCAAAATTAGATTATTAGTTCAAGCCTCCCTATCCACCACAAAGGGAATGCAGAATCTATGCAGAAAGAGCATAGAAACAGCAAGTTGAGAAAGAAGTTTATGAAACAAGATTAGATTAGATTATAAGTCAGTTTAAGCCTCCCTATCCGCAACAAAGGCGATCCAAGGAGAGGAAGGAAGAAGGCACCATTTAGTATGGAGTTAAGGGAACGTGGAATCTATGCAGAAAAGGCACAGAAACAGTAAGATGAGAAAGAAGTTCATGAAACAAGATCAAAGTTGAAGAAGAAAGTAGTAGGTGCTGAAAAACAAGACAGCAGTGAACCGAAAAAAGATGGTCCGTAACAAAATAAAAACCTATTCTGTTTCAACAAAAATAAAGCCAACCTAACCTTTAGCTCAGGCCCTCACATAGTCCCCCTGGGAGCGCTAATTTCCATAGACACAACAGTTTTATCCCCCTGAGGGGTTTATGAAACAAGATCAAAGTCGAAGAAGAAAGTAGTAGGTACTGAAAAACCGGACAGCAGTGAACAAAAAAGAAGGGTCAACATAACAGAAATTTTTATTTCAACGAAAAGAAAGCTTACCTAACTCTCAGCTCAGGCAAATATCATTAAGTGAAACGCAAGTTGACCTCGAAAACTCACAGTCTGTCGACGATTTCCACGGACACCCCCGACCGCAGCATTTTATCCTCGTGTGCGTTGAGGCGCTGCACGTGGCCAGTCAGGTCCTGCAAGGGTACACAGGAATGTTGTCAGTGCAACTGCACTACAATAGCAGTGTAGTAAGTATGAGACTGTTTTTCTGTGGTACAGATGTTTTCACGGATGAAAGAAAAAGAAAAATTTAATTTGGAATCAGAGAAACATGTAATCAGTGCAAAAGTTGTGTTTCCAAATAGGATACCCTACTCACAGAAACAGCAAGTTAAAAATGAAGATGAGACAAAGAAGAGGAAGCCAAAAAGGTATAAAAATTGGAAGCACCAAACTGGGCACGAAAGATAGGAATCACGAAGGCCGATCTAAAGCCGAAGTAACTCAACAGGAAGTTTCCAAAGGGCGCCAGTCCTCAAAACATAGAGCAAACAAAGCTAACCAACCCACGCCAATTGCCCACCCTATGCCCGCTGGACTGCAGCAAATTTATTATAAGTTAGTCTTTGCCTTCCTAACCACAATGAAGGTGTTCTCTTTTTGGGAAGAAAGGAGGCACCATTTAGTATGGAATAAAGGAAACTGAGAATCTATGCACAAGGTGTAATCTCACACTCTGCACATAAAAACAATAAGACTGAGAAGGATTTAGATTAGATTATAAGTTAGTTTAAGGGCACGGTTTGGGTCTATCTACTTCCGGATAATGGTAATTTTTCGGTTTATAAACTCATCTTATAGAGAATTTTCTTGCGCATCCAACTATGTAATTGCTTTCAAGTACGTCAATTGGTTCGTCTCCTAGACGGGGTAGAAGACGCGCACTAGCGTGACCTTGGGACGCGCCAATGGATGGGTGACCTCCCTCTTCCCCCTTATTGCGAGTCAGTATTGAGTGTTTCTCTACGGGAATAGTAAGAGAGTTCATTCATGGCCTTGCTTGAATGCTTTCGTACTCAAACGAAATATTCTATTACTCAATGACAAATTATGATGGTGTAATTGAGTGTTAGTTTTGAGTCAGGTGCTGAGGCATCAGCTAATTAGCTTGCTGTGTAAACATAATCGCCTCCCGGAGTTCTGAAGCGACAGGAATGACAACTATATCAATCGCAAGGGCTCAAAAAGAGCTACTAAGCAGTAGAGGTGATTCAAGAAAAATTAGTCAGTATTGAAGAAAAAAATTGTTTTAAAAAAACCCTGTTCTGAAACTTGTATTTATTGACTTTTGATATGGATCCTTCCCCACTGTTTTGAGGGTAAAGAAGAAGGGAAAGAATTGCTGATAAGACTGAGTTCAAAAATTTGGAAAGAAAGAAAAACTTTTTTTCTGAAAAATGGCTCTCATGAAATCTTGCCTTTTTGTTTTTGAAAACCTTTTTCTCCCACAGTTTGGAAGGTACAGGGATGGCAAGCATACCAATCAATAGCGACTGCAGAGATCTATAGGTCCGATACAAAAGTTTTTATAATTTCAATTTGTGTTGAAAATTAAAAGCAGAATAATTTGAAAAAGTGAAAAACGAGGTTGGTTTTTGGAAAAAAAAATTCTTAAAATTCAAAAAATCAAATGATCGAAAAACTTTTGCACCGGATCTCTAAACAAGACAATTTGGTATCTAGAAAATATTTTTTCAGTTCTGCTAGTTCAAAATTGTAGGAGTAGGATTTTCTGCAACACATGTTTTTTCAAAAATAATCTTATTCATGTATGGTTACAAAATATATGCACAAATTAAAAAATAGTCCTTACAATTTACACCTACGGTAGATATCTCAGAAAAATCCACCAAGAACTTACAGACTTTTTTTACCCCAAACCGTACCCTTAAGCGTCCCTAACTCCAACAGAGGGGTTTCACAGAGAGGAAGGATGGAGACACCATTCAATAAGAACTTAAAGATGCAGAATCTATGTACTAAGTGTGTTCCTGTACAAGATTGGCACATCAATGAATTAAGTCAAGATCGAAGTTTATTAAACAAGAAAAAGGTTAAAGAAAGGTGCTGAAAAACATGACAGTAGTAAACCAAAAAAAGATGGTCAGTAACTTAACAGAAAAAACATTCCATATCAACAAAAAGAAGGCCCACCAACGGCTCAGTTTGGGATTTTGCATTTTCCCCAAAAAGTTCCAAGAAAAATTGAAGAAATCATGAAAGATGATAAAAAATTGAACAAAATAAATGCTGATACAAGGAACAGAATAGAACAGAAAAAATATCCACAACAAAACAAAAACATATTCTATTTCAATTATGGACTTCACTTCCCCCTGAGAATACCAGTTTTTATAAGTACAATATTTGGACCCCTATGAGGGGCTACTCAGGGGCACAGAACAAATGAGCTGAAATTCGTCCCGTAAACACGACCCCAAGCCCGCGTGGTCAGCCCAGGCGCTGCACCGCCTCTACACGAGCTTGCATTGCCACACCAACACAAGAACTTCACTGCCACATCAACTAAGTTCTCATAAGCACGCCTTTATTATTTGAGGACAATCTCCTCACCACTATGAGCGTAGGATCAAAGATATTCAGTCACAAATGGATCCTTTCTATCAAGTTATCTATAGATTTTTATTAAAAATTGGTGTAAAGGTAAAACAGCAGTTCTTAAATAAATTATCCACAACTCCAACATGTGGAGGGCTAAGAGAAAAGCTCCCTCCCTCGAAACTAGGACACACCATCACTCTGGCAAAGTCAACTCAAGCATGATTAGCAAAGAGAGGAAGGAGGAAGGCACATTTAGTGTGGAGATAAGGAGATGCAGAATCTATGCAGAAGGGGCATAGAAGCAGTAAGTTGAGAAAGAAGTTCATGAAACAAGATAAAAGTTGAAGAAGAAAGTAGTAGGTGCTGAAAAACAGGACAGCACTGAACGGAAAAATGGTAATTCTTAGCATAACAAAACAAAGTTAATAATCAACAAAAAGAAGGCCGACCTAACTCTAAGCTTGGACCCTCACACATTCCCCCTGGAAGCGCTAATTCCCATAGATAAAATATTTGTATCCCCCTGAGGGGATAACATCAAACAAAAAAAATCTTCCTGAATAAAGATTATAGAAGCTACAAATCATCATGAAATTCAAACAAGTAACGTAACTACTGATTGAAGAATAAAACTTAAAAATTGAATTTCAATTTCCAGTAATTTTCCCTGGAACAATGGAACTTCGACAAATGAGAATCAGTACCACGCCTCTACTCATAAACTGTAATGCTTGCTAGCAAACTGTTTTTTTCACTGGAATTGATATCAATTCAATCAATCTGATCAAGCTATCAAAATACTGTTTTCTCCTATCTTCATCATTTTTTGTGAAAAATATAGAGTAAAATCAAAATATATTTATTATAGACGGATAACACTGAAATAAATTAAACAGACGGTTCTTGCCAGTTTTTGTTCCTTGATAAGTACCAGCTGGCAGAGGCCAGGATCATACTGTAATGTAATTTCCACCTTTCCTTTCACAATGAAACTCTTATCTTTGAATACTCACCCCTTCAAGTGCCACACTGGAAACTAAATAAAACGTGGAGTAAAAAAAGGAACATTTCACCATAACACTGGGACAAGCTGCAGTTCTTCTAGATGCCCAATAGCACTACAACTCTGAGGTTGTGTGTACATGCATATGCGCATGTCTGTGCTCCTATGCGACACTAGTTAACAAATTCTAATGTTTGACCACATAATTTGTTCCTAAACCAAACAATACATTACGAGGGCGTTCATCATGCGAGATTCTACCGTACATTTATTGTCAAAAGATAAGAATCCCAAGGTGATCTTTGTCTCGCTAATACAGAGCAGCTAAAACGAACCCTCAAACAAAGCAAAGCAGAATATGAAATATAACTTCAAGTAGAAAAACGTGAAACATAACTTATTTCACGGTATCAAAGAGTGAAAATTTACGGGTAAATCTTAAAACCTAAATAACACAAATTAATTACTAAATCAGAACCATACAGTTTTGAGGTGTGGATCACTGGCCAACTGAATATAGGGAAAAAATCACCTCAACATACACAGCACATTTCTAAACGATCATTTATCACCAAATTTTCATTGCAGCCTTCCAGGAACATTGAATGTTGGTTAGACATCCTTATCTTTAGATGTTTTTATTGATCTATGTTTTTAAAAATCAATTTATTTAATTTTAAAAGAATTCGAATGATTAGTTAAAAAGCAGTAGAGTATGATACCCACATGCATGCACTGGTAGTACTTGGGTATAACGGTGTAGAAGAGAGAATGGTAAGGCCTCCCGGTGATATCAAACTGCGCTCCCTTCTGCTGCGGGAAGACTTCATCAGGAGGCAGCATGTGGGGGCGAGCCTTCAGCTCTGCCAGCCCGCTAGGCAGCAGGTACTCGATGGCCTCCTGTCCAAACCGGTCATGTTGCATTACCTTGTTGTGTGAGCTCTAAAGTACCTCACTACTTCCTACCAGATCATGCAGCTAACTTCCAAACTAATTTCTACAGCTCTTGCTTCCATTTCTTCAAAGTAAAATTGTGAACATCATACACGAGAGGAACAGCATCTCTTTACTAGAATATTTTCCTAGGAGAATGGACACCTAAACCTAACAAATACAAACGCGCATTAACTTTGAATATCAACAATGTAAATGCAAAAATTTTAAAATTGAAACTCAAAGGCCTAACAGCATCATTCATAACTGGTAACCTACTTGCATGCAGGACTAGAGATACGCCATACACACGTCACCAGTCGCGAGAAACAAGAGTTTTCAGCAAACGTGAGGTTTATTTAGAGGTTTCCAAGCCATGCCACGCTAGCTCTCTGCTAGATACTTGACACACCACACCAAAGCACTCAGACATACAACACCTCTCAGCGTGAGAGCCTCATGTATGGTTAGAGAGGCAAAATTGACAATATTTAAAGAAGTTCATTCATCCTACAAGGTATTTTATGAGGAATTCATGTTTCAGCCACGCGCTGACCGCCGTGCAAGCTCACAGGCAACAGAAATTGTTTAACTTGATAACTGTCATATCTTCTGAGTGAGATCTCCTTGGGTACCATTTAAATGACCCATTCCCTAGGTACCATGTATGGTTCTCAAGTGCATTATCACTGATGAAATGCGGGCATGCCATTCATAAGTCCACTACACTTCCATAACAAAAAAGTGTGCAGCATTTGTCATGCTTTCAGTTTAAAAACGGATAAACCGTGCTAGCACGGAAGATATAAATATACTTTGATGTTTTATACGAGCAATTAACTATCCTTCCCTGTATTTCTCATTTTGTGGTAATCCTTCCAACCTAATTGGCCCTGGATTCATTTCAAAAATTTAAAAATTTTTGAATTTCATTCATTAGACTAGATATACATGTACAGGGCGACTGCTTATACAGGAATTGGCGTCAAAGCGTGATGCACTTAAGCTTACTCACAAACGGGTAGATTTTAACTGAGCCTGTTGACGGCAGTGTTTTCTCCGCGCTAGTAATGCTATTGTGATGGCGAGAGTACCCCAAATGTGGCACTTCATTGCAAGTTCCCATGTACATCCCGCACACAATCGCAATATGAATCTAAGAAAATATACGATGCCTTTGTTAAAATGGTAATCAACATTCTTCCAAAGGGAGAACCGCACGCACAAGATGCTCCAACTCTCATCATTAGACAGCACGAGACACCACCACACAGCACGGCACACCACCACACAGCACGGCACACCACCACACAGCACGGCACACCACCATACAGCACGGCACAACACCACACAGCACGGCACACCACCACACAGCATGGCACACCACCACACAGAACGGCACACTACCACACAGAACGGCACACTACCACAAAGCACGGCACACCACCACACAGCACGGCACACCACCACACAGCACGGCACACCACCACACCGCACGGCACACCACCAAACAGCACGGCACAACACCACACAGCACAACACCACACAGCACAACACCACACAGCACGGCACACCACCACACAACACGACACACCACACAACACAACACACCACTACACACCACACAACACACCACCACAACACAACACACCACACCCGACTCACATCAATGTCCTGCTGGGTGAGAGTTGCAGGATCCAGGCCCATGATGTTGGCCAGATGACGGCGCCCGAGCTCAAATTACCACACAACACACCACGACACACCACCACACAACACACCACACCCGACTCACATCAATGTCCTGCTGAGTGAGAGTTGCAGGATCCAGGCCCATGATGTTGGCCAGATGATGGCACACCACCACACAACCCACCACACCCGACTCACATCAATGTCCCGCTGAGTGAGAGTTGCAGGATCCAGGCCCATGATCTTGGCCAGATGATGGCGCCCGAGCTCAAATTACCACACAACACACCACACCCGACTCACATCAATGTCCTGCTGAGTGAGAGTTGCAGGATCCAGGCCCATGATGTCGGCCAGATGACAGCACACCACACCACAACACACCCGAAATACATCAATGTCCTGCTGAGTGAGAGTTGCAGGATCCAGGCCCATGATGTCGGCCAGATGACAGCACACCACCACACAACACACCACACCCGACATACATCAATGTCCTGCTGAGTGAGAGTTGCAGGATCCAGGCCCATGATGTTGGCCAGATGACAGCACACCACCACACAACACACCACTCCCGACTTACATCAATGTCCTGCTGAGTAAGAGTTGCAGGATCCAGGCCCATGATGTTGGCCAGATGACGGCACACCACCACACAACACACCACACCCGACTTACATCAATGTCCTGCTGAGTGAGAGTTGCAGGATCCAGGCCCATGATGTTGGCCAGATGACAGCACACCACCACACAATACACCACACCCGACTTACATCAATGTCCTGCTGAGTGAGAGTTGCAGGATCCAGGCCCATAATGTCGGCCAGATGACAGCACACCACCACACACCCCACCACACCCGACTCACATCAATGTCCCGCTGAGTGAGAGTTGCAGGATCCAGGCCCATGATGTTGGCCAGATGACGGCGCCCGAGCTCAAATTACCACACAACACACCACGACAAACCACACCCGACTCACATCAATGTCCTGCTGAGTGAGAGTTGCAGGATCCAGGCCCATGATGTTGGCCAGATGACTGCACACCACCACACAACACACCCGAAATACATCAATGTCCTGCTGAGTGAGAGTTGCAGGATCCAGGCCCATGATGTTGGCCAGATGACTGCACACCACCACACAACACACCCGAAATACATCAACGTCCTGCTGAGTGAGAGTTGCAGGATCCAGGCCCATGATGTCGGCCAGATGACAGCACACCACCACACAACACACCACACCCGACTTACATCAACGTCCTGCTGAGTGAGAGTTGCAGGATCCAGGCCCATGATGTCGGCCAGATGACAGCACACCACCACACAACACACCACACCTGACTTACATCAACGTCCTGCTGAGTGAGAGTTGCAGGATCCAGGCCCATGATGTCGGCCAGATGACAGCACACCACCACACAACACACCACACCCGACTTACATCAACGTCCTGCTGAGTGAGAGTTGCAGGATCCAGGCCCATGATGTCGGCCAGATGACAGCACACCACCACACAACACACCACACCCGACTTACATCAACGTCCTGCTGAGTGAGAGTTGCAGGATCCAGGCCCATGATGTTGGCCAGATGACAGCACACCACCACACAACACACCACTCCCGACTTACATCAATGTCCTGCTGAGTGAGAGTTGCAGGATCCAGGCCGATGATGTCGGCCAGATGACGGCACACCACCACACAACACACCACACCCGACTTACATCAACGTCCTGCTGAGTGAGAGTTGCAGGATCCAGGCCCATGATGTCGGCCAGATGACGGCACACCACCACACAACACACCACACCCGACATACATCAATGTCCTGCTGAGTGAGAGTTGCAGGATCCAGGCCCATGATGTCGGCCAGATGACAGCACACCACCACACAACACACGACACCCAACATACATCAATGTCCTGCTGAGTGAGAGTTGCAGGATCCAGGCCCATGATGTTGGCCAGATGACGGCACACCACCACACAACACACCACACCCGACATGCATCAATGTCCTGCTGAGTGAGAGTTGCAGGATCCAGACCCATGATGTCGGCCAGATGACGGCACACCACCACACAATACACCACACCCGACTTACATCAATGTCCTGCTGAGTGAGAGTTGCAGGATCCAGGCCCATGATGTCGGCCAGATGACGGCACTCCACCACACAACACACCACACCCGACATACATCAATGTCCTGCTGAGTGAGAGTTGCATGATCCAGACCCATGATGTCGGCCAGATGACGGCACACCACCACACAATACACCACACCCGACTTACATCAATGTCCTGCTAAGTGAGAGTTGCAGGATCCAGGCCCATGATGTCGGCCAGATGACAGCACACCACCACACAATACACCACACCCGACTTACATCAATGTCCTGCTGAGTGAGAGTTGCAGGATCCAGGCCCATGATGTCGGCCAGATGACGGCACTCCACCACACAACACACCACACCCGACATACATCAATGTCCTGCTGAGTGAGAGTTGCAGGATCCAGGCCCATGATGTTGGCCAGATGACAGCACACCACCACACAACACACCACACCCGACATACATCAATGTCCTGCTGAGTGAGAGTTGCAGGATCCAGGCCCATGATGTCGGCCAGATGACAGCACTCCACCACACAACACACCACACCCGACATACATCAATGTCCTGCTGAGTGAGAGTTGCAGGATCCAGGCCCATGATGTTGGCCAGATGACGGCACACCACCACACAACACACCACACCCGACTTACATCAATGTCCTGCTGAGTAAGAGTTGCAGGATCCAGACCCATGATGTCGGCCAGATGACGGCACACCACCACACAATACACCACACCCGACTTACATCAATGTCCTGCTGAGTGAGAGTTGCAGGATCCAGGCCCATGATGTAGGCCAGATGACAGCACACCACCACACAACACACCACCACACGACTTACATCAATGTCCTGCTGAGTAAGAGTTGCAGGATCCAGGCCCATGATGTTGGCCAGATGATGGCACACCACCACACAACACACCACACCCGACTTACATCAATGTCCTGCTGAGTAAGAGTTGCAGGATTCAGGCCCATGATGTTGGCCAGATGACGGCACACCACCACACAACACACCACACCCGACTTACATCAATGTCCTGCTGAGTAAGAGTTGCAGGATCCAGGCCCATGATGTTGGCCAGATGACAGCACACCACACCCGACTTACATCAATGTCCTGCTGAGTGAGAGTTGCAGGATCCAGGCCTATGATGTCGGCCAGATGACAGCACACCACCACCACACAACACACCACACCCGACTTACATCAATGTCCTGCTGAGTGAGAGTTGCAGGATCCAGGCCCATGATGTCGGCCAGATGACAGCACACCACCACACAACACACCACACCCGACTAACATCAATGTCCTGCTGAGTGAGAGTTGCAGGATCCAGGCCCATGATGTCGGCCAGATGACAGCACACCACCACCACACAACACACCACACCCGACTTACATCAATGTCCTGCTGAGTGAGAGTTGCAGGATCCAGACCCATGATGTCGGCCAGATGACGGCACACCACCACACAATACACCACACCCGACTTACATCAATGTCCTGCTGAGTGAGAGTTGCAGGATCCAGGCCCATGATGTCGGCCAGATGACAGCACACCACCACACAATACACCACACCCGACTTACATCAATGTCCTGCTGAGTGAGAGTTGGAGGATCCAGGCCCATGATGTTGGCCAGATGATGGCACACCACCACACAACACACCACACCCGACTTACATCAATGTCCTGCTGAGTAAGAGTTGCAGGATTCAGGCCCATGATGTTGGCCAGATGACGGCACACCACCACACAACACACCACACCCGACTTACATCAATGTCCTGCTGAGTGAGAGTTGCAGGATCCAGGCCCATGATGTTGGCCAGATGACAGCACACCACCACACAACACACCACACCCGACTTACATCAATGTCCTGCTGAGTGAGAGTTGCAGGATCCAGGCCCATGATGTCGGCCAGATGACAGCACACCACCACACAACACACCACACCCGACTTACATCAATGTCCTGCTGAGTGAGAGTTGCAGGATCCAGGCCCATGATGTCGGCCAGATGACAGCACACCACCACACAACACACCACACCTGACTTACATCAATGTCCTGCTGAGTGAGAGTTGCAGGATCCAGGCCCATGATGTTGGCCAGATGATGGCACACCACCACACAACACACCACACCCGACTTACATCAATGTCCTGCTGAGTGAGAGTTGCAGGATCCAGGCCGATGATGTCGGCCAGATGACAGCACACCACCACACAACACACCACACCCGACTTACATCAATGTCCTGCTGAGTAAGAGTTGCAGGATCCAGGCCCATGATGTTGGCCAGATGACAGCACACCACCACACAAAACACCACAACTGACTTACATCAATGTCCTGCTGTGTGAGAGTTGCAGGATCCAGGCCCATGATGTTGGCCAGATGACAGCACACCACCACACAACACCCCACACACAACACACCACACCCGACTTACATCAATGTCCTGCTGAGTGAGAGTTGCAGGATCCAGGCCCATGATCTCGGCCAGATGACAGCACACCACCACACAACACACCACCACCACACAACACACCACACCCAACATACATCAATGTCCTGCTGAGTGAGAGTTGCAGGATCCAGGCCCATGATGTTGGCCAGATGACAGCACACCACCACACAACACACCACACCCAATATACATCAATGTCCTGCTGAGTGAGAGTTGCAGGATCCAGGCCTATGATGTTGGCCAGATGACAGCACACCACCACACAACACACCACTACCACACAACATACCACACCCAACATACATCAATGTCCTGCTGAGTGAGAGTTGCAGGATCCACGCCCATGATGTTGGCCAGATGACAGCACACCACCACACAACACACCACCACCACACAACACACCACACCCAACATACATCAATGTCCTGCTGAGTGAGAGTTGCAGGATCCAGGCCCATGATGTTGGCCAGATGACGACACACCACCACACAACACACCACACCCAACATACATCAATGTCCTGCTGAGTGAGAGTTGCAGGATCCAGGCCCATGATGTTGGCCAGATGACGACACACCACCACAACACAACACACCCAACTCACATCAATGTCCTGCTGAGTGAGAGTTGCAGGATCCAGGCCCATGATGTTGGCCAGATGACGGCGCCCGAGCTCAAATTCGGTCACTTTCTCAGACATGAACTTCTCTGTAAATGAACAAAAAAATAATTACATCATAATTGTTTGAAATATTTTGTGTCGAATTAAAGAATCCCACAATTTCATAAACACTTGGCAACTATTTTACCAAATAGTAACATTACCACAACATATTCAAATCATTGATACATACAAATAAACTCCCAAAATGTCCTGCCTCAAAATTTTTCTCAACTTATGTAACTATTATCATGCACCAAAACTTCACCAATCCCTCAAAGAATATAAAATCCAGCAAGAAATCTGCATTACTGTGTTCATTTTTTCCACATCAATATCATTGGGTAACTAGTTAAATTAACAGCTAGTTAGCAAGTCTCAATACAGTAATACCAGCACGGTTAAATAGCATTCTAAGCCTATAGAGCAGTTATTTGAGCACTGCTTAACAGCAGATATCTTACAAAAAATCAAAACGGAGTACGAAGGATGAATAATAGTTAATACTGGTGCTGCACAACGAACTTCTAACTCTCGATCAACAATGTTCAAGAAGGAAATATTTTAAAAGTATAATTTATTTCTAATCTTTAAAACAGAAAGATGAAAAGTGGGCACAAAAGATAGAAGTCCTCAAACCCTACCTAAAGCATAGGTAACCTAACAACATTTCCCTGGGGATCCAGTCCCCATACAGGAGAAACAAACCTAACTAACCTAAACCTATCCTCTGCTCTCTGATGAGTAACAATGCCCAAAATATATCAAAGTGCAACATTTTTTTATATTATTTGTGCACACTTTAAACTTTTACAAACATTCCTCACTCTTTCATCAAACCTCACTCAATTTCATTACTTCTTTTACCTATTTTTATAAAAATGCTGATGTAGAGTGAACAACACCTAGTCTTAATCTTTGATTTGTAATTTCACGCAGATCTTGATCAATATGTATAGCATTAGTAATCGGAAGGGTTATATTTTTTTTATCATTTCCAAGTATTTAATTACTGTTTTACTCTTAGATATAAAAGTGTTCACTTCATCCCTAAGATGACGAAAGTATAAAAAATATATAAACTTCCATACCCCACAGCCTCTTATTGATATAGTGGGAATCTGTTATAAAAAACACAAGATAATAGTAATAAAAATTATTAGTGAATACAAAATAAGATTAAAATTAACTCCAATGTATTAATTAATTATCAAAATATAAATTGAATACTAAGGATAACATTATAATTAAAAGTTTCTCCTCCCTAAATCCAATTTATTAAATTCAAATATTTGCTTAGAGCAAGGACCTCAAGGATAAATATTACATCTCGAAGACGCAGTGACCCATGTTTTACAGGTATGCTCATCACACACCTGCAGGCAATTAGAAAAAATTTACAACTGGTATTCACAAGGGTCATCCAGAAAGTAAAGAACGATTGCGCATTAAGCGCAGGGCTGATCCAAGTGTATCAGTTAGACATTACCCTCATATCACGAGACAAGCTTTGTTGTGTAGCCAGGTAAGTTAGTTCTGTAACTTTTCTCTCAAGTCAACGCACCAATCGCACATCCAGCTAAATGTACGAGATGTTTGCAATGTCAAATTTCCCGGCAAATGATGCATGTGTACGTAGGTAATGCAATGAATGAGTCGTATTCAGCATGCAAACGCCGTACGTCTAACTAAGGGAGAACCAGTGTGTGTAACAAACACAGGAGTGGGAGGCCATCACTAGTTGCGGGTGAGTTTAAAGAAAAAGTTGGAAGAGAAATTTCAGGAAAACCAACGTTTCTATCCCAACATCTTGTATGAATTGTTTTCACTATTTTCAATACAGAATAAAAACATTTTCAGGCAGAAACATTTCAAAAACGATGGTGACCTCAAAAAAGCAGTGATATTCTAGCTCGAATTTCAGCCAACAACAGAGTGAACATCAGTATATCAAAACAGGCAAAATTAAACAATAAGTACCATTGTATTATGGGTGATTATACTGAAAAAAAAGGGTAATACATGGTAACTGAAGGTATAGTTTTACATTGATATCTTTCATTTTCATTTACTTATGCTGGTTAGTTTTTCATCTTGAATAATTTTCATATTTACCAACTTGAAATAATAAAGTCTTGGAGTCTTCAATAATTTTGAGACATGACTGAACTTTAGGGATCACTTTGAATGATGCTAATACCTTGTCAAATGAATATAGCTACATAAGTAAAAATGAGTGAAGGAGGAAGGTTGTGTAAAACATTGATTCTTCTAAAAAGTACAATGAAAACAAGTATAAAAATGGACATTGTATGCATTTGCATGTCATTACCTATGATCAATGAAGCCATTAGGTTAAAAAAATAAATTGAGCTACATGGTAAGAGCATAATGCTGACAACATTAACATCAGAACTAGAACCACTAGCTTGTAAAAGACGCACATAACTGAAAAAATCCTACTCATTTCAACAAACTAAGATTTTTCTGCATAGAACTAATTTTTGCAGCTCAACATCTACTTCTATATGCCATTACTAATTCAGATAGAGAAATACAGAAAGTGTCCACCATCAGAGCATTCAAGATTATAAATTCAAGCTCTCAAATGTGTGAAATACCATACCCGCAACTGCAGGCCATCGGTGGACAAATTGAGTCATATTCATAAAAAAGCTCCACCAAACCACACATCTGAATTTCTTGCTAGGCAAGGAAGAACCAAGCTTCACACAGGTTCTGCATAGGTGGTTCCTTCTAATTGCTCTGCTCATTTCAGTAACCACTTCTAATGCAGTACTAACTTCAAGTTGTGCATCACACGCAATCTTTTCACTGTAACTTTCAATCTGCAAGTAAATATTGTACACCTTTTATCTAAGCCTTACCCAACCTTTTTTTGTTTATAACCAAAGATGCTAGACTTACTCTGGGCTTTTACTCTCTCCAAGTAAGACTTGGCAGCCTTGTTGGCAGTGATGTACTCTAAGCTTTCCAGATCTGCCGAGTCCCTCACTCTCTGGATCATCTCATCTTGCTGAGTTCGCTTCACATTTCTTGTGTATGTTGAGGCATGTCGTTGTTCAACCTGGCACATAAGAGTTATAAGTTCAGACTAATGTTTGGTTTGTGGGACACAGAGTTAACTTCTATGAAACTAAATTATCTAAAAAATGAGAGTGAGATTGATTGGCATTACATACTGCCCAACTAATGAAACTCTTTGTCAAAGTCAATTAGTTGAACTAAAGATAAATTTATAAAGAATTAACAAGCAAAGAAAATCATATTTCTACAAACATTAGCTAAATTCTATCACAAACTTAAACATTTTCACTATCCACTATCAGAGGCTATTATTTTCAATAATGTTTACATCTTGGAAACAAGAAAAGAAAATTTATGCTGTACAGTAAATTAGATTAGGTTTCAAGTTAGTTAAAACCACCCTAACCACAACAAGTGTTCCCAAGAGAGGAAGGCACCATTTAGAATATAATTAGGAGAATGGGGAAATTATGCCAAAAATATAAAACCACATCCAGCTCATAGAAGCTACAAGATTGAAAGAACTTTATGAGATAAGATTTAGGAACAAAAGGGAAGCCTACCTAACCTTCAGCAAGGATTCCAAACTTTGCTTGTACTGGACCCTTTGGATATATTTTTAAATAATTAATACATGACAAACAAATAACCTATCATGAAATTCTTTCATTACTTACTTGTAATACCATTTTGCACAAAACTATAGAGTGCACTCCTACATGTTAAAAAAATTGACATTTAGGGGTTACAAAAAACATTTCCAGAGTAAGCCATCCATCACAGTACCACAAAGTATTTAATCTAAGCTGTACTCGGCACTTGGACTGCGGCAGGTAAAACTGAAGTTCAATCTTCAACCCCAATTCAAAGTTAATTGTAGTAAGCAATGTTGGAATAGCAAACATGAATCGGCTTGTGATTTCATTTAGTTTTAAAGTATTTATGAAAATTGAGTTTGTGACTACTGGTCGGTGAGTAGCATAATGAAAATTGCATCTGTGTACCACCGATGGGGCATGCTGCAGTCAAAGTGTTAATACCTAAAGCACAATATAGGCCGCAGCTATCCAACAACTGTCAGAATGGCTGCTGGGCATTGTCAAGTGAAAGACAGCAGACTAAATAATCTTCAGGCTCACAGTGGAGACCTGCAGGGCTTGAACAGTGGGATCACAAGTTGATTGCCCTGCAGGGCTTGAACAGTGGGATCACAAGTTGATTGCAAGTACAATTCAAGGCAAGAAGCATATTACAAAAATGGACGGAGAGCTCAGTGGATGTGTATAAAAAGTTTAGAAATGAACTTGACTTTTTTGGGTGAATCAAATGTAATTTATTGAAATCAATGTACCTACAGGAAAAACACTAAATTTCAAGATGCTTTACAAAACAGCACAAAAAAATATATGACACACGTAGTCAAAAGAATGTTACACTCTTACTGCTACTGAACCTTTTCTAATCAATCAACAATGCTGAACACAAGCAACTTATACAAAAAATGGCTAACTTGGGAGAAAATACAATGGATTGAAAGTCATTCATCAAGTCAATTTCTGCAATTTGCTTAGATAAATTTTTTTTATTTAACAAGATTTAGATTAAGATTATTAGTTAGTTTAAGCCTCCCTCACCGCTACAAAAAAAAAATTGTATCAAAGAGAGGAAGGCACCATTTAGTATGGAGATAAGAGAATGAGGAATCTATGCAGAAGGGGCATATAACAGCAAGTTGATAAAAGTAAGATATAAGTTGAAGAAGAAAGTCAGAGGTGCTGAAAAACAGGACAGTAGTGAACCAAAAAAAGGTTGTCCTTAACAGAACAAAAAATATTTCATTTCAACGAAAAGAAGGCCTACCTAACTTGCAGCTCAGGCCCTCACATTTTACCCCTGGGAGCGCTAATTTCCATAGATACAATGGTCGTTTCCTCCTGAGGGGCTTTCATTCAACATAATTTTAATATTCTTCAAGGATGACTCCAATGTCTTCTCACTATTTTCACTAAGCCATTTCAAGCAGCAGGATAACTACTGGGGCTCACAAATTTTGAAATGATCTGTATATGGTAGCTGCTGCTGTTCATGACAGTCATTTCTCCAGGCTGTAAAGAGTTGAGAAGGGAAGGAATGTGATTGTAACTTTATATAGTTTCTGCCACTTAAGGACACCGTCTGGGTAGGAGAAAAGTCTGTTATTTACGGATGGATTTCTCTGAAATTGTCACAGTAGGTGTGAAATGATGGAAAGATCATTTGTTATTTCGACAAAATTTTTGTATCTGCACTGGATTTTATTTTTTGAAAATATGATATAATAGGATTTTTTACAATCTATCTTCTTCTACAATTTTGAAGTTACAGAACCAGAACTTTGTTTTTAGATTGCTTATATGTCTATATAACCATAAGGGGCTACGAATTTTGATAACTTTTTTTTGTGGATTTTGGGAATATTTTTTTAAAAATATGTAACCTTTTTTCATTTTTTTTCATGTCGTGTAATTTTCAAAATAATTGATGTATCAAAAAATGTATCCCCTTATGGATACACCTTGCTAAGCCCTATCGAATGGTATATAAACCATTCTTGTAGCTCTAAAATTGTGGAAGAAATAGCATTTGAGAAACCAATTATCAAGTTTCCAGAAAAATGTGTTTTTTCCCAAAAAAAATTGTTTTTCTTTTTATCTTTTGAACTACAAGATTTTCTACAATGAACTCTTGAGCGTTTGCAGCTCTTTTCAAGCCCTTTTGATTGATATAATTTACATTGCTGTAGCTCTGTAACTCTGGGAAAAAATATACAACAAAAGACAATACATATAATTCTTCAAAATAACCACTTTTTTTATTTTTCCATTTCATTTCAACCAAAATACATTTTTTTTTAAGTCAAATCCTCTGTTTTGTAGCTCTTTTCAAGCCCTTTGGATTGGTGTGCTCGCCATAGCTGTAGCTATGATACTGCAGCTGTCATGGAGCTATGAATGAAAGCTGCGGTATCATAGATACGGCAGAACAGCTAAATTCTGAAGTTGTCAAAATCTTATAAAAAATATTTATTCAGCGTTAGAATGATTCGTTTGAATAATAAAAACACTTTGAGTAGCTCATGAACAAACTCTATTGCCATTACCGTAGAGAAACACGCTCAATTGACTCCCAATAATGAGGGGGGGAGGGGTCAAGGTCACGCCACCTTCCGTCGCTTTCCCCCCCTCTGGTGGGCGCACTATTCGGAGTAGACGTAAACGGAAAGTACCAATGGAAGCGCAAGAAAATCCTCTATAAGATGCACATAAAACAGAAAATCAACACTTATCTCAATTTCTACCCAGACGGTGTCTTAAGAGAATCAAGTTGGACTAAATTCCTTGAAATATAGGAATGAAAAAAGCATATTTAATGAAGTTTATTTGGAATTGTACGTAAAAATAGAGGAATAAATTTCAATTTGAATAATTTCTAATGTATAGACATATATCTGATTTTAATTTTTGATACTTGACTTGAGTACTGATGTAAAAATCAAAGGTATGTTGATAGACTGCAAATATGTGTTTATATGACCACAGATGGAACGGTACATATGAATAGAATAATTGATTTTTCAGATACAAAGTCAAAAGCTTGAACAGAATGCACAAGAAGTCTTTTGCTTACAGAAACATGTGAAATATTTGAAATGAAATTGTTACTTTTATTCTATTTAAAGGAGATTATTATTATCATTACTAGAGGACAATAAATATCAACACAACTGGGAAAACGAGCAAGAAAATGAAAGCAAAGCAGGTAGCGGAGCAAGTCTGCTACTCCTCCCGCGGTCCCGCCCCACAATCACACACCATACACATTCATATCTAGTAAGGCACTGAACTCATTGTTGAACTAACCTAAAATTATTTGAGGAACTGAAAAGAATGCCAGACAGCACATTTTTTCATGCAGTCTTTATATTGTAGCCACTGCTTATGTGTAGAAAGCAAAATAGAACAGAGACTATATAGACGCGCCGCTGAACGGGACCATTTTTTAGGACGAACTATATAATGTTCAGCTGCTTGAAATGGGTTAATGATTTCTTTTCAATGTCATCTAATACTAAAATTTCTATGCATGCAAGTGATGTCCCACTTGCAATGAAGAATAAAGAGGCTAACCTCTCAAATTCACTCTAAATCCTCCTGATTGGCCTGAACTCTAGACATGACCAAAATGGCCTCAAATATACTGTATTACTTATAGATACATAAGTAATTGAAGAAATACTCAAACCAACACTAGGAACAAATAAAAACTAAGACAGTCAAGAAAGTGAAAAATCTTGGTATTAACTAAGACTTGCAACTAAAGAAACTGAACGACAAAGTTCTTTTATTAAGAAAAATCTATACTTCAAAAAACTAGTTTGTGAGCCATCCAGTCTCTCGTAATATTGCATTTGACCAGTGCAGCTTAGTTTGAGGAGATATCTCAGCATCTTTGCAAAGAATTGCTAAAATGAAATCATTTTGTGACGGAAAAGCTGACAGCATAGAACCAAAAGAAAGATGGGCCATAACAAAATAAATATTCAATTTCAACAAAAGGGCCTTAACAAACAGTTTGGGACCTTACATCTTCCCCCTGAGAGTGCTTATTCTCATGGATGAAGAATGCACTTATCATTAAAATATTTTTTAAAGATTTCACAAAATATGAATTCAAGATTGCTTCAAGGTATCATCAGTTTTATAAAATGTTTTATAGACCAGCTCCATCCTCAGTAGGTAGTCTGAAAGATTGAAAAAAGGAAAAGTTCATTCATTCATATAAATACAATATTAAAATCTATACTTAAATTTGCAGGGGATATGAACTATTATAACTATTTGAAGATTATTATATTCATTTATTCTCTAAAATGCATAAGTCTACATTTGAACCTGTGCATAAAATAGAAAAATTGTCTTTTGCTATATGGCCACAACACTGTTTGCTGTGAAAGTAAATGAATGAGGCGGTTGAGTCAGAGATCTATGATACAGTAGCTCACTCCACGGTATTGGGTAATCCTAATATAGAATGGCAAAGTCATCTTACTGACATAGCCAGATGTACATAGTGTAGTTTTGACGGTTTCAGGGTTCCGCCGTCCCGATGCGTTTCAGATCATCACTGACCTGAGGGGCCAAGGTTCAAGCAATCGTTTCAGTTTCTTATGTGAAGGGGGAGGGCAATTATACACTCAGCTGCGAAGATCTTTTTACTGGAGTGATGTGCTGATACCATACTGATACACAATACAGTGAACACAATGGACGGGCGGGGCAGGCAGCGCCCCAGCACCGCTGTGCGACGCGCACACGCCGTAGCTCGGCGGAGCGGCGCGCGACTGTCTGATTGCCACAGTCTGAATGTCTGACGCTTTAACATTACAGCGCGTTATATAGGACGCAGTATCTAAGTCGGGCTCTCCCCATACTGATAACAATACAAGAATAGCAACACAAGAAATCCCGACAGCTCCGACTCCTACATGGCTCCCCTCATCGCGGAAGTGGGTCCTCCCACTTCATAACCCATATCAAAAATTACAAAAGGTTCATGATGTTGATGTGGATAATTTACGTTAAATCAATTACGTTAAATGAAGGTAGAGCTGATATGAATATACATAACTAGTGGTCCATCGAATCATCGCATTTTATCAGAAGCAAAGAACACAGCAAAAGCTAAAATACATCACAACATACAATAGTGATGACGCAAAGCAAAACTAAACGAAATGGCATTCACCGTCTAAGTCAATGCTCCAATTGAAATATATACATATTCAATTATAACAGAATATAGTCATGAATGATTTCTCAATATTTAATAATCCATCAATAAATCGACCGTGAACACCTCACTACATAAGATAAACATGAAACGAAACAAAACACTTAAGTACACAAATTAATAATGGCTTGAGAACATGCCACAGGAAAATATGAGAGAACCTCAAGACATGTTATCGCAAGAACCGGAAACGGCGACAGCAAACTGCACGTCTGCAGCACTACAGCTGAACACAAATATTAAATGCACATGAACACAAACACCAAATACACAGAAACATGTACACAAAACATAAAAGAACACTGAACGAACCACGAAAGAGAACACAAACAAAACGACATGTAAGACCAATTACGCATCGCATCACATATAAAAGAATAAACACAGATGATAGAACAACACACATCAGAAATGAATCAAATGAATATGACACAACATGATAAAGGAGCAGAAGGAAAAGGTACAACACAATTCAAACGGGAATGCCGAATGAAGCGAAAATCAAAACTGAATATACTAATACAAAACAAATGTTCAGAAACCGGACTGAACCCATTGTGGGAAAACTTCAACAAGTTTTCACGGGCAACGGGCAACGCAAAGTCGAAGTTACGTCGAAGATGTTATCGATGCCCTATCTCCGTTGTCGCGTAAACAAGTTGATTGAGGAGAATTCTTTTAAAATTGTAAGAAACATTATTAAAACAAAATAGGAATAATAAATAAATTTTAAGGAATATTATTAAAACAAGATTGGACTGAATTACTGATAAATGAAATTAATATGACCAGACCAGAATGGTTTAAACTTCGGTGCCACTGGTGCACTTTTGACAAGTTGAATTTGAAGTTAGTGTGGGCCGAGCCTTAAAATTAATTGAAAGTTTACAAGTTCTCATCCACGAAGGCCCCAGTCTTTGCTGGCTCGGTCTCGACTCTATCGACTCTGTATCCGCTGTTTGTCATAAACACGACGGCTTAGTACATCCTGTTTACATCGTTGGGCTCCTTGCGGGTTTCTCCACGAACGATCTAATTTTAAACTGTTGTTCTAATCTGTTGTGACAAGACTCTCTATCGTCAGGTTTTCCAACGTGGGGAAAACACCAGAGCATGTCCGCTCTGCATATCTTCCCAACTTTCCAATACAATAAAAATCATATGACGAATGTATCAAAAATCATATCAATCAATAAATCAATTTCAACAATTTCCAGGAATAATCACAGAAGACCATCCCTTCCATTCTCGAAGATTGCTCCTGCAATCGAAATCCGCACGCGTCACGAGACACGTGGAAAAAAAACAAAAAATCTCGGAAAAAGACAAAGACACTTGAAAAAAACCCTTGCACCTGTTAGAAAACCTGAAAACCACTTCAAAAACATCTCAAAAACATCACAAAAACAATATGCGCGTCGAAAATAAACACGAACAATATGCACGTCGGAAAGAAACACGAACAATATGCACGTGTTACACAACCTGAAAAAAAAAATAAAACGACACGTCAAAAAATTTGTCCGTCGAAAATTAACACAACGGAAATCATCTGCACATGTTAAAAACATGACAACACTATAATTGCGAATAAAACATATCAAAAACCTTCAAAACCAGAAATAAAAACAGAATTCAGTACCGAACAAAACGTTCGCGAGCTTCACAGCTTCACAGCGCTATCGCTGGTTCACTATCGCAGGAAACCGCAAGCAAAACTGATATCTGCCAGACAGACATCTCTCAACACAGCGCACCGCTGGCTACACTGACAAAAATATGTGACAGTATACAACCTATACTGCAAAAACACTGTACAAACAAAAAAAAATACACTGTAGTAATGCGAAAACACACCTTGGGAAAACACATTCATTGTAAACAAAATTAACTTTTGAATCACTTTGCTTCTATCTTCACGAAAATGTAATTTCTTTATCATAAATACTGATCGTGAATGATAACTATGTAACTCACGTAAAAATCGAGCTTCGTTGCCCTGAAAAATCACGCAAAAACTCAAAAAATTCTGCTCACAAACCGTGAACGAGAAAAACAAACCTATCAAAACAGAACTTTGTATCCACGTTCGGACACTTTAAAAAACTTAAATCATCATCGTCAGAAGAAAACAAGGCTCTTACCATTTCGCTCACCTTGAAAAATACAAGAAATATTGGACACTAGAACAGGTCACTCACGACGAGAAAAGAAATAATAAATGTATATCACCGTCGCAAAACACGGACGACACGTACTACTTGAAGGTACCATTCCCGCAATTCCAGAAACCGTATGTGGTTTTCCTCCGCTCGAGAACTTTCTTCATTCCGAAGTCGTGTTTTCTGTCGTGCCACGAGATCACTAACGATCACGCGTCTGTGGTACTTCTGTTGTCCAGTCGTCGAAAAGGTCCGCATCTTCTGCACCTGAATCGTTGGTTGCAGTTGGGTGCGTCGAGAGGTCGTTACGTAAAATAACTTCATGAGAAAGTACGATTTCTTCGATGAGAAAAAAAATTCCTTCGTCACGGAGCCGCCATCACGCAGGATACTCTTCTAGCTGCGTCACGGAACCGCCTCCGTGGTCTCCATCTTCTCCGGGGTGCTGATGAACACTTGATTAGCACTCCACTGCACTAGCACTCCACTTCACTCTCCCCTTCACTAATTATCACGGCGACGTTCCTTCTGACGATCACTCTAACGACGTGTCTGTTAGCGATGTCTCTGTCGGTGACGTCCCTTAAATGGGTCCCAGTTCGGCGCCAATGTAGTTTTGACGGTTTCAGGGTTCCGCCGTCCCGATGCGTTTCAGATCATCACTGACCTGAGGGGCCAAGGTTCAAGCAATCGTTTCAGTTTCTTATGTGAAGGGGGAGGGCAATTACACTCAGCTGCGAAGATCTTTTTACTGGAGTGATGTGCTGATACCATACTGATACACAATACAGTGAACACAATGGACGGGCGGGGCAGGCAGCGCCCCAGCACCGCTGTGCGACGCGCACACGCCGTAGCTCGGCGGAGCGGCGCGCGACTGTCTGATTGCCACAGTCTGAATGTCTGACGCTTTAACATTACAGCGCGTTATATAGGACGCAGTATCTAAGTCGGGCTCTCCCCATACTGATAACAATACAAGAATAGCAACACAAGAAATCCCGACAGCTCCGACTCCTACAATAGTATACCACTGAACTTAAGGGAATCAAACGCTTTTTCCTATGAATTCTTTAAAAAAAAAATACTTCCGGAGGGAAATAAGCTCTCGGGTATTCACAGCATGTTTATAACATTCGAATAGACAGATATAGCCCAAATTTATTTTTAAATTACCCATACCCTTTCCCCCCTCAAACAATTTTCTTTTAAATTTCAATTTCTCAGCCAATATTGCACATAGAGACAAAGGTTTCTTTTTTGTTAGATTCACAATGCAAATATCTATCAAAAATAAATGCAGTCTTCTGGATTTGCCCTAAAAAAAATTAATACATATTCGAATATTAAAGACATAATAACTCTATTTCTATGGACAATAAAAAAATTTAGAATTAAAATTTTCAAAAAAATAAAACTTATCGTTTATAGTACTTACATTGATCTCCATGATGCAAAAAAGATCTCCTTCATAAGTGAAAAACTGTAGGAGGAGAAATTGAACCGCACAGCCGAAAAAAATTTTCTATGAGGAAAAAGCGTTCCAGTTTTTCAATTATTTTTCCAACAGTTTTTTACTTATGGAGAAGATCTTTTTTGCATCGTAAAGATCAAGGTAAGTACTATAAACCTGCTCAGTTTTTTTTATAAGTGAATTAGAAAAATTTTTTCAAATAAAAAATAATATATGTTGTTATAAAAAATTGAAAAACTTCTTCAATTTTTTGTTGAAGCGATATCAAAAACTGGAACAAAAACAAGTTAATCAGAACTTAGGCCTATAAATCGCAAACATATACTTTTTACGTACAAGAATTATAATAACTAATGATAAGAACATGAACATAAACACGTTTGTGCACCGCATTATCACTCATTCAACTGCGCAAGAAAAGAACAGTACACAACGCAGTTCGTAGCTCGAACGGATCGACATAAAGCAGAACATGAATTAATAGGGTTTATGGACATTCCTTCGTAACAGCAAATTACCGTAAGTCCGAATGCCGTAAATCAGGGACTCCCTCTACAATAACAAAATTGTTTCTGTATAAAAAAATGAAAGAAACTCACCAATAATGCATTTCCAATGAACTTAGATGATCTGCAAGTCTTCAGCACATGTGAGATTGTAACACCAGCCATCACAACAAATTAAAAACCTAAGTCAGCTATTTGGAACAACTGTTCAGATTGAATTTACACCACCAGAGCAAAACCTGGACAATATATGTCAGGAAAAAATGAGAAGAGTTAGGAACTCACACTAGACAAAACAATTAGCCTATCGTATTTTGAGCCTGAACATTGCATCACAATATTTTTCTTGCTTTCATTTGACTTCAAAAAATGTAATTACAAAAAAGTTCATTACACATGAATCCTTCGCAATAACGAAGTTTCAAAAGAACGATGTTACAAATTTACATGGGTTCTGTACTTATTTTTCTATTATAGTCATTAGCTCCAGAAGGACTGAAATCTTCTGGCAAGTAAATTTTTGTACTGGACAAATTAGATTTTACTTCACTAAATGTTTTGTGAACTTATTAATCTCTTGATGCGGTGTTATTGGTCTCTCAAGGTTTAGCAAGGCTTTGTAGACAAGCTCATGCATCCTCAAGTCATGATCGCTTGGTGTGCACCAGATCTTGGGAAATTTTTTGTGGTCTCACTTATATTTCATTCATCCTCAATGTCACAACAATGCTTAGATTGAAATTTAGGCAATTTTAAGCGATATTCAAAAGCTCAGTGTGTGTGGAAAAATAATCTTTTACATCATCTGATAATTCTCTTTGCTTTGGTATCTTGGAGAGCTTTCAAACAGGCTTCTAATGTTACACTGTAGTGGCTGAACCACTACTGAGTAGTATAAAAATATCTATTTTGTTGTTTCTGAGAAAAATGTTCAATAGCTAGGCATGATCAAAATTTCTATAATGTTGATTGTTCAAATTTTTACAGAAAGAAATTAAATTCATAAAAAGCCACTTAAAAATAACATTTGGTAAGGGGATAAAATTCCTATAAAATCATGAAGTCACTTTATATTGGCTCTGAACAGAAGGTCCAGCAGCATGGCTGCATCTATCGACTTAAAGCTCCAAAGGGTAAGAATGAATTAGTGCAATTAAGATTTGTGATAATATGTTATGTGTTTATATATATATATATATATATATATATATATATATATATATATATATATATATATATATATATAAGATTGTTGGAGTTCAAGGTGGATACATTTGTAATTGTATTGAGTCATGCGCTGAAAATTATATGAACAATGGACACCTATGGATATAGGTAAAGGCTGCAAATCACATATATATTGCTATATTAATACAAGAGGTGCATTGTACTTTCCTATAAATTCAGCGAAACTTGGTAATGTAATATTGTTGGTTAGTTTTGTTCATTTGAAAGATAGCTCATGGAGAATAAAGACAATAGTTGAGTTTAACCCATTTACGCCGAGCGTGTTCATATGAACACAGTTGATATTACTTTTCAAAAAGCAATATAAAACCAAAACAAGGCATAAACTACGTTCAATCGGAATTTGAACGTGTTCTGTACACGTCTGGTAATAAATCTGATGCAACAGTTTAGTCAGTGGTGGAGTGTCCTCTGAGGAGAGCGCACGTCACGTTCACGCTGTTCCCGCAGTAGCAGTCATGGCGAATTCACGTAGGATGTAAGTACCATAACTTTTGCTACAATTATGCAAATCAGTTGAAACATTCACAATATTATATACACATGCATAGGAAGGTATATGAGTATTGTTGAGTTTGCAGAAAAATATTTATGTATTGTAATGTCATTATAATCTTTGCGTGATCATATGAACACAGTCGGTATAAGTGGGTACAATATGATATCTTTTATTTTAGGCGGACTGGACTGACTGTGAATGAAATTCTGGATATATTAGAGAATGACGATGATAACAACTGCGGTATATACATTGAACCGCCAAATGAGGGCAATGTTACGGATGAAGACTCAGGAAATGACGACGCTGGGACACCATTTTACCCTGAAAATTTGTCTGGTAATCAATTATTAGCGCCAGCAGAGTTGAGGTATCGTAACAAGAGCGACATCGAAGACGAGGTTGAAGAAGATATGCAACCAGCGAGGAAAACGAAGAGAACTTCAAAAGAGGCGCCTGTAAAACCAAAATGGAAAAAAGAAGACAAACTGCTAAGTCAAGCTCCATTTCCTGAAGGTGACTATAGCACTTACAACCAAATGAGCAAAACAGAACTCTTTGAGTTATTTTTCAGTGATGAACTGCTCGATTATTGTAAGAAGCAGATGACAAAGTATTGCATGAAGAATAATTGGCCAGATATTTCGGTTGCGATTGAAGAACTGAGAGTATTTTTAGGAATACTAATTGTCTCAGGATATCATCCAGTACCACGACGTAGAATGTTTTGGTCTCAGTCTCCAGAAGTTCACAATGAAGCTATCTGCAGCGCAATGCGCCGAGACAGATTTGACGAAATTATGAAATGTCTTCATTTCAATGCAACTGATGACCTTGATAAAAATGACAAGTATGCCAAACTTCGTCCTTTGATAAATCATTTGCAGCGTAAGTTTATGGAACATTACGTTCCCGAGAGAAATATTTCACACGACGAAGCGATGGTGGAATATTTTGGTAAACACAGTTGCAAGCAAGCCATTCGCAACAAACCCATTAGGTTCGGTTATAAGATATGGAGTCAGAACACAACCGAAGGTTATCTTATTGCGTTTGATCCTTACCAAGGGAAAACTCACCAAGGAGACAAAGAATTAGAAAGCAAATATGGCAAATGCTCTGCTACAGTACTCAATCTTCTGAATATGTACAGTGATGAAAAAAGGATTCTTCCATACCATCTATTCACTGATAATTTGTTTACAACCCTTCCGTTGCTTCAAGAAATAAAAACCCGCGGATATGACGGAACAGGGACAGTAAGAAAGAATAGGATCGACAAATCATGCCCTATTCTCGATGCAAATACAGTTGACAAGAAAGAGAGAGGTTACGCCGAGTGTGTCACGGGAACTATGGGCTCAGAGAACATCAAAGTTACTAGATGGAAAGACAATGCTGTTGTAACTGTTGCGTCTACTCTCCATGGAGTATTACCCGTTGGTAAGGTAAAGCGCTGGTCAAAGCAAAAAACCAAGCATGTTGAAATCGAAATTCCAAAATCAGTAAAAGCATACAATAATTCCATGGGCGGAACAGATCAGATGGACCAAAACATCAACTGCTACCGTATTGGAATCAGAGGTAAAAAGTGGTGGTGGAGTTTATTTTCCTGGCTAGTCGATGTTTCAATTCAAAATGCTTGGATCTTGGCTAAGAAGAGGGGCTCAGGACAAGATCATCTCAATTTCAGACAAAATGTGGCAATGTCATATTTGTCTAGATTTCAAACGGTTCCCAAGAAAAGTGGCATGAAAAGAATTTCATCACGTCCAGGATTCAATGATGCCAGGTTCGACAGAATTGATCACTTCCCAATTGCATCTAACCGTCGTAGGTGCAACGGCGATGGATGCAGCTCCACCATACGTATGTCTTGCTCAAAATGCGATGTTGGGCTGTGCTTGCAATGCTTCAAGTCTTATCACATGCAGTAATTTGGTTCCTTATATGTCTTCCACTGCATATTAGTTCAAGAGGTTATTTGTTGTCAAGATGGATATAATTTTGTATTTTGTATTATTTTTTATAATTTATTTACGTTATTTTTTTTATATATTCTATATACATTGAATATGTAGTAATATCAAGGCCTCATATGTTCAAATGGATCAATATTATCATTATATACCATATTTGAAAATAGTTAGTTTTTGTACCCTCTCTTGCCGAGCGTGTCCATATGATCACGCCTCATATTTCAAAAATTATATTTTATACAACTAAATGGATGTCATTTTTGTTTCTTTTACATCCATTTTACCCTTTATTGAAAGTTATAAACAAATCTGAATACATTTCCTATTCTCGGCGTAAATGGGTTAAGAATTGTTTCGTGGCATACCACAATTCACCAGGATCATAGGTAAATACAGGTAGATGTGTATCAATAATGAACAAAATGCATCCTTGTGTGTAGTAATACCAATTGTCTGAATAGGCTTGAAGTGTAAAAACAGGGTACATCAAACATATTTACTGGAAATTGAAATTTATGACACCCTGATATCCAGAGAAGGCCTCCCGCTGCTGTGAGTAGATCAGTCCAGCTTCGGTAGGCTGACCAAAGGGCTCAAGGGGCCGCTGCCTACAAGCTGGATGAATGAGCTGATAAGAGCCTGCATCACAGCTGATTGGCAGCTCCCACAGCAGTCCTCTTGTGCCACCTGGACGCATTTGCTTGGCTTGTTTGATAGCCTGAATGGCCTTTGGGCTATTGCCAATTGCCACCCATCCCATCAGGAGGATTCACTTCTTATAGAATCGTTACAGCTCCACATGTGCTGTAGGAGCCACGAGCAACACATTGCTCTTGAAGAACCCCGAGAATGGAGCTCCGGCCTGAAGCCCATCGTTGGTATTTTAAAATTATTGTATTTTTAAGGGAAGTGTTCCCCCAGAAATTGGAATATTGGGTAGAAAATAGCTTTTAGTTGCTATAGGTGAAAGAGGTCAGGTACATCCAATGAAAAAATTAATTTTGTGCGTTTGCTCGTTCGCCCACTACGGGGGTTTGAAGACTGGGGGGGGGGGAGGAAGTGGTATTTTATCATGCTACACCTCCCCTTTGGCTATTTCTTCACTTGCGATGTTGCTATGTCATCTTCTATGTCTATTTATTACTGTATAATGATTTCAAGGGTTGTAACTGACCCCATAAATAATGACAAAGAAAAATTGAAATTGTTTATGTTAACCTATTTTGCCTTTTATTAGAGGATCAGAATGTGGGGTTTCAAAATACATCTCCTACAGTTTTCAAGCTACAGGGATGATTTTGGTATCATTTGATGTGGAAAAGCGTGTAGATTATGAAAAGTAAAGGGTTACTTCTGAATTCTTTAGGATCAAAAGTTGTGACATCATAAATGAAAATTTTTGCTTAAAAAATGGTGGCCCCTATAAAAAATGTTATTAAAACTTTAATTAAAACTTTGAAGATTACCTGTTTACTTTTATAATCTACACAATATTCCATATCTAATCCAATGATACCATAATTATCACTTTAACTTAAAAACTGTGGGAGGAGATGCATTTTAACCCCCCGCAAAACTCCGTTTTCTATGAATGTCTCATTTTCTTCAAAGACAATCACATTTTTTTGTAGCTGATGAACGATTCTAAAATGCACTTCTTCTTATCAGTATACCAAATTTTGTTGCTCTATGTTCAATAATAAAAAAAAGTCCATAAGGGGGGCACCCTCCTTAAAGTTGAATAGCTTGAAAATTATGCATCAGCAAGCAAAATGTCATTCTTGTAAAATTTATCAAAATGTGCTCCTCTGGTGATTCTGTGGAATCAAATTTTTAATTTCTGTGAGCGCATCAAACTCAATATTGACCTCGAAAAGAAACTTGCATTCCTCAGTTTCACACAACTGCCAATTAGTCAATTGAAGAATGTTGTCAGCAAAGGTAGAATGTTATGAGAAAAGTAAAAATGTTGTCAGTAAAGGAATACTAAAATGCTCTATTCTATATCAAAGTTCATTCTTCTAGCAGAAAAATAATCTGCATAAAATTAATATTATTATACTTTATGTTATCAAAATATGGTAACAGCATAAGTTATTTTCATTATTGATCATTATGACATCAATTATGACTTTCAAGTATTATATTAATTGTGAAAGAAAATATGCTTGTCTGCTATATGAAGTTCCAAATTATTGTCAGGATACAAAAAAGTTCCCTGGTATTTTTTCCTGGCTAACCCTCATAGTTGGCAGAATGTATACTGCTACAATTACAGAGTAAAGTAGACCTTTATGGGGCAATCTTCAACACTGTAGTTTCTAAAATCAGCCATAGAGAAAGTTGCTCTGAGGAGCATCATGACCAAACCAAACCATTGGAAGCCAAAGCACTACATTGGTTGGTCAATAAAATTCTAACTTAGAATCAATTGTCTTCAGGATAAGCATAGGTCATTATGACACTTAATGCGCTCACGAAAATTGAAAATTTTGTTCCAAAGAGTCACTAAAGGAACACATTTAAAAATGTTTTACATGAATGACATTCTGCTCACAGATGCATAGCTTTTTAATTATTCAACTTTGAAGTTATAGGAACGTCGTACATAGAAGTGAAGGAACGGACATATAAATATGCTGTAATCTATATACTTAATTCAGTAACTCGAAATTTGTCCGAGTTTGTTTAGAAAATTGGCTGAGTCTATATGGTCAAGTGAGGTATTAAATTGAAGCCACTGGTGTCTATATTTGCAGAAAACTATTTATTTATTTATTTATTTTTTCATTTTTTTTTATTTTTTTATTTTTTTTTCATTTTTTTCATTTTTTTATTTTTTTTTCATTTTTTTTTCATTTTTTTTCATTTTTTTTTATTTTTTTTATTTTTTTTTGCCTTCATTTTTTTATTTTTTTTTTATTTTTTTTTATTTTTTTTTTTTTTTTATTTTTAGGCAAGTCGGACAACCCGATACTCGGGTTGAACCGGTAACTAGTACGGTATTGATGTAACAATAGGTGAAGTTAGGTTAGTTAAATAAACTAACCTAAAATAACATAAATCGACCTAAAATAGCTTACCCTAACTTACCCAAACCAACACTATATTTCTCCCGCCAAAAAAGTGGGCGTGACCCAACAATGCGGCGACGAAGCAATCGAATATATGATGTTATCCCTATCTGAGCGTAATTATTGTTATATCTCAAAAATAACGCATCAGCGAGCAGAATGTCATTCTTGTAAAACGTTTTCAAACATATTTATTTGGTGATTCTTTGGAACAGAATTTTTAATTTCTGTGAGCGCATTAAACTCCATAATGACCTAAACAAGAGTTTTGAGATTTTATCCAGGGTATATTATGCTGAATATTGATGTAGCACCTGCACCTTCTTGCTTGAAGATGCATTGAGCCACAATATTTGGAAAGCCGCTATCTTGAAGGAGCTTTTCCACTTCAGAGTCAGTTGTGTCCTAGCCAAGAAAGCCAATGATACCAATTGACCCCACTTGATATGATAGTAGGCAACATATAATTTTTGATGGCTCAAGTTTCATACCTGGGACAGATACTTTTCTCTCAAAGTTTTTGTGTAGCTGTTTGATACCAGTTATGCCAAATAAAAAGCTGGAAGTAGGTTTGATAATGCTAAGTCATTTGTAAGGAGAATCATAATAAGTTCTTAAATTTTGTAGCATAATTGGTACTAGATATTTTGAGCAAGAAGGAAAATAATGAAAGGACTACTATCATCAAAATGGCAAGATCCTTAGAGTTAAGCATATCTATCTCAGCAATTGAGAATAAAGTAAAATTTAGATCATCACAAAAAGAGCCATGTGACAGTTCATTCCTTATTGAAGTTTTTTTTTTAGAAAAAGACCTGCATGAAAAAGGACTCAAGAGGTGATCTTGAAAGTTTTTTATTTATTTGTACCATATTATGAGTTAGCACTTCACTATCTAAAATTTGTTTAAAATTAAGAACTCTTTTTTTGCACTGAGTGGAAGATTGTTACAGGTTTTGTAAACTGATGTTTGAGACTTGGCACCCTTTAATTGCTGCTCCAATTACTTGTTTTGTTAGAGCTGTAAATCGTCAAAAGGGTATCTGACATATTTTGCTCAAGTTTCATTTATTTAAATGAAAAAACATAACCTTATCCTCCTTGCCCATCCTCAAACTATATCACTCTTGTTACGTACCTTGTTTGAAACAAATATCGGCATCTAAGGTGCTTTATTTTTGATCAAGCCTGATACATATCATCTTGTGTATTGGTTTTTCAAATGACTTATAACTAAAATTATCTGTAAGAACAGCATGACGGTTTCCCAGTATGTTACCAGTATGTCAAGACACCATCTCTGTGCATGGTGGGTCATCACAGCCCACGCTACATGACTGGCTCATTCCAGTCACTATCTTTTACTCCAGGCACATACAAGAAAAACTTTTATAGTTTCAATGATACTCAAATTACACTTCTGATCTAGTCCAACAATACAGGGCTTAGGGGTTTAGCTAAATTACACTTGGCATGCTCGCTTCCCTGGCGCGCAAAAGCCAACTTCAAAGTTGAATAATTAGAAAATAACGCATCAGCAAGCAGAATGTCTTTCTTGTAAAACGATTTTAGATGTGTTCCTTTATTGATTATTGGCAACGAAATTATGAAAATCATCGACAACATTAAAGTAAAAATTAACCGAATCTTTGCCCATTCAGATGACAGTTATTAGGAGTAGTAAATAGTTTGACGGGGCAAAGTATACAAGAATTTCGAAATTTGCTAACTTTTTACAAAACACTCCATCACCAGACTCGCAATCTGAGCAATCAACAAATATGTTCTCACCACACCCACTATAAAGGATCAGTCACCTTGACCACTGTGCCACGGCGAGCACAGGTAAAGCGGGCTGATTTGTGAATGAAAAAAGAATTCTGGAAGTATCACTTAAATGAAATTCGTCGTTGAAGAATATAAACTAGCAGTATTAAAGATTCGTAATTTTGCGCTGAACATTCGCCCTTTGGAATTGAAGACATGGCACAACTTACTTACTTGTTACTTGTTGGAATATGGCGTCCCACCAGTAGAGGCCCGGGCGCCCTCGACCGCTTTGGTTTCAGCAGCTCAAATGCAAGGTATCTTGTTGGTGGTTGCCAAGAAAGTTGCAATCGCTTGTGCTGGGAACTTGGGGCTTATAATGGCTTCCCAGGTGACTGGCAATCCTTCTTTGTGGCATGCTTCCATTAGGCATCTTCTTTCTGCTGCATATGCTGGACACTCCATAAACAGATGGCGCAGATCTTGTCTGATTGCATCTACTGCAAGAAGCAGGCAAGGATTTTGTATAATAGTGCCCGTGGCTTAGCAGGCACACCTCCAATCGAATCCTTGTAACAGCCACTTGGAGAGGTCTTGAGAACTTCAGTGGTATAGTGTTGCCAATATATGGCTTGAAGCAGCGTAGGTGTGGTGAGAGCTTTGTCCAATTATTTTCCCATTCTCTCCTGTAGAAGGTCTGAATTTTTGCAAGGAAATTCTTGTTGCTTAGGGGAATGTTGACTCTGAGCTGCAGGTCTAATGCCTCTCTTGCTAATGCATCAGCAGCTTCATTTCCCTTGAACCCATTCAATTGCTATTGAGCCTGGAGGAAATTGCATAATCAGGGCAATGATCCACTGAATCAGGTAGTGAGATTTGCTCTGCTGTGTGATTAGGGCTTGGATGGCACTTAAGGAGTCTGTAAAGATAATGTATTTTGTTTGTTGCTTGGATATATATTGTAATGCAATGTAGATGGCATATAATTCTGCTGTGAAGATGCTGGAATTTTCTGGAAGCCTGGCTTTCAGTTGGAAATTACAAGAGTAGACACCACAGCTGGCAGCACCACTGGTCACCGACCCATCCGCATATACTTGATTGCAGTCGTCATATGTAGATGCTACCAGATCCCTGAACACCATTTGCCATTGTTCATTTGATTTTTGTTGCAGGTCCTCAGTGTGTGCTTTATTTGCAGTGCTGGTTTCATGTAGCGCAGAGACATGGAGACTGTGGGAATATTTTTGTGGTTTACATTGTTTTTCTTGAATTCCTCCAACAGTCGTCCTGCCACTGGGAGAGGAAGAGGTAGGCTGTTGTACAGTGAGTATGGATAGTAATTAAGCACCATCTGCTGGATTGGATGCTCCTTAATGCTCAGTGTTCTGTATGCATAGGATACTAATTTCATTATGGGTCGGATGCTGAGGGGGCATAGATTGGCTTCTATTTCAAGCTTATAGGTAGGGGTGCATTTGAGTGCACCAATCATTACCTTAGCAGCAGCATACTGTATTCTATTTAGCTTGTTTAGGTTTGTTGTTGCTGCAGTATCATATAAGAAGCAACCATAATCTATTTTTGATAAGGTAGTTGCATTATAGAATCGGCAAAAGGTTGTATAGTCTGCGCCCCCCCCCCCACTTATGTGCTGCAAGAATTCTCATTATACGTAAGTCTTTCTGGCAACGGTTTGTAAGGTAGGTGATGTGATGGGACCAGTTTAGAGCAGGGTCAATAACCGTTCCCAGGAATTTTGTTTTTGATGCAGTTTGGATGGGCTGGTTTGCTAGAATCAATGGCTGTTCAAACTTTGCTTTCCTTGTAGAAAATAGTATTACTTGTGATTTGGGGGCCGAAAAGGTTATTCACCATTTTTGGGACCAGGTGTCTATGCTAGACAAGACCTTTTGCAATGTTGCCTGGGAATCATGTAATGTAGGCTGTAGTGTCCATATAGCAATGTCGTCTGCATACATAGAGTGTGAGAAGTCCATTTGGGTGTTGTCGAATAAATCATTTATGTAGATGGTAAATAGAATGGGACTTAGCACAGATCCTTGAGGCAAGCCATATTTTACTGGTTTTGGAGTGGAGGATTTATTGTTGATTCTCACTGTAATTTGTCTGTCTTTGATGAAGTCTTCTATAAATGCAGCCATATTTCCAGACAAGCCTGCTTCCTTCAGTTTGCACAGTAAGCCCTGGTGCCAGACACTGTCGAATGCCCTGGATATGTCGAGGACTACTGCAGCACAGGACTGTCCTGTGAGAAAACTTTCTCTCAGAGTGCTCTCCAGTCTGGTTATTGCATCCATGGTACTGTGACTAGAGATGCGACTAAAAAAAAACCATGCCTTTTTTTTAAATAAAAACATGTTTTTTTTTACAAAAAAAAAACCGTGGCCAAAAAAAGTGGATATTTGGTTTTTTTTTAATATTTTATCAGAAAATAACTCAGCAAGAAAAAGAACCACATTACATTATTTGTTTTAATGTCAAATTACAAAATAAAACAGCATACTTCTTAATTGATGGTTTTCTATGGTTTTATGAAATTTTTCATTTTCTGCGGTTTCATGCTTTGATATTTTATTTATTTTACAATACATGTGAATGACCTTCAACTCCCAAAATGGTGTGTTATAACATATCTTTACTTATGGTCATTGATAGAGATGTGACTAAAAAACCATGCTTTTTAAAAAAAAATGTTATTTATACAAAATTATGAATAAAAACCATGGATATTAATATATTTATGTGACCTTCAAAATCCAATGCTGTGTTTTTTAACAGAAAAATCTCGACTAAAAAAACATGGCTATTTTGTTTTTATGGAACCAAAAAAAAATATTTTTTTTAAAACATTTAAAAAAATCATGACTAAAAAAACACGGATATAAGTATCAGGAAAGTTATTTTTCTTTAATCGAATTGTCTTTAGAAACTTATAAACAAAAAATGTTGTTAATATTGAAATCATGTTCATTAGACCTGTACTAGGTCTTAGAATAAAATACCTACAAAGAATCTATTCACTCCATAAAACCTTTCGGAGACCAGCTCCATCCTCAGTCATTCAGTAAAATTTGGTAAAATGGACAATGAATTTTCACAGTTCCTTTGAAAAACATTTGACTGAATGACTTACTGAGATGGAGCTAGTCTCCAAAAGGTTTTACAGTGTGAATAGATTCTTTGTGGATATTTTATTCTAAGACCTGGTACGGTTCTAATGGATATTAATATACCTTATGTGACCAAAAAATCCATGCTGTTTTTTGAATGTTTTTGTTAAAAAAAGTCATAACTAAAAATTGTGTCTTATAATAATGGATATTAACATATTTTATTTTACCAAAAAAATCATTGTTTTTTTTTAAACATGTTTTTTTATTAAAGTTATTATTATCCATTTTTTGGTCACGACTTCTTTGTAAAAAAAAAACACCCTCAGGGGGATACAATTATTGTATCTATGAGAAATAGCGCTCCCAGGGGGACAATGTGAGGGCCCAAGCTGAGAGTTAGGTAGGCCTCCTTTTCGTTGAAATAAAATGTTTTTGTTATGTCGAGGACCACCTTTTTTCGGTTTACTGCTGTCCTGTTTTTCAGCACCTACTACTGTCTTCTTCAACTTTGATCTTGTTTCATAATCTTCCTTCCTCTCTTTGGATTGCATTTGTTGCTGGGTAGGGAGGCTAAATCTAATGACTAATTTAATCTGTAAAAAAAACATGGATATTAATTTATTTTATTAGACCAAAAAAACCATGCTTTTTGAAAAAAAGATTTTTTACAAAAAATATGAGTGTTATTAAATTTTATCTGACCAAAATAACATGACCTTTTAAAAAACATTTTTTTCACATAAAGTCATTAATATCCATGTTTTTTAGTCATGATTTTTCTGTAAAAAAGTTTTTTCAAAAAAACAGCATGGTTGTTTATGGTAAAATAAAGTATATTAACATCCGTGAGTATATACATCCGGATGTTAATATACTTTATTTTACCATAAACAACCATGCTGTTTTTTTGAATAACATCTTTTTTACAGAAAAATCATGATTAAAAAATGTGGATATTAATATATTTTATGTGCCAAAAAAAAACCTGCTGTTTTAATAAATCATGTTTTCTTTACCAAAAAAATCATGACTAAAAACATGGATATTAATGACTTTTTGTGAAAAAAACATGGTTTTTAAAAGGTCATGTTTTTTTGGTCAGATAAAATTTAATAACACTCATGTTTTTTGTAAAAAATCTTTTTTTCAAAAAGCATTGTTTTTTGGTCACATAAAATGATTTAATATCCATGTTTTTTTACAGATTAGATTAGTTGTTAGTTTTAGCCTCCCTACCCAGCAACAAATGCAATCCAAAGAGAGGAAGGAAGATTATGAAACAAGATCAAAGTTGAAGAAGACAGTAGTTGGTGCTGAAAAACAGGACAGCAGTAAACCGAAAAAAGGTGGTCCTCGACATAACAAAAACATTTTATTTCAACAAAAAGGAGGCCTACCTAACTCTCAGCTTGGGCCCTCACATTGTCCCCCTGGGAGCGCTAGTTCTCATAGATACAATAATTGTATCCCCCTGAGGGGGTGTTTTTTTTACTAAGTCATGACCAAAAAATTAATAATAATAACTTTAATAAAAAACATGTTAACAATGATTTTTTTGGTAACATAAAATATGTTAATATCCATTATTTTAGGACACGATTTTTTATGAAAAATATACAAAATAAAACAGCATGGTTTTTTGGTCGCATAAAATATATTCATATCCAGGTTTTCTTATACGTCATTGTTTGTAAAAAAAACATATTTTTTAAAAACAGCATGGGGTTTTTCAGGTCTTGTATATATATTCATGTTTTTTTAGTCATGATTTTTTGGTACACAAGCATTTTTTTGGTCTCATAAATATATTATTGATGTTTTTTCAGTCATGATTTTTTAGTAAAAAATGTGTTTTTTTTAAAAAAAAACTGCATGTGGCTTTTTAGGTCACATAAAATATATTGATTTTTAGTCATGATTCTTTATAAAAAAACAGCATGGTTATATTTGGTACAAGAAAATATATTAATATTTATTTTTATTAGTCAGAATTTTTTGTAAAAAAAACTTGTTTTAAAAAACAGCATATTTTTTTGGTCACCTATAATATATTAATATCTATGGTTTTTAGTCATTTTTTTGTAATGAAAACAAAAAAGAAACCATACAGTAAAAGTGGTGGCAGATAACCCACAATTACCTAGAGGAGTCTAAGAGGTACAGCAGGAGCCACAGAACTTACCACAGAACTTATATTGATGGAGTCAAAATTCAGAGCTTATTATCTCTGCTAAGTCTGATTTTTTGTTCACATAAAAATAAAGTCATACACAGTAGAGATAGTAATCTCTGAATTTTTACTCCATCAATATAAGTTCTATGGCTCCTGCTGTTCCTCTTATACGCCTCTAGGTAATTGTGGGTTATCTGCCACCACTTTTACTGTATGGTTTCTTTTTGATGTTTTTATAACAATCAAATGACTAAAAAACATGGATATTAACATATTTTAGGTGTCCAAAAAAACCCACACATATACTCAACAAAATTTAGGTGTGCAAAAAAAAACAAAAAAAAACACATAAAAACACGTTTTTTCGCAAAAAAAAACGCAATCAAATAAAACCGCTTTAACATCTCTAAAACTGTGACCTGCTCTGAATCTACTCTGTGCAGCATCAAAGAATGAAGTTCTTTCCAGGTAAGCCTGCAATTGTTTAACAACCATTTTCTCAATTATTTTGCATAAACAGTTAGTCAAGGTGATTGGTCAATAAGAATCAAGGGAGGTTGCAATTTTCTCCGGTTTCAAAATGGGTATTACTATCCCTTCACGCCAGTGTTTTGGGAATCCTGTTGTGAAGATGTAATTATAGAAATTAAGGGGATCATCCGGAGCCCTTGCCAGATCCTGTCAATGTCATAGTCATTTTGCATGTTTTTGTTGTAGAAGGACCCTTAGTTGGTGGACTATTCGTTCCTAAAATTTTATGGCGCTACGACAATAATTCCCCCCCTCCCGGGGGGGGTGAAGGGACCAAAATATTTCAATTTTCCCAATTTTGACCCCATATAAAAAGAGAACAAATGGGAAATGAAAAAAAAGCCGAAAGTGAGTGTGTTAGAAATGTTCCAATGATTGTAAAACTGCATTTTTTTTTGTTCTAGCATAAAAACTGAAGGAGGAGTCCCATTTTGAAATATAGATATCAATGAAAAGCACCCAAAATTTTTTTTAACTTTTTCCTGATTTTGAACCCATATATAAACAGAACAAATGGGAAATGGAAAAAAGCCGAATGTGGGTGTGTTAGAAATGTTTCAAGGATTCTAAAACTGCATTTGTTTTTGTTCTAGCATCAAGACTGAAGGAGACCCATTTTGAAATATCAATATTGGTGAAATATCACTACCTAAAAACCAGTATGTCAAATTTTTGCAAAATCTAAGGCCTGAATCAAAAAAATGAATGGAATCAATTGTGTTTCTTTTCAAAGGTTACATATCATAGTCAAATTTCATAAGAATCAGACTGAAAAAAGAAAAAAATTATTTTTTTGATAAAAAAGAAATAATTTTTATACTTTTTTTTTTAAATCACAATTCACAGTTTGAATATGAAGTTATGTATGGAAAGTATCAAAATAAAAATTAAAACTGCATTCAATTACATCAATTGTTCATTATATTACACTTCAACACAAAATTTTATTTTTTGCTTATACTTAACACTTAGAATTTTCAACATTCAAACTGGGACTAGTTCTTGAGTTTTGATGCTAGAACAAATCCAAAGACAGTTTTAGAATCCTTGAAACAATTCTAACAAACTTTTGTTTTGCTTTTTTTCAAATTTGAATTCTTTGAAGAAATATATAGCTCTAAGCCTAAAAAATTGTTGCTGATTTTTGAAATTTCCAAGAATTTTGAAAAAATAGAAAAAATTTGAATTTGAAAAAAACTGAATGAGCCTTTGTTAGAAATGTTCCAAGGGTTCTAAAACTGTTTTTGTTTTTGTTCTAGCATCAAAACTGAAGGAGTTCCAATCTGAAATATCAATAAAAATATACAAAAAACACATTTTTCATAAAAAAAAACTAAGGCCTAAATTGAAAAAATGACAGGAGTAAAAAAGGTTTACTTTCACAAAAGACATACTGGCCAATTTTCAAACAAATCGGACAAAAAAAGGTCTCAAACCCGGATGATCTCCTTAAGCAGGGCATGTAGTTGTTGGGTTTCCAGTTGTTTGAGGAACATAAATGGTATTCGGTCAGCTCCAGGACAGCTGGAGTGGGATGATTTAATGGCTGTCTGTAATTCTGTCATGGTAAATGGTTGGTTGTACCACAGTTGTCCGCATCTTTGAAAAGGCGTGGTATTCTGTTCTGTTGATCTTTGAAATGTTATGAAGTTTATATCATCTGAAATAGCATTTTGCTCTGAAAAGTGCTTTGCAAATGCATTGACTATCTCTGTTGGCTCAGCTACAGTTACATTATTTTCAATAATTATGATTGCTCACTTGTTTCCAGTAGAGAGTGAGCGGATTCTATCCCATAATTTTGCACTTGGGGTTCGTGCATTAATTGAAATTAGGAATGCTGCCCATGATTCCCGTTTTGCCTCCAGGACCGCCTTTCTGAAAAGAGCTCTCATTTTCTTATATTGGATCCAGCAGTCCATGTTGCCAAGGTGGTTGCCGTATTGTGTTAATGCCCTGTTTTTATTTCTTTTAGCAGCTGTACATTCTTTATTCCACCAGGGCAGACGTCTTCTATTTGGTGTATTTGATGTTTTTACGTGTTCATTTGCTGCCTCAATGAAAGCGTCTATCACAGAGGAGCAGGCACTATTTGGAGTACTGAATGTTGTAGAAATGTGGATAGCCTTCATGAAGGTTTCCCAGTCTGCTGATTTTATTTTCCAGAGTAGTGGCTTTTCAGGGCTCCAGTCTGGTGAAGTGGTTGTTATGAGTGGGAAGTGGTCACTAGTGTATGGGTGTGGCATTGGGTACCAGTGAAACTTAGGTGCAATTGATGGCAAGACAATTGTTAGATCTAGGTGGCTATAATTACCACTGCTGTTCAGAAATGTGGGCTCTCCATTATTGAGTAAACATAAATTTGATGTCTCTAACCATTGATTCATGAAGTTTCCCCTCATATCCCCCCTCTGTGGAGCCCCATGAGGGATGGTGGGCATTAGCATCAGTGCAAATTAAGAATGGCTTTGGAAGCATACTAACTAGCAAGGGTAATTCTGCAATAAGAATGTCATTTGATAGATTAGGAGGTATGTAAATGTTGCAAATGGTGACACTAATTCCAGGTAGGTAGATCTGCATTGCACATGCTTCCAGAGGGGTTTGGAGTTGTATTGGGTTGTGTGGTATGTTAGTGCGAACATGAATGGTTACACGTCCTCCATTTTGGGTAGCTCTGTCTTTACGTACTACAGGGCATCCATATCCAGGTATGCTGGCCTCCATGTTGGGTTTCAGAAAAGTTTCTTGTAAGCATATCACATCAGCCTGACAGTCATTTAGGAGGGTTTTTAAAAATAGCACTCTTGTTTTATAACTTCTGATATTCCACTGTACAATTTTGATGCTCATTGTGAGGTATTGGCAGAGGGGAGGCTCAAATTCTGTATGAATTCATTCATAAGTGTTTCAATGTTCAGTACTTGTCCAATTTCTACAAGGCATTCAATCTTTTCAGTCAGTTGGGTGGACATGCATAGTTTCATTAGTGTTGGCAGCAGTTTTGTAAGATACATGATTACTTCACTATTTGTTGGGGTAATGTTGTTAGTTGATCTTGCATTGGTGGCATGTCTTGTCTTAGAGCAAGGTGCACATTGACTTGAACATTGGAGAGAAGTGGTTTGTGTTGCAGTAGTACCTTCATGATGGTGAGTTGGCTGATTGCGTAGTTCTGCTAAAGTAGGCGTGGGCAGAGAGAGAGAGAAATGCTTTCTGTGTTGCTCTCATTGCTGCGGCAACAGGTCTGTTGGGCTTGGGTGATCCACGTTGATTCTTCAGAGAAATGAGCATCATTTAGAGGAGTTGCATTGGGGGTTCTTGTTAAGGTTGGGCACATTTTGCGTCTTGGAAGAGATGGAAACTGTGTTGGCGATGTACTGTTGTAGCTATGCTGCAGATGATTGTCTTTGTCTATTCTTATTGCAGATGTGGAAGGATTAGGCAAGTTAGATTCTTTAGGTGCATTGTTTGCAGATCTTGCTCTTGCCCTGGCTTCAGCAAAACTTAGGTTTTCTTCTGCAACAAGCAAGAATGCTTTGTTTTCAGCTAAATAATGGGGGCATAGTTTGGATATGGCTGAGTGCGGTCCTCTACAGTTTGGGCACATTGGCATGGCTTCTATTGAGGAGCACTCTGAGTAAGTGTGGCCTTTTTTCCTGCAGTGCCCACATGTACTACTTGTGCTGGTACATTTCTGCCGAGAGTGGCCATACTTGCAGCACTTACCATACCTAAGAGGGCTGGGTATGAACTTGTCAATTTTGTAGGTACTGTATCCAATTTTCATTTTTTCTGGTGGAGTTGGGCACAAGAATGTAAGCACATAAAGAGGTAAATGGGTTTTGTTTGGGTCTGCAAGCGTTTTTCTAATAGCAACTACTTTTAGAGGTTTTAGATACACAAGCAGGTCTTCCAACGTGTCTCCCACAAATTCACGGGCCCATATCTTACCATATGAGAGTTGACTGGTCCAGGCAACAGATGCAGAGATTGGTATGTTATCGTGGTTGTTGATGATGATGGACTTAGCTTTCAGTAGTGTAAGCACTTGTTTGTGAGTTTTTGTTATTATTAGGCTTCCAGATTTTTTGTCCTCAATTTTATCTACTGGACCACAGAGTGACAGAGGAGGTCTACTGCTTTGCCAATTTTGATGGGGTTTATCCTGGCTAGATTGGATGAGCCGGAAGAACAGTAGATTATTACTTGCCTTGTATTTTCAGGAATATTTTCCAAATTTATGTCGCTGTTCAGGGTCAATGTGAAGTTTAATGCAATCACAGAAATTGATAATTATATTCCAAACAATCACTAAAGGAACCCATTTAAGAACGTTTTTCATGAACGACATTCTGCTCGCTGATGCGTTATTTTTGAATTATTGAACTTTGAAGTTGGGCGTCGCGCGCCCAAGGAAGCGAGAGTAATTTAATTAAAAACGGACGCTAACCCCCTATTACAAACGTAAAGAGGTTGGGTCGTGAGGAGGAGCCACAGTTCTTTTAGTGAAAAGTATAAATAAAGCTTCTAAACCACCCATTAGGGTGACGACCGCAATCTTGTTTACATCGGGTCTAACATGGCGACCACCATGGGCGCCGCCATCTTGGACCCGATGTCAACAAGATTGCGGTCGTCACCCTAATGGGTGGGTTAGAAGCTTTATTCATAATTTTCACTAGAAGAACTGTGCCTCCCCCTCACGACCTAACCTCTTTACGTTTGTAATAGCTTCCATTATTAATTAAATTCCGTTTCACGCGCTCGCTTCCTTTGGCGCCAAGGCCAACTTCAAAGTTCAATTATTCGAAAATAACGCATCAGCGAGCAGAATGTCATTCATGTAAAACGTTCTTAAATGGGTTCCTATAGTGATTCCTAAGATCGGAATTCTTATTTTCTGTGATTGCATTAAACTTCACATTGACCCTATTCAGGTCCAAACTAGCTGATTTGTTAGGGGTTTTATCCTGTTTTTCTTTTCCAATGTTAGTTAGCACCATTGGAACTTTCGCAGATTGTAGGGATTCTTCATCAGAGTCAGATATTATTCCACTTTCTATGGAGATAGACTCTCGCAGTTCTTCCTCTTGCTCTTTGTAGGTGCTGGCTGAGGCAATGTTTTTTGTTGGTCGAAGGTCGGGGTCGTGCTCTTCTGCTTTCCTTTTTGTTGAGCTTCTATCTATTGTTTTTAAATCAGGAGGCGCTGTGGAAGAGATTTGGCGTTTTGCCTTTTTCTTTCCAATACCTCGGCCAGATGGAGCCGAGCTTCCCCTACTTTTTTCCGGTAAGCCTGGTCCCGGCTTCATAATCAAAAGCTTTGCACTCTCCACTCTTTAATTCTGGTTTTCACTTTACGCTCAGTACGGTGGTCACAAGTCTTTACGCAACCACTGTCGGAGAATGAGACAACTTACTGTAACCCAACATCATGGCACAAGGGCCGTCAAAAGAGAAAAAAAATCAATTTTGAAAGTTTCCTACCGACTACATCATGGTCAGCATCCGGTATACCAGGAGTGTGTGCTTCTGATCCTATGGCGAAAATTGTGGTGAATTAAAGTGAAGTTGCTGAAAAACTGGTATAGTTTGTATATTCACGTAAGTACAGTGTGTGACTCTGTATGGAGTGCTTGTGAGAGTAGTTCTTTTGTTGCGTGAGAGTTGAAACTGAGCATTGGTGATGTGACTTGCAATTTTTGACTGAGGCGTTATGACTGGTAAGCTTTTTTTTGCATATAAGGAGTATAGTGTGTGACATTGTATTGAGTGATTGTGAGAGTAGTAGGTAACGTTTTTGTTTCTTTTGTTTGATAACCTGATTTTTTAGGAGATTTGGTGAGTGAAGACTTCTTCCGCCTGTAAAATTTATACTGTGATAGAAGTCTGTGTTTGATAATGGCAAGAAATAGAACTGGTCGTAGGAAGGGAGGTGCAAGTGGAATGGATGAGGAGATTGGGTGCATGGCTTTTAAAGAGTGGGTAGATATAGATGCATGCAAAGGTTTGAGAGAGATGAGTCGGAAAAAGTTGAGTGATCTTGTGTTTACGTGCTGGAAATGTTTGAATGATGAGAGAGAGAAGTTGAAAGAGGAGGTTGAGAGATTGACAATTCTGATAGTTGCTTTGGAGGCTGACTTGAAGGATGAAAGGAAGTTGAACGAAGGAAAGAATGAGAATGGTGCAAATGCAGTGAATGAAGAGGTAAATGGTGGTGGTGCAAGGAGTGCAAATGAAGTGGATGATAAGGCAAATGATGGTGCAAGAAGTGAGAATGCAGCAAATGATGGTGTAAATGTGACAGATGAGAGTAGAAGGATGAATGAGCATTATGAAAGAAGTACGAATGGAAAGAGAGTGAAGGAGCAACCTGTTGATATGCCACATGAGGGGCAGGCGCCTGTAGTGGAAGTGAATGAAAGGAAGATGGATGGAAAGAGTGATGTGAGTGGAAGAATTGAACGAAAGAGTAGTATGAAAGGGAGAGTAAGACCTACGATTAGAATATGTGGTAACAGCATGGTTAAGAATGTGGATAGGTTTGTGATGATGACTGACCGTAGTGGGTGTATGAGCATGAGAGGAAAGGGAGTGAAAGAGATTTGTTGGCATGCTGAGGAAGTGATAGATGGAATGGATGAAGGGATGGTTGTACTGCAAGGAGGTGGCAATGGATTGCTTGAATGTGAAAGAGAGCGTACGGTGAATGCAATTATGAATGTGGTTGAAAGGGCACGGAAGAAGATGTTGAAACATTTATTGTAGCACCTTGAATGTATATGTGTATAATACTGATAGTGTTACAATGCTCATGTGTTAGAATGTGTTTAAACAGTACTCTACGTTGAGAACTGAGCTCATGGTTTTCAGGCTTGGTTGGAGCCCACTCCACCGCTATCCTTCGTGATGTAAACCATCTGTGTCCTGCTGTGTGTTACTGACAATATATAAATCCCAACTGTCTCGCTTTACTTAACCTAACCTCAAAAGGTTATGGGCCCAGACAACCTTCCGAAGAAACAATTTCAAGTGAGGTTATCCTAAGCCCCGTAGCGAAAAACAGCCCGGGACAGCGAGAACAGACGTTGGTGATCTGTTAGTGCTGTGTGAGACAGAAACAGTGAAAGAGAAAGAAACATGGCAGGCTCCGTAAGTGAAAGTGCTAAGAACTGCCTCACGGCTCTTAATGATAAAAACTATCCTACGTGGAAGCTGCAAATGAAGATGATCTTGATGAAAGAAAAGTTGTGGAACTTGGTTCGAGGATCGGAAACTGTAATATAGCGAGTAGTGTAAGTTCTAGTTAGAGAGACCATAAGTTGGCAACGCTCGAGAGAGCAACACTCGCAAGTCAGTCTGCTGTTGGCCTCGGGTTCAACAACAAGTACATGTTGACCGAGGGTGTATATAATTACCTACTGTGGTTGGTATCTAACTTTTTAAGTTCTAAACTAATGTACTAATTCTATTCTACTCTATTCTATACATTTCCCGTCTATCTCCGCTCTAATCTCACTAGCCACAGTACCGACATTTGAGTATAAAGTTAAGGTATCCAAGAGGTGAGTGAACTATTTACCTAACTTGCTGTGTCATTGCATTGTCTATTGTGTTCAGTACTATAACTATGTTGTGTCTATGTGGAACCTATGCTGTTGTAGCGAACCTTCGGCACGCAACTCAGTATAAATTTCGGAAATCCTCAAAATGATCATTTAAAAATTCACTAAAATAAATCCAACCATTAGAATAAAATTTCATTACGGAATTAATTAACTTCTATCCTCAATTCTATTAAATTGTGCACTGAAAAATTCAATCTCTAAGAAATCACTTTTGCGTTGTAACGAAACCCTCCATGACGCTGTGTCGGCAACATTTTCACTCGCACTAGCGCCACTCGTACCAAGTCATTGAAAGTGTGTGCATCTCGGTGTTTTCTCTGGTGAGAATTAAAGTATTGTGTGTGCCTTTGCTGTTCTACGGGTAACTATATTTATGTATTATATGTAAATCGCCAATCATATTATTGAGTATGTATTAAGAAAAATTGCCTAAATTTTCCAGAGTGCTAAACGCTTAGGATTTCCTTGCCCAGAAATTGGGTTCCCCACAGGCCATTTTTCCTTGTGTATTGTTGTATATCCTATCTTAAAGTTTTTAGCAAACAATTCACTATTCAATGTAAAGCCATTTTTAGGGAGTTTTCCCCTTTCTTGTTCTTAAAATAATTTTATTTCAACATTCCAATACGATGTCATTTTATTCAGGCTAGAATTTCTCCTTTTTCTTAAATAATTTTTATGTCAACATTTCAATGTGATGTTATTTCTCTCAAGGTTAGGATTTCCCCTTTTGTATCAAAAATAGTTTATCATGCCAAAATTCAGTAGGGTGTTATTTGTTTATCAAGCTAGAATTTCCCTTTTTTTTGTCTAAAATATTTTTAGGCCAATATTTCAAAATGTGTTTATGTTTTATCAAGGTAGGCTAGCACCAATTATTTTTTAGTCACAGATGTATCCTTCTGAATGCATCTAGTCCTGCATCAATTACCAATTATTGCCCCAACTGTATTTCTAAATTAAATTAGGTAGATAATCAATTAGAAAAACACAAATAATTCTTAATTCTGAAGAATAGATAGTTAGTAAATTTAATTAAATAGTCATTGTACATTGATTATTTCAGTTAGGAAAAAAACTGGAAACATGAGTTTTCTAGTTCAATTGCATTTAGCAAATGCTGTAGATTTTATTACCATAATTGATTAATTAAAGGAGGCCTAGGCTCAAGTGTTACTGCTTATGCCACCTTAGTTTGCCCAGGCAAAGTTGCTGACGTGTTCAAGCCTCTAATCAATTGAATTGGAATAATCTATTGATCGCCATGGTCTCATTAGTGTTTCGCCACCTTTTTGTGTGTTCCAGTTTTTATTAAGAGTGTTCTCAATTTTTGTATGCTTATTAAATCAGATTCAAATAATTGTTGGTATTCCCTTGAATTGTTAGTCAATGTTTAAATTTCTTATCTTGGGAAATGAAGCTATGATAAGTTATTTACACAATAGAGATTGTATCCTCGGTAGTTACTTACCTCAAGTCGAGTCACATAAATAATCATTCTTTCCTGATCATTAGCTGTAGCAAGAATTCCTATCATAATCATTTTTAGTGACCACTCTTACTATTGATGTGGTTAGGTCAATTGTGTATAAAAATGTTAATAATTAGTCGTTACCTGATTTAGCAATTAGGGTGATTATGCTTACCTCTGAAAATCTCCGGAATATTCTAAATTACCAACCCCTGGAAATCCTTATCCAGAAATCACCCAATTGTCTGATTTGGGGGTTAAATTTGGTTTAACCAGTAATTGGTCGCCCGCAACTGTAGCTACCTGTTCATTAGACCTCATGTCAATGTCAGCTACCTCCTGTGGTTGTTGTTCATTGTAGCCCATAGGATGCCCTAATACTATTCTGATATGCACCCTCATGATCAATGTTTTCCAAATCCTTCCTGTGCTCTGAACTCCCTTCTTAACTACCGATTCTGTGCACTTTGTGCATGGATTCCGCGTTCCCTCTACCCCTTTTCCAAATGGTACCTTCCTCTCTCCTCTCGTAGGACACCTTTCACGATCAAGCCAAGGAGACCAGGGATTTCTCATACAATAATAAATAATAACAATAATTGGACTACACGTGCCCTCTCTGGCACAATTCCTAGCTTAAGTCAAGTAATCTTTATGACAATTCTAGCCTTAGTTAGGACAATGGCTGACCAATACAGTCAGCCCTCGACGGCGGCTTAGCGTAAACGTTCGAATTAAACACTGCCAACTTTTAAGATGCTCATTGTAAATAGCAGTCAAAGCGTAGATTATTGGGCGGCAGAAGCCTTTAATATTAATGAAGACAAACTAACTTACATTGCCTACCCAGTAATATTCTTATCTCATGTATTAATCTTGCACTCCAATCCGGAGATGATCGTACACGATGCGTCACGATTAATAGTACCCGGAGAATACTAGTTTGGGAAAGTAAGGGCATGTAGGGAGATTCATGATTGTCCATACGAGTACTTGTTGTTGCGACTGCCTCGCCCTTGTTCAGGCGCCAGAATTGGGCCGAGGCACCCGCATATAATCCTCTATTTGAGGCAATCCTGTAATTCAGCAGTAAAGCTCGCAGCCTGGCTTGCGTAGCGACTGTCTCTCCTTGTGTTATCATGCTTGAACAATTAACCCAAGCTAATCTCCCGTACAGAAGATCCTGGGAGGCCGACACACAAACAATCACCTCCAACATTCAATCAACATCCCTCAAAACTCTGTTCGCCACACGGCTATCAACCCAACTAAGCAACACGGCTACCAATCAACCACCCAAGCCACAAGGCACTAGCAGAAAATAACTACCTCCTTCATATACTCATATAATCAAACTGTTACCGCACCTGCGGAATATTACACTAACAAATCCACTCTCGCCGGGATCCACCCCGGATTCCCTCGAGCCGCTGCACCTGCTGAAGTGCGGCTACTCATTGGACCCGGATCTCCTTCCTCAAGAAGTGGACCCCCATACTGCTGCCGTAGTCACGGCACTCAGAGTCCTCAAAATAAAACCAAGGCGAGAATATCCAGTTCCTTCATTATCCTGCAAAGTTCAATAGTGCAAGCGAGAAAATTGATGCCAGTAAGGCAACTCGAATTACCCACGCAATAACCCCTTCTGAGTCGGATTTATTCATTTGTTATCAATTAAGTGTGCTCTACCCCGAGCACTGGTGGCCCTTAAATAATAAGAACATCCACTTGGAAATTGATAAAGTCCTCGATATTCAACCTTTAAAATCAAATCCAGCAGTTCCCCACTTAGTTCAAAGTTCATACTGTGCTCTGGTGTAGGGCTATCCACTCCATAATACTGGCGACGAGGATTTTTTTTGTAGAACTATTGGGAGAGGCTAGACTAATGAAGGAACTCAGAATTTATATTATTATTCAGTGACTAGAGTATTGATGCTGTAAATTTCTGATTTTTTTTAACAAGGTGTATTATTACAGTCCCTTGAATTGGCTACTCTTGCAACTGATATTGTTGCTACTACTATTTCAGGTAGATATCTGACAATTAGCTGTAGAGCTGGGTAAAAATGCCAATGCTAGGCTCAGTGGGAGAATTCAATCCTTTAGAGGAAGAATTCCCAGAATATGAAGTCAGGCTAAACTGCTTCCTGAGTATTAATAAAGTGGAAGATTCAAATAAAGCTAAAACATTTATTGCTCTGGTGGGTCCTAAAATTGTTAGGTTAGCCAAAGACCTACTCTCACCTAAAAGACTTTTAGATGCTACCTATGAGGAGATCATGGAAGCGTTAAGACGGCATTTTAAGCCGACCCGCAACCAGATCTTTGAAAGGTTTAGGTTCCATAAGCGGAACCAGAAACAAGGGGAGAGCATTGCTGATTTTGTGGCTAGCTTAAAGGCCCTTTCAGACACCTGTAATTTCAAACAGGAAGTTCTGGAAGAAACGCTGCTAGATAGGTTAATACTGGGTGTGGCCAGTAATGATGTTCAAAATTGTTTGCTTAATGAAGCAGACCTCACATGGAAAAAAGCCGTGGATCTGGCAACTGCCAAAGAAACTCAACTGAGGGAGACGGTTGTGTTAAGGCAACCTAATTCCATACTAAATGTGGGCCAGCATAGAGTAAAGCAAACTGCTGTTAAGCCTCAGGGCAAAATTCAGGCTCAAGCTAGCCCCAAATCAGCATGCAGCGGCTGTGGTAACCTGCACTGGCGTAGAGATTGCCCCTATAAAGACAGTGTTTGTCATGGTTGTGGCCAAAAAGGCCATCTTAAAAAATTTTGCTTTAAAGTGAAAAAGCAAAATTCTGCTAGAGGCAACAAAAATAATTTTGTGCATGCTATGCATGAGAAAAGGGGGAGGGAACACCACCCTAACCCTAATAGAACTAACAATGCAACCTGTGCAGACTATCCAGTTGCTAATCTAGGCTGTTATGGGGAGATTTTCTCAATAGCCGAGGAAATGAAACCCCCAATCAAAATAAAATTGTTACTAAATGGTGTGCCATTAGAGATGGAGGTAGATACAGGTGCTGCCAGGTCTATCCTTTCAATGGCAACCTACTCTAAAATACCAGTTAAGTCAAGACCCGAGCTGAGATCTTCTGATGTTAAGCTTAGGACTTATGGGGGAACCCCCCTAAGGATTTGTGGGGAGATTAGGGCTAACATCCAGCGTGAACCTGGTAATATGGTTCCTCAACTAGCAACTATTGTGATTGTAGACAGGGAGAGGCCAGCTTTGCTGGGTAGGGACCTGATTGATTCCCTCGGGCTAACTATAGTATCAAATAATGTCAACAAATTGACTACCTGCCCTGAAGAGTTAGCAAATAAATTCCCCGACCTTTTTCAACCAGGTCTAGGTTGCTTTAAAGGAAAGGAATTTCAAAATAGAAGTGGATCCAGCCGTACCACCAAAGTTTTGTAAGGCCAGGAACGTGCCTTACACACTGAGACCAAAGGTGGAGGCAGAACTTGATAGACTGGTGCAGGAAAGTATCCTCACCCCTGTACAATACTCGAGATGGGCAGCGGCTATCGTCCCTGTGCTCAAGGCTGATCAAAGCATCCGCATCTGTGGACACTACAAATTAACAGTCAACAGAGCCACTAGGCTTGATACCTACCCTATACCCAGAGTGGAAGATCTATTTAGCGGGTTAGCAGGAGGAGTTATATACTCCAAGCTAGATATGTCTCAGGCATACGCTCAACTACCCTTGGATGAAGACTCCAAGGAACTCACGGTAATAAACACCCACAGAGGTTTATTTGCCTACAACCGTCTCAGCTTTGGAATTGCGTCCGCACCTGGAATCTTTCAGCGTGCCATGGAAGGACTATTGCAGGGCCTCCCAGGAGTGTTCTGCTACCTGGATGACGTCCTGGTGAGTGCCACTAATGAGCAAGAGCACAACAAGCGTCTCTATCAAGTCTTATCTAAACTACAGGAGGCAGGACTAAAACTGAAAATGGATAAATGCCAAATTGGAGTGCCACAGGTATCCTACCTTGGATACCAAATTGACAAGGATGGATTGCACCCCACTGCAGAGAAGGTAGCAGCAATCCAGAATGCACCAGCTCCTACTAATGTAACTCAACTGAGAGCCTACCTTGGGCTGCTAAATTTCTATAGGAAATTTCTAAAATCATCTGCAACTATGCTGGAGCCCCTAAATACCTTACTGAGAGACAAAAACCCTTGGAAATGGGATGCAAGTCAGGAGAGAGCCTTCCAGAAATCTAAACAAGCCCTCCTGGACTCTCAGACTCTAGTCCATTTTGACCCTCAGAAACCCATAGTGGTAGTGGCGGACAGTAGTGCGTATGGTGTGGGAGCGGTGCTGTGTCACCTTATTGATGGGATTGAACGCCCCGCCTATTTTGCCTCCCGAACTCTAACAGCAACAGAACGCAACTACTCTCAAACTGAGAAAGAAGCCCTAGCTATGGTGTTCGCACTTCGAAAATTTCATTGCTACCTGTGGGGACAGGATTTCACTGTGGTTACGGACCACAAACCTTTGTTAGGACTATTTGATCCGGGTAGAAGCATTCCTCCGATGGCATCCGGGCGCATTCAAAGGTGGGCTTTACTACTGCAGTCCTACAAGTTCACCTTGCGTCACCGGTCCGGCGTGCTGTTGGGCACAGCTGATGCTCTCAGTCGTCTACCTTTGACAACTCCCGAGGAAGCCACACCTATTCCTGCAGAATGGACGTCCTTAGTTAATTTCCTTGAGTCAGCTCCAGTCACCAGCACCCACATCCGTGACGGCACCCTAAGGGACCCAGTACTTTCAAAGGTATACAAATACTGCCAAGTAGGCTGGCCTTCGACGGTAATTGGTGACCCTGATCTCGCTCCGTATACTAGGAGGCGAGACGAATTGTCCACACAAAATGGCTGTGTGCTCTGGGGAGCAAGAATTATTGTACCCCAAGCTCTCAGACAAGCCATTGTGGACGAACTGCACTCTGGCCATGCTGGATCATCCAGGATGAAGGAGTTAGCTCGCAGCTATGTATGGTGGCCGCTGCTGGACAAAGATCTAGAAGAAACGACTAAGTCATGCAGCGAGAACCTGAGCACTCGAGCTGCACCAACGAAAGCTGAACTCCATCCGTGGGAATGGCCTGCGAAGCCTTGGCATCGCATACACATTGGCTACGCGGGCCCAATGGATGGAAAATACTATCTAGTGATCGTGGATGCACACTCTAAGTGGGTTGAAATTTTTCCCACATCTACTACAACCTCTAGCGAAACGATCTCGTGCCTGAAACACACTTTTGCGACATTTGGATTTCCAGTAACAATTGTTTCTGACAATGCAACATGTTTCACATCAGCAGAATTCCAAGAATTTGTGAAGGCATGTGGTATGCGACATATTACGAGCGCACCATACCACCCTTCAACTAATGGACTGGCAGAGCGCATGGTACAAACTTTCAAGAAGAATATACGAAAGTCAACGGAACCCCTACGCCTAGCACTAGACAGGTTTCTGTTCAACTATCGGCTGACACCCCACACGACAACAGGTGTTACGCCCGCCGAACTGATGTTAGGCAGAAAAGTTCGCTCTCGTCTTGAGTTGCTTTGGCCGTCAGAAGCAATCGCGTCCAAAGTTGCTCAACGCCAGGACGCTCAGAAAAGATACCACCCAGGGTCTCGCGCGGTTGATATTCCGCCGGAGTCTCCTGTGATGGTCCGTCAATACACGCCGGGTTCCCCAAAATGGACCCCTGCTACCACCATTGAGAAAACAGGCCCGGTATCCTACAAGTGCCAACTGAAGGGGGGAGAGGTCGTTCGTCGACACCAGGACCAAGTTATTACCTGCTCGAACACCATCCCTGAACCCTTGGAACAACCTACGGAGGAAACCGTCGTGTTTCCACAACCTGCTCAAAATTCATACCCACCACCTCCGACCAATGAACCTGACACCGGAACACCTGATTACCCGACTCCCACCCAGGAAGCTAGGATGCACGAGCCTCCAAGTGCTAACATCTCACGCAGGTCTACCCGGGCTCGGAAGCCTGTGGTGAGAATGGACCTTTAGGATTGACTATATTGAATAAGGGGACTGGGGATACAGGGGGAGGGTTTCTAATTAAGGAGGGAGGGGTGTAATATAGCGAGTAGTGTAAGTTCTAGTTAGAGAGACCATAAGTTGGCAACGCTCGAGAGAGCAACACTCGCAAGTCAGTCTGCTATATGCCTCGGGTTCAACAACAAGTACATGTTGACCGAGGGTGTATATAATTACCTACTGTGGTTGGTATCTAACTTCTTAAGTTCTAAACTAATGTACTAATTCTATTCTACTCTATTCTATACATTTCCCGCCTATCTCCGCTCTAATCTCACTAGCCACAGTACCGACATTTGAGTATAAAGTTAAGGTATCCAAGAGGTGAGTGAACTATTTACCTAACTTGCTGTGTCATTGCATTGTCTATTGTGTTCAGTACTATAACTATGGTGTGTCTATGTGGAACCTATGCTGTGCTCTAGTGTAGGGCTATCCACTCCATAATAGAAACCATGCCACAGACTACGGACGAGACTGCTCGAAGGAAATTTGAAGATAGACGTCACAGTGAACTTGCAACAATTGTGCTTGGTGTCGAAACGAGTCAACTGTATTTATTGGGTGATCCTACTGACCCTGTGCAACTGTGGCACAAAATTGAAGATACATTCCAAAAGAAAACTTGGTCTAACAAGTTCAGACTACGCAAAAGACTCTGCAACATGAAACTAAAGGAAGACCAAGACTTACAAACTCATCTCAAAATATTTGTCGAAATATTTGAGTCCTTGAGTATGATTGATGACGCTGTTGATGAAGAAAGTCGTGTAATAATCTTGCTGGTGTCACTTCCCGACCACTTCTCCACGCTGGTGACTGCACTGGAAGCTCACGAAAAACTACCGTCATGGGATATTGTGACAGAGCGTCTTCTGAATGAAGAAGCAAAACTGAAAAACCAAAGTGCTTCAGACTTCAGTGAAAAATCCCTTGTGACCTCCAAATTGAAAAACTCAAGATGCTTCGAATGCGGAAAAATGGGACACCTACGCACCAAGTACTGGATCTATCAAGAAAAATTGAAGAAAGAAGATGGGAACCACACAGAAGACCAGAAAAATTTTGGAACAGGTAAAACCAATTATATCAGTGCATTGTCTGTGATAAATATCAATAATTGTTGGGTAATTGATTCTGGAGCAACAGCAAACATGTGTAATAATAGGAATGATTTTTCTTGTATGAATGAGCTATCCAGTTCAATTAACATTGAAGTTGGTGATGGTAGAAACTTGAAAGTTGTTGGTGTAGGTGATGTTGAAGTTATGGTGTTGTTGCCTAAAGGTCTAGTAGATACCTGTGTTGTTAAGAATGTCTTGTATGTACCTGGCTTAGCCTACAATTTACTATCTGTGCCTCAGATTACAGAAAGTGGAAACTTAGTTTACTTTGACGAAAGCTCATGTAAGATTGTAAATAAAGACCACAAACTAATTGCCTTAGGCAGTAAAGTAGGAAAATTGTATACACTTAATTGCACCCTTAATTCAGCTGCTAAATGCATGAACGTTTCCTCTGATGAAATTTTGTGGCATAAACGATGCTGTCATTTAGGATTCAATGATCTTAAGAAATTAGCCACTAAGAATCTTGTTAAAGGTTTTGATTGTTCTGTAAGTGGAGATAACATTTTCTGTGAAAACTGTTGTGATGGTAAAAATCCCAGGCTTCCGTTCCCCAAAACAAATCACAAAAGGGAACGCCAACCCTTAGAACTAATTCACAGTGATGTGTGTGGCAAGCCTAATCCCATATCACTTGGGAGTGGATGGTATTTTGTAACCTTCATAGATGACCACTCCAGACATACTTGGGTGTACATTATCAAACATAAGAGTGATGTTTTTAAAGTGTTTCAGGAGTTCAAATCTCTGGTGGAAAATCACTATGGTCGCAAAATTAAAATTCTGCTCTCCGATAACGGTGGGGAATACATCTCTAATGACTTTGAACAATTCCTAAAAAGGGAAGGAATTATCCATGAAAAAACTGTGCCTAAGACACCTGAACAAAATGGAGATGCAGAAAGAATGAATAGAACTCTCCTTGATTCTGTCAGAGCAATGCTGTCTGGTTCAAAGTTGCCAAAATTATTCTGGGGTGAAGCTATATCAACTGCCGTGTATGTCAAAAATGGGAGCCCTGCTAGTGCATTGAATGATATGACTCCTTATCAAGTCCTTAATGGACACAAGCCCAATGTACAGCACCTCAGAACCTTTGGCTGCAGTGCGTACGCTCATGTCCCTAAAGACGAGAGGGAAAAACTTGATCCAAAATCTAAACCGTGTGATCTTGTAGGATATGGAAGTGGATCCAAGGGATATCGTCTGTATGACATAAGCAGCAGAAGGATATTTTTGAGCAGAGACGTTATGTTCAATGAATCTCAGCAGATGCCAATAGAGAAGGAGCCTTCAGAAGTAAATGATGGTAATTTTACTCTTCTTCCTCAGGATCCAGAATCAGAAGACTCTGAGGGAGGGGTGGAGCATAGACAGTCAGATGCTGGGATGGAGGGAGTGGAGCCTAGACAATCAGCCAGGTATCGACGGGCTCCTGATAGGTTTGGTGAATAGGTGTATTTAATGAAAAATGAGCTTGATATACCATCTTGTGTTCAAGAAGCACTTACTGGACCAGAAGCAAAACTATGGGAAACAGCTATGGAGAATGAGATGGAGTCTATAAATCAAAACAAAGTATGGTCTCTTGTAAAGTGTCCTAATGACAAAAAACCTGTTACGTGTGCTCTAGCGGAAATTCTATTTTCGCTTCGGCACGCATAGGAACGGAAGGCGTAGGGACACCAAGAAGAACACGTGGTTTCTTCGGTTTTATTTCTTATCCAAACGACTCCGTGAATCTGCCCAGACAAGTATGATTCAGACTCGGACCAGGAATTGCGTGACAGGAAATCCTAATTTAAGATCACAGTCGAATAAGCAATTAATGTATAACGAGAAAGGAATCTTCCACTTCCTGAGTGAGACACAGAGAACTGAACTGCTAAATGTTGTTAGAACTAGGTATGATATTCTAGTGACGGAATTCGTAACGCATTACTAGTATTATTAAATAGGAAAGTTTTAGCCTCCCTCAACCACGGCAGAGGTGTTCCAAGAGAGGGAAGAGGAAGGCACCATTTACATAGCACTGCACAACAAGAAAGTAAATTCATACCTCGAGGGTACACGAGAAATAGCTGAGTGAAACATAAGAGGCCATAGAATAGTAGCACATAATAAAGGGAACTCGCCGCCCTGCTAACGACGTAGCACCACAACAATTCGCATTGCTATTACCAGTATTATTATATAAGAAAGTTTTAGTCTCCCTTAACCGCGACAAAGATGTCCCAAGAGAGGAAAGAGGAAGGCACCATTTAGCGTGGAGTTGGGGGAACGCGGAATCTACGCACAAGGTGCACAGGAATAGCAAACTAGGAGATAAGTTCACGAAACAAGAAGGGTTTCAGTTGCATTGACAGGGAAGAGAATAAGTCCTTAGTCGATGAACACATTATCAAGAACACCCTGCCAAAGACACACGGCTAGAAATACATTTAGAAAGAACACATTTATGATACGCACACGAATATTGTAAAACTCGTGTCACTAACGTCAGACAATAATACGTGAATCGCTCGTTTCGCCCAATGTTCAAAGTGTCTTTTTAAGGAAGCATAAAAGAATATATACCTGAATACACATCCGTATCTAGCAATCTTAACACAGCGGTCACTAGTTGATAAGCACTTTATTTGAACAAAAAGGTGGACGATCGCACAACCAATGTATAGTCTTCGCATGAATGCCTCACGATAATAAAGGGATGACGAGTTAGTTAACGTTACAGGTTGAGAGAGAATACTTTAAAATACTTACAGACGATGGGGAAAGGTCCCTCACTTTAGACCTGAAGCAGCTTATTCTAGGACATAAAATAATTGATTGCTCTGTCTTTTACTTTACCCTATCTGTGGAAAAAGAGACAGCAAAATTAGGTCTCTAAAGCAGGGGCAAGTCCCTCAGGTTATCAAATCAACCATTATCAATAAATTCTATTATCAAAAAAATGAGAGAGGCAAGTACACGTTTATCAACGTCGCTTTGAAAACACAAATCAAACGTGCTGGTGGTCTCATAAATCTCCGTGCCTATTCTCAGTCTACTTCTGAGAATTCTTCAACTTTAGGCTTCCACCTTGCTGACTGGCGCAACTTGCTCAGCACAGCTCATAGGTGAGAAGCCAATCGACAAAAAATATCTTTCTCTGTATCACATCTTTTGAATAGTGAAGCAGCGGTTGGCTAGCATTCTCAAACAAATATAAAATTGTGCTATTTTGTGTTAATCTATGAAATGTAATAAACTTCAAATAATCCTGTGTCAAATTAAAAAGCATTTGGACATTAATACAAAATCACTTGGAGCAGTGAAATAGAGATAGGAAAGTTCATCAGTTAAATCACTCGTTTTCTGAACTTGTCTGATACTCCAACTTTTTCCATCTTGAGCTGTTATACTTAGCATGAGAACGCACATATCAACCTAACCTCAGGGTTAAATTGCTCAACGGACAAATCGGTAAAATCACAGTGTTCAGCTAAAATACCGTTAAACTAGAACCTGACTAATTTCCAGCATTACACTGCAGTTTACTGGCTACATCGAAAGAAAACACCAGACCTTACAGAATTGTAACAGCTAGTCTGGCTCAATGTAGGTGGGTTTGCCGGCCGCCAGAAGCATCCTCGAATGCTCTAGAAACCGGCCGTTCACCGCTATCGAACACAAGTTGCGTGAAGACACTCAAAAAGTATAGCCAGCGAGGTAACACGTAAATTAAATGATCTTCCCACACAAATTCACTCTTAAAGACACAGAAACCTGAGATTATCCGGGAACCTGTTCCTCCCACGCACTTCAAACAAATAAAACGTTGGCGTCATTCTTGCGGACCAGCGCGGATCCGCAGAATGTTGCCAAAATGAAATTATCGAAATTCTTTAAATTTCCTCACGTCTTGTAAGACGTGACAAAACCTATTATTATGGAGTGGATAGCCCTACACTAGAGCACAGCATAGGTTCCACATAGACACAACATAGTTATAGTACTGAACAAAATAGACAATGCAATGACACAGCAAGTTAGGTAAATAGTTCACTCACTTCTTGGATACCTTAACTTTATACTCAATTGGCGGTACTGTGGCTAGTGAGATTAGAGCGGAGATAGACAGGAAATGTATAGAATAGAGTAGAATAGAATTAGTACATTAGTTTAGAACTTAAGAAGTTAGATACCAACCACGGTATGTAATTATATACACACTCGGTCAACATGTACTTGTTGTTGAACCCGAGGCCAATAGCAGACTGACTTGCGAGTGTTGCTCTCTCGAGCGTTGCCAACTTATGGTCTCTCTAACTAGAACTTACACTACTCGCTATATTACACCCCTCCCTCCTTAATTAGAAACCCTCCCCATGTATCCCAAGTCCCCTTATTCAATATAGTCAATCCTAAAGGTCCATTCTCACCACAGGCTTCCGAGCCCGGGTAGACCTGCGTGAGATGTTAGCACTTGGAGGCTCGTGCATCCTAGCCTCCTGGGTGGGAGTCGGGTAATCAGGTGTTCCGGTGTCAGGTTCATTGGTCGGAGGTGGTGGGTATGAATTTTGAGCAGGTTGTGGAAACACGACGGTTTCCTCCGAGGTTGTTCCAAGGGTTCAGGGATGGTGTTCGAGCAGGTAATAACTTGGTCCTGGTGTCGACGAACGACCTCTCCCCCCTTCAGTTGGCACTTGTAGGATACCGGGCCTGTTTTCTCAATGGTGGTAGCAGGGGTCCATTTTGGGGAACCCGGCGTGTATTGACGGACCATCACAGGAGACTCCGGCGGAATATCAACCGCGCGAGACCCTGGGTGGTATCTTTTCTGAGCGTCCTGGCGTTGAGCAACTTTGGACGCGATTGCTTCTGACGGCCAAAGCAGATCAAGACGAGAGCGAACTTTTCTGCCTAACATCAGTTCGGCGGGCGTAACACCTGTTGTCACGTGGGGTGTCAGCCGATAGTTGAACAGAAACCTGTCTAGTGCTAGGCGTAGGGGTTCCGTTAACTTTCGTATATTCTTCTTGAAAGTTTGTACCATGCACTCTGCCAGTCCATTAGTTGAAGGGTGGTATGGTGCGCTCGTAATATGTCGCATACCACATGCCTTCACAAATTCTTGGAATTCAGCCGATGTGAAACACGTTGCATTGTCAAAAACAATTGTTACTGGAAATCCAAATGTCGCAAAAGTGTGTTTCAGGCACGAGATCGTTTCGCTAGAGGTTGTAGTAGATGTGGGAAAAATTTCAACCCACTTAGAGTGCGCATCCACGATCACTAGATAGTGTTTTCCATCCATTGGGCCCGCGTAGTCAATGTGTATGCGATGCCAAGGCTTCGTAGGCCATTCCCACGGATGGAGTTCAGCTTTCGTTGGTGCAGCTCGAGTGCTCAGGCACTCGCTGCATGACTTAGTCGTTTCTTCTAGATCTTTGTCCAGCAGCGGCCACCATACATAGCTGCGAGCTAACTCCTTCATCCTGGATGATCCAGCATGGCCAGAGTGCAGTTCGTCCACAATGGCTTGTCTGAGAGCTTGGGGTACAATAATTCTTGCTCCCCAGAGCACACAGCCATTTTGTGTGGACAATTCGTCTCGCCTCCTAGTATACGGAGCGAGATCGGGGTCACCAATTACCGTCGAAGGCCAGCCTACTTGGCAGTATTTGTATACCTTTGAAAGTACTGGGTCCCTTAGGGTGCCGTCGCGGATGTGGGTGCTGGTGACTGGAGCTGACTCAAGGAAATTTACTAAGGACGTCCATTCCGCAGGAATAGGTGTGGCTTCCTCGGGAGTTGTCAAAGGTAGACGACTGAGAGCATCAGCTGTGCCCAACAGCACGCCGGACCGGTGACGCAAGGTGAACTTGTAGGACTGCAGTAGTAAAGCCCACCTTTGAATGCGCCCGGATGCCATCGGAGGAATGCTTCTACCCGGATCAAATAGTCCTAACAAAGGTTTGTGGTCCGTAACCACAGTGAAATCCTGTCCCCACAGGTAGCAATGAAATTTTCGAAGTGCGAACACCATAGCTAGGGCTTCTTTCTCAGTTTGAGAGTAGTTGCGTTCTGTTGCTGTTAGAGTTCGGGAGGCAAAATAGGCGGGGCGTTCAATCCCATCAATAAGGTGACACAGCACCGCTCCCACACCATACGCACTACTGTCCGCCACTACCACTATGGGTTTCTGAGGGTCAAAATGGACTAGAGTCTGAGAGTCCAGGAGGGCTTGTTTAGATTTCTGGAAGGCTCTCTCCTGACTTGCATCCCATTTCCAAGGGGTTTTGTCTCTGAGTAAGGTATTTAGGGGCTCCAGCATAGTTGCAGATGATTTTAGAAATTTCCTACACAAATTTAGCAGCCCAAGGTAGGCTCTCAGTTGAGTTACATTAGTAGGAGCTGGTGCATTCTGGATTGCTGCTACCTTCTCTGCAGTGGGGTGCAATCCATCCTTGTCAATTTGGTATCCAAGGTAGGATACCTGTGGCACTCCAATTTGGCATTTATCCATATTCAGTTTTAGCCCTGCCTCCTGTAGTTTAGATAAGACTTGATAGAGCCGCTTGTTGTGCTCTTGTTCATTAGTGGCACTCACCAGGACGTCATCCAGGTAGCAGAACACTCCTGGGAGGCCCTGCAATAGTCCTTCCATGGCACGCTGAAAGATTCCAGGTGCGGACGCAATTCCAAAACTGAGACGGTTGTAGGCAAATAAACCTCTGTGGGTGTTTATTACCGAGTTCCTTGGAGTCTTCATCCAAGGGTAGTTGAGCGTATGCCTGAGACATATCAAGCTTGGAGTATATAACTCCTCCTGCTAACCCGCTAAATAGATCTTCCACTCTGGGTGTAGGGTAGGTATCAAGCCTAGTGGCTCTGTTGACTGTTAATTTGTAGTCCCCACAGATGCGGATGCTTTGATCAGCCTTGAGCACAGGGACGATCGCCGCTGCCCATCTCGAGTATTGTACAGGGGTGAGGATACCTTCCTGCACCAGTCTATCAAGTTCTGCCTCCACCTTTGGTCTCAGTGTGTAAGGCACGTTCCTGGCCTTACAAAACTTTGGTGGTACGGCTGGATCCACTTCTATTTTGAAATTCCTTCCCTTAAAGCAACCTAGACCTGGTTGAAAAAGGTCGGGGAATTTATTTGCTAACTCTTCAGGGCAGGTAGTCAATTTGTTGACATTATTTGATACTATCGTTAGCCCGAGGGGATCAATCAGGTCCCTACCCAGCAAAGCTGGCCCCTCCCTGTCTACAATCACAATAGTTGCTAGTTGAGGAACCATATTACCAGGTTCACGCTGGATGTTAGCCCTAATCTCCCCACAAATCACTAGGGGGGTTCCCCCATAAGTCCTAAGCTTAACATCAGAAGGTCTCAGCTCGGGTCTTGACTTAACTGGTATTTTAGAGTAGGTGGCCATTGAAAGGATAGACCTGGCAACACCTGTATCTACCTCCATCTCTAATGGCACACCATTTAGTAACAATTTTATTTTGATTGGGGGTTTCATTTCCTCGGCTATTGAGAAAATCTCCCCATAACAGCCTAGATTAGCAACTGGATAGTCTGCACAGGTTGCATTGTTAGTTCTATTAGGGTCAGGGTGGTGTTCCCTCCCCCTTTTCTCATGCACAGCATGCACAAAATTATTTTTGTTGCCTATAGCAGAATTTTGATTTTTCACTTTAAAGCAACATTTCTTAAGATGGCCTTTTCGGCCACAACCATGACAAACACTGTCTTTATAGGGGCAATCTCTACGCCAGTGCAGATTACCACAGCCGCTGCATGCTGATTTGGGGCTAGCTGGAGCCTGAGTTTTGCCCTGAGGCTTAATAGCAGTTTGCTTTACTCTATGCTGGCCCACATTTAGTATGGAATTAGGTTGCCTTAACACAACCGTCTCCCTCAGTTGAGTTTCTTTGGCAGTTGCCAGATCCACGGTTTTTTTCCATGTGAGGTCAGCTTCATTAAGCAAACAATTTTGAACATCATTACTGGCCACACCCAGTATGAACTTATCTAGCAGTGTTTCTTCCAGAACTTCCTGTTTGAAATTACAGGTGTCTGAAAGGGCCTTTAAGCTAGCCACAAAATCAGCAATGCTCTCCCCTTGTTTCTGGTTCCGCTTATGGAACCTAAACCTTTCAAAGATCTGGTTGCGTGTCGGCTTAAAATGCCGTCTTAACGCTTCCATGATCTCCTCATAGGTAGCATCTAAAAGTCTTTTAGGTGAGAGGAGGTCCTTTGCTAACCTAACAATTTTAGGACCACCAGAGCAATAAATGTTTTAGCTTTATTTGAATCTTCCACTTTATTAATACTCAGGAAGCAGTTTAGCCTGACTTCATATTCTGGGAATTCTTCCTCTAAAGGATTGAATTCTCCCACTGAGCCTAGCATTGGCATTTTTACCCAGCTTTACAGCTAATTGTCAGATATCTACCTGAAATAGTAGTAGCAACAATATCAGTTGCAAGAGTAGCCAATTCAAGAGACTGTAATAATACACCTTGTTAAAAAAATCAGAAATTTACAGCATCAATACTCTAGTCACTGAATAATAATATAAATTCTGAGTTCCTTCATTAGTCTAGCCTCTCCCAATAGTTCTACAAAAAAAATCCTCGTCGCCAGTATTATGGAGTGGATAGCCCTACACTAGAGCACAGCATAGGTTCCACATAGACACAACATAGTTATAGTACTGAACAAAATAGACAATGCAATGACACAGCAAGTTAGGTAGATAGTTCACTCACCTCTTGGATACCTTAACTTTATACTCAATTGGCGGTACTGTGGCTAGTGAGATTAGAGCGGAGATAGACGGGAAATGTATAGAATAGAGTAGAATAGAATTAGTACATTAGTTTAGAACTTAAGAAGTTAGATACCAACCACAGTAGGTAATTATATACACACTCGGTCAACATGTGTTTGTTGTTGAACCCGAGGCCAATAGCAGACTGACTTGCGAGTGTTGCTCTCTCGAGCGTTGCCAACTTATGGTCTCTCTAACTAGAACTTACACTACTCGCTATATTACACCTATTAAATCAAAGTGGATCTTTAAAAGAAAAACAGGACCTGACGGAAGCATTTGCTCATACAAAGCTCGCCTTGTGGCTCAGGGCTACTCACAAAAATATGGCACTGACTACGACGAGACCTTCAGTCCCGTGGTTCGATTTGAGTCGGTCAGGACAGTACTAGCTTTAGCTGCCAAATATAAAATGCAAGTCCATCATATGGACGTTACAACAGCCTTCCTTAATGGAGAACTGATTGAAGAACTCTACCTGGTTCAACCTGACGGTTTTATTGTCAAAGGCAAAGAAAATCTAGTGTGTAAACTACAAAAATCTCTCTACGGACTAAAACAAGCTCCTTAGTGTTGGAATACTACACTAGATAGCTAATTGAAGAAATTGGGTTTTGTACAATCTAATAGTGATGCTTGTATATACACTCGTATTCAAAATGAGAAACTGTGTATTGTGGCGGTGTATGTAGACGATTTAATAATTGCTTCTGAGTCTGGTGACGAAATAAATAAAATAAAGATGAGTCTTTCTACTGAGTACAAAATGAAGGACCTTGGTGTGCTGAGTTACTTCCTAGGTGTGAGTGTTGTACAATCTAAAAACAATGTGTTCTTAAATCAAACTGCTTATACTGAGGCTCTGTTGTCAAAATTTGGCTTTGATAATTGTAAACCTGTTGCAACTCCCGCTGATGTAAATGTAAATCCGATATGCTCCCCAAATGATGTCGAATTCGACCTTGCTACCTATCAAAGTGCTGTAGGTAGCCTTTTGTTTTTGTCAACCAGAACTCAACCTGACATTGCATTCGCAGTAAATAATGTTGCTAAATGCAGCTCTAAACCTCTTGAACAGCATTGGATGTGTGTTAAGAGAATATTCAGGTACCTGAGAGAAACCTCTAAACTAGGTATCTTGTATAGCAAATGTTCTGATACTTGCATTGGTTATTCAGATGCTGACTGGGCTGGTGATAAAAATGACCGAAAGTCTACCTCTGGTTACTGTTTCACCCTCAGTAATTCGGTAATTACGTGGAGATCTAACAAACACACTTGTGTGGCCCTCTCAACTGCAGAAGCCGAATACGTTGCTCTTGCCGGTGCGGCTCAAGAGGCTGTCTGGTTGAAGCACTTACTCAGTGATCTAAATTTTGGTACTATGGAACCAATGGTTATAAACGGAGACAACCAGTCAGCCATCTGTCTTGCCAACAATCCCAAATATCATGGGAGGAGCAAGCACATCGATATTAAGTTTCACTATGTGCGGGATCTTGTAAGTAACAAAGATATAGACGTAGTGTATTGCCCTAACGACGAAATGCTCGCCAACATTTTCACCAAAAACCTGCCCATAGAAAAATTATCCAGACTAAGAATGAAGTTAGGAATGGTCTCATCTGACACACATTCAATGTGAGAAGGAGTGTTGAAACCTTTATTGTAGCACCTTGAATGTATATGTGTATAATACTGATAATGTTACAATGCTCTTGTGTTAGAATGTGTTTAAACAGTACTCTACGTTGAGAACTGAGCTCATGGTTCTCATGGAACTGAGCTCATGGTTCTCAGGCTTGGCTGGAGCCCACTCCACCGCTATCCTTCGTGATGTAAACCAACTGTGTCCTGCTGTGTGTTACTGACAATATATAAATCCCAACTGTCTCGCTTTACTTAACCTAACCTCAAAAGAAGAATATTAGAGTGGCTGTGACCAGCCTGCTGAGAAGGCCTGCGTGTGATGAGGAGTATGAAAGGGTGCGAAAGGAGGTGAATAGGGAGGTACATGAAAGGATAATGAGTATGAAGGCTGAGAGTATGAGAAAGCGTGAATTGGGTTCCAGCTTCATTGATATGGATGACGTGATCCAGAGTGGATGTTTTCGTGGAAATGGAGTCCACCTTACACAAGAAGGTGAGATGAAACTCTCCAGAAGATACATCCAGTGGATCGGGTCTACTCATATTGCAATGGAAGGTGGAAAAGGATGAATGAAAAGCTGTCCGAGCAAAAATGGAAAATGTCGTGAATTGTCCAATAGTGTTGTGAGGTTTGGATGTATAAATATGCGTGGATGGAATGCAGGAAAGTTGGATGACCTTGTTGCATAATTTGAGAATAAAAATTTGGATTGTGTTGGTGTAGTATAGACCCAAATGCGTGATGAAGTCAGTTTAAAATGTAAGGAGAGTAAGTACTATATGATAGGAAAAGGGCGTGTAAGTTGGCAAATAAGAAGTGGTGGAGTTGGTCTCATTTTAAAAAATGCTCTGAATTGAAAATTAGAAGAACTTCCTGTTGAAAATGAACCTAAAAGTGAAGATTTATTAGCAATTAAGTGTGAAAGAATGCATGCCAGAGAATGTGTTGTTGTGATTGTATGTTATAAGACAACTGATGGGATCTTAGCTCATGAAGAGAATGTAAAAAAGTATGAAATATTAACAAGGATTGTACGAGAACACTGCAGGTGCCCTCTGATTGTGATGGGGGACATGAATGGCCATGTTGGTATACTTGGTGAGCCGGTGAATGCAAATGGACAAAAATTGATAGATTTTTGTGATGAGAATGAACTTGAAAACCTGAATGTCACAATAGGAAATGGCTTGCATACATGGCAAAGCAGGGAATGGAAAACTGCAATTGACTATATGATTGTGAATAGTAGAGCAAGAGAGTATGTCAAAGAAATGTTTGTAGATGAAAATGATTTTGATATTGATAGTGATCATAAAATGCTTGTGCTTGATTATAACTGGGGTAGAAAGGAGTCAATGCTGGAGGTCAGTAGTGTGAAAGAAAGTTGGCAAATAAAAATGGCAAACTGGGAAGAATTTAAGAATAAATTGAGTAGGTGCAACTAGAACAGGTGTAGAAATGTAAATGACCTAAATAGTGGGATTGCAAGAACCCTGTACGATGTGGTAGAGCAAAAGATTGGTACAAAACAATGTAGGAAAGGGACAGGGAATGCCAGGTGGTTTACAAGTGAGATAAAGGTAGAACGAATGAGACGAAAGACTTTAAATAAGAAACAACGCAGTATGAGGAAAATGTGTGAAAGAAATAGAATTACTGAGGATGAATGACAGAGTGCATGGAATGAGTACAAGGACAAGCAGAAGAAAGTAAGGAGAATAATAAATGAGGCTAGAGTTAAAAAGGAGAGACACCAAGTTGAAAACCTAAGAAAGAAAGGTCCGGATGGAATAAAAGATTGGTATAAGTTTATACAAGGTAATGCAGAGGTAGTGAAGTTCAAGTTGATTATTAGTAATAATAATAATAATAATAATAATGAAGGCATCTACGGATGCTTTATTTCCAATCAAGCCTGATACATATCACCTTGTACATTGGATTTTCAAATGCCTTATAACTAACGCCAGGACGCCATGACGCTTTCCCCCGGTCGAGACCGGTACCCATTTCAGACACCTGGGTAGAGTGGGGTATTGTGCTTGGAATTTTTCTCCTATACCCAACAGAGAAAATCGCCACTGCCAGCGCCGAGTTTCGAACCCGGGTCCCGGCCGCACGGCGGCGGAACCTATAGCACATGGCTATCGCGAGCACAAAGTAGTCAATAGTAGTCAATGGTTGCAGTGTGAGAGTATAATAGACCTATTAATCCTACACTAGAGCACAGTATAGGTTAAACAACACCGGCACAGTGTCAGGGTTCCACATAGACACAACACAGTAATAGTGCTGACATAAATAGACAAATGCAATGACACATCACATAAGGTAAATAATCCACTCAACTCATAGATACCCTACAACTTAGATACTCAACTACCAGACATGGGGCCAGCAAGAGTAGAGCGGAGATAGGTGGGAATATATAGAAAAGAGTAGAGTATTAAGTACATTAGTTTAGAAATTAGAGGGTAGATACTTAGCCACAATAGGTAATTATATACACACACTCGGCCAACATCCACTGTTGTTTGGCCCGAGACCAATAGGAGACTGACTGCGAGTGTTGCTCTCCCGAGCGTTGCCAACTTTAGGTCTCTCTAACTAGAACTTACACTACTCGCTATATTACACCCCTCCCTCCCTCCTTAATTAGAAACCCCCCCATGTATCCCAAGTCCCCTTATTTAATATAGTCAATCCTAAAGGTCCATTCTCACCACAGGCTTCCAAGTCCGGGTAGACCTGCGTGAGATGCTAGCTCTTGGAGGCTCGTGCATCCTTGCCTCATGGGTGGGAATCGGGTAATCAGGTGTGTGGTGTTCTCCCTCAGGCTGCTTTACACTCCGGGCAGACTTGTGAATATCTATTGACTTGTGAATATCGATAGACTTGTGAAATATCTTTGCCCGAAGTGAGTGCCTGAGGTGCAAACGAACCCGACAGGATAAGGAAAACACAACTGGAATAAACGCCGTATTATTATGAATATTGCCGACAATAATGGCACAAGGGAATATGACAGTCGAGCAGTACAGCAACCGATGACGTCTTGGGGGACGGACGGTTGTCGGGCAGACGCTGCGTAGCTGGAGGACGAGAGCAGACCGGTGGGGCTGCTGCTGGCAGAGCGTCCGACCAGGGAGTACCAGAGGCGCAAGCAGGGAACTGGTGCGTCTAGCAAGCAACAAGGCGTGGCGGCTGGCAGTCGAGGAGGCGGTGAAGGCCACGGGTGAGGTGCTGGCGGAGCGTCGAGATTTAGTGTGAATACCAGGGACGCTGCGAGTGTACTGAGGCTCCGCTGGCTGCGCGGCTGTTTATATAGGCCTCGCTGGAGGCTGACTCTACCCGTCCAGGTCTCTGATTGGCCGAGACTGGGGTGCCCTCTTTTCGCCGTCTAGGCTTGTGCAATACTTACGTAGGTTTCTATCGACGTTGCCTGACTGGTGGTGGTGGCGATACCGAGGAGATGAAGAGAGTGAAATTAAGAGTTTGGCACAGAGTGTGCCGAAGATAGAGAGAAGCGAAAATGAAAGGGAAAGTAGGAGGATATAAAGGCACAGCTCATGTGCATGACTAGCTGTTTATGTGTATTTTATTGGTCTATATAGTTGCTTATGTTGTTGACTAAATCAACTACTGTCAAGGCTTTTTATTCATTTATTGGAAGTCTGTAAAATGTGACTGTTTCTTGAATTGTTGTGTAAAGTAGATGGCTTGCGTCAGTAACGGTGTGAAATGTGTTATAATGAAGTTTTGCTCTATAGAAAGACTGGAGGTGGTTCTTGTGCTAGTGCCTGTAGTTTGGAGCTTCTGAATTGTGGGTGTTGGCGGTGTAGTGTGTCTGGTTGGAAGGTGAGGGAATCGTAGAGTTCTGGTTCTTGTTGTTCTAGTTGTGTCCATATTTTCTTGGCCTGGCGGTGTAATACGATGTTTATGGGTGGAATGTTGCATTGTCTGTGAAGTGACTCGGATGTCTTAAAGTCCTGCCAAACTGTTCCTGTTATAAATCTTAATGCTTTATTTTGGACTCTTTGCAGTGTAGACATAGCAGTTTTTGATATGGTGTGTAGAGGGATAATTGGATATGTTAATGTTGCTCTTACTATTGCTAAGCACAGTTTGCTTTTGTTTTCTTTGTTCAAGTGATAGAATCGGTGAAGCTTCTGTAGGTGTCGTCTTGCCATTTGTTGCCTTGTTACTATGTGGGGCTTGTATCCTGTTGTGCTTATGGTAAGCCCTAGGACCTTTCCTTTGGTGCTATATGGAAAGTACATTTCCTCAACTATTACGTCTCCCTTTTTCATTCTGGTAATGGGAACTATTGTGAATTTTCTAATATTGGTTCTGATTTTCCATTTGTTTTCAAAAGCATTTATTTGTTCAATAGCACGTCCAGTGGCGCGAGCTAGATAATTGCTGTTATTTGGTACTGCTATGATTTGAGGGATATCGTCTGCATAGCTAATGAAGTCGCTGTTTGGAGTGGGGTTTGTGATATCGTGAGTGTAGAATGCAAACAGAGTTGGAGACAGACATGATCCTTGGGGAACACCTGTTTGTATTTCAAATTCAGGGCCTATGTAATTACCAATGCGGATTTGTACTGTTCTGTCTGTGATAAAATCGCTCAGTGTTTTCTTAAATATTGTAGGAAGGTCAAGTTGCATGATTTTGTATTTAAGGCCCACTGTCCAAACTTTGTCAAAAGCTTTTGAGATGTCTCTCATGACTATATCTATCTTATATTTGTTTGCCAGATGAATTGCTATTGATTCGTGTAGTATTGCTAGTGCGGTATGAGTTCCTCTTTCCTTTCTAAATCCGTGTTGTTTTGGGTGAAGTTTGTCTTGTTGCAGCAGTTCTTCATATAGTCTATTGTTTAGTAATTTATCGAGTATTTTGCCATGGACATCCAGAAGTGAAATAGGTCTGTAGTTTTGTACATGATGTTGGGATGTATTGGGTTTCGGCAGGAAGATCATTGTGGCTAATTTTAGTTTGTCTGGAAAGTATCCGGCTGATATTGCTTGGTTGAAAATGTAGATTAGATATTGTTTCATATTGTCTGGAAGATTCTTGATCTGTATGGTGGTTATCCCTGTGGGTCCTGGGGCTCCCTGTTTGAATGTTCTTAAGGTTCTATTGAATTCGTCTATTGTTATGGGTGGAAATCGCAAGTTGTGGAATCTGTTGATGTCACCTGTACGGTATGGAGTTATTTCGTTGTGGTTATTTGAGACGTATGATTCTATTTCTTCGATGTGACCATGATTGAAATTTTCATTATCTTCGTCCGTGAATACCTGTTGCAAATGTTGTCTAAAATGGGGTTCTTTTTCTTCCGGAGTATGCAGCTGTGTACCTTCGTGTATTATGTATGGAATATATTGTTTGGTGTTTGATCCACTCATCCTCTTAATAGTTGACCAAAACTTTTTAGGGTCTTCTTCTATATTCAAGTTTCTGATAATTTGGTTCCATGTTTGGTTGAAGGCAGCTCTGTAACTTTGGTTAATTTGTCTTCGAAGTTGAGCATGCGAGAGTATAGGATTGGGTTTGGACCGACTGCTTGAATATATTGAACTGTGTTTTCCAGCTGTATTTGGAGGAGTCGAATTTCGTGATTTTGTCTTATGCCGGGTATGGTTCTGTATTTAATGGTGGGTACAGCGAGATTTGTAGCTCTTTGTACTTCTGATGTCCATTGGTCTAGATAGCTGTCCATTTCTTCTAATGTAGGATTTGGTTCTACAGGTACTGTGATATTTGCTAAGCTTTCTTTGTATTGTTGCCAATTTGCAAAAGGAAATGATTTCCTTGGCCTAATTGGAATTTGTAGCGGACTGGCGGAAATGGTTGCAATAATTGGTATATGGTCAGAGGGAGTGTTTGGGCCTGGTCTTAATTCTATGTTGTGATATGCGTGTCGATTTATCAGAGCTATATCAGGTGCTGTGCTGGAATTGTGTGAAATGAATGTTGGAAAATATGGACCTATGTGCATGCATTTGCCTTGTGTCATTAGTCTGTTTAGTGCAGTACCTCTGGTATTTGCATAACTATTTCCAAGGTTTGCGTGTTTGGCGTTTAGATCTGCAATCAAGTAGACTGGATGATAAAAGTTTAATATTATATTGTAATCTATGTAGTTTAAGTAATTCGTTCTAGGAGGAATGTATGCTGTTGCTATTGTTATAGGTCCTTGAGCTGTGTCTATCGTTATTGCTATCATATCTGATTCAAAGTTGTCTATTAGTCTGAATGCAATGTTTTTCTTGACTGCAATGGCTACTCCCGCATTTGGTTCTGCTTTAACGTTTATTGTAAAGGTATTATAATTAAATATTTTGATATTTGTGTCCGTGACTGAGTGTTCATTTATTAGAATGATATCTGGGTCGATTTTGTTATAGATATTGGATAATGCTATTTTATGTGTGTTCCAGTTCCTTACGTTGTGCTGTATAACCGTTAGTTTGCTTTGTCTCGCCCCTCTGGTTAGGTTTATCCATCCACGTTCTTGAAACTCTTGCATGGTTACGGTTTTGATTTCTTTGCTGTGCTTGTGGTTGAGTGTTTAGGGAGTCTGGTGAATTTTTCATGGTTTAGAGCGTGAATTTTTGTTCCTGTTAACTTTAGTCTGTCATTTTTAATCATTTCCATAATTTTTCTTGAGTCAGTGTCTTGTACAGTGAATTTCAGTCCGAATTCTTTTTTGTTCAGCTCGTTAATGAACCACCTTTGGGAAGGGTTCGGAGGGACTGGCAGTCTATCAGCGGCGCTACGGTATATTTGGATTGGAATTGGTCTCTGTTCTGAATGTTCTCTCTCTCTTTCTGGTAGTACTCCTTGGTCACTTATTTTTCTTTTGATTCGAGGGTCTGTTAGTGGCTCTGTCTCATGTAGGTCTTGCTCTGTTGAAATTGGTTCTGACGTTATCTCGGACTGTGGTTGGGGTTGAATTTGGCTCGTAGTCTGTGGTTGAATTTTTGGTCTTGTTGATGGTTCATCTTCCACTTCTGATTCCATTTCCTCTTCCATGTCGGTTTCTGAATTAGTGTCATTATTTGATGATTCTTCGCTTTGTTGTTCCATGTGATATTCTTGATTCGGTGTGTGGGAGTAGAAAAAGTTGAAAATTGCGTTGGAATCTCGGTCTTCGAACTTTGCATCTATATTATAGTTGAGTTTTAGGTTTCTGGAAAGTAATGCTGCGAATCCTTCTTTCCCTGCCAGGTTTGCAATATGAGCCTCTAATATCAAGGCTAACAGTTTAATTTGGATATTGTTTGTCAGGGTGAGGCTATGTTTTGGAACTGCTGATTCTTTGATTGCTGTTTTTGCGATTTGAGAGCAGGTTTGTTGTGTTTTTTCTTGTTCTTGTTTTGTGATTCTCTCTTCCTTGTCTTTTATGGCTTTCTTGCGTACAGGGCATGCAGCTGCGAGGGTCCTATGAGGACCTGAACAATTTAGACATTTTTTGTGACTACTCTGGCATTCTGTGTACAGGTGGCCTGATTCTCCACATTCTGAGCAGACTATGGTGTTACTTTGGCACTGATGGGTTGCGTGGTCTTCCAGTTGATAGCATTTATAACATTTGAGAACGTGAGTAAATTTCTCTTCTTGGCATTGGTAAGGTGTTATTTTCGTATTGAACATGAGGAATCCGTCTCGTAGTACTTTCTGCGTTATGGTTGTGTCTGTAGTGATTATTTTGATGACGTGTGTGTAATCTTTTATCTTTATGACTTCTGATATCCGAAACCATGGTTGTAACCTTTGAATTTCCTGTTTGATTTCAGCTGGTGGTTTCTCTCCAATGTATTTGTCGATTTGGCGTACAAAGATGGATCGTTTGGCTCTGAGGTCAGGTGGTATTATGGGTTGTAAGTTTATTTTTCTGAGTTCTTCCTGTGCTTTTATTGATGTTAGTTTATCTACTGCGGCTGGGTCATCGGTAACTGCATAGTATCCAAGTTTTGTGTCTGTAAGTCGGATCAGGGGTGCATCCAGTACTGAAAAAGCTGTTTGGAATACTTTCTGTCGTTCTACATTTAATGCTGGGTCTATGCGTTTTAGTTGGACACGATAGGTGGATGTTTGCGGTTTTTTGTAGTATTGAGTTTCCGGTAGTGGTTGCAGGGAGGGACCGGTTTGGGAGAGTCCCCTTGGAAATCGGGTGGACCCGCTCGACCAAGGGGGCCTCCCCCGTGCGGCGAGTTGGGCAATACAAACGAGCTGTGCCAATCAAGTGAAAAAAATAGAAAAGAAAAGCACGAAATAAAGAAAGATTGTCTCACCCCTAGGGGCTGACGCCCCCAGTCGCGCTCAACAAGATCAACCAATTGGATTGAAACGAGAATATTATCCGCTGTCTCTTTGAGCACCAAAGCTGGCCAAGGCCACTCTCCAAGAAAAGCCAAGTAAATATCCGGAAGTAGTAAAGCTGTTACTGTCACGATGATCATGAGGTAACTTGCCTGACTGTTCGCAGCAGGCTGCTTATAAAGCTCGGTCCGGCACCCCAGCGCCAGACTTTAGCTCTGATTATTGGTCGTTTAGTACTGGCGCTTTGAGGCTATGAGGTGGCGCTTCTAAGCTTGTGTGGTGGTGTGTGTTCATACCACCACAGGTGCCCCCCCGTTGTTTTTTAAGTTTCCGAGTATCTCAGTGGAGGTTTGATTCTTCTTCCGTATTTAGTTACGATTCCTTGTTCAGGAGCCACCACTGCCTGGGGGAAGGCAACTCCTTCGTAGACATCGTGTACTTTTGCGCTTGTTGGTTCCACGTGCTCAGTTTTTGTTTCGCTGCTGTCGGGTAGGTGCGCTGCTTTCACCCTGTCAATCGTTATATTGGTAGGTTTCCCTCGTATGTCTAAGGTGAAGTACTTCGGGGTCCTTTCTAGAACGCGAAAAGGGCCATCGTACGGTCTCTGCAATGATTTTCTGACCCCTCCATGTTTAACGAAAACGTTGGTTGCCGTTAGCAGGGCGTTTGGGACATTGATGTCTGTAGGCCCCTGCTGCCTTGGGAGTACTGGCTGTAATCGTGTCATTGTTTCTTGTAGCCTTTGCAGGAATTCTCCCGCTGGGAGAGTTTCGTTCTTCATTGCAGGTAGTTCTCCGGTGAGGCGTAACGTCTGCCCGTACACCATTTCTGCCGGCGAAACGTTGGCGTTTGAGTGTGGTGTGGCTCTGATGTTAAGAAGTATGAGGGGCAGAGCGTCCACCCAGTTCGCGTCGGTCACAGTAGCTTTCAGGGCTTCTTTCAATCGTCGATGTAGTCTTTCCATCAAGCCATTGCTTTGTGGATGGTAGGCTGTAGTCCGGTGTCGCTTTGTGCCCGAAGCTGCTAGGAGGTTCCTCCACAGAGTTGATTCGAACTGTACTCCGTGGTCCGTGATGATCGTCGTCGGAACTCCAAACGAAGACACCCAACCCTGGAGAAAGGCGCGGGCAGACGTTTCTGCCGTACAATCCATCATTGGTATAGCCGTGCACCATCTTGCTCGATTGGCACGGAATACATTCTCGTTTCCACTTGCCGACATCTTTGTTGAGGCCGGGCCAGATTACTCGTTGTCTCAGGAGATCTCGCGTAGCTTGAATTCCGGGGTGACTGGCTCCGTGAAAATGCGTGAATATTGTTTTTCGGCAACTCTTGAGGATGTACGGCCTCTCCTGGCCGGTGGACACGTCGCTCCACAGGGGTATTTTGCCGCCGTGTGTATTGATAGGTCGTATCTTCAGAGCACTCATCGACGCTGGATTCATGAGCTCTTCTAATTCTGGATCTTCATTCTGTTCCTTCATTATTTCCTCGTAGTCGATTGAAGGTTCTTTTGGCAGGATTGCTGACACAATACGCGATAGTGCGTCTGCTACAGTGTTGGTGGTGCCACTGATGTGGTTGATCTCACAGTCGAACTGCGAGAGATATGACAGTTGCCTGGCCACGCGTGGATTGCTGCCCTCCGTAGATTTGTGAAGAGCGAAGCAGAGTGGTCGGTGATCCGTTTTGATCTCAAAACTCCGGCCCTCCAAGAAATGTTCAAAGTGTTGGACTGCTAAGAAGATGGCCATTAACTCCCGGTCGTAGGTGCTGTATTTGCGTTGCGTGTCGTCCAACTTCTTTGAAAAGAAGGCTACTGGTAGTTGCTCTCCTTCGATTTCCTGTTGCAATACGGCTCCCACCGCCGTGGCAGAGGCGTCCGTAACTAGGATTGTCTTGCCTTCTGGAGCCGGGTGCGCTAACATGGTGAGCTGGAAAATCTCGTTCTTCAATCTCACAAAAGCTGCGTCTTGTTCCGGGGTCCAATTGATGATTTTCTTTGAGTTCTGTGAGTAGCCTTTCGTTGGTTCGGTGAGAGATTGCATTTTTTTCTGCCGCAGCTGGGAGAAATCGATGATAGTAATTGACGATTCCCAGAAACTGTCTTAGTTTTTTATCGTCGATGGTCGTGGGAAGTTGCAGATGGCTTCTATTTTCTGTGGAAGCGGCGAGATCCCCCGAGCAGACACTCTATGCCCGAGGAAGTCTAGTTCGGGCACTCCAAAAATGCATTTTGCTGGGTGCACTTGTAGTCCCTCTTCTCGCAGACGACGGAACAGTTGCCTTAAGTGATCTTTATGCTCCTTGGCGGACGAAGATGCTATCAGCACGTCATCTATATACGCCGTGACAAAATCCATGTCTCTGGTGATCGCATCGATGTAGCGCTGGAACGTTTGAGCAGCATTCCGGAGTCCGAAAGACATTACAGTGTACTCGTACAAGCCGAACGGTGTGGTGATAGCCGTTTTCTGGATGTCTTCAGCTTTCACTGGTATCTGGTGATAGGCCTTTACGAGGTCGATTTTTGAGAAAATTGTCTTCTTGTGCAGCTTGTAGTGGAAGTCTTGGCAGTGTGGAATGTGGTAACGATCGGGCTTCGTAACTGCATTTAGTCGCCTGTAGTCCCCGCAGATTCTCCAAGCCCCGGGTTCGGACGACTTAGGGACCATATGCGTAGGAGACGCCCAGGCGCTTTTTGATGGTCTGATGATGCCTTGATCTAACATCTTTTTGAACTCGTCCCGTGCTGCTTCGAGTTTTTCTGGAGGGAGTCTCCGCGGTCTCGCGTACACCGGGGGGCCGACCGTTTCGATGTGATGCTCTACATCTTTTCTTCCTGGTTGAGGAGTGCGTTCGTGTGAAGCCATTATCTCGGGGAACTCCTTAAAAAGGTCGTTGAACTCCGGCGATGCTTGATGATCGATCCTGTGAATTTTTGCGCTGCTCAAGTTTGCTCGCTCACAAGGAACTTCTGTTTGTGTAGTTTGGATGTACAATCTTGCATTTGCTGCGTCGACGTTGATTTTGTTCGCGTGTAGGAAATCAATTCCTATGATGGGTTGACCGACATCGGCCACCACAAAATCCCATCTTACGAACAATTGAGGGGCGAGCTGGATGTTCCTTCCTGCCGTTCCGTATGAAGCTATTGGAGTATTGTTGGCTGCTAGCAAATCGTAGGACGGGGGTCTGTTCGAACTTTTTCCGTCGGGAGGGATTAAACTGACCGCCGAGCTAGTATCGACCAGATATCGGACGTTGTTCGCGTCTTTAACGTACAACAGCTCGCCTGCTCTTGCCTGCGCGAAAGATGGGGCGCCTACCATCCTCCGCGGCCGTCGTTTCCCGCAAGGCTGCACGGTTGCGTGCACTTTCTTGCACGATCGCCGAAGGTACGGTGGTAGTAGCAGTAAACTTGTTCGAGCCTGCTTCCTTTGTTAGCGTTTTGGACGCTTCTGGGCGCCGGGGCTTGATTCCGCCAATTGTCTGCTTGGTGGACATTTTCTTGCGGGCGTAACGCCCTTCCTAACATTTCTTTGAGTTCTGCTATCTCCTTCATAGCTGCGTCGAATTCGGCTCTTGACACTGTCGGAGACAGTGTCAAGACAGCGAAGAAGCTTGACAGCGTTTACGGTGAGGGGCTCAGCAGTTGAGGACCGACACGCGGATTGCCTTGCTGTGACTTGATCGGCAATTTCCCTGTACTCTTCGTCCGTTTTTCCTCTTCCTAAAGCTTCAATCAGTGGCTGTGCTTCCACTGGCAATTTTGAAAGGTGCATCGAGCGGATGACTGACGGGGGTAGCGGAGCTTGTCTACAGTTGTTGAGACGCGTCATTTCCAGGAGCAACTCGGAAGGCGTATTGTCTCCCAGCGTTATTTTAACGATGGCGTTGTAGTTTGTTTCTTCGTCGTGACGCACGAAACGTTGCGTCAACGCCGCCTTTAATGCGTCGTATTTTCCGTTTGCCGGGGGATTCAGTAGTATCTCTTGCACTCCGGATACAATGTGCGTGGGTAGTCCTCCTAGGAGCGCCCCGAACTTAGAAGCGTCGTCCATATTCGGGATTTGTGCGAGAAAAACATCGCAGTGAAGGAGCCATCCCTTGATGTCCCCACTGAAGGCGGGTAACCGGACATCTCTCCCAGCCATGCCTCCACCTGCCGGGTCACTCTGGGGTCACCAGTGTGGTGTTCTCCCTCAGGCTGCTTTACACTCCTGGCAGACTTGTGAATATCTATTGACTTGTGAATATCGATAGACTTGTGAAATATCTTTGCCCGAAGTGAGTGCCTGAGGTGCAAACGAACCCGACAGGATAAGGAAAACACAACTGGAATAAACGCCGTATTATTATGAAGATTGCCAACAATAATGGCACAAGGGAATATGACAGTCGAGCAGTACAGCAACCGATGACGTCTTGGCGGACCGACGGTTGTCGGGCAGACGCTGCGTAGCTGGAGGACGAGAGCAGACCGGTGGGGCTGCTGCTGGCAGAGCGTCCGACCAGGGAGTACCAGAGGCGCAAGCAGGGAACTGGTGCGTCTAGCAAGCAACAAGGCGTGGCGGCTGGCAGTCGAGGAGGCGGTGAAGGCCACGGGTGAGGTGCTGGCGAAGCGTCGAGATTTAGTGTGAATACCAGGGACGCTGCGAGTGTACTGAGGCTCCGCTGGCTGCGCGGCTGTTTATATAGGCCTCGCTGGAGGCTGACTCTACCCGTCCAGGTCTCCGATTGGCCGAGACTGGGGTGCCGTCTTTTCGCCGTCTAGGCTTGTGCTATACTTACGGAGGTTTCTATCGACGTTGCCTGACTGTTCGAAGCAGGCTGCTCGGTCCGGCACCCCAGCGCCAGACTTTAGCTCTGATTATTGGTCGTTTAGTACTGGCGCTTTGAGGCTATGAGGTGGCGCTTCTAAGCTTGTGTGGTGGTGTGTGTTCATACCACCACAGGTGTTTCGGGGTCAGGTTCATTGGTTGGAGGTGGTGGGTATGAATCTCGAGCAGGTTGTGGAATCAACTCAACACGGTTCCCTCCGTAGGTTGTTCCCTGGGTCTGGGGATGGTTTTCGAGCACGTAACGACTTGGTCCTGGTGTCGGCGAACGACCTCTCCCCCCTGCAGTTGGCACTTGTAGGACACCGGGCCCGTTTTCTCGACGGTAGTAGCAGGGGTCCATTTTGGGGAACCCGGTGTGTATTGACGGACCATCACAGGTGACTCCGGCGGAATATCAACCGCGCGAGACCCCGGGTGGTTGTCTTTTCTGAGCGTCCTGGTGTTGAGCAACTTTGGACGCGATTGCTTCTGACGGCCAAAGTAGACCAAGACGAGAGCGAACTTTCCAGCCTAACATCAGTTCGGCGGGCGTAACACCTGTTGTCGTGTGGGGTGTTCGGACTTGGTCGCGGTCGGACGTGCGGGGAAATGGTGCGGTAATTGTTGAAAATGCAAGGGGGAAATAACCTAGCCATGCGTAAAAATTATACTATCAGTGAATGTGTTTGCTACCTGTGGAACTGCAAAAGGAAAAAATAACTTTTGTCTTATTACTGCTTAAATCAGTGCACTTTATATGAAAAGCCAACAAAGCAGTGCTGGCAAGGGGTGTGAAATGGTGTGCTCAGCCCGGTCTCGAACGATAGGCCTGAGTAAAGTGTGAAGTGTCCTTGTTCCCTCAGTCTCCCCTCACCGAGCCCGCACCCCCCCCCCCCCTCTTTCCCGTACACCTGCCTCCCATCTTCTGACCGTTCAGAGCATGGCAAATCCTGATTCCGCTTCAAGCAACCAAAGAAATTACGTTTGTTTTGATCAATTTTTGGTAATGTCAAACCTCTCAGTTATTTTTTTCTTCACTTCCTACTTGGCCGAAACGGCAAATGTGCAGGAATTAGTTATTGTGTTTCGTACCTCCGTTTCCCTACTGACACTGAATAGTTTGAAGACACCGATAGTTTAAAGTGAGCCACCAGTAAGAACAACGGGTGAACGAGAAGTTGAAAAACATTTACAATCACCAGGGAAAATAGTATAAAAAGTGCAACTAGCCTTGAATTTGTAATTCAAAAATGTTCTCACTAAAAGCGTTAGTCATCCTACAGACGATGTGTTTCTTGATCCTGCAAAATTTCCTGCAAAATTACCGCAGCGAAAGGAAGCCCATCCGAACGTAGGAAAAGACTGAAGATGAGGCTGCATACTAAGATACGCTCCCTTTATAATCAATGAGACTAAAATTTAAAAATTGTGCTGTCCCTCAATATCATCATATCACATTTTGTACCAGATCTCATTCTGTTGAATAATTAAAGCGTCCCTCAAATAGGAAGAAACTCTCGGCCAAAAAAAAACATGACTCGTGTCAGAGACTGTGACCTGGTCGTACAAAATGAAAAATTGCGTGTCATTGTTCGCGGCCAACCCCAAGCCTCCCAGTTCCTCGCCTCTGTCCTCCAGTATTAAAGGGCAACCCCTCTTCTCTCGGCTGTGAGCTTCAATACCTCGATGAACGTGTGGTGGTATGAACACACACACCACCACACAAGCTTAAAAGCGCCACCTCACAGCCTCAAAGCGCCAATGCTAAACGACCAATAATCAGAGCTCAAGTTTGGAGCTGGGGTGCCGGACCGAGCTTTATCAGCAGCCTGCCTCGAACAGTCAGGCAACGTCGATAGAAACCTTCGTAAGTATAGCACAAGCCTAGACGGCGAAAAGTGGGCACCCCCGTCTTGACCAATCGGAGACCTGGACGGGCCGTCAGGCTCCAGCGAGGCCTATATAAACAGCCGCGCAGCCAGCGTTGCCTGAGTACACTCGCAGCGTCCCTGATATTCACACTAAGTCTCGACGCTCCGCCAGCACCTCACCCGTTGCCTTCACCGCCCCCTCGACTGCCAGCCGCCACGCCTTGTTGCTTGCTAGACGCACCAGTTCCCTGCTTGCGCCTCTGGTACTCCCTGGTCGGACGCTCTGCCAGCAGCAGCCCCACCGGTCTGCTCTCGTCCTCCAGCTACGCAGCGTCTGCCCGACAACCGTCGGTCCGCCAAAACGTCATCGGTTGCTGTATTGCTCGACTGTCATATTCCCTTGTGCCATTATTGTCGGCAATCTTCATAATAATACTGCGTTTATTCCAGTTGTGTTTTCCTTATCCTGTCGGGTTCGTTTGCACCTCAGGCACTCACTTCGGGCAAAGATATTTCACAAGTCTATCGATATTCACAAGTCAATAGATATTCACAAGTCTGCCCGGAGTGTAAAGCAGCCTGAGGGAGAACACCACACTGGTGACCCCAGAGTGACCCGGCAGGTGGAGGCATGGCTGGGAGAGATGTCCGGTTACCCGCCTTCAGTGGGGACATCAAGGGACGGCTCCTTCACTGCGATGTTTTTCTCGCACAAATCCCGAATCTGGACGACGCTTCTAAGTTCGGGGCGCTCCTAGGAGGACTACCCACGCACATTGTATCCGGAGTACAAGAGATACTACTGAATCCCCCGGCAAACGGAAAATACGACGCATTAAAGGCGGCGTTGACGCAACGTTTCGTGCGTCACGACGAAGAAACAAACTACAACGCCATCGTTAAAATAACGCTGGGAGACAATACGCCTTCCGATTTGCTCCTGGAAATGACGCGTCTCAACAAGTGTAGACAAGCTGCGCTACCCCCGTCAGTCATCCACTCGATGCACCTTTCAAAATTGCCAGTGGAAGCACAGCCAATGATTGAAGCTTTAGGAAGGGGAAAAACGGACGAAGAGTACAGGGAGATTGCCGATCAAGTCACAGCAAGGCAATCCGCGTGTCGGTCCTCAACTGCTGAGCCCCTCACCGTAAACGCTGTCAAGCCATCACTGTCTCCGACAGTGTCAAGAGCCGAATTCGACGCAGCTATGAAGGAGATAGCAGAACTAAAAGAAATGTTAGGAAGGGCGTTACGCCCGCAAGAAAATGTCCACCAAGCAGACAATTGGCGGAATCAAGCCCCGGCGCCCAGAAACGTCCAAAACGCCAACAAAGGAAGCAGGCTCGAACAAGTTTACTGCTACTACCACCGTACCTTCGGCGATCGTGCAAGAAAGTGCACGCAACCGTGCAGCCTTGCGGGAAACGACGGCCGCGGAGGATGGTAGGCGCCCCATCTTTCGCGCAGGCAAGAGCAGGCGAGCTGTTGTACGTTAAAGACGCGAACAACGTCCGATATCTGGTCGATACTGGCTCGGCGGTCAGTTTAATCCCTCCCGACGGAAAAAGTTCGACCAGACCCCCGTCCTACGATTTGCTAGCAGCCAACAATACTCCAATAGCTTCATACGGAACGGCAGGAAGGAACATCCAGCTCGCCCCTCAATTGTTCGTGAGATGGGATTTTGTGGTGGCCGATGTCGGTCAACCCATCATACGAATTGATTTCCTACACGCGAACAAAATCAACGTCGACGCAGCAAATGCAAGATTGTACATCCAAACTACACAAACAGAAATTCCTTGTGAGCGAGCAAACTTGAGCAGCGCAAAAATTCACAGGATCGATCATCAAGCATCGCCGGAGTTCAACGACCTTTTTAAGGAGTTCCCCGAGATAATGGCTTCACACGAACGCACTCCTCAACCAGGAAGAAAAGATGTAGAGCATCAAATCGAAACGGTCGGCCCCCCGGTGTACGCGAGACCGCGGAGACTCCCTCCAGAAAAACTCGAAGCAGCACGGGACGAGTTCAAAAAGATGTTAGATCAAGGCATCATCAGACCATCAAAAAGCGCTTGGGCGTCTCCTATGCATATGGTCCCTAAGTCGTCCGAACCCGGGGCTTGGAGAATCTGCGGGGACTACAGGCGACTGAATGCAGTTACGAAGCCCGATCGTTACCCCATTCCACACTGCCAAGACTTCCACTACAAGCAGCACAAGTAGACAATTTTCTTAAAAATCGACCTCGTAAAGGCCTATCACCAGATACCAGTGAAAGCTGAAGACATCCAGAAAACGGCCATCACCACACCGTTCGGCTTGTACGAGTACACTGTAATGTCTTTCGGACTCCGGAATGCTGCTCAAACGTTCCAGCGCTACATCGATGCGATCACCAGAGACATGGATTTTGTCACGGCGTATATAGATGACGTGGATAGCATCTTCGTCCGCCAACGAGCATAAAGATCACTTAAGGCAACTGTTCCGTCGTCTGCGAGAAGAGGGACAACAAGTGTACCCAGCAAAATGCATTTTTGGAGTGCCCGAACTAGACTTCCTCGGGCATAGAGTGTCTGCTCGGGGGATCTCGCCGCTTCCACAGAAAATAGAAGCCATCTGCAACTTCCCACGACCATCGACGATAAAAAAACTAAGACAGTTTCTGGGAATCGTCAATTATTATCATCGATTTCTCCCAGCTGCGGCAGAAAAAATGCAATCTCTCACCGAACTAACGAAAGGCTACTCACAGAACTCAAAGAAAATCATCAATTGGACCCGGGAACAAGACGCAGCTTTTGTGAGATTGAAGAACGAGATTTCCCAGCTCACCATGTTAGCGCACCCGGCTCCAGAAGGCATGACAATCCTAGTTACGGACGCCTCTGCCACCGCGGTGGGGGCCGTATTGCAACAGGAAATCGAAGGAGAGCAACTACCAGTAGCCTTCTTTTCACAGAAGTTGGACGACACGCAACGCAAATACAGCACCTACAACCGGGAGTTAATGGCCATCTTCTTAGCAGTCCAACACTTTGAACATTTCTTGGAGGGCCGGTGTTTTGAGATCAAAACGGATCACCGACCACTCTGCTTCGCTCTTCACAAATCTACGGAGGGCAGCAATCCACGCGTGGCCAGGCAACTGTCGTATCTCTCGCAGTTCGACTGTGAGATCAACCACATCAGTGGCACCACCAACACTGTAGCAGACGCGCTATCGCGTATGGTGTCAGCAATCCTTCCGAAAGAACCTTCAACCGACTACGAGGAAATAATAAAGGAACAGAATGAAGATCCAGAATTAGAAGAGCTCCTGAATCTAGCATCGAAGAGTGCTCTGAAGATACGACCTATCAATACACATGGCAGCAAAATACCCCTGTGGTGCGACGTGTCCACCGGCCAGGAGAGGCCTTACATCCCTAAGAATTGCCGAAAAACAATATTCACGCATTTCACGGAGCCAGTCACCCTGGAATTCAAGCGACGCGAGATCTCCTAAGACAACGGGTAATCTGGCCCGGCCTCAACAAAGATGTCGGCAAGTGGACACGAGAATGTATTCCGTGCCAATCGAGCAAGATTACAAAGCACGTCAAAAGTCTACTTGGAAAAATGCCAGTTCCATATGAACGATTCCAAACCATACACGTGGACATCGTCGGACCGCTGCCCGTATCGCAGAATTACCGGTACCTTCTAACCTGCATCGATCGTTTCACAAGATGGTGCACGGCTATACCAATGATGGATTGTACGGCAGAAACGTCAGCCCGTGCTTTTCTCCAGGGCTGGGTGTCTTCATTTGGAGTTCCGACGACGATCATTACGGACCAAGGTGTACAGTTCGAATCGACTCTGTGGAGGAACCTCCTAGCAGCTTTGGGCACAAAGCGACACCGGACTACAGCCTACCATCCACAAAGCAATGACTTGGTGGAAAGACTATATCGACGACTGAAAGAAGCCCTGAAAGCTACTGTGACCGACGCGAACTGGGTGGACGCCTTGCCTCTCATACTTCTTAACATCAGAGCCACACCACACTCAGATGCTAACATTTCGCCGCGGCCGAAATGGTGTACGGGCAGACGCTACGCCTCACCGGAGAACTACCCGCATTGAAGAACGAAACTCTACCAGTGGGAGAATTCCTGCAAAGGCTACAAGAGACAATGACACGATTACAGCCAGTACTCCCAAGACAACAAGGGCCTGCAAATGTCAAGGTCCCAGACGCCTTGCTAACGGCGACCAACGTTTTCGTAAAACATGGAGGTGTCAGAAAACCATTGCAGAGACCGTACGATGGACCTTTTCGCGTTCTGGAAAGGACCCCGAAGTACTTCACCTTAGACATACGAGGAAAACCTACCAATATAACGATTGACAGGGTGAAAGCAGCGCACGTACCCGACAGCAGCGAAACAGAAACGGAGCTCGTGGAACCAACAAACGCAAAAGTACACGATGTCTACGAAGGAGTTCCCTTCCCCCAGGCAGTGGTGGCTCCTGAACAAGGAACCATAACTAAATACGGAAGAAGAATCAAACCTCCACTGAGATACTCGGAGACTTGAAAAAAAACAACGGGGGGCACCTGTGGTGGTATGAACACACACCACCACACAAGCTTAAAAGCGCACCTCACAGCCTCAAAGCGCCAATGCTAAACGACCAATAATCAGAGCTCAAGTTTGGAGCTGGGGTGCCGGACCGAGCTTTATAAGCAGCCTGCTTCGAACAGTCAGGCAACGTCGATAGAAACCTTCGTAAGTATAGCACAAGCCTAGACGGCGAAAAGTGGGCACCCCCGTCTTGACCAATCGGAGACCTGGACGAGCAGAGTCAGGCTCCAGCGAGGCCTATATAAACAGCCGCGCAGCCAGCGCTGCCTGAGTACACTCGCAGCGTTCCTGATATTCACACTAAGTCTCGACGCTCCGCCAGCACCTCACCCGTTGCCTTCACCGCCTCCTCGACTGCCAGCCGCCACGCCTTGTTGCTTGCTAGACGCACCAGTTCCCTGCTTGCGCCTCTGGTACTCCCTGGTCGGACGCTCTGCCAGCAGCAGCCCCACCGGTCTGCTCTCGTCCTCCAGCTACGCAGCGTCTGCCCGACAACCGTCGGTCCGCCAAGACGTCATCGGTTGCTGTATTGCTCGACTGTCATATTCCCTTGTGCCATTATTGTCGGCAATCTTCATAATAATACGGCGTTTATTCCAGTTGTGCTTTCCTTATCCTGTCGGGTTCGTTTGCACCTCAGGCACTCACTTCGGGCAAAGATATTTCACAAGTCTATCGATATTCACAAGTCAATAGATATTCACAAGTCTGCCCGGAGTGTAAAGCAGCCTGAGGGAGAACACCACAAACGGCTTGGATTTACCTCACTTTTCATAAAATACTTGCTGAGCTAAGTCAAATTTAGCAAATCAGTATCAGCGATATATATACAAAAACTATTTCGTTCTCAAAATTCAGTCATAGCTATGCACATATAACGCACGATGCATCATTACGAGACTCGCTTCGCAGGCCGGAAAGTGCCGTTCTCTGCATAAATGTTGCCCTACAGAACATCCCGAAAAAATGGTTCTCTCAGGGGCAAAAATACGACCTTACCAAGCAAAGTGCCTCCAAGCAGGAAACCTACATCCTCTCACTCACAAGATTCTAATGCTCAAAAGACAGCAGACTTGCTAACCGCTGCCAGTAACTCCGTCAGAGAATGTGTGTCACCTTCCGAAGCAACGTCAGTGAAGACTATGCAACAAATATCGCCGGACGAGGGAAAACATATCTGCCAAACCTCCAGCAATCATTTGAAGGTTCGAAGCAGTGAAGTCTCAGCCGCAGCACCACAACCACCTGCTACTCCTCATCTGAACAGGCAAAATAGCGTGCCAGCTCCCCAGCTCTGCGTCAACAACAACGCTCCAAACTGTCCGCCAGCGACGGGGACACAAACGCCATCCTCATCAGTGGTACAAGACAGAATAGTTGTTATTAATAAGGACATTTCAAGCGTGGTAGACTCCCCTCATTCTCCAGATTATATGTTCGATAATATTCGCGCACAAACCGATACTGGCAGTAAATTACCCCAGAGCACAAGCTGTGAGAACAAAATGAAATTTCCAGTACAGAACAATAGGAAAAACACTGTTGCTTCTTTAAATGGCTACTTGCACTCGCTTCAAATCACACGCTCTCAAAAAATTCATGAAATTATTCACAATTTGTCTCTAACAGCAGCGTTTTTCAATAAATCCCTAAGACAACGTGAGCCTTCTAGCCCGTCGTCGATTTTCTCTACAGTATCAAACATTCAGAACTTAACCGAGCAACTTTTTGCTTTAAATTCACATATAAGTTCTCATGACCTTGCAACTGCGGTACCTGCTAGTATCTCTTGTGAAGTCGACTCCAATTGTCGAGAACCTTACGATACTCTGTTGATAGGTGACGATATCCTAAGCACGATCAGAAGGAAGGACATCGATCGCTCGTGCTGGATCAAAACAGTTCCATCTGGGCGCTTCGACGACCTTCTCCATGCTATAAATTGCATGCCTAGATTTAAAAATTATATACTAAGTTTTGATGGTCTCTGCCACTCGCCGTCAGACCTTACTCGAATCAAACAACAAATTGTACGGAAGTACGCACTTTCAAGTATTTATATTGCCAATGCTTGCAGTGCGAAAAAATTCAACAAAGCAATGAATTTTTGCAAAACCTGGGTTTAAACTTTATTCAATTTCAAACTTACCCAGATAATGAAATTGGTGACGCACTCAATAACATTCAATGGCCTCGCACACATGCAGAAAACTTCTGTTTTCTTGGACAACTTGCAATGAAATCAACATTGCGAATCACCGTGCCATATTGTCCTCATTTCAACAAATGCCAAGCAATAAATGGAATTGTAGATCATTCCAATGAATCGAAAACTTCACGGAAAGAGACAAATAGTCTCACTTTGAACTTTGGAAAAGAATATAAGCCTGTGCACATCGCTGCACATGGTACACCAAATCCTTCAAAATTGATTGCGGCATCAAGCAGAGCACTGAGTAACTCACCCACCCACAACACGAGGAACGTGAATAAGCCTGAGCCTTTCCCTGACTCGATCTCAGACAAATATGATGTCAGTACGAAAAATAAATTTGCGTTACTTGCAACAGACACAAATAGTGATTGCGACATGCCCTCCTTTTCAACCAATTCTCAACTTTCCAGTGAGTACGCAGGAACCGAGGAAAGTCAAGCTAATAACGATATTCAAAACTATTCCAAAGAAAATCAAATTAATCGAAAAAAATCTGTTGCCTCTGCCAGGCCTCCGTCGAACGACCAAACCGATACTGCTACCGCAAAATCAACAGTGAATCAAATTTGCACACGAGTTGCAGACACACTGGACGACTTGAAACGATCGCTCAAAATGGAGCCTGGTTACACTGTAGGTGACGGACACTGTCTCCTCCACGCCGTAACGACGCAGCTTGCTTCACAACAAATATCGAAATGGAATTATACAGCTCTGAAAAAAGCCATCAAAACTGAGAGCTCCAGAAACAGGGACCAGTATGCAAAATTCGTTGACAAGAACAGTGGCAGTTGTTTTGAACAACTCATCGATAAATACATCGATAGAAAAGTCTTCGACCACGCAGTTGGAGACCTCATACCCCAAATACTTTCTAATGTGACGAGAACACCAATTCACGTATTTGATGAAAGAGACAATGGGATTTGGAAGACGACAATCTCCCCTACATCAAATGCTCTGATAAACTGTCCTCCGGTAAACATACACCGGAAACAGGACCACTATAGCGCCCTCTTGAAAATGCGTGATGAAAACCGTGTTGCTCCCTCCCCCATTTTGTGACTAAATAACTGATCAAATTAAATTTGAAGCTGAAATTACAAACAGTGAACGCGGCAATAAAGACCTAGAGACGAATACTAAATGCCCTGCTAGACCTAAAAAATGCAATAACTCCACTAAATATCTGCCTATTGAGATAAATAATATCAAAATATTGCACATAAATGCTCGCAGTCTCAATGGTAAAATGGATGACGTACGAGTAATGTTGATCACTAACGATATCGATATTTTATGCGTATCTGAAACATGGTTCGATTCACGAGTCGAAAGCTCATATATCAGCATTGCCGGGTACAAATTGTACCGTTATGACGGAGTCAAGAGTAATAGAGGTAGCGGTTCATGCATTTTCATCAAAGATGTCTACTCTACATCCTTAGTTCCGATAATAGAAAAATGCGAAGACATAGAAATGGTTTGGCTCAATGTTCAAGTAATCAAACACAAGTCTTTCATTATCGGCAGTCTTTACAGACATCCGTCAGCATCTCTTCGTCCAACATTAGATTTCATTGAAAATACGCTTAGATCAATCTCTGCAGCCAAAAAGTCTTTCTATGTTTTCCGAGATTTTAACGTAGATCTGACAAATAAAAACAATCAGCTGAGCAAGATGCTGCACAGCCTTAATCTTTCTCAAATGGTCCAAGAATCAACGGGAATTCCCAACACTTCCAAAACTCTTCTTGACCTAGCAATTACAAACAATCCCCAAGCAGTACTCAGCACGGAAATCTTACCGTCCTTTTCTGATCACCATTCGGTAGAATGCCAAATCAAAATTGCAAAAGAGAAACAGAAATCTAGGTACATTACATATCGCATGAAAAGCCCCTACTCCCCTGAAATATTTCAAGAAAAGCTAATAGACAGATGGAGTGAATTTCAAGGCATGGAAAACACCGATGATGTCAATCTACAAGTTTCGCTTTTCAACGAAAATTTCGTTTCAGCTCTTAACGAATGCGCACCTTTCACTACGAAGAAAGTTAAGCCAAGAATTTCTAAATGGATAACAGATGAGATAAATAGTTAAGCAGAGCTAAAAGAAATTTGCAGCGTGAGTACAAACTGAATAAATCAGACAGTACGCGTCGAAAATTATATAAAGATCATGAGAAGATCCTACGAAGAAAAGTTAAGGAAGCAAAACGGGACTACTTCCACAAAGAACTCTTGGCGGCAAAACAAAACCCGAAAAGAACTTGGGAAATCATTAGAGAAGTTGCTCAGTATAAAAATTCGGAGTGCAAAAGCACTTTTGACAACCCCTCAAAAATGGCTAATGACTTTAATACTTTCTTCTCAAAAGTTGGCGAAGATGTTTTCAATGAAGTATCCAGGAGAGTTTCAGACACATCTACAGGGGCAAATCTGAGCGATGTATCATCCCCAAATAGTAGAAACAAATGGAGACCAAAGCCGGTTAGCGTCAAAGAGATACGAAAAATCTTATACTCACTAAAGAATACCAAAGCGACTGGACATGATGGCATAAGCCTCCAACATATAAAAGACAGCTTCCCTGTTTACAGCACCCCTCATTTGCTTGATAATAAATACATCTATAGCCACAAACAAGTTTCCCGACCAATGGAAATTATCCATTATTAAGCCATTACATAAATCTGGTGATATCGACATAGCGTCAAACTACAGGCCAATCAGTCTCCTGCCTGTTATGTCCAAAAAATTTTTTGAAAAAGTAATAAAAATCCAGCTCTCGTCTTACATAGACGAGTCATATCTACTGCATCGCAATCAATATGCTTACAGAAGGAATACCAGTACTCAGGAGGCCCTGTTAAACATAACAGAAAAAATTTACAATGATATTGACCAAAAAAATTAACTCTCTTACTATTGCTTGATCTCTCCAAAGCTTTCGACAGTGTTGAGCACAAGAAACTTTTACAAAAAATTTCAAACCTCAGAATAGACACTCCGTGCTTTGGAAGCTACTTACTAAACCGCTCTCATGCAGTGTGCTTGAATAACAAAATTTCATCATTTGTTGGACCAGAGAGGCCTTTTTCCATCTTGGAGTAATGGAGTACGGCAACGGTTATAAGTATGAGTGTGGGGTAGAGAAACACAGTAGTTAATCTAGGAACTACATGAACTGTACATCCGTCGGGTACGGCGGCAAGAACAAGAAGGAAGAGCTCGATCGCTCTACATGGGCAGTTAACACATGAACATAGAAAACGGGACGGAAGCAATTTAATGGGTGACTGCGACAACTCATATATAATAATAAATATATATACTGAAATTGGATCTCAACACACCCCCTCCAACTGAAGTATTCCATCACACTATGCATCAATTCACATAGTAATCAATTAGAGCTAACATTTCAACGTTCAGATCTTTCATTGAACATTGAACAGCAGAAAAACAACATAAAAAAATCATCAGTGTAGATCAACAGATTACAATGAGCACGATACAAAAAATATAACGCCCAATAATGCATAGTCCGCAATAGCGTTAAGAGTATTGTACTCCAGAAAGTTCTACCTTTTCTTGCAAATGGTGTACACAAAGCTAAACTAGAAACATGTCAGACACAGTAACTTAAAATTAAACACACACTTTGAACTTGAGCAACGACTGTCTAGTAACAGGCTTTGTGAACATGTCAGCAATGTTTTCCTCTGAAGGAACAAAGCTCAAAACTGCTTAATTATCTTGAATAATTGCTCGAATGAAATGATATCTTATGTCTATATGTTTCGAGCGTTGGTGATGAACAGGGTTTTTGGCTAGGTCAATAGCGCCTTTATTATCTACAAAAATTTCAACAGGTTCATCATATCCATCCATATCACACTGTTTGAGAAAAATTCCTTCCTGCACAGTATAGGTCAAGGCAACATACTCAGCTTCGCAGCTTGAAAGGGCAACAATATTTTGTTTCTTGGACTTCCAAGATATCAGTGAACTGTTGCTAGATGATTTAAACACATATCCTGATATGCTCTTACGGTCAGAGGATCCACCCCAGTCGGAGTCAGAGAAACCAGTAATTTTTACGGGGTTCTCGGATTTCACAAATTTCAAACCATATGAAATGGTACCTTTATGATACTTCAACACAAATTTACATAAATTCAGGTGAGCATTTGTTGGACAAGTTAAATGTTGCGACAGTAAAGTAACAACATAGCAAATATCAGGCCTAGTAAAAGTCATCAAGTAGATCAGGCTGCCAACTATCTCACGGAACAGTTTTGGATCGCACAAATTCCTAGAATCAAGCTTGTTGGCACTGGGATCACATGGAATAGACTTAGGCTTACAATCAGACATCCTAAATTTTGACAAAATTTTCTCGACATACTTTGACTGCTTCATCTCAATTGAGTCATGCTTCACATCAAATTCAATGCCTGAAAAACATGAAATTTGTCCAAGATCTTTCATTTTAAATTTATTTGACGATGAACACTTGACTTCAGTCAATACAACAGCGTTAGAAGAGGCCAAAATTAAATCATCAACCCATACAATAATAATCACTTTTCCAGAGTCGGTTTCCCTCACATAGACACAAGTATCACTAAGAGATTGAACAAAATTTTGTTCAACTAGAAAATGATGCAAGAGGTTGTTCCAGTTACAGCCACTTGCTTTAAGCCATACAAAGATTTTTTGAGTTTGCAGACTAACTTCTCTCCATTTTTGTCAAGTTCAACAAATCCCTCAGGCTGTTCAACAAAAACATCACAGTCTATTTTTGCATGAAGATAAGCTGTGCACACATCCATCTTGTGCACAATGTATGACTTTTGCACAGCAATATCCATCAGCATTCTAACAGAAGTTAGACGTGCTGTTGGAGAGAAAGTTTCTGCGTAGTCTACATCAGCTACTTGGGAATATCCCTTGGCTACATAACGAGCTTTGAAAGTTTCCTGATCATTGGGTCCTGATTTAACACTATAAACCCATCGTCCCCCAATAGCAGATCTATCCTTTGGCTTTTCAACAAGTTTGTACGTCTCATTATCGGTTAGTGCAGCCATTTCATCATTCATTGCCTTTTGCCACTCAACAGAGTCTGGGGATGAAATTGCCTCAGAGTAAGACTTAGGGATACTGCTCACTCTGTAGCAATAATCAACACAATGATTAGTGATATCCAATTCATCTGGGTCAACATAGTCTTTTAAATAAGCTGGGGGCTTCTATTCTCTCACAGGAAATCTTCCAGTGGACTCTGCATCTGAATGAGTTTCATTTTGAATCACTTCTGGGACAGTCCCAGGTTTCAACTCAGCCTCAGCCTTGTCAGCCTTCTCACTTTGTTTCAGCTCAGCAGGGTTATCTACAGCAATGAACTCATCCTCACCCACCACATTTCTAGAAATTTTATCACAGAATGTGGCACATCTGACTCTTTTTATTTGACAAGTTTCAGGGAAATAAATCATGTAAGCAGGGCTGCACGGGTCATATCCCACAAAAAAAAACCTGTTCTGACCTAGGGTCAAGGTTTCCTGGGTTTTGAACCATGGCAAAACATTTTGAACCAAAAATGTACATATTGGAAAGGTCAGGTTTCTTTCAGGTGAACATCTCAAAAGGAGTTTTGCCTGTCTTTTTGTTGAAACACCTATTTCTAGTGTAAGCAGCTGTTCTTACAGCATGATTCCACAATTCGTTTTGGCAAATTTGCATGTAGCAACAAACACCTAGCCATCTCAAACAATGGTCTCCAAGATCTCTCAGCAGTCCCATTCTGATGGGGAGAGTACGGAGCTGAAAATTCATGCTTTATTTTGTTCTCCGTGACAACAGCTTTGAACAAGTTTGAGGAATACTCAGTGCCGTTATCTGTTCTTAAACGTTTAACAGAGCCAAATGGAGCAGAATCAGCCAAGAATTTCTTAAATGCTCCAACAGTGTCACTTTTGCTTTTTAGAAAATAATTAAAAATAAGACCTAAAAAATCATCCACAAAAGACATGACATACATGGAATTTTCAAAAGAAGTAGGGCTTATAGGTCCAGCTAGGTCACTATGGACTAGCTCTAAAGGTTTCATTGATTTTTCATCAGGGTCTCTGCTCCTATATTGACACATTTTACTCTGTACACAGATCTCACAATCGAAATTATGCTTGTTGGTAATTTTCATTCCTTTAGTAATACCTTCTAGGCTCAACACATCTTTTACATTACAATGCTCAAGAATATTGTGCTACTCCTCCAGAGGGTGTTCACCAACAGCATGAATAGAATCAACAGAGCTTACAGAATTTAAATTGTACAGCATACCACATTTTTTAATATTAAACGCATTCCCATCTGAAGCAAACAACTTTGAACCATTTTAATTGAAATTAAATGATGCACCCTGATCAATAGCAGCCTGGACAGAGAAAATATTCTGCTTAAAACTAGGAACACAAAGAACATTTTTTAAAAGAACATCGTGTTTCCTATTTTTGGCATCAGTCAGGGTAATTCTTGCATCACCTTTGCAATCTACAATATTGTTCATTCTAGAACCATCAGCTAATTCAATGAAATGCTTACTAGGATCAAAACTTTTATCCAAAGATACAAACTTAGATTTATCACAAATAATGTGAGCAGTCGCTCCACAATCCACCAGTAACTTTGCACTGTCTACAACAGAAGCACTTTCTGAGTCAGTTGATACTCTAAGACAATAAGAGCTTCTCACATCTTTGCTATCAGTAGCCATCGCTTTCGCGGTATCTTTTCTTCGGCAAAAATTAGTATCATGAGATGCACTTTTACAAATAGAACACCACCGATTTTTCTTTGCACTTTTGTAGTATTTACACTCAAATTTCTTGTGACCTGACTTACCACATAAGTAACAAGTAATTTTAGAATCTTTCACTTTCATAATTCTTTCTTCACTTTCACTGTAGCCTTGTCGGGTCTTCTTCGTTTTCTCTTCACACATGAGACCCGATTTGAATTTTTGAAAGTTCATTTCTGCACTGTCATTTTGCGTGATGACGGTAGAAAAAGCGTTATAGGCAGCTGGCAATCCTCTGATAATCATGGCGATAATCAGTCCAACGCTGAAATTTTCGCCTGCTTTCTTCAAGTAGGATGCAGTTTTCTCTGCCCGCAGCAAGTAGTCGGTTACCGTCTCGCCATTTTTCATCTTTAGCGCGGCCAACTAGCAATACAGAGAAATAATTCTCGGTTTACCGCTGCCGAGGTAATGATCACGCAGAATCTTCATGGATTTTCTTCCATCTCCATAGGCGTCTCTGATAACCAACGAGAGACTTTTATCATCGAGCCTTTGTACAAGCTCGGAGAAAACTTTCTTAGTCTTCTCGACATCCAGACTTGATTCTTCTCCCTCAAGGACGGCACCCAACGATTTCAAGTCTAGGTAGGCCCGAAATTTCACTTCCCACAACTCATTCCTTTCATCATGGCCATCAAAAGTTATGTTACTGGGCCCATAACCTGTTGGACCAGAGAGGCCTTTTCCATCCTGGAATAATGGAGTACGGCAACGATTATAAGTATGAGTGTGGGGTAGAGAAACACAGTAGTTAATCTAGGAACTACATGTACTGTACATCCATCGGGTACGGCGGCAAGAACAAGAAGGAAGAGCTCGATCGCTCTACATGGGCAGTTAACACATGAACATAGAAAACGGGACGGAAGCAATTTAATGGGTGACTGGGACAACTCTAATATAATAATAAATATATATACTGAAGTTGTATCTCAACATCATTCATACCAAATAGTTTTGGCATTCCTCAAGGTTCAATCATCGGCCCGCTCCTATTTTCAATTTTCATCAATGATTTCCCCACCATGCCGGCAAACACAAAAATCTCAATGTATGCTGATGACGTACAAACTGCCATGACTAGCTCAACAGCGGATTTAAAAGAAACACAAGCCAACGCTGCAAACCTTCTGAGAAATCTGAAATTGTGGTATGACCATAACGGCCTCAAACTTAACGCAAGTAAAACGCAATGCATTATTTTTGGATCACAGAATACGACTAAAAATTTACCACCATTCAAGCTAACATTTGGAGACGATACAATTGAACAGTAGAGAAGGTAAAAAATCTGGGTGTTTGGTTTGACAAAAATATGACTTTCAATTCACACGTCGAAACAATGTGCAACAAAATAAACTGAACCTTAATGTTCTTTCATCGCATTAAGAACACACTTGACGAAAAATCTAGATTATTAGTGATTCAGTCTTTAGTTTTATCGCGCCTGGACTACTGCAGTCTTGTGTGGGGAATTTACCTCAATATCGTCAAGAAGAGTTGCAAAAATGTCTGAACTTCGCCGCCAAAGTGGTATGCAAAGGAAATTTCAATAAATACGATCATGTCACCCTTCTTTTAAGAAAACTCGACTGGATCCCAATACCGAACCGATTCATGATCCAAAAAGCTCGACGAGTGTTCTCCTCTCTGTACCTCCCCCAAAGTAATGCAGAGGTGGTAAAAATTTTTCCATCTAATATCCCAAACAAAAAACCAAATCGGAGGAATGATGTTTTAGTCAGTTACCGTTCATCTAACATGGGACAAAAAGCTCTCTCAGTTTCTGGAGCTTTTTTGTGGAACAAGCTTCCCCAGCATATCAAAAACTCTAAAACTGTAAAATTATTTAGAGTAAATGTGTCACGTCATTTTGCATCTCTGTCACAGGGCCTGCAGCATTTCGGTGTGAATTTCCCATCTACCAGAAATTTCAATTTTCCTAAAATTTTCTTTTAGAAAATTAGAAACTATTTCATTTTACGTTTGGTAAGCCATTCGTATATTCATCTTAACTATTCCTGTCGACAATAATGAGCACCCCAGCCGTGGGTTCAATACAGCAGAACGAACGTTTTTTCCATTATTAGGAGTATTTCCTCATCTTTATTTTGTTATTTTTTCTCTTTTCTGAATTGATATTTAACATCCGTATGGAAAATATACTCTAAAATACATTTCGTGTGTACACCAATATACAGGTTTATAGATGTGAGGGTTGTGCAAAGTTTATAATGAATTAAATTTTGGCTAACGTTGTCTCGCTATTTCAAAATCATTCTCGAAGATGTTTTCAATCGATTTCGGCTGCGCTGTGGGGAGGGGGTAATTAAAGCATTTTCATTTAGTCTTTTTAATTTTTCCGTGCGTTCAGTGCACACTAGCACTAAACTGTAAAATCGGAAAAAAACTATTAATTTCTGTAATCAAAATTTTCCCTTTGGACCATTGCTTTATCTACCTATATGTGCCAAATTTTGTAAATATTCTCCACTCAGATGTGATATCCGGCTACAATGTTACTCCATTTTATCCCATGTACACATGTCCGTATAACGCTGAAGAGTTCTGTTGTTTCTTGACTGTAACCTGAGTTGTCTTGAAAATTTCTCTGAAGAAACTGAAAACCAGTTTATTTTACATTTTTCGAAGTCTTCTTTTCCTTTTAGTTTTTTCCGAATAATTTCTTAGGATTAGACCGAGCTCAACTGTCATTATCGGTGTTATAGATGATAGGTTATTTCTATCTTTTTATTTCATATATGTAATCTTTTCTCATATTTCATTCTCAATAAGTATATTTATTAATATGTGTGTGTACGTATGTAGGTATATATATATATCTACATAAATAGATATACATGTGTGGTGGTATGAACACACACCACCACACAAGCTTAAAAGCGCCACCTCACAGCCTCAAAGCGCCAGTGCTAAACGACCAATAATCAGAGCTCAAGTTTGGAGCTGGGGTGCCGGACCGAGCTTTAGAAGCAGCCTGCCTCGAACAGTCAGGCAACGTCGATAGAAACCTCCGTAGGTATAGCACAAGCCTAGACGGCGAAAAGCGGGCACCCCCGTCTTGACCAATCGGAAGGCCTATATAAACAGCCGCGCAGCCAGCGCAGCCTCAGTACACTGAGTACACTCGCAGCGTCCCTGATATTTACAACAAAGTCTCGACGCTCCGCAAGCACCACCTCTGCTACTGTCACCGCCGCCTCGACTGTCAGCCGCCACTCCTCGTCGCTCCCTCGACTCGAGCCCGTTCCCTGCTAGCGCCTCTGATACTCCTTGGTCGGAGACTCTCGGTCAGTAGCCGCTTCACCGGTCTGCTCTCGTCCTACAACCACGCTGCACCTCCCCGACAACCGTCGGCCCGCCAAGACGTCCTCGGTTGCTGTATTACCCGGCTGTAATATTTCGTCGTGTGCCACCATTGTCGGCGATCTTCCCAATAATACGGCATTAATTCCAGTTGTGTTTTCCTTACCCTGTCGGGTTCGTTTGCACCTCAGGCACTCGCTCCGGGCATAGAGGTACAAAGTCTGAAGGTTTACAAAGTCTAAACGTTTACAAAGTCTGCCCGGAGTGTAAAACAGCCTGAGGGAGAACACTACACATGTTTCTATTTCATTTCTTTACACAAAAACCATCCGGTTAATAAATTTTATTGCACTAGCGAAATTATTCAAAAATAGATCTCTCACTTCCCCACAGGGCGTCTCTGTGAATTGGATTAATGACAAATACAATTAATGAAATTAATCGCAATATGAGCGTATGAATAGTATTAAAATTATCCTTCTGTCCGTATGTTGTACAAGCTATAAATTTTGATGTTGAGTATATGTTTGTTTGCGCATTTCTGCCGAAATTTTGTAGATATTTGTCAACCATGAGTGGTAACTGGCTTACACTGTATCTTCATTTTATCCCATGTACCCATGTCCGCATGATGTTGCAGAGAATATCGAGAAGATATGATATATGATATATTGAAGATATGATATGTTTTTTTTCTTTTTGTTGTTGTTCCTCGGCGGTAACTTGAGTTTTCTTAAAATTTCCTTTAGGAAATTAAAAAACCATTCCATTTATACGTTTTTCGAAGTCCTTCTTCTATTCCTTATCTTTCCTCAGGTTATTTTTTACGATTCATCAGAGCTTTGGCTGTCATTTTAAATATTGAAAGAGCAAGATTATTTTTTATGTCTATTAGTATTTTTCTTATATTAATTTTCAATACGTATTTATATGAATATGTGTGTTAGTGTGTGCGTGAGTATGTATGTGTGCGCACGCAAACATAAATGTCTATGTATCAGTGTAAACATGCGCACGTTTCGCACACATACATGCGCACATGTACATATATAGGTTTCTATTTCTACTTTTTGCATAAAAAGCAAAACCTCAAGACACATTACATTTTACCTAAAGCTCTGCGATCAGTTAACACTGCACCAAATTTCAGAAATAAACAAATTGATTGCGCTTGCTTCATGATTTATAAATCGATCTATCACGACCCCGAAGGGCATTTCTGTGAACAGAAGAAATTAAAAGTATAAACAGACAAATGAAATAAAGCGCTCGTGCAAACATTATCTCTATATTAGTATGCCGAACAAGCCATGCATTTCATTTTTGAGTGTAAGTTTGTTTACGCATTTCTAGATGTGCGTGCTGTGTTACGCGATGTTCTTCACAAATAATTTCGAGACTATCTTTTTCTCAATATTTGATTGTCATTTACGGTGGTGTTTCAATCTAGTACGGTGTAGCGTTTTTTGTATTTTTCCTACTTCGATAATCTTATGAATAATTCGGAAACTACTAAAGAATTCTTCGAAACTCGCAAGTTCTTAGTTGAAATTATCGAAGTAGGGAAAAGGCAAGAAGCGCTGTACCGGAATCTCTTGGAATATAAAATATCCATCAGATAATAATCATCATTTCTCAATCAACTACCCTTGACAGAGTTAGACTATTAGCACGCCACGTATGGTTTGTCTATTAGTACGCCTCGTATATTTTTTCTATTAATATGCCTCGTATGGTCTATCTATCTGTACACCTCTGATAGTATTGTCTAACAGTACATTTCGTATAGTTTGTCTGTTATTATGCCTCGTATGGCTAATCTATTTCTGCACCTCTGATGGTTTGTCAATTAGTACTCCTCGTATGGAACTTTGTTAGACTATTAGCACACCACGTATGGTTTGTCTATTAATACGCCTCGTATATTATGTCTATTAATATGTCTCCTATGGTCTATCTATTTGTACACCTCTGATAGTTTATCTATTAGCACACCTCGTATAGTTTGTCTATTATTATGCCTCGTTTGGCTTATCTATTTGTACACCTCGGATGGTTTGTCAATTAATATTCCTCGTATGGAACTTTTGTTTTAGGACGTCATATATTAAGAAACTTTTAAAAGCTAATATGTTGTTGGCATGTATCTCATGTGGCAACTTGGAAATAAACGGTTTTGCTTTTGTTTTGTTTGTTGGGTGTTAGCCGATAGCTGAACAGGAACCTGTCTAGTGCTAGGCGTAGGGCTTCCGTTGACTTTCGTATATTCTTCTTGAAAGTTTGTACCATGCGCTCTGCCAGTCCATTAGTTGAAGGATGGTACGGTGCGCTCGTAATATGTCGCATACCACATGCCTTCACAAATTCTTGGAATTCAGCCGATGTGAAACACGTTGCGTTGTCCGAAACAATTGTTACTGGAAATCCAAATGTCGCAAAAGTGTGTTTCAGGCACGAGATCGTTTCGCTAGAGGTTGTAGTAGATGTGGAAAAAATTTCAATCCTCTTAGAGTGTGCGTCCACGGTCACTAGATAGAATCTTCCATCCATTGGGCCCGCGTAGTCAATGTGTATGCGATGCCAAGGCTTCGTAGGCCATTCCCACGGATGGAGTTCAGCTTTCGTTGTTGCAGCTCGAGTGCTCAGGCACTCGCTGCATGACTTAGTCGTTTCTTCTAGATCTTTGTCCAGCAGCGGCCACCAAACATAGCTGCGAGCTAACTCCTTCATCCTGGATGATCCAGCATGGCCAGAGTGAAGTTCATCCACAATGGCTTGTCTGAGAGCTTGGGGTACAATAATTCTTGCTCCCCAGAGCACACAGCCATTTTGTGTGGACAATTCTTCTCGCCTCCTAGTATACGGAGCGAGATCAGGGTCACCAATTACCGTCGAAGGCCAGCCTACTTGGCAGTATTTGTATACCTTTGAAAGTACTGGGTCCCCTAGGGTGCCGTCGCGAATGTGGGTGCTGGTGACTGGAGCTGACTCGAGGAAGTTTACTAAGGACGTCCATTCCTCAGGAATGGGTGTGGTTTCCTCGGGAGTTGTCAAGGGTAGACGACTGAGAGCATCAGGCGTGCCCAACAGCACGCCAGACCGGTGACGCAAGGTGAACTTGTAGGATTGCAGCAGAAGAGCCCACCTTTGAATGCGCCGGATGCCATCGGATGGATGCTCCTACCCGGGTCAAACAGTCCTAGTAAGGGTTTGTGGTCGGTTATTAGAAATAGAAATAGAATAATAATGAAGGCATCTACGGATGCTTTATTTCCAATCAAGCCTGATACATATCACATTGTACATTGGATTTTCAAATGCCTTATAACCAACGCCAGGACGCCATGACGCTTTCCCCCGGTCATGACCGGTACCCATTTCAGACACCTGGGTAGAGTGGGGTATTGTGCTTGGAATTTTTCTCCTATACCCAACAGAGAAAATTGCCACTGCCAGCGCCGAGTTTCGAACCCGGGTCTCTGCCGCACGGCGGCAGAACCTCTAGCACATGGCTATCGCGAGCACCGTGAACTCCTGTCCCCACAGGTAGCAATGAAATTTTCGGAGTGCGAACACCATAGCTAGGGCTTCTTTCTCAGTCTGGGAGTAGTTGCGTTCTGTTGCTGTTAGAGTTCGGGAGGCAAAATAGGCGGGGCGTTCAATTCCATCAATAAGGTGACACAGCACCGCTCCCACACCATACGCACTACTGTCAGCCACTACCACTTTGGGTTTCTGAGGGTCAAAGTGGACTATAGTCTGGGAGTCCAGGAGTGCTTGTTTAGATTTCTGGAATGCTCTCTCCTGACTTGCATCCCATTTCCAAGGGGTTTTGTCTCTGAGTAAGGTATTTAGGGGCTCCAGCATAGTTGCAGATGATTTTAGAAATTTCCTATAGAAATTTAGCAGCCCAAGGTAGGCTCTCAGTTGAGTTACATTAGTAGGAGCTGGTGCATTCTGGATTGCTGATACCTTCTCTGCAGAGGGGTGCAATCCATCCTTGTCGATTTGGTATCCAAGGTAGGATACCTGTGGCACTCCAATTTGGTATTTATCCATTTTCAGTTTTAGCCCTGCCTCCTGTAGTTTAGATAAGACTTGATGGAGACGATTGTTGTGCTCTTGCTCATTAGTGGCACTCACCAGGACGTCATCCAGGTAGCAGAACACTCCTTGGAGGCCCTGCAATAGTCCTTCCATGGCACGCTGAAAGATTCCAGGTGCCGAGGCTATGCCGAAGCTTAGCCTATTATAAGCAAACAGACCTCTATGGGTGTTGATCACGGTGAGCTCCTTGGATTCATCATCCAACGGAAGCTGGGCGTACGCTTGAAACATGTCTAGCTTGGAGTATATAACTCCTCCGGCTAACCCGCTGAATAAATCTTCCACTCTGGGTATTGGGTAGGTATCAAGCCTAGTGGCTCTGTTGACGGTTAGTTTGTAGTCACCACAGATGCGGATGCTTTGATCAGCCTTGAGCACAGGAACAATAACCGCTGCCCACCTAGAGTACTGTACAGGGGTGAGGATACCTTCCTGCACCAGTCTATCTTGTTCTGCCTCCACCTTAGGTCTGAGTGAGTAAGGCACATCCTTGGCTTTGCAAAACTTAGGTGCTACAGTGGGATCAATCTCAATTCTAAACTTCCTGCCCTTAAAGCAACCTAGACCTGGTTGGAAAAGGTTGGGAAATTTTTGTACTAGCCCTTCTGCCTGGGTAACCAACTTATGTACCCTATTAGCAACTATAGTTAATCCTAGGGAGTTAATCAGGACCCTACCCAGCAAGGCTGGCCCCTCCCTGTCTACAACTACAATAGTTGCTAGCTGTGGAGCCCTACCCCTAGCTTCATGCTGGATGCTAGCCCTAATCTCTCTACTAACTACTAGTTCAGCTCCCCCATAAGTCCTAAGTTTATCATCAGAAGGTTTCAGCTCGAGTCTTGTCTTAGCTGGTATTTTAGAGTAGGTGGCCATTGAAAGGATAGACCTGGCAGAACCTGTATCTAACTCCATCTCTAATGGCACACCATTTAGTAACAATTTTATTCTGATTGGGGGTTTCATTTCCTCGGCTAATGAAAATATTTCCCCATAACACCCATGATTGGGGGCTGGATAGTCTGCACTGGTTCCATTGCTAGTTCCATTAGGGTTAGGGTGGTGTTCCCTCCCCCTTTTTTCATGCATAACATGCACAAAATTAATTTTGTTGCCTTTAGCATATTTCTGCCCTTTTAGTTTGAAACAATATTTTTTTAGATGACCTTTTTGGTCACAACCATGACAATTACTGTCTTCATAGGGGCAATCTCTACGCCAGTGCAAACCACCACAGCCGCTGCATGCTGATTTGGGGCTAGCTGGTGCCTGATTCTTGCCCTGAGGCTTGTACGCAGTTTGCTGAACTCTACTCTGACCTACATTGAGAATAGAATTTGATTGCCTCAACCCCACTGTTTCTCTCAGTGTGGGTTCTTTAGCAGTAGCTAGATCCATGGCCTTTTTCCATGTCAGGCCAACTTCATTCAGCAAGCAATTTTGAATTTCATTACTGGACACACCCAATATGAATCTGTACAGCAGAGTCTCTTCTAGCACTTCCTGTTTGAAATTACAGGTATGTGAAAGGGCCTTCAAGCTAGCAACAAAATCAGCGATGCTTTCCCTTTGTTTCTGGTTCCGCTTATGGAACCTAAATTTCTCAAAGATTTGGTTTCTTTTTGGCTTAAAATGCCGTCTCAACGCTTCCAGAATCTCGTCATAAGTAGCATCAAGGGTTCTTTTAGGAGACACTAGGTCCGTTATTAGCCTGGCAACTTTTGGACCTACTAGTGAAATTAGTGTGGGGGCTTTTTCCTTGTCTCCTATTTTGCTTATTAAAAAATAGCAGTGTAATCTAGTTTCATAGACTCCAAATTCTTCCTCTAAAGGATTAAATTCTCCCACTGAACCTGTCAATGGCATATTGAATTTTAGTAAGTTTAACACACCGTGAAAAGGAGAAAAAAAATCACAGCACAAATAGTACAATCACTTGATCAATTCTGAGTTCCTTCACTAGTCTAGCCAGTCTAGCAACACCATCGAGCAGAACAAAAAAAAAATACACTAGGAAAATTCTATGTTCCCTCACTAGTCACTACTACTTAGTCACTCCCAGTAGTTCTACCAACACCTCGCCGCCAATATAATAGCACTAGTAATCCTACACTAGAGCACAGTATAGGTTAAACAACACCGGCACAGTATCTGGGTTCCACATAGACACAACACAGTAATGGTGCTGACATAAATAGACAAATGCAATGACATATCACATAAGGTAAATAATCCATTCACCTCTTATATACCCTACAACTTAAATACTCAACTACCAGACATGTGGCCAGCAAGAGTAGATCGGAGATAGGTGGGAATATATAGAAAAGAGTAGAGTAGAATTAAGTACATTAGTTTAGAAATTAGAGGGTAGATACTTAGCCACAATAGGTAATTATATACACGTTCATCAATCAGAAAATTTACGGGTTCATCATCTGTAACCTGCTCATTCATTCCACCAATGTCCTCCCAGTATTCTTCAACTGCTTTCACCTGTATGTCTGTATAAGAACACTCGGCCAACATCCGCTGTTGTTAGGCCTGACACCAATTGGAGACTGACTGCGAGTGTTGCTCTCACGAGCGTTGCCAACTTTAGGTCTCTCTAACTAGAACTTACACTACTCGCTATATTACAGAGAGATAGGATGCAAATGGTGAAAGCAGTTGCAGAATACTGGGAGGACATTGGTGGAATGAATGAGCAGGTTACAGATGATGAACCCGTAAATTTTCTGATTGATGAACGTGAACTGCACATGGAAGACAAAATTACTTGTGAAGAGATAGTGAGTTTTTTGAAGAAAGTGAAAAATGGAAAGGCACGTGGCCCTGATAAGATCCCATATGAGTTCTATAAATGTAGAGGAGAGAGTGTAGTCAGTATGTTGAAATGTTTATTTGATGAGATATGGAAGAGTGAAAGAGTACCGGATGACTGGAACGAGTGTAATGTAGTACTGTTGCATAAGGGTGGACATAAGAGTATGAAAGAACTTAAAAATTACAGACCAATTGCACTGGCTGAGACTGTATGTAAGATCTTTTGTGGTATTTTGAATGAGAGAATGAAAAATTTAGTTGAGGAATTAGGAGTCCTAGGTGAAGAACAGAATGGTCTTATGCAGGGTAGACGTGGGGAGGATAATCTGTTTATAGTGAGTGAAATAATTGAGCGAATGAGGAAGGATGATAGGAAGGTATATTTAGCATTCGTGGATATTGAAAAGGCGTGTGACAGAGTGGATCGGGTTAGGCTCTTTTAAATTTTGAGAAAAGTTGGGTTTAGCAGAAAAATAGTGAAAATTGTACAAAATCTGTATGAGAACACAAGCGCTATCTACAGGTTAGGAAATTTGGAAAAAGGGCAGGTGAGGAGTGTTAGAGGAGTGTGACAGGGCTGTACTCTGTCTCCACTGTTGTTTGGATTGTACACAGAAGAATTAGCAGTTCGACTGAGAATGAGTGGCTTATGTCTGAAAGTTGGTAATGAGAGACTGAGCTGTTTGTTGTATGCTGATGATGTGGTTGTGGTTAGTGAATGTGGACATGAACTGCAAAAGATGGTCGACATTGTGAATGGATATTGTACAGATTTCAAGATAAACTTTGGTGCCGACAGAAGTAAGGTTATGTTTATAAATAGTGATGAGACTAATAGAGACAGACTGTGGAATATTGGAGAAATCAGAATAGGTAGAACAAAAGAATACAAATATTTAGGTTGTATGATAAGTAAAGATGGATGCACTAGAACTAAGGGTGAGAAAGTGGCAAAAGCAATGCAGTGGAGTGGATGGTTAAGTAGTGTGGCCAGATGCAGAGCAAACAAGTATGAATGTGTGAGAGGAATGTGGAAGTATGTTGCTGTACCTAGTGTCATGTATGGTATGAGTGCTCTTGCCTGGAATGGAAGTGATCTTGATAAGCTGGATGTAATACAAAATAAGGTAGGACGTTTAGCATTGGGTGCTCCAAAATGGACGGCTACAGAAGCCATTAGAGGTGACCTGGGGTGGAGCCTATTTTCAGAAAGAATGATGAAAGCGGTGCTGAATTTTAAGGGGGTCCTCCGGAAAAAAAAAATTTTTGATTCGATTGGTCTGAAATTTGGTCAGTATATGTAGTTTTGCAAGACAAACATTTAAACTCATGAAATTTTTTGATTTAGGCCTTAGTTTTTCCGCAAAATTTGAAATATCAGTTTTTTGGATCATTTTTATACCTATTTCAAAAGAATAGAAGTCATTGAGTTTTTATGCTAGAAGAAATTCAAAGATAGTTTTGGAATCCTTGGAACATTTCTAACAAAGATATATTCAGGGATTTTGCATTTTTTTGTACGCGAAAATTTACCAATATATCAGAAAAATTGAAATTTTGGGATTTGAACTATTATGAAAAAAATTAAAATGTAAAAATGGAAAAAGTGGGAATATAACTTTATTAGAAATGTTCCAAGGATTCCAAAACTGTCTTTGTTTTCTTCCTAGCATAAAAACTCAATGACTTCTATTCTTTTGAATTTTGAGAATAAGTGACTTTACAGTATAGGCCAAAAACTAAATTTTTTGTTTTAGTCTGATATAATGGAAAATTTATGTAATTGAATGCTGTTTTCATTTTTATTTCGATAATCTCCATGCATAACATCATATTCACACTGTGAATTGTAATTTCCAAAAAAGAAAAAATTTAAAAATTTTTTACTTGTTTCATAAAAATTATGATTTTTTTTTGTTTTCAGTTTGATTCTTATGAAATTTGACTATTATATGTAACTTTTGAAAAAAAACACAATTTCCTCCATACATTTTTTTCTATTCAGGTCTTAGTTTTTGAAAAAATTCGACATATTGGTTTTTAGTCCACTGGTATTGATATTTCAAAAGAATAGAACTCATTGAGTTTTTATGCTAGAACAAAAACAAAGACAGTTTTAGAATTCTTAGGACATATCTAACAAAAGTACATTCGCAAATGTTCCATTTCTTCTTTTGTTTTCTTTTTATATGGGGTCGAAATGGGCTCGAAAATTTAGGATTTTGGTCCCCTTACCCCTCCCCTGGGGGGGATCTATTGTCCGTAGAGCCATAAAATTTAGGACCGAATAGTCCACCACCTAAGGGTTCTTTTTCAACAATAAAATGAAAAATGACCATCAGAGAGAAAAGGGGCCCCGGAGGACCCCCTTAAGGTGAGAATTTGAAGAATGCAGAATCGCAGGGGGGTAAAGCGAATTTTTGAATGGAATCTGATAAGGCGCTGTATCAGGCGCTGAACTCTCTGTGTGCAAATTGTAGAGGGAATTGTAGGCCGTTACAAATGCCCCGACGCTGTCGGCCCTCAAGTTCAAGTTCAAGTAATTCGAGTATCATTGAAGCTATGAAAATGTTTCTTGTGCGCGCTTGGAATAAGAGACAGTGACTGGAATGAGCCAGTCAGGTAGAGGAGTCACATTTTTTCGATAGGAGTCACATTTTTTCGATGAGCCTCATTTTGTCGAGAAGTTACTTTCTAAATGAGGTAAATCCTACCTAGAATATAATGTGTAGTAAGGTAACCAATTTATAATAATCCGTGCCAGCACACCTAGCCACCCTACACTAGAGCCCAGTATAGGTTAGACAACACATGGACAATATTTGGGATCCACATAGACACAACACAGTAATTGTGCTGATATAAATAGAAACACATATATCAATAGCCATATGGGTACATCAGTACTATGTAAGCCAATAGACCCTCACCTCTTTGATATCACTTAGCTAGGAACATGCTGAGTTTACGAATCAAGTGGCCAGTGAGATAAGAGCGGAGATAGATGAAAATAATAGGATAGGGTAGCATAGAATTAGTAGTAGGTAGTTAGAAAAAAGCTTAGGTGTAGTTACTTGCCACTTAAAATATTCTATGTACACACTTATAGCCAACAAGTACTGTTTAAGCTGGCTACGACCAATCCAGAACTGGCTGTGACCTTGCCGTATCGAGCATTGCCAACTTTAGGTCTCTCTAACTAGAACTTACATTACTCGCTATATTACACTAAACTATAGCACCTATAAACTTCAAATTAATTCCAACTTCTAGAGCAAATTATTCATCACGCCCTCATGTATGACAAAACTCTTATACGCTTCCTTGGGGGGGGGGGGGGGGGGGGGGGGATGGGGGGCATGGGCCAAGGAGCGAAGTTCCCGTAAGCTCTCGATGAGAGTCACATTTTTTCGATGAGCCTCATTTTGTCGCTGTTCTACGTTCACATACTTGTAACTTTCGAAATAAGGCACCTACCGACTTGAAAGTACTCTAAAACGATACATTGAAACATTTTTGAGGGAAAATTGTATAAGCCAACATTATTGAGCACTTCCATACAACAGGGGGAAACGCGCTTGCGTTAGCTCCTAATTCTCATATAACATGTGTTCCCTTGAGGGATTAATCTACATTAGAATTACAGCTCATGCACTTCTCCAACGGACTAGCTATTAAATAAATGTTATGCGCGCACTTACCGGAGGGAAGAAGCGCAGCTCCCATTTGCCTCTTCCGCTTTACTTTCAAAGTCATCAACGAAATAACCAATCCCAATAAGAGAATGTCTGAGAGATGTAAAGAGTTGCCATGAAGTTCAGTCGGTCTTTCTCTTCCCTGGGCTTCGTTGAGTTGTGGTTTTCGATTTCAGCCCCACTACTCAGACAAGCTGCTGTTTCCAGTTAATCCGAGCAGTGGGACTAAAATTTGGGCCTTGTCCACTTGCTGGGCAACACTTACAGACCTTTATTTGAGCTCAAGTTAAACTATTAAATTAACCAATGAAATCCTTGAAGTTGATTAAAATATACATGATAATATAATTAACATTTATAACATATCAATATTCATAGCATAACATGACTTAATTTACATGATCCACATTCATTACTTTATCACACAGTTTAAATATCATTGGATGTAAAGCTTCTTAGATGTAGTCAATCAAAAAACGGTAATTGGATCTGTAACACGTTCCCCGCGTATTGGGCCACACGTATACCAACAGAGATGATTGTTACCGTACGAAGTGAAATGTTTTCATGCAGTTGTATTTTTCATATTCATCAAGAACTATTAAAATTTATTCTATCTTGACTCAGCCGCGGTTCTACTATCTTCGCTTGCGAGACAGAGTAACGGGCGGGGACGGACAAGAAAAGGGTGAGGTATGCTTTCTTTATTTCGGAATCCGTGGCGCCGTAAACTGCACAACAAGGACATTTTCAGGTTCGGTGGCAAAACGAGGAATAACCGCACGATAAGAAAACTCTTAGTTCAAACATATAGATGAGGAGTAACTGATCAAAGTATGAAGAACAACTAATGATGCTGGAACTGGTATATCTCAATGACAAGTAGTGGTAGTAGTAGTAGTAGTAGTAACATGGGTTTGCTAGCGATTCAGTTACTCAAACTATATCGCACCGAAGGTCACATATTTTAATTCATATCAGACTCATTCCAAATAACTACACAAGATGAACATCACTGTTATTTGAAACATCAATTATATGAGCATCATGGTCATAAATACAACTCAAAATTACCAGTGTCTCCCCATTAAATTTGTACACAACACAGGACATTCTCTATCACGCCAGTCTCAAGAGTCTGGTAGCACACGTGTCGACTCATGTCAGCAGGAATTTTGGTTCCGGGGCACGACAATAAGGATAGTACTCCACGCTCAGAAAAAAACGTAAGGGCTCTTGAACATTTCAATGATAGATGTCAAAAGTCAAACACATAACACAGTGAGACAGCTATTGGAATATCTAGACAAAAAAGTAAATTTTTCAAGCTAAAGAACACATTTGTAAACGCACATTTTGTAATGCACACATAGGATCAAAGGAGGACAGTCTACTCACGCACATATCAACGACAATTGTCAAAAGCTAGACACATAACACAATGAGACGGCTATTGGAATAACTGGACAGAAGAAGGAGTAAATTTTCTAACTGTTGAGTATATGCGCTGTGGTCAAGGGCTTACACCCTCAGTGGGACAACTGACACGCCTTAACATATATACTCACAAACAAAGGGGAACGGTATCCTCACACTTCTATTCTCAGCCTACATAAATGAGACTATCTCAATAAGTCATTTGCTCTACCTGCGGGGAGGGAGTTCAGAGAGGATTAGGTCTTTGATGCAGAGGCAACACTAAAAAGAGAAAAGCAAATTATCATTCACGTCAAATTTCACAGGCAAGCGCGACGGCTTGTTCAGCCGTAGAATAATCAGATTTTAAAGTTAATGTACATGAATACAGCAGATCAGCTATAATTATTTTAACATCATCCTGCTACCTCATTATTCAGCTTAACGCTGAAAACTGTTAAATGAGTCAGCGCAGGTTCCTACGGATATTTCTTTTAATAATGTTGAGTGAATGCCCTGGGAGTTGCTGAATTCATTTGGGCTCAAAATTAGTTAAACTCATGCTGGATCATTGTACTAAATTTGAGAAAGATTCTGACGGTCACTCGTGTCGACAAGTTTTGACTTTCCCAATCTGGATACTGGTGAACTGTCCCCAGAGCAACAAGTATATGTTTGTTATCACCCCCGAGTATGCAAAATCACAGGGGCAGTGAACACACATATTTCCGGACGTGCTCCCAGACTGCTTTAACTCAAGGCTTCCACCCTGCTGACTGGCGCAACTTGCTCAGCACAGCCCATGGGCGAGGACCCGACACATTATTGACATTCAAAAAAATGTACTTTATCTCTCAGCCCAAAAAAAAAAAGAATTTGAGCTGTGCACTGTCGATGTAAGAATTTCTTGACACAAGCTATCTGTTCACGTCTTATAAGGCGTCAATTCAACAGTTTAATTTTTCTTAAGGCAAAATGTTGGCTGCAGCCATTTGTTTAGTTACAGAAAAGAAAAAAAAAAAGAAAAAACTGCGGTATCTCCTAGACTGCAGGCTTCCTTAACTTAAATAACTAAATTATCAATCTCCTAGCGTCCTAATGCAGCACACTAGCTGCAGTAAGCACTAAACGATTTCACAGAGGCTAGCCTGACTCAATGTAGGTGGTTCGCCGGTTGCCAGAAGCATCATTGAATGCTCTAGGAACCGGCTGTTCGCCACTATCTAGCACAGTGACAACAAATAGAAATGAAAGAGACTAAAATTAGAGTTATGAATCCTCTAAGCAATATTTCCTACCCACACAATTACACTGGGAGCACTATAAATAGTGAGAACTCTTCAACTTGGTGGCCGCAGCCAAACAAAGATGACGCGTTGGGCTTGCGAACCAGCGCGGCTGTCCGCGGCGATGTTGCCACAGATCCTGTTGGAAATTCGCGTCTTGTAAGACGCGACATAATCAAGTTGGAAAATCGATTTCCCTATTCTGCTACTTACAACCTGACCAAACCAACCGTTTACAGCCTTGGAATCGCAGGGACCGTGTTAATAATGGAAACACATGTATTCCATTATAAAACATTCAGCTGTCACACTCGATGATTATTTCCTTGCGGATTCGAGGTCCATGGAGCCCGAGAAGGTTTCCTTTTTCAAAGCTGACGCTTTCAGACGCTGCCATGAGTGGAAAATCCATCAACGAATTTTCTTTGAAGTACGATATAAGATTGTAATATAGCGAGTAGTGTAAGTTCTAGTTAGAGAGACCATAAGTTGGCAACGCTCGAGAGAGCAACACTCGCAAGTCAGTCTGCTATTGGCCTCGGGTTCAACAACAAGTACATGTTGACCGAGGGCGTACATAATTACCTACTGTGGTTGGTATCTAACTTCTTAAGTTCTAAACTAATGTACTAATTCTATTCTACTCTATTCTATATATTTCCCGTCTATCTCCGCTCTACTCTTGCTAGCCACAGTATTGAAAATGGAGTATTAAGTTAAGGTATCCAAGAGGTGAGTGAACTATTTACCTAAATTGCTGTGTCATAGCATTGTCTATTTGTTCAGTACTATAACTATGTTGTGTCTATGTGGAACCTATGCTGTGCTCTAGTGTAGGGCTATCCACTCCATAATACTGGCGACGAGGATTATCTTTTGTAGAACTATTGGGAGAGGCTAGACTAATGAAGGAACTCAGAATTTATATTATTATTCAGTGACTAGAGTATTGATGCTGTAAATTTCTGATTTTTTTTAACAAGGGGTATTATTACAGTCTCTTGAATTGGCTACTCTTGCAACTGATATTGTTGCTACTACTATTTCAGGTAGATATCTGACAATTAGCTGTAAAGCTGGGTAAAAATGCCAATGCTAGGCTCAGAGGGAGAATTCAATCCTTTAGAGGAAGAATTCCCAGAATATGAAGTCAGGCTAAACTGCTTCCTGAGTATTAATAAAGTGGATGATTCAAATAAAGCTAAAATATTTATTGCTCTGGTGGGTCCTAAAATTGTTAGGTTAGCCAAAGACCTACTCTCACCTAAAAGACTTTTAGATGCTACCTATGAGGAGATCATGGAAGCGTTAAGACGGCATTTTAGGCCGACACGCAACCAGATCTTTGAAAGGTTTAGGTTCCATAAGCGGAACCAGAAACAAGGGGAGAGCATTGCTGATTTTGTGGCTAGCTTAAAGGCCCTTTCAGACACCTGTAATTTCAAACAGGAAGTTCTGGAAGAAACGCTGCTAGATAGGTTAATACTGGGTGTGGCCAGTAATGATGTTCAAAATTGTTTGCTTAATGAAAATGACCTCACATGGAAAAAAGCCGTGGATCTGGCAACTGCCAAAGAAACTCAGCTGAGGGAGACGGTTGTGTTAAGGCAACCTAATTCCATACTAAATGTGGGCCAGCATAGAGTAAAGCAAACTGCTATTAAGCCTCAGGGCAAAACTCAGGCTCAAGCTAGCCTCAAATCAGCATGCAGCGGCTGTGGTAATATGCACTGGCGTAGAGATTGCCCCTATAAAGACAGTGTTTGTCATGGTTGTGGCCAAAAAGGCCATCTTAAGAAGTGTTGCTTTAAATTGACAAATCAAAATTCTGCTAAAGGCAACAAAAATAATTTTGTGCATGCTATGCATGAGAAAAGGGGGAGGGAACACCACCCTAACCCTAATAGAACTAACAATGCAACCTGTGCAGACTATCCAGTTGCTAATCTAGGCTGTTATGGGGAGATTTTCTCAATAGCCGAAAAAATGAAACCCCCAATCAAAATAAAATTGTTACTAAAAATGGTGTGCCAATAGAGATGGAGGTAGATACAGGTGCTGCTAGGTCTATCCTTTCAATGGCCACCTACTCTAAAATACCAGCTAAGTCAAGACCCGAGCTGAGACCTTCTGATGTTAAGCTTAGGACTTATGGGGGAGCGGAGCTAGTAGTTTGCGGAGAGATTAGGGCTAACATCCAGCGTGAATCTGGTAATATGGTTCCTCAACTAGCAACTATTGTGATTGTAGACAGGGAGGGGCCAGCTTTGCTGGGTAGGGACCTGATTGATTCCCTCGGGCTAACTATAGTATCAAATAATGTCAACAAATTGACTACCTGCCCTGAAGAGTTAGCCAATGAATTCCCCGACCTTTTTCAACCAGGTCTAGGTTGCTTTAAGGGAAGAAATTTCAAAATAGAAGTGGATCCAGCCGTACCACCAAAGTTTTGTAAGGCCAGGAACGTGCCTTACACACTGAGACCAAAGGTGGAGGCAGAACTTGATAGACTGGTGCAGGAAGGTATCCTCACCCCTGTACAATACTCGAGATGGGCAGCGGCGATCGTCCCTGTGCTCAAGGCTGATCAAAGCATCCGCATCTGTGGGGACTACAAATTAACAGTCAACAGAGCCACTAGGCTTGATACCTACCCTATACCCAGAGTGGAAGATCTATTTAGCGGGTTAGCAGGAGGAGTTATATACTCCAAGCTAGATATGTCTCAGGCATACGCTCAACTACCCTTGGATGAAGACTCCAAGGAACTCACGGTAATAAACACCCACAGAGGTTTATTTGCCTACAACCGTCTCAGTTTTGGAATTGCGTCCGCATCTGGAATCTTTCAGCGTGCCATGGAAGGACTATTGCAGGGCCTCCCAGGAGTGTTCTGCTACCTGGATGACGTCCTGGTGAGTGCCACTAATGAGCAAGAGCACAACAAGCGTCTCTATCAAGTCTTATCTAAACTACAGGAGGCAGGACTAAAACTGAAAATGGATAAATGCCAAATTGGAGTGCCACAGGTATCCTACCTTGGATACCAAATTGACAAGGATGGATTGCACCCCACTGCAGAGAAGGTAGCAGCAATCCAGAATGCACCAGCTCATACTAATGTAACTCAACTGAGAGCCTACCTTGGGCTGCTAAATTTCTATAGGAAATTTCTAAAATCATCTGCAACTATGCTGGAGCCCCTAAATACCTTACTCAGAGACAAAACCCCTTGGAAATGGGATGCAAGTCAGGAGAGAGCCTTCCAGAAATCTAAACAAGCCCTCCTGGACTCTCAGACTCTAGTCCATTTTGACCCTCAGAAACCCATAGTGGTAGTGGCGGACAGTAGTGCGTATGGTGTGGGAGCGGTGCTGTGTCACCTTATTGATGGGATTGAACGCCCCGCCTATTTTGCCTCCCGAACTCTAACAGCAACAGAACGCAACTACTCTCAAACTGAGAAAGAAGCCCTAGCTATGGTGTTCGCACTTCGAAAATTTCATTGCTACCTGTGGGGACAGGATTTCACTGTGGTTACGGACCACAAACCTTTGTTAGGACTATTTGATCCGGGTAGAAGCATTCCTCCGATGGCATCCGGGCGCATTCAAAGGTGGGCTTTACTACTGCAGTCCTACAAGTTCACCTTGCGTCACCGGTCCGGCGTGCTGTTGGGCACAGCTGATGCTCTCAGTCGTCTACCTTTGACAACTCCCGAGGAAGCCACACCTATTCCTGCGGAATGGACGTCCTTAGTAAATTTCCTTGAGTCAGCTCCAGTCACCAGCACCCACATCCGCGACGGCACCCTAAGGGACCCAGTACTTTCAAAGGTATACAAATACTGCCAAGTAGGCTGGCCTTCGACGGTAATTGGTGACCCTGATCTCGCTCCGTATACTAGGAGGCGAGACGAATTGTCCACACAAAATGGCTGTGTGCTCTGGGGAGCAAGAATTATTGTACCCCAAGCTCTCAGACAAGCCATCGTGGACGAACTGCACTCTGGCCATGCTGGATCATCAAGGATGAAGGAGTTAGCTCGCAGCTATGTATGGTGGCCGCTGCTGGACAAAGATCTAGAAGAAACGACTAAGTCATGCAGCGAGTGCCTGAGCACTCGAGCTGCACCAACGAAAGCTGAACTCCATCCGTGGGAATGGCCTGCGAAGCCTTGGCATCGCATACACATTGACTACGCGGGCCCAATGGATGGAAAATACTATCTAATGATCGTGGATGCACACTCTAAGTGGGTTGAAATTTTTCCCACATCTACTACAACCTCTAGCGAAACGATCTCGTGCCTGAAACACACTTTTGCGACATTTGGATTTCCAGTAACAATTGTTTCTGACAATGCAACGTGTTTCACATCGGCTGAATTCCAAGAATTTGTGAAGGCATGTGGTATGCGACATATTACGAGCGCACCATACCACCCTTCAACTAATGGACTGGCAGAGCGCATGGTACAAACTTTCAAGAAGAATATACGAAAGTTAACGGAACCCCTACGCCTAGCACTAGACAGGTTTCTGTTCAACTATCGGCTGACACCCCACATGACAACAGGTGTTACGCCCGCCGAACTGATGTTAGGCAGAAAAGTTCGCTCTCGTCTTGATCTGCTTTGGCCGTCAGAAGCAATCGCGTCCAAAGTTGCTCAACGCCAGGACGCTCAGAAAAGATACCACCCAGGGTCTCGCGCGGTTGATATTCCGCCGGAGTCTCCTGTGATGGTCCGTCAATACACGCCGGGTTCCCCAAAATGGACCCCTGCTACCACCATTGAGAAAACAGGCCCGGTATCCTACAAGTGCCAACTGAAGGGGGGAGAGGTCGTTCGTCGACACCAGGACCAAGTTATTACCTGCTCGAACACCATCCCTGAACCCTTGGAACAACCTACGGAGGAAACCGTCGTGTTTCCACAACCTGCTCAAAATTCATACCCACCACCTCCGACCAATGAACCTGACACCGGAACACCTGATTACCCGACTCCCACCCAGGAGGCTAGGATGCACGAGCCTCCAAGTGCTAACATCTCACGCAGGTCTACCCGGGCTCGGAAGCCTGTGGTGAGAATGGACCTTTAGAATTGACTATATTGAATAAGGGGACTGGGGATACAGGGGGAGGGTTTCTAATTAACGAGGGAGGGGTGTAATATAGCGAGTAGTGTAAGTTCTAGTTAGAGAGACCATAAGTTGGCAACGCTCGAGAGAGCAACACTCGCAAGTCAGTCTGCTATTGGCCTCGGGTTCAACAACAAGTACATGTTGACCGAGGGCGTTAATAATTACCTACTGTGGTTGGTATCTAACTTCTTAAGTTATAAACTAATGTACTAATTCTATTCTACTCTATTCTATATATTTCCCGTCTATCTCCGCTCTACTCTTGCTAGCCACAGTATTGAAAATGGAGTATTAAGTTAAGGTATCCAAGAGGTGAGTGAACTATTTACCTAAATTGCTGTGTCATAGCATTGTCTATTTGTTCAGTACTATAACTATGTTGTGTCTATGTGGAACCTATGCTGTGCTCTAGTGTAGGGCTATCCACTCCATAATAAAGATGTTTCCTCATTTTACGCACGTCGTAGGCGAGAAAACATGAGTCTTTTCCTTTCACTACAGACGTAGAGAATGATAGAGCGAATAGACCACAACTTGAACCGTCCATTTGGTGTTGTACATTTAGGCACTGAAACACAAGTTTTTTAATGGCTTTAGTGCCTTTGTACACCTCCTTTATATGTATACTCTATAATATCTGGACTGGGGAACAGATGTGTTGAACGTACGCCACACTTTCTTCAACAGCTCTGCGACACAATGCGTTTGTGACCACGACCCAATGGCTCCCGCTGTCATGCGCACTTGCGTAACAATCGTTGTCCATTATTAACTTACAGTCATTATACCTTGTGTTAATGACTTGCACAAACATGTCGGTCGTACTTATCAGTGGTTCTGGTTTTAGTACAGTGAGAGGAGAAGGAAATCGGTATTACGGATAGTTTTTTTTAATGATAATAGCGAATGCATCAATCACATCACTGGATAGCCAACTTGAAGATTTCAGAATGTCTTCTTTGTGCTCGATTTTGAGGTTGAAATGTGGGAGCCACGTTTTGTTTTTGCTAGAGAGGTGTTCTTCTTCTGACTGGGATGTCTTATCGCAAGCCATATTTTCTTGGCTAATTTCCAGGTCAATATCTTCAACATATTTCACTTTCTTGCCAGGCTCTTTTTTGCGTGGTGATGTAGAAATGCTTCTATGCCGAAATTTTTTAAGTTTCAAGAAATCTGTTTCATGCTCCCATTTTCCTTTGGGCTCATCATTGTACTCTTTTCGACGATCAACACCAAATTTTTCTTCCGCTCTTTCGGCGTACGTTTGAATTTTGTTTGTTTTTTTCTTCTTTTTCGACCAACGCTCTACGTACTGGTCGTCTCGTCCTTTTGCATTACTTTTCTTTTTAACAACTTTGTAATCATCACCAGCTTCTCTACAGCGCCCTTTTATCTGTCCGTACATTTTGCGAACGAAGGATGCTGGTGAAGTTCGCTCATTCTTTAATATATCTTTCTTCACAACTTTGTACAACCCGTGCTCGCCGTGGCACAGTGGTTAAGGGATCGGCCTTGTATGTTGGAGACGAGGGTTCGTATCCCGGTGCTGGCGCGGCGATTTTCCCCGTTGGGTATGAGGGAAAGCTCAAGCACAATACCCCACTCAACCCAGGTTTCGGGAATGGATACCGGCTTTATGGGGGAACCGTCATGGTGTCTTATATATAGTGTTAGTTATAAGACATTTGAAAAATGAATATTCAAGATCATAAGTATCAGGCTTGATTGGAAATAAAGCATCCCAAAGATGCCGATGTTTGTTTGTTTTTTCGACTAATCTATGGGTTTCCGTGCCACCTTGCACTCCACACCAGAGTGGCGTAAATGGCATGCAGTAAGCCAATATGTTCTCCATCATCTTGGGGGAATAGAAAGGATTATTTTTCTCTCCATCAACAGCCACGTACTTTTTTACAAGTTCAGCCAGAGCCACGAACTTTTTACCTACAGCGCATTTGTCTCTGTATCTTTCTGCTTCTTCTACCACTTATGTGTCAAGATTTTCATTAGTTTCGAAGTCGTTATCAATGAAACTATCCCGGTCGATGAGAGACGCTATTTCTTCTTCAAGAAAAGGGCTTTGCAATACTTTTGCTAAATTTCTGAAGACTGCATACAGGTCTGATTTATTGGAAGCTTCTGCAATATCAGCGAAGTACTGTTTGATTACACTACGATTTTTACTCGTCATATTAGGATAATATTTCTTGAACTTTAATGCAATAGTTTTCATGAAGTGTGCTTTGCATAATTTGATACAAACGTAGTTAAGTTCAGCCACATTGGGGTGCATCCATAGCCGGTCGATGTAGTTGTGCAGATCCCCTAGCTTAAATACAGCTGTAATAGCATGCAGGTAAGCGAAACTGTGGTCTACAACGATACACTTCGGTTTGAACTCCATCCCAATCACTTGCCTAAAGTTGTGCAGCAAGGCTGCTAACATACTTTCTATGTGGTTAGGTGTACTGCTTTTTGAAATCATCGAGATTGCCGTCAAAGGAGTTGCTTTTTTTCGGATGAAACACCATAGCGTGGTAGAGGCAGGCGTCCGCTTTGCAACCACTAATGATACCAAAAGTCGAATCCAAATGATTTCCAGGTCAATCTCTTCAACATATTTCACTTTCTTGTCAGGCTCTTTTTTGCGTGGTGATGTAGAAATGCTTCTACGTCGAAATTTACGGGGGAACCGTCATGGTGTCATATATATAGTGTTAGTTATAAGACATTTGAAAAACCAATGCTCAAGATCATATGTATCAAGCTTGATTGGAAATAAAGCATTCCAAAGTGATACATTAGGTATTCTAGCTAGCTGTCGAAGCTCATGCTCAGACTGCATAACAAGTTTGAAGTTTATGCAATCAAATTCTTGTACAAAACCAGGGAGGATTTTATTTATTTTGGCGTCTTCGTCGCGAAGTTTTACAATCGTTAATTGGAGATCCGTGTCGTCATCTAAGGACATTTTACCGACATTCTTAATTTTCTGCCTGAGTTTGCTCAAATTGCTGAGAAAGCGGATATTCGCGAAGTATTACTACTTCCTTCCGTACAGGCAAGTTGGTCGTAATAAATGTTTGATGGCCCATCCCGCACTACTTTCTCTCCAAAGAGTCTTTTTTCTTCCTGTTCGATTGTCGCTTTGTTAGCTTGTGGCTCTTTATACCTTCCACCTTTTCTAGGAAAAAACTTTTATGTATGTCATCCGTGTCTTCCTGACCTTTCAGGTAAACAATTTTCTGTTTCAAGGGACAAGATCAGTCACGGCAAGCAATCAGGAAGCTAAAAGTCGGCTCTCCAGCATAACTCCTCCTAAACGTACTCCTTTCGTAAAATCTCAAGTAACATCCTTTATTTTCCTGTCTTATTCCTGTCAAAAGAGCATTGTGCCGCTCGTGCCGTGGTTCAAATATGTCACTAGGGGGACAACCATGACTTCTTTAAGAAATGTTTTTATCAGGTGATAGTGCTTACCTTTTCCGTGTCGTAAGTATTCCTTGAGGTTTTCTTCTGTTGTCCTTTTTTCTATTAGCATGCACTGCTTTCGGAAATATTCTCCTACATCATGCCTCGTTTCCGTTTGGTAGTCAGGGTTACGCACAGAATGGTATACATTTCTGAAATCAGACTCTCTTCTTGACTCACGGGAACTTCGCTCCCTGCCCACCAGAGAACGTATGAGAGTTTTGTCATACATGGGGGCGTGAAGAATAATTTGCTCTAGAAATTGGAATTAATTTGAAGTTTATGGGTGCTATAGTTTAGAAATTAACTTCTCAACAAAATGAGGCTCATCGAAAAAAATGTGACTCTCATCGAGAGCTTAAGGGAACTTCACTTCCTGTTGTCTGTGAACGCTAAAGTATCTTGGCATTCACGAATTTCTCCTAAGAAAGTTTCATTCTTTATTTTAAGAGTAATTTTTAACTCGATAGGTGCATTATTTCGAAAGTTACATGTGAATGAAGTTAATGAACTTTTATGTTTTGATGACAGCGCGCGAGTCGAGAAGGTATTTCAAGAAATTTCTATACTTTTCATAAACCGTTTCTTGAACCGTCTCGGCTGCGACCCGCTGGTTCCGAAGAAACCCTATTTTATTGTTTCTGAAATGATCATGGCCCAGAAAATCAGACTTTTCTGCACTCCTTTGATAACAAAGCATTGCAGTATAATCTCAATAATATTGTGGAGTTCTGTCGAAGCTTTAATACAAAAAAATTCGAGGTACACGTAGAAGTGTAACAATTATTTAGGTAATATTAAAAACATTGAATAGCAGTTTTTGAAAAAATTAAATTGTGAAATGTCCATCGTGAGTGAAAAATGTTCGTTGAAGTACACCAGTTGGCTTTAAAAACGGGATTATATACGCAAATAAAAATTGTTGGTATAAATTTATTGAACATATAAATAAATTGTTGGTATAAATTTTATTTTCCATAAAATACACAAAAATAAGGCCTGAAAAATCATCTACAAAAGACATGACATACATAGAGTTCTCAAAAGAAGTAGGACTTATAGGTCCAGCTCGGTCATTATGGACTAGCTCTAAAGGTTTCTTAGATTTTTCATAAGGGTCTCTGTTTCTATACTGACACATTTTACCGTGGACACAGATCTCACAATGGAAATTTCCTTTGTCGATGATTTTCATTCCTTTAGTAACTCCTTCTTGGCTTAACACGTCTTTTAAATTACAATGCCCAAGAATATTGTGCCACTCCTCCAGAGTGTGTTCACCAACAGCATTAACAGAATTAACAGAGCTTACAGAATTTAAATAATACAGCTTACCACATTTCTTAATATTAAAGTTAGTCCCATCTGAAGCAAACAACTTTGAACCATTTTGATTGAAATTAAATGATGCACCCTGATCAATAACAGCCTGAACAGAAAGAATATTCTGCTTAAAACTAGGAACACAAAGAACATCTTTGAAAAGAACACTGTGTTTCCTATTTTTGGCATCAGTCAGGGTAATCCTCGCATCACCTTTAGCATCCACAATATTGTTCATTCTAGAACCATCAGCTAATTCAATGAAATGCTTCCTAGGATTAAAACTTTTATCCACAGATACAAGCTTAGATTTATCACACATAATGTGAGCAGTAGCTCCACAACCTACCAGTAGATTAATCATTGTTTACAACAGGAGCATTTTCCAAGTCTGTTGATACCCAAGTCTGTTGATACCTCGTCAGGCTCATCATAGCCGTGTGTCTATAAGCCCTGCCTGCCGTGCAGGAAACGCGGGATCGAGTCCCGGCGCTAGATGGCGATTTTCTATGTTGGGTGTAGGGGAAAAGTTCAAAGCACAATACCCCACTCTACCCAGGTGTCTGAAATGGGTACCGGTCTTGACCGGGGGAAAGCGTCATGGCGTCCTGGCGTTAGTTATAAGGAATTTGAAAATCCAATGTACAAGGTGATATGTATCAGGCCTGAAATTGGAAATAAAGCATCCGTAGATCCCGTTGTTTGTTTGTCTATCAGTAGCCATTGCTTTTACGGTATCTTTCTTTCGGCAAAATTTAATATCATGAGATGCCCTTTTACAAATGGAACACCACCGATTTTTCTTTGCACTGTAACTTTTACACTCAGATTTCTTGTGACCTGACTTACCCCATAAGTAACAAGTAATTTTAGCGTCTTTCACTTTCATAACTCTTTCTTCACTTTGTTTGTCCTCTTCACTCATGAGAGCCGATTTGAATTTTTGAAAATTCATTTCTGCACTGTCACTTTGCGTGATGACGAGCGTTGTAGACAGCTGGTAATCCTCTAATAATCATGGCGATTATCAGTCCATCGCTGATACTTTCGCCGGTTTTATTCAGGTGGGATGCAGTTGTCTCTGCCCGCAGCGAGTAGTCGGTTACCGTCTCGATCGTCGTGACTTAAGTCGTCTTTTGATCGTCGTCGTAACTTAAGGTCACAATTCTTTTATGTTCGTTAACAAAGATCAATCGAGACTTTTCAACGTCTCCAATATAATTAGTATTTTACGTTATTTATTATTATTATGGTAGCGGGTTAACCTTTTTTTTTGACAGAAGCGATAACTCTTCTCTTATTTAAAGGGGAGATTTACAAGGCATTGACATCGTTATTTATTATCTAATCTCGACACAGAAATAATCAAAATGGATCTAACGCGCCTAGTTACATTTTAATTAATACATCGGATGTACGCTGAAGGCCAGCATCTATGACTACCTATTGCACAGATAGTAGATATGAGGATGCATGAGAACGGGTATGTGCTATATGAATGGGACTTGTGCTGCCTTCGCAGCAATTTTAGGAAATTTATATTTTCAAATAGCGATAAAAAATTGGACTTCCGAAAATCGTGAGAACCATTTCGCAAGTTCACTCGTTTTCCGGAAACGCTCTTCCGGTACCGTAAGTATATAAACTCAGCCCTCTGGGCAGAGGTCGCCAGTCATGTGAGAGAACCGTCTGAGTGTATTGTGTAGACTCCAGCGAAGGAAATGTAAGTAACAAGTGTTAAATATTAAGTTAAATAGGCTAAGTGTTTCATTGTGACTAGGGATGTCTGTATTGTGTATTCAACTAGACAGTGAATCCCAACATCCGAGGAAAGCTGAAGGCTTCAAGTGATAGTGGAATGTAATTTGTGATGCAGCAGTCTCCTAACGTTTGCCCCTACAACTCCACTTACATTAGTGATGCTTCATTCATGGTGTCAATGTTGTATAACTCTTGCTAACAGTTATATACGCATTTTTATAATTGTCAAGCCAGTCTTGATCTGTGTTTGCTAACTCATTCAATTTGTTTGAGTAAATTATTGAGCCTTATGTTGATCCTTGCTTGGCAGTGTTGCTTTCATTTGCTGTATTCTTTGTGCTCAGTTCTTAATTTGATCTAAGCGTACTGTGTTGTATAAATCCTTACTGTCTATTACAGCTAATGTGATGGATTGAGCTGTGGTTTTTGGACTCTAGAATTAAGTTCCTCACTTTACTTGCTATATTACATGACATATTTTCCTATTTTATTTTAGTGACTTTGGGATATGTTAGATCACATAGTTGATTATGAGTGTCCTAGAAGATTGTGTTCATGCACATCAGGTAATTTATTTACTTGTACTGATGTATCTAAAGTGTGCCGCCTGTTCACTTGTTGACCTCCTTGATGGATGTATGTGTTATAACTATGTCCGCGTGGTGCTGTTGTATTGCTAGACCGTTGTGACTGGTCATGTTTTGCCAGAGACATCTCGAGTTGTCGAGCATTGCCTTTGTAGGAATAACCGTAGAACTTCAATTCAGTGTCTACCTGGGTTGGACATCAGTGTGTAGAGTACTACCTGACCTTAGTATTTTATAGGTCTCTCACTGGGTTGACTGCTTATATCCGAATGTGCCATTAGGATGCATTTATAAGAATTGTGCCAAGACTCGCCTATAATTTGCGTGTTGGCTGAGCTGCTGAAGTGTTACCCATGTTCTCTGAGCCGAATTTTCTTGTAACATTGACGCAGTTCTGCTCCAATTTTGCGTCATTACTTTCGGATTTACAGTCTGCATCACCTCTAGATTTGTAACCTCTAAAAACTGTATATTTTTGTATTACCTATGTGCTAACTAGACTTTTCTCTTGCACGTGATTTTACGTATTAATAAATGGTTTCTTGGACAAGTTTTGCTTCATCCGTGGACCTTTCTGAACCTCCCCCACGTCGAAATAATTTGTCGAGGCCGCCACAGGACTCATCTTTTGGTTGAATCCAATATGACGCTGCTATTTGCTCAGGGACTGCTTTTGTTTATTACGTTAAGATGTACTCGGTTGCACTGAATTCACATGGCAAAGACTTGACAAAGCCGTGCCTTAAGGCAGGCTGTCTAGAGAAGCGCACTTCCTTCCTCGATAGCATCCCCCGGCTTAATGCCTGCGTCCCCTCGTGGCTGTGCGGCAGGGCTGCCACTGAGGTTTTTCTCTTTCCCCCAGATTTGTGGTAGAAATTCCCCCATTTTCGTCAAAAATCCCCCAAAATTAAGGAAAAAACGTATTATGGTATATATTAAATAAAAACTGACATTACTTAATGTACATTAAATCCAAATGTAATTTCGTCCTTTTCATTGACAGCTTGTGAGCTATCTTGCTCTAGGGGTAAATTGTTTTACCCACAGGTAAGAAATTATACACACTTGAGGAAAGGTCGTGTTGGTAAAAGTTTTCTACATGAGTAAGCTCACTTATGGTAATTCCACTGGATTTCTTGGATGGCTCTCCTACGATAACAGCGTTGGTACTTGCAACATTTGTGTTTCTCTTATGTTACACTGAACATTGTTTTGTTTTAATTTTACAAAGAAATATTGCAGCACTTACAATACCTACAGTTGGGATTACGATTTCATTTCAGACGAGTTTTAATTCGGTGGCACCGAGCCAAAAATTTCTAAATGACTGCGTACAGAACTTTCGTTTCGTAGAACATGATTCGGTTCAGTAAGCGATTGGAAAAAATAATCAGCATTCTAAAGCAAGAATAATAATTATAAAATAATGAAATCATTATATAAATAGCCTTAATCACTAAAATGAACCTATTTGTCATCTTTGTAAAGTTTTGCTCGTTAAAACGTTAAGTTAATGTTCAAAGTTGAAGAACTAATTGCTGAAAAGCATGTAACAGAGTTAGTTTCTGTAACGCATATAGGTTATGAAAAGACATAAAAATAAAACGTTAACATTGAAAGTTACTGATTGAAACCTAGGCGTGCCGCGCATTTTTTACATCTCTTAATTTTGAACCACACAAGTATTCAATCTACAAGAACTCCTGCTTCCGCCTCTTTTGCCGAAGAAAATACAATAAAAATATCTGAATTTCCTAATTAACATATAGGAATAATTACCACATAATTTAAGTTAATGGAAAGAATATCGATCAAAAAGTATTCGCTCAGAGGAAGGAAGCTAGCAACTGTCACGGTCACTGTTTGCCTTTTTATTCCTTTTATAGAGCGAACTCTCGAGACTTAGCTCTGTGAGCTGTGAGAATTAGAGTAATGTTACTGTTCATTGTTCCGATGTGAATCTCGTTGCTAGTCTAATGAGTTCGATCCTTGTTCAAACTTCGTTATATCGCCTTTTATTCATAGTTAAAAGGGGGTATTTCCTGTTCTGCATCATAATTTCTTGATCCGAATGAGCATACGTCCACTTGTGATTCAAAATTATCCATGCTATACATTTTTCGCATTGGAAATAATTGCTGGCCGAATTCCCCCAAATTTTATGGTTTTTGCGAAAGTTTCCCCCATTCCCCTAGACTACGAGTGTTTCCACCAGATCTAGGGGAAATCCCCCATCAGTGGCAGCCCTGCTGTGCGGAGCTGACAACCTCTAAGCGTCTGGCTGTGCACGACATTCCATCGATGGATTAATTCCACAAACAAGCAGTTACGTATGACTTTAGCGTATTGAATTATACTCGAAATGGGAAACATCAATTCTCGCTAATTGTACTGACAGTCTAATTAACATTAGCTACTGGAAATTAATAGAAATAATTATGGTAGAATCTTTTCCAGTGTTGTCGTTCGGCAGCTCCTTCGGTCAGACGACGCCCTTGTTCCTCGGTGTTCTTGGAGTCGATGCGAAGTAGGTGAATGCAGAAAGAACATGATAACCGCCACACCGCCACGCTTCTTACGACATTTCTCTGGCTGATTCGAACAATTCGAATAACGGAGCGTCCTCCATTAATGAACGTTTCTTATACGTCATGGTTAGAATCACGACAAGCGCGGCCAACTCGCAATACAAAAAAGTAATTCTCGGTTTACTGCTACCGAGGTAATGATCACGCAGAATCTTCTTAGATTTTTTTCCATCTCCATAGGCGTCCCTGATTATTAACGAGAGACTTTTATCATCGAGCCTTTGCACGAGCTCGGAGAATACTTGTTTGTTCATCTCAACATCCAGACTTGATTCTTCGCCCTCAAGGACGGCATCCAACGATTTCAAATCTAGGTAGGCCCGAAATTTCACTTCCCACAACTCATACCTTTCGTCATTGCCATCAAAAGTTAGGTTACTGGGCCCATAACCTGTTAGACCAGAGAGGCTTCGCTCCATCTTTAATGGAGTACGGCAACGTTTCCAAGTATGAGATGTGGGGTAATCAAACACAATAGTTAAACTAAGAACTACTGTACTGCACGTCCATCGGGCACGGCGGCAAGAAAAAGAAGGAAGAGCTCGGTAGCTCTCCCCATAAAATTTACACATGAACATTGAAAACGAAACGGAAGCAATTTAATGGGTGACTGCGACAACTCATATATATGAATAAATATATATACTGAAGTTGGATCTCAACAAGAATGAAAATTCTTTCTTGGTTTCGAACCTGGGAAGTCTTTTCCTCACTTTTAATTTACTTCGTACTAGTCCGTCTCTTGCTTCCATCCCTACAACAATGGAACAGGCATCTGTCACCATTTTGATGCATCTCTCCACTGCCTGGGTGTGATTGCAGAATGACGCTAGGGGAGGTAAGTCGGCTGATCCCCTCTGAATGTCAGTGAGAAGATCAGTCGACAGATGCTTTGTCAAAGGAGGTTCCGCCAGTTGGGTTGTTTGCCAATTGATCATACTCGTAAATGATACTCTTGGGGATCGAACATCAATTTGGGCTGTTTAAATTGCCTCAAAGAGGTTTGTCCTGCTGTCCTAGCTTTTATTATCTTACTGATTCCCAGTTTTCGGATGACATCATTCGTATCGTATATCATGGCAAGCAAAAGATTCTCGCTGTGTGCAAAATAGGAGTTGTTTTGGATGACTTTGTTCACAATCGTGCGGTATTTCTCTGAAAGAAAAACTGACACTTGAGAATCATTCGGTGTAAATGTTTGGCTCCCTGATCTGCTGAAGGGTTACACTTAATTTGGAACCGAATAGGAATGTAGACTTTCATGATGAACTGCACCAATATTTTCAGTGTCTCAGAGGGCGCAACTGTTGAAATATAAAGTCTTAGAATCCTGTTGGCAGTTGTTAACCATCTAGCATGATGTATTTTTCCAGGGTTCATTTTCGCCAAGTTTTGTGGACAAATACCCATCGAGACAGCCTAATAAATCATGAGAAGGTACTGTTGATCGGTACTCAAGATGTATTGGTCAACTATTATGTTTTCACTGTGTATTGGTTCAAATTCTATCCCTTCATTCTTCTCACTGTCAGCCAATTGTTTGCCTATTGTGCCGGTGAAAGTGCTTGGTCCTGTAGTTTTCCCATCTATTGCGTGAATAAGATGTCTTAGAGGAAGCTCGTTTGCGTGCAATAAACACACAAACCAATGCACTGGTCTTCCGAGTTTCTCTTCAATCAGCCTTATGACTCCCCCTTTCATTCCAGTGTTAACTGATGTTCCGTCGCAGCCTATTGCTACAACTTTTGATGTATCCTATCAGATACTAGCCTGAAATGATATTAGTAGTAATAGCAGCAGCAAAGTATCCCATTTAAGGTAGCCTATGCCAAAACACACCTAGCAGTCCTACACCAGACTTCACCACAGTATAGGTTAAACATCACATAGGTAAGATTTGTGATCCACATAGACACAACATTGTATAGCAATTATTGACACATCAGAAATTAAATATAAGCCAATAGGGACTCACCTCTTTGATAGCCCTAAGCTATATATGTACTCAAATAAACATGTGGCCAGTAAGAGTAGAGCGGAGATAGGTTGAAAATATAGGATAGTAGATTAGAATTAGTAGTAGGCAGTTAGAAATAGCTAAGAGTAGTACTGACCACTTTTTGATAATATATATACACACGCAGCTCAGCATTTACTGTTTAGCTGGCTGTAACCAATGAGGAACCGAGCTGCGATCTTGCCGTATCGAGCGTTGCCAACTGTTGGTCTCTCTAACTAGAAATTTCATTACTCGCTGTATGACAACCCACTTCTTTAGAAGAAAAGAAATCCATTACAGTTGATGCAATGCATTTTGAAATGCCCGTATCAGATGTGACATGACTAATATAGTAAGCTCCTGGTTCTTGAATCAACGAAATGTGTTCTTCTGTCACAAGTTGTAAGTGACCCGATGCATCTCTCACCTTAGTCGAATCCTTTCTCCCGTCAAAATAAATGCTTTCTAAGGGTTCTTCAACGAGTAAATTTTCTTGCAATTCTTGTCGAACTCTTTTCCTGGCTCTCTTATCTTGTGCCTGTCAATAATAAGGCCTTCATCTTTCTCGTCAACCTCATTAGCTCCTTGTAAAGCAACAGTTGCAATGGTAGCAGTAGCACGGTCTGACACACCAGTCCTATCAGAGAGTATGGCCAAGGATTTCAATTACAATGCTGAATTGGTCTCTGTTCTCTCAATACGTCTCTTGGTGCTAGAACTCGGTTCATAATCAGATGAGCTGCTGTCAGAGGAAGATTCAGTAGAAGAATCGGGTAAGGCTTGATCTTCAACATCGAGGAATTCCCCTCGATGTGCATGCTTGACTCCTCATAAGTTTCTTTCTTATTCAGTTTGACTCCTGTACATCAACTGAGCCTATAGCCATTTTTCTTTCTGATCTTTGGTCCAGCAAAAATGGTTGTTCTTTGAGCGGTACTTTCTTCTTCTTCTAACATGAACATTTAGAGAACGAAACACCCTTGCATGCGCTGATATCAAACAAATGATGTGACTTCTGCTTGAAGTCATTTAGTTTCTTATTGAATGTTTCCTTTTTTATACTAGTTGATGACTGAGTTTTCAAAATATTAACATATTTGGCAATATAGTCATTCAGCATTGCAATCATTGCCTGGTGTAACTGATGGTATAGATGTTTTCTTTCACACTTGTAAAAGATTTGTGGTAACACTATTGAAAAAGGCATGCAAGGGCGGGTTGTAGGATGTTGTTTTCAGCTGAAATTTTACAAACAAGAAATGCTTCATTGCTTGTTCGTAACTTCGTAAATTGCTCCCACTATGTTCTTCGGGCTCTCCAAATACTGGGCAAACTGTTGACTACCTCGTAGAAGCCATGGTTGATGTAAATAGGGTCTGTAGTAGTGCTCGTCGTGTCGTGAGACTAGCGAACTTGCCTCCGTCCAGGCAGACCCTGGTTCGAGTCCCGGCGCTGGTGGCGATTTTCTCTGTTGGGTATAGGGGAAAAATTCCAAGCACAATACCCCACTCTACCCAGGTGTCTGAAATGGGTACCGGTCTTGACCGGGGGAAAGCGTAATGGCGTCCTGGCGTTAGTTATAAGGCATTTGAAAATCCAATGTATAAGGTGATATGTATCAGGCTTGAAATTGGAAATAAAGCATCCGTAGATGCCTTCACTGTATCAGCCAGCAAGTAACGAGAGCAGCACACTCACGTGGCCATGAAGTCTGATAAGACACTGCCATTATTACTCTGTCAGTCGCCTGAGGCACTAGGCTGGGAGCACGCCGGGAGTGAGGGGTCTCCCCCACGGTGGTCTCCCCCCTACCCGCTTCCACCGTTCATTTCTTGTTCTCTGTAGCATGAAAATAATGAGTAGTAAGGAGAAGAGGGAAAAAGCTTGTTGCCTAAGTGGATCATATTCAGTATTCTTAAGTAAAACCTGTGCTGATTCTTTATTTGAACATTATGGAAATATCGTAGATATAGAAAAATTAAGCTTTATTGGAGGGCCCTTCGAATAAGGATGATGATAGGCTATAGCTCTAAAATTTGAAACATATATTCTAGAAATGTTTTAACGATGGTTTTTACATATTGCGACCCCTAAGTACCCAAAATTTTATTTTGGACAAATTTTCAAATGTATGCTTTTTCCTCATATTTATGAAATTTTCCTTTGACCCTCGAATAATGAAGATGATAAGATAGAGCTTTGAAACCTGGAACATATATTCTAAAGACGTTTTTATGATGATTTTTACTTATTTGACCTCTGAGAATGTTAAATGGATTTTTGGAGAATTTTTCAAATATATATTATTTTTTTCTATTTTAGAAATTTTCAAACGACCTTAGAATCATGAGGAAATCAACCTGGGAGTCTAAAATTATGCACACACCGTTTTTATGCACTTCCCAAGTTTTCCACTCTATTTAAAAACGGATCTCCAAAAAGTTAGGAATACGCTCCACCCTAATATATATATACGACGCGAAAGCCAACTTCAAAGTTGAATAACTCGGAAATAATGCATCAGCGAGCAGAACGGCATTCGTGTAAAACGTTTTTATATAGGCTCCTTTAGTGATTCTTGGAAACGAAACGTTCAATTTCTGTGGATCACCTAAGCTCAATATTGACCCCTCTACCTAACTAAATGGTGAAAGTAAACTTCAGTGTCTCAATGACTGTGCTCGTCATAGCCGTGTGACTTTCGGACCCGCCTCCGTGCGGGCAAACCCGGGTTCGAGTCCCTGCGTTTGTGGCGATTTTCTCTTTTGGGTATAGGGGAAAAATTCCAAGCATAATACCCCACTCTACCCAGGTGTCTGAAATGGGTACCGGTCTTGACCGGGGGAAAGCGTCATGGCGTCCTGGTGTTAGTTATAAGTCATTTGAAAATCCAATGGACAAGGTGATATGTATCAGGCTTGTATCGGAAATAAAGCATCCGTAGATGCCTTCACTATTTTTATTATTCTTCTTCTTCTTATTACTATTATTATTATTATTATTACTATTATTATTATTATTATTATCATTATTATTATGACTCAGTTCTGATTATTTTAACAAGCAGATCAGAACGGCGTGATGTGTAAACTTGACACGCAGTGTTGGTGGAACAAGTGCTGTTGTCTTCAGCGTCGACACAGAATAGGAAGTGTGCTCTGGCAAACTCTCATCTTTGGAAAAATAATGGTGACCATCTTTTGCTTGCTATTTTCTGTTAAAATAGAGAATGAATGTTGAAAAAATTTCTAATGTACACGATCAATTTCTTATTCACCAAATTAGCTTACATTATTATCTTGTTCTTTCGATTGACAATTTCGGTCAACTAGTGACGTTAAATGTGAGAAGGGTGAAAACTTCTTCTTCTTTGAAGGAACTTTTAAGTCAAAGAAACTAAATAAACTTGATCTAGCAGCTTCGGAAATAATTTGTCATGTTGAACATGGTACAATTTAAACAATTTTAAACAATTTATTAACCACAGGTGATACAGAGGTAGAATTTTTCTTAAGGTCAAATTTGAGTATAGCTACCTGTGGGCCCGAACAAGTTCATCGACTTCTAGGGCATCCTACCATCACGTTATTCTAGGGCGTACAAAAATGTTTAACCTAGTTCACTTAACCTAGTTTCGCATTAGACTGATTGTCAGGCCGCACAGGGGTTGCCGAGCCTTTTGTGTTAGTTACCCATAATCCCAAGTATTTTCTTTATGTGTCCAGCTCCCTGAACGCCGACTTGTCTGTTTCTCTGCGCTGATGTTGCGTCTGTGCATTTACTTCAGTTAGCCATTAAATATCATTTGTATTACATGTCGATATTCCAATGTTTCTTCGATTACCTAGCTAAATAAGACTAATATTTTAAATGCAATTTTGAGTGTTGTACCTTGTTATGCAGTAACTCATGTGTGTACGCACTATTTTTGCAACAGAAAATTAATCACTGTCTTTGTTAAAATATATCAGTGTAAGTAATAGGGACTTCAAAGAGATTCAGCAACAAACAAGTCAAACCTTGAGGTATAAAGAGTTACCTTCAAACTTATCGATACAGGCTTTAGTCTCCTACGACAACTCGCCTAATAAGGGGATTAAGGAGCCACCTCGGAAGGACGAATTTTCTCGCAGAGTTGGTCGATTAGGCAGACGCTGTCGCAGTTCGGTATTAACAGAGCTCACTTATGTTGCCCTAGCGGTCTCATACGGCGCTGACAGTTGCTCGTCTTCCTAACGGTACCGCCGTAGTTCGGCACAAAACGGAATTTACTTCTGTTGCCCTAGCGGACTGAATACGGCGTAGGCGGTACACACACACACACCTCACTCTAGCGGTGCCACCGTAGTTCGGCATAAAACAGAAATAACTTCTGTTGCCCTAGCGGACTGAATCCGGCGCAGGTGGAACCCACACAAACCTCACCCCACACACACGACGGTACCGCCGTAGTTTGGCACTAACAGAAATTACTTCTGTTGCCCTAGCGGACTGATTACGGCGTAGGCGGTACCCACACGAACCTCAGGAAGGGCAGCTGCCAAGAAAAGCTAGCGCCCCGGAAAAAGGTAGCTGCACAGAAGACAGCCCCCCTTTTACACGAACCCTTACGCCAACCGCACGACGGTATCGACATATTCTGGCGCCCGAACAGGGACCCAAAAGCTTTGCGCGACTACCAACGTTGCCGGGGATTTCTGGGTTTTAATCAACTACGCGGACACCGCATCACTAAAACAAGATGAACCTCGTCGCTCAAGCTTGAGAATACGTCGAAGCCCTCGGCCTCACTCCCACCGATGCGGAGTACCGGGAAGAATTTACCAGCCGCCTGAGGCATTTGGAAAAAGCCGCAGAACGAGCAGCGGAACGAGAAGAACGAGCAGCGGAACGAGAAGCCGCAGAACGAGCAGCGGAACGAGGAGCAGCACAACGATACCACGAGCTCAGACTCCGACAACTCGATGCTCAAATCGCTCCTCAAAATGCTAGAGTGAAGATACCTCCACCGGCTCCATTCAATCCCACGAAAGAAATGATGGACGAATTTTTGCAACGCTTCTGTACTCACACCACAGCGATGGGATTTACTGAAGTCCATGCTGTTGTCATGCTCCAAAATTTGATCACACCGAAGGAACGTCGACTCATCGATACCCTGTCCGCAGCAGATCGCTTCAAGCTTCCTGAAATTAAATTGCTCCTACTAGATGCTCATAAAGTTACTCCTGCAAAACTACGTGCCAATTACTACGAATTGAAGCCAGAAGAAGGCGACAATATGTCACGTTACCTACGGCGACTCGAACAAGCCTATGACGCTTAGTTAAAAGGATGCAACATCGAAGCCAACTACGAGACTCTTCGTGACTTCCTTATTGTTGACCGAGCTTATTCAAGCTTGCCACCCTTCCTCACTACTCAATTGCGTGACAGGGGTGGTAACACAGTCGCAAGCCTAGGAGAGCAAGGTGATAGCTTCTTACAAGCAAGACCTCATACATCGCTCCATCAGCTTTGTAAGGGTCGCACACTGACATCATCGACGGATGCGGGCCCTCCAGCACTCAAAGCATCAGTAGCACCAGAGCGACGCTCGACATTTCCTGTCCGAGCTCCGAGCACTCCAGCAAGATCACCCAACTCCAGCAACAGCTCTCGAGGAACGCCGCCAAGAACTTCTAACACACGTGGTGGTCCCACCAGCTCAGGATCGGTCAACACTCCGCAGCGCGAACAACGAGGACCTTACAATGGATTTTACTGTACTTTTCATGAAGAAGCAGATGAATACGATGATATTCCCCCAGTCGCATGCAACCACATCGACTCAAACAAGCTGATCGAATTGGGACAGCTGAAAACATGCTCTGGCACCGTGAACCAACAACCCGTTCAAGTACTACTCGATGGAGGAGCAACGGCGGTCTTTGTCAAGAAGGCTCTCGTCCCAGCTGACGCCATTTTGAAGAAGGAAATTACCGTTCGGCTGGCCAACAATCACTCTTTCGAGGCGCCTCTGGCCCGGGTCTCTCTCGTTTGCCCATATTACCACGGAGAGGTGACAGCCGTAGCCATGGAAGAACTCTCCCACGATGTCATTCTCGGTCGAGTTCCCGGAACCACCTCCTTCGAAGAACAGATGACCGGCCATGAAGAGCAACCAGTTGCTGCAGAAGTCTCTCACGTTGTCACAAGGGCAGCAGCAAAAACGATCGAAAATCCCCCTGCCGCACCAAGCACTGTCGATATATTGCAACACAACAAAGAAGACTTCAAGAAATTACAGCGGGAGTGCAAAACATTGCAACTTTTATTCAAGAAAGTTGACACCGGCAAAGAAGAAACGCACAAGGATGGCAGAGTCATTACCTTTGAACTCCATGACGGCATTCTCCATCGGAAAACGTTACGGGACGGTCAAGAAACTCATCAACTTGTAGCACCTGCAAGCGTGCGGCCACAAATCTTGGAAATAGCTCACGACAATCCATCCACTTGCTGGCCATTATTCCCAAAAGAAGACTCAGGCACGACTGGAACGAGATTTTTATTGGCCGTCCCTAGCAAAAGATGTGGTCCAATACTGTCACTCCTGTCATACCTGCCAGACGCACGCTCCATCTCGACCAAGAAAGGCACCTATCTCAACCCCACCGATCACCACTCCATTCTCCGCGCTCAGTGTTGATTTGGTAGGCCCATTACAACCAGCTTCGGCACGTGGCCACCGATACATTCTCACCGTGGTGGACCAAGCAACTCGGTACGCAGACGCAGCCCCACTTAGACATATAGATGCAGAAACGGTTGCCCAGGAGCTACTCGAAATCTGCAGCAGAGTTGGTTTCCCTTAGACGCTAACGAGCGACAACGGCACTCAGTTCACAGCCGCAACCTTCGAAGCTTTCCTGAAACTCGTCGGTATCCAGCACCGATTGACGCCATTATACCATGCTCAATCGAACGGCATAGTCGAACGCTTCAATGGCACGCTCAAAGTCATGTTGCGGAAATTAGCCGTAGAACAACCACGAGACTGGGACCTCTATCTGCCTTCCCTCCTTTTTGCTTATCGAGACGCTCCTCAGGCCTCAACCGGGTATTCTCCTTTCGAACTCATCTACGGCCATCGCGTCCGTGGACCTTTAACCGTGCTTAAAGAATGCTGAACAGATGAAAGCTTGCAAGACGACACGAGCACTGCTCAGTATCTAATGGAAATGAAGCACCGATTGAAAGAAACATGTAAAATCGCTCGCGAGAATCTAAACAGGAGCCAAGAGAAAAGCGCCAAGTTCTTCAACAGACGTACCAAGATGCAAACTCTAAAGTAAGGAGATAAAGTCCTCGTATTTCTGCCCGATTCTCGAAAGAAGCTACTTATGACTTGGAAAGGTCCCTATACAGTGAAATCACGCCTGGGAACCTATACCTATACATTGGACGTGGATGGAAACAACAAAGTTTATCACATCAACCTCCTTCGCCAGTACCACGACGGGGAGCAGCAAAGTTCCGCCTCACCAAGCAAGACCGATCGCGAGGAGGACGACGAGAGAGTAGAGGAAGCATTTGCAGCGGTTGGCCTCGCCCTAGAACCTACCTGCGAAGAAGAAGAACTCGACCGGAAAGAACCAGAGATACCGTCACCCGTCGGAGAAACCATTGAAGACTTTCATCTCCTCTACGTTGACTACAACACAACGCTCAGAACTCCAGGCACTACTTGGAGAATATCGCGATCTTTTCACAGATACTCCCGGAAGAACCAGCACAGCAGTTCATGAAATAAAATTGAAGGATCCTTCCAGTTTTCGACTTCAACATTCGTATCCACTTCCCTTAGCGCTGGAGCCTGAACTGCAGTCAAGTTTAGAGAAGTGGATGAAGATGGGAATCGTGACGCCATCCACATCACCTTACTATTCACCGCTTCTTGCCGTCCGGAAGAAAGACGGTACCTACCGATTTTGTCTGGACCGCAGGCTCCTCTACAGCCAGACAGTATTCGATGCCAAGCCAATAGCAGACACCACTGCTAACATCACCAATTTAGCTGGCAAAACAATCTTCAGCAAAATGGATCTCACCAGCGGATATTGGCAGGTACCTTTACACCCTGAGTCCCGCCAATACACCGCCTTCAAAACTAGGTCTGGCCTCTATGAATTTAACGTACTGCCTTTCGGCCTAGCAAATGCTCCAGCCACTTTTTCCCGCCTTATACGTCAGGTCACTGAAGGACTGCAAGATACTGAGGTCTACATGGACGACATCTTAATCGCCTCGACTACCTGGGAAGACCATTATTGCGCAACATTAGCTAAACTGTTCGAAGCTCTCTCTCGACATGGCCTTAAAGCGAAGCCATCCAAATGCGAATTGGGATTTGACATCCTCCAGTATTTGGGTCATCAACTGAGCAGTTATCAGATCCAGCCTCTGGAGAACCGAGTCGAAGCCTTAAAATCAGCTCCACTCCCAAAAACAAAACGGGAGCTCCGAAGTTTTCTCGGTACAGTTGGGTACTACCAACAGTACATTCCTAACTACTCTCAACTGACATCTAAACTCCATGATTTCCTAAAGAAGAACTCCCCAGAACAAATACCTTGGACCGATACAACAGAAGATCTGTTCGAAAGTTTGAAGACAGCGTTAGTCAAGAGACCGGTCTTACAGTTACCAGACCCCAGATGTCCTTTCATTCTGAGGACAGATGCCTCCCAAACTGGACTTGGAGCAGCTCTCCTCCAGCTAAGCAAACGAGACTTCCGTCACTACGCACCCGAAGCATATGCTTCACGTCGACTGAGAGGAGCAGAAATAAACTATTCTACCATTGAAAAAGAAGCGTTAAGCATCTACTGGGCTCTACAGAAGTTTGAGGTCTACCTTCATGGACGAGAATTTGTGTTACAAACCGACCATCGACCGCTCCTTTATTTGCAACAGGCAGACAAGTTGAACCCCCGATTGAAACGCTGGGCTTTGTATTTCAGCCTTTTCAGGTTCCGAGCAGAACACCTTTCGGGAGTCGACAACCACCTTGCGGATTTCCTGTCTCGGCTACCGTAGCAGAGACACCCTCCCCTGGGCGTGTCAGGCCGCACAGGGGTTGCCGAGCCTTTTGTGTTAGTTACCCATAATCCCAAGTATTTTCTTTATGTGTCCAGCTCCCTAGACGCCGACTTGTCTGTTTCTCTGCGCTGATGTTGCGTCTCTGCATTTACTTTAGTTAGCCCTTAAATATCATTTGTATTACATGTCGATATTCCAATGTTTCTATGATTACCTAGCTAAATAAGACTAATATTTTAAATGCAATTTTGAGTGTTTTACTTTGTTATGCAGTAGCTGATGTGTGTACGCACTATTTTTGCAACAGAAAATAAATCACTGTCTATGTTAAAATATATCGGTGTATGTAATAGGGACTTCAAAGAGATTCTGCAACAAACAAGTCAGACCCTGAGGTTTTAAGAGTTTCCTTTCTACGTATTGAGACAGGCTATTGTCTCTTACGACAAATTGCCTAATAAGGGGTTTAAGGAGCCACCTCGGATGGACGAACTATCCCGCATAGTTGGTCGGTTAGGAAGACGCTGTCGCAGCTCGGCACTAACAGAGTTCACTTATGTTGCCCTAGCGGTCTCATACGGCGCAGACAGTTGCTCGTCTTCATAACGGTACCGCCGTAGTTCGGCAAAAAACGGAATTTACTTCTGTTGCCCTAGCGGACTGAATACGGCGTAGGCGGTACCCACACACACACACACCTCACTCTAGCGGTGCCACCGTAGTTCGGCACAAAACAGAAATAACTTCTGTTGCCCTAGCGGACTGAATACGGCGCAGGTGGTACCCACACAAACCTCACCCCACACACACGACGGTACCGCCGTAGTTCGGCACTAACCGAAATTACTTCTGTTGCCCTAGCGGACTGATTACGGCGTAGGCGGTACCCACACGAACCTCAGGAAGGGCAGCTGCGAAGAAAAGCTAGCGCCCCGGAAAAAGGTAGCTGCACAGAAGACAGCCCCCCTTTTCCACGAACCCTTACGTCGACCGCACGACGGTATCGACACTGATCGTTGAGATAATTAACTCGATATTTTATGCTGTATTTTACAATGTAGGTCAAATCGGCCATAAAACGATTCAAGAGCAGACAGAAGATTGGTTATGGTACCCAAGGCAAGTTACATTATGACATTATCATTAGTTACATGTAGGAGGCAAGATTTTGACACGCTGATCTTACACGACTAGTATTCTGATAGGAAGTGAGACTCAAGATGTCTTTTGAATACTTTGTACGAATTACATTCACGGATCTCTGCAGGTATAGAGTTCCAAGTTTTGGTTCCAACGAAGAGGATACTGTGTTGCGACCGGGCCTTTGAATAATAAGGAAGCATGAATTTACTTCTATTTCGGGTTAAATGGTCGTGATGACCAGTTTGCGCAGTCAATAATTGTCTTAGGCTATTGTCGCCATCATTTCTTGATGTTTTGTAAATGAAATTACAGATGGAGATTTTGTAGAGATCCGAAAGTTTGAGTATTTGTAAATTTTTGAAAGAATCATTTGTGTGAGTATTATATTCTAGGTTCTTTACCGCTCTAACAGCTCTTTTCTGCAGAGTATAAATTTTGTTGGTTTTATTTTTATCAGTTCCGTGCCATGCTCCTATTCCGTATTGCAAGTATGGAGAAATGAGCGTTCGGTAAAGCATTTGTAAAGCTGTTTCAGGCAGAAATATTTTAACTTTATTTAGGATTCCGAAGGATTTTGATAATTTAGAACTAATATGAGTGATGTGCTCTTTGAAGGTCAGATGTTCATCTATTATGATGCCCAGAAACTTACATGAGTTGGTTTCTTCGATTTCACCTTCGCCAATTTTAATGTGTGGGAGAGATACATCTTTCTTGTATGAGAATGTAATATAATTTGTTTTATCAATATTAAGGCTTATTTTATTAGCTTTGAGCCACGATGAAACCTTGTGAAATTCAGTATTTATAATCTCCACAATCATTGCAGGATTTTGGTTCGGAAGGACCGCAGAAAGCGTACTGTCATCGGCAAAATGTATGAATTTGAAGAATGATGTAGATTTTACAATATCATTGATAAAAATCCGAAACATGAGAGGCCCAAGAACAGATCCTTGTGGAACTCCATGGCTAATTGTCTGTGGGTCTGATTTTGCGTCGTCAATGACAACGTATTGCTTCCGATTTGTTAGGCAGGATCTGAACCAATCATGGGCAATCCCTCGAATGCCATAACAGTGTAGTATCGAGAGTAGTATTTTATGGTCCACACAATCAAATGCTTTTCGAAAGTCAAGAAATACAGAGAAGACAGGCTTTCTTTCATCTATATTAGAATAGAGGAATTGTAAATGATTTAATATAGCCTGTGTTGTTGATTTTTTAGAGCGAAAGCCGTATTGTTTATCGTAAAGAAATGATTTTTGTTCAAAATAAGAGTACACTTTTTTATTAACAATCTTTTCAAATACTTTGCTAATAATTGGTAGTACGGAGATAGGTCGATAATTGTTTACACAGGTTTTTTCACCACTGTTAAAGATAGGGGTTACTCTAGCAACTTTGAGGGAGTTCGGGAAAGTGCCTAGTAAGAGAGACTGGTTAATAATATTTGATATCAGCGGGGCTACAATGTCAGCAATAACTTTAAGTACTTTAGTCGGAAACGTTTTTAACACACTCGATTTATTTTTCATGTTGTTTATGCACGTAATTACATCGGAGGAGCTTGTAGGCGTAAAGAAAAAGGAGTTGGGTTCTCGAATATGATCCTTAAATTCCAGGTGATCAGTAGGTTCACTTGGAATACCATCAGCTATAGTTTTCCCTACGTTTACGAAGAAGTTGTTAAAGAGATTAGCAATTTCTTTCTTCTCATGGTATTTCACATTATCTTGAATAACATATTCAATTTTCTTTTTATCGGCATTATTCGGTTTACAGCAAGAGTTAAGGAGATGCCAAGTCTTTCTAACGTCAGTTTTGAATTGAGTAAACTTGAGCGTAAAGTAGTTCTTTTTTGATGTTCTAATCTGGTTTGTTACATCTGAATCGGTTATATCTTTCTCTAGATATTCGCCTTTCGCAAAGGAGGGTTAGGTACGCTTGACGTTTCTTTATATTTATCACGATGTCTCTAGTAATCCAGGGCTTTTGTTTATTTTTCGGGGTAACTGTACGAGTTACAATTGGGCAACACTGATTGTATGCATTCATTATAGTTTCAGTCAACTTTACTACTGCTTCATCAATGCTCGTAGCATTATTGTTTTGTTGAGAGATGTGCAATGCATGCATTGATTCTTCTAGAACGGTGCGCATTTATTCAAGATTTGATTTGTCTTAATGACTGTGTTCACAGACAGTAAGTAAGCCTGTGTTCACAGACAGAACATAATTCCACAATGTTAGGTAAACCTAAACAATATGACTTTTCTCGAATAGCTCACCATAGCAATCTTCTGATGGAAAAGTTGAATTTCTTTCTTTCTTTTCTTTTCCCTTTTTCTTCCCCAAGCAGGACAGCAAGCGACGCTGCTTCGCCGACCGCAAGCATCTTACCCCCTCCCTCCCGCTCACCCCTTGTTCCATCAACCCTCTCTCCTCTTCTAGCTTACACCCCCCCCCCCCCAACCCTCCTCTCTCGCTTTCCCATTGACAATTTCTTTTCATCTACCTTCAAAAAGCGATGTCTTCTTCTTTAACTCAATGAACAAAATTAAATTTTTCTTCCTATCTATCAATGTCACAATGTATGCATATAGAACTCGTTCAACTACTCGGAAGTTTGCCCCATCAGAAAAAACAACATCCTCCAGTGCAGCTTCGCACGAAAAGCTCAGTAAAAAGCGTAATGCAGCAGTCATAGAGAAGAAAGGCGGACCCAATAAATCCGCCCCCGTGAATCCATCAGTTCGAGGTCCTCAAACACTCAAAATCACAAATGCTTCTCAAACGTTCATGAAGTCTGATATCGGCAAGTGCTTCTCAGCACCTAAAGCATCACTAATGATGACTACAAAATCAGAGTCATCCGACACGGGTGAAAATCTCTCAATCGCTGCTTGTAATAATTCAGCTCCCAAAAATAATTCATCTTCTCAAGTTCCGACACCTGATACAGGCAGCGCTCGTGTCAATAGCTGGCCTCTGCCCCCACGCGCTCGTGTCAATAGCTGGCCTCTACCCCCACTCTATCACCGCCACCATCACACACACCACCACCACCACCACCCTTGCACCTGTGATGGCTGTCAAGTTATATACAGATCATTCTCTATCGAAACTACATGTTTATTTGGATAAGAAGACAAAAATATTACGAATTGTACAATTATATATTGCTGTCGTAATTTTCGTCATGGTATGTTGTGAGAATTTCATTAGTATTTCATTCTTTTGCGGGAATATAAATAATAGATATCAACTGAACACGCACATTTAAATACTGTTGTTCGTTTTGTCTCACAATAATTCGTCGTCAAGCAAAGTGAACAATATTTTAATATATAATTGCCCCCTTCTGTCTGATAAGTGATAATTATACGTAGATAATGCTAGTTTGTGCAGGATGTTTCAAAATCTAACCGCATCACCGCCACCATCACACACACCACCACCACCACCCCTGCACCTGTGATGGCTGCCAGATACAGCAATTCTACAGATCATTCTCAATCGAAACTGCATGTTTATTTGGATAAGAAGACAAAAATACTTCGAGTTGTACAATAATTACCGTATTGTGTTCTTTTATTACCGTATTAGTTCTCTTATAAAAAGTGTTAACGACAGCCGGATATTAGGAAACACGTCTGGCGTTTCAGAAACCTCTCCAGCAGCCTCTGAAATTTTGGCCACGAGATCTTCCTCACATTCATTCAAAAAGTTTTTGCTTAAACCTTTTAATCGAATATCACTAAAAGGAAATTTCATCATTGTACACTCTCGTACATTAGAAGTGCTTGTAACGTAAATTCATACTAAATATTGCGAGTAATTGTGTCTTTAAATTTCACACTTTAAAACAATAAACTGCTAATATCTCAAAAACCCATAAGTGTTCTGAAAATTTCATAAAAAAACTGTTCATCTGGCCATATTCTGCTTGTGAAATTGTGTACCTCTTGTCGTAAAACATCCTGCACAAAAAAGCATAATCTCGTATCAGCCAGCAGGTGGTTTTTGTATCAACTTAAAATATATGAACACGTCAGTGGTTTGCTTTAATCGCAACCTCATCAGAAACTTAAAAATGAAGGAAATTCCGATACAATTTTTCATTTTTACTAAGAAAACGTTTCGGAGTCCAGCTCCATCATCAGTTCACATTAAAAACAAATTAATTACGTCTGAAATATAAGATCAACGTAAAATGAATTGTAGGTACTATAAATATGTCATGAAAGTAAAAATACTAAGTATGAGACGGACGAGAACAAAGAATAAAATACAGAAGCACGAAAAGAATACATGTGACACATAAGTGTGAAATGAAATTAGGCTGGTTCTGACGAGGAATCTACCTATTCACTATTTGGAAAGGGTACGAATTGTCCATATTGTTCATATGAGGGTTTCGCTTGAAGATATGCAAGGACTCTAAAATTCTGAGGTCAGACGAAGTGGAAGCTGAGTCTAAAATTTTGAAATCGGCAAAAGATATAGGAACACTGCATTATTAACTTAATTATGTAATAACTAAGTAACGACAGCTTTTTGAATATGAATATTGTTCATTTTGCTTGAAGACGAACTATTGTGAGACAAAACGAACAACAGTCTTTAAATGTGCGTGTTTAGTCGATATCTATTATTATTGATATTCCCGCAAAAGAATGACATACTAATGAAATTCTCACAACTTATCATGACGAAAATTACGAAAGCAATATATAATTGTAAAATTCGTAATATTTTTATCTTCTTATCCAAATAAACATGAAGTTTCGATTGAGAATGATCTGTAGAATGGCGGTATCTGGCCGCCATCACAGGTGCAGGGATGGTGGTGGTGGTGTGTGATGGTGGCGGTGATAGAGTGGGGGCAGAGGCCAGCTATTGACACGAGCGCCTACAGGCACACCAGAAGCGAGCTCAAGTAATTGCACAATAGCAGCACTCGACTTTCATCCCCACATTTCAAATGATGCCCGAGAAGACCCATCATCCACAAGGTCAACAATATCGAGCTAGAACGATATTACATCACCCAACACGAGTGAAATTCTTTCAAGCGCCGCTTGTAATAATTCAAATGTACGACTTAACTTCACAAGTCCTGACACCAACTACGCACGCACCCGACGCTAGTTCAAGAAATTGCACATAAGCAACACCCGATTTGCAGCACCACACTTTGGACAGTGCCCGAGAAGATTCATCACTCACAATGTCAACAATCTCAAGTAAAGAAGGTACCTACCTAATCACTTTAATTCACACAGGTGCCACAGCACCGCCAGCTCCTTCGTCTCGTTCCAATGATTGCGTCATGGCAACATCTCCTCTGTCCTGCGTCACTGAGAAAGCTCAAAATTGTTCACCACCGACGAAGACTCCAACACCAACGCCATCGTTAGAGCGCGATAAAATTTTCGATGTGAACGACCAGTCAGAAAGTAAAAGGGCAAATTTTAATTATAAATTTAATGATAAATTGTGTGTAGGCCTTTTAGGCGGCGGAGTCATGTTTGAAAATTCAAACGCAGCAGTTGATACTGGCAGTAAAATATCTTAGAGCGTAAACTGCGAGGATAACGTAAGATTTTCAGTGGAGAACAATACAAACAGACCTGTTACCGCTGTTGACGGGTACTTACACCCTCTACAAAAGGCTAGTTCCCAAACTATTCACGAAATAAATAACACGCTGTCTCTTACAGCTGCATTTCTCAATAAAGCTTTGAAACAAAATTGTCCCTTAAACCCAGTGTCGATTTTTTCCACTGTATCAAATATTTAAATGATTACAGTACAGCTTTTTGCTTTGAATTATTGTATCAGCACTCATGATTTTACGCCGGTGGTAGGTGCGAGTAACCATCCAAATGCGGGATCCCCTCTAGACACTTTTCTTGTTGGAGACAATAGCCTCACAAAAATCAACAGAGATGACATAGATAGTGCATGCAAAATACAAACTATAACTTCTGAACGTCTAAATGATCTCTAAGATGGGATTAAACGCGCACCTCCTTTTAGGAACTACATAATTAGTTTCAGAGGTTTGAGCCTTTCGTCCCATAACCTTACTAAGTTAAATATCTCATGATGTCAAAGAATGTTTTTTCTCGTATTTATGTGTTGAGTGCCTGCAGTGGTCAGCAATTGTACATGGCATCGAGTCTGTGCAGAAAAGTTGGTCCTAAACTGATTTCGCTGCGAGCAAATGCAAAAAACAGTTACTGTTAATGAAGCTAACAACAATGTCCGCACTTGGCCTATAACGCGAGAAGACACGTATCATTTTCTTCAAAAAATTGCTCTAAGATCATTTTTGAGACTAACTCCTCATTTTATCTCCTGTGTCAGAAGCTCTCATGAACTGAATGAAGAAATTGAATACTCTAATGAATATTCAAAACAGCAAAATGAGTTGAATGACCGATCTAAGTTGACAGCCTTTCCACGTGAAGCCTTTCTACGTGAAACCTCCAGCAGCATTAACCGATGTTTGCCTTCATATAACAAACCTTCTCCTCCCCTTTCTTCCCGATGTTTGCCCTCATATAACAAGCCCTCTCCTCCATCTGCCACACACAATTGCAGCCTACAAAAAATAGGGTTTCATTGCTATCCAATGCTGATACAGCGGATGAAAGGCCCCTCTCAGAAACGAATATGAATCAACATCCAATTACATACTCGGAACCAGTGAAATCAACAGGAAGAGAGAAATCGATGCAAAATTGTAGTCGAAACTAGGTTAAGTGAATTAGGTAAAACATTATTGTACACCCTAGAATAACGTGATGGTAGGATGCCCTAGAAGTCGCTGAACTTATTCGGGCCCACAGGTAGCTATACTCAAATTTGATCATTGTATTAGACTTAAGAAACATTCTACCGCTGTATCTCCTGTGATAAGTAAATTGTTTAAATTGTTTAAAATTTAAAATCGATGGAAAATCCACCATCCAACTGCATGCACAATCATCACCAGAAAAATATAAATGACACGAGCATCTCTCAGTTCTCTGCAGAACCCCATACAAGAAATCACCACAGCCGTCCCATTGAGAGTCAGAAAAACTTGAATTCCCTACACCTCTCTGAACCTTCTAATGATGTGAAAAGTACGAGAAAAAACGTCTGCACTCCCGTTTGTGAACGCATGAATTCCACAATGGATGAATTGAAACGATCATGGAAAATAGAGCTGATTCCCACCAAACCTAACGGACACTGCCTCCTTCATGCAGTAGCTCATCTACTTTCGAAACATCCAGCATCAAAATGGAACTACAATTCCTTACAGAATGCAATAAAACGGAGAGCAATGCAAACAAAAGCGCGTATGCTAAATTTGTTGACAAGAACAGCAGAGACATGCAAAACCTCATAAATAATTACATTGCCGGCAAACATTTTGATCAAGCTCCTCTACACCTTATACCACTAATCATCTCGAATGTGACAGGCCAAAAACTTCTCATCCCGGAAGAACAGGACCATTGTGTTTTGAAAATATCAGTCGATCCCTTATCAGAGTTATCAAATAATAACCCTCCACTACTGCTCCATCGTAAAAACGATCACTACGGTGCCCTTGTCACACAAGGCAAAAATCAGACTGGAGTTACCTCATCTTGACAAACTGTCGCTGCCCTGCTAAATAGTAGACTTTCTTACATAGCAGATGCTGGGCCAAACACCCTAGGTAAGGTAGACAAGATCGATAAATCCTCGGAACAATCCCATCTAAATAATAACTTTGCTACCTTCAAAAATAGTTCTAATACAAGTAAAATCAAAATAAAACACATAAATGCTCATTGCCTGAATGGGAAATTGGATGACATCAGAGTAATGCTGGTCACTGGAAAAATTAAAATTGTGTGTGTTTCAGAAGCTTGGTTTGATTCACGAACCCAAAGTTCATTTTTTAACATTCATGATTACGTGTTGTACAGCTACGACGGCGCTAACATCAGCCGAGGTAGTGGAACTTGTATTTTTGTGAAAGAAATGTACTCAACATCTTCACTTCCAGCGAATAAAGTTTGCGAAGGCATTGAAATGGTTTGGTTAGAAGTGCAAATAAACAAACATAAATCCATAATCATTGGCAGCCTTTAATGGCACTCATCGTCTCCCCTAAGTCTAACACTAGATTTCATTGAGGAAATCTTCAAAGAAATCCTTCATGGAAAAAAATCATTCTTTGCTTTCGACGATTTCAATGTTGACTTAACGGACAAATACAATCAGCTAAGCAAACTGATGTATAAACTAAGCCTATCACAAATGGCCAAAGAACCGACTCGTATCACCAATGTCTCTGAAACTCTCCTCGATCTGGCAATCAGAAATAATCCTACCGTAATACTTAGTACAATAGTATCACCTTCTCTTTCCGATCACCACTCTATAGAATGTAAAATTAATATTGCAAAGGAAAGACAAAATACCCCTTAATGACTTATCGCTCGAAAAGGCACTATTCAGCGGAACTATTTCAAAAAAAATTACTCAATAGGTTCACGACTTCCAAAACATGATGCAATCTGACGATGTTGACATTCAAGTGTCCATCTTCAACGAGAACTTCGCAACAGCTCTCGACGAATGCGCTCCGTACGTCTTCAAAAAAAAAAACAGCTAGAACGTACTGTTTGGATTACAGACGAAATTAAGAGATGAGCAGAATAAAGAAAAATAACTAGCGGGAGTACAAAAAAACAATAGATCAAACAGTACCTTATACAGGAGATATAAAGAACATGAAATAATTCTTCGAAAGAAAATCACTGAAGCGAAATAAACTCACTTCCACCAAGAACTATTAACGGCTAAAAATAACCCGAAACGAACTTGGGAAATCATTAGTGAAGAAGCCCCATATAAAAATTTAGACCGTATAAGTAATTTTGAAAATCCCTTGGTAACTGCCACGGACTTCAACACATTTTTTTCAAAAGTAGGGGCTCAAGTTTTCAGTGAGGTGTGAACCAATCCAGGTGAGACGTCAATTAAAAATTCCTGCCCCACTGCACCCTCGAGGGCTGATGTCAAGTGGAGACCACGTCCTGTCGATTTACCGGAGATAAGAAATATCTTATACTCACTAAAAAACACAAAAGCAGTTGGACTTGATGGTATCAGTCTTCAATGTATCAAAGACAGTTTCCCTGTCACAGCACCATGGATTCGTTTGATAAGCAATACATCAATAGTAACAAAAACGTTTCCAAACCAATGGAAACACTCCATTATTAGACCGCTGCATAAAAGTGGTGACCTAAATACAGCATCAAACTACAGACCCATCAGTCTTTTGCCTGTCATGTCCAATATATTGGAGAAAGTGGTGACAAATCAACTGTCGTCTCACGTGGACGAGTCAAATCTACTCCACCGAAATCAATACGCCTATAGAAGAAATACTAGCACTCAAGACGCTGTACTCAATATCGCTGAAAAAATATACTGTGACATCGATCAAAAGAGTGTAAACTCTTGCTGCTACTCGATCTCTCTAAAGCGTTCGATAGCGTCGAACATGATAGACGTAAAATACTGAACTTGTCAATAGACACGTGATGGTTTGAAAGTTGCTTGTCAAATCGATCTCATGCAGTACACATAGAAAACAAATTGTCCCCATTCATTCAAAACACTTTTGGTGTTCCCCCAGGATCCATTCTTGGTCCGCTACTGTTTTCTATTTTCGTTGATTTCCTTGCAATGCCTTCTAACACACGGATCTCAATGTATGCAGATGGTGTTCAAATTGCAATAACAAGTTCTGTATCGGAAATACCACAGACGCAAATTAAAGCCGAAATTATACCGACTAGCCTGAAATCATGGTGCGACCGAAATGGTCTCAAATTAAATGCTAATAAAACACAATGCATTGTTTTTGGATCCAAAAATGGAATTAAAAAAACTTCAGATCTCACTCTTGCAGTTGGAAATGATAAAATTATTGCATCAGAAAAATTTAAAAATCTAGGTATCTAGTTCGATAGAAACATGTCCTTCAAATCTCACGTTGAGAATACTTGCAATAAAATTTACGGAACTTTATGTTTTTCATCGTATAAAATGTATGCTAGACGAAAAATCCAGATTATTAGCCATTCAACCCTTGGTGTTATCGCGCATTGACTACTGCTGCCTCGTATGGGGAGACTTACCTCAATACCTTCAAAGGGATTTACAAAAATGCGTAAATTTTGCAGCCAAGGTGGTATGCAACGGTAAATTCAAAAGAAGTGATCACGTAACTCCTCTCCTTAATAAACTCGGCTGGATTCCTATTCAAGAAAGGCTCCTTATGCAGAGGGCCCAATACGTATTCTCCTCGTTGTATCTACCTCAGAGCAACGCTGAGATAGTGCGTTTCCATCCACCCACTGTAACCAACCAAAAGCCGAACAGAAACAATAACGTCTTAGTCAACTATCGTTCATCTCACATATGGCAGAAGGCTCTGTCAATATCAGGCGCCTTATTGTGGAACAAACTTCCCCTGAGTATTAAAATCCCTCGAAGACCGAGAGAATTTAAAGCCAAAATAATTCGTCATTTTGCGTCTCAACGATAATTCTTAATTACAGAACATATTGAACACGTATTGACGAATCTCATTTGCCTGGTATTTCCAATGCTGAACACTCTCCCTTGCTCATTTTCTTTATAATTCAAGACACCACACAACAGTCTTGAAGTATGCGTAGGTATTATGATTTGATCGCCTATACGCTGGGTGTGCATATGTGCACATACACTTGTGTGCACTGAACTAGCAACTGGTACATAAACTATAAATTCCAGCCTTTTTTCTCACTCCCAACTTCTAACTCTACCCAACACATCATTTCATTTTATTATTGTACAGCAATCCAAAGCTTAAATGTCTTGTACGATTAAAATATGGTACCTATGTATGTCTATCAATTGCAGACATTTTGCGCTATATATCAAAGATAATGTGATTTTTCCCCCAACATGAAACCCTCAAAGGGCATTCATGTTTTCTTTCTTCTTCACGTCCAAAAATGCTCCTGGTAGGCTAGTGTAGTGCAAATTATCATGTCATCTCTTAAGGCCCCCTCACACGCACAAATATGTTGGCAGACAATCTGAACTGAATTTGGTTTGTCGGTCTTAAGGCCCCTCACACGATGCAAACATCACACTGCAAACTTGACAAAGACTGGCGCACGCTTCAGTATGCCAGTAGCAGCTAGGTGGAGAACGCGAACAAGAATAGCGACTCTAGACGACGAGTTCGTAAAGTTGATGGGATTCGCTATAGTTGCAATTAATGTGAAATAAAAGAGATGTTAAAGCTCGTTCAAAATGGGCTAAAGAATGGGTCTCAAAAAGTAGCGAATATACAAATGTGAAATTGCTTATTGAAGTGCATAAGGAGGGAGAGAGGCAGAGTACAGTCGTGCACCGCACACGAAGGCTGGCGTGGCACCATGGAGCTAGGATATATGGAGGGAGCATAGCGCACTCCGATCGGGCTCAATTTGGCTGCAAAAGTTGAAACACTCGGGCACTCTCAAGGCCTGTGACGTCACAATTCTGAGCCAACCACAGACGCTTGGCTGAAGTTGCACCACCCACCTTCCCTACAACCCCTCCCTCTCATTTTCCAAAGCAAGATTAGCACAGAACAGTTACATAAGAAGAAGTTCAAAACTACGGTGGACCGCAAGCCCGGTCTACCCAAACATACTCACGCACGTCAACCAATCAGCTTCTAGGAGCCATGACTGGCAGCTGACGTCATTGGTGCCAAGGCTTTCAATTGACTGCGTCTCCAGGCTTTACTATGATACTCGTTCGGATTGGAACTCAAGTTTTTATTCAAAAGTTATGAAACGTTTCTTGGCGTAATAAGGATAGTGAAAGCCAAAGCAGTACATTTCGATTATATTGATAAAACTTTTTTATATTGTCCTTCACTATACATAAACGTGAATGTGCATTCATGAACATATATGCAATTTATATTTAAAAACTAAGGTGCGTTTAAATTAGACTCAAGTTCATAATGTGATAAAACGTAGGTGCCGTATATTGAGTTTTTCGGAAAGAGTTCATCACCATTTTAAACCTTTAAACCATTAAACACCAGATTCTAATATCAGTCGAAACAATACGATAATAAATGAATTAAGATGTTTGAGTGACAAAAAAACCTGCTATAAATAAGTAGCACAATTTTTCAATGAGCATTTTTTAAGCGTACGTAAGGAGCCATTACTGCTGCAATTTTCGATGCACCTCTGTCGCAGGCTCACAGCCGACTAACGACTTCAGATTCAAACAAGAGTCACGTAACAATTTATCGGCTCCGTCATTGGCCAATTGGCACCTACGTCATTGTCGACAGGGCTGAAACTCGCTTAGTGATAAGTTGCGGATCTTCTAGTATATGATCTGTGAGATTAGTATCACTCCACATGTCAAAGGGTGAGGTGTGCATGCAAGTCGCTCTAATTTGTTATAATCAAGGGCCTGTAATCTTTATAGTTTTCAACTCTCAATGTATCTTTGCTAGTAATTTTGATATTATTAAGTGTCCTCAAGTGAGGAAACACAATTTATCATCTTTTGGAGTCTTAGAATCCCAAATTAATCATTAACGATGACGCGATTGACTGAACAGCTGGAAGAGCATTCAGCGAGCGTGTGCGCACTCTAACGTAGTCAGTAGGTAACTGGCTTCCGTGCTGACGTCACACTTGCGAGACGGCTATTGGTTACCACAGACAGAGGAGAAATCTCAAAAACTGGTTCTCTTCACAGACGGCTATGCTCCCTCCATATACCCTCTACGCGTGGCACTGACGTGGTGTCAAGATTTGCAGCCGGTCGCTCCAAAATTATCAAGCATAGCTCATCTGCCTCATACAGTCTGTGTCGACCTGAAATGAGCGAACAAACGCACGAATTCAGCACCAGTTCAGATATGTCTGCAGATATGTTTGCGCGTGTGAGGGGGCCTTTACGCTTTAGCGTATATTATAACAACCGCACCTAAACCTTACGTATTTCTGGAAATATTCTGTACTTGGGAACCGTTGCAGAACAATCGTTTTCATGTTTCTGATTCAGGTAGACTGTTTTGTGCCACTATTTTTAGTACGGAAATTTTATAAAATTCATGCCATAATGCAAGATATTTTCTCCGATTCCCTCGATTGGAATGCTAGTTTATACTCACTAGTTTACGTTGATATTTATGCACATGCTTACTTGTGTATATGAGTGCGTGTGCACGCTATGCGTACGTAGATAGGTGAATGTGTCACTACCTAATGCTTCATTTCACTTGATTATTGTAAAGCATTTATAAAATATATATGTATATATATACATGTGTATTTGTTGCGTGATCACCCACATATGATAAATAAGACGCTTATCAACCATTGATCTTTTTAATAAAATATATAATAAAACATTGTTACAATATTTCATTAGACATTGTAAGCAGCAACACATACTGAAAAAGTTGTCACGAATTTCCTTTGCTCATTATTCTATATTTCAGAACATCGCACAGCATTATTATAGAAGGCATATGTTTTGTGATTGCCTCGATGCATAAAAATGTATTTGTGTATGTTTACGTGTTTGGTGTATTTATGTGCGTAAGTATGTATGTGCATGTATATGTGTATATATGTACATGTATATAAGCACATATGTGTGTTCTAAACCGACAACTAGCATTTTAACTGGAGATAATGTTTTTTCTGTTCACTCTCAACTTGTAACATTACCTAACTCGTCATCTCTATATTATTGTAAAGCATTCACCTAAAAACTACTCATTTGTTGTGTGATCATCCATTTATATTTAAATAAAATGCTTTAAATCAATGCTATTAAATGCATGCAGAGGATGTCTCATGTCATTAACGTGTTCATTAATTCACTTAATAAAGTAAGCAATGATATTCAAGTAAGTGTGTGTTTCATTCTTCCGTGTTGACCTGGGTGCTGGGGTGGACGAGCGGATCAGTGGTTACTATTATAGACCAACCGGGGTTGAAAATTTGGCCGGGGCCGGGGTCAACAAAGTTGTCATGGCCGGGGCCGGGGTTATCAAATTTACCATAGCCAGGGCCGGGGCCGGGGCCGGGGTTCAGATCATCTCAGGACGTGTCACGACGACGTAATGCATAACGCCGGTTAGTGGCTCAATGCATGTTGAATTACGGTTGCGGTTGGGTGTGTATTTATGTCAAGTCAATAAAGTCTTGTAAACTTGCAGTTGCAGTGCTTGTTGAATTAATTAATACAGAAACAATTATAGTAATTAAATATACCGGGTGTTCCACGTAAACGTCCCAGACTTTTTAATTGATTCTATCTCCGCTTTAAATTAACATATTTAAATTGTCTTTTTTTCACAATGTGGTAAATATTGTTTCCTTTTTAAATAATTTAATAGAATTAAAAGCGCGATTTTTGGGAAATCTAATCCGTAAAATGAACAGAAGAACCAATATAAAAGGGAACATTATTTTAATGGCAAACGTTTCGTAATCTCTGATTCCATCATCAGCGCTGTAAAACGAGGAATGAAAAACGATATTGAACAAATTGCGAAAAAGCTATAAGAAATTAATATCACTATACCTACATCAAAAAATAGCTATGCCTAACCATTAAAAATAAAAACACAATTTCTCTTAAACATTCGAAGCCATGCGTACACACACCTAAATTCTAGCAATCAAACCAACACACAATAACATCTACACAAAGTAACAGAACTGCATACACACACACACACACAAAACACACTCACACACACGGACACACACACATTCCAACACACTCCTATTTACACAGTTGAGGCAATATTTAATTTCATCGCACTTTGATTATTATTTAGCTGAGGTCTATGGGTAAAAATGAACAATGATTCCAAAATTCTAAGGTCAAATTCCTCTGCAGTTCTACAAAGTATGGAGAAATTGGAACTTTTGAAAGGGTGGTTTGAACTATGGCAATGATCTCTGATGGCTGAATGGGAGGGAGATGAGTATGGACGGCCGATTTTATGGAAGATACCCGAGTGTTCGCTGTGACGAATAAATTGCTGGAGTGTGGTACTTCCAACATGGGACTGAAGGCAACAATCACATTTATACAAGTTGACAAAACCATTTCTCAGGCACTCTTCCGAACGTTCTTTCCTATTGAAAAATGAACTCATTTTAAAACTATTTCTGTGAAATTGTAACACGTCAATGAATGTAAAATGTGAGTGTATCAGAGATAAAAGATCCTTTCTCATCTCCTTGTAAAGATAGTCCAAGAATGGAGCTAGACGAAAATTTTCTTTTTTGGTGTGGTCAGAATTGTACGCGGAGGGAAAAGTTTTTTGTCTAAAAACTTTTTAACCAGACTGTTAAGTAAAGATACAGGGTATTGATTTTGTACAAGTAACTTTGTGATATATTTCACTTCTTCATGAAATATTATATTTGAATTTGAAATACAGTATGCTCTATGCAATAATGTAGTGACACTTGTTTTACTATAATCCTCGTAAATGCAACTGAAGAAATTGGTACATAATCCCGTAAATGTAGGTTTTCTATAAACAGAGGTGGTGAACATTGAATTAGTTTTCTTTACGAGAACGTCTAAAAATGGCAATTTATCATTCTGATCAGTTTCCATTGTGAAATTTATCTTGGCGTGATATCCATTTATGTAGTCAAAGAATTTTAGGGCCTCTTCCTGTGAACGAAACAAACGAATGTATCGTCTAGGTACCGCAGGTACCTAGACGATACATCACAAACGATATTTCACAGTAGGTATTTCACAAGGTATTTCTTTGTAGGTATTTCATTCCTTGTTTTACAGCACTTATGATGGAATCAGAGATTCCGAAACGTTTGCCAATAAAAGAATGTTCCATTTTATATTGGTTTTTCTTTTCATTTTACGAATAATTTAAGATTTTGAAAATCGTTTAATAACCACTTTACAGTGATCGATTTACTGAAAGAGGCAGAAAAATTATTTTTCAAAGGAAAAGTTTTAAAAACAACACTGGTGATCTTCTTCATTTCTCAATAACTTCTGTGAAGGAACGCGTTTTCAAAAAAATCACCTCCATCGTTAATAGTTCTTCGACAATGAGTTGAAGTGTTTCAAGAACTAAAAGAAAACGGTGAAATGATCCGCAAAACTTTTCGTTTCATGGTGGCTAGAAGTAATGCTTGCTTTGAGAGAAATAGTGTGTATGTCGAAGGATACTAAATTACTTTTTAATTCAAACTTTATTTAATGTATGAATTTGTTACTCGTTTGGGTTTTGTTTGTTCAGCTTTTTGGATAGTGAAAAATAAGGAAGAATATCAATATTGTTTTAAAATGTTTTCCCTCGAAAAATTAGTTTTTCTATCCGTTTCAGTTAATCGATCACTGTAAAGTTGTTATTGAACAATTTTCAAAAAACATAAATTATTCGAAATAAATTATGGAGTAAGTAATTATGAAATAAAATTTACTACATGGTGAAAAAATGAAAATTAAAATATTTAAATTCAAAGCGGAAATATAATCAATTAAAACTCAGTGAAATTTTGGTGGGACACCCGGTATAATGACTAAAAGTAGTCGTCAGCAGTATGGGATTACTTTTACATATCGGTGAAGAGCGTAGAAATTGAAGTGTGCACCATTTGTGAAGCAAATATACGAGGAGCGGCTGGTGCATCTTAGAAAACTTTCTCAACTAAATATTTATGGGGCCATCTAAAATCGACACAAAATGATCAATTCCTGGAAGCTGAAGAAAATCAAACAACGAAAAAGAATTGAAAAACAGAAACAAAACGAACAAGAAGAAAAACTAAATGTCTATGTATTGAAAACAAACAAAGACAGTTTAGGGTGCAGCAGTGACAAAACTGCTGATTGTAGCAAGTCGTCTTCGTCTACCGGCAAACAGTTGACTTTAAAAGAAACATTTACTTAATCTTAAAGGTGGGAGCCAAATAATACTGACCACATACATAGAGAGAAATTGTTAATTTACTGGCTTTGTGACGCGCTCAATCCTTACGACCCTATGGAAAAAGAAACTTTTTTAATTTTTGTAGGTTTTTGAATAAGAAGTTTCAAGTTCCATCAGAGAAGGTAATTACAACAAGACTAATTCCGGACCTCAGTATCCAAATTCAGTTTGCTATTTCAGAGGAAAAACAAAAGTAAATTAACGAAAATAGCGTCTTCTCAATAACTGCTGATATTAGGACCTCTCCAAGTCGAGATTCTTTAATGTCAATAACTGCGCACTGGATTATAATTACCCTGGATGGTAGCATAGATACTGCTTTTTCTTCTCAGTGACTGCATGTTCTTCAGGATTGCAATGGAATCGCAAATCTCTTGAGAAATCGTTTTAAATCTATTGAAAAGACACGAAAATTTTTCACGTGCGGTTAGCCGGGCACACTACGCGTTATTCACTTCAAATTATTAATCCAAATCAAGTTCAAATTAATCCAAGTCAAGTTCAAAGTAATCCAAATCAACTTCAATTTAATCCAAGTCAAGTTCAAATTAATCCAAATCAAATTCATATCAATCCAAGTCAAGTTCAAATAAGTCCAAGTCAAGTTCAAATTAATCAAAGTCAAGTATAAATTAATCTAAAACAAGTTTAAATTAATCCAGTACCAATTTGAATTAGGAATCGACGTAAATCCCTCGCTAATTTGAGCGTTTTTTGTATTAAAAATGTATTTGTTGGATGTGATGAGCAAGAAAAACGTTTTTCCTTTCAGCAAAGAATACATAAAATTTCTGCAGTATTAAAACAAGCTGTCGTAAAATGTGCTAAGTCCCCAGCATCAGGAGGCAGAGTGTGATTCAGATCTTTGAGCGGAGTAACAAATAGAAGTCAATTATAAAAACTTCGTGTTATACTACACATTAAAGTTGTTTTATAATTCTAAATTAATGGCAGTATGCATCCATTCAAATAATTATGTTCAAAGGTACTTTTATGTTACAGATACACATATATGTATGTATAGTATCGAGGATTTATTTACACTCATTTAGAGATTTACATGCCTGATATTCCACTTTACCACATTCATGAAATCATTTGTGCATTCAATTACAAATGATCGCCACTGGACGATGTGTAGATTTAACCTTTAAAATAAATGAGCAAATGCGATTCACTGAGTACTTATGTACGATACCATTTGATTACAATTTATTGGAGTACATTACTACACAGATAAAATCCTGCAATAGCAATAAAAATTGTGCCATCCCTTCAAATGAATAGGCCTAGGCAAATATATCATCTTGATCGATGAAATTAATTGAAACATTTTTACCAAAATCGTTTGAACAAGCAAAAAAAGACATCTTTGCTATATTTCTTTTAAAGGTTAAATCTACGTATCATCCAATGGTTATCTTTCGTAGTTGCATGCATATATGATTTTATATACGTGGTTAAACGAAATTTCACGCATATAAATCTCTATATGAGTAATTAAATCCTCGTTACTATTATGTGGATGTGCATGTGTAACATAAAATTGCTTTGAACATAAATATTTGAATGAATGCGCACTGCCATTAAAATAGAATTGAAAAACAACTTTAATGTGTAGTTAATACGAAGTTTTTATAATTGATTTCTATATGTTGCTCCGCTCAAAGATCTGAAACACACTCTGCCTTTTGATGCTGGATACTTAGCACGTTTAATTTGAATTTAACTTGCATTAATTTGAACTTGACTTGGATTAATTTGAATCTGACTTGGATTAAATTGAACTTATCTTGGATTAAATTGACCTTTACTTGAATTAATTTGAATTAAAAAAGGTGTAGTAAAAACTAAAAACCCCGGCCAAAACCCCGGTTTAGGGCATTATTTTGCCGAGGCCGGGGCCGGGGTCTGAAAAAATTGTCGGGGCTTGCCGGGGCCGGGGTCAGCCAAAATGGCCCGGGGTTGGCCGGGGCCGGGGCCCCGGTCGGTCTATGGTTACTATATCTCTATTTTTCCACCTGTCCTATTATTCCTCCTCCTGTTTTGCTTCAGCTCTGATTTCCATCCTTCTCTCCTACTATGAGGTTTAAATCCCTCAATACGAACATAGAAAGGCTACAGCCTTGTCTGTTTCGTGACACCATGAACTGTATTTCATAATCACTGTTGGTCAACATTGGAATTTTTTTTTTGATTGCTGTGATTTTGACGTTAACTCAAAGAGAAGCTTCATAGCCAGTCGAGTATTCTAAATTTACAACAATTTTGAGCCTGGAGGCCAGCCAGGCAGCAGCTGCGAGCTTGCGGTTTTTGTGTCTTCCTGTCAGAGGGGGCTGTTCGGATCTGTAAGTGCATTCCAGGGCTGAGCACCATAAAATTCAAGTTTGAAGTGTAGAGAGGCAGCAGCGCGCACATAATATAAGTTTGAAGAGGCATAAGTTTGAAGTGGCTCAGTGAATAGTGTTTGATGAGATTATGTGTAGAGTAGTGTGTTTCACTGTGATAAAAACATTTTTTAAAGTAGTAGTGTGTTTCACTGTGATAAAATTTATTTGTTAAAAAAAGTGCAGTGAATATCCTAATTGCTAGTTATCCTTTGCTCATTTTTTCATTGTCATTGAGTTGCTTCGAAAAAATGTTTCATCGCACGTGATATCTGTACCAGTGTTGAGAACAGAAATTTAATTGTACTTAGGATCCAGAGACATAATGAGTCTGGCGTGTGGCAAGTGATGTGGGCAAGCATTGCAATTTTTTATGAAAAATTAATGCCGCATTTCAGCAATTGATGCCGAATCTCAGTAATGCTATTATCAGAGTATCATTTTTCTCGAATGTGCATTCTAAATAGTGTTTGCTTGTGCAGTCTCATGCTGGTAAAGTCAATCGCTTCTCCGCTTGTATAGTTTTCACGTCTTGTTTCCTGCTCGCAAGCCATGAGCTTTGAGTGCTTCATCTAAATGCTGCGATTTCTGAGTAATTGATTAACATAGATGCAAGATAACTTACAGTGGACATGAATTTATACACATTTTCAGAGTAACGCATTTACAGATGTGCGTTAACGTAACTTTCCTGAATTTGCGCAAGTATGTGTTTCAAGATATTCTGGTGTATTCTACTGTGAGCTGACAATGTGAGAGCTTTGTGAGCCCGAGATTCACAGAAATTCCTCGGAAATAAAGCTGACCGCAAGCGGCATGTCTCATGAGAGCAAGTACGTAAGTCGAGCAGTCATAGCTACTCGAAGCCTTGCACAAGGTAGAGAAATTATGTTGAGCATTTTAATTGCTGGTAAATCGCACTGCACATCATGTCTCACTTAGACTATCCTTCTTTGTTTAGTTCGGTGACACTTGGAATTATTTTTTAATGTGCTTGATGTGATGAGTGTCCTCATACTAAAATGATTTCATTATTTAGCAATTGGGGGCTGAGATAGAAAGAGATCGTCTATAAACCACTCTTAATAGTGAGCTGCGTGCACCATTTCAACAATGTCTTAGATAGTAATATTTCATGATCTACTATAATAACACGTAGTTACCGCTTGCAGTCAACGCAGTCAATGTAGTGAAGGGAGCAGCTACAATGTAGACCAACTCATGGTAGCCACAGAACTATTTTTCAAGAGCTAAGTAGTGATGAAAGATTATTGTGAAAGTATATATGGCTTTAAGTACCTATGTTTCAGTAACTTCTCCACAAAGTGACAAAAAATTCAGAGAGATGATGCACTCCAACTCCATCCCACCAGGAGCTGGATTGGGAAGCTACATTATCGCAGATAACATCTTTCAAAAAATTAAGAAGATTGTCGGCCATAGGTTTGGTTAGTACACGTCGTCAGTACCAGAGATTTTATTGCTTCCACTGAATAATTTGGGAGACTCGGAAGTTTTCCAATACGCATCATCTCTAGAGTTTATATTTTTATATTCTTCCAATTTAGTATTCAATAAACATGGGAAATCTTAGTACATCTCAATTAATGTCACAACATAATCTCTTGAGAACACATCGTGTATACTCAACAATAATTGTCCGCACAGCACTTGCCGCCGTATTAACACCGGCAATCTTGCAGCTGCAGTCAATAGAATCAAGACATGCTTGATCGCGGATGTTGTCTACAGGTCGGTCTTGAGTAGTCAAAAAGTGGGCGGGGCGTTGAGCAAATAGGCGGCGCTCAGTTCACGTGTAGTCAACTGACGTTGAAAACTCCGCACGTGTAAAATGGCCTTTAGGAGTAGGTGGCATTTGGCTGCAGAATTATTAGAATAGACACCGAAAATAAGCCTAATTATGAGCGTGCGTATTAGTTACATGGGGAATGTAAATTTTCCCAAGTCATGTGACAGAATTTTAGGATGCTGATCGCGCTGCTCTTAGCTTAATTTTTAATACCTTATAGTGTAGTTTAACGCCAGCTGCACGGTTGACAACTTGTGGTGGTTGTATTAGAGGCATAAATATACAAAAATTTTGAGCTTCATTTTTCCAAAGCAGTGGCAAGAAAACGAGATGCTGATGATTCATTTTGTAAAGATTAACAAGTTTGACAAGCCATTAAAAATCAGCAAATATTATTTCAGCTGCAGACATTGATTGATAAACTAACTTAATTTTGTACAGAAGAAGATTAGGGAGCTATCTGGGATTGTGGATGGAGAAAATAGACACTTCTTGCTAATCATCAAATAACAGAGTGAATTGCAGTAGAAATAATACGCCTCAGCAGAAAATTGTAGATGAAATTACGTTAAAAATAGTACTGTCATAAGAATGTCCACCGTGCATGGCGATTAATTTTAGGGTTTTATTATCACATTTGTCTGCCTCTGGATGAGAAAGGAGTCTTGATTACATTTAGTGCTATGTTTTGGTGAAGAACACGTGAGGGGTATGTTACAATTTTTTTCATCGGCATTAAAATTGATTGGGATCTAAAATTGGCGGAAATGTAAGCGGGGAAAATCACGTCATATATTCAGCATTGTGCTATTTTTTGGGTAATCGTAACCATGCAGTGTGTGAGATTTCTTTATAATACGTTTACATCGGCTAGGACAAGCAGAAATATTTATGGTGAATATCCTTGTTTTCTGTGAACTGTAACAGTGATGCAATTTTCTAAACATAAGCATGTGCAAGTAATAGGACGGGACAGAGTGTGTGGAACGTCGAGTGAAGCCGAGGATGCGTTGGGATTTTTACAGCTATTGCTCAGTAAGGGTCATTAAAGTTCTCTCGGGCACTCGGGCACTCGTTGCGTGTCTGTAAAGGCCCCGATGCACTGGCGTTCATGATTCGAGAAATTGTGGTAGTGGATCCGTCCGCCAGTTGAAGTGAGAACTGGCGACATGATACACTCAGCACGCAAGATGAAGCACCGCGGAATGCAATGCAAGGCGTCAGTCTGCCTCAGCGTGTCGTACGGGTAGGTGCGCGATTGCGACCAGCCGTATGGAGCGCAGGATTAAACCAAAGCGCAGGTTGCGCTGTGCTTTAGCCTTCTGTAAGCGCTGCTTATCACATTTTGCAAGCAGTCGAATTTTTTAAATGCGTCTAGAAAATTCAGCGTTCGAGTTTTGTCCACTCAATTGCGGAGCAAGACGGCTGTACACCTCTTCCGTCAACGTTCAAAACGGTACTGCTCGTCGCAGTGACGACCGTCCTAATCAGGCCTTCCATGCTCATCAATCTTTGTACCATAGGCTAGCATGCATTTTACCCTAGAATGCTCTTGCATTACCCTAGAAAATATAAATGAGGGCAATATAATAATTACCGTATAGGCTATCATAATGCTACTGGCTTTGTCCTTAATTACGTCACATCGACAACATTTTCACAGTTTCTGGGGATTCGTTAATTAATAAATGAATGATCTGAACACCTTTATTATGGTAATGTGTATAAAATGGCATTCTTCCATTAGAATTTTAAAATATATTCTAAATGTGAATCGATAAACAACTCAACAAATACACAAAAAACTGTGGTCAACAATATTGAAGTTCAGATTTACGTAATTGGTACTCACAGAGCATAAATAATAAGTGTTACAGAAACTTAACAAAAAATTTTGTTTAAAATACAAACCTATGTAATATTTTTTGGGCTCGTGGTATTGAGTTTTTTGAACGATGCAAAACAAATACAAAATGAATGAACTCTACGTGTGGTGTTAAGTATAGCCTTAGATAAATTTGATCAAAATAAGAGAAAGCCCAACTTAGTACAAATAATTCTTTATTCCCAGGAAGCTATACTACTCACATAAAAAGCAAAGTTCTGGGAATACATTGTACAAAACTGCAATTCACAACATAATGAAAACGATATCACGCTTTCCGCATTTTATATTTGTAAGGTATCGGCATCGCTAAAGATTCTGCACGCGTAGCATTACCTTTCACTTCATTAATAGCCTTAATTAAAGTAGTATTATTTGGAAAATTAGATGCCGTGGAGCCAGACTCTTCAAGGTTATCCATTGCATGGATCAAACTACGCACGATTTCATTCTTCAAACTGGTTCCTTGGAAAGTTTTGGTCAAATTTAATTGACTAAAGAAACGTTCAACGAAAGCGCTTGAAAATGGACGGGGAGGGGGGGGGGGGGGGGAACAACATTGAAATTATAATTTGAAGATTTGGACAACATGGTGGCCCATTGGCATTTTCACGGTTAAACACTGTTTCCAAGTAATTAACGGCTGACATGTCTGGTGTCAATTGTTCATCCAAGTAATGTTTTCGCCTTTCTCCCCTAAGAAATTTCTAATCGACGAACTTTTTCATTTGAGAAATTTCGTCTAATATATGTGACAAAGATTTTGGAGTTGGTGTTCTAGGGTTTGCAATCCCGGGACAAAATGATAAATCTCAGAATCCCGGGATTTCTTAATATTTTTAAATTTATGTTATTGTTATTTGTTGCCCACACCCATCACAGTATTTGACGATTTAGGGAGCGAAAGACCTTCATCTGAGAAGGATACTCTAATGAATTTACTTTTTGTAACTGTATTTCCTGACACGCCATCAACTGGTACTAGCTTGGTCACTTGTTCTTCCAGAGTACTTTTAGATACCTTTACAAAAGTTGTTATTTCTGTTTGTTTACGTTTAGTGCTTTTCCTACTGCTCTCCCTTGCATGAGGTCGCTTTGTTCCAATACGAATTCTGTCTTCTGAGCTACTAGTTAACTCATCTGGGTCTACAGTTTCAGACTTCACTATGTTGTGTTTGCTCTTTAGGTGACGTAACAAACCTCTGGTAGACCAGCCTTTGCAAAGTAAACTCTTGCCGCACGTTATACACTACGCACTTTCTCCAGTTGCATCTTCGACATAATATTGCTGCACAAAGACTTCAGTTTCTACAACATCGGCCGTTATCGTCGTATCTATTACGGTCTATTATTTATTACCTGCAAAATTAAACCACAAAATATTTTCTAATGTAATAGCTGAACTATATTAAGAGATAGTATAGACTACACTTGTGTCGTGATGTAAATTTCAATAATATTATTACACCAAAATCCTATCTTGTGCTCTCTAATTGATGAATCATATTAAACAGTAAGATTGTAAGTTATTTTCTCACCAATACCCTGAAAAATATATCCTATTTAGATTCCCGGGAAGAAAAGATTGCCCGGACCGGGAAATTTCAGCCCCAAATTATCCGGGATCCCGGGATCCCCTAGTTGAAGCATTACGCAGATTTGAGTACGATGACACCTGCAGGATCCTCGATGAAAAAACTTTTTTGGATTTGAGAAACTGCTTCAACCAGAAGCATGCCCAATTAGGTACAAAATCTCTTTCTTTTATGACGTTATGCCAGTTATCTTTGATATCGTTTAAGTTGTTGTCATTCCAATGTAAACATCACATTCTAGCACTAAAGCACTGGTGAATGTTGAATGGGATGGATTCAGCAAAGAAATTGTCGCATTCTTCACAAAAGCAACAAGCATAAATTCCGAACAAAAGTTCCTAATCAGGCCATAAATTTCTGATCTCAGATTGAAGATATTCGGAAAGTCAGTCTGGAACGTGGTATTAAATGTATTAATTTCCCCAAATTGTAATAAAAGAACTCTAAATAAGCACGTGTTAGCTTGTCGTTTGAAGCATTTGCTATCACATCATTTGCCTGAGTTGGATCGCTAAACGACAACTCAACAAGTAAAGTGTGAGTGCATACCACTGCCCCAGCAATCGCCGTACACAAGCTTGTGAAGAAACTACACGACACACATTGCGAAAAGAACTGCAATATGCTCAGTACCTGTATGGAACATGTTTAGTTAATTTGGGCTCTATTTATGAATCAAATGTTGATACTTTCTTTCTTTCAATTAATGTCTTCTGCTAAATTAATTCTCATTTGGGTTATTCAAATGAAGTTTTTGTCAATCTTCTATGTTTTTTCGAAATTTTTATAAATTAGATTTAAAATATAGATTTTACCCTAGATTTTGCATTTTTTTCCTTTACCCTAGACTGTACCCTAGGAGGGGTCTGATTACCCTAGACTAGGATAATTACCCTAGGAGTGGAAGCACTGATCCTAATCCAGACATGCTCGGATCGCTGAAAGCTCGGTGGCCACTTTGCCAACTGGCTGGTGTGCAGGGATGGGAGGCACATTGAGAGGCGTGCTGGCGGTTATCACCGCGATTTTTCCCAGTGTATCGGGGCCTTAAGTCAAGAGTGAGGCATCGTGCGAGCGGAATGAATGTAGTAGAACAATAGGGTCAACCAAGTAATAAAATGATCGCCAGTAAAATTGAAAATATATACGTAAATTTTAAATGCCGGGATTTTAACTTAAGCCAATCATAACTCGGTTTAAACTCTGTCCTTTACGAGTGGCGGAAATTAAGTATTCCTATGTCCATACCGTGTATAAGTTAAATTAAAGGGATCAGAGAGAGCAATCAAATTATCTGTCTATGATTGTGTTAGTCGATCGGTCAGACGTCGGGTGGAGCAGCTTGGCAGCATAAAGAACGTGTAATTTTTCGGGTCAATGCAGAAATATATGTACATTATAACAAAAAACATATTGATTAGTGTGTTAAGGTCGATAAAAATGAATATGATTCCTAATCGCTGAATATCATGTGGGTGTTCGCTCGGTGTGTTTTGTCTTCGTTTCTGGCCGAGCTGATCCCGTGATTTTTGATTGTACTAATTCATTTTCAGTAGATCTAAGTGTTATAGTATAAGAATAGTTCCTAATTGCCTAACCTATCATGTGCGTAACCAGGAACTTTCTTCATCCTTCCGCCTGGTGAACCTTAATTGAGGGGTATTGGAGTGGGAACTGGAATTTATACACAGAAAATGACGTATTTTTTGCCTACTCACCACAAATAGACTAAAGCATATCCGGTTAAGTTGGTTGTGGGTGGTAAATTCCTGATTTTTTACTTAACGAATTTTGTCTAATGGCAAGGGGTGTATCAGTGTCTGTGGCTTGTACTCGTGTCACAACTTTCATCTCTTAAAAAGAAATATATATATATATATATAAATGTATAGGGAGTTCGCGGGATTCGAACTCAGGACTTATAGGTTACCGCGCCAACACGCTATCGACTGCGCTATCGATCACCCTAAAAGGTGATCGAAGCACAACGAAAACAATGAATGGCACAGTGAAAGCGGGCTCCCCGTCCCAGCTTATAATTCCCTTATGTATCGAGAGTTCAAAGTCGTGTCACCCCCAGAAACAGTTAACGAATCTGGTGAAAGCGGGCTCCCCGTCCCAGCTAATTTTTCCAAATGAAATAAATGTATAGGGAGTTCGCGGGATTCGAACTCAGGACTTATAGGTTACCGCGCCAACACGCTATCGACTGCGCTATCGATCACCCTAAAAGGTGATCGAAGCACAACGAAAGCAATGAATGGCACAGTGAATGGCACAAGACTTTGAACTCTCGATACATAAGGGAATTATAAGCTGGGACGGGGAGCCCGCTTTCACTGTACCATTCATTGCTTTCGTTGTGCTTCGATCACCTTTTAGGGTGATCGATAGCGCAGTCGATAGCGTTTTGGCGCGGTAACCTATAAGTCCTGAGTTCGAATCCCGCGAACTCCCTATACATTTATTTCATTTGGAAAAATTAGCTGGGACGGGGAGCCCGCTTTCACCAGATTCATTAACTGTTTCTGGGGTGACAAGACTTTAAACCCTCGATACATAAGGGAATTATAAGCTGGGACGGGGAGCCCGCTTTCACTGTGCCATTCATTGCTTTCGTTGTGCTTCGATCACCTTTTAGGGTGATCGATAGCGCAGTCGATAGCGTGTTGGTGCGGTAACCTATAAGTTCTGAGTTCGAATCCCGCGAACTCCCTATACATTTATTTCATTTGGAAAAATTAGCTGGGACGGGGAGCCCGCTTTCACCAGATTCATTAACTGTTTCTGGGGGTGACAAGACTTTGAACTCTCGATATATATATATATATATAAATCATCGGGAGTTGATATTATTGTAGGGTTTGTCTCTGATCTCATGAGGGGCTTCCGGCCTGCCAGCTGGCGTTCCGTATAAACTCCCGCACCTGTCGAGGGAGTCAGTCGTAGAGCAGTTCACGGTCAAGACCGCATGACCTCGACCTGCTGAGCTCAAAGGCTTGGGCGTGTTTGTGTACCCTGTTATAGCTCGCCCTCAAACTGTACGTCAACATTACTGAATACAAACTGTCGCTCCACCTGTGTGTCGTTATCCTGAGATGTGTGATTAGAGAAGTTAGTAACACGAACCCCGGACCGCCTACTCGAGAGTTATCCGTACATGGTAGGAGGCACCTGACACTGTACACGGGATACATGTTTGGGGGCGTTGACATCAGTGCTCCAGACGCGCTGGTGTGAGAGTAATTGCCAGCACGTCTCCACACCGGTAGTGATTGGGAGCACTGAATGTCATATGTACTCCAACCTTAAGAGATATGCAAAATCACACGTAATAGCTAAGACACAAACATTTTCGGTAACGGGTTACAGACCTAAATGCATGACCCGAAACCATGTAAATACAGTAATTTTATTTAGTGAATGAGAAGTATCTCTCATCTAGGGAGATGAATTGAAGAATACAAATGTACAGTCTCGGGACTGGGATCAGGTGTAATTTTCCCGATAAAAATGTTTAGTTTCTTGCATTATTTCTTATGTTTGTGTATGTTGTTCGGATCGTCGGAAATGCTGCATACGGCAAAGAATGATGTAAGTCTGATCAACTGCGTCATAAAGCTTATTTGCATATTTTTTTGTGAACGTACGTACGAGATTTCGGCCTCCTGGGTAAATCTCTCGCAGCAGCGTGAGCAATTTAATATGTGTTTTTTTGTGTGTGTTCGTTTCGTGAGGCGATCCTGGAATTGAAAGGCTTTGAATAAAAACGGAGCCGTTCGCATGTTGCTGGAAAACTAAAATGTATTTAACTTTTATGACGAAATATATTTCATGTGAAGCAGTTAGCTGTCTAGCGACACTATGGACTAAAAAGTTAACTCTGTCGCGTGTTGACATACCTAGTTTTTGCTGCTATTAGGGAATCTCATGCGTAACTTCTGCCCCACTAGGGTAGATTTTAAACGGTCAATTGAGAGTAAACGTATGCAAACCACAGGGGTCTAAACTGCAATCCCAGCTGGCGGGAGTGCAGAGTTGTCCTAACCTGATCGCTTTGTAGATAATGAAAATAAGTAAATATTCACGGAGAAAACAGGCTGACGAGCCCATTCAAAGGAACTACCCGCGTATTAACGCTAAGCGCTAACAATACCACTGTCGCGTTTCACAAGACGCGAATTTTGGATAACCTTGTGGCAACATCACCACGGACGATACGCGCTGGTCCACAAACCCAGCGTAGCGGCTTTGTTTGGCTGTAGCCGTCAAGTTGAAACGTTCTCACTATTTTTCCCAAGCGGTGGTCCCAGTATAAATGTGTGTGTGGGAAATCTGATTTCGAGTATTCGTACCCCCGATTTAGCAACATGTGTCTCTTTTATATGTGCTGTTTGTGTGTCAGATAGTGGTGAACAGCCGGTTCCAAGAAAAAAGAAAAAAGAAAAACTGTTTATTTCCAATAGAGATGGTACAAAAGTACCATCATTGGTTTTTAAGATATCTTAATATTAATACACTTAGATGATACACACACACGAGTATTGAAAAACTCGTGTCACTAGTCAAAAGAAATGATTGAGGGCAATGAACTCCTAATCTAGTTTAATCTGCATTTGATAATACATGTAATGATAGTTGTAAGAGATAACACAATTTCATGGACGATGCATTTTCGTTGTGGGGTGAAAACACTTTTGACAGTTTACATGTACATGACATAAAACTTCGCAATTCTTGACGCCAGGAAATAATATATGAAATCGCTTGTTTCGGTCAATGTTCACAAGTGTCATTTTAAGGAAGCATGAAAAAAAAGAAAAATATATATATATATAAATATATATCCATATACACACATATGTACACACACGTATGCATGTGTGTATATATCCATACACGCACTCACACACACACACATACACACACACACACATATATACATATGTGTACATATAAGCATGAGGACCAAGAAGATTATAGGTTTTGTATTTCTGATTCAACAATTTTAACATAACGGTCATTAGTTAACAAGCATTTTATTTAAATATAAATGGATGATCACACAACAAATGTATAGTTTTTACATGAATGCTTTACAATATTAAAGATATGACGAGTTAGGTAATGTTACAAGTTGAGAGTGCACAGAAAAAAGACCATCATCTCTAGTAAAATGCTAGTTGTCAGTCTAGTACACACATATGTGCACGTATACATGTAAATATTTACACATACACATGCACACATATACCCACGCACATATTTACACCTAACTCGTAAGCATACACAAATGCATTTCTATGCATCGAGGCAATACATACGCATTCTACAGAGTGTCATACGTATAGCGTGGACACGTACACATTTACACAAGTAAGCATGTGCGCAAATATCAGCGTAAACTAGTCAGTATAAACCAGAATTCCAATCGAGGGAAACGGAGAAAATATCTTTTATTATAGCATGAATTTTATAAAATTTCGTACTAAAAATAGTGGCACAAAACAGTCTACTTAAGTCAGAAACATGAAAACGATTGTGGGACGTGAATAAGAAAGAAAACATTAATGTCCTATAAAGGTTTCATATTAGAAAGAAAAAAAAATCACATTATCTTTGAAATATGGCGCAAATTGTCGTCAATTGATAAACAAACATAGGTATCACATTATTATAAGCATATAACTATAAGCCGAATAAGTATATTACTGCAGTATAAATGGATGATCACACAACGAATTTATTTTTTTTACATGGATGCTTTACAATTTCATATTAGAAAAAATACATTATCTTTGTAATATGGTGCAGAATGTCTGTAATTGATCAACACACACACACACATAGGTACCATGACGGTCTAGTTTGATGCTTGCACAGAAACGGAGAGGAATGTCATAAAATGCACCTTCGACTGGTTCATCTACTCTAGTGCACACAGTTGTACGTGCACATATACACACCCATATGCGCACATACACCTATATACGTACACACATATACAAGTAAGCATGTCCGCAAATGACAACGTATAGGCGGTCAAATCATAATACCTACGCATACTTCAAAACTGTTGTTTGATGTCTTGAATTATAAAACAATGAGCGAGGGAGATTGTTCAGCAATGGAGATACCAGGTAAATGAGATTCGTGAGTACTCATTCAGTATGTTCTGTAACTAAGGATTATTATTGAGACACAAGATGACGAGTTATTTTGGCTTTAAATTCTCTCGGTCTTTGAGGGACTTTAATACTCAGGGGAAGTTTGTTCCACAGTAAGGCGCCTGATATGGACAGAGCCTTCTGCCCTAAGTGAGATGAACGATAGTTGACTAAGACATTATTGTTTCTTTTCGGTTTTTGATTGGTTACAGTGGGTGGATGGAAACGCACTATCTCAGCATTGCTCTGAGGAAGATATAACGAGGAGAATACGTATTGGGCCTTCTGCATGAGGAGCCTTTCTTGGATAGGGATCCAGCCGAGTTTATTGAGGAGAGGGGTTACGTGATCACTTCTTTTGAAATTACCGTAGCATACCACCTTGGCTGCAAAATTCATGCATTTTTGTAAGTCCTTTTGAAGGTATTGAGGTAAGTCTCTCCATACTAGGCTGCAGTAGTCAATGCGCGATAACACAAGGGATTGAATGGCTAATAATCTGGATTTTTCGTCTAGCATACTTTTTATACGATGAAAAAACATTAAAGTTCCGTAGATTTTGGGTAAATGTTGAGGACTTGACCATAATCGATTTTCCACTCTTTGATCAATAAAGATTGTCGATGAGACCAAAATAAACAAGTTTTCTTTAATGCACTTTCCGGCGGAAATAAGTATTTTAAAAGTTATGGCATTAAATGAGTTACCGTAACTCCAGTGTTTGAGGCGGGGAAAAATATACCGCGCGGTCCGACGTGAAAGTAAACAGGCGTTCCCGCGCGCCAACCAAGCCGACGAAGAGCAAACCCCCTATTACAAACGTAAAGAGGTTGGGTCGTGAGGGGTAGCAACAGTTCTTTTAGTGAAAATTATAAAACTAAAAGAACTGTGGCTACCCCTCACGACCCAACCTCTTCACGTTTGTAATAGGGTGATGCACACTGGAGTTCCGGTAACTCATTTAACGCCATAACTTTTAAAATACTCATTTCCGCCGGAAAGTGCATTGAAGAAAACTTGTATATTTTGGTCTCATCAACAATCTTTGTTGATCAAAAAGTGGAAAATCGATTATGGTCAAGTCCTCAACATTTACCAGATTTTGTTGCAAGTAGTCTCAACGTGAGATTTGAAGGACATATTTCTATCGAACCAGATACCTAGATTTCTAACTTTTTTCTGATGCATTAATTTTATCATTTCCAACTGCAAGAGTAAGATCTGAAGTTTTTTTAATTGCATCTTTGGATCCAAAAATAATGCATTGTGTTTTATTAGCATTTAATTTGAGACCATTTCGGTCGTACCATGATTTCAGGCTAGTCAGTAAAGTTTCGGCTTTAATTTGCGTCTGTGGTATTTCCGATACAGAACTTGTTATTGCAATTTGAACATCATCTGCATACATTGAGATCCGTGTGTTAGAAGGCATTGGAGGGAAATCATTAATGAAAATAGAAAACAGTAGCGGACCAAGAATGGATCCTTGGGGAACACCAAAATTGTTTTGAATGAATGGGGACAATTTGTTTTCTATGCGGACTGCATGAGATCGATTTGACAAGTAACTTTCAAACCATTGCGTGTCTATTCCCAAGTTCAGTATTTTACGTAGAAGTCTTTCATGTTGGACGCTATCGAACGCCTTAGAGAGATCGAGTAGTAGCAAGAATGTTACATTCTTTTGATCGATGTCACTGTATATTTTTTCAGATATATTGAACAGAGCGTCTTGAGTGCTAGTATTTCTTCTGTAGGCATATTGATTTTGGTGGAGTAAATTTGACTCGTCCAGGTGAAATGACAGTTGATTTGTCACCACTTTCTCCAATAGTTTGGACATGACAGGCAAAAGACTGATGGGCCTGTAGTTTGATGCTGTATTTAGGTCACCACTTTTGTGCAACGGTCTAATAATGGAGTGTTTCCATTGGTTTGGAAACGTATTGGTTACTATTGATGTATTAATTATCAGACGAATCCATGGTGCTGTAACAGGGAAACTGTCTTTGATATATTGAAGACTGATACCATCATGTCCAACTGCCTTTGTGTTTTTTAGTGAGTATAAGATGTTTCGTAACTCTGGTAAATCGACAGGGAGTGGTCTCCACTTGACATCAGTCCTCGAGGGTGCAGTGGGGCATTCAATGATGCTTCTGGCAACCGGCGAACCACCTATATCGAGTCAGGCTAGCCTTGTCAATTTTCTAGTGCTTCCTCCAGCTAGTATGCTGCATTGTAATGCTAGGAAATCGATAACTCATATTATGTAAATTGAGGTAGCTAGTACTAAAACTTCATATATTGACAGTGCATAGCTCAGATTCTTTTTTTTTCTTGCTGAAAAATAAAGTGCGTTTTTTGAATGTCAATAATGTATCGGCTCCCCACCCATGAGCTGTGTTGAGCAAGCTGCGCCAGTCAGTAGGGTGGAAGCCTGGAGCTAAAGCATTTAAAGCAGACTGAGAATATGTTCAGAAATTTTTGTGACCACTGCCAATGTGATTTTGTGTACTCAAGCTGATATCATCAAACCATGTACTTGTTTGCCCTGGGGACGGTTCACCTATAATTTAAATCGAGTAATCTAAATTTGTTTAACATAAGAGATGGTCAGAATATACTGCTAGTTCAATATTATGATCAAGCTTGAGTAAAGCTACCTTTGAGCCCAAAGGAGTTCAGCAACTTCTAGGGAATTCACCCAGCCTTATTACAAAATGTGTAGGAACTTGGGCAGACTCATTTAACCTAGTTCAGTATTGGGCTGGTAAATGAGATAGCCATGTTGGCATTAGATAATTGTGGGTGATCTGCTGTATTCGTGTACACTAATTTTAAGCCCTGACTATTCTACGGCTGAATAAGCCGTCGTGCTTGCCTGTGAAATTTAGTGTAAATGCTGGTTTGCTATTCCTGTTTTAGCGTTGCCTCTGCATCAAAGACCTAATCCCTTCAAAATTTCTTTTCCACAGGTAGAGTAAAGAATTTATTAAGATAGCCCTTCATTTTTGTAGGTTGAAAATAGAGGCGTGAAAATACCGTCCCCCATTGTTTGTAAGTATTACAGATAAATTGTTGTCAGGCTATCTTCCTGAAAGTTGTAAACCCGTGCCTATAGTAGCACTTAAGAAGATCGTCCAACTTTTTCAACTTTTTTCGTCCGATTCGTTTGAAAATTGGCCAGTATATGTATTTTGTGGGAGTAAACATTTTTTAATCGTGTCATTTTTTCGATTTAGGCCTTAGTTTTTTCAAGAAAAATTAGCTTTTTTGGTATATTTTATGGATATTTCAAAACGGGACTCGTCATCGAGTTTTGATGCTAGAAGAAAATCAAAAAGAGTTTTTGAATCCTTGAAACATTTCTAACAAACTCTCTCGTTTTTTTTCATATTCAAATTTTTTCTTTTTTTTCAATTTTTTCAAATTTCTAAAAACAGTAATTTTTTGGGTTTAGAGCATATATTTTTTCGAAAAATTCGAAAAAAGCCCGTGCGAGTTTGTTATAAATGTTCCAAGAATTCTAAAACTGTCTTTGGCTTTGTTATGTCATCAAAACTCGAGGACTAGTCCCATTTTGAAGGTTGAAAGTTAGAAGTGTTGGGTATAAGCAAAAAACTAAATTTTTTGTTGAAGTGTAATATAATGAACAATTTATTTAATCGAATGAAGTTTTATTTTTATTTCGATAATTTCCACACATAACTTCATATTCACAGTGTGAATTGTGATGTTAAGAATGATTAATTTTGCGAATTAAAACTGAAAATTTAGGAAAAACTGTAATTATGTGTAATAAATCTTTTAATTGTGTGTAACAAATTTTTTGCTTACTTAAAAAATTTGTTCGTTGAAATATCTTAGTAACTTCCAGCAGTACAGATGGGTCGCTTCAACATGCGTGTACATTTGGGCCATAAGCTGGGGTGGTTCAAGCGATGTCTGTTGGTATTAGCAGGAATTTTTGTGGTGGGTAAGCAATCTTCGAGAGGCCTAAGGACGAGAAATTGAGACGAGAAATTTAACCACTCCCTCCACTTGAGACGTTCGAAAAGTGCCGATGCCGTGAGAAACACCGCCGCAGGATTGATAGACATATCGCGCTACACTTAAGCTGCGAGGGTAAACATAGCAACGGTTTCGCAGGTTTTAGATGTGTATAGGGCGGGACTTTATGCGTCCTCGGCAAAAGAGCTTGGGCCAATAAGGAACGATTATACCAGGAAAGGAAATTTAGAAGGGCTGAAGCCACGAATAAGACAGCAAAAGCAAAGCACAGGCGGAGCTTCGAGCAATGACGTGTGGACTTAAAAACTGTTGATTGGCGGTACAAAAAGTAAAAAATAGCTCTCGCCAGACATTTTGGTAGAAGCTAATGAAATTAGTTAAGTTTAGCGCTGAGGATCGTCGGGGAAAGTACGTGGCGTAAATAGGAGGTGGTGGAGATAAAGCCACTCTAAAAGAAAAATACCAATCTGAAAAAATGTGACAGCGTATTCAAAATAGAGTGTTGAACTTATCAAAAAATTTCTCTTATTTTCAATAGAGTAAATATTCTCCTTTTTTGTGCAGAGGGGATACCATCAAACCCAACCAAATCGTAGGAATCATTTAATGGAACATTTAGATGCAACGTCTCTGGGAGGGTGAGAGATGCAGTTTCTTGGAAAAAGATATTCTTTCTTTGAAATAAATATTGTTGAAATTTATTGTCATTCAGTGATGTAAAAATTGAGATATTTCTGAGGGAACATAATTGGCGCAATCATGAGTAACGAGTTATAAATTGACCTTGCAGGTGGGAGGGCTGTGGATAGAAGTTCACAAGGAAAGGAAAATGCTCGGGAGCTACGAAATTAGCAATTAGCAACAGACATTCTTAGAACTGTGCATAAGACAGTGATTTGGACTGAAGCTGTGCTGGCTCTTGAATGTGTGGGTTGAAGCAATGACCACATCCTTTGCTGCTAGGAGTGCTAAGATATTGTAGACCTTATTTGTGTTATGTCTGTGTGTAAGCAACATACGGGGAGGCTGGCCAGCCGAATCTTTCAGTATAGTCATGTTATGTAAGCCACCTGGCGTATGCAGTTTCTAGATTCCATTACGCAATTGTGCATCATTCCCAATAACATTCATTGTGCGTACGCTTATTGATTTAGTATGACGTATGGCCTAAAATCATAAATGTTAAGCGAATTTAACCTGTATATTATACCTAAAATTAGAAGCAACAGCTAGCAACATCACGAGTGCGCTCAGAAAATGCGCTAAGTAAGTGGGTCATCTGTCATCGGTGAGTAACGTTTTGTTTTTTAGTATATGTACTGTAATGTTGATCATTGTCCATGAGTTTTTTTTGTGTTGTCTATGTATCTCATGGAGGTAAGCCAATCCCTCACTTCCGAGAACCTGATCTTCTTACTAATGTAAATTGGTAAGGAGGCGGGACCTTTTCTCGTGACATCTTAATTTGGCAAGATCAAAGTGATCGCAATTTTGTTTATATCTGTGAGCTAACAGCAGTATTGTATGTTTTATTATTTTTTTGTTGTGTATTACATGCGTGGATTGAAGTGAAATTTAAGGGGCTCCCAAACTTATGAAGTGCTACGACGATCGGAGAGTGCACTATTTCCAAAGTAGTAAATTGTCAGTATTGCAGAGCGAGAAGCTGATAAGTGTATCGATATACAGCTGGAAAATTTTAAAGAGGTTAGGGGTGATGAAACTAAGCTAAATAAAATTCTGATGTGATTGAATAATTAAGGTGACGTGATGATGGAAATTCACAAGTGAGTAATTTGTTTTTGCTCTTGTTAATGAACTGCGTGAGCGCGAGTGATTATTTGTGAAGTGTAAAGTTCGAATTTAAAGAAGATCAATATCATGCCTGGTAGAGGACGAAGGAACAACGCCCGTGGAAACGAACCAGCGGCGCCTCCACAGCCTGAGGAAGAAGTCAACATGCCTGTGGTAACTAACTGCGTGGGAGCTGTGGGGCCCAAATTCTGGAAGGGCGATAATGTGGGAGACCATATAGCAAGGTTGAAGTTTCTGACCGGTCACCTGAATAACAGCGAGCAGGTGTGAGCCTTCTTCCTATGCTTAGATCAACGAGAGGCAAAGAAGTGCAATCAAATAATTGGTACACTAGCGAATCTACGAGAAGCAGAGGCATGGCTACGTTCATATGCCGATCAAGTAGAACACCTTACTCAGGCGATGTTTGAAATAGTCACCATGAAGCAGACAAGCAGAGAGGGAGTTTCTGAGTACCTAACACGCCTAGAAACGCTATACAACGAGAATTATCTAGAACATCCGGAACGAGTCATTATAGATTTGATGTGGCTGGGATTAAGGGCAGACATTACGAGACCCTTCCGAAGTGATGCGCGACCTACCACAGTTCAAGAATTGAGGGACATGGCAGTTGAAGTGGAAAATCGACGGATAGTGCCAGTACCAGGACAAACGACAGAAAGGAGGGAATCTGAGAGGGAGAGGCCGCAGCGACGAAGCGATAGGAGGCCACCGCCTGAGGTTGCGCGTGTTGGCCACACGATGCGACACTCACCACAGCGGCAAAGAGGCCACAACGAAGCGCCACTGTTGGGAATTCCGGTGCGCGTCTCTGAGTGACATGTCGGTTAGTATATGGATTCAGTTCGTTTGGGTGTGCTGTCTGCAAACAGAGGTGACGTCTGTCTTGGTTTGTCTTTCTTCAGGTAGGTTGTTATTGATTATAAAAAAGTAATTTTTCCATCCAGTCAAGGAAGGAGTGTTGTGCCGGTTTTCCGCATTTCTAGGGACCCAGCAGCATCATGTGTCGTGAGCCTATAGGAGTTCCCTCTACCCTCTTCCTTGACCACTTTTTTGCTATCTTTTTATTTAAGTGTGCCTGTTATCTTCGTTTCATTCATTATTATTTTTGGGTGTTATTTTGCTATACCATTCAGAGCCTTTAAAATTTGATACTTAAACTTAAAGGCCCGTTGGCCACTCTTAAAGGCCCGTTGGCCACTCTTAAAGGCCCGTTGGCCACTCTTAAAGGCCCGTTTGCCACTCTTAAAGGCCCGTTGGCCACTCTTAAAGGCCCGTTGGCCACTCTTAAAGGCCCGTTGGCCACCCTTAAAGGCCCGTTGGCCACCCTTAAAGGCCCGTTGGCCACCCTTAAATAATTGACTTGCGATCTGGAGTTCCTAGACGATAAAGAAATTCTCGCGATTTCTTGTGTTCTCCCGATCCACGTTAGGAAGTGGGATTTTCTTACGGAAAAGATTCTCCTCCTTTTTCTTTATCTTTATAGAACGGCTCTGAATGGTTACCTTTTACTTATTTTCCTGTTTTTTTCCTCAAATAAACTCTTCTAAAAGAGGCTCTTATCCTCACTCGGGAACAAATTCCCTAGGTGAGAATTGTTGGTGTATCTGATGTATTGTTATATGAAATCTGGGTTGTGGTGATATTTGCTTGTTCGCTTTGAGTGTTACGTCCTAACGAAAGTGCCTTTGTTTCTTGTCGCCAGTATGCTCCCCCATTGCACGCCCTGCGGAGAACACCTTGTTTTTTGTGAGAAGCCCTGCTAGCGCAGAACCATCCCTTGCCTTGTGAAGCGGTTATGCGGCAGAGGTTTTCTTGGCTTGTGAGTTCAAAATTGGTGGGTTTGGTTTTGGTGCGACTTGAAAATTTATCCTATTTCGTTTAAAAGTTAGGAAGAGACATGAGCGGTTACAAATTTCATGTCTCTGTTTGAGCTACCAATCTCGTCCTTTTCTTTCCTAGCTTCAATCCGTCGGCAGTTTTCCGAGCTGGGTTGCGTCCCTCGAGCGTCGGGAAGTTCGAGCAGTTGGGATGGTCACCGGGAAACGTTCCTTTTCCGTCTCAGCTGGAATTTTGACTACTGAAAAGCCGGGAGGTATCCCGGACCCAGTGCTTCATGTGCCTGGTACTACCCCAGTTTAGAACCTGCACTTGCCAATTCACCTTGGACCTAACTACGTCGTTGTTTGGGCGTGATTGAGGAGCACAAGCCGGTCCAAAAGGCGACTGCTTCCTAGAGGAGTTGTTTCCTTGTGCCTCTATTCTACTTGGAGCGTGCTAAATAAACTTTAAAAATTTCAAGAGTGTGTTTTTCCACACACTTTAATACTAGGGAATTTGGGGTGCTTGCCCTTGACAGGTGCGGATTGGAGAGGAGCTGCTGCGAGACTAATTTCCCTTGTTGTTCCCTTATACTTGCTTCTTGTGACTAGCTATGGCAGAGTCGCTGGTGCAGCGCCGAGCGGTCTACAAGCGTAAAGTCACCCTGGGGTTGCGCAGCGCTGAGGAGGCAGGGTCCTCCGCCGCTTTGCGGGCTCATTGCGAGGAGGTGCGCCGCAATTTGGACCAGGTGAGGGCATATGACGAGAGTATAATCAGTCAGTTATTGGAGGAAAAGAAAGACGAAGCGCTAAATAGGGAGGTAGACGCTCAGTGTACGTATATTTCTGACATTGAAATCAAGCTTAAATTGCTGGCGGACCCGCCTAAAGAACCCGAAGATAATTTTCCTTCCCTTAGGGAAGTCAAGTTGCCAAATCTGAAGTGCGTCGTGTTCTCTGGCGAAGGAGACGATTTTCTGAAGTTTGCCACATTTTTGTCGCAGTTTAATGACATCGTAGGCCATAGGAAATCTCTGAGTGACTCGGCAAAGTTAACGTACCTTAAGAGTTATTTGAACGGCTACGCTTTGAAGTTGATTGAGCATTTGAGCATCAATGATAATAATTACGAAGTTGCCTTAAACATTCTTAAACTTGAGTTCTTAAAGAAGGATGCCATTGTGAATAAATTGTGCAAGGTCCTACTTGAACTGAAATGCCGGTTTGACCCCAGCTATTGTGAAACTAAGCTGTTCATCTCTGAGGTTCGCAGTATTATAGCCGATTTAAAAAATAACGACTGTGATGTGCTTGGAGAACCTTCTGGCTTGATCTTCGTTAGCCATGTTGTTTTTGCTAAATTACCCGTGCCATTTCAGCAGGAGTTGGCTCGTAAATTAAATAACAATTACCCTCAGTTGCCCCATATTTTTGCTAACTGCGTAGACGTGATCGAGACTCTCAGAATCAGAACCTCTTCTTTTCGCTCTGAAAAGACTGAGAGGCCTAAACCTACTTTTTCTAAGCATTCTGGTTTGAGTAAGGCAGGTGGGCTCCCTCCTCCTAAGCAGAGGGGAGTCTTTGCTAATGTTGCTACTACCGCCCAAGAACGCAAGACCTGTAAATTCTGTTCCAGCCTGGGCCATAATATGCTCCATTGTAGCGCTTACCCTACGATAAACAGTAGGGTGGATAGGTGTGCCGAGCTTAAGCTCTGCACAAAGTGCACTAGTGCTAAACATGAGGCTGGTAGGTGCAACGCCAACCTCGATTTCGAGTGCAAGTTTTGCAGAGAGCGCTCTCATGTGGCTGCATTGTGTAGAAAGGCTAAATTAAGAGAGTTTCAGTCTCACATTTGCTTAAATTCTTCAGCTAATACAAAATCTGTCTATATCCTTCCTACCATAACTTTACCAGTTGGGAAAGGTAAGAACGCAACCAATGTTCGGTTCCTTATAGACTCCGGGTCTCAGCGTTCATATATCTCAGCATCGGTTCTGAGCCGCCTTGAATGTTGCGACCTCTCTCAAACTTCCACTTGCCTTGTTAATTCTTTCCTTGAAAGGGGAGTGAAATCCTTTGCTGAAATAAGTCTTTTGATTGATTTGCTAGATGGCGTCAATAAATTGCAGGTGCCTGTCCTTGTCGATAAAACTTTTCAAATGTCATTCGATGTGTGTTTTTTGGGGAAGGCCGTAGGAAATCTTCAGTCTTATGTTCAGCTGGCTGACTCTTCGATGTCTACCGAGACCGATACTGTTAATTTGGAAGGGATATTAGGAGTGGACATCCTTCAGTGCTTCACCAGTTTTGAATTAGTAGATTGCATGAGAGGTACCGCCTTCCTGCTTGGATCCAGGGTCGTTCCTTGGGGAAACGTCGAGCATTTTTTAGACAAGAAGCAGGTGCCTGAGTTGTACAAGTCCCTTCATAGTTCATGTGATGAATATAGAGCTTGCGTGAATTTTGTCCTTGATCCTCAGCCTTGTCACCCAGATCCTATCAGTAGTGTCTTCCCGGGCAGTGCTGTAGAGGGTGATTTAGAGAGAATCTTTAACCTTGAATCCATAGGGATTTCTGAAGATGACTCTGTTGCTTCCTCCGATAAAGAAATTGTTCAAAAGTTTGCGGATCAGATTGAATTTAAGAATGGTAAATACCATATAGTTCTCCCATGGAATGAGAAGATTTCTCTGGTTAGAGACAACTTCATTGTTGCTCGTGCTATACTTTCTAGAGTGATTGACAGATTGAAGACACATGGGCATTTTGAGACATACGATGAGGTCTTCAATCAGCAGCTCAGAGATGGAATATTGGAGGAGGTCCCTTGTGACGAAAGTAATTTTGAAGGGAAGGTCTTCATCCCGCACAGAGCCGTAATCAAGGAACACCCTACTTGCACAACTAAGGTTAGGCCTGTGTTAAATTGTAGCTTAAGAGTAGATGGGTGCCCTTCTTTGAACGATGCTGCCTTCCCTGGAATCGATCTGATGGGAGACTTGTTTTCGTTATTGATTCAGCTTAGGCATGATAAAATATTCTGATGTCCGACATTAAGCAAGCGTTTCTTCAAATCAGGCTCTCGTTGGAGAGTGATAAAGATAAATTTTGTATCCTTTGGATTAGGAATAAGAAGCTTGTCGTATATAGGTACACTACCATCGTGTTTGGCTTCGTTGCAAGCCCTTTCATCCTTAATTATGTCATAAAACACCATGTATCAAGATACCCCTGTTGAACAACATGTATGTTGACAACCTTTTTCTCACCGGTAGTAACTCTTCGTCACTAATAGATTTGTACGAATCTTGCCGCGAAAGAATGTCGCAGGGTGGTTTTCAATTGCGAAGTTGGTTATCGAACGACAAGGCTGTCCAGGAGAGGTTGGAGTCGGATGGCGTTGCTGCGGAGAACGCAGAGGTAGCCAAAATTCTCGGTTACGACTATAAAAAAGAGTGCGATTCCCTGGCCGTGTCTGTTGATGACTCTACTCCGCCTGTTAAAGTGACGAAAAGGTCTGTCTTGTCTCATTTAGCCAAACGATTTGATCCCCTGGGACTGGTAGGACCGGTAACTGTTAGGGGTAAGGTGTTGATGAGGAAGATGTGGAAAGCTGGCTTGAATTGGGACGACTCCTTACCAGATGATCTGAACAGTGAATGGTTGAAGTTGAGTAGAGACTTGAATGACTTAGGTAAGTTCCGGTTCAGCCGAAAAGTGCTGGACTCTGATGAGCCAGTGCGGTTGGTTATTTTTTCGGATGCGTCTCAGACTTGTTACGGGTTCAGCATTTATTGCATTACGGAACGCGATCAGTTAAGCTCTAATTTGCTTTTTAGAAAGAGTAAGGTGGCCCCTATTAAAGCAAAAAGTCTCCCCACACTAGAGCTCCTGGGTGTGTTTCTTGCTTTCAAGTGTTTGTTGAATTTGCTGAAGTGCTTAAAGAGAGTTCACGTAAAAAGCGTAGCTTTCGCTGTAGATGCGCAAATAGTGCTGGCTTGGTTATTAAACGGTTATGTCACACTAAAAATGTATTCGCAAACAATAGGGTAAAAGACATATTGCAGTTCCGTGAATCGCTGAAGCATGACCATCGCTTGGATTGTGAATTCAAATTCATCCCTTCAGAACTGAATCCTGCAGATATGCTCACTAGGGGTTTAACTATTAGCGAGTTTGAGAAAAAATAAGGCTTTTGGCGACACGGGCCTGAGTTCCTGGTAGACCCTTCGCAACCCTGGCCACAGAGTAGGTTATGATGTTTGCCTACTGCTTCATCTGATGTTGTTGCTTGTTCTGCGTTGACAGCTCCAACTAATCAGGTCGTGGAGCCAGTCCTGGAAATGGCTAACTTTTCAAGTGCTGATAGATTGTTTAGAGTCACCTCTAGATTGTACCAGTTTTCCGACCTTTTGAAGCGGCGAAAAGTCGATCATGTGCTAAACTATTCTAAAGGCCGTCTGCATTGGTTGAGGTGGGATCAGCAAACTAGTTTTCCTGAAGAGTTTGCTTTTCTTAATACGCCTAACGCGGGAGATCCTCCTCCCCTAGTTAGAAATCTTTGCTTATTTTTTGATAGCGACGGTGTCATTCGCTGCAGAGGTAGGCTTGGTAGGTGCCGGCATGTTTCTTTCGATGTTTCTAACCCTATTTTAATTTCTAGATCCAGCCATCTCTCATGGCTACTAGTGCGTGCCTGCCACGAAAAGTGCATGCACATGGGCGTCGGCTCCACTTTGAACTGCTTGAGGAATTCGGGGTACTGGATTCCTAAGGCTCGTCCTCTTATCAAAAATGTCATCAAGGAATGTACGTTATGTACCAAATTTAACTCCAGAGCATTTACCTATCCGAAACCCACAGACTATTTTTCCGATAAGGTAAATTACATTCAACCTTTCCTAAATGTCGGGGTTGATTTCACTGGTCATTTTAATGTAGATTTTGGCAATTCAACTAGAAAAATGTATCTGTTGATCTTCACCTGTCTGAACATCAGAGCAATTCACCTTGAGCTTCTTCCCGATATGACCACAACTTCATTCCTCTCTCCCTTCATCCGATTCTCCAACAGATTTTGTGTCCCGAGAACAGTCTACAGCGACAACGCACCAACTTTCAAACAAGCAGCCGATGTACTCAATTCTTCCTTTTCAGAGGACTCTTCTGGTTTTTTCCGCCGAAATTCAATAAAGCACATTAGAATCCCTTTGTACTCGGCGTGGTTCGGAAGTAGTTGGGAGCGGCTAATTAGGGTGGTAAAAAGCTGTTTGTTCAAAGCAATTGGGAAGAACAAAATTGAATACTTTTCATTTTTTACCTTAATCTCTGACATTCAAACTGCAATAAATTCCAGGCCGTTGACCTATTGAGATTCTGACGATCTTTCCCAAGAGTGGATTTCCCCTAATTCCTTCCTAAAGTTAGGTAGTAGTAGCTCTGTTTTCAGTTTCGGGTCGCTGGACGGTGACCAGTTGTTGCACCCTTCAAGAGTTGACTTAATAGACACGTTGCAGATTAGGGAGGAAGCGATGGAGAAGTTCAAGCACTTTTGGTATAATGATTATCTTCTTTCTCTTCGACAGGCAGATAAGCATCGTTACGAACCCCAATGGGAAGATCGGATTAATATTGGTGATATAGTCTTAATTTCGTCCCCCGTTAAGCCTAGACCAATGTGGTCCATGGGTCGCATAACTAAACTGTTCACCGAGGCCGACGGCAAAACTCGCTCTGTTGAGCTCATTAGACCAGACAGGACCACCGGGGAATACGCAGTATCGTTACTTTACCCTTTGGAACTTAGGCTGGATTCCTACGAACCTGTGTCTACTGTACCCGATATTCTTACTTCTGTTAGCAGACCTCGTAGGAAGGCTGCAGAACGGTGCCTGAATGCCTTGCGAAATCAATAAATTGATTTCTCCCTGCCCCCGGGAGTGTGTTGGAAATTCCGGTGCGCGTCTCTGAGTGACATGTCGGTTAGTACCTGGATTCAGTTCGTTTGGGTGTGCTGTCTGCAAACAGAGGTGACGTCTGTCTTGGTTTGTCTTTCTTCAGGTAGGTTGTTATTGATTATAAAAAAGTAATTTTTCCATCCAGTCAAGGAAGGAGTGTTGTGCCGGTTTTCCGCATTTCTAGGGACCCAGCAGCGTCATGTGTCGTGAGCCTATAGGAGTTCCCTCTACCCTCTTCCTTGACCACTTTTTTGCTATCTTTTTATTTAAGTGTGCTTGTTATCTTCGTTTCATTTATTATTATTTTTGGGTGTTATTTTGCTATACCATTCAGAGCCTTTAAAATTTGATACTTAAACTTAAAGGCCCGTTGGCCACTCTTAAAGGCCCGTTGGCCACTCTTAAAGGCCCGTTGGCCACTCTTAAAGGCCCGTTGGCTACTCTTAAAGGCCCGTTGGCCACTCTTAAAGGCCCGTTGGCCACTCTTAAAGGCCCGTTGGCCACCCTTAAAGGCCCGTTGGCCACCCTTAAAGGCCCGTTGGCCACCCTTAAATAATTGACTTGCGATCTGGAGTTCCTAGACGATAAAGAAATTCTCGCGATTTCTTGTGTTCTCCCGATCCACGTTAGGAAGTGGGATTTTCTTACGGAAAAGATTCTCCTCCTTTTTCTTTATCTTTATAGAACGGCTCTGAACACCTTTTACTTATTTTCCTGTTTTTTTTCCTCAAATAAACTCTTCTAAAAGAGGCTCTTATCCTCACTCGGGAACAAATTCCCTAGGTGAGAATTGTTGGTGTATCTGATGTAATGTTAAATGAAATCTTGGTTGTGGTGATATTTGCTTGTTCGCTTTGAGTGTTATGTCCTAACGAAAGTGCCTTTGTTTCTTGTCGCCAGTATGCTCCCCCATTGCACGCTCTGCGGAGAACACCTTGTTTTTTGTGAGAAGCCCTGCTAGCGCAGAACCATCCCTTGCCCTGTGAAGCGGTTATGCGGCAGAGGTTTTCTTGGCTTGTGAGTTCAAAATTGGTGGGTTTGGTTTTGGTGCGATTTGAAAATTTATCCTATTTCGTTTAAAAGTTAGGAAGAGACATAAGCGGTTACAAATTTCATGTCTCTGTTTGAGCTACCAATCTCGTCCTTTTCTTTCCTAGCTTCAATCCGTCGGCAGTTTTCCGAGCTGGGTTGCGTCCCTCCAGCGTCGGGAAGTTCGAGCAGTTGGGATGGTCACCGGGAAACGTTCCTTTTCCGTCTCAGCTGGAATTTTGACTACTGAAAAGCCGGGAGGTATCCCGGACCCAGTGCTTCATGTGCCTGGTACTACCCCAGCTTAGAACCTACACTTGCCAATTCACCTTGGACCTAACTACGTCGTTGTTTGGGCGTGATTGAGGAGCACAAGCCGGTCTAAAAGGCGACTGCTTCCTAGAGGAGTTGTTTCCTTGTGCCTCTATTCTACTTGGAGCGTGCTAAATAAACGTTAAAAATTTCAAGAGTGTGTTTTTCCACACCACACTGGAGTGAAAGGTGCAGACAGATACGACACTCTCCTTATCATCGAAGAGGCAATTACGAAGAGCCACACTGGAGTGAAAGAGGCAGACTAAGGAGCCATCAGCACCAAATTTACCACGCAAGAGAACCACAACCGCATCGGGAACTGCCACTACACCTGAGGTAAACTTAGCGCAGTATAGAACAGTGCCACCGCCGTGCTTCAACTGCGGAAAATTTGGGCACATAAGAGCTGATTGCAGGGCGCAACATTTTCCAGGACTGCCAAAAAATGGGGCAGGAGACCGTTAGCTCCAATAATAAATCCCAGCGTTATACTCCATGTGAATGGTACACCTGTGACCGCACTTCTTGACACAGGAGCAAATATATGCTTGGTAAAAGAGCGTGTGGTTGTGGGGATCAAAAATGCCAGTGTGAAGGGAACGTCTACTGCATTAAAAACAATTGGAGAGGAACCCGTACCGGTGCAGGAGAAGGTTAATGTGCCAATTAAAGTTAACGGTCAGAAAACTTTTCAAAGATGCTTTGTTGTGCGGGAAAATGCATTCCCAGGAGACCTGCTAATAGGAGTAGAAGTAATGACCAAAGTCGACGCAAAACTAGACTTCGGAAAACGTAGGGCATCACTGTTTGGTACTTACGTGAACATGTTTTCAGCGCCGGGACCCGCTTCTCCAAAAATTTTGTGGGTAACGCGGGAGGAAACATCGGTCACACTCGCTGAGGACATCACAGTGAAGCCTCGCACGCAAACTATGGTGAAGTGCCGAGCAGATGTCAGTTTTGATGGAAAGGAGGTAGTTTTAGAGCCTAGAGTTAAGTGGGCGCCTTACGTCGGAGCCCCCGCAGCAAAGGTGCAGAATGGGTATGTTCTGATGCCTGTACTTAACCCGTTTGCCGAAGAAATCGCTCTAACTGAAGGAGCAATAATTGCAACATACCACGAAATCTCGAATGAAAATGCAACTGCAGAAGAAAATAATGATGAAAACAGCGAAGCAGAAAATCTTCGCAGAGAGAAGCGCTTTCAGCAAATTGATGAGCTTGACCTCAGTCACTTGGATGCTGGAAAACAAGAACAAGTCAGAAACCTGCTGAAGGAATATCACAAGACAATTAGTGCAGACGAGATGGACATTGGCCACGTTAAAGGAATAAAATACAAAATTTTGTTGAGTGATTTCAGGCCCATTCAAACAAAAAGGATGGCGTATTCCGTACACCAATCAAGAAATTATTGATAAAAAGGTGTCGGAGATGATCAAGAGTGGAATTGTGCAAGAGAGTACAAGTGCGTGGAAAAACCCCTCGTACTCGTGAAAAAGCCTGGGGGAGGCCACAGAGTTTGCCTTGATTTGCGAGCTGTAAACATGCGAGTGGTGAACGAACATTATCCTATTCCCAATATCGTAGGAACGCTGGAAGAAGTTGCTGGCAAAGAATACTACTCGGTAGTCGATGCAAAATAAGCCTCCATCAAATTGAGCTAGATGAGGAAAGTAAGCAGTACACGGCGTTTCAAACGCGACAAGGAAACTTCGAGTTTGCTAGGCTCCCTTTGGGACTCAAGTGTTCAACATCAGTGTACCAGAGAGTAATTTGCCATGTTCTCAAAAGGCAGCTTGAAAAATTCGCCGCCATTTATTTGGACGATGTGTGCATCAGCTCTATGACTTTTGAGAGTCACCTAGAAAATTTAAGGGAAGTGTTACACGAATTTGAATGTGCCGGAGTAAAAATAGGCTTAGACAAGTGCAAATTTGCGCAAAAGCAAGTGAAGTACCTAGGATGTTACATCAGTCGTGAGGGGCTAATCCCAGATCCCGAGAATGTTGAAGCCATGCAGAATTACCCAAGGCCTACCACCGCCCGAAAGGTCCGCTCATTTGTAGCGGCGCTCAACTTCTATCGGCGGTTCATTCCGCATTTCGCCACAACAGCTGCTCCCCTTAATGCGCTGACCAAGAAGGGACAAAAAATCAAGCGGAATGAAGAACATGAGCAAGCCTTCTGTAGACTTAAGCAGCTAATGATAGAAGCACCAGTTCTGAAGAAACCTTTTCTTGATGAAACTAATTATTTGGGCTGTGATGCATCAAATGAGGGCTCTGGCGCAGTGCTTGCACAAATGTGTAATGGTAAGGAACAACCTATTGGATATTTCAGCAAAAGATTCAATGATGCTGAAAAACGTTATTCAATCACTGTGTCACGCGAGAAAACGTCCCGCCTCCTTCTTGTTAACATTTCGCTAACAAGAAGATCAGGTTCTCGGAATTGAGGGAATGGCAAACCTCCATGACATTACACAATACGCAAAAATGTGAGGATGCATCAAGAACACAGTCACTAAGAACAGAATAAAAACAATGATTGTATACTAAAATTAGAGCTGTACTCACCGATGATGGTTGACTCGACTTACGCAGCGCATTTTCTGAGCGCCCTCTGTGGTGTTACGATCGATCGCTTCTAATATTGTGGGGCATGATACACAGGGTAAAATATGCTAACATTTATGATTTCCAGCTGTACGTCATACAAACATCAATGAGCGTACACACAATGAATGGTATTAGGAATGATGTAAATTAAGTAATGGAATCAAAACAGCATACGCCAAATCACTTACATCACATAACTATACTGCATGTGTCCGCTGGCCAGCCTTTTCCCGCATGTTACTTACACTCTCAAACATAACACAAGTAATGCCTACAATATCTCAGCGCTCCCAGCAGCACGGGATGTGGTCATTACTTCGACCTTCACGTTCATGAGCCCATACAGCTTCAGTTCAAATGACTGTCCTATGCACAGTTCAAGAAAGTCTGTTGCCAATCGCTAACTTCGGAGCTCCTGCTTCGGTATCTTCGCACGTTAGTTCCCTCTCCTCCGAGCAGATCAATTCTTCAATTACATGAATCCGTCCCGCCTGTTAAAGACAAAAATTTGACTTGTTACCCTTAATCGCGTCACTAACGTCCCCTTAAATATCTCAATTTTTTACTTCACTGAATGACACTGAAAATTCACAATATTTATCTCAAAACATCTTTTCCAAAGGAAACTATATTTCTCTTACCCTCCCATCTAGTGTGGCATCTCCCTTCCATCAAATGATTCATACAATTTGGTCGATTTGGTCATCTCCCCTTAGTGAACGTGGTAAAGGGGACACATAAAATTTCCTCTCTGCAAGTGAAACGAGAAAATGTAAGAATTTCTGGATTACATTACAGCGTAAACTTTAGTATAATTTTCAATATATACACTTTTTTCATTATTTCTTTAAGCACGTTTGTTACTGTGAACACACCCGCGTTTTATTTCTTATACTTCGCGCCGCGGCGTCGGTTGTCGAACTGTCTATTGTTCATCGCATCTCCAGCTCATTTTCTTGAGGGTTGTCCGCTCTCTCCTATTCGACCTATTGGCTTCTTCGGACCTCGACCGCGACCGCCTACCTCTTTCTAATTGGTAGTTCCGTATCTCGCCTTTATTTCTTTCTTAGCCTCATTGTTTCTCACGCTCAAGCTCCTACGAAACCGACCGTTGGTTTGCCACCTCTCTCGGCTTAAGTGTCTCGATTTATGTTTGACATCAAGGCGACTTCTGTTTGCGCATGGGTAGGCATTTTTCCGAACGTCTAAAGTTTCCAAGGGCTCGCCCGAATGAAAAAATTGCTAACACCACAAAATAGACCCCTCCAGAAACAACACACAATGTAAACAGACATCGTTCGAGCCCTTACATCTTATCGCTCCACCTAACATTTGCTGAGTCCAAACACACAGGCATAAAAACATACATGTTGAAGCGACCCTCCTGTACTGCTGGGATTTACTGAGATATTTCTAAGTGAGCACAAAATTTATTACACACAATTAAAATATTTCCCTAAATCCTCATATTTTAATTCACAAAATTGGTTATTCTTAACCGATTCTCGACAGGACCGCCCTCCTAGAGTTAAAAAATTGACCTGACAATTTTTTTCTGAATTAGCTTTCAGCTATTTATTGAATAATAAGTACTACAGTATGCAGCCAATATAAGACACACATGGTAAATTCTACTTAAGAACATTATGTTCTAAAATTAACTCCGCAGCAAACAATGTATTACATTAACCCGCGCACTGTAACTGGTCGCCTCATTTACCAGGCTCACTGGTTGCCAGACGTAAGGCATAACCCCAAGTTGTTATACACCAAAATGATCGTCTCAGCGAGTGCTACACAGCTGGAGCCAGAAACCCCCACATTGTGGGGGTTAAGGCAGAGCTCCAACCACTTGGAAGTTGGGAGGGGTAAGCACAGTCAGTGTGGTAAATGAGGCGACCGTGAGAGGGTGTGCGTGCGAACAGTCAGTGGCAGCCTCAGTTACCAGCGAAACTACTCAGGGCCTTATTTCGCCTTATTTCGTAAAAATGGCAAATAAGACAAATCTGAAGTCAGTAGCGTGTAGAGCAGTATTTTATTCATATTGTGTGAAAATTACAAGTTTCGAAACACTATACTTACAGTAATATAACCAGACATGCAAACATGCATTTATGTAGGAACTAAAACGAAGAATGGATAACACCTAGTAGACATAAATGGTCATAACTTTTTTTCTAATTGTTGTAGAGGAAAAATAAAAACATCAGCAGGTTTGGAAGGATTTTCTGCATAAAATAGCAGTGAAAAACATTACATTGTTCCCAAAACACAAAAATGGCCATTGATCTCTTTGAAGCAATGTTGTGCAAAAATCTACGGAGTTTGACTCCATATTACAAAGAAACGGTTCAAGTTATCAAAAATCTGACAACATCAAAGTGTAAAGCAACATTTTTTACTCATTACTTCATATTTTTACATCTCTGCCTATTACGGTAAGTGAACAGGGAACGGCAGAGTAACGCGGGTAAATTGACTACTTTTCTGAGGGATGCGCGACCGTGCGCGGGTTAAGAATCCTATTCATTACAATCAGCAACATTTTTCTATATAGTCTTGTCTTCATTTACTCGATGTATCAGTCTTCCGCCGAAGTGAAATACGTCATAAATGTTCTGAGTGTTCACCCCTAATGACATTCACAAAATATAACGGTTACATTTCCTACCCTCTCTAACATCCTACAGTATTGATGATTTTATATCTCGTAGAGTTCAATTAACGCTTGTATGTTCTGTTGTCCTACTCCTTGGCGCTGCTGTTGACGATTCGATGTAGATTCCTTTGGTATAGCTGACGGAATTTGCTTTCCTTCCATGCTTTTCTTCTGGCATTTCCTAGCTTCTCACACGCGTTGGTGATAGGTACTCTTTTTCAGGAGGAAGTATTGCGAGTCCAATATCCAGACTCATGACAAATTTCTATACACCACATTAACAGCACGATTTCGTTCTATAAGATGGATCATTATCACGATTCAAATTACCACTAAATCATGTCAAATGCAATGTTGCACTTACATTTTATGACGTTTATTCAAACTCAAACTTTTAATCGGCAGATTACTCATGAACGCCGATTCGTTGATCAGGCGAATCGGCAAGTCAGGAAGTTATATTGATCCGGCGATAAATACGAGTTGGAGCGTTGATAAATTTCATTTAACACAGTAACCATTCGCAATAAGGTCCTGAATCCTACGAGGTATTCCTGAAGAATCCGAGGTGTATCCGGCGGTGGTATCCTGTATGAGCGGTGGTATCCTGCATAATGCTTCTCAACATTTCTTGATGTCGACGTATAATTTCTGGGAGACACGAGATGCTGTTCCATCCATTTGTCCGAGTCAATACTCTTATTTGTGCGCGAGAATTTTGTGGGTTAATATTCTTTGAAGATCGTACGCCTCATTCAAAGCCTATCCGACGTAATCTCTTTTAAATTTTCATTTCACGTATAAATAGAGATGCCTAAAATGCTGCTTCTGTTGTGGTTTCTTGAATTTTATCCCGCCGTTGTCACATCATTTTGTAATGGTCGCTTGATCCTATTCCACATCGCTGCCGACGTTCGTTGTTTTGATGCATATTATTTCGTGACATTCGTTATTATTTGTCACTATCTTTTATTTTCTAGTCTTTATTAATCACGATAGCTTTTCAATGCTGCCACCAGTCCGTGTATTTATACAATATTTATATTTATAAGACATATTTTCAAGATCTTCGGTAACGTTAGTATAAGAGCGGAAGGCTATTATTTACGTATGTGCATCATTTTATATCATCATCATTATCACCTCTTTATCATCTCTCTCTAACTTACAAGGAAATTGAAGACACGAAAGATTACAAAGGTTCGTTATTAACGCAGACACCTAATATATCACAATGCTGTCGAGAGAGAAGCTGGTTAGACATATAGTAAACATGTTAACTTATCTGCAGAATCCAGTTTGGGCGTTGTCGAAGTATTTGCGAGGAGGCTGGTGCCTTTGCGATCCATTTATAATGAATGATTGGAGCAAGATGGATCTCCAGGTAATCTAGAGACAAATTTAAGTAGCTTTGACACTAGAAGTCGTTTACAACAAAGCGGGTTCATCGCCAAAGGCGATGAACCGCAGGGGAAGACACCAATAAGTTTACATGATCTTGAACTGTTACTCTTTAATGCAGGAACCTTCTCGACTGCCTCCCCGCGCAAGACTCCCTGCCAGACTAACTGTTGCCCGCTCGCTTGAAGGAACGAGGGCGCGCGCGTCTCTACTTCAGAGAACAAACACGTTACGACAGTAGCTACTCATTAATAAATGAAAAACCCACAATACTGACTAACAATAATTACGATCCTGCATTCAATCTTTATAAATGAATACTATAACATCCTAGATGATTAAGATTAGAAAGATAAGAAATACATTGTGGTAGAGAAAAGAGAAAGAGGTATCAGATAACTTGATCTCGTAGTCCTCCGGTTGCGTCGTGGTGATGATGTCAAGAGGGTAGCACGATGATGGTAAGGCGTAGCGTCGTCTTACGATGTTGTTGAAGGAAATAGCATGAGAGATATGTTGTGGAGTTGATTCGAAGTTGTGCTTATCCGCGAGAACTTACCTTTAATGCGGTTCTTTTCGAGGAGATGAAAGTCGTGGGCCAGACGAAGCATTTCAATATTCCTCGTTGCGATTCCTTTATGAATATAGATGTAGGGAGGTTATATCATGAGGATATAACACTTCAATATTCCAATGTGATCATTTGCCTAGTAAAAAAAATTCACAGGAAACTTCCATTCGAATTTCAGGAATGCCTTACTAGGCATAAATGTTACGACGCAAATTCCAAATTACTCAAGTTAGTTTGAACACTCAATAATACAAAAGTATTGTCACTGTTTCATAAGAGTGCCCATTTCATAGAAGCATTTTTGAACGCTAGTACCTCTAGGCACCCTAGACTATTATCTTCATTATTTTCGCTTCTCTTTCCATCCTCATGTTGATGCTTCGTTCCTCTGTGGTGCTGTTCACTTCGAAGTATTAAGTGCCAATTACTTGAGCAGCCCTTCCGGTACGAGCTTGTTAGCGAACGAGATGTCTGGACGATGTCTTCAGCCACATCTCGACCGCTAACGGTTCTGGGTTAATTACTTGTGCCTTCGGCATTCTTCTGAAACATGATGCGAAATTCCAGCTGCACATACATCTTCGTCGTTTCCTAATGCAACGCTAGAATTTGTTCTACAGTCAAATACTTCCAATACAAGTGCGATAAATCCCCTATGTCGTGTCGTTGCTCTCTGTTCTTCGTTCTTATAAGTAATTACTTGTGTTCAACGTGATTCTTCCTTAATTGTCTGTGCTTTCGTCTGCTCTTCATACGCGACGTGTTTCTGTCTTTCAATCTGCTGGCCTATTTTTGTGCTGACGTAATTTATACACTAATCTACCCAGAAAATCAATTACTTAAGTCTGAAGAAATGAAACACACTATTGTCTACAGCAAGAATGAACACGCTACTTTTAATATAATGCTAAACATATTCTCCCCGTTGCGAGTAAGCGAACGGTTTCAACGGTATTGATAAAATCAGCAAGCCTGAAATAACCTCAGCCTAAGCACTTTCAGATTAAACTAATCAATTCGCTAGAGTTATTTCGTATTAAGCGCGCACGCCTTACGAGAAGCTGGCTAGAAAATAAAAACACACTACGAAAGGTACGTAGCACTCCTCTTGAGAAGCATTCGACATCAACCTAACGAAAAGCTCAATTTCTCTTCACTTAGCAACAATAGAACTGAAATCTTAGGTACAGCGTGAGATTTGAACATTCTGACAAGCATCTCGTTTCCCAACAAGGTCGCTCGTGAGCAGAAATTCAAAGTCACACACAGCTAGTAACACATATAACTACTGAAGAACACATCTTACTCTTGCGAGTGCAAACTACGATAACACGAAACTCGAACACGCCTTCCTATTGAAGAACACATCTAAAATTACACACGAAAGAAACATCATGAAAATCAAAGAAATTCATCAACTTAATTCATTGCAGCTTATCACTCCTTTGCCGACGATTCACCTACATCTTGAGCGCAGGTTGTATTTTCGCCGCTCTTTGAACGCAGCTCGCTCGTTCACGTTGTCTTCTGTCCCCAGGTCTTCATCTTCTCTGTCAATTGTTTCATATTCGTTTCCGTTCCCTGGCTCAGCTGCGACGTCCGACGTGCCGGGAAAAGCCTCGCCTCGTAAATGAGCCACTTTCAGTCTATCCAAGTGAACACTTTCTTGACGGTTATCATACAGTGCCTTGATGGTTGCATTTGTGTCACTCTTTGCAATGATACGATACGGTCCCACCCAGTCTGTAGGCCCCGCGTTTGCAGCTTCGGCTTTTCCTGTCGGATTGTGTAATAAAACAAGATCTCCGCTCTGCACCTGGTTGTTTTTCTCACACCTCTTTCCTTCATTTGCACGGGCTTGTCGTGTGACGCCTTGGATTTGGCTTTCACGATTTGGAACGCATTGTGGAGCCGGGCGCTAATCTCTGCACTGTAATTATCTCCTAAAGAATAATCCATGCGAGGTGTTTTCAGCCAGTCAACAACAGGAATTTCAGCGTCCCTACCAAAGAATAAGTAATACGGAATTTCTTCAATAACACTGTGATAACTTGTGTTCAGCGCCAAGCACGTCCAAGAAAGTGCATCCGGCCACGAAGATTGATCGCTGGCGGCAAGTGGGACAAAATCACTTTTATGTTCTGGTTCTGCCTTTCCGTCATCCCGTTTGATTGGGGATGATACGCTGAGGTGTTGTAGTATCTTATTTTCAATTTTTCGCATACACTTCTGAATAAAGCTGACGTGAACTCGGTGCCCCTGTCTGATATGAGCGTCTTGGCTGGGCCGTACGTAGTCACGAATTTAGTCAACGCTCGAGTCACTTCCTCAGTTGTCATGCATCTGAGTGGGAAAGATGCAACATATCTACTGAAGTGATCAACCACGGTCAGGATGTACTTGTGGCCCTCGTTCGAGACTGGCATTTCAATTAAATCAACGCCTACTCTGTCCAGAGGCTTGTCAATTTCAGGGAATGAACCCATGCTAACACAAATGCGATTGTTGATCTTACGTTTCTGCCACTGTATGCACGAATCGACGTGTTTGTTAACGTCACGCGCCATGTTAATCCAGTACCCGAATTCCATGAGCTTTTTCCACGTTTTAGCACGACCTTGGTGTGCACCGATTGTGCTATCACGCGCTAACGTTATTGCTGCTTCTCTCAGAGCGTCTGGCACAACGATCAAGTGCCTTGTTCTATTAGGCTTTCGTTGCGTCTTTCTGAAATACAATATGCCTCCGTCGGTGAAGATTTCGGATTTCAGAGCGAGACTTGGAGCGTCCCATAATTTGTCACTTTCAAGATACCTCAGCACAGGCCCCCAAACAGGATCTTTCAATTGTTCTGCTCTCACATTTTCTTTCTGCAAACTAATTTCCGCCTCTTGTACACTGGGTGTTTCATCCAACATCGACGTGACGAACACTGTTTTAGGGGCTTCATCGTCTTGATTTTCTTCTTCGTTGTTGTTCGCAATATTTCTCGACAATGCGTCGGGCACCACGTTCTGAGCTCCTGGGCGATAAATTACCTCAAAATCATACTGTGGGAGTGTTAGGGCCCACCTCATAATTCTTTTGTTCTTTGTGTTTTTTCCTTTGAACAAATATTTGAGCGCCGTGTGATCAGTAATTACAACAAATTTATTACCGTACAGGTAAGGTGAAAAGTGATTTACAGCGGCGACCACTGCTAATCCTTCACGCTCCGTAATTGAATAACGTTTTTCAGCATCATTGAATCTTTTGCTGAAGTATCCAATCGGTTGTTCCTTACCATTACATATTTGTGCCAGGACCGCGCCAGAGCCCTCATTTGAGGCATCACAGCTCAAGTAATACGTCTCATTTAGAGAAGGCTTCTTCAGAACTGGAGCCTCTATCATGAGCTGCTTAAGTTTACAGAAGGCTTGCTCGTGTTCTTCCTTCCACTTGAATTTTTGCCCCTTCTTAGTCAGAGCATTAAGGGGTGCAGCGGTTGTAGCGAAATGCGGAATGAACCGCAGGTAGAAGTTGTGTGCAGCGACGAATGAGCGGACTTTGCGTCCGGTCGTCGGCCTAAAGTAATTCTGCATCGCATCCACGTTCTTGGGGTCTGGAATAAGTCCCTCACGACTGATGTAACATCCTAGGTACTTCACTTGTTTTTGCGCAAAATTTCACTTGTCTAAGCCTATTTTCACTCCGGCACATTGAAATTCGTGCAACACTTCCCTTAAATTTTCTAGGTGACTCTCAGAAGTCATAGAGCTGATGCACACATCGTCCGAATAAATGGCGGCGAATTTTCCCAGCTGCCTTTTCAGAACATGACAAATTACTCTCTGGTACACTGATGCTGAGCATTTGAGTCCCATAGGTAGCCTAGTGAATTCAAAGTTTCCTTGTCGAGTTTGAAACGCCGTGTACTGCTTACTTTCTTCATCTAGCTCAATTTGATGGAAGGCTGATTTTGCATCAACAATAGAGTAGTATTCTTTGCCAGCCACCTCTTCCAGTGTCCCTACAATGTGGGGAATCGGATAGTGTTCGTTCACTACCCGCATGTTTACAGCTCGCAAATCAAGGCAAACTCTGTGCCCCCCCCCCCCCCCCCCCAGGCTTCCTTACGAGTACGAGTGGGTTTTTCCAAGCACTTGTACTCTCTTGCACAACTCCACTTTCAATCATCTCCGAGACCTTTTTATCAATAGTTTCTTGGCTGGTGTACGGAATACGCCATCCTTTTGTTTGAATTGGCCTGTAATCACTCAGCAAAATTTTGTATTTTACTCCTTTAACGTGGCCAATATCCATCTCGTCTGCACTGATTGTTTTGTGATATTCCTTCAGCAGGTTTCTGATTTGTTCTTGTTTTTCAGCATCCAAGTGACTGAGGTTAAGCTCATCAATTTGCTGAAAGCGTTTCTCTCTGCGAAGATTTTCTGCTTCGCGGTTTTCATCATTATCCTCTTCTGCAGTTGCATTTTCATTCGAGATTTCGTGGCATGTTGCAATTATTGCTCCTTCAGTCAGAGCGATTTCTTCGGCAAACGGGTTGAGTACGGGCATCAAAACAAACCCGTTTTGTACCTTTGCTGCGGTGGCTCCCACGTAAGGCACCCACTTAATTCTAGGCTCCAAATTTACCTCCTTTCCATCAAACTTGACATCTGCTCGGCACTTCACCATAGTTTGCGCGCGAGTCTTCACTGTAATGTCCTCAGCGAGAGTGACCGATGCTTCCTCCCACGTTACCCACAGAATTTTCGGAGAAGCGGGTCCTGGTGCTGAAAACATGTTCACGTAAGTACCAAAGAATGATGCCCTACGTTTTCCGAAGTCTAGCTTTGCGTTGACTTTGTTCATTACTTCCACTCCTATTAGTAGGTCTCCTGGAAATGCATTTTCCCGCACAACAAAGCATCTTTGTACAATTTTCTGACCGTTAACTTTAATTGGCACATTAATCTTTCCCAGGACCGGTACGGGTTCCTCTCCAATTATTTTTAATGCAGTCGAAGTTCCTTTTACACTAGCATTTTTGATCCCTGCAACCACACGCTCTTTTACCCAGCATATATTTGCTCCGGTATCAAGAAGCGCGGTTACAGGTGTACCATTCACTTGGAGTATAACGCTGGGATTTATTATTGGAGCTAACGGTCTCCTGTTCCGTTTTTTGGCTGTCCTGCAAAATATTGCACTCTGCAATCAGCTCTTAGGTGCCCAAATTTTCCGCAGTTGACGCACGGCGGTGGCACTGCTCTATACTGCGCTAAGTTCACTGCAGGTGCAGGTGGTACTTCCTGATGCAGCTGTGGTTCTCTTACGTGGTAATTTTGGTACTGTTGGTTCCTCAGTCTGCCTCTTTCGCCCTAGTGTGGTGCTTCATAGTTCCCTCTTCGGTGATAAGGAGAGTGTCGTATCTGTCTGCCCCTTTCACTCCAGTGTGGCGCTTCATTGCGGTGGCCTCTTTGCCGCTGTGGCGAATGCCGCATCGTGTGGCCCACACGCGCCTTCTCAGGCTGCTGCCTCCTATTGCTTCTCTGCGGTCTCTCCCTCTCAGATACCCTTCTTTCTGTAGTTTCTCTTGGTACTGGCACTATCCGTCGATTTTCCACTTCGATTGCCATGTCCCTCAATTCTTGGAGGGTGGTAGGTCGCGCATCACTTCGGAAGGGTCTCGTGATGTCTTCCCTTAATCCGAGCCACATCAAATCTATAATGACTCGTTCCGGATGTTGTAGATAATTCTCGTTGTACAGCCTTTCCAGGCGCGTCAGGTACTCAGAAACTCCCTCTCGGCTTGTCTGCTTCTTGGTTACTATTTCAAACAGCGCTTGAGTAGGATGTTCTACTTGGTCGGCATATGCACGTAGCCATATTTCTGCTTCTCGTAGATTCGTTAGTGTATCAATTATTTGATTGCACTCCTTTGCCTCTTGTTGACCTAGGCATAGGAAGAAGGCATGCACCTGCTCGCTGTTATTCAGGTTACCAGTCAGAAACTTCAACCTGGCCATATGTTCTCCCACGTCATCGCCCCTTCTTAATTTAGCCCCAATGGCCCCCACGCAACTGGTTACAACTGGCATATTAACTTCTTCCTCTTCAGGCTGTAGTGGCGCCGCTGGTTCGTTTCCGCGGGCGTTGTTCCTTCTTCCTCTTCCAGGTATGATGCCAATCTCCTTTGAACACGAGCTTCACGATTTCACAAATAATCACTCACGCTCACGCAGTTCATTAACAAGAAAATTACTCACTGTGAATTTTCAACATCACGTTACCTTAATTATTCATGCTCCTGAGAAATTTATTTAGATCAATTTTTATCACCCTATGATCTCTTCAAAATTTTCAGCTGTATATGATTACACACTTGTTAGCTTCTCGTTCTGTAACAATGACAATTTATCGCTCTCGAAATGATACACTCTCCAATCGTTGTAGCACTTCATAAGCTTGGGTACGCACTAAATTTCACTTCAACACGCGCATGTAAAACACAACAAAATATCAAAACACACAATACTGCTGTTAACTCACAGATGTAAATAAAATTTTTGATCACTTGGATCTTACCAAATTTGGATGTCACGAGAAAACGTCCCGCCTCCTTCTTGTTAACATTTCGCTAACAAGAAGATCAGGTTCTCGGAATTGAGGGAATGGCAAACCTCCATGACACTACACAATACACAAAAATGTGAGGATGCATCAAGAACACAGTCACTAAGAACAGAATAAAAACAATGATTGTATACTAATATTAGAGCTGTACTCACCGATGATGGTTGACTCGACTTACGTAGCGCATTTTCTGAGCGCCCTCCGTGGTGTTACGACCGATCGCTTCTAATATTGTGGGGCATGATACACAGGGTAAAATATGCTAACATTTATGATTTCCAGCTATACGTCATACAAACATCAATGAGCGTACACACAATCAATGGTATTAGGAATGATGTAAATTAAGTAATGGAATCAAAACAGCATACGCCAAATCACTTACATCACATAACTATACTGCATGTGTCGGCTGGCCAGCCTTTTCCCGCATGTTACTTACACTCCCAAACATAACACAAGTAATGCCTACAATATCTCAGCGCTCCCAGCAGCACGGGATGTGGTCATTACTTCGACCTTCACGTTCATGAGCCCATACAGCTTCAGTTCAAATGACTGTCCTATGCACAGTTCAAGAAAGTCTGTTGCCAATCGCTAACTTCGGAGCTCCTGCTTCGGTATCTTCGCACGTTAGTTCCCTCTCCTCCGAGCAGATCAATTCTTCAATTACATGAATCCGTCCCGCCTGTTAAAGACAAAAATTTGACTTGTTACCCTTAATCGCGTCACTAACGTCCCCTTAAACATCTCAATTTTTTACTTCACTGGATGACATTGAAAATTCACAATATTTATCTCAAAACATATTTTCCAAAGGAAACTATATTTCTCTTACCCTCCCATCTAGTGTGGCATCTCCGTTCCATCAAATGATTCATACAATTTGGTCGATTTGGTCATCTCCCCTTAGTGAACGTGGTAAAGGGGACACATAAAATTTCCTCTCTGCAAGTGAAACGAGAAAATGTAAGAATTTCTGGATTACATTACAGCGTAAACTTTAGTATAATTTTCAATATATACACTTTTTTCATTATTTCTTTAAGCACGTTTGTTACTGTGAACACACCCGCGTTTTATTTCTTATACTTCGCGCCGCGGCGTCGGTTGTCGAACTGTCTATTGTTCATCGCATCTCCAGCTCATATTCTTGAGGGTTGTCCGCTCTCTCCTATTCGACCTATAGGCTTCTTCGGACCTCGACCGCGACCGCCTACCTCTTTCTAATTGGTAGTTCCGTAGCTCGCCTTTATTTCTTTCTTAGCCTCATTGTTGCTCACGCTCAAGCTCCTACGAAACCGACCGTTGGTTTGCCACCTCTCTCGGCTTAAGTGTCTCGATTTATGTTTGACAACAAGGCGACTTTTGTTTGCGCATGGGTAGGAATTTTTCCGAACGTCTAAAGTTTCCAAGGGCTCGCCCGAATGAAAAAATTGCTAACACCACAAAATAGACCCCTCCAGAAACAACACACAATGTAAACAGACATCGTTCGAGCCCTTACATCTGATCGCTTCACCTAACACTTGCTGAGTCCAAACACACAGGCATAAAAACATACATGTTGAAGCGACCCTCCTGTACTGCTGGGATTTACTGAGATATTTCTAAGTAAGCACTAAATTTATTACACACAATTAAAATTTTTCCCTAAATCCTCATTTTTTAATTCACAAAATTGGTTATTCTTAACAGATTCTCGACAACTGAACGTGAAGGATTAGCAGTGGTGGCGGCGGTAAATCACTTCTCACCTTATTTGTACGGCAATAAATTTGTGGTAATAACGGATCACACGGCCCTCAAATATTTGTTCAATGGTAAAAACACCAAGAACAAGAGAATTATGAGGTGGGCACTAACACTCTCACAGTACGATTTTGAGGTAATTTATCGGTCTGGAGCTCAGAACGTTGTGCCCGACGCGTTGTCGAGAAACATCGCGAACAGCAACGAAGAAGAAAATCAAGACGACGAAGCCCCTAAAACAGTGTTCGTCTCGTCGATGATAGATGAAGCACCCAGTGTACAAGAAGCGGAAAGCAGCTTGCAGAAGGAAAATGTGCGAGCAGAACAATTGAGGGATCCGGTGTGGGGGCCTGTGCTAAGCTACCTTGAGAGCGACAAAACGGGAAATGTGCCAAGTCTAGCCATGAGTCCCGAAAATTTTGCCGATGGTGGAATACTGTATTACTGAAAAATGCAACGAAAGCCGAATAGAACAAGGCACTTGATCGTTGTGCCAGACGCTCTGAGAGAAGCAGCGATAACGTTAGCACATGACAGCACAATCGGTGCCCACCAAGGTCGTGCTAAAACGGGGAAAAAGCTCATGGAATTCGGGTACTGGATTAACATGGCGCGCGACGTTAAGGACACCGTCTGGGTAGAAATCGAGATGAGTGTTGATTTTCTGTTTTTATATGCATCTTATAGAGGATTTTCTTGCGCTTCCATTGGTACTTTCCGTTTACGTCTACTCCGAATAGTGCGCCCACCAGAGGGGGGGAAAGCGATGGGGGTGGCGTGACCTTGACCCCTCCCCCCCCTCATTATTGGGAGTCAATTGAGCGTGTTTCTCTGCGGCAATGGCAATAGAGTTCGTTCATGAGCTAATCAAAGTGTTTTCATTATTCAAACGAATCATTCTAACGCTAAATAAATATTTTTTATAAGAGTTTGACAATTTCAGAATTTAGCTGTTCTGTCGTATCTATGATACCGCAGCTTTCATTCATTGCTCGATGACAGCTGCAGTATCATAGCTACAGCTATGGCGAGCACACCAATCCAAAGGGTTTGAAAAGAGCTACAAAACAGAGGAGTTGACTTAAAAAACGTATTTTGGTCGAAAAAAAATGAAAAAAATAAAAAAGTGGTTATTTTGAAGAATTACATGTATTGTCTTTTGTTCTATATTTTTTCCCAGAGTTACAGAGCTACAGCAATGTAAATTATATCAATCGAAAGGGCTTGAAAAGAGCTACAAATGCTCAAGAGTTCATTGTAGAAAATCCTGTAGTTCAAAAGATAAAAAGAAAAACAATGTTTTTTGTGAAAAAACAAGTTTTTCTGGAAACTTGATAATTGGTTTCTCAAATGCTACTTCTTCCACAATTTTAGAGCTACAAGAATGGTTCATATACCATTCGATAGGGCTTAGCAAGGTGTATCCATAAGGGGAGAAATTTTTCGATACATCAATGATTTTGAAAATTACACGACATGAAAAAAGAAAAAATGAAAAAAGGTTACATATTTCAAAAAAAATATTCCCAAAATCCACAAAAAAAGTTATCAAAATTCGTAGCCCCTTATGGTTATATAGACATATTAGCAATCTAAAAACGAAGTTCTGGTTCTGTAACTTCAAAATTGTAGAAAAAGATAGATTTTAAAAAACCCTATTTTATCATATTAAAAAAAAAATCCAGTGCAGATACAAAAATTTTGTCGAAATAACAAATGATCTTTCCATCATTTCACAGCTACTGTGAAAATTTCAGAGAAATCCATCCATAAATAACGGACTTTTCTCCTACCCAGACGGTGTCCTTAACAAATACGTCGATTCGTACATGCAGTGTCAGAAGCGTAAGATCAACAATCGCATTTGTGTTAGCATGGGCTCATTCCCTGAAATTGAAAAGCCTCACAGAGTAGGTGTGGACTTAATTGAAATGCCAGTTTCGAACGAGGGCCACAAGGACATCCCGACCGTGGTCGATCACTTCAGTAAATATGTTGCATCCTTCCCACTCCGAAGCAAGACAACTGAGGAAGTGACGAAAGCGTTGACTAAATTCGTGACTACGTATGGCCCAGCCAAAACGCTCATTTCAGACAGGGGCACCGAGTTCACGTCAGCTTTATTCAGAAATTTATGCGAAAAATTGAAAATAAAATACTACAACACCTCAGCATATCATCCCCAATCAAACGGGATGACAGAACGGCAAAATCAGAACATCAAAACGGTTTTGTCACATCTTGCCGCCAACGATCAATCATCATGGCCGGATGCACTTTCGTGGACGTGCTTGGCGCTGAACACAAGTTACCAAAGTGTTATTGAAGAAATTCCGTACTATTTATTCTTTGGCCGGGACGCCGAAATTCCTGTTGCTGACTGGCTGAAAACCCCTCGCATGGATTATTCTTTAGGGGAGAATTACAGTGCAGAGGTTAGCGCCCGACTCCATAATGCGTCCAAAATTTTGAAGGCTAAATCAAAAGCGTCACACGACAAGTCTGTGCAAATGAAGGAGAGAGAGGAGTGAAAAACAACCAGGTGCAACCAGGCGATATCGTCTTATTACACAATCCGACAGGAAAAGCTGAAGCTGCATGTGCGTGGCCGACCGACTGGGTTGGTCCGTATCGCATTATTGAAAAGAGCGCCACAAATGCAACTATCAAGGCACTGTATGGTGACCGTCCGTCAAGAAAGGGTTCACCTGGATAGATTAAAGGTTGCTCACCTGCGTGGCGAGGCTTATCCCGGCACGTCGGACGTCGCAGCTGAGCCAGGGACCGGAAACGAATATGAAACAATTGATAGCGAAGATGAAGACCTGAGGACAGAAATCAACGGTAACGAGCGAGCTGCGTCCAAGGAGCAGCGAAAATACAATTTGCGTTCAAGGTGTAGGTGACTCGCCACTTAGAAACGAACTGCAGTGAATTGAGTTTCATGAGTCGCCTTAATTTGTGGGATGTGTTCTTGTGTGTTTAATTTTAGGAGAGCTCTTCAGTAGGAGTGAGTTTTTTTGCGCTGTATTGCTTTAATCTAAATGTGTTCTTTAGTAGCATTATGTCATTCTAGCTGTGAATTAAATTTAGTCTCACTCACAAGAGTGAGATGCTTCCTCCAGTAGGAATATGTTCTAGTTTGTGTAACTCCAATTTCTTTTGCTCACAAGAAATCTCGTCCAGAACGAGACTCTTGTTCGAGTGAGCTAATCTTATACTATGCTTAATTTTCATTTTTCAGTCTTGCTAAGTAAAGGGAAATTGAGCTTTTCATTAGGTTAACTTCGTGTGTTTCTCAAGAGGAGTGCTTTGTTTCCTTCGTAGTATGCTTATATTTTCTCGCAAGCATCTCGAAAAGCGTACGCCCTTAATGCGAAATAACTCAAGCGAATGAGTTAAATTTCATCTGAAGCTCTTAGGCTGATGTAATCTCAAGCTTGCTGATTTTATCGACACCTTTAAACCGTTCATGTCTTCGCAAAGGGGAGAATATGTTTAGTATTAGATTAAAAGTAGCGTGTTCATTCTTCCTGTAGTGTTGAAATTTCTGTGTTTGTGTCTTTCCCTGGCTCTGAAAGAACGTCGTAAAAACGATGTTCTGGGAGGAACAAGTCTTGACTTATTCTGTAGACAGTAGTGCGTTTCTTTTCTTCAGACTTAAGGAATTAATTTTCTTGGTAGATTAGTGTAGTAGTTGCTTCAGCACAAAAAGGGCCGGCACATTGTATAACAAGAATGCGTCTCGTATAAGGAGTAAACGAAAGCGCGGACAATTAAGGAAGAATTACGTGGCACACAAATGATTATTTATAAGAACGAAGAACAGATAGCAACGGTACGACATAGGGGATTCATCACACTTGTATTGGAAGTTTTTGAAGATAGAACAAATTCAAGCGTTGCATTGAGAGACGACGAAGACGAACGTACAGCTGGAATTTTGCATCATGTTTCGGAAGAATGCCGAAGGCACAAGTAATTACCTCGGGGCCGCTCGCGGTCGAGCTGTGGCTGAACACATCGGTCGCTAACAAGCTAGGCCGGGAAGGGCCTCTCAAGTAATTGGTACTTAATACTTCGAAGTGGATAGCACCACAGGGCGACGAAGCGTTACCATGAGGATGGAAGAAGAAACGAAAATCATGCAGATAATATTTTTAGGGTGCCTTGATGTACTAGCGCTCAAAAATGCTTTTATATAGTGAGCACTCAAATAAAACAGTAACAATGCTTTTATAATATTGAGTATTGTAACGAACTTGAGTAACTGGGAATTTGCATTGTGACATGAATGCTTAGCAAGGCATTCCTGAAACTCGAATGCAAGTGTCCTGTGAAATTTTTAACTAGGCAAATAATCACATTGGAATACTGAAGCCGCATTTTGAGGCATCTTTATTTAAACGTGAAATAGTAAATTCAAAGAGATTACGTCGGATATAATTCGAATGAGACGTACGCTCTTCGAAAAATATTCACCCACGAAGTTTTCGCACAAATAATAGTATTTACTCGGACAAAATAGAATATCATCTCGTGTCTACCAGAGATTCTACGTCGATATCAAGGAATACTGATACGCATTCTACAGGATACCACCGTGCATTGCTCAGGAATACACCTCGGATTCTTCAGTGTCGCGATACGTGAAAAGGGTTGTAATTAATCACGTACGCATGAGGAATTGCAACCTCCACAAATAAATATAATGTACACCTATGTGCTCGCGTGAATACTACATACAAGCATGGACAATAAAAGAGTAAAGATTAAAATTGGTTTGATTTTTACAAACACGTGGGTCAAAATACGAGCACACAAAATACTTAAATGCAATGATTAAAAAACAGGGAAATGTTTGAATGAAGTGAAAAATGCGCACAAGTGCACTAATGCAAGATGCTCATGATTTTAACGACATGGCACTACCATACGACACAATGAGAAAACCACACCTTGGCTGTCTAGGCAGATGACTCCCACAAATCGTACTTTGCGTACGCTTCGTGGTGGCATGACTGGGCCAACATGAGCATGAAATGAGCGGGTTAACATGAGCAACATAACGAGACACACCAAGAACGAGAAATTTGCTCTCCTTATTACAATGAGTGCTAGCACAACAATTTCCGGATTACTACAAAATAAATTCCCGCACTATGCATAAAATCAGAAGACATAGTCGGTGAATGGGCTAGCATGAACACGAAACATTTAGGGATAATGCAATATGAAAATTAAAGAACTTTGCTTACCACAAGGTGTTCACAAATTAGTAAACACTTCGCATCACGTACCATCTGAACTCTTGCTTTGTGACCGAAACACATCCTCCTGCTAAGAGCACAACACCATAGCAAACACAATTTAATTTTATAATTAGCACGCCCAACAATGACTCGACACCTAATACAGAAAAGGGGCCATTTACCAAAATTAGCGCGTTGAATTTGAACACACTGCTTTCACCTATTACTTGACTTGCAATTCACTGTATGGATAATTTTCAGAGTCCTATAAACCAATTATTTCGTGCTACACTTTCTTGCAGCATGTAGATTTCGATGACCTAATACATTTCCAATACTGCCTGAAGAATACACGTAGAGTTGATCTGCCCATTTTTCTTTTGTGGTCTTCTCAAGCGCCTGCTTCTCCCGGGATGTTGCTGCAGACCGCCCGATTTGACATAATGCCGACCATCTTCACCGGTCTGCTGCCTCAGTGGTGTTACTCCCGTCCAGCGCTCTCAATTGAGCACCTCTCGTTTGAGGGCCAAGAAGACTGAACTCTGAAGAACTCGCTGCTGCGTAGCATCGTCGCAAACTTCGTCACTGAGCAGTTATTGCTTGCATGAGGGAGTTATTACGATCTTGATGTTGAAGTCGAAACATTTATTGAAAATCCCTCCGTGGAATCGTTGTTGAGCGGTCGGTAACGAACATCGTCGCGACGCTAATATGCTTCAAGGAGATTATTTGTTCTTTAAACTTCGACGTTAACTTTACTCCGATGTAAATTGTTGTTTGTGTGAAATGCATGTCGGCTGCGTGCCGACATGCCACGTTCGCCTGCCCTTAGATCACTTGTACTTCTCTCGCGACCTCTAAACAAAAAGGACCTCTTGTCGTCGTGTCACCAGCGTAAAATCCTCTCTGCTTTCTCTTCTCAGCCTCCTTATAAGTCCTCCGCTTCTTTCCTTCGAGAACATTCCCGACTGTTCCTTTGCAAAGATCACGTGTTTCACTCACGATTGGTTGAATCTTGCCTGTTTCGGGTGTTCTGAAATGTAATTGGTTCGCTCTCTGACACTCCCACGTGTGTGATCCCTTCCAGAGCGCTGATTGGCCGAAGAGATGCGCCACCCTTCGAAACTGCCTCGTACGGCGTTCCCACGCAACGCCTGTGTTGTGCGCTTTGTGTTGTGTGTGTGCCTGTGTGTGTTTTGTGTGCTGGCTTGAGATTTGTGTTCGTGTACCAGACTGTGTGTTTGTAGAAGCCTGAGCCCCAGCGAGTTTTGGACGAAGAGCCGACCGCCGGGTGACTTTGATGAATGACATCCTGTTTCAAGCACTCGAGAACGCTGCACACGATGTCGACGTCACTCGATACACAACACATTCTAATGTCTGTAGCCCAGCACAATGTTTACCTTTCTTTAAAATGTTATAGCTTCACGGAATTTAGCCCAAAAATAAAAATGTGATTTTGCGTTATGAGAAAGGGGTGGGGTTTAGGACCCCCTTCCCAAACGCTGAGGGAATTTCAACCCCCGCACAATTTGAATATTATACTTTCATGCTTGCGTACACCTGCATACCAGACATGGAGATTAAAAGAATTTGAAAGATCAACATGAATTTACTTTAGAACACGGGGATTTGAATACGACACATGAATGAAAGATTCAGGCTCGAAAACTATTGAATGCCAGCGAACGATCACATGATTTAACGCGAAACACAGTTTCTTGGTGATCGTCATACGAGGAGATTACGTACAAACAAAAATAAATCTGAAGCATAAAAAGAACATCCTAGCTAGCGCACACATGAAATAAATGGTGATGCCAAAAGGGAATAGAACCTGGTGGTCGCAGCAAGGTGTCGGTGGCCATTAAACTTCACAGACTGCCAATTTATAATACACATTACGCATCAAAAATGGATTTTTACTTCCCTGCGTGCATCTGCTTCTTTCCTTCTTCACAGCTACAACTGGAGTTAATTCCCTGTCGTCGGCCTGTTGAGGCTCGAACACAGCCTCCAGGCTTCCACATTAGCGTTGAATACCCGGCCGGCTGCCCGCTGCAAGGCTGCGAGCGCTCGGCCGGTTGTGGCGCTACAGGCCCTCGGATGTTAGACGTACACAGCCCAAGTCTCCGCAATATCTCAGCTGCCGCGCAGGCCAGCTATCCCCACCCGCCTGCGAAAATTATTATCTTAAGTAACTAGCTCTATTTGAATTTTTATTCCCTGCAATACACCTACTTCACATGGCATTGATCGAATTACTTCTTTACTCCCCTTTAATTCTCAAACTCAATCATAATTTATTTCCCTCTGTAATCAATCCGGATGAGTATTTTACCCCCGCTTCACAAAACAAATCACAAAGCACTTTGTTACATAAAAACATCAAGCCTGTACTTCAATAATAAAACACGAATATTCTGATTCCCCATTTTATGCCGTCTCAAAACAAATCCCCTATGAGAAATGATCATTTTACCGTCATACTAAAACCCAATGCAAAGCATCCTGTTTGAGAGAATCAATGTAATAAAAAAAATGCAAATAACAATAATTAGCATTCTGCAAATCACTGCTTCCAGAAGTTAGACGTACTACGTTTCGATGACTCCACATGAATTATCAATAAATTAAACCATGTATCCTCACCTCCCCTCTGGCCGTCAGGAAGCCTACATCCTTGCCACTGCACCAGTCAAATAGACCGGTTCTACCTCCTTCTACCCTTTTATACCTCCCCCGCACAAAGAATGCGCATCGTTGATGGTGCGGGATGCCCGCTAAAATTTTTAGTGACGTAGCATCTCCCGATTGGGTGCTTCTCACGCGTCACCTCTGACGTGTTCCCTGCGTCACAAAACTTGGTATTGCTACGCGCATTTCCCTCTAACATATTCTTCTGAGATGCATATTTTCCATGGTTCCCCTTCTCGTTGGTAATTATTTTTAACCTATTGTTTTCCTGTACTACACAATCAAGTTGTCCTTGTATGATACTATGTGTAGTTTTCGAGCTAGCTCTTTACACAGACGCTACCCCCTACGTACTCCTCCTTTCTCCTCCCGGTTTCCGACTGCGTCGTGCCTGTGCTGCTTATATATGCCTAATATCAATTATTTCTTAACAGTGATATGAAAAATTTCACCTAATGCTTTACGTGATTTTGCCAAATATATATGCCTAATATAATCTATTTCACCACACATCCCCGCGCGCTTCGCAAAATTTGAGCCAACGGTTCAAATTTTCCCTATGACAATATCAAAGTATTATAACGTCCAAAATTTTCAATTATTTCAGAGAAACGCTACGCATGCCCTTCCATCCGTGCTTTGCATGCCCGCACAAAGGAACAAAACTCTCACGTTATTATATTATTAAGGAACCGTAACGTTCAATAAAACATTTACGTATGACATTAATCAAACACACATCGCATTGGGTTACTATGACATCCTAACGTCCAAAAATAACGTCGGAAAGAAAAAATTCTAGGACTCGAAAGAAGAACACAGCTAACATAACACACATATCGGACACATAGAGAAAATATTGAAACACACATGTGTTTCAATATGGCTTATTTATGGCTCTCCCTTTTGGCAACCCAACGCAATGGCTAATCACTCAAAACAAGAGGTCCTTCAGTAGACGGATGTGTTACACTGGGACATCATTTCCGTATCCTCGTTTGTAATCCACCTAACAAAGTCTCAAAGATGGAGGTGAATTTCAAACCTCAATTATTTCTTCAAATCATAAATTCATTTTCAGTTCGGTTTACGTGCACATAGTCATCAAAGTGGGCCCTGCTGAGAATAGGTTTTTCTTTTCAAAATACATAAGCTGTTTCAACTGAATCCATCGTGCGTCGCGTACATCTCGTGGAACATTTGTAGTATATCCATCCTTTTGCGTCACGTACATTTCGAGGGAAATTTGTAGCATATCCATCCTTTTGCGTCTCGTACATTTCGCGGAAAATTCTATTGATCTCATCGTTGGGGCTCGTCAGCCCTTTTATTACTATAGCAGAAAGTGAAGCATAATTATCTACGAAGACCGCCAGGTTAGGTTCCCCATTTACTCGTCGACTAGTAAAGATTAACCCCTGACGTTCGCGTGAAATTGCTCATTATCGCCTTCATTAATGCGCAATAGAATGTCTAACAGTTTCATTTTCATGACAGAGATACAGCGCATAATTTTTCTTTATCCAAGTAGAATTCCTCTTTTGCAAAATCTATCAAGTCTGCCCTGATTTTGGCGGAAGTGATCTCGCGCAAAATTTGCTCCCACATAAAGAAATAAGACATTGTGATTCTGAACGTACGCCTCGCCCCGTTTTTCATTCGCAGGCGGCGTTGAACACCTTGCCACAAGACCATATAAACATTAATATAAATATTGTACGCAAAAATCGGGAGATTTACCAATTAGGCTGAAATCCCTTACGCACTTAATATAATAAAATGTATACATAATGTGTCATCACTCTGTCAGACTTTACATCATACTTTTGCTGAGAACAGCCGTTCTGATGATCTGACATTCTGAAAACACACACAAGAAAAATGCAAAAAAATGACATGTTTATTCACCTAATTCTCAGCCTTTGAAACATTGCACAATTGTTACTCAATAATATTATTTTCTTCGTCGTCGTTTAACGTTCAACGCATTTAATTCAATGCTACTGATAACATTTAATACACATTTATTTCTTGTTCTCGCAACATCCTACATTCTTGCGTTCCGCAATACCATACTAGAGTCATGAACACATCAGCTTGAACGTACCACCACAATTTCTTAGTTGCGCGTGCTATCCACAAAGCAATAAAATTCAGGCAGATGATCTCGGCTGCACGGTGTATCTCTCTTACATACATTCTCAATGAAGATTTCACTTGTACATTCCAGTTGCTATGCATTTTCAATTTTAACGTTATAAATCAATTCGTCTGCAGAAATTATACTCCATCTCGCAATATTGAGCATTTTCTTTGTAGAAAATAAACATATCCTAATGAAGTTTATAAGTACTTCCTAATTATGCAAACACACTCTCGCCATCAATTAACGATTGACTTTCAACTACTGACGAAACGGTTTACACAATTTGATTAAAGTTACTGCCGAATCATGTTAAATTCAAAGCATTATCGTTTGTTTCCGCTCCTCCAATCTCGTGCTCACTCCTCAGACGGCTCGTTTGAGTTACTTTGTTGATCAGGCAAAATTGACTCTCATGAACCTGTCTGAAGTCCGCTCACGAACGAGAGAGAATGCGTAGACAAATACGAGGAATGTAAAAAAAAATTCAAAAATACTCTGAAGAATTCTCGGGGATGTTCCGTTCCACCGATATAAATTTATATTAAATGTCAGGTCATTTCCGTCTTTAGTACAAGTAAATTTTCCTGTTCAGCGCGACAATACTCCTAGACGTATGCAAGAAATATTCATCTTTCACACGAGGTAATACTTTTACTTTGCGATATAATACGATGTTGAATACTACTCGAAAAATTACGCAGTATTTCTTCGAAATCCACACAACACTATTTCTTTCGGTACAGAAAAATCCAGTGTCAGTGAGACATGATTTGCACTTTACACATGAGTATAACTTGAACGTTCCCTAAGACAACTAACGACTTGAAGAAAAATACGCAATCTTTCAATTAATGCACACTTCAAAAAATGAAAAATTATTCATTGGCGACACGTAACTGAATAGATAAAAATGTGTCTGCACTCCACGTGTTGTTCTTCTTTTTCAAAACTACGTACACTTAATTATTCATAAAGTTTCATCCCACCTATAGAAGCTGAGATTAGAACACACTAAATTCATTCGCCAAACACTGTCGACATATGCAAAAAAAAATATATTTTCCCAGGAATTTATATGAATAACAGTATGACGCAATAAAGATTTTATGCCCACGGAATTTGAGAAGGAAAAACAAAACAACTCAGTTTGAATTAATGGAATTCAGCAACAGATTAAAAAAAACAATATTCACTTCTCACTGTGAATACAGAAAATTTAACGAATAAAGTTTACTTTACTGGTCGCGTGTGCAGGCGTTATTTCTATTTTAAGTAACTAACTGTAGACCACGATTTAGCTGCGCGGCATTTCAGAAGATGCAACACATTCTCAGCGAGGAAAAGAGTACACTAAATTAAAACTTATTACTCTAGGCACCGCCACTTACTCAGTTTCAATTCGACACTGGTTGGAAAAATTAATACACCCGACATCTGACAGCAAGGAACAAAATTTCTTTTCAAAATGATCCCATAATTATTTGGCAAAAGACATCAACCATTCTACTTTAAATACTCTCACCTTAACGGGTAAAAAAAATAGTTGTATTCCTGAGCTTGTTAGAGCAAAATTACATTCACACTAAACTTCAAGAAAACTCTCAAATTAAATTTAATTGAGGTGTCATAATAAAATTAAACTTGCTCAGTCATTCAATATTTCTGAACACCAAAAACGCAAAATTTATTCAAATTTTCAAGTGATGTAAGGCGGTTTCAACTAAAAAATATAGGCATACATCCGGGGCCATCGTTCTAAGCATAAAACCAATGAACATTAAAAGGTGATAAATTCTAGAAACGTTCAATTATATAAAAAAACAGCACACTGAAAATTTTTGTCACTTACATATTCTAGATAAAGCTCAGCACGAGTACCAGCTTAGCAAAAGGCATCGGATTTCCTGCGCTCAATGCATGCTGACCAAATTCTCGTCACAATGGCATTCAACTGTTATTTCCTAACTGCAGCATAAAAGAACAAGAGAAAATCAATTGCGATTGTAGCACTTCAGAACATGACAATTTATGTGGGCTTAACATGTTTAAAATTTGAATATGTTCCAGCTCAAGGTTTTTACTCAAATTTAGGGAGAAAAATTCAACATGATTAATAAGCTGCTCAGAGAAGTCTTTTTGCAGCCATGATGACTTCATTTTTGTGACTTTGAAAGCCGGCCCGAACAGCCGCACCGGCGATGCTTGCGCCTCTAGGCTAGACATTTACATCACAAATTGAACTGCACTCAAAAGGACCAGTGAAAATAGCACGTAATGACACATACATTTTACACAGAGCACTTGTTCGACCGAATTTTATATTTAAGAGAGCCTTACACACAAAAAAAAATTTTCAGGCATTGAATGATTACTCATGCTCTTTGCATATATGTCGGGCTCACCCTGTGCTATGCACAATTCTTTTATTCAGTATATGATCAAAAGGTATCAAATTTTTTTAGAGGTATCCCTGTCTCAGCAGAAAAAATGTGGCAGATTTTATTTATTGATGCACACCGACTAATTCTACTCACAATGTATTTAACTGTAAATTTCCACTGAATGATCAAATATTTTAATTATGATGACTCACTTAGCATTTGACAAGGTTTTGGTGGTTCTTGCAAGTCCAAGAAAATTATAATATACTTCAGCAATTATCAAACTCTGCTACATAACTCGAAGTGACAATTCAATAAGAAGAAATATTTTAGCTGATGCAATCAATGATATGGCAAATTTGAACCAAGAATGCAATATTGATACTTGAGTTGTTCATCGTATAAAGAAACTTTTAATGGCAATGCATCCTTCAAATTTCCTTGACTTAGCAAGCACTCTTTAAGTTAGACATTCCAGAGAATGGTCTGGCCGCAACCACAAGCTTTCATTTTATTGCCCTACAGCAAGCTCGCAAGTTTCTATCGGCCGCCTTCGCTTCTAGGCTGTACATTTACACTTTAAAATCGGGCAGCACTCAAAATAACACAAGGAAATGGCACAGGAAGAAATTGCTGTTTAATATCTAGTGCTTATTAGAATGAATTTAATGGTTACTGATTTTCTCGAAGGGTATGTGACGTAAACAAAATTTTAAAACACTGGAAATGTTTTAACAAAATTCCATGCCAATATGCAGGTATCATGCTCGCACAGTGTACTTCAATTATTTCTCCTGTCGCGATACGTGAAAAGGGTTGTAATTAATCACGTACGCATGAGGAATTGCAACATCCACAAATATATATAATGTACACCTTTATGCTCGCGGGAATACTACATACAAGCATGGACAATAAAAGAGTAAAGATTAAAATTGGTTTTATTTTTACGAACACCTGGGGCAAAATACGAGCACACAAAATACTTAAATGCAATGATTAAAGCACAGGGAAATGTTTGAATGAAGTGAAAAATGCGCACAAGTGCACTAATGCAAGATGCTCATGATTTTAACGACATGGCACTACCATACGACACAATGAGAAAACCACACCCGGGCTGTCTAGGCAGATGACTCCCACAAATCGTACTTTGCGTACGCTTCGTGGTGACATGACTGGGCCAACATGAGCATGAAATGAGCGGGTTAACATGAGCAACATAACGAGACACACAAAGAACGAGAAATTTGCTCTCCTTATTACAATGAGTGCTAGCACAACAATTTCCGGATTACTACAAAATAAATTCCCGCACTATGCATAAAATCAGAAGACATAGCCGGTGAATGGGCTAGCATGAACACGAAACATTTAGGGATAATGCAATATAAAAATTAAAGAACTTTACTTACCACAAGGTGTTCAAAAATTAGTAAACACCTCGCATCACGTACCATCTGAACTCTTGCTTTGTGACCGAAACACATCCTCCTGCTAAGTGCACAACACCATAGCAAAAACAATTTAATTTTATAATTAGCACGCCCAACAATGACTCGACACCTGATACAGAAAAGGGGCCATTTACCAAAATTAGCGCGTTGAATTTGAACACACTGCTTTCACCTATTACTTGACTTGCAATTCACTGTATGGATAACTTTCAGAGTTCCATAAACCAATTATTTCGTGCTACACTTTCTTGCAGCATGTAGATTTCGATGACCTAATACATTTCCAATACTGCCTGAAGAATACACGTAGAGTTGATCTGCCCATTTTTCTTTTGTGGTCTTCTCAAGCGCCAGCTTCTCCCGGGATGTTGCTGCAGACCGCCCGATCTGACGTAATGCCGACCATCTTCACCGGTCTGCTGCCTCAGTGGTGTTACTCCCGTCCAGCGCTCTCAATTGAGCACCTCTCGTTTGAGGGCCAAGAAGATTGAACTCTGAAGATCTCGCTGCTGCGTAGCATCGTCGCAAACTTCGTCACTGAGCAGTTATTGCTTGCATGAGGGAGTTATTACGATCTTGATGTTGAAGTCGAAACATTTCTTGAATATCCTTCCGTGGAATCGTTGTTGAGCGGTCGTTAACGAACATCGCCGCGACGCTAATATACTTCAAGGAGGTTATTTGTTCTTGAAACTTCGACGTTAACTTTACTCCGATGTAAATTGTTGTTTGTGTGAAATGCATGTCGGCTGCGTGCCGACATGCCACGTTCGCCTGCCCTCAGATCACGTGTACTTCTCTCGCGACCTCTAAACAAAAAGGACCTCTTGTCGTCGTGTCACCAGCGTAAAATCCTCTCTGCTTTCTCTTCTCAGCCTCCTTATTAGCCCTCCGCTTCTTTCCTTCGAGAACATTCCCGACTGTTCCTTTGCAAAGATCACGTGTTTCACTCACGATTGGTTGAATCTTGCCTGTTTCGGGTGTTCTGAAATGTAATTGGTTCGCTCTCTGACACTCCCACGTGTGTGATCCCTTCCAGAGCGCTGATTGGCCGAAGAGATACGCCACCCTTCGAAACTGCCTCGTACGGCGTTCCCACGCAACGCCTGTGTTGTGCGCTTTGTGTTGTGTGTGTGCCTGTGTGTGTTTTGTGTGCTGGCTTGAGATTTGTGTTCGTGTACCAGACTGTGTGTTTGTAGAAGCCTGAGCCCCAGCGAGTTTTGGACGAAGAGCCGACCGCCGGGTTACTTTGATGAATGACATCCTGTTTCAAGCACTCGAGAACGCTGCACACGATGTCGACGTCACTCGATACACAACACATTCTAATGTTTGTAGCCCAGCACAATGTTTACCTTTCTTTAAAATGTTATAGCTTCACGGAATTTAGCCTAAAAAAAATGTGGTATGAAAAATATCACCTAATACTCTACGTGATTTTGCCAAATATATATGAATATAATCTATTTCACCACATCAGGATTACCTCGTAGGATTCAGGTCCTTATCGCGAATGGAGTCTGTATTGAATGAAATTTATCTACGCTTCAACTCGTATTTATCAACGGAGCAATCCAACTTCATGACAAGCCGACCCGCCTGATCAACGGGTCAGCGTAAATGAATAATCTGACGATTGAAACTGAGTTTAAATAAGCGTCTTAAAAATGTAAGTGAAACATTGGATTTGACATGATTTAGTAGTAATTTGAATCGTCACAATGATCATCTTACAGAACGGAATCGTGCAGTTAATATGGTGTATAGAAATTTTATGTGAGTCTGGATATTGGACTCGCAATACTTCCTCCTGAAAATGAATACCTATCATCAACGCGTGTGTGAAGCTATGAAATGCGAAAAGAAAAGCATGGAAGAAAAAGCAAATACAGTCAGCGAAACCAAAGGAGTCAAGATCGAATCATCAATTGTAGCGTCAAGAAGTTGTGCAACAGAACATGCAAACGTAAATTGAGATCTACGAGACAAAATTATCAATACTTTAGGATGTTTGAGGGTGTAGGAAATGTTCCCGTAAGATTTTGTGAATGTGATTAGGGTGAGCACTCAAGCATTTATGATGTATTTCTCTTCGGCGGAAGACAGATACATCGGTTAAATGAAGACAATACAATATATAACAATGTTGCTGATTGTAATGAATAGGATTCTTAATTGTAATGTACCTGTTTCCTGCTGAGTAAATTTTAGGATGAAATGTGCTTAAGTAGAAGTTAACATGTGTGTCTTAGGTTGGCATCGAATACTGCAGTAATCATTATTCAATAAATAGCTGAAAGCTAATTCGAAAAAAAATTGTCAGGCCAATTTTTTATCTGTAGGAGGGCGGTCTGTTAAGAATGGTTAATTTTGCGAATTAAAACTGAAAATTTAGCAAAAACTGTAATTATTTGTAATAAATCTTTTAATTGTGTGTAACAAATTTTGTGCTTACTTAAAAAATTTGTTCCTTGAAATATCTTAGTAACTTCCAGCAGTACAGATGGGTCGCTTCAACATGTGTGTACATTTGGGCCATAACTGTTGGTATTAACAGGAATTTTTGTGGTGGGTAAGCAATCTTCGAGAGGCCTAAGGCGGACCCTTGGGACGAGCAATTTAATCACTCCCTCCACTTGAGACGTTCGAAAAGTGCCGATGCCGTGAGAAACACCGCCGCAGGGTTGATAGACAAATCGCGCTACACTTGAGCTGCGAGGGTAAACATAGCAACGGTTTCGCAGGTTTTAGATGTGTATAGGGCGGGACTTTATGCGTCCTCGGCAAAAGAGCTTGGGCCAATAAGGAACGATTATACCAGGAAAAAAATTTAGAAGGGCTGAAGCCACGAATAAGACAGCAAAAGCAACGCACAGGCGGAGCTTCGAGCAATGACGTGTGGACTTAGAAACAGTTGATTGGCGGTACAAAAAGTAGAAAAATAGCTCTCGCCAGACATTTTGGTAGAAGCTAATGAAATTAGTTCAGTTTAGCGCTGAGCATCGTCGGAGAAAGTACGTGGCGTAAATAGGAGGTGGTGGAGATAAAGTCACTTTAAAAGAAAAATACCAATCTGAAATAATGTGACAGTGTATTCAAAATAAAGATAGTTGAACTTATCAAAAAATTTCTCTTATTTTCAATAGCGTAAATATTCTCCTTTTTTGTGCAGAGGGGATATCACCAAACCCAACCAAATCGTAGGAATCATTTAATGGAACATTTAGATGCAACGTCTCTGGGAGGGTGAGAGATGTAGTTTCTTGGAAAAAGATATTCTTTCTTTGAAATAAATATTGTTGAAATTTATTGTCATTCAGTGACGTAAAAAATTGAGATATTTCTGAGGGAACATAATTGGCGCAATCATGAGTAACGAGTTATAAATTGATCTTGCAGGTGGGAGGCCTGTGGATAGAAGTTCACAAGGAAAGGAAAATGCTCGGGAGCTACAAAATTAGCAATTAGCAACAGACATTCTCAGAACTGTGCATAAGACAGTGATTTGGACTGAAGCTGTGCTGGCTCCTGAATGTGTGGGTTGAAGCAATGACCACATCCTGTGCTGCTGGGAGCGCTAAGATATTGTAGACCTTATTTGTGTTATGTCTGTGTGTAAGCAACATACGGGGAGGCTGGCCAGCCGAATCTTTCAGTATAGTCATGTTATGTAAGCCCCTGGCGTATGCAGTTTCTAGATTCCATTACGCAATTTGCATCATTCCCAATAACATTCATTGTGTGTACGCTTATTGATTTTGTATGACGTATGGCCTAAAATCATAAATGTTAAGCGAATTTAACCCGTGTATTATACCCAATATTAGAAGCAACAGCTAGCAACATCACGAGTGCGCTCAGAAAATGCGCTAAGTAAGTGGGTCATCTGTCATCGGTGAGTAACGTTTTGTTTTCTAGTATATATACTGTATTGTTGATTATTGTCCATGAGTTTTTTTTGTGTTGTCTATGTATCTCATGGAGGTAAGCCAATCCCTCACTTCCGAGAACCTGATCTTTTTACTATTGTAAATTGGTAAGGAGGCGAGACCTTTTCTCGTGACAGTGATTTCCAAACAAAAAATTTTTTTTTTCATAAATAAGAAATTTTTTATTTTCAGTCTGATTCGTATGAAATTTGACTATGATATGTAACCTTTGAAAAGAAACACAATTTATTCCGTCAATTGTTTTGATTTATGCCTAAGTTTTTGAAAAAAATTGACATATTGGTTTTTAGGTATTGATATTTCACTGGTATTGATATTTCAAAATGAGACTCGTCATCGAATTTTGATGCTAGAACAAAAACAAAGACAGTTTTAGAATCTTTGGAACATTTCTAACAAACTCACGTGGGCTTTTTTTCCTTTTCCCATTTGCTCTCTTTTTATATGGGGCTGAAATGGGCTCAAAATTGAAGATTTTGGTTCCCCCCCCCTGAGGGGAGGGATCTATTGTCCGTAGTGCCATAAAATTTTAGGACCGAACAGTCCACCACCTAAGGGTCCTTTTCCAACAAAAACATGAAAAATGACCACCTGAGCGGCAGGGTCCTGGGACGATCTCCTTAATTTGTGTAAACCGTTGGATCTAATTTTAAAGCCGAGTCCCTGCAATTAAAATTAGTGTGCTCGAGTAGACTGTCCTCCTTTGATCTCATGTGTGTGTTTACAAGGGGTGTATGTTTACAAATGTGTTCCCTAGTCAGAAAGTCAATCCTTTTTCTGCCTCAGATATTCCAATATGCATTTAGTCTCGACATTATTGATCCACGTCCATATACTGAGTCGCCATGAGATGTTTTATTCAGTTACCATCGCTTATTTCATTTCCTTCTCAGTTATTTCGCTAATTTCTTTTATTATTCTGAACCAAAAATTCTCCCTATCGTGTGGTCCTTTCTCATTATTCTTAGAAATTAAAAATGTCCTTGTTGTGCAGTTTACGGTGACATCGGGCCCCTAATAAACCTGAAGAGTCAACAAGTCTTTAGTTCCCGCTGTTGTCCGCTCAATCGGATTGAAGTGAAGATACAAAATCCACCCATCAACCCGATACAACAACTGTGAGTGATGGACAACACGAGGATGAAATTTTATTAAAGGAAATGAATATATTTAGCACCTGACCCAGGGGTCAGTATTTATCAATTGTTTTTTTCTCAATTGAGGCGCGGGGATGTTAGGATATAATTTAATATGCGTAATATATGTAATATGATGCATATATATGTATGTGTAGAGAACCGGCGCTCGAAAGGCAGGCAACCGGTCGCTGCTGCGCGGACCGAGGGGTATCGGGATGTGCCATACTCCAGGAGGAGGGAGGGGTACGTAGGGGATAGGAGCTGTGTGGAGAGCTTGTACGAAATACAGTATATATAAGGGAGCTATTGTAAATAAACAAATAGCAGAGAAAATAGCGGGTTAAAAAATTTGATTATCTATGCATAAGGAAACTAGGGATGGCAGTATTTTAGAGGGATGTGCGGATTAATATCAGATTGAAGCGAGGGACACGTAGCACAAGGAAGTGACGTGCAAGAACGGGCCAATAGGCAGGCCTCTTGCCTTTGCAGGCACCTCGCACAGCTACAGTGCACACGCTTTGTTCGGAGGGGGGGGGATATAAAAGTGGAGGGAGTAGGCTAGCCGGTTTATTTCGTCGATTAACTGGCTCAGTGCAGGATGTAGGCCTTTGCGACCTACGAGGGGAGGTGAGAATACTGTTGTGTGTTAGGTAGGGAAGGGAATCCTAAACTCATGCAGCTAACTAAACTTTGTTTTCTTACAAAGATTGGAGCGATCAAGTAGATATGGGTGACAATTTTCATACACGTTGTGTGCTAAGGCTGGTTAGAGTTAGGAAGTGTCATCGAGTAACGTCAGTCTTTGTATTTTCAACCGGGGTGTGTCAATTTTATTTTGAAATGGGGTAAAAGAGGAATCAGAATATTCGTGTTCTTATTGAAGTACAGGCCTTATGCTTTTTTTCATTCAGGTATTATTCTCAGACAGGGCATTTTTAGTTTCAATTTTAATCTGGGGTAAAATGATCATTTAAATTATTTCGCAGAAGGGAATTCATGTTGAATGGGATTCTTTGGTAACACAGTGAAATTAGAATATGGGGAGAGAGTTAGTTAAAATCCTATGGTGTGGGAAGAGGCAATGTTGTCTGTCAAGTAAACTCAATCATGAAAACTAAACTTCCACTTAATGCATCTTTGTGGGTTTCATAATGTATTCGGATAAAAAAATAATCATGTTCGGTAGGAATCTAGATTACTCAATATGCTCCTTGTTCTCAGGAGGGATTGGGTATACTCTGCGGCTTGGGATTCTCTACGATGGGGGAGTCTAAACAACTTCGGGCTGCAGCGCAGTCCTACAAAATGGCGCTCACCAAGCTGAAGCGTCATGGCCTACCGCCTACCCCTCATACTGTAAGGGAAGTCACGCAAGTAACTGAACGTAGCAGTTTTGCAGGCTCCAAGAAATTTAGGAAGAGCTCGGGTTTATTCCATCATCCTGCTTCGTACTGCGTGGTTAAGAGGAACCATGAGTAATAGGCAATAAGTGATTTGTGCTTGTTCACGCGCACTACCATCGACTAGAATTGTGTAGGATGTGTTTGTAGCGGTGCATCAAGTGTGTTAGCGCTGCAGAGTGGCTCGCACAAGTGATTCCCTATAGGATTGTGCTTCGCTAATTTCTTTGTTTGCCGAGGATGTCTCATGTCATTAACGTGTTCATTAATTCACTTAATAAAGTAAGCAACGATGTTCAAGTAAGAGTGTATTTCATTCTCCCGTGTTGACCTGGGTGCTGGGGTGGACGAGTGGATCAGTGGTTACTATATCTCTATTTTTCCACCTGTTCTATTATTCCTCCTCCTGTGTTGCTTCAGCTCTAATTTCCATCTTTCTCTCGTACTATGAGGTTTAAATCCCTCGATACGAACATAGATAGGCGACAGCCTTGTCTGTTTCGTGACACTTGCCAAATGGGGCTGCCACGAGACTTAGTCCTGCATCTCATTAATTAACATTAATGAGGAGACCGGGCTCTCGGAAATTGAGGAATTGGCATACCTCAATGAAATCATGAAATACACGATACAGAAACACATATGATAATACCCTAAATGAAATGCAAAGACACATGAAAATTCGCACACCAAAGTAGTTATGATTAACTACAAACACAAAATTTGAGGTACGCACCGATGTGAAGGGACCCACTTACACAACGCATTTTTCTGTACGCATCTGCCTCGACGGGATATGCTACTTGCGTTAACAGGGGTGTAAAATGCAATACATCTTCGCATACTTTTATTATTACGGTAGTAAATTCTATAACACGTTTATGAGGCTAACATACAATTAATAAATCACCAAGGCATAGTACTCCTGCAACTAAACTTCCTCAACATGCTACCCTCTATTATCAGCACGTAACGCGATTGACAGAGATGTTGAAATGTACGAACGCCCTCATGGCAACACTATCCCAATAAATTTGACCGGCCAGCCCCTTTTCAGTTAACTACACACCGAAAACATGATAAAATGAGACCTATCCTATCATTGCGTTTTCCAACAGCACAGGACATAAGCACACCTCCATTGTAAGCACATTCACACAAGTATAAATATATCTGCTACGATCACCGTCAGTTCAGAAAATGTGCTTTTCACCACTCTATTCGGAGCTCCTCGTAGATTTTCTATGGAGAAATGGAACGACCGCCCTCCTGCAAAGATCACATCATTTACACATTACTTTGGTTATAAAAATCGTGCTAATGTATACATTCAACATTTAACTCAACGGCATTACTTTCTTCATTATATGTATTTATGTTTCGAACAGCATCTCTTGTGAACAAAAACAACTCTCACATTTATTTCAAAGCATCTCTCTCAAAGAAAAACTACACCTCTCACCCTCCCGGTCAATGTTTTTATATATTTCCCCCGACCACCCTCGTGGTCTTCTCTACTCCCCCTTTTTTTCTGTGAATTAATGGAGAAGTTAAAATTTCAACAGGATTTTTTATTGTGTTTAACCTAAAACCATATCGACGCACGCGATATCACATATCATTTCTGAAATATAGCGAGTAATATAAGTTCTAGTTAGAGAGACCCAAAGTTGGCAACGCTCGAGACGGCAAGATTGCAGCCAGTTCTCTATTGGTCGCAGCCAGCTAAACAGTAAATGTTCAGCTGCGTGTGTATATATTATCAACGTGTGGTTAGTACTATACTAAGCTTTTCTAACTACCTTCTACTAATTCTATTCTACCCTATTCTATAACTCTAACCTATCTCCGCTCTCCCCTCACTGGCCACATGTATATTAAATTGAGCTTAGTGATAGCTTATAGATATCCAAGAGGTGAGTGCCTATTTGCGTATATATATTAGTGATGTATCACTAGTGCTATTGATCTATGTATTTCTAATTACTATTGATGTCAGCACTATTGCTATTGATGTACTATCGTGTCTATTGGTGTCACTACGACTACTACTAATAATAATAATAATTAAATCTTAAGTTGGATATGGAACACTGGTGACGAGGATTTTGGTAGAACTACTGGGAGAGACTAGACTGGTGAAGGAACTCAGAATTTATCAAGTGATTGTATTATTTGTGCTGTGAATTTTTTTTGTTTTTTTTCTCACAGGGTGTTAAACTTACTAAAATTTAATATGCCATTGATAGGTTCACTGGGAGAGCTTAATCCTTTAGAGGAAGAATTTGGAGACTATGAAACTAGATTGCACTGCTATTTTTTAATAAACAAAAAAGGAGACAGTGAAAAAGCCCCACACTAATTTCACTAGTTGGTCCAAAAATTGCCAGGCTGATAAAAAACTTAGTATCACCCAAAAGAACATAAGATGCTACTTATGACGAGATTGTGGAGGCGTTGAGGCGGCATTTTAAGCCAACACGCAACCAGATCTTCGAGCGGTTTAGGTTCCATAAGCGGAACAAGAAACATGGGGAAAGCATTGCTGATTTTGTGGCTAGCTTGAAGGCCCTTTCACATACCTGTAATTTTAAACAGAAGGTGCTAGAGGAAACATAGCTAGACCGGTTCGTTTTGGGTGTGGCCAGTAGTGACATCCAAAATTGTTTGCTGAATGAAGCTAGCCTGACATGGCAGAAAGCCGTGGATCTAGCAACTACCAAAGAAACTCAAACAAAAGAAACAGTTGTGCTGAGACAACCTAACTCTATTTTCAATGTTGGTCAGAGTAGAGTACAGCAAACTGCTAACAAGCCTCAGGGCAAGACTTAGGCTCAAGCTAGCCCCAAATCAGAATGCAGCGGCTGTGGTAAGCTGCACTGGCGTAGAGACTGCCCCTATAAAGACAGTGTTTGTCATGGTTGTGGCCAAAAAGGCCATCTTAAGAAATTTTGCTTTAAATTAAAGAACCAAAAATCTGAGAATGGTAACAAAAATAATTTTGAGAATGCTATGAATGAAAAATGGGGGAGGGAACACCACCCTTATCCTAATAGAATTAACAATGCAACCAGTGCAGACTACCTTGTTGCTAATCAGGGTTGCTCCGGGGATATTTTCTCAATTGCCGAGGTAATGAAACCCCCCATTAAAATAAAATTATTGTTAAACAACACCCCACTGGAAATGGAGGTAGACACTGGTGCTGCCAGGTCTATCCTATCAAAAGCTGCATATTTTAAGTTGCCCACCAAGACACGACCCGAGTTGAGGCCTTCTGATGTCAAGCTTAGGACTTACGGTGGAGCTGAACTAGTAGTTTGTGGGGAGATTAGGACTAACATCCAGCGTGAGGCTAGTGGTGGGGCTCCTCAGCTAGCAACTATTGTAGTGGTAGACAGGGGAGGTCCAGCTTTGCTGAGTAGGGACCTGATTGGTTCCCTAGGGCTAACTATAGTAGCTAATGGGATACATAAGCTGACCACTCGCCCTGAAGAGTTAGGAAAGAACGACCTTTTTCAACTAGGCCTAGGTTGCTTCAAGGGAAGGACATTCAAGATCAAGGTGGACCCCTCCGTCCCCCAAAGTTTTGTAAACCCAGGAACGTGCCTTACCCACTTAGGCCTAAGGTGGAGGCAGAACTATAATGACTGGTACAGGAAGGTATCCTCACCCCTGTACAGTACTCTAGATGGGCAGCGGCTATTGTTCTCGTGCTCAAAACTGATCAAAGCATCCGAATCTGTTGTGACTACAAACTTACTGTCAATAGAGCCTCTAGGCTTGATACCTACCCTATACCCAAGGTGGAAGATTTATTTAGCGGGTTAGCCGGAGGAATTATATACTCCAAGCTAGACATGTCTCAGGCGTATGCCCAACTTCCGTTGGACGATGAATCCAAGGAGCTCACCGTGATCAACACCTACAGAGGTCTGTTTGCTTATAACAGACTGAATTTCAGGATAGCCTCGGCTCCCGGAATCTTTCAGCGTGCCATGGAAGGACTGTAACAGGGCCTCCCAGGAGTGTTCTGTTATCTGGATGATGTACTAATTAGTGCTACTAATGAGCATGAGCACTCCAAGCGCCTCCATCAAGTCTTATCTAAACTACAGGAGGCAGGGCTAAAACTGAAAATGGAGAAGTGCCAAATAGGAGTATCACAGATATCCTACCTTGGATATCAAATTGACAAGTATGGGTTTTACCCCACGGCCGAGAAGGTCGGAGCCATCCGCGATGCTCCAGCTCCTACATATGTGACTCAGCTGAGAGCTTTCCTAGGGCTCCTCAACTTCTACAGAAAATTTCTACGATCTTCTACAACTATGTTTGAGCCCCTAAATGCCTCACTACGGGTTAATGCTCCTTGGAAATGGGATGCAAGTCAGGAGAGGGCATTCCGGAAGTCTAAACAAGCCCTTCTAGACTCCCAGACTTTAATCCATTTTGACCCTAACCTACCCATAGTGGTAGTGGCTGACAGTTGTGCGTATAGTGTGGGAGCGGTGCGGTGTCACCTTATTGATGGAATTGAACGCTCCGCCTATTTTTCCTCCCGAACTCTAACAGCAACAGAGCGTAACTACTCCCAGACTGAGAAAGAAGCTTTGGCTATGGTGTTCGCACTCCGAAAATTTCATTGCTACCTGTGGGGACAGGAATTTACGGTAATCACCGACCACAAACCCTTACTAGAGCTATATGATCCGGGTAGGAGCATTCCTCTGATGGCATCCGGGTGCATTCAATGGTGGGCTCTACTGCTGCAGTCCTACAAGTTCACCTTGCGTCACCGGTCTGGCGTGCGGTTGGGCACGGCTGATGCTCTCAATCGTCTACCCCTGACAACTCCTGAGGAAGCCACGCCCATTCCAGTGGAATGGACGTCCTTGGTAAACTTCCTTGAGTCAGCTCCGGTCACCAGCACCCACATTCGCGACGGCACCCTAAGGGACCCAGTACTTTCAAATGTCTACAAATACTGCCAGGTAGGCTGGCCTTCGACGGTAATTGGTGACCCTGATCTCGCTCCGTACACTAGGAGGAGAGACGAATTGTCCACAAAAAATGGCTGTGTACTCTGGGGAACAAGAATAATTGTGCCCCAAGCCCTCAGAGAAGCTATTGTGGATGAACTTCACTCTGGCCATTCAGGATCATCCAGAATGAAGGAGCTAGCTCGCAGCTATGTGTGGTGGCCACTGCTGGACAAAGGTCTAGAAGAAACGACAAAGTCCTGAAGCGAGTGCTTGAGCATTCGAGCTGCACCAACGAAAGCTGAACTCCATCCGTGGGAATGGCCGGCGAAGCCTTGGCATCGCATACACATCGACTACGCAGGCCCAATGGATGGAAAATACTATCTAGTGATTGTGGACGCACACTCTAAGTGGGCTGACATTTTTCCCATATCTACTGCAACCTCTAGCAAAACGATCTCGTGCCTGAAACACACTTTTGCAACATTTGGATTTCCGGTAACAATTATTTTGGACAACGCAACGTGTTTCACATTGGCTGAATTCCAAGAATTTGTGAAGGCATGTGGTATGCGGCATATTACAAGCGCACCATACCATCCTTCAACTAATGGACTGGTAGAGCGCATGGTACAAACGTTCAAGAAGATTATACGAAAGTCAACGGAACCTCTACGCCTAGCACTAGACAGGTTCATGTTCAACTATCGGCTAACACCCCCACACGACAACAGGTGTTACGCCCGCCGAACTGATGTTAGGCAGGAAAGTTCGCTCTCGTCTTGATCTGCTTTGGCCGTCAGAAGCAATCGCGTCCAAAGTTTCTCAACGAAAGGACGCTCAGAAAAGATACCACCCAGGGTCTCGCGCGGTTGACATTCCGCCGGAGTCACCTGTGATGATCCGTCAATACACACCAGGTTCCCCAAAATGGACCCCTTCTACTACCGTTGATAAAACGGGCCCGGTGTCCTACAAGTGCTAACTGCAGGGGGGAGAGGTCGTTCGTCGACACCAGGACCAAGTTATTACCTGCTCGAACACCCTCCCTGAACCCAGGGAACAACCTGCTGAGGAAACCTTGTTGATCCCACAGCCTGCTCGAAATTCACACCCACCACCTCCGACTAACGAACTTGACCCAGAAACACATGATTACTCGCTTCCCACCCAGGAGGCAAGGATGCACGAGCCTCCAAGTGCTAGCTCCTCACGCAGGTCTAACCGAGCTCGGAAGCCTGTGGTGAGAATGGACCTTTAGGATTGACTTGGTCATATAAGGGGGTAGGGGTTCCAGGGGGGTTTCTAATTAAGAAAGGAGGGGTGTAATATAGCGAGTAATGTAAGTTATAGTTAGAGAGACCCAAAGTTGGCAACGCTCGAGACGGCAAGATCGCAGCCTATTCTCTATTGGTCGCAGCCAGCTAAACTGTAAATGTTGAGCTGCTTGTGTATATATTAGCAACGTGTGGTTAGTACTATACTAAGCTTTTCTAACTACCTACTACTAATTCTATTCTACCCTATTCTATAACTCTAACCTATCTCCGCTCTTCCCTCACTGGCCACATGTATATTAAATTGAGCCTATTCATAGCTTATAGATATCCAAGAGGTGAGTGCCTATTTGCGAATATATATTAGTGATGAATCACTAGGGCTATTGATCTATGTATTGCTAATTACTATTGATGTCAGCACTATTGCTATTGATGTACTATCGTGTCTATTGGTGTCACTACTACTACTACTACTACTACTAAAAATAATAATAATAATAATAATAATAAAATAATAATATCTTAGGTAGGATATGAAGCAATTTCAAAGTGATATTTTTCAGACAACACTTGGTGAAGACGCACTTCCTCAAATGGTTCTCGCTGTACGACTGAACTTATCCCATAAGCTACGCCTAAGTGTACTTGAGGGCTGCCCTCTATTTTTCCCTGCGACCAATCATGATTCTCCATATCTTCGGAGGTGCACGCTTACCACCTTTCTCCAGAATGCTGTTCACTCCTCCCTCTTCCGAGACCGGCCCCAAACATCTCTACAAAATTCATTGCTAGGCAGTATGCTTATCCCACGAGTTCAAGTGTTGGAATATATGTAACTGTCACCCTCTGTGGCTGGCGTCCACGACCGTTGGGGCTAACGCTTCTCGTTTCAAGGGTTGGTGATTAACTTCCACCCTATGTGGTCCGGACGAGGCCTCTCGAGAAAATTGCTCACACAGACTTCATTCAAAATTCTTACTGATCCCAGCAGCACACCACTCCAACACACAACCGTTGGTCGTTTATTTTCCCCCTTTGGCAGTTCGGCCGAGGCCTCTCCCAAAACACAACTTACACAAGCATAACACATACAACAACAACGCACACAATATCACTCAAAAACACACAAACCGCTGAAGCACCCCGCCCGCGCCGTTGGAATACGCAAATTTTTATGCGTGCTAAAATTTCAACGAACAAATCTTAAAAAAGTAAGCACAAAAAAATTAAGAAAAAACACAACAAAACACAATTTAGTCATGAGAAAAACACAATCTAAAAAAACACACTCCAGTGAAATATTCCGTAAATGTAAAAAAATTCTCACAATTAAAATGTTTCCTAACAGAATTCTCCTTCTTTTTTTCTATTTTTAGCATAGGATAAACCCATAATCTCTTCCTGCTTTGTTTTTTTTTCTTCTTCTTTTTCATCAAGTGCAATTGCTTTCACTGTCAAATCGGTTAAAAAAAGTCTTCTTCTTGTTTCTTGTTATTGGAGCTTCGAAAGCGCGTCCATGTAGCCCCACGCCAGAAGGGGGATTACGTTCTTGTATTGCTTGTCTGGGTGGCAGATTGAGATATTTAATTATGATTTTCAGGATTTCCGGTCACAGAAAATATATCATATATATTACAGGGCAATAGGAGGAAGATATATGTTCCTGATTTCATCCATTGCAATGATTGACAAGGTATTATACTCAGTATTTTCTTTATTTTGCAATTTGTGTGTCTATCAATTTCATACACTGTACAGTATAAAGTATGCATGTACAAAGCATAGTTTGAATGACCCGGTTATGTTACTAATCTACAGCATGCCCTATATCTGGCCTCACATGGGCGTTCAAAATTTAAGGGAAGGTCCAGCCTGGGCGGCTCAACATGGAGCTTCAGCTACTAAAGTCAGCACTGTCAAAGTTCGATGGCTCTAAAAGATATTTCAACTGCGTAGCACTCCTGTGGGCGGTTCTCTGAGGGAGCAAAGGTGGATTTACACTTTGAGGGAGTAACTGGCAACGTGCCATGTCCCCTGAGTTAGTACAGAGATCCCAGATCCCAAGCGTACATGGCACATCACCATTTAGCCTCAAGGGAGCACGCTCAAGGGTGCAGGAGGGAAATGATTGTGGTTCACCTGAGGTGTTAGCATTCCCACAGTAGTTAGATTTGTCATGTACTGGCTGCGAATAATATAGTTAGGGTTAGATTTGCAATGTATAACTTTTATCATCTCATGTTAAATTAAATTTTGGGACATTAGCCATGGGAAATATGACTAGGGTTAGGTTTACAATATGTGATTTTACCCCCATCTGTTAAATATCTGAGATCAGCTTGCACCATCATTGTTTGCACAGGGCCAAGGAAGGGCCCTCCTCCAAGGAGGTTTTTTATTGTAACAGGAATATTCAGTAAGGTCAGAGTAGTACTAAGGGTGTTGCGAAAAACAGTATGATTTGGACAGTACAAGAGTAAATGTTCAATTATCTCAATAGAGGCACACTCACAATTGGGGCTATCTGTCAAGCCAAAACGACCCAAGTGAGATTTTACCCCAGCGTGGCCCACCTGTAGTCTTGCCAGGACAACCTCAGCAACGCGTGACTTATTTTGAGCTCAAGGCCAGCTTTCAATTGACTCCTTAATGTAAGTGAGGAATTTCCCCTTACCTAAGGTTCTTACTGTAGTCTGCTATGAGTGTCCCAAGTGCCTATAGACTGCCTTACGAGTCCGACTTACAATATCGTCCTTTGATGGAGAGGTGAGGGTGCGGAATAAGAGAGAGTGAGCCTTTTTGCGGCTAGGCCTGCTGCCTCGTTACCGGCAATATCTTTGTGACCTGGAATAAATTGGAATTTAACGACATGAGATGCGGAGAGCAAGGTAAGTTTTCATGGATGGTAAACACAATACGTGTGTGTAGCTTTGGTTTCAGGTTTTGTATCAGGTAGAGTGAATTTCGGGAGTCTGAGAAAATAACAGTTTTCTTGGAATTGTAACTTGCTATGAACCCAAGTAAGCGTTTCTTGGATAGCGTACAGTTCTGCTTCCAAGACTTGGGTCTCTGGTCTAAGTTTCCAATTTAAGGTAACTCCTCTGGAAGGGATTACTACGGCCGCTGATGCAGAGATGTTAGGCTCGGTGGAGCAAGAATCATCTGTAAATATGGCTACATATTGTTCAAATTTTGTGTGAAGCAAGTCTTGAAAGACTTGTTGGACACAGGCAGAGGACACAGATGATACAGGAGTAGGTAGAAATTCCGTGAATATGCAGTTTTCTGTATTATACCACGGTTGGAGAGGTGAGACCAGAGGCAATTGGATATGGCGGGGGCTGGGGAGGTGATATTTGGAAAAGATTGGTTGAACATGGGTAAAGCAGGAGTGGAGGTTTGAAGATGCTCGGCTTGTCAAACGACCGAGGGTCTGCATATTCTGTAGTGTTCTACCATCGGTTGGCAGCTGCATCATTCTGCAGTAATATGAGCAGGCAACTCGCTCTCGATGCAACTGAAGTGGTGGTACATTAGCCTCTACTTCTAATGAGGTTATAGGAGTGGTTTTTCTGCAACCTGTTGCGATGCATAAAGAGGCGTTTTGGATTATGTTAAGTTTGTCAAGATTAGTGGGGGCTGCGACTCCGTATGAAAGGGCTGCATAATCTAATCTGCTGCGGATCAGAACAGAGTATAATTGAAGCCGCATTTCTCGATCTGCACCCCAGTATCTGTGGGATATAGATTGCAGAAGGTTTACAATAGGCAAGCAAGAGACTCGTAAGTAATCTTTATGGGGCCCCCAACGAAGGTGGGGGTATCCAAGACCACACCAAGGTATTTCAAATCTAGCACAAATTACAGTTTGTGGCCTGAAAAATAGCCACTCGTGCTTCGCCACTGATAATACGGAAGGGACTACATCGAGAACGGTCCGGGGCCAGACCGAATATGTGAATGCCCAGTGCTGGTAACAAACCGTGACTGGATCGAGAACGGAACGTGACCGGACCTATGGTGTGAATCAACCCTTACTAGACTTGGTAGCGACAACTGTCGATGTCTGCCAAGTGTATTCTTGAGTTAATAAATGAGGCTAAGTACTTATTCTAACTACTCCTAAATACCTACTACTAACTCCTATTTTCACTCCTCTACAGGTAACTCTCAATTTATGCACATCTCAATTAGTCCCTCTCTCGATTTATATAGTTTTGTTTGCCTCCGTAATTTTGCACCATCTCGATTAATCCATCCTTTGCGTTCGTTGTGTATTCTGCAACATTCCTTGCAAGAAAAATCAACAAGAAATTTTGTAAACAAGGACTGTTCTTTCATCTGTTACTCTGTTCAGTGTGTGTTGGTTCGATATATGAGCCAATATGACAACCCCTATGAGTTCAGGTAAAAAAGTTGATGTACCTATGAAAGTAAAAACAAAAAAACAGACACCAAAAAACTGAAAAAAGAGCATTACCCGATTTATTTATTTGAATATTTTCGTTTCATCTACTACTTGAATGTAAGATGCGCGATTAATTATTATTCGTATACAGCATATCCCGTAAAAGAACACGTTCACTTTTTCTTTTAAACCAAATATGGTACCTCGATTCATCCACCATCTCTATTTATCCAGTCCCATTCGAAGAGACAAATCGAAAGTTACATGTATTTCATAACTATTTTTCTACTCTTGTCTCGCTTGGTCATCATTTAGTTGAGTGTTCAGAGCTAAGAAGATATCTCAGAGGTGAGTGTACTATTGTTGCCATGTTTTGCTGTCTATTGATGCTATGCTATGTGCCATGTCCATTGATGTATATTGTAAAATTGATATGTTCCTTGAAAAGGCTATTTAATTAGGCACTTTTAATATCTTGTAGTGTTCTCCCTCAGGCTGCTTTAAGCTCCGGGCAGACTGTGAATATCTAAAAACTTGCAATATCTATGCCCGAAGCGAGGGCCTGAGGTATAAACGAATCCGACAGGGTAAGGAAAACACAACTGGAGTAAATGCCATATTATTGTGAATATCGCCGACAGTGATGGCACGCAAAAGAATATTACAGTCAGGTAGTACAGCACCCAAGGTCACCTTGGAGGACCGACGGTTGTCGGGAGTCACAGCGTGAGTGACGATCGAGTGCGAAGCGATAGGGTTGTTGCTGCGAGAAGACTTGTGTGAGCCCCTGCTGTGAAGAGGCTTAGGTGAGCCGCTACTGAGAAGAGACTTGTGTGAGCCGCTGCTGCAAGTAGACTTGTGTGAGCCGCTGCTGCGAGGAGACTTATGTGAGCCGCTGCTGAAAGGAGACTAATTCAGCTCGCACTGGACCTCTTTATATAGTGTCTGGTGCCGCTCTGAACAAGCCTTACTATACATGGGCCGATGCGTCGTGGCGATTTGGGGCTGTTAAGGCTACGCTGAACTTTCTGTGTCCCTTCGCCTGGTTACTCGAAGCGGGCAGCTTGCTGAGGCTTGGTGCGGCACCACTGCGCCAAACTTGCGCTCTGATTAGTCGGCAACTACTGACGCTTCGCGGCTGTCCGGGCTGCGCGAGGTGGCGCTTTTAAGCTTGTGTGGTGGTGTTTGCGCACAGCTTGTTGAGACCAACACTTAAGTGTTTTTCCTAATGGCGTATTGATCTCGATGAAGTAGATTTGACTCGTCTGAGTGAAATGACAGTTGATTTGTCACAACTTTCTCAAATATTTTGGACATGTTAGGTAAAAGATTAATGGGCCTGTAGTTTGATGCCTGTGTTGAGGTCACTACTTTATGCAACGGTCAAATAATGGAGTGCTTCAATTGGTTTGGAAACGTATTGGTTGCTATTGCTGTATTAATTACCAGACGAATCCATTGTGCTATGGCTGGGAAACTGTCTTGGATATATTGAAAGCTGATACCATCATGTCCAACTGCCTTCGTGTTTTTCAATGAGCATAAGATATTTCGTAACTCTGGTATATCGACAGGCCGAGATCTCCACCTGAAATCAGCCCTCGAGGGTGCAGTAGGGTATGAATTTTCAATCGACGGTTTATTTGTATTAGTTTTACCCACCTCACTGAATACTTGAGCCCCTTCTTTTGAAATGGATGTTCTCAAATATGCGGCCGGAACCAATGGATTTTCAAGATTACTTGTGCGGCTTAAATTTCTATATTGGGCTACCTCACTAATGATTTCTCATGTTCATTTCGGGTTATTTTTAGCCGTTAAAAGTTCCTCGTGGAAGTAAATTTGTTTTGCTTCTGCGATTTTCTTTCGAAGAATTTTTTCATGTTCATTATGCTTCTTGAATAAAGTATTTTTTAATTTATTGTTTTTGTACTCTCGCAGGTAAGTTTTCTTCATTCTGCTCAGCTCTTTAATTTGTCAGTAATCTAAACAGTACGCTATGGCTTAGTTTTTTTTTAGATGTAAGGTGCGCATTCTTCGAGAACTGCTGAGAAGTTCTTGTTAAAGATTGTTACTTGGATGTCAACATCGTCAGATTGCTTCATACCTTGAAATTTGGTACACATATTGAGTATTTTCTCTTGAAATAGTTCGGCTGAATAGTGTCTTTTCAAGCGGTAAGTCATCGAGCGATAGTTTTGTCTTTCCTTTGCAATATTAATTTTGCATTCTATAGTGTGGTGATCGGAAAAAGTTGATATTACTGTACATAAAATTGCCGAGGGATTATTTGAAATTACCAGATCGACGATAATTTTACAGACTTTAGTAATGCGAGTGTCGATACCGTCATGCGGTCGACGTAAGGGTTCGTGGTAAAGGGGGCTGTCTTCTGTGCAGCTCCTTTTTCCGGGGCGCTAGCTTTTCTTCGCAGCTGCCCTTCCTGAGGTTCGTGTGGGTACCGCCTACGCCGTAATCAGTCCGCTAGGGCAACAGAAGTAAGTTCTGTTAGTGCCAAACTACGGCGGTACCGTCGTGTGTGTGTGGGGTGAGGTTTGTGTGGGTACCACCTGCGCCGTATTCAGTCCGCTAGGGCAACAGAAGTTATTTCCGTTATGTGCCGAACTACGGTGGTACCGTTAGAGTGAGGTGTGTGTGTGGGTACCGCCTACGGCGTATTCAGTCCGCTAGGGCAACAGAAGTAAATTCCGTTTTGTGCCGAACTATTGCGGTACCGTTAAGTAGACGAGCAAGTGTCTGCGCCGTATAAGACCGCTAGGGCAACAGAAGTGAACTCTGTTAGTGCCAAACTGCGCGGCGCTTTTTAATCGACTAACTGTGCGAAATAGTTCTTCCTTCCGAGGTAGCTCCTTAAGCCCCTTATAAGGCGAGGTGACGTATGAGACTAATGCCTTTGTCAATCAAGAGAATTTCATTCTTTTGACCTTATCTTCTAACTTGTTTATGGCTCAATCTCTTTGAAGTCCCTGTTACATACACTGATATATTTTAACAAAGACAGTGATTTATTTCTGTTGCAAAAATAGTGCGTACACACATGAGCTATTGCATAACAAGGTACAACACTCAAAATTGCATTCAAAATATTAGTCTTATTTAGCCAGGTAATCGAATAAACATTGGAATATCGACATGTAATACAAATGATATTCAAGGGCTAACTAAAGTAAATGCACAGACGCAACATCAGCGCAGAGAAACAGACAAGTCGGCGTTCAGGGAGCTGGACACATAAAGAAAATACTTGGGGTAATGGGTAACTAACACAAAAGGCTCGGCAACTCCTGTGCGGCCTGACAGCGAGTTGGTTCTTTGACCATTTGTGAGAAGTTTAATTTGTACAACTGTTTGCGTAGCTGTGTTTTTTTATCCGCTAAGTCGACATTAAAATCTACGAATGCAAAGAATGACTTTTTTGCCTCTAGAATTTCTTTGAATGTTTTAATCTATCAACTCAAGTGTTACACATAGGGTAGTCGATGGATGCCTGTAGAGGCTGCCGATTATGATGGATTTATATTTATTTATTTGCGTTTTCCACTATGCCATTTCAATACCTTTGCAAACTTTATTCGCTGGAAGTAAAGATGTTGAGTATATATCTCTGACGAAAAACAAGATCCTCTACATCGGGTGTTTGTAACGGCATCATAGCATGCAGTATAACACGTAATCAGGAATATTAAAAAACGAACTTTGGGTTCATGAGTCAAACCATGTTTCTGAAACACATAAAATGTCAATTTCTTCTGTGACCAACTTTACTGATGTCATCCAATTGATCATTTAGGCTCTGAGCATTGGTATGTTTCATTTTGATATTATTTTTATCAAACCTCTTTTTAGAGGTAGCAAAGTTACTGTCTCGATGGGATCGTTCCAAGGATTCATCGATCTTGTCTACGTTTCCCGGAGTGTTAGGCGCAGCGTCTGCTATGAAAGATTGTATACTATTTAGCTGGGCAACGGCAGTTTTTTTTAGAGTTATTTATATGTTGGGGAAGCTTATTTCTCAAAAGAGCTCCAGAAACTGAGCGTGCTCTTTGTCCCACGTCAGATGAACGGTAACTGAAAAAGATATTATTCCTTCGTTCTGTTTTTTTTATTTGGAATATTGGATGGAAAAAATTACTGCATCTGGATTACTCTGAGAGAGGTAACAGAAATAAGAACAGCTTTTTGGGTCATAAATCTGTCTTCTGGTATTGGGGTCCAGACGAGTTTTTCTAACAGAGGGGTGCCGTGATCGCGTTTCTTGAAATTCCTTTTGCGTAACACTTTGGGTGAGAAGTTTGTGCATTCTTGTAAGTCTTTTTGAAGATGCTGAGGTTAATCTCTCCAGGCTAGACTGTAGTAGTCCAAACACGATACAACTAAAGACTGTATCACCATTAACCAAGATTTTTCGTCAAGTGTGTCCTTAATGCGATGAAAGAACATATTAAGGTTCCGCTAATTTTGTTGCTCATGGTTTCTACGTGTGGTTTGAAAGTCATATTTATGTCGAATCAAACACCAAGATTTTTTACCTTATCTACTGGTTCAATTTTATCGTTTCCAAATGTTAGCGTAAATTCTGGTAAATTTCTGATCACATTCTGTGATCCAAAAATAATGCATTGCGTTTTACTTGCGTTAAGTTTGAGGCCTTTATGGTCATGCCACAATTTCCGGCCCCTTAGAAGGTTTTCAGCGTTGGCTTGTGTTTCTTTCAAATCTGCTGTCGAACTTGTAATGGCAATTCACATATCATCAGCATACAAAGAGATTTTTGCGTTAGCGAGCATAGTAGGGAAATCATAGATGAAAATTGAAAATAGAAGTGGACTGAAGATTGAACCTTGGATAACGTTTAAATTATTTGGATTGAATGGTGACATTTTTTTATTCGAGCACACTGCATGAGAACGGTTTAGTAGTTAGCTTTGAAATCACTATTGTCTATTTTGAAGTTTAATTTTTTGAAGAAGTTTTTATGCTCAACACTACCGAAAGCTTTGAAGAGATCAAGCAATAGTGAGAGAGTTAAATTTTCTGGTCTATATCATAGGATATTTTTCTGTTATATTAAGCAAAGCGTCTTGAGTACAGGTGTTTCTCCTATAAGAACATTGATTGCGGTGAAGTAGATGTGACTCGTCTATGTAAGAAAGAAAGAAAAAAAGAAAAAATGTGTATATCCAAGTTGTCACATGAGATACATGCCAACATATTGGCTTTTAAAAGTTTCTTAATATAGGACATCCAAAAACAAATGTTCCATACGAGGAGTACTAATTGACAAACCATCCGAGGTGTACAAGTAGATAAGCCATACGAGGCATAATAATAGACAAACTGTACGAGGTGTACTAATAGACAAACTATCAGAGGTGTACAAGTAGATAGACATACGAGGCATATTAATTGACAAAATATACGAGGCGTACTAATAGACAAACCATTCGTGGTGTGCTAGTAGTCTAACAAAAGTTCTATACAAGGAGTACTAATTGACAAACCATCCGAGGTGTACAAATAGATAAGCCATACGAGGCATAATAATAGGCAAACTATACGAGGTGTACAAATAGACAAGCTATCAGAGGTGTACAAATAGATAGACCATACGAGGCAGATTAATAGACCAAATATACGAGGCGTATTAATAGACAAACCATACGTGGCGTGCCAATAGTCTATCTCTGTCAAGGGTAGTTGAACGAGAAATGAAAAATATGCCCTAAAAATATGCAAAGCTCTATCACCACCAAAGACGAGAACTGGTTTGTTATTACTTTTTCTAATATTTTTGACATAATAGGTAGGAGATTTATTGGTCTGTAATTTTACGCTCTATCGAAATTACCAGTTTTATGCAATGGCTTAACTATGGACAGGCTCTATTGATCGGAAAACTAGTTTGTGGTTACAGATGTATTTATTACCAAATGAATCAGGGGGGCTGTAACAGCGAAACCGCAACAGGAAAGCCAAATACCCCAAGGACAGCCCTACCATCCCACTCAGCCGCTCCCAGCAGTCCAAGTAAGAGTCCTCTGACTCGCCAGCTAAGAGCTTACGCTCGGTGAACCGTCTCAAAGCATCCTTTCTAGGCAATGCATACTGAACGATCAGGGTAACCTTTGCTACCTCCCACTGAGCAGCATCGCCAACAGTCATACGGCGATACACCCGAACAGCATTGCCGTCGAGCATAAAGCCGATGATATCGGCCGGCGACACGCACTCCAGCTGGCAGAACCTCTCTAGATTCTCCAGCCACTCAAGCACATTGACATACCGTGACATTGACCGACATATCGTCCGTCAACTTAGGCAGCTGTCTAGTCAACCGATCAAGAATCTGTCCACGCGCCTGAATCAGGATGTTGGCCAGCATGGTGACATCCATGAGCAAGCCCTGTGTCAGGCCGCACAGGGGTTGTCGAGCCTTTTGTGTTAGTTACCCATAATCCCAAGTATTTTCTTTATGTGTCCAGCTCCCTGAATGCCGACTTGTCTGTTTCTCTGCGCTGATGTTGCGTCTGTGCATTTACTTTAGTTAGCCCTTAAATATCTTTTGTATTACATGTCGATATTCCAATGTTTCTTTGATTACCTAGCTAAATAAGACTAATATTTTAAATGCAATTTTGAGTGTTGTTCCTTGTTATGCAGTAGCTCATGTCTGTACGCACTATTTTTGCAACAGAAAATAAATCACTGCCTTTGTTAAAATATATCGGTGTATGTAATAGAGACTTCAAAGAGATTCAGCAATAAACAAGTCACACCCTGAGGTCAAAAGAGTTTGTCTTTCTCCTTATTGACACAGGCTCTAGTCTCATAAGACACCTCGCCTAATAAGGGGTTTAAGGGGATCATCCAAGTTTGAGACCTTTTTTCGTCCGATTCGTTTGAAAATTGGCCAGTATATGTCTTCTGTGAAAGTAAACCTTTTTTATTCATGTCATTTTTTTCGATTTAGGCCATATTTTTTTGACGAAAAATGTGTTTTTTGGTATATTTTTATTGATATTTCAGTTTGGAACTCCTTCAGTTTTGATGCTAGAACAAAAACAAAGACAGTTTTAGAACCCTTGGAACATTTTTAACAAACTCAAGCTCGGCTTTTTTCAAATTCAAATTTTTCTATTTTTTCAAAAAATTTCGAAATTTCAAATATCAGCAACAATTTTTTGGGTTTAGAGCTATACATTTCTTCAAAGAATTCGAATTTTAAAAAAAGCGAGCTGTATTTTGTTAGAAATGTTCCAAGGATTCTAAAACTGTCTTTGGTTTTGTTCTAGCATCAAAATTCTAGGACTAGTCCCATTTTGAATGATGAAAATTAGAAGTGTTGGGTATAAGCAAAAACAAAATTGTTTGTTAAAGTGTCATATAATGAACAATTGATGTAATACAATGCAGTTTTAATTTTTATTTCGATACTTTACATACGTAACTTCATATTCAAACTGTGAATTGTGATTTCAAAAAAAAATTTTTTTTATCAACAAAATGATTTTTTTTCCGTCTGATTCTTATGAAATTCGACTATGATATGTAACCTTTGAAAAGAAACACAACTGATTCCATTCATTTTTTTATTCAGGCCTTAGATTTTGCAAAAATTTGACATAGGTTTTCTAGGTATTGATATTTCACTAATATTGATATTTCAAAATGGGACACCTCCATCAGTTTTGATGCTAGAACAAAAACAAATACAGTTTTAGAAACCCTGACACATTTCTAACAAACTCAAGTTGAGCTTTTTTCTATTTTCCATTGGTTCTCTTTTTATATGGGTCAAAATCGGGAAAAATTGAAAGATTTTGGTCCCCTCACCCCCCCCCCCCCGGGGGGGGAATTATTGTCGTAGCGCCAAAAAATTTTAGGAACGAATAGTCCACCAACTAAGGGTCCTTTTCCAACAAAAACATGCAAAATGACCATGGAATCGGCAGGATCTGGCAAGGGCCCCGGATAATCTCCTTAAGGAGCCACCTCGGAAGGACGAACAAGTTTGCATTATTTATAACCATTAGGAAGACGCTGGTGCAGTTCGGCACTAACAGAGTTCACTTCTGTTGCCCTAGCGGTCTCATACGGCGCAGACAGTTGCTTTTCCTAACGGTACCGCCGTAGTTCGGCACAAAACGGAATTTACTTCTGTTGCCATAGCGGACTGAATACGGCGTAGGCGGTACCCGCACACACACCTCACTCTAGCGGTGCCACCGTAGTTCGGCACAAAACAGAAATAACTTCTGTTGCCCTAGCGGACTAAATACGGCTCTCAACCTGCTCTCAACCAGCGGTACTGACGATCCTAGATCGTCAGCCACCTTTTCAGTCGCCGCCATTTTTGATAATTTTTCCAGTTCAGCCAGCAACAAAGATGGCTACCGCAACACAAAGTTCTACTGCCTAGATAGCTTTTGGTCAAAAAACAAAATAATACCTCACGCGAAAACGTAAATCGGCTATACGCTCGCACTCGCTTTCCTCAAAAACCTCGCAGCTAGCTGCTCTGTGCAAGTAAACCTCGTGCTGCCTCCGCAGCCCCGCTGCCTCGTGGTGTTCTCCAACCCCTACAACCACTGCTGGCTCGCCTCGGACCAAAATCCCCAGAACACTTTGCAAAAGGCTCCGACTGATATATATGTTCACAGACTAATGTCGAGGCCACACTACGATTTTTTGATCGTCAAATGAATTACGGACACTCGTCATGTCAAACGGCCTGTAGTGATCGCTTCCAGCCTCTCACCAGCCAAAAATTACGAATTATTAAAACGTCCATCTCAAAATCCAAGTATCGCATAGTAATCACTCTCATTATTTTTAGATTAAGAAATGTTCTCAACATTACCCATAATCTATTAAAATTGTGTACCAAAAAAATTATGTATCTGGAAAATCCAGTTCAAAAAAGTAAGAGACCTCTCAGAGACGCACAGTGGCAACACCAGTCGCCAACAAGCTCACTTTTACAAACTGACTTGGTGTGTGTGCGTCACGTGTCTTTGTCTCCTCGGTTGAGATTCTTAATTATATTGTTCTGTGTCTTGTGTGCTTTACGGTTAAATATTGGGTACAATTGTTCCGTGAGTATGCTGGTAATTTGAGTCGATTTTATTGTGCATTTTTGTTTTATCTCTTGACTAAGTATCCGATTGTCGCTTTTTACCGAATTAAATTGGACAGTTAAATTAGCTGGTAATTTGATTGGATCGTTTGCCAATAGGCAGTGATTTTCAGCGTGAAGAATGGTAAAGGAATTCATGTTAGGTCAAGTTATTAGGAACATCTTCTCTTTTGAGTCATTCTGTGCAAACGCTTAGGCGGGCACAAGTGTTCAAACTTACTACACCATTTTTGCCACTGTTGTTTTTCCTGTTTGTGTTCCCAGCCTATGATTAATCTCGTGATCTCAATTATCGCATTTTTTAATTAAGTTTAGGTATTGAAATAATTATAAGCTGTTGTTATTTGCACAGTCAACGATTAAAGTCCAATTTTAAAAAGCGTTGATAGGTTATCGCAGCCAACAGAGTTTCATTGCTTTAGTTGCTCATTGCTAATCCATTGACATAAATAATTAATTAGGAAGTCTGGCTCAGAACTATCCCAATAGTTACCCGATTACATGTGACAACATGTTTGTATAAATAGAATCGGTATTCTTAATATAAATACTCTAGGAGCTTTCCACATACTATTGATGTTGGAAGGCTGGTTAGGTAGCTAGTAAGTTGAGTTGATTTTGACGCTATGCGTCGTTTTTCAGCGGGAATAAATTGTAAGGTATTCATGTAAATGCAGGTCATGTAGGACTCAATTCATGGAGGAACTTAGTAACATTTTTTATTCAATTATTGTTAGCAAATAAATTGCCTGATGTGTTGGAGAAGCAGGTATTTCTTGAAGCCAGAATTAAGCTATCGCAACTCTTTTGTTTTCTTGAAAGTAGTTAGGTGTTGAGCTGAAATAGTTAGTCTTGTTCGTAGGAACTTCATATTTAGAGGCCTCACCTCTTCTCATATTTGTTGTCTAAATTCCTTATTTTTGCAATTCATACTCAGTTGTATACTGTTTGTGTCATCTCAGTCCTGTTCCTGCATGTTCTGTAAATTAATAGGCAATTTTAGTTTTCCAAGTTGCCCTCAAGTTAATTCAATTATTGTATATATGTGATAGTCACCCAGGAGCATATGGAGCAAATTCCATCTCACCTATCCCTCATGAGTCATTGTGTTTAAAAACTATGATTAACTTTTGGTATCCTGTAATATAGCGAGTAGTGTAAGTTCTAGTTAGAGAGACCAATAGTTGGCAACGCTCGAGACAGCAACACTCGCGGCCAGTCTACAAGTGAACTCGGGCTCGACAACAAGTAAATGTTGACCGAGTGTGTAAATAATATTACCTACTGTGGTTGGTATCTAACTTCTTAATTTCTAAACTAATGTACTAATTCTATGCTACCCTATTCTATATATTCCTTTCTATCTCCGCTCTGCTCTCGCTAACCACATTCTGGTATCTGAGTATCTAGTTATGTTGTAAGGTATCCAAGAGGTGAGTAAACTATTTTACCTAACTTGATGTCTATTACTATGTTGTGTCTATGTCTATGTGAAACCTATACTGTGCTATAGTGTAGGTTGTGATATTGGCGACGAGGATTTGGTAGAACTGCTGGAAGTGACTAAGTGGTCGTGACTACTGACTAGTGAGGGAACATAAAATTTGCCTAGTGAAATTTTTTGTTATTGTTGTTGTGCTGCTCACTGGTGTTGCTAGACTGGCTAGACTATGTTAGTGAAGAATCTCAGAATTGATCAAGGGATTGTGCTATTTGTGCTGTGAAAATTTTTTTTTACAGTGTGTTTTTGACTTACTAAAAATTCAATATGCCATTGATAGGTTCAGTAGGAGAATTTAATCCTGTAGAGGAAGAATTTGGAGACTATGAAACTAGATTACACTGCTATTTTTTATTAAACAAAATAGAGGAAAATAAAAAAGCCCCCACCATAATTTCACTAGTGGGTCCTAAAATTGCTAGGCTCATTAGAGACCTCGTGTCTCCTAAAAAAGTACTTGATGCTACTTATGACGAGATTGTGGAAGCGTTGAGACGGCATTTTAAGCCAACAAGAAATCAGATCTTTGAGAGGTTTAGGTTTCATAAGCGGAACCAGAGACAAGGGGAAAGCATTGCGGATTTTGTGGCTAGCTTGAAAGCACTTTCTAATACCTGTAATTTCAAACAGGAAGTGCTAGAAGAGACCCTGCTGGATCGTTTCATTTTGGGTGTGTCCAGTAATGAAATTCAAAATTGCTTGCTAAATGAGGCTGGCCTGACATGGCAAAAGGCCATGGATCTAGCTACTGCTAAAGAAACCCCACTGAGAGAAACAGTGGGGTTGAGGCAACCAAATTCAATTCTAAATGTAGGCCAGAGCAGAGTTAAGCAAACTGCTATTAAGCCTCAGGGCAAAACTCAGACTCAAGCTAACCCCAAATCATCATGCAGCGGCTGTGGTAATCTGCACTGGCGTAGAGATTGCCCCTATAAAGACAGTGTTTGTCATGGTTGTGGCCAAAAAGGCCATCTTAAGAAATGTTGTTTTAAATTGACAATTAAGAAATCTGATAAAGGCAACAAAAATAATTTTGTGCATGCTATGCATGAAAAAAGGGGGAGGGAAAACCACCCTAACCCTAATGGAACTAGCAATGGAACCAGTGCAGACTACCCAGCCCCCAATCCAGAATGTTATGGGGACATTTTTGCTTTAGCCGAGGAAATGAAACCCCCAATCAAAATAAAATTGTTACTAAATGGTGTGCCATTAGAGATGGAGGTAGATACAGGTGCTGCCAGGTCTATCCTTTCAATGGCCACCTACTCTAAAATTCCAGCTAAGTCAAGACCCGAGCTGAGACCTTCTGATGTTAAGCTTAGGACTTATGGGGGAGCTGAGCTGGTAGTTTGTGGGGAGATTAGGGCTAACATCCAGCGTGAATCTAGTGGTATGGTTCCTCAGCTAGCAACTATTGTGGTTGTAGACAGGGAGGGGCCAGCCTTGCTGGGTAGGGACCTGATTGATTTCCTTGGGCTAACTATAGTTTCCAATAATGTCAACAAAGTGATCACTTGCCCTGAAGAGTTAGCAAATAAATTCCCCGACCTTTTTCAACCAGGTCTAGGTTGCTTTAAGGGAAGAAAATTCAAAATAGAAGTGGATCCAGCCATACCACCAAAGTTCTGTAAGGCCAGGAACGTGCCTTACACACTTAGACCTAAGGTGGAGGCTGAACTTGATAGACTGGTGCAGGAAGGTATCCTCACCCCTGTACAGTATTCAAGATGGGCGGCGGCGATCGTCCCTGTGCTCAAGGCTGATCAAAGCATCCGCATATGTGGGGATTACAAACTCACAGTCAACAGAGCCACTAGGCTTGATACCTACCCCATACCCCGAGTGGAGGATCTATTTAGCGGGTTAGCAGGAGGAGTTATATACTCCAAGCTAGATATGTCTCAGGCATACGCTCAACTACCCTTGGATGAAGACTCCAAGGAACTCACGGTAATAAACACCCACAGAGGTTTATTTGCCTACAACCGTCTCAGCTTTGGAATTGCGTCCGCACCTGGAATCTTTCAGCGTGCCATGGAAGGACTATTGCAGGGCCTCCCAGGAGTGTTCTGCTACCTGGATGACGTCCTGGTGAGTGCCACTAATGAGAAAGAGCACAACAAGCGTCTCTATCAAGTCTTATCTAAACTACAGGAGGCAGGGCTAAAACTGAAAATGGATAAATGTCAAATTGGAGTGCCACAGGTATCCTACCTTGGATACCAAATCGACAAGGACGGATTGCACCCCACTGCCGAGAAGGTAGCAGCAATCCAGAATGCACCAGCTCCTACTAATGTGACTCAACTGAGAGCCTACCTGGGGCTGTTAAATTTCTATAGGAAATTTCTAAAATCATCTGCAACCATGCTGGAGCCCCTAAATACCTTACTGAGGGATAAAACCCCTTGGAAATGGGATGCAAGTCAGGAGAGAGCCTTCCAGAAATCTAAACAAGCCCTCCTGGACTCTCAGACTCTAATCCACTTTGACCCTCAGAAACCCATAGTGGTAGTGGCTGACAGTAGTGCGTATGGTGTGGGAGCGGTGCTGTGTCACCTTATTGATGGGATTGAACGCCCCGCCTATTTTGCCTCCCGAACTCTAACAGCAACAGAACGCAACTACTCTCAAACTGAGAAAGAAGCCCTAGCTATGGTGTTCGCACTTCGAAAATTTCATTGCTACCTGTGGGGACAGGATTTCACTGTGGTTACGGACCACAAACCTTTGTTAGGACTATTTGATCCGGGTAGAAGCATTCCTCCGATGGCATCCGGGCGCATCCAAAGGTGGGCTTTACTACTGCAGTCCTACAAGTTCACCTTGCGTCACCGGTCTGGCGTGCTGTTGGGTACGGCTGATGCTCTCAGTCGTCTACCCTTGACAACTCCCGAGGAAGCCACACCTATTCCTGCGGAATGGACGTCCTTAGTAAACTTCCTCGAGTCAGCTCCAGTCACCAGCACCCACATCCGCGACAGCACCCTAAGGGACCCAGTACTTTCAAAGGTATACAAATACTGCCAAGTAGGCTGGCCTTCGATGGTAATTGGTGACCCTGATCTCGCTCCGTATACCAGGAGGCGAGACGAATTGTCCACACAAAATGGCTGTGTGCTCTGGGGGGCAAGAATTATTGTACCCCAAGCTCTCAGACAAGCCATTGTGGAGGAACTTCACTCTGGTCATGCTGGATCATCCAGGATGAAGGAGTTAGCTCGCAGCTACGTGTGGTGGCCCCTTCTGGATAAAGATCTAGAAGAAACAACTAAGTCATGCAGCGAGTGCCTGAGCACTCGAGCCGCACCGACGAAAGCTGAACTCCATCCGTGGGAATGGCCTGCGAAGCCTTGGCATCGCATACACATTGACTACGCGGGCCCAATGGATGGAAAATACTACCTAGTGATCGTGGATGCACACTCTAAGTGGGTTGAAATTTTTCCCACATCTACTACAACCTCTAGCGAAACGATTTTGTGCCTGAAACACACTTTTGCGACATTTGGATTCCCAGTAACAATTGTTTCAGACAACGCAACGTGTTTCACATCGGCTGAATTCCAAGAATTTGTGAAGGCATGTGGTATGCGACATATTACAAGCGCACCATACCACCCTTCAACTAATGGACTGGCAGAGCGCATGGTACAAACTTTCAAGAAGAATATACGGAAGTCAACGGAACCCCTACGCCTAGCACTAGACAGGTTCCTGTTCAACTATCGGCTAACACCTCACACGACAACAGGTGTTACGCCTGCCGAACTGATGTTAGGCAGGAAAGTTCGCTCTCGTCTTGATCTGCTTTGGCCGTCAGAAGCAATCGCGTCTAAAGTTGCTCAACGCCAGGACGCTCAGAAAAGATACCACCCAGGGTCTCGCGCGGTTGACATTCCGCCGGAGTCACCTGTGATGGTCCGTCAATACACGCCGGGTTCCCCAAAATGGACTCCTGCTACCACCATTGAGAAAACAGGCCCGGTATCCTACAAGTGCCAACTGAAGGGGGGAGAGGTCGTTCGTCGACACCAGGACCAAGTTATTACCTGCTCGAACACCATCCCTGAACCCTTGGAACAACCTACGGAGGAAACCGTTGTGTTTCCACAACCTGCTCAAAATTCATACCCACCACCTCCGACCCATGAACCTGACTCCGAAACACCTGATTACCCGATTCCCACCCAGGAGGCTAGGATGCACGAGCCTCCAAGCGCTAGCATCTCGCGCAGGTCTACCCGAGCTCGGAAGCCTGTGGTGAGAATGGACCTTTAGGATTGACTATATTGAATAAGGGGACTGGGGATACAGGGGGGTTTCTAATTAAGGAGGGAGGGGTGTAATATAGCGAGTAGTGTAAGTTCTAGTTAGAGAGACCAATAGTTGGCAACGCTCGAGACAGCAACACTCGCGGCCAGTCTACAAGTGAACTCGGGCTCGACAACAAGTAAATGTTGACCGAGTGTGTAAATAATATTACCTACTGTGGTTGGTATCTAACTTCTTAATTTCTAAACTAATGTACTAATTCTATGCTACCCTATTCTATATATTCCTTTCTATCTCCGCTCTGCTCTCGCTAACCACATTCTGGTATCTGAGTATCTAGTTATGTTGTAAGGTATCCAAGAGGTGAGTAAACTATTTTACCTAACTTGATGTCTATTACTATGTTGTGTCTATGTCTATGTGAAACCTATACTGTGCTATAGTGTAGGTTGTGATATATCCTTAAAGCCTAATTTATAGTGCAGACAGTCCTTGACTGTTTGCTTAGTGTAAATGGTTCTAATATAGCAACTGCCAATCCTAAGGCACTTGTGTATTTTATTAAGTGTACCCTAGAGTATTTGGCTGCAACTTCCTTATATAAAATCAGCCAAACCTTTCTTACGTCGTCTTATCCTGTGACGACTCTGTTTCTAGTAGTACTCTGAGTATAGTCTTGGGTTAGAGAAATGGGAAAAATTGCACCTGGGAATTTCATGATTGTCCATACGATATACTCAATCGTGCGATTGCCATCGGCCGTATTCGGGCGCCAGAATACGGTTGGGGTACCTGCATAGAGACTCCTCGTTCCGAGGCAACCCTGTTAATTAGCAGTTAGCTCGCAGCCTGGCTTGTGCAGCGACTGTTCTCCCTTTTTTATTGTGCTTGAACAAGTAACCCAAATCCTCTTTCCCGTACAGAAGAAACTACGAAGCCAACACAAAAACACCACCACCTTCCTCAATCCAAAGTCATTGAGCCCAAAAATCGGACGTTCCTCAGACCCACTTGAGACGTCCCTAAGAGTCATTCAGTCACACGCCTCACACTCTGATTCATTCAGCCACACGGCTCACACTCTGATTCATTCAGCCACACGGCTCACACTCAGACTCACTCAGCCACACGGCTCCACACGCAGCAACCCCCCAGGGACTGCCTCTTTTGAGACAACATAATTAAACCAACTATCACCGCATCTGCGGATAACTACACCAACAAATACATTCTCGCCTGGATCCACAACGAATTCCCTCGAGCCACGGCAGCGGCTGGAGCACGTCGCCTTACTGGACCCGGATCTCCTCCACAAGAAGCGGATCCACCCCACAGTTGCCGTAGTCACGGCACCCATATGCGACACAAATAAAAAAGGCGAGAGTTTTCGTTTATCACTGTCCTTCGGAGGATAGACTCATGCTGGTGAAGTGAAAAACCACGGTGCCAGTAGAGCACCCGATTACCTACTCCTTCTGAGTCAATGGCCAAACTAACTGTCAATCTTATATTCAAATTTTAAACGTGCATTTGTGTGCCTTGCCATAGGCACATTAAGTGCTGGTGACCCCCTGTAAAAACCTTAATTATCGAAGCTGTTGAAACCAGCAAATCAAACTGGTATCCTTAAACAAATAAGTAAAAGTTTCAAATCACGACAACCCCAGAAACTTCATAGGCCGTTAAGAAAGTCAGGCCACATTGATAACGCTGCCGCAGTCCAACTGCCAATGAACGCACGGAGCACGCATGCAACGAATTTCTCACGAGTATAGATAAGTAATGAAAAGATAACTCCGAATATTGACCCCGTAACCCATAGTCTTTGACGCAAAGATGTTCAAACCTCACCCATTTTACTTTCAACATTAATTTCTGATTTACATACCACGTTCCTAAGCACAGTGTATCGTTACTGGTATGATATACATTTTTTTCAATTTCTATGCACGTGAGTTATCGAACCTAGATTTTGAAACAGAGGGATTGTTTTTTCCATGATTTTCTTTCAATCATTTGTTTCGACAATTAACATGGGTATTTCGACACCAATGTGTGTATATCAACTATGGATGCATATGTTCAGACATCAAAAAAATGATTTATTTTATATTAGGCCTATCTTTATTAAAAATTAACTATTTTCTCCTTTTACATATATAGAAAAGTTTAAATACAGAGTTCGCGATACTCATAGGATGCGTGATAAATCCTTTCCTCTGAGCAATGGCATATACCGCATTGTTAATCATCAACGTTATTAATTTGTAACCTAATTAATATTGATCGTGTACTGTCAGAAGAGTGCAGTCACGACGTCTTAAAATAATTCATATTCTAATGAAAACTTATTTTGTTTCATTGAAGCGACGATTAATGTGACTGGATGTAGCAAGATGTAGCATATATTAGCGATGAATGTGGTAATCCATAAAGCTATCAAAAAGTCTGTTGCCTCAAATATAAGACGCTATTAAGAGGCATGCTTTCTCATCACATAAGTTTAAAATAGGATTTTTTGCATAATAGCGCAAAAATTTTGGAAGTCATTTCGGATTTAATATTTATATTGTTTGGTTCCGGCAAACTTGGATCGGGCACCGGCTTGCCTGAAATGGTTATAGAATGAAATGCAGGGAAAGTACAGGGAATGCTAGGTGGTTTACGAGTGAGATAAACGAAGAACGAATGAGAAGAAAGACTTTGAATAAAAAACAACGAAAGATTAGGAAGATGTATGAAAGACGCAGAATTACTGAGGATGAATGGCAGAGTGTGTGGAATGAGTACAAGGACCAGCAGAAGAAAGTAAAGAGAATGATGAATGAGGCTAGAGTTGAAGAGGAGAGACACCAAGTTGAAAATCTAAGAAAGAAAGGTCCAGATGGAATTAAAGATTGGTATAGGTTTATACAAGGTAATGATAGAGGTAGTGAAGTTCAAGTTGATGAATTAGTAGTCAATGGTCGCAGTGTGCAAGATAGGATGCAAATGGTGAGAGCAGTTGAAGAATACTGGGAGGACATTGGTGGAATGAATGAGCAGGTTACAGATGATGAACCCGTAAATTTTCTGATAGATGAACGTGAACTGCAAATGGAAGACAAAATCATTTGTGAAGAGATTGTAAGTTTTTTGAAGAAAGTGAAAAATGGAAAGGCATGTGGCCCTGATAAGATCCCATATGAGTTCTATAAATGTGGAGGAGAGAGTGTAGTCAGTATGTTGAAATGTTTATTTGATGAGATATGGAAGAGTGAAAGAGTACTGGATGACTGGAACAAGTGTAACTAATGTAGTTCTGTTGCACTAGGGTGGACATAAGAGTATGAAAGAACTTGAAAATTACAGACCAATTGCACTGGGCGACACTGTATGTAAGACCTTTTGTGGTATTTTGAATGAGAGAATGAAAAATTTAGTTGAGGAATTAGGAATCCTGGATGAAGAACAGAGTGGTTTTAGGCATGATAGACGTGGGGAGGATAATCTGTTTGTAATGAGTGAAATAATTGAGCAAATGAAGAAGGATGATAAGAAGGTATATTTAGCATTCCTGGATATTGAAAAGGCATATGAAAGAGTGGATCGGGTTAGGCTGTTTGAAATTTTGAGAAAAGTTGGTTTTAGCAGAAAAATAGTGAACATTGTACAGAGTCTGTATGAGAACACAAGTGCTATCTAAGTTACAGGGTAGGAAATTTGGAAACAGGGCAGGTGAGGAGTGTTAGAGGAGTGAGACAGGGCTGTACTCTGTCCCCCTGTTGTTTGGAATGTACACAGAAGAATTAGCAGTTTGACTGAGAGGGAGTGGCTTAGGACTGAAAGTTGGTAATGAGAGACTGAGCTGTTTGTTGTATGCTGATGATGTGGTTGTGGTTAGTGAATGTGGTCATGAACTACAAAGGATACTTGACATTTTGAACGGATATAGTAAAGATTTCAAGATGAACTTTGGTGCCGATAAAAGTAAGGTCATGGTTATAAATAGTGATGAGACTGATAGAGACAGATTGTGGAATATTGGAGAAATCAGAATAGGTAGAACAAAAGAATACAAATATCTAGGTTGTATGATACGTGAAGATGGATGTACTGGAACTAAAAGTGAGAAAGTGGCAAAAGCAATGCAGTGGAGTAGACGGTTAGGTAGTGTGGCAAGATACAGAGCTAACAAAGATAAATATGTGAGAGGAATGTGGAAGTATGTTGCTGTACTTAGTGTCATGTATGGTATGAGTGCTCTTGCTTGGAATGGAAGTGATCTTGAAAAGCTGGATATGATACAAAAATAAGGTAGGACGTGTAGCATTGGGTGCTCCAAAATGGATAGCTACAGAAGCCATTAGAGGTGACCAAGGGTGGAACCTATTTTCATAATGATTGATGAAAGCTGTGCTGAATTATATGGTGAGAATTGAAAGAATGCGGAATAACAGATGGGTGATGCGAATTTTTGAATGGAATCTGAGTGTGAGCTATTGGAAGAAAGTATGTTGGGGGCATTCAAGGAAACTTAGTATGCATAAAATTATTCATGTTAGAATTGGGACTTTGGGAGACCTGTGGATGACTGGAGTTTAATGACTGTTGGAGGTGTAGGGCCTGCGTGGGACTGCAAGAGATGGAAGAAAGAGATTGAGAGGCAAACAAAAGAGTATGGATTGAATAAGTGGAAGCTTAGCATGATGCGGAAGCCTACACTTAACTGGTATATGAAAAAGGAAGCACCCAAGTTAGAGATGTTCTATGATAGTAGTTTTGAAAGTCAACTCTTGTTTACTGTGAGGTGTAAGTCATTGAGTGTGCACAGACGTACATGGAGACGGAATGAGAATAATAACAGATTATGTTGGCAGTGTAATAGTGAAGTGGAGGAAACAATTGAGCATTTTGTGCTGGAATGTAGTAAGTATGAGCAAGAGAGAGAAAGTTTTATGAATATGGTGTTTGAGCAGTATGGAGAGAATGAGTGGAATGCCAGATGTGCTGAATATGATTGCGATATGAGCTGTCTTGCTGGATTGGATTAGGAGTGTAATGTGAGTATCATTGAGGCTATAAAAGTATTTGTTATGCGTCCCTGGAGTAAGAGACAGTGACTGGAATGAGCCAGTCAGGTAGAGTGGGCTGTAATGACCCAATGTGCCTGGGGATGGTGTTTTGACACACTGGTTGTCCCGGTGATGCCTAGAGATGTGACTCAAAAAAAACCATGCCATTTTTTTTAAAAAAAACATGTTTTTTTACAAAAAAAACAGTGGCCAAAAAAAACATGGATATTTTGGTTTTTTTTAAATATTTTGTCTGAAAATAACTCAGCAAGAAAAAGAACCACATTACATTATTTGTTTTCATGTCAAATTACAAAATAAAACAGCATACATCTTAATTGGTGGGTTTCCATGGTTTTATGAAATTTTTCATTTTTTGCGGTTTCATGCTTTGATATTTCATTTATTTTACACTACATGTGAATGACCTTCAACTCCCAAAATGGTGTGTTATAATAACATATCTTTACTTATGGTCATTGATAGAGATGTGACTAAAAAACCATGCTGTTTTTTTTTTAAATACATGTTATTTATACAAAAATTATGAATAAAAAACATGGATATCAATATATTAATGTGACCTTAAAAATCCAATGCTGTTTTTTTTAAAACATTTTTTAACAGAAAAATCTTGACTAAAATAACATGGCTATTATATTTTATGGGACCAAAAAAATTGTTTTTTTTAAAAAACATTTTTAAAAAAAATCATGACTAAAAAAACACGGATGTAAATATCAGGAAAGTTATTTTTCTTTAATCGAATTGTCTATAGAAACTTATAAACAAAGAATGCTGTTAATATTGAAATTATGTTTATTTGAACTGTACTAGGTCTTAAAATAAAATATAGACAAAGAATCTATTCACTCCATAAAACTTTTTGGAGACCAGCTCCATCCTCAGTCATTCAGTAAAATTTGGTGAAATGGACAATGAATTTTCACTGTTCCTTTGAAAAACATTTGACTGAATGACTTACTGAGAATGGAGCTAGTCTCCAAAAGGTTTTATAGAGTGAATAGATTCTTTGTGGATATTTTACTGTAAGACCTGGCACGGTTCTAATGTATATTAATATATCTTATGTGACCAAAAATCCATGCTGTTTTTTGAATGTTTTTATTACAAAAAAGTCATGACTAACAAACATGGATATTAATATACTTTATTTCACCATAAACAACCATGCTGTTTTTTTTAAAAACATCTTTTTTACAGAAAAATCATGATTAAAAAATGTGGATATTAATATATTTTATGTGCCAAAAATAAAACCATGCTGTTTTTTTTTAAATCATGTTTTCTTTACCAAAAAAATCATGACTAAAAACATGGATATTAATGACTTTTTGTGAAAAATACATGGATATTAATGACTTTTTGCAAAAAAAAACATGGTTTTTAAAATGTCATGTTTTTTTTTGTCAGATAAAATTTAATAATACATGATTTTTGTAAAAAATCTTTTTTTCCAAAATCATGGTTTTTTGGTCACATAAAATAAATTAATATCCATGTTTTTTTTACAGATTAGATTAGTCATTAGTTTTAGCCTCCCTACCCAGCAACAAATGCGATCCAAAGAGAGGAAGGAAGACTATGAAACAAGATCAAAGTTGAAGAAGTCAGTAGTAGGTGCTGAAAAACAGGACAGCAGTGAACCAAAAAAGGTGGTCCTCAACATAACAAAAACATTTTATTTCAACAAAAAGGAGGCCTACCTAACTCTCAGCTTGGGCCCTCACATTGTCCCCCTAGGAGCGCTAGTTCCCATAGATACAATAATTGTATCCCCTGAGGGGGTGTTTTTTTTTACAAAAGTCGTGACCAAAAAATAAATAATGATAACTTTTTAATAAAAAAATATAATAATAAAAAATTTTAATATGAAAAAATACATAAAATATAACAGCATGGTTTTTTGGTCGCATAAAATATATTCATATCCAGGTTTTCTTATACATCATTGTTTGTAAAAAAACATTTTTTAAAAAACAGCATGGGGTTTTTTAAGGTCTCATAAATATATTCATGTTTTTTAGTCATGATTTTTTAGTACCAAAACATTTTTTTGGTCTCATAAATATATTATTCATGTTTTTTCAGTAATGATTTTTTAGTAAAAAACATGTTTTTTTTTAAAAACTGCATGGGGCTTTTTAGGTCACATAAAATATATTGTCTTTTAGTCCTGATTCTATGTAAAAAAACAGCATAGTTATATTTGGTACCAGAAAATATATTAATATTCATTTTTATTAGTCAGAATTTTTTGAAAAAAACATGTTTTTAAAAAAACAGCATATTTTTTTGGGCACCTAAAATATATTAATATCTATGGTTTTTGGTCATTTTTTTGTAATGAAAACATAAAAAAGAAACCATACAGTAAAAGTGGTGGCAGATAACCCACAATTGCCTAGAGGAGTCTAAGAGGTACAGCAGGAGCCGCAGAACTTACCACAGAACTTATATTGATGGAGTCAAAATTCAGAGCTTATTATCTCTGCAAAGTCGGATTTTTTGGTCACATAAAAATAAAATCAGACATAGTAAGCTCTGAATTTTGACTCCATCAATATAGGTTCTGTGGCTCCTGTTGTTTCTCTTAGACGCCTCTGGGTAATTGTGCATTATCTGCCCCCACTTTTACTGTATGGTTTCTTTTTGATGTTTTTATAACAATAAAATGACTAAAAAACATAGATATTAATATATTTTAGGTGTCCAAAAAAAACCCAGGCATATACTTAACAAAATTTGGGTGTGCAAAAAAAAACAAAAAAAACGCATAAAAAACACGTTTTTTTGCAAAAAAAAATGCAATCAAATAAAACCGTTTTTTTTGCATCACTAGTGATGCCATCCAATGGTGGCTTGTGACAAGGATTGGTAGATCCTGAGTAGTTTAGTGGACAAGTCTGGTACCAGGCGCTGAACTCTTTGTGTGAAAATTGTGGAGGGAATTGTGGGCCGTTACAAAGGCCCCAACACTATCGGTCCTCAAGTTCAAGTTCAAGGTGTTATGGTGTTGGCCCTCACGTTTAAGTTCAAGTAATTATACAATTATACAAAGTCTGTATGAGAACTCAAGCGCTATCTACAGGTTAGGAAGTTTGGAAACAGGGCAAATGAGGAGTGAGACAGGGCTGTACTATGTCTCCCCTGTTGTTTGGATTGTACACTGAAGAATTAGCAGTTCGACTGAGAATGAGTGGATTAGGACTGAAAGTTTGTAATGAGAGACTGAGCTGTTTGTTGTATGCTGATGATGTGGTTGTGGTTATTGAATGTGGACATGAGCTACAAAGGATGCTTGATATTGTGAATGGATATAGTACAGATTTCAAGATGAAATTTGGGGCTGACAAAAGTAAGGTTATGGTTATAAATAATGATGAGACTGATAGAGACAGACTGTGGAATATTGGAGAAATCAGAAGAGGTAGGTAGAACAAAAGAATACAAATATCTAGGTTGTATAAGTGAAGATGGATGCACTAGAACTAAGGGTGAGAAATTGGCAAAAGCAATGCAGTGGAGTGGACAATTAAGTAGTGTGGCCAAATACAAAGCAAACAAGTATGAATGTGTGAGAGGAATGTGGAAGTATGTTGCTGTACCTAGTGTCATGTATGGTATGAGTGCTCTGGCCTGGAAGTGTCTTGAAAAGCTGGATGTAATACAAAATAAGGTGGGACGTTTAGCAGTAGGTGCTCCAAAATGGACAGCTACTGAAGCCATTAGAGGTGACCTAGGTTGGAGCCTATTTTCAGAAAGAATGATGAAAGTGGTGCTGAATTTTAAGTTGAGAATTTGAAGATTGCAGAATAGCAGGTGGGTAAAGCGAATTTTTGAATGGAATCTGAGTGTAAGCTTTTGGGAGAAAGTATGTTGGGGCATTCAAGGAAACTCAGTATGCAAAAGATTATTCATGTTAGAATTTGGAGACATGTGGATGACTGGAGTTTAATAAATGTTGGAGGTGTAGGGCCTGAGTAGGACTGCAAGAGGTGAAAAAAAAAGAGATTGAGAGGCAAACAAAAGCATATGGATTGAATAAGTGGAAGCTTAGCATGATGCAAAAGCCTACACTTAGCTGGTATATGAAAAAGGAAGCACCTAAGTTTAAGATATTCTATGATGGTAGTTTTGGAAGTCAACTCTTGTTTGCTGTGAGATGTAAGTCATTGAGTGTGAACAAACGTATATGGAGGTGGAATGAGAATAATAACAGATTGTGTCGGCAGTGTAATAGTGGAGTGGAGGAAAGAGTTGAGCATTTTGTGCTGGAATGTAGTAAGCATGAGCAAGAGAGAGAGAGAGAGAGTTTCATGAATGTGGTGTTAGAGCAGTATGGAGAGAATGAGTGGTATGCCAAATATGCTGAAGATGATTGCAGTATGAGCTGTCTTGCTGGATTGGATCAAGAGTGTAATTTGAGTATCATTGAAGCTATAAAAATGTTTCTTGTGCGTGACTGGAATGAGCCAGTCAGGTAGAGTGGGCAGTAATGACCCAATATGCCTGGGGATGGTGTTTGGACACACTGGCTATCCCAGTGATGCTGTCCAATGGCAGCTTGTGACAAGGATTTGTAGATCCTGAGTAGTATAGTGGACAAGTTTGGTACAAGGCGCTGAACTCTATGTGAAAATTGGGCAAATCTGAAGGATATGTCAGTTATCGATTTTCCACTTTTTGGTGCCTGAACCTAATTAATTGAATCGAAATAAAGAAGTTTTCTTCCATGCACTTTCCGTCTCAAATGAGTATTTTACGTTAATAGCGATAAGTTTAGTTTCGTCTTTGATGACGAATGCGCTCAAATAAACAGCTACTCATCGATTTTTGAATTTTTGTTGCTTGAATCATGGTAATAACATCGAAATAAACATCTTTTCTTCTAACTATACAATTTTTTTGTCAAATGAGTATTAAACAAGGTATAGTGGTAGGTTTGGTTTCATCTTTGATGATGATCGCGCTGGAAGCGAGTGCGCATTGTAGTGTTGCTGTCCGACGTGCTCCTTGAATTACTTGCTGCTTCAAACACTGGAGTTGCGGTAAGTTATTTACTGCTATAACTAATAAAATACTCATTTGAGATGGAAAGTGCATAGAAGAAAACCTGTTTAATTTGATCTAATTAACTATGCCAAGGCATCGAAATTTAAAAAATCGATAACTGACAGATCTTTCAGATTTACCGAAAATTGTGGAGGGAATTGTAGGCCGTTACTAAAGCTCCAACACTGTCAGCCCTCAAGTTCAAGTGAAATGTTTAGTTCAAACTAATCTAAGTTGATAATATTAACAGTTTTGATCAATGTCCAGCGTGATGCAATCAAAGGAAATGAAAATTTTTTTCCCAAGAATCAGTAAAGGAACCCATTTATTAACGTTTTACACAAATGACATTCTGCTCTCTGTTGCGTTATTTTTGAATTATTGAGCTGTGAAGTTATACGTAAAATTGCTTTCCCGTGCAAAATGTGGAACACAAAGTACGAACAGGTTGGGTCAGGAAAGGCAAAGTTTGAAATCACGAGGTGTTAAAGTTTTCGCCTGAAGTAGAAATAAAAGAATGATAGAAATTGTTAATAAAATAGTAAGAAACATCAGTTAATAACATAAAAAAGTTAATGTAGAATTTCTCGTATTTGGTGCTTCTGACATTTTTTTTCAGTCGTCATTATTACGTCGTCACCTTTACAGTCAGCTCATAGATGGCGCCACGTAATACCGTCACCTTTACAGTCAGCTCACAGATGGTGCCACTTGGTACGGCCGCCGCTATCATAGAGCAGATGTAAACGCAATTGTTTGTGACCTTTATGGATTGCTTTCAACCTTTATTTATAATTTTCACTAGAAGAACTGTGGCTACCCTTCACGACCCAACCTCATTACGTTTGTAATAGAAAGTTAACTTCCGTTATTAATGAAATTCTGGATGGCGCGCTTGCTTGCTTCCTTCGGCACGCGGAAGCCAATTTTAAAGTCAAATAATTCATAAATAACGCATCAGAGAGCAGAATTTCATTCATGTAAAACGTTCTTAAATGGGTTCCTTTAGTGATTCTTTGGAATAAAATTCCCATTTCCATTGATTGCATCACACCGAACATTGACCACAGTTTTAAGTAACTCAATAATTACTTGTTTTTGAACAATACAGTTAGGGGAATAAGTAGATTAGCCATCTTCATATTTGAAAATATCTCTTAGTGACTTCCTTAGGTTTATAAATTTGTTTGCGGAGAGATGCCACCTTGTACATAGCGACCAAGTCCTTAGGTCCTAAATGTTACCTGGCTGTGCTATATATTTATGTAAAAGCTTTTATAACTATTATAATGTAGAAAATTAGATTTTGAAATTGTTTTACTAGATGATCGCAATGTACAAAGAAATATTTGGATTTATACTTATAGGGATGGATTTATAATTATGATACTTTAGTTGTGGTGATTGAATAAGTGAGACTTGTAAGTCAAAATTGAATTTGTCAATGTTCCATTTAATGCAATCACAGAAATTAATTAATTTTATTCCAAAGAATCACTAAAGGAACCCATTTAAGAATGTTTTACAAGAATGACATTCTGCTTGCTGATGCACTTTTTTTAATTATTCAACTTTGAAGTTGGCTTATGTGTGCCAAAGGACAGGATGTTCAAACAATGCAGCAAGCGTGCCAAGCGGAATTTAATTAATAACGGAAGCTAATCCCCTATTACAAACGTTAACAGGTTGGGTCGTGAGAGGGAGCCATTGTTCTTTTAGTGAAAATTATAAATTAAGGTTCTAACCCACCCATTAGGATGACGTCCGCAATTGTGTTTACATCAGATCTAGTGTCCGTAGCGCCATAATATTTTAGGACCAAATAGTCCACCACCTAAGGGTTTTTTTCAACAACACAGAAAATGACTCTTTGGACCACCAGGGGCTGGGTTGACCTTGAAAAGATCAATATCTAATCTACAGTTGGCTCTGGGGACTTAATTTTTAGATTTTTGGAAAATGTCATGGTGAACGTATTAATCGATTTTCAAAATTTTGTTTCTTGAATCAGAGTAATTATATTGAAATAAGCAACTTTCATTCTATGTACTTTAGGGGGGAAATGAATTTTAATGAGTTATAGCAGTGACCCATGTAACATAACATAACTGAGCTGATCTAATGTTGTGGGACAGGTAGGCTTCCTACCATCAACATGTGTTGCCTAAATCGTAAGTACTCCTATACATTAGTTGTGACCGACCTATGACTCCTATCTTGTCTCAAGGTGAATAACTGAGCCGACACTCCCACGTAATGGGTTTAAAATTCTCTTCCTTTTTTGTTTATTGATACACTTTTACAATCAATAATTACACACATATAAAAAAATAACCAGGAGCAGACAGTAATGATTACCCTACCTACAATAAACCCTACAAATGAATTCTCTCAATTATTACACAGTGGAAAACTATACCAGGAATAATTTAGCACAGTAGTGATCCCATAGTAACTGCCCACCGAGCAACCATGGCCGACCCAGGCCTTGGCCTGCAGGAAAGCAAGAGTGGTAGGAACGCAGGTGCAACACGAGTGCAGAGAGACAGCGGTACAGAAGCGGTAGAGACGGCGATAAGGCAGCGGCAGATGCCGCAGTGCAGCAGGAGATGCCGGTTACGGCAGCAGTATTGGTATGCCGGAGTCGGCAGTAGTAAAGAATGCCGGAGTCCAGCAGCCGCCAGTGATGCTGGAATACCGCAGCGGCAAAAGACTCACGAAAAAGAACCAGCCTCCGTGGGACGTTCTGCGGCTTCAAGTTGTGGAGGCTGGTACCACAGAGCTTTGGGTGGTGGCTCTGGGGTCCCCCGGTTGGCCTCTGCTTCTGCTCTCCAATTGGAGGTCAATTTGGAGGTCTTCCTGCCAATCCGCCATGCATTATAAATAATAACTTCTAATGATAACACAGGCAATAAGGTACATAGTTTCTCACTTTCATATAACAAATAATCAATATCATTTACCAATAAATATTTCAATAAATAAATAAACCTATACATTCTTTTATTTTGATCCTTTCATTGCCTATGGTTCTTACCCTTGCTGGTTGATGTTGCTCTGAATGATCTGTTTGTAAACTATTTTGCTGCATTCTATGATTTATCCTACACCAGATTACACTCATACATCTGTTCCAAAACAGAAAAAGTAGGGGTTAGGGGAACAGCCGGATTGTGCCATCTCCCTAGCAAACACGGCTTAGGAGACTGGTGAATCGCCCCATTACACTAACCTAACTCAACCTATCCTAACGTAACCTTACGTAACGTAAATTAACCTAATGTAACATGAATTAACCTGCTTAATTACGGCCGGGACTATGTGTTCGTGCAGAAAAAAATATTTTCACAAGGTATCTCGATGTTTCGGACAGTTTTGAGTTGGACTCCAGTCATTAAATTTTAAAAATTATATTATTCATGAATTTACATATACTGAACTAATTCGTTCAGTTAGGGCCACAAGTGGGTATTTCGCTATCACGGAAAAATTTGAACATCTCATTAATGGTTAAAAAAATAGTAATAATTTGTCACAATTTATTATAAAACTCAGTCCTTATATTTTCCTAAAAAATACCAATACGACTAAAGATAAAAATTATTTAATTCCTATTTTAGAAGTGTATTTCGTTTATAATAATCCATGAACTAGGACTAGTAAATAATGACCACAGTAAAAGGCTTTGTAATTGGTTTCAAATTACTTATTGCTTATGAATATGGGAATTACTTCCACCTAAACAAATGTATTGAAATATATCGTATTGTAATCAGACAGTAAAAATTTATAACAACCAAAAAATATACACCAAGTAAATCTGATGAAAAATACGCCAAATTAATTTTTTTCTGTAAACATCAATGCTAAAGCTAGATCAATATATTTTAGCTAGAGTAAAGCTTCAATTTTCTAATCCTTCAGTACAGGGAATTCACACAGAGCTTGCAGAGTGTAATAATTGACAAAATGGTTACTTTTTCCTTAGAAACACAGATAGATGCACGTTGCATTTACGACAGACAACATTTGTTGCCCCAGTGCATCCTTCAAGTCTGCAAATGCGTCGGGCTTCAGCCACATATGCCCAGTGGCCTGTCTGATACCTCACATGAGTTTCAAATTGAGCTGAAGGGACAGGTAATCTTTTCTTTTTGTGAGCTGACTTTTCAGAACTTCAATTGTAGATGGATAATCATTGGGCGCACCTTACTGAACCTGTCTTCAGTCGTGGGCATGGTGTGGTCATGGGGGAGGTATTATCCACCAAATGTAGATTGGACTTCATTTCAAGCCATCTATCTGCTCATGCCCTACAGGCACCTCTCAAAGACCGGGCAACTAGGTACTCCAATGCATTCTAACACTGTTACTTAGATCAAAGAAAAGTAATAAATTAGGCCAATCCATTGCTCAATTTCTTTGCAATCAGTTTTGCGAACTTTTTTTTTGAGCTGAGTATAAGTTGCTTTGGTTTACAGGGAGATCCAAAAAAAATTCAAACAAAAATTATTTTACGTAGGCGATAGGACTGGAGCGACTCAGGTCCTGGTAGCTTTCACCAGTACTGAATACGGGAGCTTGTATTGAATAAGCCAAATCATTCAGAGCTCTGAATTGGTTGTCTTCCTTTCCAGAGCTTGCTGGTCTCTAGAATCAGTAGATTAGTATTATTATTAATTTCAATGACAACGGGATTGCTACCAAATTCAGTTTTTTCACCGGAAGGAACATTTACGTTGATGTCTTCGGGCTCTGCCATGGCGTCTGAAATAACGAAAAGCAGTGAAATAATTATATAAAAAGCCACGAAATAATGATATTACAGAAATTTACCATATGTATCCCTATTTTCGTAACCTATGATTTTACCTTCCCCATAAAAATGAATTTCGTCCGGAACATATGTAGGGTCTACAAGACTATTATCACTGTCATATTCTTCTTCATATCGCTGTCGGCAGCAGCCAAAAATGGATTAATGGTAATGCTGAAATGATTAGATCTCTAACTGTAGTACAGATTCGTGTGTCTACCTGCAAATTAAAAACAAATATGAATGAATTATAACTTTTCGGCTGACAATAGCCGAACTGAACTATTTCGTACAGCCCAAAACAGAAAGCCCATAATCCTAACTGAACGAATTAGTTCACTGAACTTATCATGGTTTAGTAAACGCGCATTATGACATATAAACAAAAACATCGTTCCATGCCGTTATTGAAGATGTATATTCATTATCAATATTTTTTATTTCAGTGCTACTCACCTTCTTATGATCCATCAGTGTAATAAAGTGGAAGTGTCGGGGAAGTTCACCACACCGACCGAACCTAGCAACAAACATCGCCGCACTGACTAGTTCTCGTGCGTAATTATCATCTTGCGACATTCGGCATGCAGAGCGGAGCTGTACGAATGCGTCTAGTTAGGCCATGAAACAACTAGCGTAAAACATCTCTCGCATTTCTTTCATATATTCACTGTACGAATTCGTTCACGTAGGCCGTAAAGGGTTAAGGGGACCGTACTCCCAAAAAAAAAATCCTAAACTATTCGACCGATCTTCATGAAACTTGGTATAGGTATGTAAAATTGAACAAGGATTAAGGTTGGACTCGTGTGTTTTTCCCATTTTCCCACATATAAAACGTGTTATTCAAAGAAAACGTTAAAATAAGGGGTCTGGGGAAAATCTATGGACGTAATCAAATTTTAAGTACAGAGATAATATTGGTATCAAAAGAAGCAGAAATGTATTCTCGACAACGTGATGTGAAGTTATGTTGAATTTTTGAAATACTTTTTGAAAAAATTAAAAATACAAAAATTTGACCCATTTTCACACTTTTCTCGACAAAAGAATATGTAGCTAATTTTTTATTCCAAAAATGAAGAAAAGCCCACGTCATCTTGTAGAGGGTTAAATTCCGGTTCTTTTGATACTAAAACCATAACTGTAGCTCAAAAACTAAAAACTACCCTAGGTGTAGAAGCCATAAATTTCAATTGTTCAGGAGAGCCAATTGTTCAGGAGAGCCAGGAGAGAGAGGGGGTCTGTACTCTCAAAAAAAAAATCCTAAACTATTCGACCGATCTTCATGAAACTTGGTATAGGTATGTAAAATTGAATAAGGATTAAGATTGGACTCGTGTGTTCTTCCTTTTTTCCCCATAGAAAACGTGTTATTCAAAGAAAACGTACATATAACATATATACCTACATTTTAACCCACCCCCCTTTTGACCCACTTCCTGTGGTCTGCTGGGTGTAAAACTTCACCAATATGTCCGCTGCGTATATACGTACATTTTAATGAATGAAAACGAAATTCGACAATTTCTCGATTTTTTAAGAGTATGGTTGCCTTAACGTAAATTAACGTAACTTAACACTACAAAACGACCATTCGAGCGTGTCGGAAGGGAGAGTCCATTGTAAACAATTTCTTTGGCTTGAAAGAATATAATTGCGGTAAGTAATCCACTGCTATAACTTGTGAAATACTCATTTCCCCCCAGAAAGTGCATGAAAGAAAAGTTTATTTCAATGTAATTACCATGATTCAAGCAACAAAATTTTGAAATTTGATTAGTTGGTTCTCCATAACACTTGCCAAATTTTCATATTGTGTGGCTTAGTGAAATTAAAAAGTTGTGGGCCTGTTTCCATTAGTATTTTGAAAAAAACTTTCTCCTTCCACAAGTTTGTCTTTAACAATCTGCTGAATATTTTCAAAAACATATCACTACTGTGATTAGCAGATTTAATGTTATCAGAACTTTCTTATAGGGCATATAAAGTTCTATAATATGTTGGTTTGTTTTTCTGTGTTGATTATTTAATTTTCTAATTGCAACATCACTTGTTTATATACTAAGGATGAAGGTTTTACTTTTTTTTGTTGAATCAATCATAAACTGTTTTATTTCTTCAACATTAGCTATGTTTATTCCTATACAATATTTAATTATGTTAATTGTCAGATTAGTTAGAAATTTTGCTGTTATAAAAATAAAATGAAATTATTTACTAATATATATAATAATATAACAATATTGACAGTAAAGTTTTCAATTATGAACAATAAAACTGCTCTTGCTATGTTAACTATATCATATGTATTGTTGAGAAAAAATAACTAAGTGAAATCCATTTGATAGATAAGTGTTTCTAATCGTATTGCAACTTAATGTAGACTAGCTATAATAGCAACTGGTTCCAAAAGTGGACCAAAAAAATCTCTCAAATCAATTCAAAACAAAAATAGTTCCAAAATTATTTCTCAAAACAAAAATGGTTGTTAGCCTGTCACATATTTTAAGAAAGAGAAATTGGGTAAAACTATATAAATTTTAGTTGTAAAAGTACAATAATTTTAGGTTGCTATTGTGTTCAACTATTTATGCTACATAGCTTTCACTTGCTGACCGTACGTGACTCATGGGGAATTTAAAGTAGTAAATTCTGTTAGCGGGCCTGATTAACCGCCAGGGATGGAAAAAACCCTGGGTTTTTAAAAAAACCCAACCCACATGGTTTTTTGGGTTAAATTGGGTTTTATGGGATTTGTTTTTTTGGGGCTTTATTGGGTTTTTTGTAATACCTGTTTTTGTTTAAAAGAGTTATTCACACAGCTCCAGTTGCCCCTATTTCAGATTTATATATATATACACTTGAGTAAATATTGTGATTTGACTACTTTATTTCTGACATTATATTACACTATAATGTGAATTATTACATTATATGAACAATATATGAATTGGGTTTGTCCATCACAATTACCTTTTACCAATTACCATATGCATAGAGACATAGCTCTGCAGTCTGTAAAGATATAAGATGTGCAAAGAGAATTGCTATGCTTGTCAATTCATAGTAAGTTGTTTTAGCAGCAGACAGACGCAAGTCATGTGAGAGGGAAGCACCATGCAGATCATAAGTAACCACCACAAGCAACTTGAAGCAAGACAGCTGCACATCACTTAACAGTCATGCTGTTAACAACTTAACATGTGTATTGTGTGAGCTGGAGTGCTTAGCAGCACAAGTCAAGTCAGTCAACCACACTGTTAAATGTTACAACATGTAGTGACATGCCAAAATTTTTTTTTTTTAAATTTGCCAAAAAAATCACTTTTCGCAGTACAGGATAGCAACAAACACTAAAATGATTGAAAGTAAATGCTCTAACAGATTCCATCGTCAAATTTGTTCCAGTGCAGCTTGAATGCTCACCATAGGCCAGTCGTTTCTTTACTTTCTTACCCCATGATGGCTGCGGTCGTGTCTTACCCCATCTGACTATAATTCTTAGACTTATTTCAGGCAAAGCTCTCACAGGAGACACATATTGAAGAGTGGTTGGCTGAGTACAATCCGGAGTTCATCGGTGCGATTTATTTGTATAAATTGAAGGACTCTTCATCTTTCCAAAACACAAGATGGTGGGATATTCAAGAAATGAAACAGCAGAAAATGCAGAATCCTGAAAAAACACTGGCAGAGGGTTTCTGCAAGTTTATAAGCGATCTTCATTCATGTCCAGCAAGTTCAGGATCCATTGAGAGAATTTTCTAAAGATTTAGAATTGTGTGGAATAAATTGAGAAATAGATTAGGATCAGAACGCGCACAGAAATTGGTCTCATTATATTGCCACCTCACAAATGATCATGATGTGGATGACAACGATGAAAGGGCAGTGGATGTAGAAAGAGAAATACAGTAGTACTGTAGTAGCAGTCTAGTCTAGAAGACAGAGGAAGAATTCAGAAGTCTCTATACTCTCAAATAGTCAAACTGCATTTGTTTCTTAGTTTTTGTTTTTTACTTTGGAAATGGAACTCATGGAAATATACTAGTCCCTTGAGTTTTTTTGTGATTAGGGTTTTCTTATTTTATTTTTATAGTGGTGTTTTTTTTCAATATTTATTGTCATAATCATGCAAATGCCTTGGACAAATTTTTGACAATATAAATATTCAGCTCATTTTGATTCTATAAGCTTGAAAGCAAGTGAAATTCAAATAGCACTAATAAAACTCAAAAAAGCCCAAAAAAAACACTATTTAGTGGGTTTTTTACGTTGGTTTTTTGGGGCTTTTTTGGGTGGGTTTTTTATGTGCCAACCCTGCTCTCAAGGGGACCTCCCACCCCAAACAACCAAATTTGTCATGGTGGTTCACAGGCAGTCCTATTGCAGCTAGGTAAACGAAAATGCATACCAAATTGTAAAATTGAATTTTAAACACATTTGCTTCTCTAAAAGTTTTCAATTTTTGCTCTTGGAAAAAAGTTATTGTGCAAACATCAACAATTTTTATAAAAGCAAATATGTTTAAAATTTAATTTATCATATTGGTATGCATTTTCGTTCACCTAGCTGTAATAGAACCGCCTATGAACCACCATGACAAATTTGTTCAAGTTTAGGATGGGCAGCCCCATTAATGAGAGTTTTTGCCTTCACAGCAGCAACAGCAGCCTGGAACAGAGCCTCGTCTGTATGATACGTGGTGCCATGGGTAGAGCTGTATGTGTTCAAATAGCAATGAGCACTTAGAAAATAGAGGCAGCCCAATAACCCATGAAATATGGAACAGAAATGAGCTTTTTTAGTATTAACAAACTTCTACTAATCATACAGCATATTTATGTTGGAAACCTACATGAAATATTTTTTTCATATTTAGAATTTGTTAGAGTTATTCATATTGAAACAATAAAATATCACTACCAGAACCTGTACTGGAATGTGAAGCAGTGTGTACAAAAATATTAAAATACTCAATATTATAAGTTTGGTTGTTGAACACTGTTAATACTGCCGGCCCATTTAATATATTTTGTGGGAAAATTTTCAAATATGGTGTCAAACTTAACCTCTTGTTAGGTTTGACTAACCTGTGCTATGGGAATTCATGCTCCCAGGGTAAATACTATTAGGCTACCTCAACTATTGATAGGCCTATGGGATTTTATCTTTTGTGCCTCCCCTCAGGGGGATACAACTATTGTATCTATGGGAATTAGCGCTCCCAGGGGAACCATGTGAGGGCCCGAGCTAATGGTTAGGTAGGCTTCCTTTTTGTTGTAATAAAATAGGTTTTTGTTTTGTTACGGACCGTCTTTTTTCGGTTCACTGCTGTCCTGTTTTTCAGCACCTACTACTTTCTTCTTCAACGTTTTTCTTGTTTCATGAACTTCTTTCCTAGCTTACTGTTTCTGTGCACCTTGTGCATAGATTCCGCGTTCCCTCAACTCCATACTAAATGGTGACTTCCTCTTTCCTCTCTTGGAACATCTTTGTCGTGGTTAAGGGAGCCTAAAACTTTCTTATATAATAATAATCTTTTGTGCCTACTTTACTTCTCTGTTTTCATGCCATCTTTGTCTCTTCTCCTCTGCCCTTCTTAACTTACTGTTAATATGCTCATGGCATTCTGCATTGAAACACAACTTTTGCATAGATTTGTCATTTTCTTGTCCATATTAAATGGTCCCTTCTCTTGGTCCTCTTTGATAAGTTTATCTTTGTTGTGGCCATGGAGATCAAACCAATGCATAAAGTAATGAGTATGCTATTTGTAGTATGAGAGTGTGATATTTTTTCTAACAAATATAATAGGATGAATAAAATGCAGTATTACTGAATAATATGCAATATTACGAGTTTACATTTTATTGTGGGAGTGTCGGGTTTGCTAAGTTTGGCATTAGCTGTTAATCTATGTTAATATTATGTATCATTACATGTTTACAGTTTTTAACCTGCTCAGATTTCTTCTCTTAGTTGAGTGATTCAAAAATTTACTACAAATTACAAACAATGCTTAGAAGAGTTCCCCAGGTAAGTTAACATGCAGTCTTCTGAGATGCTTATGTCTATTAATGATCTTAAACTAGTTAACTTATGCTTGTCAAGGTAAATTTTAGTTTTCTAAGTTCACTATTGTAAAATTATAAACTTGTTCACTTTGCTAAAGTTGTAAACTTGTTTGCTATGAAGAAATTGTAAACTTGTTTAATAGGTTGTCATTTAAATTGTATCTTGATTTTTTAATGAGGTTATTATAGCATGGATTATTGAATGTTTGGAATGTTTAATTAAGGGCACTGTTTGTCTAAAAAATGAAGTCTGTCATTTTCTGACAGATTTTTCTGAAATTTTCACCATAGGTGTATAATGATGCCAGAATTTTTTTTTAAAATCATATAGGTCTTTTGTGTAATATATTTTAAAATTGATTTTTTTGAAAAAACTTTACAATGGTATTACAAAAAATGTATCTCCTACAATTTTGATGTTACAGAACTGGCAATATGTTTTATAGATAGCTAAATATGTTGTCTTGAGAAATGCTGCAATGAATTTTTGATAATTTTATTTCTTGAATTTTATGAAATTTTGTCCCTGAAATTTGACTTTTTTCTGCTTTGTCTCCTGTAATTTTCAACCTAAATCATATTTCAAAATTTATTGCTGTACTTCTCTATCTTTTTTTAAGCCATATTGATTGATATATTTGCCATTACTGTACTTTGAAAACAGTGGGAGCAGATCTCCTTCAAAAGACATACATACATATACCGGGCTTATCCTCCCCATGGGAGGGTAGCCGACAGCAGGCCACAATCACCACATTTAGTCACTAGGAGGCGAGAGAGGCAGCACTGGCCGCACCTGAACTGCCAGGATCAGCAGCAGCCCAGCACAACCACCTTCCACAGTCAGGCTTGACAGCAACAGCTGGTTTACCCCGACCGCTTCATTGAGTGCAGCCCCTCCCCCGCACATGACAGGTCAACCCCATCACACGCGGGCAGCTTCCAGTAACGCGTCAAAAATAAAAATTACCTCCTTATACACTGCCCCCACTCACTTCTGTCCGCAGCCATCCCTCTCGCCACGTCCACAGTCAGACCCCTCTCATACAAAGCACGTCGCATCCCATCCATCCAACTCATCCGTGGTCTACCTCGCGCTCGAAGACCACTCACTTCCGACATATATATCTTTTTCACCAGCCGCTCAACATTCATTCTTTCTACATGACCAAACCATCCAAGGCACTCTTTCATCCACTCGCCTACTCAACTTTTTGATAACACCCGTCTGCTCCCTAACCAACTCATTCCTGATCCTATCTCTTCTAGTTACTCCATACATGCTCCTCAAACACTTCATCTCAAACACATCCAACTTCCTCCTCTCAGCTGCTCTCAACCCCCAGGACTCTGCTCCATACAACAAAACTGGCACAATCAAACTTTCATACAGTCCCCTCGTAGCATTCATACTCAGACTCCTGCATTCAAAAACTTTCCTCATTGCACCCAATGTCTTACAACCTTCACTCACTCGATGCTTCACTTCTACTTCCATTCTATCCTTAACAGTCACATCCGACCCGAGGTACCTAAAATGCTCTACCTCCTCTAAAACTTCCCCATTCAACCTCACATCCAAAGTTCCAAACACTCCACCTCTTGAACATCTCATCACCTTACTTTTATTCACATTTACCCTCAATTTCCGCCTTTCGCACACTCTACCAAACTCTGTAACCAGTCTCCTCAGTTTTTCCTCTGAATCAGCCACAAGCCTGTATCATCTGCAAACAACAGCTGACACACTTCCCAATACATACCGTTTCGTCCCACCAACTGCGCACCTCTTCCCAACACTCTGGCATTCACTTCTCTCACCACACCATCCATAAACAAATTAAACAACCACGGCGACATCACACATCCCTGTCTCACACCTGTCACAACTGGGAACCATTCACTCACCTCATTCCCTACTCTCACACATGCTCTGCTATCAATGTAGAAACTCTTGATCGCATTCAACAGTCTCCCACCCACTCCATACAAACTTACCACTTGCCATAAAGCCTCGCGATCCACTCTGTCATACGCCTTCTCTAGATCCATAAATGCCCAATATACATCCTTTCCCTTTAATAAGTATTTTTCATTGACCTGCCTCACAGCAAACATTTGATCCACACAACCTCTACCACACCTAAAACCACTGTTCTTCAGCAAGCACACGATCCGTCAACACTCTCACTCTTCCAATTAACACTCTTCCATACAACTTCCCAATGACACTCAGTAGACTTATACCCCTAGAATTACTGCACTCATACCTGTCACCTTTCCCCTTGTACAACGGAACTACGCACGCGCTACTCCAATCAACCAGCACTTTACTAGCCTCGAAACACACATTTAATAAACGCACCAACCATTCTATAACCACATTTCCTCCTTTCTTTAGACATTCAACCGTGCAGCCATCCAAACCTAAAACTTTCCCATTTTTCATTTCATCCAACGCACATCTCACCTCTGCACTTCTTATTCGACTTCTATTCACTTCACCAAACACAGGCATTCTAACATCACTTCCAACAGCTACTACTCTCGCAATCCTATCATCCCTCACGTTCAGCAGTTCCTCAAAATACTCCGCCCATCTCTTTCTCACATCACAACTCTCCACTAGCAGCCTACCATTTGTATCCTTCACTCTTGCCTCATTCTCCACCTGACCCTTCCTAATTCTCTTCACTTCCTTCCAGAAAACCTTCCTTCTCTCCATGAAATCCCCTCCCAACTTCCTCCCCCATTCCTCATCCGCCGCCCTCTTCGCTCTCCTTACCATTCTTTGTACTTCTTTCTTCCTCTCCTTATACTCTTCAAAATTTTGCTGGTTGCCTCGTTGCAACCACCTTTCGAACGCCCCCCGCTTTCTTTTCACAGCCGCTCCTACTTCTCCGTTCCACCATTCACTCCCTTTTCTAATCCCCCCTCCAACCTTCCTTACCCCTTCAAAAGACAAAAAACTAAAAATTTTCAGGACAGCTATTTGTTTAAAAAAAATTTCTCTTATGCATTATTTTTAAACCTTTCTCCAACTCTTTCTTTAACTCTAGAAGAGGAACTAAGGGACGTGCATATGAGCCAATGATATTAGGGTTATAAAAAAATTTTGCACAAAATGGGCTAAAAAACAAATCAATAATTTTTTGGATTTTCAGCCGACCGGTGCCCTTGAGGAGAGCGAACAAATTTTCCCTATAAATGTTTTTAATATTAGTAAAAAAATAATACTTCAGGAGTGAAATAAGCTCTGAGGTGTTCACAGCATGTTTATACCATACCATCAAACTAATATTTGTAGCCCATAAAGTTTTTGAAACAGTTTTGACACTTCCACTAGCTTTCTGCTAATGCTTCACAGATCTTCGGCAAAGCGGATTCCTAAAGTTGATTTTCTAGGCATTTTACGGGATGCACATGCAGAATCACTCACTAAGGTCAGCAGACCACTGAAGCTCTCTGATCATTGTATCTGGGTGTAAAAAAAAAAATTGGAGTAACCAACACAGCAATGCAGTAAAGCTGGGGGCCTCTGGGGGTTAGGCTACCAACACGGGATATTTAACTTTTCTACGTGATAAAGGAAGAGTGAAAGTACATTTTCTGAAATTATCTCATTCTCAATTTTTAGGCCCAGAAAAGCATTAACTTAACCAGAAAAGCATCAAATTAACTTGAAAGTTAATTTGAGGTGAAGTATTTTAGATCAGTATGTATAATAATAATGATTGATGAGCATAAATTAAGGTGGAGTCTGGGTTCCTCTAGTGGGCATTTTAACCCATATGTTAGGATGAGGACGTAATCAGCAGAAGGAAATTGGTTTGCTACTGATGACATGGATCTTATATAGTGATGTACCGATACCATTTTTTTGGCCGATACCGATACCCATTTTTTGGCAGATACCGATACTCCGATACTCAAAAATACCGATACTACTACCGATACCGATACTCTTACAATCGTCTAACCTAATAATACGTATTTCGTTGTATGTTTGTTTATGTATTTGTTCGGTGTTCGCTTCTTAAGAAACAAAGGATGTCTGAGTTTGCGGTATCATGGATACCGAATTCCTCAGTGTAACATTGAAAGATCGTCTTTACATGCATTGATATGTTTGATGTGCTAGTGTTATGTTAACGTGTTATGTGCTAGTTACAACATAAAATTAGGATAGCATAGGTTAGATAATGTTGACGGAATTTTTCCATGGGTCCATCTAGCTTAACGATGAATGACATTGTCCTTGGCATTTCCATGGGTCATGCTGCTACCTAATAAATACCCTTGCCCTTGGTTTATTTGTTTGGTGTCTGTTTCTTCCATTTCTGTTACGCTCAAGGATAGTTATGATGACCGTATCTGTGATACGAGTTTCACCATTGCGCAAGTACAAGAATATTTTTCATCACGGGTCGGGTACTGTTAGGATGGATATACTGTATTTGTTTGTCATCTACAGCTTGAAAATTCGTTCATGAAAGGTATTGAATCCCATCTTTGGCGGGCCGTGCACACTTGTATTAAAATAAAACCATTATAAACCCTACATGGGGGTTATAATAAAATTATTTGCTAATATATCTAATAATATAAAAATATTTACAATAAAGTTTCCGATTATGATAAATAAAATACTCTTGCTATGGTAACTATATTGACGAGAAAAATAACAAAATGAAATGCATTCAATAGATATGTGTTTCTAATCGTATCGCAACGCAATGTAGACTAGCTATAACAGCAACTGGCTCCAAAAGAGGACCAAAACAATAATTTCTCCAAAAAAGGGTCGTCATTTTCGTGTTATTCACACCAAATACGAGTACATACTTAGGCGAAAAAAAAATAGTAAAATTCGATAAGCCTCGAAACCGAAAATATCCGCAAACACGCAACCATCTATAAGGTGAATTTGAAAACGAAAATTTCAAGGTACTTGATCATATTAGGAATACGTTTCGGAATCCAGATCCATCATCAGTTCGTAAATGTACAAACCATTATGTCTGCAATATAAGAAAAAATCAAATGTTGGATACAGTCATTAACGGAAATCAAGAAAGTAAAAATAAAATTAAAACATGTCCCAGAAAAACTAAAATCGACAAGACTATTATTTAGTTACAACTTGTAATGGGTAGGAACTATCAGAATTGTTGAGGGCCGGTTTTCGTTTAAAAATATGTAACCATTCTAAAATTCTGAGTTCATATGCAGTTGAAGCCGAGTATAAGATTTTGAAGTCCGCATAGGATATTGGTTCGTTGTATTTAGCTGCGTGATTACGTACTGCGGAGTGTGAGGAGTAAGCTAATTAGTTCCCCGCGCGGAAGCTTCGACTTTGTTGTTTGCCCATTCTGTTATAAAAATTTCGTGACGTCATGCCGACGTACGATGATGTGCACTGCACACAACTGTACAACTGTTAAGAATAAATCAGAGAGGCTCGCATCTCCATCGGACGCGTAAAAGAAGCAACCTTAAAATTATACAATTCCGGTACAAGACAAGGATACGCTTTTGATAGAGAAGCGAGCCTTTCTGATTTATTCTTACAGTTGTACAGTGGTATTCAGTGCACATCATCGTACGTCAGCATGACGGCACAAAATTTTTATATCAGAATGGCTGAACATCGGGGTTGAAGCTTCCATACGGGGAATCAATTCGCACAATTTGTACGTAATCATGCAGTAAAATGCAACGTACCAATATCCTCTGCAGACTTCAAAATCTTAGATTCGGCTTAAACTACATGTGACCTCGGAATTTTAGAGTCGCTACATGTTTTTAAACGAAAACCGGCCTTCAACAATTCTGACCGTTCCTACCCATTGCAAATTGTAAGTAGATCTTGTCGATTTTATTTTCTCTGGGACATGTTTTGATTTATGTTTTGTTTTCGTGATTTCCTTTAATGACTGTACCCAACATTTTCTTTTATTGTAGTCATAATGAATTTTACTTTTACGAACTGATGATGGATCTGGACTCCGAAACGTATTCCTAGTAAATATGATTGAGTTCCTTGCAGGGTTGCGGAGTCGGGAGTCGGAGTCGCCGGAGTCGGATGTTTTAGGGTGGAGTCGGAGTCGGAGTCGCTTCTCTGAAGTGTGGTGGAGTCGGAGTCGGAGTCGCTACTCTGAAGTGTGATGGAGTCGGAGTCGGAGTCGGAGTCGGAGTCGCTTTTCCGAATGTGGTGGAGTCGGAGTCGGAGTCGTTCATTCGGATGTGGAAGAGTCGTGGTTGGAGTCGCTATTTTTTGGTGTCTTCGATTCTAATTTTTGCTAAAAATTATTTATAATTCTTTAAAACTAGAAGTACACCAAAACAGAGTTAGAATGCTTTGCTGAAAAATCTAAAAAATACGCAATGTTTTCGTTGATTGTTTTTTTCTAAGTTTGAAACAGCGTATTTATTCCTATCACTTAATACCGTCATGTTATCTAGTCATTGAGGGTTTGCACAGATATATATGAGAAACCTACGAGTGCGAAATATAATTTTTGTACCCAGCATTAATGTATATTTTGTAGTTAAAACCAGGAATTAGTAATTGAAAGCATCGCAAATTCATTCTGTATATTTCTGTTCTGTTCATTTTTCTTTCAATTAATACATAGGAACTGGAAAATAGTATTAAATGTGTTGCAAGTTACTTGCAGAACATTTCAGCTGGTGCAATACATTGTACTCACATAAAGAGTGGTAACTCTGTATGCTCAAAATGATGCATTGATTGATAATGATCATAAACATTTCTAGTCTTTTGATTATGATTCATTGCCAATGAGTAGTCTTTGCCGAAACCTGAAGCTATGGTCTAGTGCACAAAGACTTCTAGTTTTCAAGTCATGTTATCAAAATTGATATGGCTTCCGTGTTTTTAAGTCAAGATAACATGCATTAATAATAAAAATTTCTTCTCATTTCTCAAGTTATTCCTTGAATGTAATTTGGTTCTTTCAGAGTTATATTGTTTTTCACTATATCATCATCATGTTTAATTTTTATCTTCGTATCACTCCCCAGTTTCTAAGCTAGTATACGCTGAAATGCAGAATTTTATAATTATCTTGATACATTTTAAAAAACTGAAATAGTATTTGTTTTGTAGCATTATGTAATTAATTACTTCTTGTTAAGGAAGATTTGGAAATGTTGTAAGGTTATCTATATCGGCATTGAGACACTTAAAAAAAATAAAAATACGATGTAAACGAGCTGCAATGAAAATAATTACACACACCAGCAAAAACTTCACTTACAGTCACACACACATTGTCTGAAAACAATGCACTATCTCAGCTGCAATGGTTTTTGCATTAATGCGATATTACTAATTCTCTTGCTGGAAACGTTTCAAATTGCTCCAAAAAACACGAAATGAGAAGAACCTGGGCGTTTATTAAAATAACAAAGTGTCCAATATAAAGTAAAAAGTTAGACGAAAATAAGAGATAGTATCATAATACACGCAAAGAAGCTAGAAGTGACTTTTATTCGTAAAAAAACTTTCCGAAAACGTCAGGCCCCTGCAATGAAAGCAGAACAACGTTTGCTTATTATAGCCGAAATGTAACATAGTGTTGAGCAATAATATGATACTTTTTCTGCATTGTTACCCTGCATAGTGTAGATACAAAGAAGAAAAGGCAGTGTGCAAATCTTACCTACCTTATCTACACGTATATCATAATTTTGGGGATTTGAAGCATAGTCATTGAATTAACTACTATAATTTCTCTGAATCAGTGCATACTTAGAATTAAAAAACTGTTGATGCATATCTATGCTTCTCAGTGTAGACAATGCCTACATTACCTACTCAGAAAACACTTGTCAGTAATATTCAGGGTGTTTCAGATTCAGAATAAGAGGCAAAAAATTGCACACCAAGTAGAAGATATCCAAATGAAAACTTTTTCTTCTATAAAATTTTCCGAAGAAAGAGACGTTGAGATATTAGCAGTTTATTGTTTAAAAGGCTGAAATTTAATGAATAAACTACTCGCAATATTTATTTTGAATTTACGTTGATCGGGCGAAATGTGCTAGTTGCAAGACCTCCTAGATCTCCTGACATGACTCCACTCGATTTCAATTTTTGGGGACACGTGAAGAGCCTTGTTTATGCTACACCCATTGGGTCTGAGGAAGATCTTGTGGCCAGAATTGCAGTGGCTGCAGGTGAGATACCTTAATGCCAGACGTGTTTCCTAATATTCGGCAGCCGTTAAGGCTTAACATTCGAAAAGTGCATAGATGTAGGTGGAACACATTTTGAACAATTTTTGTAAAGTAAATTCAGAATCAATACCGCGAGTAATTGTGCCATTAAATTTAAACCTTAAAAACAATAAACACCTAATGCCTCCCAACCCCGATTTTTTGGGTGAAAATTTCATAGGACAAAAAGTGTTTATTTGGCCATTTTCTACTTGATATGCAATTTTGTACCTCGTTTTCTGAAACACTCAGTATACATAATTGTGTACACGACTCGTCAAATGACGGGATTCGATATTGTCTGTATAGAAATCTTCCAGATGTGGACCATAAAGAAATATTTTCATCCCAATAGCACCCGCGATTAAAATATTCTAATACTTGTGCACTGGTGAAACTCGCATCACAGATACAGTAGTTAAGTATATCTAAGAGCGTGAAAGGGAGACAGATCAACCAACAAAGACGAACAGCCAATTTTGTTTGTTCAACGAAATTTCCTGTTGAATATTTTCCGTATTTCTGATGGCGGCTTTGTGGAAGAAAAAGTTTTCTTCAGTTGGCCTCTCTTAGTTCACAGACAAGAATTTGAAACTGATGAAATTAGATCTTTTTGTTCGTTGTTTTTTGTTTTGCAGCTGCATATTTTTTTCCGGTTTTTGTGTTTAAATTTAACTTTCTATAAATAAGCATGTTTGCGCTTCTAGCAGACTGCATTAACCTTAAATAGCTTTAATCAACATTACTTGTGACGCTTTGGCGTTCACTCATTAAATTATCTTTGAGCTTGCTCTGCTTGGGCAGCATGTCGTCCTTTTAATAAAAGTGGGTCTGGTACCTCTAACTTATTTCTATTGCGTAAAAAGCAGTCTCTTTCTGCGACTTGAACTCCTCGACCAGGCTTTTGCAGCCTCTTGAATAGGCACTTACTATTCAAGGTAATTAATTGTCAATTAATTGTTAACATCTTAGTGCTATATGTAATCTTACAATAAGATACGATATTCACCTAGTCGGCGACCGGACACCTCAAAACTCTGTATCTCTCTACTCAGAACGCCTCTAAAATTTCCTACCGGAGTACCGTGCTGATGACCGGCCGCGTCCATTGGGTGTCTTCTATTTTTAGCGAGTATCGTTTTAAAAACTAACCTTACGTTAAAGAAGATTTTCGGTCTTCATTTTAAAGAAATTCAATAATAAAATTTTCACAGAGGACGCTCCTGTGCGTACTGTTGGAATCCTCAAGATCCGCCTAACTTGGGTACGGTTTCTCTTTTTGCGCATCTCGGGAAACGACTTGCTGTTGTTCCCTTGAAGTTCTTCTGTATTTGAAATAAATGTTCGAGCAGTTTCTCTTAAGTTTTAAATCCTAAAACTTCATTGTACTAACATAGGAGAGATTACGCTCACGAAATAGCTAAACCTATTTATTAATTTGTTCAAAGGAGACACTTGACCATTTTATTGTATAAGAACAATCAATACTATACTGCGTGTCCCACAAAAATGTCCCGGACTTTTTAATTGATAATATCTCCGCTTAAATTAACATATTTTAATTGTCTTTTATTTACAATATATTCAATTTTGTTTCCTTTTGAAATAATATAAGTTTTTGAAAATCAGTTGAATAAACTTCAAGATGATCGATTTACTGAAAGGGGTAGAAAAATTTTTCAAAGGGAAAGTTTTAAAAACAACACTGGTGTTCTTCCTCATTCCTCAATACCTACTGTTGAGAATAATTTCATAACGATGTATCGTACATACAACTAAGTATTTAAACCCTCTGAGAGGTTTCAAGTTTCAAGTGTTCTGAATAATAGTGTTTCAAGGACTGATAGAAAACGGTGGAATAATGGGTAAAACTCTTCGTTAAATGTTGGCTAGAAGTAATACTTGCCTTGAGAGAAATGGAGGGTATGTCGTTGGATACTAAAATTACTTTATTTATTTAAACGTTATATAAGGCAATGATTTGTTACTCCTTAAAATTTTTGTGTGTTCAGTTTATGGAAACTACAAAATAAGGAAGAATATCAATATTGTTTTAAAAACTTTTCATTTGAACAATTAATTTTTCAACTCCTTTCAGTAAATTGGACATTATAAAGTGGTTATTCCACCGATTTTCAATAACATAAATTATTCGAAAAGGAAACAAAATTTACTACATTGTGAACAAAGGCAATTCAAATATGTTAATTTAAAGCTGAGATATAATTAGTTAAAAATCGGGGACATTTTTACAAGACACCCGAAAAAATAAAAAACCAGGTGTCCGTCAATGATAAGTATATGTTCTCGTGCGTAATTTCCCCTATCTAATTACAATGGGAATCTGCTTGCTTGGACAGTATCATAAATACATACATACATACATATACCGGGCTTATCCTCCCTATGGGAGGGTAGCCGACAGCAGGCCACAATCCCCACACTTAGTCACTAGGAGGCGAGAGAGGCAGCACTGGCCGCACCTGAACTGCCAGGATCAGCAGCAGCCCAGCACAACCACCTCCCACAGTCAGGCCCGACAGCCACAGCTGGTTTACCCCGACCGCTTCATTGAGTGCAGCCCCTCCCCCCGCACATGACAGGTCAATCCCATCACACGCGGGCAGCTTCCAGTAACGCGTCATAAATAAAATTACCTCCTTATACACTGCCCCCACTCACTTCTGTCCGCAGCCGTCCCTCTCGCCACGTCCACAGTCAGACCCCTCTCATACAAAGCACGTCTCACCCCATCCATCCAACTCATCCGTGGTCTACCTCGCGCTCGAAGGCCACTCACTTCCGACATATATATCTTTTTCACCAGCCGCTCAACATTCATTCTTTCAACATGCCCAATCCACCCAAGCACTCTTTCATCCACTCGCCTGCTCAACTTTTTGATAACACCAGTCTGCCCCCTAACCAACTCATTCCTGATCCTATCTCTTCTAGTTACTCCATACGTGCTCCCCAAACACTTCATCTCAAACACATCCAACTTCCTCCTCTCAGCTGCTCTCAACCCCCAGGACTCTGCTCCATACAACAAAACTGGCACAATCAAACTTTCATACAGTCCCCTCTTAACATTCATACTCAAACTCCTGCATTCAAAAACTTTCCTCATTGCACCCAATGTCTTACAACCTTCACTCACTCGATGCTTCACTTCTACTTCCATACTATCCTTAACAGTCACATCCGACCCGAGGTACCTAAAATGCTCTACCTCCTCTAAAACTTCCCCATTCAACCTCACATCCAAAGTTCCAAACACTCCACCTCTTGAACATCTCATCACCTTACTTTTATTCACATTTACCCTCAATTTCCGCCTTTCGCACACTCTACCAAACTCTGTAACCAGTCTCCAAACTCAGTATCATAAATACCATCGAAATATGAAAAACCAGGCATCTGCTCACTTATGTTTATAAGTAAAAACCATTGCGTGAAAATCGAATCAACTGTCAAGAAAATGCGGCCCATCGCATTCAAATTTCAAAGGCATTTAAATGCTTAAAAGGTATGGCAAATTTTTTAAAAACCTCTTGCGAACAATAATTTAAATTACAATTCAGATAGGTATTATGTTATACAATTTGCTTTGTTGTTGTGTGCGTTTGTGACGTTAAGAGAATACTGTATTAACGTCACAAGTATGAGAATACTGTATTTTAATCGCGGGTACTATTACAATGGATATATTTGTTTGCCATTTTTATCTTGAGATTTTTTTAAAACGATACCATTGGATCCCATCATTTTTGACCAATCATGTACACTAGTATCTTGATTATTAACAATCTGTAGTCAATTTAAAAGTCGTTCGATAATTAAGAATATAATGATTATATGCACAGGTTTCAACACCTGCAACCGTTTACTACTAAGAATGACTGTCGTGTGTTTATTTATACGTTTTTTGTCACGCTGTTAAGAATAATTGATAGGAAAAAATTTGCACTGGCGGTCTTGGTTCCAGTTCACGGTCAATTAATACACTCATTTTCGTTGTGCAATAGCCCTATAATAAGTCACTTTCATCACAATTAAAGCGATCCATAGCCTTATATACTCAAGTTTGTATCGTGAATACCGAGTTCGGCGGGGTATTGCATATTACAATATGCTGTATTGTATATTACAATATACTGTATTGCAATGTACTGTATTGCATATTAAAATATACATACACAAGTTCGCAGTTGCTTTCAGTAATGCTGAATTTCTGTATCTTGGATACGACAGCTATAGCTACTTCTCTTGCGGCTCAAAAATGCTGTGTTCTGAGTGTTTATTACTCTTATAAGAAATTCAAGTTACCTTTGGAATAAGCTGAAAGCATGGAAACTCCACTCAAACGAAAATTTGTTGAAGAAAGGTATTGAATCTCGTCATTTTTGACGGTGTGTGTACACTAGTTAAGAAATAAAATATTCATCTTATAAATTATGAATAGGTGAAGCTGGAGCCACAAAATTGTGAATAGGCAGAGTCGGTGTTGAAGTCGCCAAATTCTGGAGAAATGGAGTCGGAGTCGCCAAATTCTGAAAAGGTGGAGTCGGAGTCGGAGTCGGAGTCGCCAAATTCTGAAAAGGTGGAGTCGGAGTCGGAGTCGGAGTCGCCAAATTCTGAAAAGGAGGAGTCGGAGTCGGAGTCGCCAAATTCTGGAAAGGTGGAGTCGGAGTCGGAGTCGGAGTCGCAAATTTATTCCACCGACTCCGCAACCCTGGTTCCTTGGAATTTTCCTCGTTTTTAAATTCCTCATCAAGTTGAGATTAAAGCAATCAACTGACCCGTTCAGATGTATTCAACTATAAGATTGTTTGTGGATTTTTTAATTAACATCTTAACATATAAGAAAAATACAAGATTCGTTATGAACGGCGATAGACTTGCTAAATTAAAATAAATTCTTAGCTTCGGAATATATGACGATTTACAAGCTAAATTAAAATAGAATTTCAAGCTACTTCTCTACTAAATTCAAAAAAACTTTCAAATGCACCTTCAACTTTATTAAATTGGTTTGGTTTTTGTTAGCCTGTCACATACTTTAAGAAATGGATATTAGGTCAAACTATATAGGTTTTAGTCGTAAAAGTATAATAATTTTATGTCGCTACAGGGTTTAGCTATTCATGCTACATAGCTTTCAGTTATGACCGTACGTGACTCATCGGGAATTCAAAGTAGTGAATTCAGTTAGCGGGCCTGATTAAATGCTATAATTATTCAACAGTTAGCTAACTAATTTACTAGGTGTGAATAGGCTCTTTATTTGATAACAAGTACGCACAGCCCGTAAAAAATGACGGGATTCACTAACTTTCTTGAACAAATTTTCCAGATGTGGTGCCCAACGAATGTATCCATCCTAACAGCATCCGTAATGAAAAATATTCTTGTACTTGCGCGCTGGTGAAACTCGTATCACAGATACGGTCACTATAACTCTCCTTATGAGCGTGACAAAAAAAATGGAAGAAGCGGAATCCAAATAAACCAAAGGTTTTATTAGATAGTAGCAGGACCCGTGGAAATTCCATGGACAATGTCATCGTTAAGCTAGGTGGACCCGAGAAAAAATTCTGTCACTATTACCTAACCTGCTAACCTAGCCTATCCTAATCTAAGCTAACCTAACCTATCCTAACAAAACCTATCCTGATAAAATGTCAAATATTTAAATGCATGGAAACGCCATCTTTTAATGTTACACTGAGGAATTCGGTATCCATGACACCGCAAACTCACACAACCTATGTTTATTAACAAGCGGACAATAAATCGTAAATAAACACACAACGGGTATTATTAGGTTACATACTTTAACTTTCATGATTTAAGACCTTAATTTTAATGATAAAATACATAATATTGGAAAGTATCGGTAAAGTATCGGCCAGATTTTGCCGAGACCGATACCACTAAAAATGGCCGATACTGCCGATACCGATACATCGGTACATCACTAATCTTATATTTCTAATTGTTTTTGGCAAATAAAATATTTTAAATTTTTTTTGAGATTGGATTTATGTTCTTCCTGTCTGGTCGCATTTCTTTTATTTACCTAAGATAAATGAAATGATTTTTTCTGTATATAGGTTCTGTACCTTGAAATTAAATTTTGAAGTATTTAGCTGTGAGTTGTGCATTAACTGTTGAATGAAAGCAAATGCCTAAACTAGAGCTTTAGTTCAATATGTTTTGTCTATATTAGCAAGTCTTTTTATATTACTAGTATATTCTTACAAGTTTACCACTTTTGAATTGTATTTTGATGACACCATAGAAATATACTTCACAATTTCATATAGGAAAGTTTTCTTCAAAAACTATGCAAATGTTTATTGTTCTAGTTGGTTAGTGTTGTCTTGATCAACTGAACATCTGAAGTAAATTTTCTAAATGGTCTCTTTAGTGGTTGTCAGACTAGGAACTGTCCCTTGTTCAAAGGCTTTGCCCTGTATCTGCAATGCATTGAATAAAGAAGCCAGAATTTTAACCCTAGAATGCTAAACATGGGTATCATATACACTATACACGCTATGCTCAAAGAATAGTTTAGCGTTCAAGGGTTGAGGGTTGAATTTTCATGCAACAGAAGCGGTGGGTGCTCTACACCTGCATGATGGCTTGGAGATCTAATGCATGCTCTTTACTTTGAGCTTGCAGATATGACCTCTTGTATTCAAGGGTGAACTCAGTTTTATTTCATAAGTTGGTTATTTGCTCATGCATAATTCTGGTAGTATTAATATTGTTAAGGGCCCTGTCTAGTCGAAAATCCAAAATCCATCATACTATTTTTTTATTGCTCTATTCGATTGAGAAAGTCCTAAACTTCATTCCTGCAAAGCGGCAGAACGATCCGTCTCACCAAAGTAGGTCAAATGGGGGTTTGAAAGGAGGGTGGAGGGTAGCTGGCTTGGCCAGCTTGTGCAGATATGCCACGTCAGCTCAGCTGGTTGGTGCTGAGTGTCGGTTTGTTCATAATTAGGTATGCATCTATCTGCTTGCAAGTCAAGACTTTTGAGATTTGGCAAGTTAAATTCTCGGTACCTTTACCCCTCCCTCCCTCGGGAGTAAGAAAGAAGGTGGAGGGAAGCTCGCCCGGCCACCTAGCCCAGATGTGCTACACGAGCTTGGCCGGTTGCCTCTGACTGTAGGTTTGTTCATAATTAGGTATGCATCTATCTGCTTGCAAGTCAAAACTTTTGAGATTTGGCAAGTTGAATTCTCGGTACCTCCACCCCTCCCTCCCTCCCTCGGGAGGAAGAAGGAGGGTGGGGGAAGCTCGCTCAGCATGCTAGTGCACATGTGCCAAATAAGCTGAGTTAGTTGTTGCTGACCGACAGTTTGTTCATAATTATATATGCATTTATCTGCTAGCAGATGAAAATTTTTGAGATTTGGCAAGTTGAGTTCTCGGTACCTCCACCCCTTCCTCCTTCGGGGGGAAAGAGGGTGATTGGTAGCTCGCCCGATCTGCTTGCGTAGATATTTCACGTTAGCTGATCTAGTTGTTGCAGACCGACGATTTATTCAGATTTAGATGGCTTTTTTTCGATAGCAGCAAGATTTTTCTGGATTTGACGTTGATTGCTCGGCACTAATGTAGTGAAATAAGCGATTGGCTCTGCGTGGCGCTTCCATGTCCTATAAGAGGAGCCTACGAGGATGCCAAGGACGCCCCAGCTTATGCTCCTGGTGCGTTTTAGACATTTTTGGTACCACTTGTGGTACTGGTTCCTTCAAGGAACCACAATAACTTCCAAAAATGATATTCAAAACGTCAACACTACCAATTTCTCCAAGAAATGTAGCTTGCAAACAAAAAAATACCTGTCTCGGCACTAAAACGCATTTTCTGAGCAATTCAAATGTTAATGTTCAAGCTTTTTCTTCTCAAAAAGTTGTTATTGTAGAGCAATGATTTTGGTATCATTAGATGCACAAAGAGTTGCTGCATAAAGAGTCAGAGGATTATATTGAAATTCATAGAAGATTTTCAGTTACATTAAAAAATCTACGGAAAAATGAATGACACTTTGAATTTTTTTTTTAAATTCCATGAAAAATAAATTATTGGGAGTTTCAATATAATCCTCTGACTCTTTATACAGCAACTTTTTCTGCATTCAATGATACCTAAATCATTTCTCTACAATGACTACTTTTTGAGAAGAAGTGGCTTGATTATACCCCATTTTTTCATTCCATTTTTTTGTTATCTCCGTAATTATGGCGAAAATGGAAAAGTGCCCAATATAACTCATATTGATTTTCTAAAATACATATGTATGCAAAATTTCATAGATCTAGATACCATACAAAAAACGGGACGGCCATTTTCTTGATTCTGACTAGACGGTCCCCTTAATAGTTCCTTTCCATTTGTTGGCACTCATAACATTTGATCATTACCAAACCTTCCCTCTTTTATTACTATTTCTACTTTCTGACAGTTACATATTCATTTATTGCGTGTTAAAAATCTTGTTTGGTGACGTTAGCTTCTAGTACTAGAAAGATTTTTGCATTTTCTTTATATAGTTTTCCTGTGCATCAAGTGTGCTAGTGAAATCAGATCCAATCAATCTACCTCTTTGGATTTATGGCCTGCTTATATTCTTATTCTTCCTGCATCCTCACCTCAATACAATTAGACTGTTAGTTTTTTATGATTTCTGAAGTCAATATTCATTGCTCTGTTTTATCTATTCATTCCTCGAATATTCTCATGTGCTCCTATTGTTCATGTTTGAAATAGTTAAGCACAAATTTAGGCACATAGCAACATGTTTCAAGTGAATTTAGTGCCTACTTAACGAGTAGCTCATTCTCGCAAAACTTTGAATCTTTGTGTTTTTTGTGATCACTCATGCAGATCATGTTATTTTAACCATGTTTCTAATTTAAAACCTGACTCATTTCTTTCGCATTTTTTTCTTTTTCTGTACGTTTAGTACAATATACCTATGTATGAAGTTTTACAAAAAATTTGATTATGCTGATTAATAAATGTATAATCATTAGTTCTTTACAAATTTGTGAATCAATCAAATTTTTTCCTTCAGGTGTGTGCTCGACATTACAGCACATCATCGCTCTCTCTCAACGATGTTGTCATTGTCTCGGCTGCTCGTACCCCCATGGGATCGTTCAGGTAGATTTTTCTTAAGCTTCATAAAATACCTACCAGCCAATATGAACACTGGACAAAATTTGTTGATTGAATTTGTTTTTTAAATTGCTTGTTAGATATAAGAATGGATATCATAGCTGCATCGAACTTTACCACGTTCACCACGTTTCTGCAGTGATTAACGGTTGGTCTAGTTAGGTTTTGAGTAGCAGAATTGGGAAATCAACTAAACTGCTCAAATACATTTTTATCTTTCTTAAGAAATAGGAAAATACAATTGCACAATAACAGTTAATCTTGTATAATTGTTATTTTTCAAAAAGGTTGCAAAACAGATGAAATGTCATACATTTTCACCGGTGTGTGAATGAGCAATTTACCTATTAGTACACATAAGGCCCAATATGCGTAGAATGTGTTGAATGATTTTAGCTGCTCAAGTATAGACTCTGCATTGCACTGCCAAATCATTTTTGCTAGAGCAAAATAGTGTGAGTGAGTATGGTTTGCATCGCAACAGTTTAGTCTTGGATGGCATCTTATATGAAAGATTTCTCATCTTGTTTATGCATTCTGCATTTCTCAGAGGAGTTGAGTGAAAGCTGCTGTCAATACAATATAGTGGATGGTTCTGGTCTTTTCTTATGTTCCTTCTGTTACTTTACTAAATTCATTTTTCTAAACAAATTTAAGGGGTCTTTCTATTCTTGGAATTAATCATCATTTGTATCATTACTTGTTAGTATATGTATTCAGCTGCATAATACTTTGGCCTGTTGACTGTCTGTCCAGTTATTTGCTTCTGGTAAGTTGCTTCTTCTCTGTCACTGTTGACTTAACAGCTCACGCTGTGTTCCCTAATCACATCTGTCCAAATGCATATGAGTAGACTCATGGGCTTATCATCCATATGTGATGGTCACTTTCCATGCATCAGTTTGTAAAACTACTTCTTCCTTGTTGAATAAAATTAGGTGAAGGAAAGGGAATGTTTACTCAGAGATGTAGAAGGCAGAATACCTGAACTGAGCACAAGTAACCTGAGTTGTACACATGGTATACACTCAGTCCATACTGCTAATGGTGCATCTGTGCATAGATGGGAAGTCAAATCTTAGTTAAGATTAGTGTCAAAAATTGTGATGAGCCCAAAAGTTAGGCTCAGTTTTTGTGCTGCATGCTTGAAGGTTGCATCAGAAACATTGATTAAATGATTAGCTTGAGGATTGAAACAAAAGGAAGGAACTTTTGGCCAAAAATATAATTAGCTATTATTATTTACTATTATTAAGAACAAGAGTACCTTTTCAGTGTTAAGAGATATGTTCTGCTTGCTGCTCTTGTTTAACCCATTACGTTTCTACTGTTGCTATGGTCAGTTTGGTTAAGTTGGGAGAAGCAGAATTGAAAAGCCATCTTTACTGCTTGTTTAAATTCTTATCCGCTCTAACAAGCAGGGAAAATCTAATTACATGATAACAGTTTAACTTGTATGTCCTAGTTTAGAATATATTAGTGTAGATAGTACAGCATCAGAACTATATAAAAATACTTTGATTCAGAAGAAAAATTATAACCTTCAATATTGAAGCTAGTACAATTGATTTTCAACTTATAACTGTGCCATAAGACAATTTTTTCACTTTCCATGTAATAATTATGTGGGAATATCACTAAAATACTGGAAATTTATATCAATTGATGGTGCTCTGTGTGGATGATCATTTTGTTGATGAAATGCATTTTCTCTCCATTGGTGCAAATATCTTGGCGATAATTTATATTTAATCCTTTTCTGTGCATGATAATTTCAGTGTCATATGAACCTCTTTCTGAGCACACCTTCGATCACAACCTCAAAACTCTTATGTATTTCATTATGATTTTGTAATTGTTATATTTTTTGTCTGCTCATTTCAGTATGTTAGAAATTAAAAAAAAATGATTTGGAGTTCTGGTTGTTGAAATAACATTTCATTGAAATCATGTGGTGAAAATTGTTTCATCAACATATGTGTAATATTGAGAACAATTAAACTTGTGTTGAGAGGTCCTCCTATATCTGGCATCGAGTGCTTGGAAGGGCACTAGAATTTTGATGGCTTGTAACAGTGGTATATGAGTGTAATGTACCCTAATATTGACTCTGTAATTTTGCTTAATTTTGATAAAGTGCTTGGTGCATGTAGAGCTTCAAGTAAATGTTTATGGTTTGAATTTGATGTTTGTTGCCTCTTTTCACTAGTGATTGGTTTTATTTAGAGTGTATGTAAAGATTGATGGCTCTACTCAAGATAATGTGGAGGGATCTTATGACTGCAAGCTCTGCTTAGCTATGAGCTAATGAAGATCTTTGATTCTGGATATCTTCATGACTAAATTAAAAGCAATCGTTAGCTTTCCAAGCATGATCTGGCTGACTATTTTGCATTGAAGGCATTGGCATCTTGTTGCAGCATAATTATGATACGTTGTGGCTAAGTTAATGTGTGTCTTCAGGTCAAGCTTGAGTGGCATGGGTGCTCCTGATTTGGGAGCTGTTGCCATCAGAGCTGCTGTGGAGAGATCAGGTCAGTTTTGGGATTCTTGTTACCTTTGTTTGTCTCAGTCTAGCACTTCCATAATTTTAACCTTGCATTTGTGTGCAGTTAAGTTTTTGTTTGTTATAGCATTGCTTAGGATTGTTTCTTGCTCTTCTAAATATTGTGTGTGAATTACTGATTTTGATTAGAGTTCTGGTAATTTACTGCTCAGTAGTTTTTTATACCAGTCTATTCTCTTGAATTTGCTGTAGTCTGCTGTTCAGTGACAACCACTGGATGCATCATTATTCCCAGCTATTGTGTTATTGTACCAGAAGCTAAATGGCCCTTCATTCCACTTTTCTTGTTTGGAAATGCCTTTGTTGTGGTTAGGGAGGTTTGAACTAACTTTGATGTAATCTATTATGAATTTTCCATTTTTGTGTCTCTTATGCTGAGTTGTTAGTGGTTGATATATCGTTTAAATTGCTTCCTGCACATGAATCTTCAAATATTTAGGTTGCTTATTTTATGCTGTGTTTTTAAAATTCTCATCTCGAGTGTAATGATTTTGATGTTATAACTCTGTTTGGAGAACAGATGGAAACACCTGCCTCCCAAACATAGCAAGATTATAGGTTTTGGTAAGGCCAGCATAGTATCAGATAAACAGTAGGGTGGATCGTTTTTTCACGTTTTCCAATTTGATTTTAGCGGTAGTGCGGAAAAGGTGTGAATGGACACCAAAATAACTTGTGAAAAATCTTAAAGCTCTGAGACAATATCTTTAGCTTGCACAAACACACTGAAAACTGAAAAAAGTGGAAAAAAACTGCCTCCGGTTCATTATCGTTTTAAAACATAGTTTTGAGGAAATCACGTTCCGGTAGCTTCCATTTGAAAGTGATTTCAATACTTTTCAATCTAGTTTAAGTGTGTTTTCTTCAGCAAAGTCATCTTCTGCTTCCACAAATGGCTTGGAAAATTAGAAAAATACCAGAAATACCAATAATTGACGATTTTGATCAATTAAGCTCATCGTCATAGATATGGTTACTATGACGTATATTGCACTTGTTTTGCTAAATAATGCATATTTCTGAAATGTACAGCACTTAGTTTATGTTTTCTCAAATTCTATTTGAAGGAGATAACACAATCCAGAACTCACCACGAGGAGGTGGCTGTACGACGAGTTCCGCCCTACCCAACCCATCCTCCCTTCCATTGCTAATATCTTTCAGTGTTCTGTTTAATAAAGCAAATACTGTTTGTTAGCTTCAAACGTGGGTAGTTTTTTTCCTTCCATAAATTCGGTTTCTTATAAACCATCACGAGCAGCTGCTCCTACAACTGATTTTGAAGCCTGTGCTACTAATTTAATGTGTCTTTCCACCACCTGGGTATGACAGGCAAAATCTGGGAGAGCAGAGGGCTTGGCTTCTCTTTGGATTTAATTAGAGACATAATGTCCTCTGATGATACTCTTCTCGTGAGAGGTGGTTCTGTCAGTTGGATGTTCTGCCAATCGATCATCAAATGAAAGACAAGAGCATGAAATAGTAGCTTCGGTTGTTGGAATTTCCAAATTGTATTTCTTTGAACTGGATTATCTCTTGCTTTGATTATTTTTCTGTCGTCAATCTCACGAATGGCTGTAGATTCATCATGAATCATAGCAATAAGGAGGCTTCATGCTGAGCAAAGTAAGCATTGTTTTGCAAAACTTGGTGGACAATATTTCTGCTTTCATCTGACAAAAAACGAGACTTTGTTATCATTGAGAACAAATGCTTTGCACCATTGCTTGCAGAAAGGTTCATGATGCTACAGATCATGATGTTACAGATGCTACCGCTCTGTAAATTACAGAGCGGTAGCATCTGGTGAATGTTCCAGCCAATTGGCACTCATGAAACCAGGGAAAATACATCACGCCAGATGGTTAACAATGGCAAGTCCTATTCTCCGTCTCTACATTTCAACAGAAAACCCTTCATATCAGCTGCTTCAGATTGTGAACTTTATCATGGCAGTATATGTTCCAGTATGGTTCAATATCAAGATGAACCCTTCTGCATGCAATGGTGCAAAGCATTTGTTCTCGATGATAACAAAGTCTCGTTCTTTGTCAGATGAAAGCAGAAATATTGTCCACCAAGTTTTGCAAAACAATGCTTACTTTGCTCAGCATGAAAACCTCCTTATTGCTATGATTCATGATGAATCTACAGCCATTCGTGAGATTGACTACAGAAGAATAATCAAAGCAAGAGATAATCCAGTTCAAAGAAATACTATTCGGAAATTCCAACAACCGAATCTACTATTTCATGCTACGGTCTTTCATTTGATGATCGATTGGCAGAATATCCAACTGACAGAACCACCTCTCACGAGAAGAGTATCACCAGAGGACATTATGTCTCTAATTAAATCCAAAGAGAAGCCCTCTGCTCTCCCAGATTTTCCCTGTCATACCCAGGCGGTGGAAAAACACATTAAATTAGTAACACAGGCTTCAAAATCAGTTGTAGGAGCAGCTGCTCGTGATAGTTTTATAAAAAACCGAATTTATGGAAGGAAAAAACTACCCAAGTTGGAAGCTAACAAACAGTATTTGCTTTATTAAACAGAACACTGAAAACAGTGTACACAGATATTAGCAATGGAAGGGAGGATGGGTTGGGTAGGGCGGAACTCGTCGTACAGCCACCTCCTCGTGGTGAGTTCTGGATTGTGTTATCTCCTTCAAATAGAATTTGAGAAAACATAAACTAAGTGCTGTACATTTCAGAAATATGCATTATTTAGCAAAACAAGTGCAATATACGTCATAGTAACCATATCTATGACGATGAGCTTAATTGATCAAAATCGTCAATTATTGGTATTTCTGGTATTTTTCTAATTTTCCAAGCCATTTGTGGAAGCAGAAGATGACTTCGCTGAAGAAAACACACTTAAACTAGATTGAAAAGTATTGAAATCACTTTCAAATGGAAGCTACCGGAACGTGATTTCCTTAAAACTATGTTTTAAAACGATAATGAACCGGAGGCAGTTTTTTCCCACTTTTTCCAGTTTTCAGTGCGTTTGTGCAAGCTAAAGATATTGTCTCAGAGCTTCAAGATTTTTCACAAGTTATTTTGGTGTCCATTCACAACTTTTCCGCACTACCGCTAAAATCAAATCTGAAAACGTGAAAAAACGATCCCCCCTAATAAACAGTCAGGAGTAATTTAAGAAAACTGAAAACAAAGTTGATGAATGAGCAAAGTATAATAATGGAAATTCACGGACAAACAAGGATTGGTGAGAAAAGTTGTTAGCAATCGAAGCAGGGCTCATGAATTTTCTGCAGCCACTGGAAATCTACACAAAATTAAACAATAAGCAAAATTTATAGCTTGAATCCCTGACTGTTTAAAAACCACAGGATAACTAAGTGTAAAGAAAACCCAAGCTCGGTAGATTTTCAATAAACAAAATTGAAGAACTTTGTATTACGTAAGGATCTTGGGTGACAATTGCAAGCAAAAAATCTTGGCCAAATTATATCTGGGAACTGAAGAAAATTAAAAACTGAAGAAATCTTAAATTGAAAGAGTAAAAAAATTGAAGCAGTTAAGATTGGAAGAGGTGTTGTCGAAGAAGTGAGATAGGTCAAGAGGCGAGCCTTTCGCCTGCTTCTCAGCAGATCTGGCTCTGGAGCAGCTCACCCTCAGACTGAACAAATCTATTAGCAGGCCCTAACACTGCTAGGCAATCTAGCCTGCACAGGCTTACTTGTCTCCACCCAACCTGTGCTGCTCTGAAGGTTAACAGGGAGTGCCAATAATAGTAATCTCCAGAGTTCTGGCACAGCATGAATGCATCCTACTGTACAAGCGCAGTAGTGATACAATAGGTCACTCATGAATGGTCTCCTAAATTGCAGGGAAATGGGACTCCTATGATTTGAACTAAATATCAGCATTATTATAACAAACAGTTTAATCCTGTTAAATGCATAAGTCCCCAATGCACAAAGAATGAGATCGCCAGCATAACCCAACCTACAACAAAAGATGCATGTCTTGCCTAATGAAAACCTTGATCATGCTGGATGTATCCCTTTTACTGGCAAGGTAGTTTTTAATTGGCTGTTTTAGTGTTCTTTTTATCAATTTCAATTTTGTTATTGAAAAATTCTACTCTGTCTACTGTCAGTTAAAGCTAAAAGGAAATGAGAGTTCAGGAGAGGAACTATAAATTAAACTCAATAATGGCATTAAAAATTGGAAATTAAAACTAGGATGCTGGTAATAGATATCACGTGGTTATGAGAACGGTTAAGAAAGGAGAGAGGTGGTGGATCCCTTCGCAGGGGCTGACCCAGCGAGTGTGGGCGAGGTGTACATGGGGCACGTGGTGCAGGCTGGGGCGGGCCAGGCCCCCGCTAGGCAGGCTGCTCTCAGAGCTGGCCTTGACAAGTCTACGCCCTGCACCACCGTCAACAAGGTACTGCTGCATTGCTGCTTAGACGCTGTGCTTGTCACTTGTGCTCTGCTGCTGGTCTTCATAAGCTATCCCATGTTAGCTCGACTGAGAAAAATGTGTTCTACGTTCATTTTTAGAGATGCAGCTATCACTTCTTCAATGACTTTGCACAGAAATTCTTCTCTGTAGCTAGAAACCATCCCGTTTGAGTGTATCAGTGTAACAGGAATGTGGTAATATTGTTAGTTGCTGCTTGTTGATTCTGAGCTGTGTGCATAGATCGAATGCCATTTGTTTGTTAATTATCATATTGTGAGCTGCACAAGAACATCGATGAAATGTTCCTTTGCTTACCACCTTGAAATTTGCGACTTGAAATTCAATTTAGTCTCATTTCAAATGCTTATGCATTTTTTTAACCACTCATTTTAGTATTTTCTGCAAGGTTACAGAGAAATTCAAGTAGCATCAATTTACTGAGCTCTCAGCAAGTACATTATTGGGCAGTAACGCATGCACAGTGTAAGGAGACTGTCGTCTGATGGGGACTTGAAGTAAGTGCTAATAAGTTATACAACTTTATTTTCATGTGAGTCGGGGGTACTTCTGTAAGACCCATAACTGCATTCTAGCTGATGAGATGCTGCTTTCTTTTTTGAGCAAAAGAAATAGACTGATTGAAGTGTATCATTATTTGTGTTCCCTCTGCTTCCTCTGGTTGTGCAGTTCTGCAAGGCTAAATAGCGAGTTTGATGTCATGTGGGATGAGTTGTTGACGGTTTCACAGTCTGTTTTATTGTTTTCCTCAAAGTTGCAGTGAGGGCTTTCAAATGCTTAATGTTGTCAAGTGCGGTCACTGTAATTGAATTTCATCAGTATCTTATTCCAAAGAGTGTGTTTTATTTTCATTTTTCAAGAGTGCATTTCAAGATGATATCAGAGGACAGTGTAATACATATAACCCAATTTAACAAGACTAACTGCTCTACTTTCCAAGGATAGAGATGTAGCTCCAATAACATACCATGCACATATAGCTAGGTACTGACCATGAATGCTGCGGGCTGCAGCAGAAGTAGGAAGGCGCTGTGCGCCGTAAAGAGGTGGTCGGGTTTGCAGGTGTGCGCGAGCGGCATGAAAGCGATCATGCAGGCGAGCCAGGCGCTCATGTGTGGGTCCCAGGAAGTCATGGTGGCAGGAGGCATGGAGAGCATGAGCAACGTGCCCTACTACATGGCGCGAGGGGACTCCCCTTATGGCGGCGTACAGCTCAAGGTAACTACCTTTTTCTAATACATGGTACCCAGTTATGTTTGTTCCTATCATTATTGAGGGATTAAGCTTGGTCTTGTAGGCAAAGAATGTGGTTAAATGTACCATTTATCACATGACCGGCAGGTTTCTTCCAGGCAAATTTTGCGTTTAATGCCAATTATCTACAATGGAATGCATGATCGTAGTGGAAGATTTTTGCTAAAGAAACTACAGAGGCGTCTTCCTGCTTGTTGTTTAGTATACATGCTAAAGTGTGATGTGTTCGAGTTTGCTGATAGTGGCTTAAAGTGTCTTAGCTGTGATGAATGGTAAGCTTTCTGGGAATTATTCCGACTTTGCGTCTTCCTAAAAGAAAGAAAATCTATTTTAAAAATGGCTGTTGGTCATGTCTTTAATGGTAAATGAATATTTTATCTTTCTACTTTTATATCACATGCCCACAAGGCCTAGGCCTATGTATATTAGAAAGGAATTCCAGTGTAAATCTGTCTGGGTAGTTTCTAGTTTAGGATTTTTATTGATTGCTGTAGAAGCACATCTAATAAAAGTTTTGGAGCAATTTTTAAATGTAAAGAATTTTAGAAGTGCATTATTTTATCTCCTCCCCTTCTTGTGAATGACGATTAACGTCATTTTCCTTCAGCTTTGTTGTGTTAGTGTAATGTTCTCTCATTTCATTGATGCAAAATGATTTTTATGTAAACCAAAACGCTGCTTAAAACCATGTGTTACCCAGTTCTTACGAAAATCTATCGGCCATCAGTGTCTGGTGCTCTCAACAGGAACGTCATTCCCACTGAAAATTTGCAATATTGTATGTGTCCTTATTGATTTTGTTCACAAAAATTGTGTTCCTAATTCTATGTAGGACGGCATAGTATTCGACGGACTGACGGACGTGTACAACAAGTGCCACATGGGCAGCTGTGGTGAGAACACCGCCAAGAAGCTGGGCATCACCAGGGAACAGCAGGACGAATACGGTGAGCGACTGCTGGGGTCTGACCTCGACACCAGAGATGCTATTTCAGTTCTGTACTGAAGCTGGTAATGCTGCTGTTAACTTCATATTCTTGTAGATCAGGCTGATGCAGGTGTGATGAACTTTACAATATTATTGACCAGTAGGATGCATAGGAATAGAGTTGCCTCGTGTTGGTTGAGGTTTCATATCGAGTTGTATGATGTCGTTGGCATTCAGAGTGGAAATAAAAAGAAATTTGCATTGAAGCATTCCAAACAAATTTTGCGGACAGCAACAAGTATATCCATAATGTATGTGTTGTTGTGCTGTACGGATATGGTTATCACAGTAAGTCGTTAAGAACAAAGATAAGATGGTACTCGATGGGCAGAAGTGACTATTTTGTGAAGGACGTGAGTCACTCTTATCAGCCATGACGTTGTGAAGATGGCTCGGGAGTGCTTCCATGTTTCAAGTAGTCAGCAATTACAATTACATACTTTTAGTTGAAATCACTCAGTTGACGCATATACTGGGAACGCGTTTTCATGAAAATAATTCATAGCTTCTCAGTAGCCCAAAAAATCCTAATGACGTGATGTAAATTTGAAACTACCGCAAGAAATCCGCACATCTTAAAAGCTCTTTGGCACAGTGAGCTTCACGCTCAGAATGCATAGGCCACTGCAGACCTTGAATGTGAGAAGGATGAAGAACTTTTTGGGAAGTCGACAACTTCCCAAGTTTTTGCTTAGCATTGAGGTAAGTTTTCAATAAAGTTCTGCTAGAACAGAGGAGAGTTATATCAGCTTTCACTAGTGGAGATGTGGATCACTGATAGAATTACAGGTAATGCGCCACCCACGCGTTTCTAGAATTCAACTCAAAGCACGTGTAGTTCAAAAGACGTGAAAGTGCACGGTTGTCCATCGAACACAAACATCTGGATTCCGAGGACCAAATATGATTAGCCATTGGAAATGTTTGCCCCATGAGTTTGAATTGACTCTGTGCGCTTTAATGTTTAACCCTATCAGACCTGAAGCCCAGAACCTGTATGTTGAATGTTAAACTACATCAAGTCAATTCAAACATACAAAGGTAAACATTTACAATGACTAACCATAAGGTTTGGCCACGATTGGTTATTTTTAGTTTGTGACGCTTTTTTCACGTACTAAGCACAGATCCGAAAATCAGGTACAGCGGTCTGATAGACTCAACAGTTAGTTAGGTTCAAGGCCTCAGGTCTGGTTGGGTTGATTATTGGTAAGACTAGAGACAGGTTAACGCGTAAACTACATTTACGCGGTTGCTAAGGTGGTTAGGTTAGGTTGCGAGTTGCAAAATAGGAAAGCCGACTTCACTGCTAGAATGTAATATTATAATTTCCTTTCTAAGAAAAGTGAAAAATATTTTACCTTTTACGCTAAAATATATTTTTTAAAAAGGTAGGGAAATAATCAAGCGTATTCGTCCTTGTACATAAATGAGCAATATACCTAGTGGTACACTGATGTACCACCACATAGCCATCGTGTTAAGAAGTGAGGCATGACGTGTTCGGAAGTCATCAGTGTTATCTGCCGTTGTCTGTGTGGTACGTTTGGTCGAGCAAATGGGCCGAGGTTCACCCTGGGAGCAGCAATGCAGGAGCAAATGCTGCCGTGTCTGATTTTAGTCTTAGCTTTGAATTCAAGTGTATTTTACTTCACATGGTAGCCGTCTGGAGTTTATGTGAGGTTAGATAGGCCTTCCTTTTGGTGAAATATAACATGCTTTTTGTTTTGTTACTGGCAAGTTTTTCGGTTAACTGCTGTTCTTTTTCAGTTCTTATTGCTTTCTACAACTTTAATTTTGTTACATAAGCTTCTCTCGATTTTGCTGTATCTGTGCACAAAGTGTTGGGACACAGTGCGTGGATTTCACATACTGTTAATTCAATGGTAAATAATGCCTTCCTTGTCCCTCACGTGGGAACCCCTTTGTTGTTCTTAGAGAAGCTTAAAATTACTTCTAGTTATGTGCAATATTCTGCTAAATGAAGTTTAATGACATCTAGAATATGCTCTTTTAATTAATTCCAGTGTAAATATATGATTTATTTTGCTACTGCAGACTTCCTTTTTCGTTCGTAATTACCACTTTTATTAGCTGAAATTTAAGTGCGCAGATTGTGTTTTGCAGTTGTCAATCCAAAAGTTAACAGCATGGAACTATTCTAGTTAGTTTTAATTTCTGAAGACTGCAAAATTTGCGAATGTTTCGAGGTTATGGTGGATTTTTAAGCTGATTGAAACTGTCACTAATGATGGTGCATGGACACAGCACTGGGCAGCTACGCAAAATCAGCGGCGGCTTGGCAGTCTGGCGTCTTCGCCTCTGAGATAGCGCCTGTCACCATCCCTGGCAAGCGAGGCAAGCCTGACACTGTCGTTTCTGAGGATGAAGAATACAAGAAAATCAACGTGGACAAATTTAAGAAACTCGCCACTGTTTTTCAGGTTAGTTCTCAATGATACGCATATGTTGTCTCATTTTCTTATACTCAGCGTTTTCTAACAGTTTCACAAATGACGAGTGCAGATATATACCTTCCTTATGTAGTGATTTCTTGTTCCCAGGATTCATTCAGATAATTAAGCGACCTTCTTTTCTTTCATAAGCAATCAGTAAGTTATCAAGACATGATTTCTTGGGTCAGATATTCTCATCTTGTTCATATATTACCTCATTTCGTTGCGAAGATTAAATGAAATGATAACTGCCACCACCCAATGAGGATTATATTCACGTTAATTAGGACCATTATAATTAATTCAATGAACAAGTAACATGAAAGGTGCCACTTGGTAAAGGCATGGCAAATGGTAAGCAAATGCCAAGTAAGTGAATGGTGTCGCCTAATAATATCATTCGAAAGTCACTCTTCATATGCATGTATATATATAGCGAACGATTTTGAGTATTATAAAATACTGTTGACACCCCATTCTCTGTACCTTTTGTGAGAACAAATGAGTAATAAAACAATATTAATTATACATTTCATTGTATGAGAAATTTGTTGGCTGAATACGACTTGGAGAGGTCGGAATACGGGTGATTGGACGCAGCTCGAATTGTTGGGAACACTCAACTTTGAGGCGGAATTATCCCCTGAGGAGGACACAGCTATTGTATCAATGGCAATTAGCGCTCTCTGGCGGAATATGTGAAGTACCAAGCTGAAGGTTAGGTAGGCCTTCCTTTTGTTAAAATAAAATAGTATTTTTTGTTTTGTTACTGACTATCTTTTTTCGGTTCACTGCTGTCCTGTTTTCCAGCATTTACTGCTTTCTTTTTCAACTTTATTCTTGTTTCATAAATTTCCTTCTCAATTTACTGTTTCTACGACACTGGTTTTTGTGTCGGAACACAACTTGTGCATAGATTCCGCGTTCCTTCTACTCTAAAAGATGCTTTCATCTATCCGCTTTTAGTAATATCATGGTTGGGGTGAGAGAGGTTAAGAGTAACTTGTAATCCATAATCTAAAAAGCGGCAATGTGCGAGCAGAAGGAAGGCGGCACGGTGACAGCAGGCAACGCGTCGACGCTGAACGACGGCGCGGCTGCCGTGGTGCTGATGACGGCGGCTGCAGCGAGCAGCAGGGGCCTCAAGCCGCTGGCCAGGGTGGTGGGCTTTGCTGATGCTGCCACTGATCCCATCGACTTCCCCATCGCTCCTGCCTTCGCCACTCCTAAAGTCTGTGCAGTGTACATTGCGATGTTTTCCCCCTTATCATAATGTTACTTCTTATTTTTTAAACGCCTGTATTTATTTGTTTCTGTTTATATTGTACGTATACTGTGTTCCCTCGCCATTGCTCGGTTTACATTTTATGGACTTTTGTCTCGTTTGTTTAGTCTGAACAATAATGCATCTTGAATTGAGTTGATAAAGATATGAGATGGAGAAACCTGTGAAGCTAGTGCTTTTTAAACTACTTTGCGTATGTGATACCGTGTTTTCTCCGTGAAATAGTGTTGATCTCTTTCACACTTAGAGTTCAAAGAGTGTTAAAAAGGCGTGAGAAAGGTTTCTTTCAGTGTGGCGACGCTTTATAAAGGCACGAATTATGCTTGAGACATAACGTTTCTACTTTACGGATTTTACCTAGGGATCATGATGAGTTTTCAACACTTGATGCTTTTGCGTTCCTTTTCTGACTTTTCAATAACAGATATTTCTTTGTGAGAATATGGTAACTTACCGTTCTAGTGCCCTCGGTCCAGTAATTCTTGTTGTTTTAGTTTATTCAGAAGCATGGCAACATCTCTCATATTGTGTGACAAGATGAGTGCAATGTATCTCTAGTTTGTTGGAAGTTGACTGCTACGTATCTCTCAAGATATGCTAATAGTGTCTAGTTGTTTTTTTAACAATTCTTTTCAATGGCACTGAAATTTTTGCTGTTGTGTACAGTTGCTGTCGCTGACGGGCGTGTCTAGCGATGCTGTGGCCAGGTGGGAGGTAAACGAGGCGTTCAGTGTGGTGGTGCTGGCCAACATCAAGCTCAGTGAGCTTGACCCTGCTAAAGTGAACGTCAACGGCGGGGCTGTGTCGCTTGGCCACCCTATTGGGTCAGTGTTTCTCTCAGCAACAGTTTTACCCACTCTAGCTCGCTGCGTGTCTCTTTCTTGCGCATTAGCCTAGATCACATCACGGTGAATTAGTTCTTTTGTTGCTGTGGTGACTAATAGTTGGGAAGTGAGATGGAATATCTTCTTATAGGGTATTTAATTTTGTTTTGTCGTGCTAATTTTACGTGCTTCCTGTGGTTTGATATTTTGTTGACCACAAGGAAGTACGAAAATTTGAATGTACTAAAAGTTCACCCCCTCAGGGGGATACAACTATTGTATCTATGGGAATTAGCGCTCCAAGGGGGACTATATGAGGGCCCGAACCAAAGGTTAGGTAGGCTTCCTTTTTGTTGAAATAGAATAGGTTTTGTTTTGTTTTGGACCATTTTTTTTCGGTTCACTGCTGTCCTGTTTTTCAGCTCCTACTACTTTCTTCAACTTTTTCTTGTTTCATGAACTTCTTTTTTAGCTTATGTTTCTGTGCCCCTTGTGCATAGATTCCACGTTCCCTTAACTCCTTACTAAATGGTGCCTTCCTCCTTAATCTCTTAGAACATCTTTGTCGTGGTTAAGGCAGGCTAAAACTTTCATATATATAATAACTGATAGTTTACAAAAAATAACCTATGAATCAGAGCAAGGTATTTTTATTTTATGTATATTTTCACATTTACTTAAAACAATTACATAATTTAAATCAGTAGTTTATTAATTTTTTTCAGACTTCGTTCTTAATTACGTATATTAGTGGCTATTGAGGTAAAATTAAGTAAGTTCAATTTTGGTTCTAAACCAAAAAAAGTTCAAATTGTATGGTGTGGGGTCTGGTAAATGAGTTGTATCTAGATCAGATCAGTGCAAGTCAAATAAGTTGTATTTATTATTTTTAGAGAATGAGTTTTTGCTTTTTCTCGAGAAAAGCAACGTCCTGTTCCTGTTCATTGAAATATTCTGTTCGTTTTCTCAGGAGAGTTTCATGCTCACACAATAATTTTTACTCGTATTACCGACATAAGACTGACATTGACATCAGGTAGCCACCACCATAACCAGGGTTGGCACATAAAAAAACACCCAAAAAAAAACACTAAATAGTGTTTTTTTGTTGGGTTTTATTATTGTTAGGTAAATTTCACTTGTTTTCACTCTTGTAGGATCAAAATGAGCTTATTATTTATCTTGTCAACAAATTTATCTAAGTCATGTGCATGACTATGACAAGAAACATTGAAAAACAAAACAACATCCATATGCAAATCATATTGGAAAAACCTTAATCGCAAAAAAAAACTCGAGGGACTAACATATTTCCATGAATTCCATTTCCAAAGTAAAAAAAAAATTTAAAACAAATGAAGTTTGATTATTTGATAATACAGAGATTTCTGAATTTTTCCAGTCTTCTAGACTAGACTGCAACTACAGTGCTATTGTGTTTCTCTTTCTACATCCACTGCCATTTCATCATTTGCATCCACATCATGATCATTTGTGAGGTGGCGATATACTGAGACCAATTTCTGTGCGTGTTCTGATCCTGATCTATTTCTTAATTTATTTCACACAATTCCAAATGTTGAGAATATTCTCTTAATGGATCCTTAACTTGCGGAGCAAGAATGAAGATTGCCCATAAATTTGCAGAAACCCTCTGCCAGTGTCTTTTCAGGAATCTACATTTTCTGCTGTTTTATGTCTTGAATTTCCCACCATCAACGAGGAGTCATTGTCTTACTGATATTCTCATTAAATATCAGTATTGGGAAGATGTTGGAGTCCTTCAATTTATAGGAATAAAGTGCACCGATGAGCTCCTGATTGTACTCAGCCAACCACTCTTCAATATCTGTCTCCTGTGAAAGCTGTGCCTGAAACAAGTCGAACAATTATAGTCAGATGGGGTAAGACACAACCACGGCCATTAGGGGTAAAGAAATAAAGAAACGACCGGCCTATGGTGAGCATTCATGTTGCACTGAAAAAAATTTGACGATGAACTCAGAGCATTTACTTTCAATCATTTTAGTGTTTGTTGCTATCCTGTACTGCAAAAATGAATTTTTGGCAAATTTTTGATTTTTTTTGCCATGTCACAACATGTAACATGCAACAGTGTGGTTGACTGACTTGACTTGCGCTGCCAAGCACTGGAGCTCACACAATACATATGTTGAGTTGTTAACAGCATGGCTGTTAAGTGATGTGCAGCTGTCTCGCCTCAAGTTGCTTGTGGTGGTTACTTATGATATGCATGGCGCTTCCCTCTCACATGACTTGGGTCTGTCTGCTGCTAAAACAACTTACTGTGAATTGACAAGCATAGCAATTCTCTTTGCGTACCTTATAACTTTACAGACTGCAGAGCTATGTCCCTATGCATATGGTAATTGGTAAATGGTAATGGTGATGGACAAACTTAATTCATTTAATGGTCACATAATGTAATAATTCATATCATAATGTAATATAATCTTGGAAATAAAGTAATCAAATAACAATATTTACTCAATTATTATATATACATATATATATAAATTTGAAATAGAGGCAACTGGCGCTATGTGAATAACTTTTTTAAGCAAAATCAGGTATTACAAAAAAAAACAATAAAGCTCGAAAAAAAAAAAATTAACCCAAAAATAAACGGTTTTTTCCATCCCTCACCATAAAATGGCAACCTGAACAGCCACTCGGCAGTAATTTTAAAAAACACGTTAGGACATAAATTCGATGAGAACTGAAATACTGTAAATGATCAGTTTTATTGTGTGATATATATGACACGTGGGACAGTTTAGGGCTGACATATACAATCTTTTGTTTGAATAAGATTGTAGTTTTAACTACTTAATTTTATTGAAAAATAGAGAATATTGCCTTCACTCTATCCCCTCAAGGGGAAACAACTATTGTATCTATGGGAATTTGGGCTCTCATGGGGAAAAATGTGTGAAGGCCCGAACTGAGAGTTAGGTAAGCCTTCATTTTGTTGAAATAAATATTTTTTGCTATGTTAAAGACCACCTTTATCGGTTCACTGCTGTCCTGTCTTTCAGCACCTACTACCTTCTTCTTGTTTAACTTTTATCTTGTTTCATGAACTTCTTTCCCAACTTACTACTTCCATGCCCCTTCTGCATAGATTCCGCATTCCCTAATATCCACAATGAATGGTGCCTTCCTCTTTCCTCTCTTCGATAGTTTTTTTTGTAGCAGTTTGGGAGGCTTAAACTAATCTATAATCTACCATCTTAAATTACTGTTTCTTTGCACATTGTGTGGAGATTCCGAGTTCCTTTTAACTCCATACTAATTGATGCCTTCTACCTTCCTTACTTTGGAACGCCTTTGTTGTGGATAAGGAGGCTTAAACTAAAATCTAATTTAATCAAGTTAGAATATGAAACAAATTTTATCGACTTTATGATGTCCCGTTTTAGCGCTTGGTGATGTTTGCGCAGTACTTGCTATTTTCATGCAGGTTATTTCCATGTGCTGTTGAAAGCACTGTGAGTGAAAGATATACTGTTTTATTTTGCATTAAAAGGACTTGAAATGCTTATCTAGTTCATTCTGTTCGCTTCACTTTTCAAGGAATTGCCAATTAAACAGTGCTGTATTTTGTGCTTGCTAATGCGATAATTCAGAAAATCTCAAGTCATTTTTGTTTTATTTCAGCAGATGAGTACAGGTGTGAAATTAAATCGTCTAACAGATGTTGACAGCTGGTTATGGCATTGTAACGAGAGAGAGGTGCAAGGATAGTCTTACTCGTTAGGATAATGGGTAAGACAATGGAGAATTATTAGCCCCTTGCATTGTTGGTAACCATAACACCCTGGTGTGCAGGATGTCTGGCGCCCGATTGGTGGTGCACCTGGCGCACACTCTCAAGGCCGGCGAGTTCGGGGTAGCGAGCATCTGCAACGGCGGCGGAGGCGCCTCGGCGATCATGTTGCAGAAGCTGTGAGTTTCCTGGTGATGCTCCTGCTCCTCGCCTCATTCGCTTCCTCACGAGGGCTTTGTATTGGTGCAATAGCGTCTTAATTGTTCAGGGTCCGTGCGGTTCAGATGTTAACCTGTGGTGGAGATAGTTCTCAAATGCCATCCAAAGCTTGTGCAAGGCGCTACAGTCAAATCTGTTTTCAACAAAGGCAGCGATGAATCTCTCCGAGTTCGTGATGATGCATCCAAGCTAGCTTCCAGCAAAAAATAAGTTGGAAAAAAGGGTAACACGTTTTTTTCCAACTTATTTTCCACTGGGCCAAAGCTACAGCTTAGTGGCTGTGGTACAAAGATTCTAAACGCACATTGGTGAGATGAGTGATGTTGGTCGGATGAGCAACTAGTACATCCGAGAGGCACAGTGAGTCATCTATCTTGTGCATGATCACAAAATAGTGGCAACATGACAGCACAGCCGCATAAGATCCTATCTAAATTGAGTTTTTGTGTCGTAGGTGAGGGGTGAACGAAATTTCACGAATTTGTTATTGGCACCTGCATTTAAAGTTGGTCTCGTGGGTTGATGCAGTGTGTGAAGTATATTTGCGAACAAGGATCGTGTAAACGGCGGAGGAGTTATCTCATCGAATGCTTGTTATATGGCGCAACTAAGGTGGTCTTAGTTTCGCAGTTGAGTGGGCTTTTGTTGGCTGACTTGATAATGAACAAACTTTAAGTAAAAGGCTTTTAAAATCGAGCTGCTTACAGCAATTATTGCTAACTCCAGATGATCCTAAAGGTCGAGAAATGAATCCTTGAACACATCGCGTTGTCTCACTGTCCAGTCTGCGGTTAGCTCTAGTTGACTACCGAGCTATTTACTGCTCTGAGAGTGAAGAGATTAATAGCAACCGAACTCAGTGTTCGCTACTAAATTCTTCTTTCCCAGTGTTACTGAGGGATTTTGTGAGCTCAAGAAAGTGATTGACTAGAACTTACCTGTCAAGAAAATGTTGCTTCTCAGTTACGAGTAGAGTGTGTCGCAAGTAACTGCTGGCTTGATTTTGTCCGATTTTGCTGGTTTTTATTTCAAGTTAGAGAAATTTTTTTTAGAAATATGTTCAACTAATCGCTAAAAATGATATTTTCTTATGATTTTCAAACAATTGAGTTGAGTCATATTCTAAAGTACGAGTATTCACTCGTCATTTTGTAGTTGAGAACTGCTTGAACAAACGTAGCCAAGTCTTGTTGCTGATTTTAATCATTTCAATATTTTATAAGCTATATACTAATTTATTTTACTCTAGTTCTAGTTTTGGTTTGCTCATTGTAATTACCAATCTAATTTTCTGTAATATCACTAGGCTGCATTGGGTGAGTGTGATAATATCGAATAAAGTATAGTTTTTCGTGGTTGTTTCATTACCGTCTCGTTTATTTACATGGCTTCTCAACGGAGTTTTGGAAAGAGCCTGAAGCAAAACAAGGCCTGCCTCCATGCTGTGGTATAACTTGAGTTACGGTGCTGGTGAAGCAAGTATTGCGGCAGTGTCTGGAGAGCATTCATTATGAGAAAAAGAACGTTTTGTGAAGTCTGTGCTGGACAAGACAACGATGACATGCGGCAGCTGCTTCAGATTGATGACGCCAACCACTATTGTCCGAGACTCATTCAACTACGCTAGCTATAATCGAGAAGATGCACTTCCATCTACTTTATCTTTGCTAATTTCAGGAACAGGTTGAAAGATGGGGTACGAGACTCGCATGCCACCTCTTATGATAGCGCTGGTGTAGGAGGTAATGTATTTTTGTCTCATCTGAAAGATTCTCATAACTTTAGTCACATTAATTGTTTCTTAATTGCTTCTGTAGAAAGTACAACTTTTAGAAAACAGTAGCTGAAAAGTGACGCTTGGTACATGTTTCTAGGCGCCACCCCGCCAGCGACAGCAAGCCTCTGCTCACCATGTACACAAAGAGTCCGTGCCCACTGTGTGACGTCGCTCTCGAGGTGAGAGATCCAGAGCGCTGTGCCTCGCTGCTGCACTCGCACAAAGGCTGAACTGGCCACGGAAATAGGTGTTGATGGATGTGGAGTTAGCTGTTTTTCGAAAGTTGAGTCCGCTTTTCCTAAGAAAAAAGCTTTAGGCCGTTAACCAAGGTATCCTCGAGACCATGGAGAGCTAATAGTTTTTTAAATCAACAGTGTTGTTAGTTCAGTCCATTAACAGTTACTCCCGGAATTACTCTTTCCCCTGCATCCATGAAAATTTGAGTGAAACCTTCAAAAAGCCCCCAGGGGAACAATGTGAGGGCCTGAGCTAAACGTTAGGTAGGCTTTCTTTTCGTTAAATTAACATAGGTTTTTGTTTTGTTTCGGACCCTCTTTTTTCGGTTCACTGCTGTCCTGTTTTTCAGCACCTGCTACTTTCTTCTTCAACTTTGATCTTATTTCATGAACTTCTTTCTCATCTTACTGTTTCCCTCCCCATGTCCTTACCTTGTCGTGGTGGGAGGGCTTGCGTGCTGCAATGAAGGTTGAGGCTATACTGCCGGGGCCCCGGTTCTGGTAGGTTCAACCATGGTAGGCTGGCTCAACTGGAGCAGCCTGACAAAAGGGGGACCATGGGTGAGGTTTCCCATGTAAATATAAACCGGGCCCCGGCAGTTACGGGTTATAAAGTCTCTGTTACCGCGGGCGTACTTGGGGACTGCCACGGGCCGGGGTCGACGGTGGGAGGAGGTTTTTACTTCCTAGTGGTCAGCGTGTGCCCGCCTTAAGTGCAGAGATGCACCAGAATGCTGCTGATCGCCCGAGGGGTTCTTTTCCGGCTTGAGCCGGCCTGGATAGGTAGGGAGAAATCCCTATCGAAAGAGAATCCTAAACCTGTGCTTGCTTCTACTACTGAAAATCCCCCTCGATCTCTTGGAAATGACCCGGCGCTCTTCTTGGTTCCTGCGGAAAGATCTCCAAAGAAAACTTTTCCTGCTCACCGCACTGTTCTGAAATCGGGGCTTGCCCCCTTGCAGCCGGCTGCTGCAGATGGAGCTAGGACCATAGGAACCATAACAGAAACTTCACATGATCGTCCCCCTTCTCCGCCGTTGCAACCTGTATCATCGCAGCTTGCTGCAGTGAGTGACGCTGGACCCTACGTAAAATCTGACGAGACAAATTTAGTACTTCAGCCATATATACCACCTCGTAATCAAAGGCGACCTAGTTTTCGTATTGAAAACTCATCTGGACATCGCCGCCAACGTACCAACCAAAGATATCGCACAGATGTGCCCCTCTATGAGAATACACATCCAGATTATAAGAAATTTTACACCATCAACGCGGGTGATGGTTCTAACCTAGCAGAGATGGATGTAATTGTGGCAAATAGAGAACTTGAACGAAAAATTGGTGGTAAACCTTTGAAGATAACAGAGACGCGAACGGGCTCGCTCATTGTGGAGGTTCGAAATGAACATCAGGCAAAAACTATCTCAAGAATCCAAACCCTTGCCGGGGTGAGCATCACTGTTGCTCCTCATGGAAGGTTGAATGAAACAAAGGGGACTATTTGGTATACAAATAAACCAAATTACGGAGATGAAACTCTTCTCGAAGAACTTGCCAGAAGTGGAGTAAAATCTATCTACCGGACCAAAAGAAGACAGAACGGAGCTGAAATACCCACCTCGTTGTACATACTGACCTTCGATTCTACGCGCCTACCTGAGTCCGTGAGTATAGGCTGGACGCGGTGCCCGGTGAGGCAATATATACCCAAGCCGCGTAGATGTTTTAAGTGTCAAAGTTTTGGTCACGGTGCAAGTAGCTGCCGTAAACAAGAAGCTGTCTGTTTTCACTGCTCCCGAGCAGCACATGAACTCCCTTGCACTCTACCACCTAAGTGCTCCAACTGTGAGGGGCCCCACCCCGCCAGTGACCAGTCCTGCCCTATCTATAAATTGGAACAGGAAATAGTTTCTACACAAACTACTGAGCGCGTAAGCTATGGTGAGGCAAAGCGGAAGGTTTCCGGTCGCTACGTGCGCCCTACGCATAGTTATTCATCGGCCGTGCGTCAGCCGCAATTACAGACAGCTGAGTCCGGCGGAACACGCATCAGCGAGGAGATACCGATGAGAGTCGGAGGCGAGTTTGCTCATGCCGTAACACAGACTAGTATAGCAACCCAGACTGACGCTCCAAATGAGGAACATAAAAGACCCCGAAGTTCTTACTCTAGATCCGAAAGACCAGAAAAGTCTTCCGATGGTGACTTACCACGCGCTGCCGGTACTGTGTCAGACCCTTCACCGTCCTGTGCGACTTTGGGTGATGTCTGTGTGGATGCCCGGAGCCATTTTGAAGCTGTGGTTGACCAACCTGGCTGCGATCAATCAATGCAGGTTTCGTCTGTTAGGGAGGAGGGAAAAAAGGAACAGGGCTCTCAGAGCCCGGGGTCAAAAGGAATGGATAAGGGGCCTGAATCCCAGAGTAACACCTCCCCTGGAAATCCATCTACCGCAGTTGGTGCCCGAAAGCGCCTGCAAAGCGGCACTCCGTCTCCAATTGGAGGGATGACAGGGCAAGCCCCCAAAAAACGTCCCACCTTTAAGCATATTGATAATTCAGATGACCCAACGGTTAAACCTCAAGGACTGGAATGTATACCTGTCCAAGTGTCCAGTAAACCTAGAGAGGCTCGAGAGCGAGGACGCGAGGGAAGTAACATCGTGACCCATCGTGTTCGCTCTCTGGAACGTGTTGTTGTGGTACCTGAAAGTATAGCAACTAAAATGAGAAAGAAATTCCCTATGCCAGCAGATATGCCCTCAATGCCCCCGCCTAATGTGCAGCTGCTCCCTTGGAGCTCGAGGCAGGAGAGTGGCAAAAACCCAAAAGATAGTAAACAAACTTCAGAGAAAAAACTGACCCCAACTGAGAGATCTTCAAGCCGATAAACATAATGAGTCTTCTGCAATGGAACTGTCGAAGCTACCGCCGCAATTATGGTGATCTGAGGAGGTTGCTGCAAGAGCTTCAGCCGGGCTGTGTATGCCTCCAAGAGACAATGCTCGGAAGTCTGACACCGACACCACCGGCGAGTTACGTCGTAGAGACCTTCTCCCCTCTACCAAATCCGGTGCCAGGTACGGGCTTAGCTATTTTAGTGAGGCGGGATACGGGCTTCACAAGGCTTGGCCTGATCACTGCACTGCAGGCAATGGCGGTACGTCTTGGTATTGGCCCGCGCTTGCTCACAGTTTGTAATTTGTACCTACCTCCAGCTGATCCCATCACTACAGCAGATCTCCTGACCCTTTACGACCAGCTACCCCGACCAGCGCTCATATTGGGGGATTTTAATGGAAAACACATAGCTTGGGGCAATCCCTCCACCGACCAGCGTGGGAGGATCATTGATGGCCTATTCACAAACTCAGACGCATGCTTATTAAATACAGGATTGCCCACCCATTTCCATGTGCAGACGGGCGTGTCATCGGCTATAGACCTCAGCTTGTGCACCCCTGATGTTGTTGCTGATCTGCACTGGAATGTTTGTGATGATCTGTGCGGTAGTGATCATTTCCCTATAGAGATACGGTTCGAGGAAAATCGTCCGACTCCCACCGAAGCCAGCTTTATTTTGAGGCGAGCCGACTGGGGGAGCTTCGAAGCACTCACTCAAATGTGTGATGTTGACAAGACCAGGCCAGTGGAAGACTTATTGGAAGAGTTTGTGGGCTGCCTGCTGATCGCTGCTGGCGTCAGTATCCCTAAGTCGAGGGGGGGGTGCCCTCCAGCACAGAGTTCCTTGGTGGACAGATGAATGCACCATCACCAATATTGAAAGAAAACATTCCCTGCGACGCTATCAGAGGACGAAAAGTATGGCAGACAAAATATCCTACAATAGAGCCAGAGCAAGAGCACTACACACAAAGAATGAAGCAAGAAAACGTCCGTGGCAAAAATATGTATCGTCCCTAAATGCTGAAACGCCCATGTCGAAGGTATGGCAGCGAGTGAAGAAGATGTCTGGGAAGCAGAGCTATAGCCCACCCTGCTTGGAGGTCAATGGTGAGAAAACCGCGGACTCACAGCGCGTTGCGGCAGCTCTAGCCCGGCACTTCGCTAACATCAGAAGCGGTGATCATTATTCACCAGCTTTCTTGGCCTTTAAAAGACAGCAGGAGAGTCGAAGTCTGATTTTCAACACAGATGAAAATCTCCCCTATAACGAACCTATTACCATCTTAGAAATTTATAACGCTCTCAAGGAAACTAAAAACACCTCTCCTGGTCCAGACGGCATTCACTATAAAATGTTGAAGAAAATGCACCCTACAGCCCTGAAAGTGCTTTTAGCAATATATAACCAGATCTGGACCACACACCAGTACCCCGATGCCTGGCGTTTTGCCACTGTCCTAGCTTTTTTAAAACCCGGCAAACCTCCTACAAATCCTGGCTGCTATCGCCCTATCGCCCTCACGAGCTGTATCGGCAAGGTGCTTGAAAAGATAGTTAATGTTAGGCTGGTGAAGTTTTTGGAAGCTCGTGACCTCCTCTCGCCTGTACAGTACGGCTTTCGCAGAATGCGAGGTACTACGGACGCTTTAGTCCGTCTGCAGAACCACCTAGTTAAATGCAAACGTGAGCGCCGGCATACTATATGTGTGTTTTTTGACATGGCGAAAGCCTATGATACTGCCTGGAGGTACGGTATATTGCAAAACCTGCATCGTGATGGGCTGAGGGGAAATATGGCTCTTTACCTGCAGCAATTCTTGAGCAGGAGGACTTTTCGAGTGAAAGTCGGCTCTTCGGAGTCTCCGTGTGAGACGCAGTCTGAAGGAGTCCCTCAAGGAAGCGTCATCAGCTGTACGCTTTTTGCTGTGGCTATTAATGGAATCACGACAGCTGTGCCGCCTGAGATCTGCTCGTCGCTATACGTTGACGATTTTATGGTGTACGCGTCTTCATACTTTTTGCCTGCTCTGGTTCGTAGAATTCAAAACGCTATAAATAATGTAAATGGTTGGGCATCGGAGCATGGGTTCACGTTCTCTACTGAGAAAACTATGGCTCTTCTTATTCCGGGAAACCACAAAATGCGTGACCCTCCACAACTTTTCCTGAAGGGCAGACCAATAGTCTACGCAGCAAATGCTAAATTTCTTGGTATGACCATCGATAGCAAACTTACGTGGAAACCTCACCTTCAGTCACTAAAAGCAGCGTCTATAATGAGATTAAATGTGCTAAAAAGCCTCTCAGGTCAAAAGTGGGGCGCCGACCGTGTGACTCTCCTGCGGCTCTATAAGGCCCTCATCAGGTCTAAATTAGACTACGGTAGTGTAATATACCAGTATGCCAAAGAAAGTACTCTCTGTATGCTGGACCCAGTACACCACGCAGCCATTAGGCTCTGCACTGGAGCTTTTCGAAGCTCCCCCGTCACCAGTCTCTGCGTGGAAAGTGGGGAGCCCCCCCTCAAGCTTAGGCGTATGCAACTGTCATCACAGTACCTAGCCCGGCTACAGCAACTCCCTCTCTCTCCGACCTGGATAAGTTTTCGTACCGACGTGGATGAGCGTATACCCACTCCGTATAATTTGCCATCCTCCGTAGATTATGGTGCGCTTATGAATAACGTGCGGTTCCCCCCCATGGAGGTCCTTCCCGCACGGGTTGCAGGTGCACCAACGTGGCGCATCCCAATTACTACTTTTTGTACAGGCTGCAAGATCCCTAAGAAGGACCTGCTGCCGGCCTCGGTTTTGAGGGGTATCTTCTTGGATCATGTACTGGTGGAGCACTCTGATCAACGTAAGATATATACAGATGGTTCTAAAACGAATCAATCTGTTGGTTGTGCTGCTGTGTCTGGCGACTATGTGCGTGCTCGAAGGCTCCTGCAGGAAACTTCTGTTTTCTCGGCTGAACTACTTGCAGTTGTCGAGGCTCTAGACCTCGTGGCGCAAATACCCTACTATGATTTTGTAATATTCACTGACTCGAAGAGTGTCTATGAATCTGTCCAAGCATACCACAGCAATCACCCAATAATTAGTGACATTGTTGTCCGACTGTCACGCCTTGCCCGGAGCCCGAAGCATGTGCAAGTCTGCTGGGTGCCGGGCCATGTAGGGGTGGCCGGCAATGAGAGAGCTGATGCCGAGGCCCGGCGTGCTGCTGGATCTGATGACCTGCCGAACAACCCAGGTGTCCCCTGTAGGGATTACTACCCCATTATCAAGTCTACCGTGCGTGATGTGTGGCAACAATGCTGGGACATGGAATTGAATAATAAACTGAGAGTACTTAAGCCTATGGTGGGGGAATGGGCTTCAGCTGAATGTCGTAGCCGGCGTTTGGAGGTGATCCTATGTCGGCTGCGTATCGGGCACTGCCGACTTACCCACAGTCATCTAATGGAGCGTCGCCCACAGCCGCGCTGCAACACCTGTCATGTACCACTAACGGTGCTGCATGTACTTGCCGAATGTCCAAACTTTGCTGCTGCTAGAAGAGAATCCTTCCCTCATCTTCGAGATGCGGACGCCCCGTCGCTGCACATTGGGATGCTTCGTGAGCCCCTCCGTGCTCGTTTCAACCTCGGAGCGCTAGCGACCTTTCTTGCACGAAGCGATTTGATAGGTAAAATATAACGAGCTTTTATGCCCAGAAAACGGAAATCCGTGTGCACTCTGCAAGTGCAAACTCGTGCCGAAGTTATAACTTGAGGAGAAGAAATGGCCGAGCGTACCGTGCTGCCACTCTTGTCTTTGTGAGGGGGTTCCAGCGTGGGTAAGACGCTCGGCCATAGTGTGGGCGGGTAGCTGGAGCCTCCGATTTGGGGTCCCAGCTGTTCTCGCACTCTTTACCCTGCTAAAATTTTAAAAATCTTTTTTGTTTTGTATCAACTCGCGGTGTATACCGATACGTTTTGCAGGTGCGACCTGTAGAATGGATCCTGCTTATTGAGTGAGAAATCGTAATGTGCCTATGCAAACAAATATAACTGTGTGTGTTGAGGCAATGGAAATTGAGTTGACCACCGAAATAATGTTCTTATAATACTACCTCGGAGGTGATGTAGAATTCAGGTATCTTTAAAACCATGAGACCTTCGGCGCGAAATAGTCGGAGCTACTGAAGCGCTAGTAAGCCTATGTTACTACTACTACTACTACTCATCTTACTGTTTCTATGCCATTTCTGCATAGATTCCGCGTTCCCTTATCTCCATACTAAATGGTGCCTTCTTCCTTCCTCTCTTTGAATCTCATTTGTTGAGGATAGGGAGGCTCAAACTGACTAACAATCTAATCTAATCTAACCTTCAAAAAGCTAAATTTTTTCGCAATCGTTTTTTTTTTTAAAGTTAAAGAGAAATTATAGAAGGAAACGCAAATTCAAAGATTTTGAATACACACTTCAGCTAATCACACCGCTACATTGACTGCCGTGCTTGTCATCAGAAGAAATTCTTTGAATTCAAATTATATTGCTTTTCTAGTCTTAACTTTTAATTTGCATTGTATGCAAGCTTATTCAACCAACTTTTGCATAGAGCAGCCGGTTTCATGCTGTTTTTGAAAGGATGCGCTAATTCTTTTCCATTCGCCATCGGTAATAAAGTTGAAATATTTTATAATTCGAAAACCCATATCTGTGCAAGAACACGGTAAAAATAGGCCTTTACAAATACAAAATTTTCCGAACAGCTTAACTTAATTGGGGGCGTACCAAATTATTACGCATTTCTTGCTAAGAAACTAAGAACTGCACTCAATGAAACTGCAGCATGCACTTTTTAACCTCGCCAGCACACTCGATGGTGTGCTTATCGCTTTGTTAGAAGTGTTGTTTTGGAGAATTTATGCTCATCATTTTCATCCGCATTTCTTGAGAAATGTGTTGGTAGAAAAAAGCATAAAAAGTCACGACGCTGAAACCTTATTTTTGGAAATTCTTCTGAAAAGAAAAAATGTTTATTTCCAAGTTGCCACATGAGACACATGCCAACATATTGGCTTTTAAAAGTTTCTTAATATAGGACATCCTAAAACAAATGTTCCATGCAAGGAGTACTAATTGACAAATCATCCGAGGTGTACAAGTAGATAAGCCATACGAGGCATAATAATAGACAAACTATACGAGGTGTACTAATAGACAAACTATCAGAGGTGTAAAGGTAGACAGACCATACGAGGCATATTAATTGACAAAATATACGAGGAGTACTAATAGACAAACCATTCGTGGTGAGCTGGTAGTCTAACAAAAGTTCTATACTAGGAGTACTAATTGACAAACCATCCGAGGTGTACAAATAGATATACAAAATATACGAGGCGTACTAATAGACAAACCATACGTGGCGTGCCAATAGTCTATCTCTGTCAAGGGTAGTTGAATGAGAAATGAAAAATATGCAAAGCCCTATCACCACCAAAAACATATTTCATATCTTCTCGACATTCACCACATCATGCGGACATGGGTACATGGGATAAAATAGAGATACAGTGTAAGCCGGTTACCACTCATGATTGACAAATATCTACAAAATATTGGTAGAAATGGGTAAACAAATATATACTCAATATCAAAGTTCATAGCTTGTACAACATACGTACAGAAAGATAATTTTACTACGATTCATATGCTCAAATTGCACTTTATTTCATTAATTATATTTTACATTAATCCGATTCACAGAAACGCCTTCTGGGGAAGTGATAGATCTATTTTTGAATCATTTTTCTAGTGCAATAAAATTTATTAACCGGATGGTTTTAGCGTAAAGAAATGAAATAGAAGCATGTATATCTATATATGTAGATACATATATATACCTACACACGTACACACACATATTAATATATATACTTATTGAAAATGAAATATTAGAAAAAAAAACATATATAAAATACAGAAAATGACAGTTGAGCTCACTGTAATACTAAGAAATTTTTCGCAAAAAAAATAACTAAAAGGAAAAGAAGACTTTGAAAGACATAAAAAAGAACTGGTATTTTAATTTTTTCACAGAAATTTTTAAAGAAAAATCAGGTTATAGTCAAGAAGCAACACAACTCTTCAGCATTATACGGACATGTGTACGTGGGATAAAATGGAGTAACATTGATGCCGGATATCACATCTGAGTGGAGAATATTCACAAAATTTGGCACATATAGGTAGATTAGGCTTTGATCTAAAGTGATGAATTTAATTACAGAAATTTAGAGTTTTTTCCGATTTGAAAGTTCAGTGCTAGTGTGCGCTGAACGCACGGAAAAAAATAAAAAGTCTAAATGCAATGCTTAAATTACCCCCTTCCCCCCAGCTCAACCGAAAACCGATTGAGAACATCTTCGAGATTGATTTTGAAATAGCGAGACAACGTTAGCCAAAATTTAATTCATTATAAACTTTGCACAACCCTCACATCTATAAACCTGTATATTGGTGTACACACAAAATGTATTTCATGGTATATTTGTCATGCGGACGTTAAATATTAATACAGAAAAGAGAAAGAAATAACAAAATAAAGATGAGGAAATACTCCTAATTATGGAACGAACGTTCGTTCTGCTGCATTGAACTGACGGCTGTGGTGCTCATTGTCGTCGACAGAAATAAGTAAGATGAATATACGACTCGTTTAGCAAACGTAAAATGAAATAGTTTCTAAATTTCTAACAGAAATTTCAGCAAAATTAAAATTTCTGATAGATGGGAAGTTCACACCGAAATGCTGCAGGCCCTATGACAGAGATGCAAAATGACGTGACACATTTACTCTAAATTCTTTTCCAGTTTTAGAGTTTTTGATATGCTGGGGAAGCTTGTTCCACAAAAAAGCTCCAGAAACTGAGAGAGCTTTTTGTCCCACGTTAGATGAACGGTAACTGACTAAAACATCGTTCCTCCGGTTTGGTCTGTCGTTTGGGATATTAGATGGAAAAAATTTTACCACCTCTGCATTACTTTGGGTGAGGTTCAGAGAGGAGAACACTCGTCGAGCTTTTTGGATCATAAATCTGTTCGGTACTGGGATCCAGTCGAGTTTTCTTAAAAGAGGAGTGACATGATCGTATTTATTGAAATTTCCTTTGCATACCACTTTGGCGGCGAAATTTACACATTTTTGCAACTCTTCCTGACGACATTGAGGTAAATCTCCCCACACAAGACTGCAGTAGTCCAGACGCGATAAAACTAAAGACTGAATCACTAATAATCTAGATTTTTCGTCAAGTGTGTTCTTTATACGATGAAAGAACATTAAGGTTCCGTTAATTTTGTTGCACATTGTTTCAACGTGTGAATTGAAAGTCATATTTTTGTCAAACCAAACACCCAGATTTTTAACCTTATCTACTGGTTTGATTGTATCGTCTCCAAATGTTAGCTTGAATGGTGGTAAATTTTCAGTCGCATTCTGTGATCCAAAAATAATGCATTGCGTTTTACTTGCGTTAAGTTTGAGGCCATTATGGTCATACCACAATTTCAGATTTCTCAGAAGGTTTTCAGCGTTGGCTTGTGTTTCTTTTAAATCCGCTGTTGAGCTTGTCATGGCAATTTGCACGTCATCAGCATACATTGAGATTTTTGTGTTTGCCGGCATGGTGGGGAAATCATTGATGAAAATTGAAAATAGGAGTGGGCCGATGATTGATCCTTGAGGAACGCCAAAATTATTTGGTATGAATGATGACATTTTGTTATTCAAGCACACTGCATGAGAGCGGTTTAGTAGGTAGCTTTCAACCCACTGAGTGTCTATTCTGAGGTTTGAAATTTTTTTTTAGAAGTTTCTTATGCTCAACACTGTCGAAAGCTTTGGAGAGATCAAGCAATAGTAAGAGAGTTAATTTTTTTTGGTCAATATTGTAAATTTTTTCTGTTATGTTTAACAGGGCGTCCTGAGTACTGGTATTCCTTCTGTATGCATATTGATTGCGATGCAGTAGATGTGACTCGTCTATGTAAGACGAGAGCTGGTTTGTTATTACTTTTTCTAATATTTTGGACATAACAGGCAGGAGACTAGCTGATTGGTCTGTAGTTTGACGCTATGTCGATATCACCAGATTTGTGTAATGGCCTAATTATGGATAGTTTCCATTGATCGGGAAACTTGTTTGTGACTATAGATGTATTTATTATCAAGCGAATAAGGGGTGCTGTGACAGGGAAGCTGTCTTTTATATGATAGAGGCTTATGCCATCATGTCCAGTCGCTTTAGTATTCTTTAGTGAGTATAAGATTTTTCGTATCTCTATGACGCTAACTGGCTTTTGTCTCCACTTGTTGCTACTATTTGGGGATGAAACATCGCTCGGATTTGCCTCTGTAGATGTGTCTGAAACTGTCCTGGATACTTCATTGAAAACATCTTCGCCAACTTTTGAGAAGAAAGTGTTAAAGTCATTCGCTATTTTTGAGGGGTTGTCAAACGTGCTTTTGCAGTCTGAATTTTTATACTGAGCAACTTCTCTAATGATTTCCCAAGTTCTTTTAGGGTTTTGTTTTGCCGCCATGAGTTCTTTGTGGAAGTAGTCCCGTTTCGCTTCCTTAACTTTTCTTCGTAGGATCTTCTCATCATCTTTATATAATTTTCGACGCGTACTGTCTGATTTATTCAGTTTGTACTCACGCTGCAAGATTCTTTTAGCTCTGCTCAACCGTTTTATCTCATCTGTTATCCATTTATAAATTCTTGGCTTAACTTTCTTCGTAATGAAAGGTGCGCATTCGTTAAGAGCTGATACGAACTTTTCGGTGAAAAGCGAAACTTGTAGATTGACGTCATCGGTGTTTTCCATGCCTTGAAATTCACTCCATCTGTCTAATAGCTTTTCTTGAAATATTTCAGGGGAGTGGTGGTTTTTCATGCGATATGTAATGTAACTAGATTTCTGTTACTCTTTTGCAATATTGATTTGGCATTCTACCGAATGGTGATCAGAAAAGGACGGTAAGATTTCTGTGCTGAGTACTGATTGGGGATTGTTTGTAATTGCTAGGTCAAGAAGAGTTTTGGAAGTGTTGGTAATTCGCGTTGGTTCTTGGACCATTTGAGAAAGATTAAGTCTGTGCAGCATCTTGCTTAGCTGATTGTTTTTATTTGTCAGATCTACGTTAAAATCTCCGAAAACATAGAAAGACTTTTTGGCTGCAGAGATTGATCTAAGCGTATTTTCAATGAAATCTAACGTTGGACGTAGAGATGCTGACGGATGTCTGTAAAGACTGCCGATAATGAAAGACGTGTTTGTTTACTTGAACTTTGAGCCAAACCATTTCTATGTCTTCGCATTTTTCTTTTATCGGAACTAAGGATGTAGAGTAGACATCTTTGATGAAAATGCATGAACCGCTACCTCTCTTACTCTTGACTCCGTCATAACGGTACAATTTGTACCCGGTAATGCTGAGATATGAGCTTTCGACTCGTGAATCGAACCATGTTTCAGATACGCATAAAATATCGATATCGTTAGTGATCAACATTACTCGTACGTCGTCCATTTTACCATTGAGACTACGAGCATTTTTGTGCAATATTTTGATATCATTTATCTCAATAGGCAGATCTTTAGTGGAGTTATTGCATTTGTTAGGTCTAGCAGGGCATTTAGTATTCGTCTCTAGGGGTTTATTGCCGCGTTCATTGTTTGTGATTTCAGCTTCAAATTCAATTTGATCACTGTTATTTAGTCACAAAATGGGGGAGGGAGCAACACGATTTTCATCACGCATTTTCAAGAGGGCGCTATAGTGGTCCTGTTTCCGGTGTATGTATACCGGAGGGCAGTTTATCAGAGCATTTGATGTAGGGGAGATTGTCGTCTTCCAAATCCCATTGTCTCTTTCATCAAATACGTGAATTGGTGTTCTCGTTACATTAGAAAGTATTTGGGGTATAAGGTCTCCAACTGCGTGATCGAAGACTTTTCTATCGATGTTTTTATCGATGAGTTGTTCGAAACTGCCACTGTTCTTGTCAACGAATTTTGCATACTGGTCCTTGTTTCTGGAGCTCTCAGTTTTGATGGCTTTTTTCAGAGATATATAATCCCATTTCGATATTTGGCGTGGAGGAGACGGTGTCCGTCACCTACAGTGTAAGCAGGCTCCATTTTGAGCGATCGTTTCAAGTCGTCCAGTGTGTTTGCAACGCGTGTGCAAATTTGATTCACTTTCACTGTTGATTTTTCGGTAGCAGTATTGGTTTGGTCGTTCGACGGAGGTCCGGCAGAGGCATCAGATTTTTTTCGAATAATTTGATTTTCTTTGGAATAGTTTTGAATATCGTTTTTCGCTTGACTTTCCTTTCTGCCTACTCACTGGAAAGTTGAGAATTAGTTGAAAAGGAGGGCATGTCGCAATCACTATTTGTGTCTGTTGCAAGTAACGCAAATTTATTTTTCGTACTGATATCGAGTCAGGGAAAGGCTCAGGCATATTCACGTTCCTCATGCTGTGGGTGAGTGAGTTACTCAGAGCTCTGCTTGATGACGCAATCAATTTTGAAGGATTTGGTGTACCATGTGCAGTGATGTGCATAGGCTTATATTCTTTTTGAAAGTTTAAGGTAAGACTATTTGTCTCATTCCGTGAATTTTTCGATTCATTGGAATGATCTACAATTCCATTTATTGCTTGACATTTTTTGAAACGAGGACAATATGGCACGGTGATTCGCAATGTTGATTTCATTGCAAGTTGTTGAAGAAAACAGAAGTTTTCTTCCTGGGTCCGAGGCCATTGAAAGTTATTGAGTACGTCACCATTTTCATTATCTGGGTAAGTTTGAAATTGAATCAAGTGTAAACCCAGGTTTTTGCAAAAATGGATCGCTTTGTTGAATTCGTTTGCGCTGCAAGCATTGGCAATATAAATACAAGAAAGTGCGTACTTCCTTACAATTTGTTGTTTGATTCGAGCAAGGTCGGAGGGCGAGTGGCAGAGACCATCAACCTAAGCACGATCAGAAGAAAGGACATCGATCGCTCGCGCTGGATCAAAACTGTTCCATCAGGGCGCTTTGAAGGTCATCAAAGCGCCCTGATGGAACAGTTTAGATCCAGCACGAGCGATCGATGTCCTTTCTTCTGATCGTGCTTAGGATATTGTCACCTAGCAGCAAAGTGTCGTAAGGTTCTCCACAATTGGGGTCGATTTCACAAGAGATACTAGCAGGTACCACAGGTGCAAGGTCTTGAGAACTTATATGAGAATTTAAAGCAAAAAGTTGCTCGGTTAGGTTCTGAATGTTTGATACTATAGAGAAAATCGACGACGGGCTAGGAGGCTCACGCTGCTGTTAGAGACAAATTGTGAATAATTTCATGAATTTTTTGAGAGCTTGTTATTTGAAGCGGGTGCAAGTAGCCATTAAAAGAAGCAACAGTGTTTTTTTATTGCTCTGTACTGGAAATTTTATTTTGTTTTCACAGCTTGCGCTCTGGGGTAATTTACTACCAGTAACGGTTTGTGCGCGAATATTATCGAACATATTATCTGGAGAATGAGAAAAGTCTAACACGCTTGAAATGTCCTTATTAATAAAAACTATTTTGTCTTGTACCACTGATGAGGATGGTGTTTGTGTCCCCGCCGCTGGCGGACAGTTCGGAGCGTTGTTGTTGACGCAGAGATGGGGAGCTGGCACGCTGTTATGCTTGTTCAGATGAGGAGCAGGTGGTTGTGGTGCTGCGGCTGAGACTTCACTGCTTCGAACCTTCAAATGATTGCTGGAGGCTTGGCAGATATGTTTTCCCTCATCCGGCGATATTGGTTGCATAGTCTTCACTGACGTTGCTTCGGAAGGTGATTCAGGATGCTTGCGGTGATCCAGCTTGAGCTTGGCGTTTCTCGCTAGTCTGCTCGTGAAGAAACCAATACAATTTTTTTTTCCGTGTAAAGATTGCTATGGTGAGCTATCCAAAAGACGTCATATTGCTGAAAATTCGCCTCACGTTGTGGAATTATGTTCTAGCAGTGAACACAGATTTGAGTTAGTCACTATTACAGCGTGGCAATTGTTACAAGGAGAGGGTAGGCTGGGGGGAGGAAGGGGTGCGGGCGCAGACTTGGCGTAGCTGAGCCCTCATAGAGCTCTATTGTTTCAGGGCTTCACATTTTATTCACTCCTTTTGCGACCTTCAACATTTACAGAAAATATTTTCTCTAAATCACTTTTTACGTCACCAAAAGTTCTCAATAAAAGGACAGAGTTACTTACTGGTAAAGTAATTTGAACACAATCTTGAGGATTAAAGGTCAAAATTGAGCGTCATAGACACTCAACATAATTTTTTTTGCAATAACTGATAAAATAACAGAAAAATTATCACTGTGTTTTATGTTTGTCTTCACAAAATTCAAATTTGCTAGAGCATCGGGCTAGAGCATGCTGGTATTCGTGGTACGTTTGTTCTATATGCGGAAGAGGGAGGAGCAGGCGTTGCGGTTGACCAGGGAGGGAGGCTACACCGAGGGTCGAGGGTCGCTACACAGGCTTCGAGTGGAGACAAGGTTTACAGAAAGCACCAGTCTGTTTTTGCACGATTAAATTGGTCACAAATGATTGTATTTGGTTACTGTTTCTCACTTCTGCGATTCAATAAGGTAGAAAGCACATTCACAGATACTCAGTTCGAGTTTGGGGTTTTGGGAGAGTTTTGTTCCCTTACATTTTGAAATGTTTGTCGCCGCGCGGTCAAATTGATGGATCACTGTCTGGTGAAACTCTTCTTTACATTTACAACAGTTTAATAACAATTTTTAGTTACTTCAAAAGATATTTTTCCAATCCATGCTTTTATTTATTTATTACTGAACTCTATTCAAATGGGCCCAGAGTCTTTCTCTAACCACAAGGGCTGAGCGATGCACTTGAGATGAGAATGTCAGGCCAGCAAAGCGAAAAAGGTGGTTAAGTGCAAATGAAACGCGTTTTTAAATAAAGCGATAAATAAAATGGAAATTTGTTAAATTTACTTATTCTCCTTGAGGATATTTCCACGCTATTGTATGAAAAGGAATTTAAAAGCGTCTTATGCCTTGCACGCATTAGCAACTCGAATTTGTCGCTCAGGGAAAATAGAGAGTCATTAAATGAAATGTTCAAACGAAGGACAATTACTTTTATTATACTGCATCAAACGTTTGAGCGGTTTCGAGGGCAAAGAGTTCCTGGCTCTGGCGTCCAATTTAGTCCGTATCCAATTTAAATTTTAAAAAAATCAATCATAAGCCTATTACAATACACTGTACAGGGGTTAAGAAATGCTAATAAACCTTGTTCCTCTAGAAAAAAGCGTTTTTCTACTGATGAAAATACGGAAGACACTGGAATTGATTCTGTTATTTTAATGAAATGGTGAGCAGATGGCTCCCTTAAACCAAATTTTCTCTCAATTTGTTGAGTGACACGTCAAGTAATGGACTGTTTTTCTTTTCTTTCTTTCTCATTTGTGTTACGTTAGTGACATGTAAGGCCTGTCTTGTTTGAAAATGTTTTTTTCGTTTACGCAGCATGTGTTGCTGCATACGTTGTGGGCGGGCGGTAAGTAGGAACCTGTTTACCGTCTTGATTTCACTCAGCAAGGACCTTGTAACGATGAATTTTTGGGTACTTGCTGGAAATGTTACAGAGCATCAATATGCAATATGGCGATGACTTAGCAAGTTGTAAATTATTACTTCCGCTCATAAATATTGGTTCTGGCTGTCATAATCAATTGTTGTTGTCATCTTGGCGCAAAATAGAATTCTTATAGTTTATATAGGTTTGTTCCAGCGTTGTGATAGCTTTAGTTATGAAACCATGAGAAATTTCAGTCTTCCAACTATTTTAGCAATTCTGACCATTGTTTGTTTGATGATTTGCCTTTCGTTGGTTCTAGATTGAGAAAACACTGTGCTGGAGCTAGCTACCTAGCTAATCGCCAGCTAGAACAATGTAGGTGCGACATGAAAGATGCATCACGTCATTATCTCTTTTACTGACTTGGTATTGACTTGACCTGAGATAATTTCTATGAATTCGAACATGGCTCACTAAATATACAAGCACCTTCACTGCTGTGGAGAGTTGTAGGGGGAAAAGAAGAAGAGGTTGCTTTGTGAGTTTTTGTTCATTTTCCAAGTTTTCCCTTAATTCCTCGTGAGGCTGTTGTTTGCAAGTGTTATTGTTTTACCTGGACTGCAGGTCTCTTTCTTTCTCATTGACGCTTGCATCACATGTATTTCTTGATGTATTTGATGCATAAAGAATGATCACAAACGGTTTAAGTATTATATTTTCCTGACCGTGCCCATTTTCTATTGCGATAAGTTTGTCTTCGACCCAACTTCTCAAGAAATTTTCGAGAACATGATTGAAAACTGAATGGTTAAAATTTTTTCACACAAAGGTCCTGCAGCTTCTTCGCTCAAATTTCGTTCGATTAATTAAGCTTATTTTCGACTTTTTTAGGAATACTTCACAATAACTAGAGCTATTGTTGACGGACCTACCTCGAACTGCATTGCGATCAGTGAGAGTAATGCTTCTCTGTCATCTTATCTCCCCTTCTCCAGTTTTGAACTTTAGCTATGAAATCTAAAAAACAAGTCCGACTCCTGAGTCAGTTATCACTGTCACATTAATGCAAGAGCAACAATTTTAATGTAATGTGTCTAGACTCTGTTCTCTTCGGTTTTGGAATCTGAGATGTAAATGACGAATTCGAACAAATATTGAAACGGAGAGATTTTATGACAAATTGTAGTTACGGGGGTTGTAAAAGAAACACCATGTTTTTTTTTATCCGATAATTTTTAAATACCTCGTCTGGTTTTTTCCGTCCTTACAGCTGAAATTTCGTCACTTTTGCAGGTGTTAACCCCGCTCCTGCCTCAGGTGACTCTCAAGAAAGTCGACATTGCTGCTGCAGGAAATGAACATCTGTTGAGATTATACGGTTACGAGATCCCTGTTTTCTTCTTCGAGGGCCAGTACCTCATGAAGCACAGAGCTGACGTGTTGTTGCTCCGCCGCGCCCTGGAGCAGTGGCGAGACTCTATCTCTTGAGGACAGACGCTGGACAAACGACTACCATGCACTATAATTTACGAGTATCGTGATAAATGCAAGCTATAAAAACTAACGCATGGTTTGCACCCCTTGCATGAAAAGTACGCTGATAGGCCAAAATAAGATAGTCACGCCCTTGTAAAATGTAGGTATACGTTTCCTCAAAACAAATTTGAAGTAAAAGAGTATGGATAAAAAAGTTGCACTCATTGTCACTGGTAATCAGTTCCGGTATCGCATCTCCTCGTTCCGCGACTGTTGTGAATAATACCGCTGGGAAAAACACAGATAAAAAAGTACCGTCTTTGACTAAGAACATTTATAGGTTTGGATCCAGTTAAGAAATCCGCGCAAACAAGGGTCTCAAATTATGACCGTAGGACTTGAGACTGTGCAAAGCAGTCACTGATTGGTTATAGTGGCGGAGCAAAAATTTTGAAAACTCAAGACAGGCGTTCTTTAAAGCGATTGGTGAAAGCTAACTGCCGGAAAAATGACCAGCAGCTAATTAGCATGCTCAACGAAGGTTCTAAGAAATTTTCAATCATGCGCTGAGAAGTAAAGGAAATAGGTTCGAAGAATGATGCCGCCACCAGGAAATGGCTCCAATTTCTAAAAACAAAACAAAAAGGGAACCATAGAGCGATGGAAACATATTCTTTGGTCAAGTGAGTCGAGGTTCATCTTTCTTTAGAGAGATGATAGAGTGAGACTGGAAGCCCAAGATGCTTTGGATCCTTCATGCATCGCTCCGACTGTACTGGCTTTTGGAGGAGTGTAATGATCTGGCGTGCTTCGCACGTTTGGGATTAGGAGCGGCAGCCTTGTGAAGCAACAAAATGAAATCTCTCGATTATTTGACCATCCCAGGTTAACAAGTAACCCTGTCAATAAATTTTTTTTTTCCCTATGATTCCCGTATTTTTCAAGACGAATACGCTCACGTAATGTAAAGTTGGTTCAGGGAACACAGAAGATCAGTTTCTTACCAAAAATAGCCTCTACTATCTCTACGTGTAACCTCATTCGAAAATTCATGTTTTTTCACTGATTGCACTTTTAGGTGGTATTTCAATCCCAGTGTTGCTGCATTAATTGCCTATTTTCGTGCTCATTCTCTTGTTCTTGTCGAATATTTCTTCTTCTTAGTCATTATTTCAAAGTCATGCCTTTTCAATTTATTTTCCATTGATTCACCGTTACTTTTTTAATAAATTACAGGCATTCAAATCGCATCAAACGATTTTATTTGAAATAAGGTCAATAGTCAGTAAATTGTGAATTTCGCCATCTCAATAGTCAGTAATCAATTAAAAAAAAAATTTTATACAATTATAGTATTTTCAAATCAACATATTATATGTAGCATTCCTGAATAACGTTACATTTTATTGATTATATTAAGCATTTTAATCTGAATTTCTTCAGCGAATTTGAGGAACGAATGCGCGTAGAACGTTGGCCAACCGTTTGGTGAAGACACACTTCAATGAAATCAGATAAATGAAGGCTCTCAATCACGGGGCAAACGTGTGAGTGTAATTATATTCAGCTTTTAAAGAAAGTCCAGCGTTGACGTTAAATACCACAGGGTCTCGGTTTTCAATTAATTCAATGAATTGATGGTAACGGTAACTTCCTCAGATGCAGAAATACTTGATCTAGCGGGAGAATTATAAACTCAGGATGCCGACTGAATCAAAATGCTTTCAGTCAAATATTGGCATCTCAAGAATCAATCAAAAACCCTGAACTGACATAATCTCGTCTTAGAATGAATATTGTACTCCTCTACCAAGCCTTTAGATAAAGCATTCGAGGAAGATATCGTCGCAGGTGACCGATACTTTTAGAACAGCAATGGTGTAAAACGGAAGGATCCCATCCCTGCCTAATCATGATAAATCTCCTGCGTGATAAATTTTCTATTACTTCTACATATATTTACACATATACCTAATTATAACATCACTGTCGTCTCGCGTCCTATTTAAATAAAATTTTGTACAATTAATGGCTATTACGTGAGCTTGTATCGTTCACTTTGGACAGAACGTAGTTTTTCTCGACGGGACATTTTTCGCTCTATCAGAAGGGCTGAGCGCAGTTTATTTTTCAAAGCTGGCGTGGGTGGTTTGTAATTTAGTGAATTTGGTCATCGTATCCGTTCAGTGTTTTGACTTCAAAACGGGCTTTATAGTGTCAGAGCCATGTTGTGTTCGTCGATGTTCGTTTTCCTCTCTTGGCGAAGCTTTTCTTCGGCAGCGCTGTACGATAATTCGCTAGGTTATGTGGTACTCATATAACGCCACCAATTAACTTTCAATAACCTTCCATGACGTGTTCATTCGTAACAATCACGCCCGAGGCTCAGATCAGATCTCCCTCAATGAAGCTGAGGCTCGCACAAAAGTAACATTTGAGGGAGTGCTCGGAGCGTCCCCAACGTGTGCGCCTGTGAAGACGTACTCCATGCACAATTGTGTGCCATCCATTGCTGAGGGCTCGGCCTCATCAATCATGTTTCTCGTCACTCATCGCTTACTGAATTGAACGGTGATTAAAGTGGATCTTCTGTATCACTTTCCTCATCAAACAGAAATTTGAAGTAACATTCGTAGTTACATGTTAAATCGTGCTTTGTGAATCTAGTACAACAAGGACATTCTGGTATCAATTTTTGTAACGTCGACAAAGCGGAAATCGCCACTTGGGTCTTTCACATCACTGATGGTCCTTGAAACCTGTGATGGGAACTCAGCATTCAACATTTTTAAGATAAGTGTTCCAAATGTATACCTTGATAACATTGTATTCCTTCTTGCTATTTAGTTGCGACGGCGAGTGTAAAAAGTTTCTTTTGATAATAAATCTATAGATCTTTTCCTGAGTGTCTTGATTGCCTGTTTGTTACGATGAAAACGGAATTGAACGTTCAAACCAGGTAAAGGCATGGTGTGATAAAATAACGTTGTGGTGCTTAGCAATAAATCCTATTATTTTCTAACAGACTATTAACTTAAAAATTCTAAAACTCCTCTCATCCGTCTGGTAACATCAGGTCCCCTCATTAGGTAATGTCCCACTTCCGACCATGCTACCATCCGTTTAAATCTAACATCCGATCCTACATCCCCTTATAAAACGTGCCAGTAACATTTGCAGCCCATTCAACAGCGACTCGTTCCGCTAACAACATTCCCCTAGCTATAGTGTCCTACGCTGAAGATTGCCTGGGTTTCACCTCCTAGATCCAATATCCTGAACACACATTAACTCCTAGACATATATGTGTTGACGTACGAGCACCAATTATTTACTCAAGAACAGTTTACGTCGAGGAAGACGACTAATACCTACTTCACTCCTTAGTAAGCAAAATATTCCGTTGCCTCTTTCCCCTTATTCTGGTGATTCCAGTCATTAAACCTTGTTTCAATATTTATCATCAATATCCCAATGAATTGCATCGATCTGTTCAGACACCGGCTCACTTTCTGTTCTTCCCGAACAAACACAGTGGGATAAACTCGCCACCACAAACCAAACTGTCGCAGCATCTCAACCTGACGTAGCATCGCCAAGGAATCTTCACTCAACGCTACCAATTCATCCCGTCGAAAGAAGTACTCCAAGTTACTAAAGAGCTGAAAACAGCATGAAAATTGTTGAGGTATCGTTTCATTTTGCATGTTGCTGCCGGTAGAATTCACAGTGCTCTGATGTTTGTTGTGAGATATTTCCCACATTAAGTGAATCTGCCTCGCGTTACTCGCAAGTCTGTTATTCAATTTATTAACATTTGTGGAAATAAACGGTTTTCATTTCTTTCTTTCTTTCTTTCTTTCTTCTATTAGAATTTCAACTCTTTTTTTATGTCATCTATTAGAATTACCACTCGTTTCTATGACATCTTTGCGAATTAGCACATGTTTCTTTGTCGTCAATCAGAATTACCACTCGTTTCTTTACCATCTATCAGAATTCCAACTCGTTTCGATGTCACTTATCAGAATAACGACTTCATTTCTGTGTGATCTGTCGGAATTACAAGTCGATTTTATGCGATCAATCAGATTTAAAACTGTTTACGTGTTTCTAGATGTGCGTGTTGCGCGATGTTGTTCATAAATCCCATTTTAACTCACCTTTTCTTGCTAATTGATAATCATTTACGAAGGTGTTTCAATATGCTTCGCTAGGACTTTTTTTCTTTTCTTATTTCGTTTCAATTAATAATTTAGGAATTTTGAAGAATTCTCTAGTAGTATTGAAATTATTTATAAGTTGTCAGCCTACGTGTGTAAAATATCGAAGAGATTATATTTAGACAGTTACTCTCAATAACATATTAGTACCCGATACCACTATAGTAGGCCTCGTAAGGTTATCTATTAATAATTATAAAGACCTTTGTATTAAGAAATTTTTAAAATCCTATGTGTAATGCCACTCATCTATGAACTTTTTTGGAAAATAAACGGGTTTTCTTTATTTATTTATTTATTAATTTATTTATTTATTTATTTATTTATTTATTTCGTTCTTTCTTTCTTTCTTTCTTTCTTTTTTAATCGCATCCTAGACTGACAACGAACTTGAAACCGGACCCCTGGAAACTTAGCCCTCAAATACAGAACATTGAAACTAAAGCCTCGATGATGGGATGAAATAACGCCTTGAACACAGTTCCTCGAAAACCCCGCCCTCGGATCAGAGTCCTGCTCTGATACAAATTGACAAAGTTTATCATTGCCTAGGTCCTATCTCGTGACCAGAACCTAAGTGACTTCCCACTTGCTCGCTCCGTCCGCTGCCTTTCGCCTCTCGGTCCTAAGTGACTCCGTAATGATCTCCTCCTAAGAGACTCGGAGCCTGGACGGGGTCACGACCAAGAAGGAGGGCGGGGAGGAAGGGTAAGGGGTAGGCATCTTTGAGTTTTCGCTCTGGCCTTGTCCGGTGTGCCTTGGTTAATAAAGAAAGGTCGAAAGGGAACGAGAGGTGGTTTCCTCTCCACTAAATTTATGATCGACGATCATAGAGCTATAGTTTTAGGCGGCCTGTCCGAAGCGAATGAGAACTTGAATTTGAACTTGAACTTGAGGGCCGACAGTGTCGGGGCCTTTGTAACGGCCTACAATTCCCTCCACAATTTTCACACAAAGAGTTCAGCGCCTGGTACCAGACTTGTCCACTAAACTACTCAGGATCTACCAATCCTTGTCACAAGCCATCATTGGATGGCATCACCGGGACAACCAGTGTGTCAAAACACCATCCCCAGGCACATTGGGTCATTACAGCCCACTCTACCTGACTGGCTCATTCCAGTCACTGTCTCTTACTCCAGGCACGCACAAGAAATACTTTCATAGCCTCAATGATACTCACATTACACTCCTGATCCAATCCAGCAAGACAGCTCATACCGCAATCATCTTCAGCACATCTGGCATTCCACTCATTCTCTCCATACTGCTCAAACACCACATTTATAAAACTTTCTCTCTCTTGCTCATACTTACTACATTCCAGCACAAAATGCTCAATTGTTTCCTCCACTCCACTATTACACTGCCAACATAATCTGTTATTATTCTCATTCCATCTCCATGTACGTCTGTTCACACTCAATGACTTACATCTCACAGCAAACAAGAGTTGACTTCCAAAACTACCATCATAGAACATCTCAAACTTAGGTGCTTCCTTTTTCATATACCAGCTAAGTGTAGGCTTCCGCATCATGCTAAGCTTCCACTTATTCAATCCATACTCTTTTGCTTGCCTCTCAATCTCTTTCTTCCACCTCTTGCAGTCCCACTCAGGCCCTACACCTCCAACAGTTATTAAACTCCAGTCATCCACAGGTCTCCCAATTCTAACATGAATAATTTTTTGCATACTAAGTTTTCTTGCATGCCCCCAACATACAATTGCATGCCCATATCCCAATAGCTCACACTCAGATTCCATTCAAAAATTCGCTTGACGCACCTGCTATTCCGCATTCTTTCAATTCTCACCTTATAATTCAGCACAGCTTTCATCATTCTTTCTGAAAATAGGCTCCACCCTAGGTCACCTCTAATGGCTTCTGTAGCTGTCCATTTTGGAGCACCCAATGCTACACGTCCTACCTTATTTTGTATCACATCCAGCTTTTCAAGATCACTTCCATTCCAAGCAAGAGCACTCATACCATACATGACACTGGGTACAGCAACATACTTCCACATTCCTCTCACACATTCGTTCTTGTTTGCTCTGTATCTGGCCACACTACTTAACCGTCCACTCCACTGCATTGCTTTTGCCACTTTCTCACCTTTAGTTCTAGTACATCCATCTTCACTTATCATACAACCTAGATATTTGTATTCTTTTGTTCTACCTATTCTGATTTCTCCAATATTCCACAGTCTGTCTCTATCAGTCTCATCACTATTTATAACCATGACCTTACTTTTATCGGCACCAAAGTTCATCTTGAAATCTGTACTATATCCGTTCACAATGTCAAGCATCCTTTGTAGTTCATGACCACATTCACTAACCACAACCACATCATCAGCATACAACAAACAGCTCAGTCTCTCATTACCAACTTTCAGTCCTAAGCCACTCCCTCTCAGTCGAACTGCTAATTCTTCTGTGTACAATCCAAACAACAGGGGAGACAGAGTACAGCCCTGTCTCACTCCTCTAACACTCCTCACTTGCCCTGTTTCCAAATTTCCTAACCTGTAGATAGCACTTGTGTTCTCATACAGACTCTGTACAATGTTCACTATTTTTCTGCTGAAGCCAACTTTTCTCAAAATTTCAAACAGCCTAACCCGATCCACTCTGTCATACTGTCATACGCCTTTTCAATATCCAGGAATGCTAAATATACCTTCTTATCATCCTTCTTCATTCGCTCAATTACTTCACTCACTACAAACAGATTATCCTCCCCACTTCTATTTTGTCTAAAACCATTCTGTTCTTCTCCCAGGACTCCTAATTCCTCAACTAAATTTTTCATTCTCTCATTCAAAATACCACAAAAGATCTTACATACAGTGTCGCCCAGTGCAATTGGTCAGTAATTTTCAAGTTCTTTCATACTCTTATGTCCACCCTTGTGCAACAGAACTACATTACACTTGTTCCAGTCATCCGGTACTCTTTCACTCTTCCATATCTCATCAAATAAACATTTCAACATACTGACTACACTCTCTCCTCCACATTTATAGAACTCATATGGGATCTTATCAGGGCCACATGCCTTTCCATTTTTCACTTTCTTCAAAAAACTTACAATCTCTTCACAAGTGATTTTGTCTTCCATTTGCAGTTCACGTTCATCTATCAGAAAATTTACGGGTTCATCATATGTAACCTGCTCATCCATTCCACCAATGTCCTCCCAGTATTCTTCAACTGCTTTCACCATTTGCATCCTATCTTGCACACTGCAACCATTGACTACTAATTCATCAACTTGAACTTCACTACCCCTATCATTACCTTGTATAAACCTATACCTTGTATAAACCTATGAGGTTGGCTCTGTAAAACACCCCCATAAAATTCGATCTATCTTCTGGTTCTTGCTCGTAAAAAAACACCCAGCTAAGACCCAATTGTTTCCACAGCCATTAGACACACGTAATACCTATTATATACACCAAATCTAAGCCTCCTGCCAGTGCGAGACAGAAGCAGAATAAATTCATTTTATTAAATTCTTTATCAAGTGTACAAAGAATAAAATTGAAGGTCTAGCAAGACACAGAATTTCATACAAGTGTTTTTTCGTTATAATTATCAAATAAACGTTTCATTTCTAAATTACAGACTTTAAATCTAAGTTACCAACCCAGGTATTTAATATTTATTGTGGTGATCTATGATTTTCATAATTAATTCAGTGCTAGAATATTTATGTTCATCTTTTGTATGTTTAGCCAAATCTTTGGGCAAACAAAAATATTCGTGTTCACCCAAAAAATAAAGCAAACTTTATGCAACGCCTCATAAAAATTTAGAAATTAGAGTGCGTATAAAAATTTTAATTATTTAAAGGCAATGCAAGTCCTTTTTAGATTGTGTGAAACGGAAATTAAGTAGAAGTGGGAATTTAGTGTGGTCACGAGACGTGTGTGCCCCTTTCTAACTTGCATTAACAAGGGAATCTCGAATAAGAGAAACGACAAACCTCCACACAAACATGTAAATGGTAATGCAATTTGCGAAAGTTCAATATAGACACAACGTTTTAACACAAACAAAAGACCTCAATAAACCTCCAATAATGAAATACATTACTGGTACTCATTAGGTTCCGGAGTCAGACTGACTTGAAATTCCAAAATAATTTTTTTATGATAGTCGTATGTTCTTGAGGCAGGAATCTGCTAGCTAATTTATACGTGGGACATAACACACTCGGGCGACTTTACGAAACTGTATTCAAACAAATTGTTCCTGATACACAATCGCTACTCATATAACTCACAATTATAAATTGATCAATATTAATTATTAACACGTCTGAAATCCCTCCCTATATTGGCCGGCCAATTTACTGCCTTTCATAATTACTAGCATCAGCTACTGAAATGTGGACTTAGAGGACTGATATAATTTGCATACCAATTACAGTGTACGTTAATTAACATGAAAGACAAATACTTTTGCATAACAAGGCGCATAATTTTTGGCTTCCAGACACAAATATTTACAATCTGCTAATGCCTCCTTCATTTTTGTTCCATCAGTTGTAGATTTGACCACTGGAAGACAATTTTTGCGAATGATGTTTCCCTTCACGACTGCTGCACACCTCCCATTACGACACAGGCGTTTTCTCTTCGTAAAAATAAAATTTAGACAAAAGAAGGCAGCCCTCCACCCACTAGTTAGAATGTATTCTATTTACTACCCTCGTATGGAGTCAGAATGCGGATCACATGTACAGATTTTATACATTTCATCTTTTTCTCTTTTTTCATAAAATATTTCAGTGTGTATACATCTTCACCATACACAAAATTTTAAGCAATTCAACATAATTAGGAAAATATTTATAAAATCGATTTCTTCCGATCTCACCCAGATCCATATCAACATTGTAGATTTTTTAAAACTAGTTTAGATATTCCGCTGGAGTAATCTGTGGAACAATGGTTCCACTAATTACTTTTTTCTGTTGTCTATCTTTCTATAATGAATGTTTATTCACTTATTTTATTAATCATGAAGCTATTGAAAAAGAAAAAAAAGAAAAGAAAAAATGTGTATTTCCAAGTTGTCACATGAGATACATGCCAACATATTGGCTTTTAAAAGTTTCCTAATATAGGACATCCTAAAACAAATGTTCCATACGAGGAGTACTAATTGACAAACCATCCGAGGTGTACAAGTAGATAAGCCATACGAGGCATAATAATAGACAAACTATACGAGGTGTACTAATAGACAAACTATCAGAGGTGTACGAGTAGATAGACCATACGAGGCATATTAATTGACAAAATATACGAGGCGTACTAATATACAAACCATTCGTGGTGTGCTAGTAGTCTAACAAAAGTTCTATACTAGGAGTACTAATTGACAAACCATCCGAGGTGTACAAATAGATAAGCCATACGAGGCATAATAATAGGCAAACTATACGAGGTGTACTAATAGACAAGCTATCAGAGGTGTACAAATAGATAGACCATACGAGGCGTGCCAATAGTCTATCTCTGTCAAGAGTAGTTGAATGAGAAATGAAAAATATGCCCTAAAAATATGCAAAGCCCTATCACCACCAAAAACATATTTCATATCTTCTCGATATTCACCACATCATGCGGACATGGGTACATGGGATAAAATAGAGATACGGTGTAAGCCGGTTACCACTCATGATTGACAAATATCTAAAAAATATTGGTAGAAATGGGTAAACAAATATATACTCAATATCAAAATTCATAGCTTGTACAACATACGGACAGAAAGATAATTTTACTACGATTCATATGCTCCAATTGCACTTTATTTCATTAATTATATTTGACATTAATCCGATTCACAGAAACTCCCTCTGGGGAAGTGATAGATCTATTTTTGAATCATTTCGCTAGTGCAATAAAATTTATTAACCGGATGGTTTTTGCGTAAAGAAATGAAATAGAAACATGTATATCTATATATGTAGATACATATATATACCTACACACGTACACACACATATTAATATATATACTTATTGAAAATGAAATATTAGAAAAAAATACATATCTAAAATAAAAGATAAAAGCAACCTACCATCTACTATGCAGAAAATGACAGTTGAGCTCACTGTAATCCTAAGAAATTTTTCGCAAAAAAAAAATAACTAAAAGGAAAAGAAGACTTCGAAGAACATAAAAATGAACTTGTAAACAGTAGGGAAACGGAGGTACGAAACACAATAATTTGTCTCGGCCACACATTTGTCGTCTTGGCCACGTAGGAAGTGAACAAAAACTTCACTGAGATGTTAGACATTACCAAAAATTTATCAAATCAAACGTAATTTCTCTGGTTGCTTGGAGCGAAAAAGTTCAGGATTTGCCATGCTCTGAACAGTCAGAAAGACGGGAGGCAGGGGTACGGGAAGAGAGGGGGGTTCGGTGAGGGGTAATTGAGGGAACAAGGACACTTCAGACAGACAGGCCTATAGGTCGAAACTGGGCTGAGCACACCATTTCCTTCGTGTTGCTAGCACTGCTTTGTTAGCTTCGTATTTAAATTGCACTGTTTTAAGCAGAAATAAGACAGAAGTTATTTTTTTTTCACAGCATCACGGGTAGCAAACACATTCACTGATAGTAAAATTTTAGTATTACAGTATTATGACAGATAGTATGACAGAGGCCTCGTAAAGGTCTATAGTTTCAGACATGTACAGGGTTTCACATTTTACTCGCTCAGTTTTACAACGTTTCAACGTTATTGAACTCTACTTAATGAACACAATACATATTTATTGTGATTAATTGTATTAGAGATTTTTTTATTGAAACACATAAAAAATTACTGAACATTGAATGATGCTTCTGCTTAAGAACGATGGTCCAACCTATTTCTCTTTTGTTTTTCTACTTCAATTTATCTGACATTTCAATGCCCTAGCCAGAAAGCTTTAGGGTAGGGACGCAAAAAGTTGAGCTGACTCTAAATACTTATTGAGTGTGGGCGCTCGCCTGATCCCCGCTATAATAAACTATAATATAGATAAACAGAGCGTGAGAGTAATTCAATTGGCTTGTGTTGGACTAGGGTAAGCGTGACGCGGACTGCGTATAATAGATGTGTGGTAGATTGAGCGCAGGATCGTAGAATTGCCCAAATGCTAGATTATTCAGATGAGAAGACATTTCTGTTGAGGTTGCAGTTTTTTGGTTCTTTTCGAGGCATGGTAGGAATTGTATCGGCCAGGTGCAGTGTTTCCTCGTTGCGTTGCAATTATTCGTAATTATGTGGTTGCGTGAAACACAACATATAAAATTATACCTATGCTGTATATAACTTGTTTCAAATAATATTTTCAAAACACACCCTAACGAACTGTAATAATAAGATGAAAGGGAGAAAGTTTAGTTATAATTGAAAAAGCCGTCTGGAGTCCGTCATGGTGGAGAGGATACGTGCAATGGAGGCAGTAGAAGCAGCGCTAGCAACTGAGATCGATAAAAAAATAAAAATAAAATAAAAAAATATAGAGGTTAAAATATGCGTAAGTTTCTCAGAAGATTCTCGATGATTTAGATGTCGATGTTATAAGCTTTATGATGAGAATAATTTCTCCTTGTATGGATCGTGAGTCTTCTTGGCGAGGGAATTCATACTGGCCATTACCAGCTCCGATGCGTATTTCAGTGGACACGATCGTACCAATGATAACAATCATGAAATCTCTCATTCTCTTAAGAGAGACATATTGTTTCGTGACATTATTAGTTTAAACTGTGTACTAGATTCTGAATCAGCTTTTGACTAAACTTGAGCAAATTCCTGCATTCTAGACCACCAAAGAGTTCAGATTACAGGTACATCCAAGAGTTGGAAATGTAAGAAGGAATTAGCGTTGTGTTTTGCAACAGAATAAATCGATGAAGTGGTTACGTTAAATTTTTTATCATCATGGAGTCATAAAACTGTCTTTTCTTTGAAACAAAAAAGGTAACCAAAATTCGATGTTTTTAAAACCAGTATTTGTTCATTCCATTCGGTAAAATATCGCCTCTTCTCGATTATAAAGTGACCATCTAGCTACGCCGTACCAAAATTTAACTCAAGTGATTACATTAAAATAATTTTTTTTCTTAATCCCTTGATTAGCAGAACTGCAGCACTCGCTATGTGGCTGGTTTACTTTATGCAGGACATGGAAAGATTTCAGATAACGTAAAATATTTATTTATATTTTAGTATTTTGTACATTGTAAAATACTCCGGTAAAATAAAAGAGATAATTTCAACACTGAAATGCAGTAATTTGCACACAGTTATATTAGCACAGGGGGTTCTTCTAAAGTGTGGGAAAGCATTCAACCCTTTTAATTCCAACACATTACGAAACTATCGCTTTCTGACACCTGCTACATGGAAAACGAGTAACCACTCAAGTATGATAGATACTCAAAGTTATTTGAAAATCTACTCCTCAGTGTTCAGCCCAATCTTGCGAGAATTAATTTCAATATTGCAGTAACTGAAAAAACACCTTTTCGAATAGAAATTGCCTACGAGAATACTGAACATTCTGAAATTCATTCAGCACCCGTAAGACATACACCAACCTATATAAGAAAACGTTCGACAGGAAGATTTTGGTTTCCGCTTAATGATGTTTATATATTTAAATCTTGTATTTGAATGCAGCATTTACTTGTGTAAGATAAACATTGGTGACGAAACACTGATAAATGCTTATTTATGAAGACCAACATTTTTGGAAGCCATAAGGGAGAGGAATGTTCGAACAATTAGTAGGTTGCGTATCCTCACCAATCGGCATATTAGGAGTCAATGCAAGAATCCCCCAAAAATGTAGCCCACTATAAATTTCACACATAGACTTAACTTTTAGAGGGCCGCTCTTATTACTTTTCAACATGGGAACATAGGTTTTTACTAACGCAGAGCTTCGGAGTTAAAGATACTTTCTACAATTTTGAAAACAGAGTTTCTGAATCAACTTACTTTTTTATTTATATCGTATCGAAATTATTATATATTTTACACGATCACTTAGCATAACTAGAATACATTAGGCAAAATACTACCTTCCATTGCTTTATTGAACGCAAAAAAACATTCTTTATATTCGTGCTGGAGTAACTGTTAGGTTGTCCTGCATCTGTTTTGACTCACATTTGCTGCTGTGTGCCTTGTTTACATGGACATCTTTGTGTCTCAAAATTTGCGCCAACATTTTGTTCCTCAAGAATTTTGCTGGTGACAGCTACAATTAGACTGTAAAGTTTAATCACACCGTGCATGAAATCACTACCAATCGTAGCCGAAACCACCGTTACGCTACAGCGAAGTGATCACTATGTTACAGCGAGATCACTGCTGAGAACACCACTGCCGTGCTCGAGTCTTCATGGATCCAACACTCAGTCGTACACCGCGAGAACATAGTATCTCGATAGAGTTGAGCTTCATAAACTAATTATTCTGGTAAAAGGAGTTTCATATCTAACTGGTAACGAGGTTATTTGTTAGGAAGTTTTTCATGTGGCTGGCTTACGTATAATATCATAAAAAGAGGTCTAAGTCTAGTTTCATTTGAATAATAACGTTTTTTCAATCACGTTCATTTAATTCAGAAATTATAAAAGAGGAATTAAAAATACGAAGCCAAAGAGTAGCAATCACAACTAAGTTTATTAAAAATGTCCAAGCATTGTTTTTCAGCGCGAAACAAGATTTGTATCGGGAATATTTGACTGATGCGATGAATTCTCATGATCAGTCTTTTGATTTGCCTCATTAAACGACATAAACTGCAAAACTACTTTCACTTATTTAAGTTCTTCACCTCTGGCACTAAGGCGCTGAAACATGTAGTTCACTACTAACTTCAATCAAGACACGCGCACTCATCCGCTAAAACAAAAAGTAGTGCATCAGTTACAACACAGTTTTTACTGGAATACTGTGATTGAAGAGCCTCAATTAACACCAATAATCAAGCTGTAGCAACCATACGTCTTTGTGTGTGCATAAAAATTGATAACTACAACAGATTTTTTTATTCAAGGTAGAATATTTTCCTAACACTAATTGTTAACTCACTAAATTTTTCTCTCCAATGCCGGTGTTATTCTTCACAAATTGTTTTTATAAGACATCCATATATTTAGCGCTTAGCTTGAACAGCACCATATCACATAAACAAACTTAAAAATTAGCTATCTAAACATAATGCGTCAGAAAGCTTCCTCACGCATAGAAGACGATCCTTTATTTCTTGAGTTGCGCAACCTCAGCCAAGGGCGAAGGCGTTCACTGAGTTTTGCGCATCTGTCTTCGGTACGCATCTTCGGAAGATATTGAAGGCCTGGAATAGGTATCAGTGTGAGCAAATTGAGCAGCCAGTTTCTAAAAATATTTCCAACATTTGAAAGCGAGAAAATAAAATCTCCATTCAGTTTCTGTGTATGTACTTTCGTACGAGTTTGTATAAGGTACTTATGATACAGCTTGTACGATATACATACCTGCATCACAAATTATCTCAAAATACTCGCTGTCTTGCTAATTGAAGTGATAAAACTTTCTCCCAGCATCTGAATTCTATTGGTTTTATTGAAGACCAACGGTAACTTTTGGAATTGCCAAGTGCGAAAATTTGAACGAAGAATCTAATTTGTATGATAGTACATAATATGAATGCAAATTAGCCTATCCATTGTTTTGATCTAAACATCTTTGATGTGACCTGAGAGATGAATTCCATTTAGTTTGACGGCATTAACGTTATGTTTCACAGGGTCTGTTTTGCATAGATGACCCATTCTGCCACAAACAGCCGAATCTGATTTTTATTAAACTAAGCAGCCACTGCCAGATGCCGTGTCGCTAAAATGCCACTACCTGTATTCAAGGGAAGACTCGCGCACAGCGTCCTACGTCTTTCTGTTTCACAAGACCGTAATCGTGCTGTAAAAGTTTTAACTCTGCCTACCACGAGTACGGTCTTTCAGAGTATCTGTATAAATGTGTTTACATATGCATAGTGTTCTATTAGTATGCATCACTTTACATTGATATACACTTTTTGGCTATTTTAACTCAGTTGGAAAATATGTTAGTATGCATAGTGGTCACAGTAATAATTAGTCATCAAGTAAATACCCCAGACAAATTTATGTCAATAAAAGCGCATCACGCAAGAAGAGCGAGCTGCAGGTCACTCACCCCGCTGCAGGATCTGTTGGGGCGGACAGGAGGAGCCGCTCTCACTGGTCTCTTCGGGATGCGCGACGGCAGAATACTGCAATGTAAAGTTCATTATGAGTCAAACACCCTTTGTAGAATTATTTCTAAATTTAGGTTCCTCCTCCTCTAACTTAATCATTCATATTCTTTCTTTAATCAAGTTTTTATGTAAAAAACTATAAATATTTGCAGACAATCATTTACAGTTTTCTTAAAAGTATTACCTATATTCAAGTGAAATTAGAATTCGGTAATTTTTTATTTTTAAAATGATTTTTTTGTACTTTAAGCATTCTTGAAAATAAATTTTGGGCAATTCCAGTTTTGCTAGTTATTCCACGACTACCCGTCCACCAACCATCAAGCACTGACGAAGACCCTAATACCACCAGCATCAGGAAGGTTCTTTCATGTTTTTGATTACATTATGCGGTAAAAGTTTTTCTTCAAGATTTAGCCAGGCCTTACTGGAATTAATTCTAAGTACAGTAAATACACTATGTGCTCGAAAACTAATACTGAAACTTTGACAGTAGGAACTAAAGCCTAAAGTAGGACTAAGTAAAATTCCACACGTTCATCGTTTTCAAGCGATCGAATCGTATTAGTCGTAGGTCTCTAAGAAAATTTCTTGCTTCCTGCGCCATCTTAGATCCGCTAATTATGGCTACATTTTTTGTCTTCAATGGTTGTCTGCCATGAGGGAACATTGTAAAATAACTCCGACAACATGGATCACTAAACAAATTGTGGAAAGACAGAAATTGATCTTCTTAGAGCGACAGTTTATTGTTCAGAACTCATTGCTCGTGATCCCCGTGTGTGTTAGCGGATCTGGAAATCGCTTTTGAGTAGGTAGGTACCAGGGGCCGAATTTTCAAACGTCTGACAATCCTGTACATGACAATCCTGCATCTGCCAGAAGGTGTGCCAGGGGCTGTTCGCTCATTTGAAAAAAGTGCAAACTTTAGAATTTTAGCCGTAACCAAGCCAAATCAGCAGGTGAAAGTTCAATCCCGATTGCGTCACAACGGCAACGAAAAATGTTTTGAAGTTGGACCCCTCATCTGCATTGACCTAGCGGAAGGACATTTTAGACTTTAATTGAAATTAAAATTCGGTAATGAAGTTTACGTAATCAATTGAGTATTCGCCACCTACGACTCTCGGGACTGACATCGCCATACTTGGATAGACCCTAGTCAACTTTGAGATTCGATATCTTGAAAACGTATACGTTTTAATTTTATTATTTCATAAAACGTTGCTCTTTGGGCTTTTATAGGTATGGTTGAAGTTTGTACCGTTGGTTGCAGAACACCTTGTGTTTGCATGGAAAAGTATATGAGAACGTGTTTATTTATTTTTGCAGAGTGACATAAAATGTAAGTTATAAGACTTGTCACAACTTATGAACGTTAGAGTTGTGAGCTTCAGTACAAAGGAATTAAATATTTCAAACTTCAAAGGTAGTCCAGAAAGACTGCTCTCAAGTTCAAAGTTACTGCGTTGATCACATATTAGCCATTTTAACCCAACACAAGCAAGTGAGAGTCGTGTGCACCGTGAAGCATAATTTCCTCTTCCTGTCCTCAGGCCTGGCTCATTAAATAAATTTGTTCGATGGTCTTCAGAAAAGAAACTTTGTCATTTATGTATTGTGTTTGGAATTTTTTGCACTCACAAGGGTTTTAACAATAAAGAATATCTAAAATTACTGCTCATATTCGCGCATTCAAAAGTAGTGTCGAAAGCAAAACAAAAATTCATATCCCGCTGGGGACACGAACGAATTTGCTGACGAACACCCTTCTGCGAATGATTTACTAGATCGTAACAGATAAAACAGCGTAACGCTAAAAATTTAGTGTTCAGTGCGTTCCTGCTGCGTCTCCTGAACTTCTCGGCCATGGTCAACTTTAGCACGTTATTTGAAAAACGGCGATATTTTCTGTTACTTCTTTTCTGCTTGAAATCTTTCTTGAATCTAACTATTCAAAATTTTACAAACGGTGATTTAACAGAAAACATGTCGATGTCCTCTATTGAATTGCGCATCAAAATGGTATCGTTAAGTTCAAGTTACGGTAAAAAAATTGAAATTTACCACAATAATAGCCAACTTTAACTCGTCATTGCCACTGCATTATAACTCGGGATAATTAATTTTTTTGACTTTCAATGACATTTTTGGTCGGAGTTTGAAATTTATTATTTTTCACTCAATAATGTTGATCGCAATTTGTGCGAGCAACGCAATATGTGCGAAAAACTTCCAGTGGCATCATTCATAAAGGAACACTTCGTCTTTCCTCTCCGCATTACTAAAGTGACAAGTGATCGTTGCTCAACGAACAGGAGCAACCTAACTTCGAAGCAAGGAGAGCCAGGGTGTCTGGCCGTCTAGCTGCACGCAAGAAGGGAATCACTACTCACACATTGCGACACTTGGAGTTGATGTCCCTGACAGCACCACCTCGACAGCTCACAAGTCTGCTCTCGAACACGTTGCTGGGAGACGCGTGGGGCAGGGGCGACCGGCGACGCCTGATGCGCCGAGCTGTGCGGCTCTCGTTGGTCGCGGTGGATCTCTTCTTCCTGCCACCTCTGCAGGGGCATGAGCGGATTTACTCTCACTAAACCTGTTCTCTCCTGTTTGCTCTCTTCAACTGGAACAATGACGTCTAAACACTTTATGGCTAATTTCTTCACTTAAATGTTATGGCTTTGTTGCTCTCGAAGACATTCGCAGTGTCTCATTTAAATTGAGTAATTTGACAGCTACAATATTACAAAATTAACCCATTTATAGATGCTAAATAGAAGTGAAATAGAAACGTAAAATCCTTTAGTAGTATAATATAGTCAATCGTTTTGTCATATATGTATATACCTATACACAATTAGGGCAATTAGGATGGTTGTCGCTGTATACTGAATATTACGATGGGGCTCAGATTAGCCAATCTGCACAAAAATCCCATTCTCCTTAATTCATTTAAATTGATCTGCTCCGGGGAAATAGACTTAGAAAAAGTTCCGTATAGATTTAAATGTTAACCGAATTCTTGCATACGGAGGATTAACTCATTTCAAAGATAATTATAACCTTATACTTACGTGAAAAAGTCAGATGATAAGGTCCTTTCATAGGAATGGCTAGGGATGAACGACGGTCCGCCTCCATGCACTTCTTGTCCGCTGTTTAATATATTTTCACTCCTGAATGAAGATTGGAAATTATTGCTCATATGCGGGCTGGCAAACTGTTGGCCGAAAGCGGTAAGCTGCTCCAGTGAATTGGACTGTGCGTGATGTTGAGCGTTTTGATGCTGAATTTGTATGAAATCCAATGGCTGAACTCGAATCTGAATGTTGGAATTCCGTTGACCAGAAAGATATGACCTGCGGTTATCATGTGGAGTGAAATTTTGCACTCTTCGCTGAGTCGGTTGTGCATTTTGGGTTGGAAAGGTGATTGCTCGATTATTGTGAGATGGACGAATAGATTGGGGTGCGAGAGCCGTGTTGTGAGTATTTAAAGGATTGATCCTAGGTGAGGAATGCTGATTATGAGTTTTTGAACTGAACTTATTTTTTAGTGTCCCTGCAGAAGACAGTTGAGTTGATACAGGCTGCTTTGACGAAAGTTGAATCGCATTTTTCCTGGGAGTGGAACTTTCTTGGACGTCGGTGATGCGAGACTCCAGCTTCGCTCTGATAACTGTGGGAGATGACGTTGAAGTAATAGACGAAGGCTGGGATAAAGATTGAGTGGAAGCAGAAGACAACCCAGGAGAGGGTAATTGTGAGAGTTGACCGTCATTCTGTGTAGTTGTTAACAGATCAGTTCTCTGCTGTTTGACTGGAGTTGTCATCAAAGTCAGCGGACTAACCATCATGCCTTGCATGCTGAGAGATATCTGCAGTTGTTGCAGCTGTTGTTGAAGTACAACTATCTGTTGCTGTATTTTGCTTACTTGCTCGATAGGTTTTGGTGTAGCTGTTTGAGGTAGTTGAGCAGAGGATTGTTCTAAAGTCAGGCCAGGAAGTCCTCCGGATGCTGTGGACGTAGAACTTTGAACACCACCAGCAATTGAGCTTCCTGGTAATCCGCCGTCCAATCTGGTGCTGATACTAGTATTAGTGAGTGTACCTGCCGATGATGGTGGAGTAATTGGAGAAGCGTTATTGCCAGTAATAGGTGTTCCCAACATTCCTATGAGGATTTGTAATGTCTGAGGGTCGAATATATTGTAACCGAATTCCTCCAGCGTAGCACAAACGCCTTTCAAAGAATCTAACGCGAGACCGTACCAGGTGTCTTTGGGGCACACTCCTTCCGACTGAAAAAAAAAATCACAGTTGAATTAGTAAGTTTAAATTTTTTCGTTCCTTACAAGAAATTTAACTCGCGTGTCCCTCGAAAACCATCAAGAACGGCGTCCTTATTATGTTTATCATGCTAAACACAATGTGGAACTACCTCCCGAGAATAATGACGAATATTTCAGCATTAGACACAATTGAATCACTCGTACCTCAATATATTCTTACACTCAATTACACATAATAAATGAACAGAATATCAACTTGACAGAAGCTCTCACCGCGCCCATCTGGAAGCAACGTCCGTTGATGAGTGAAGGCAGGAAGGGCAGGTCGTTGGGCCCTCTGTTGAGGTTGAGTCCGCTGCAAGGGTCCGGGACACACTCGGGGCCCAAGTCCAAACTTCGGAACCAGAAAACCTGCCAAACGAAACTGTAAATTAGTCGCTCATCTCACATATGACCGCTATTCCCTATTCTCAAGCCTTTTAATTCAGATATTATCACGCCTTTCAATTTATACGAATTTTAGAAAAATTGTTTTTCTGAGGAAAAGTTTCATGTACAATGCTGTGTATATTTTTTGTTTTGACTGATATACACGCTTCGGTCCCGACAAATAGAGGCAATGACCCAAAGCAGATAAAAAACAAAAATTAGGGAAACCTTTGGCAAATTGTATGATTTTTGAATCCGGTTCCGCTAGGTTTCATGAATAAGTCCTGTCGTACGAGAAAGATATAGAATTGAAAATATTTAGGCTGTAAATTCTAGTGAAAAACAAATTGGAGAACTCAAATTAATGTTTTTGGGATCATCGCAACGAAGTGAGCAAACAAATGTGAGTAAGTTGATCTTACTTGACCAGCAGGACAGTTGGGGATCTGCCCCAAGATTGGCTCGCAGACGTCGTCGTCCAAGTCATCGTCCCCTTCGTAAGTGCCGTCAGGACACTGACACACCGGGGTGCCGTAGCTCGACTCGTACAGCTCTCGGCCAGCTGTGCCATACAGTCACCAATTATTAGCAGACGTTTAAGAAAAAAAAAGAAAAACCATTTATTTTCAAATAAGTTAATTCATGAAAGATATCACGAAGGATTGGATAAAGTCTTCACAAACTCAGGAAAAATTCATGAGTTATCGTATAAATTTTACAGTGATGTTATCCATACATTTTCTTAAGAATATATCTCGTGAGATAACATTAGATTGTCATTGAATCTGAGGTCTGAGATCGAACTTACGTGGACAGACACTCATTTCCCTCGGATCGTGGCAGAGTTGAGTACTGAAAATAAAGATTCTATCGGGAGGGCACAACCGAGGAGCGCAGTAGCCCTGGTGGAGAATCATGAACGGTCAGTAAGTAACTTAACTGGCAAAAATATACTTTACAAGGAAACATTTCTGCCATTTATAGTTTGATATTCCATAAGTCAGCTCTAAGTAGTACACGCTGATCGCAGAAAAAGGTGATACTTTTTCGAGGGATCTCATGGAGTCGGAGGCTCACCTTGTCTGTTTCAGGGTTCAGAAGGACGTACTCATCAGCCTTGCAGGCGCCCTGCGTCAGCAGCTGCTGGCAACTCCCGTCCTGCGTGGACACCTCGTCGCGAGGACACGAGTCGATCACGACATTCGCACCTGGCAATGAGTTACTACGCGTTGAGCAGCAGGCAACAGATATTGAGCGTCACGCCAGTGTTCGGGCGGTACTGCGAGCGTGGCACGTTGTAACCAATGTCCATAAATGAAGACCCACAATTTAATACTCAATATCGAATTTAAAATAACCAACACATTTATTGAGAGACTCCGTGAGCGAGATTTAATTCAAGTTCCTTCAGGTGATGTAATAAATTGTTCACGGTTTCTTATCGAAAGTTAACTTACTAACTTTTTCATAGTTTAAAGGTTGTCAACTTGATAACTAACTGCGAATTCAAACTTTTAGCCTTGGTGTCAGATTGGGCTAAGGTCTTTGCTAGTGTCGTTCAAATTATAGTAAAATCAATGTATTCGAATTGAGAAAAATATACTCGCGATGAATTGTTTTTAAAATGAATTTTATGAAAACTCAGGAATGAAAAAAAATTTTTTTTTTGCTCGTTGATTCATGCTATGGCGACCTCAACACTGGGTACATTGGGCTGAGTTTTTAGGTTACGAGTTACGGCCAATGAAAGAATAATTTTTCTACGAGGACAGTGTTCTACGGTGTTAGCGAATAAAAGTGAGGTAATTTTTTGAATCCAAAGTGCTGTATAATTCCGAGTCACGTTGAAGGTTAGTTAAAAAAAGAAACAAGAACAAAAAAAGAAAATTAGAGGCCCACATATTATAATTTCAGAGTGTTCTATTATAGAATAGAATAGCAATTAAAGGGAGTCCCTGACTTCTAAACTTTCACGCAGCACTTCACCAGTATTAGGGTTGCTGAAAAACGCAGTTAAAAGTATCAAATTCTTCCCATTCTACTCAAAATGAGTATAAATTGGAAAAAAATTCAGAAGTAAAAAAATTATAAACTACTGTAGTTGAAGCAATCCGTTCCTCAGCTCCACAGAAAACTACATGCCGTCGCATTGGTGCACCTTGCAACACTTCTTTTGCATGTCTTTTATGATTAAGTTTTATCTTAGCCATTTTTTGCGCAATGCTAGGAAAATAATCTTCCTCAAAAACATTCATCCATATAACTGAGGTCTGAGATACCCATTGAAAAAAATAAAGACAGCTCCACCAATAATGAAGTGCGATGGCATCTGCTGCTCACATTGCCCTCAAAGCATTGCACGTAATTAAGTAATCATTCAAACAGATAAACAAATGTTCAATTTTTTCATTCAATTTAACTTATTATTTTTTTAATCTCGCTCTTCATGATATTTTTGTACGCAATAATCAATGAAATCTCGTGCAACGCTGTGCTATAAAAAAATAACTACAAAAGACGTGTATTCTCATCTTAGCAATGTTGACACAGAAGCTGAAAGATACCCAACCAGTTGATTTTCCAAATGCTTCAATTTTTACGTTTCTCGGTTTCGATATTTTAAACTAAGGCTGGATAAAATGAAAAACAAAAAATAAACTTAAGAGGGGAGATGAGATGTAAAAAAAGATCTGGATGTGATAAACTAACGTCTTGTCTGTCTTAAACACATAGAAATCAAAGATAATCATTTTGCAGCTCACATATCTCATTATCCTAGTTACAGGATCTTTTAGCAGCTTATTTTGCATGCAAATCAGTTAATAATGAAAACAACGAAGTATAACAGCATTTCAAGCAGGAAATTTAAACATGCCAGAGATTTAATCATCCGTAAATCTTCCATTAAAACGCAATTCATTCTCACTCTAAATTCATTTTATTCATTTCATTCAATTCATTCTCACTCTAAATTCATTCTCACGCCGTTTGACAGAAGGCATTGCAGATTTTCTCGTTCGTTCTATAATTTCATTCGATTTTACAAAGCAATTATCAGTTTTCGCTAATTCATAATTTTGTAGACAGGCTACCTGGCTATATATATCGGGTTGAAATTTTCTCAAGGGCCTCACTGGGTGTTCAATTTTCGTCGATGGAAGGGGACAAGCGTTCACACCAGCAATTTATCTAACTGATATTATTTTCCATAGTCGGTCGTAATTTTTAGTAATTTCCCATTGATCGCATTTAAATTTATCGCAATAAGGCTAGAATAGTTGATATTCGCGTATCGATCAGCAGTTGCTAGCTTACGTATACGTGATTATTTTAGCATATTAGCCATGTGCCATTGTCGACATTGGAGATCTACGTAACCTATCTGTTTCACTTCGAAATTTTTGGGTCGAAATAACTTTTTGAAACATCTTATTAATCAAAAAATAGCATGTATTCAGTAGGTAATTGCTTAGAAATAAACAATTTTATTTTGACGAAAATAGACAGGAGAGTATCAGGAATGTTTTTAAATTTTGTGGGTCCTTTATAGGTGTCACTATACGCCACCAGGAGGCCCATAATCATGCTCGTAAAATTAAGCGTTTGCTTCTACTGAATAATATCGCAATAAACAATAACATCAAACGAGGTTCTGACCTCCGAAGACGGCGACGTTGGTGGGGATGGGCACGTTGAGGTCGCCCGGTGGTCCCGGCACGAGCTGCGGCGTAGAGACGCCTTGACGCCGCACGCGTGTCAGCGACTCCTCACTGATCTGCTCGCGGTTTAGGTGGTGAGAGACATTCGAGAGGTATAAATACATGGTGCTTTACGTTCACGCGTCAGTACGTGGTGTGTTGCACATAATTAGCTCAAATGTCCCGTGTTCGGAGCGTAATATAAGTTGTGTTGCGCATTAGTGAATAGAAAATATGACTGATCGAGGGCTGCTTATCTCTGCATTTTTGGTCTTGTCTGAAGAAATCGCATGTTTGCCATCCGAGTAAGAGCGCTTTAACGCTCATGCGTCCAGTCCTGCGCTCCTGGAACTTAGTATGGTTTCTTTTCGTGAGACATCTTCCAGCTTGTCAGTACGTTTAGCAAACTGTCAGCGAGCATGATACTTTTTGATAACTTCATAAAATACAAGCAATGGGAAATTAGGACTTTTTGCTTCGCATCTGCGGCTTGTAATCGCAAGGTATTAGCAAATGCTGCTCTAAACTCTCTCACGCTTATCATGACGATCAACTTTAGAAAACTCGTGGGAACTCAATTAAACAGTTTTTTTTCAAGAATTAAAAAAATAAGAAGTACGGAGCAATGATAATACATTTTTCTCAAAACAAAATGACCAAATTAGGTTTAACGGAGTTCTTCTGACGCAATTCATTAAACCTTTCTCCCATAAATTTATGTTTCTGAGCTTGAATATTATTTTGACAAAGTTATGAATTCCTATGCGAATAGTAGTAGTACACATGAGGCGGGAAGAAGAAATTCAGTGAATAAATGCAGTAAATGTAAAACATCGCAAGAAGTGTTATATATTTATTGCGTTGAAGAGAAAAAGAAATATTTAAATTCATTAATATGTTGTGGCTTGGTTGAGAAAATCATCTACAGAAAACTAAACGGTTGTACAGTACCTATAAAGCTAAGCTTATAATGTGAATAATTATGTATAACCTTCATCTCCATCAAAATTCCGTATGATATTTCTATGATTTTATTGTGTTTCTATGTATGATATAATGGACAAATAAAGCTAATAAAAAATACAAAATACGTCACTGTGGGCACTTGAACGAAACAAGCCCACAAAATTAGGAACAAAGAATTTACTCTTAGAAGTTCAGCATTTTCAGCCACGCGCGAGAGTGAGAGACTCTGTGCCATTGGCGCTATACGTGTGTTCATTAGATGAAGAGCTATTTAGTGATTATTCTATACTCTCAATTGCTCTACAAACTCAAAAACTAGGAGACACCTTAAAAATATTAATCAACTTCACGATTAGTACGGTCACAGTTACCTCGCTCCAGTGGAAGCATTGGATGTCAAACCCATGCCTTTTGCACTGCGACGCGCACTGCATGAGCACATCTGCACATCCCTCATGTAAGTATATATTAGTGTCCCCTCTTACTCATGAAGGAGCTCTGTATAAGGTTGGTATAGCATACTTACGAAAGGATTGTCTGAAGAAGTGGATTGTGTGAACCGTATTTTGTGTATTGTAGTCTAATGAGAGAAGTTAAGAGTCATACACCGCTGTAGATGGATGACGCTGTTGCTCAGTACAGTGTGTGCGAGTAGCAGGGTGAACTCACCGAGTCTCTGGCGTCTACGGAAGTTTCACGAGCCAGGCAGGTCAGCGCCACCGCCAGCAGCAGCGGCAGAAAGTCGTCCCGTCTTCGGGCCATCACTGTGCTCCAGTTCGCAAATTCGTGAAATTTGTGATAATATGGCTTTCTAAGTACGATAAATTTACACAAAAATGCACAAATTTTTATAACAATTGCCTGTAAGGATAAAAAACGTTAATGCCTGTTTCGGTCTAATTTTTTTAGTGAACTGGAGAAAAGATTCACGAAGGATAATACCATAATTGTATCATTTATATTAAATCCTATGACGAGTCACAGTTAAAAATTTTGCCAAAACTCAGCTAATTCGATATTTTGCTGTTACGAAAAACATTCACCATAGTTTAAAAGGACGTTTTTTAAGATGATTATATTGGCATGTGTAAGTCAGATATTTTTTTAATAGGAAAATTTGGTAATATTATTTTCACGCGCTTTCTTTAAAATTGGCATTATAATTGAACATTTGAATTTCAAGTAGGTCTTAAAAAACGATGTCTATAATTTTCTGTCGTTACTTTTCTATCGACTTTATTCTGTCTTTGCCGAGTCAATTTTTATCCCTTCATGGATTATCCTCAGAAAGAAGCTGTACGGAGGAGATCTTTCAAATGCCAACAGAAAAAAAAGCATACACTACTCCACCATAAGTGAAGTTTTCAGTAACCATGACGATTGAGCACTCCAAGAATAATATGCTTGTTCGCTTCGCTCTGAAAACAGTTTTGCGAACGATCATGGCACCATTGTTCATATTCAATGTAATGGATAGCTAATAAGAACGAATTTTTTCATGTTTAGTCATATATGGATAATGTTGTCAAAGTTGATCGTCTAAATGTTTTTCTTTCAACTGCAGATGAAAGCTTACTAAGGACATGTGAGCCTGTAATAGACAGGTCAGAAGAAACAATAGGACTAAGACCTGGGTATTAAGTAATAGTTTATTGGAGAGAAAGTGGTGATTTCAAGTTCGCCTGTCAAAAATTAGCAAACAGTTAGTACCAGACCAAAATCTTAACTTTTTAACGATCCATCCCTGTGGGGTATTTGTTGAGTAGCTCTACATTTCTGAACCTGTTCTAGAAATTCACATCCATTAAATTTAAATTGTAATAATAATTTCTTCTATTTTATGATTAAATAGACACCTGCCGAAAGGGTAATTATCGAATTTTATCAAGTTAAATTTAAATCCCTGAAGAAATTTCAATATTAGGAGATGTATTGAAAAATGTAGAATAACCTAAACATTATAAGACAGCAATATCTTGAAGATTAGAATTTTTTACTTCATGAGCTACCGTTGATGCATCTATGTTGAAATGAATGAATGAAACCCAAAAATGCTAACAGCTGCTCAATGATTTATTCTGTAAGCTATAGAGTGTATAAGCAAAGAGCTTAGTAGAATACATAGATATATATATGAAGAATATATTATTGAAAGTCAGAAGGCAACACTATTTACTTTTCTAGAGAGCTAAATTTATCGGTGAAATATGACAGTATTTCCAGTAATTCGAATTGACGGAATATTTTGTGTTATCGTTATCATGCTAGTCGAGGTTAGTAGAAACAGCCGATTTTGCTCACAATATAAAAATGACACTGTACGAGTATAATAAGATCGACATTATTTTTCGCAGGAGTTACGGAAATCTTCAACGCAACATGTCTCACATGAGGATTGCCGTGGCATGCTTAGATTGCCTACTTAAGTAATCGATTCACTTTATTTTTTTTTTAATTAAAGATGGACACAAGTTCTTGAAAATTATTCTTTTATGTTTTTGCTAGTTTCAGAGGCTTCAGCCAATTGAAATTCATAGCTACTAGTTACAATTCTATATCATAACAGAGAAAGTAAGCTTTCATAAAGAAGAAGTGCACAGGAAGATAACCAGTACTAATCAGATTGGCATTTTCGCACCTTTAAGTGTACTTATTGGTGTCCTTGAGTCTACATGTAGGTCAATTCATGAGCAGGGTAGCAGAGTCGGGAAAGATCTCATAAACGGAAGCGCGATTTCGATTCCTTCACATTGTACATCCGTTAACCTGTCACTTTTGGTATTGACGAATTGTATTAAATTGCAGTATATTCGTTCACAATTTTCTATAACTCATACTGTTCTTAGAGTGATAGGAATTAAATATTACATTCCGAAAATTTAATAATCTAGAGAGAAATTTTGTTGCGAAAGAAACTCATCTGATGTTAGTTACGAAGCAGTTCAATTAGTACTCAAAAGTATTGAGGATCTGACATATCTCTCGACTTGCGCACGGAGGACTCAAAAATGACTTCTCCATCTCGAATTCGACCTTTAAACACTCCGGAACCCCGTAAGTCTAAATGAATATCCGGACTAATGAAGTGCTCCAAATAACACCATTTGTAAATCCAGGCTTCATGTACAAATCAAGACCATCACCTTTGCTCTTCTCTCAGTAAGCTCTTCACAGCGTTGGAGAAGACGGAGGCATAAAATAGTAAGGTCATAAGAGGTAGATGCGTTTATAAATGCTTCTTTTTTGTGTATGGCTATTTGAATACTTAAAGGTTAAAAATAGCTAACCTTAACAGTAGGAAATGAGATGGTGTGTATCTCCCTACATTGAATCAAGGAAAATCTATCGCAAGTCCCTCTTGCAACGCGCGTTCTCGAATTTGTTCTTGAAATTGGAATGCAAATCAGCTATTGCATAAAGTATATTATTTACGGACTACTATGAGATCATTTTTTATTCACAAATACACTGCAAAAAATGAGACGCAAGAATTTTTTTGTGTTATAACACATAACTGACAATCCGTTAGCCGATGCTGGTAATGGGAAACTCGTGGTATGGTAATATAGTTTTGCAGTTAATACGAGTAAGGACACATTTGTTGTTGAAACTTTGAAAACACGTAAAAAATGTATTCATAACAATTTCCCGCCTCAAGCTGAATTTTAAAAGTGTATTTAAGTATTTTATTACCTGTATCTACAGTATCCCGAATGGCAATTTCAGTCCATAATACAAGCCAAAAATGAACATGCCGGAAAATAGCTCTAATAAATCTGCTTGTCATCGCAGATACAAAACTTCAGAGGAAAAAAGCTTTTCGGTGGTGTATTTATCAGGCAGGCTTATAACTAAGAAATATTTTCATAATTCCAAGTCAGGTGTAACTGGTATAACGTTAGAGTAAAATTTTTCAAATTTATCAGCTAGGAATACACGCATTTCTGACACAAGAAGTTTACTAGAAAAAGTTTCGTGAACACGCTTGCATAGTCTCAGGAACTATTACTGTCAATGTACTTGCCGTGAGGGAAGATGAAGTCAGTGGGAAGATGAAGAAGCTAGTCAAATAAGACGCATCATGACTCAAATACTGCAACCAATAATGCCTCTGAATGAGGCATGAGCTGAGTCGCAAACCCTATTTTTTTTGTCGTTATCGAGGAAGAGAACGTGAGAGTATTTGAAGAGCGATGAGGGTGCCAAAAATGCTGGTGCCTTGACAGCTGTTGTAAAGTAAGATATTCAAGTATTTCAAGGATATCCTAGAAATGCCACCGGCCCAAGAATACTCGAGGCATGATCGCACTTCTTCAATAATTAACTCCAAAAGATGTCTAAGGAAGCTCTTCAAGGAAAAATCAAATTTATATGTCCTCTCCTAGAATTCTGATGTATGTCTCTTTTAATATTGGACAACCTGCACTTTAATCGTAAAAACAGACGGGTGCTATGAATTATATTTAAAGAGAATTGAGTTCTTCTTTCAAGGGTAATCATATGCGGTTGATTTAATACAGCACCCTGGCCGGCAGCGACGTTGAATCAGTGTCACACATACCTGTTGCTCGGTGCGTGTTGACTAAAAGAAGCTCGGCAGCGCACGTTGCATTTCTGTGGATGATTGCGAGACGTCTCAGTGACTCATGATAACAAAATATCTCAGTATAAGTTACACTCGTACCGTCGTTAACAGCGTTTTTCAGTAGATTTTTGTCGTCCTCTCCTAGGTAAAGCGGCGAGTTTTTTGTACCTCGGAGATCTCTCTAGAGAGCAGCGAATTGTGCTACAAGGCCTTCGGGTTCTACAACAGACTTAATTCGGCGTCGGACCTATTTGGGCTCGGATGTTGAACGCATGAGGTCAATTACTTCGTTATGAAATGTAGGATTACTTCTGAAGTTCCGTGACTTCAGTTATAATTCTGTGCGCTCGCCTTTCTTCCAAATGAAAGAAGGGGAATCGGTCGCACGGAAAAAAGCCTTTCACCTGCTGTAACGTATGATAAGACGTGTGGGAAGTGTGGTGCACTCTGAACTCTCACCTCACACGCGACTGTGCGCAGGTCTTGCAATGCCTAAAGTGAACAGCTTGTCCTTTCCTTTCATCGCTGTATATATGATTGCGAATATCTCCAAATCAAGCTCTCACGTTTCCTATTCCTTTTCAGTGGCATGCAACCTATCAAGGCTCATATGCGGCAGTGAAGAGAAACATCACGTGTTGCTGCTGAATTTAAATTATGCTTCGCACAGAGCTGTAGGAATATTCATATCTCACATTCATGCTCAGTCGTCCTGACCTTACACTTCCCACTTCCTACATCTCCTCTGCCCAATATGCGGCGTCTGATTCCTTAGTATCAGCCCTCACTCCACCATCGATTTAGCTTCAGATACAGAAAAAGTCGGTTCCTGGTGCGTGTTCAGTACCCTAATATAATTTTACGCTCGGTAAAAATCATATTGGGGACTTATACTTTTCTTACGTTTATAAGTTACAAAAAATAAAGCAGCACAGATGTTAACGTTTAAAAATTAGTAATGTATTTCATTTAATTATCACAGAGTAATAAGAACTTTGGAAAATTTACAAAATTCAGCTGAAAATTATAGACATCAGTACAGTCTTCTGTCCTATCTTGAAGTCTCTAGCACTGCTCAGGTGAGCGGCCTGGCTAAATTTGCTGCAACCATGGTACAAGCTCCTGCATTAATGCAGAACTTGTTTCAATGAAAGTTACGAAAGCTATTATTCAAGAGGTGTTCCTGATGCAACATTTTACTAATGATTACATTCAAAATGAATACTATAACCGGCAAGAAAAATTACAAAATAAAAAATTTTAAACAGAATTTGCCCGCAGAACACGTCACTTAATGCGAATCCAAAATGCATAAACGAAGTACAACATTTTTAGAGTCACATATCGCGAATTTGAAACTGTTTCAACAACAAAAGCAGTCAAGGAAAAGCGAAATGAAATAACTCGACTCATTTTGTCCAAGTAACGAACCATTTTAAAATGTGCCGCTTATATCAGTGCAACCAAGAGTTCGTGTTTGAGCGGAGTGTAGGATGGGATACGCTCGTTTCGCTATCTCTTCGCTGTGGCAGTGCTCGCCATTTAAAGGTCCACTTCTAAGTATTTTCATGGGCTTGATTGCGACGAGTTGCATTCATAACATTTAAAATTGCCAGCTCTAGTTACTGCAATGCAAGTGAAGCAGAAAAGACTTGACTTTCCAGAAATAAATAAGCAAGAACGTGGCGTTCTTATGAGCACACGGCGAGCCGTAATTAAGAGGGCATGCTATAATTTTCAGGTCATAGAAATAACCACTGGGTCGAGCAATCATGAAGCAACACACTCTTATAACTTTCATGGAAAGGAATTGAGGAATGACTCGACACAAGGCAATTGAAATTATGGTAAACCGTAAAACAGACAAGAAGGCTGTGAAATCTCTTATGTAATATTTATCAGGCAGAATTGTGTACAGCTTATAAAAGAAGATGACTCAATAGGGTTTGAATTAAAAAAATATATTTAATACTTCAGTTATTTGGATCTTGAAGTTGAGTCGCGCAACTACTGTAAAATATTATACAGATGGTTTAGAAGGATGGCACTGAAAGGTTACATGCTTCTTGTAACTTTGAATCCTGCTCGTAGAATACGGTGGGAAAGCGTTAGGACAGAATTATGTGAACTGAATCATCTTGTGCTCGTATACTCTACACACGCTTGCTTTAGCACGTTAAAACCGTACACGATGATTTGGATTTAAATTTGCCGACGCAGAGACCTAAAAATTTAGTCTCGAAATGATTTCTAAAAAAATTAACTGGATCATGTTCAATACTTTGTTTCTATAAGTGGTATTTCAACAGCTGGCCTGAATTCATTATGCTCTCTTCATCTATTTGTGTAAAGAACATTCGGGGATTTTCCCGTGCATCAGGAATTCTGGTCAGTTTGGGATGGGAAAGGGAGTGTAAAGGAGAAAGTTCTCCGTTCCCTTGCCCCATCTTTCCACTCGACTCGTGCGACCTGCAACGTCAACAATAAATTGTCTCCCGCTAAGTTGGGTACACTAGATGACTTGCACTTATCCACTCAGAGGAAACCTTCTCTAAAAAGAGCTCCTTGTAGATGAATGTCGTCTTTTTAAAGTTCTTCTAGACGACATGGTAACACCAGAGAGGTGATCCACTATGCATGATTCCTTTTGGTAGTTGTAATTACACAGGGTTACAAACATTCCGTCTGCCAGCGACCTTTAGACTTCATTATTTTACGTTCGTCATGGGAACTTAGAGATAAAATAGTATCTTGTATGGCTTAAAGGCACAATTCTTCTGCGAACAAGATCTCCCGATATCATATTATTATTTTTCATGTCAGTGACGGTAGATATTTTTTCACAAGCTTCCCACGTTCACGATCATTAGTCCCTAGTGACGAACGATCTAAGAGTGACCTGCTGAACGTCCCAAATGTACATGCCAGGTCAAGTGGTCGACTTACCACGCAGAATGCGCCTGCTGCTGAAAGGTGGGCAGCTTCAGGAGCAAGGCCGTACAGTCGCAACTTAGCGGACTACAGTATCATTCATCGATGTTACGAACCCTAGGCGCTCTAGTACTGCATTTCTCCCACAGGAACGGAATTTTTAATCAAATGCAAGCCTAACTCCTTTGATCGGTCATTAGTGCACAATCTCGCTCGCTCGTATATCAATGTGAATGTTATGTTGTTCAAAGCATTTCTCTACAAACACAAAAATTTTTCTTTCGTCAGTCTCGTAGAGTGTTACAGGACTTATCATGTTTTTTCCAACTTATAATGAATAAACAGAGCACATTCGTAATGTTTTGCTCTAAGTGGATTGAACCCTGTCATAGGTATTCGGGTACCTATTGAGGTATTAACCTCAACTAGATGTAAAAACCATTCCATTCAGGAATTTTGAAAAACACACATGTTGAATTTTTTTATCAACTTTTTGGAAGTATGCGGTTTGTCTTTTATCTTTTCTCACTTTTTCGAAGTATAGCTGTATTTTCTTATCGTACAACTGGAAAGAAACGTACATACTCTGGATGATACACGCTCAGAAAACAAAATGTTCGCAAATGCTTATAAGTGAATGCTTAGCTCTGAGACCATATTCCAGTACTTTATTTTTTCCTCTTCTATTTTGTTAGAAGAAGTTTATAATATCAGGTTGGCCCCACTTATTGCGAAGACTAATTATTCGATTCTTATAATTAATAACAGTACTGCGAAGGCGGTCATTGCTCGCAGACATCAGAACTGTGACCTAATTTTTGAAATGGTTTTTGCTCATACCTTCAGAAGATAGCAAACTTGTCTTGACTGCTGGACCGGGAAGACCGAGTTTTTCCTCTCATCAAGGTTTTAAAACCTGAAGATTCATTAAAAATGACAATGATATTTGAATTTAAGCGAAAACTTTAGTTATCGTCCTACTTCTAAATGATAGGAATCAGTTCATTTTACCGATTTTGCGTGTGATGACTGACAAAATATTCCAGCAGCTTTTGCTTCGTAACAGTTCGTATTTCCCTACTTGGGTGTTTAGCGTCGTCACTGTGAATAATTTTTTTCATTTTTATAACCTCTAATGACGAATTCGTAGCAAACAGGAAAGAACATATGAAATACTTGGGAAAGTTTTATCTTTGTTTATTATCAAGATTAGAAAACATCTGAAGCGACGAAGAAATTTTGTAACGAGTGTTGGGACCTGTATAACTTTTGACGAATGCATCATATCAAAATGGATTTGTCAGGCTACAAGAGAGCTGACCGAGGATGCGAGCAGTCATGGTGTCGCTTCTACCAAACCCTTCTTCATCCCCAGGCCTGCTCATAGAAATAGTGACGACAAACAGGTGGTCCGAGGTTTCTCGCCATATGTGGTGAATCGAAGGGGCGACATTGAGTTAGTTCCTATCTATCAATGATTTCCCATGGAACGGAGCTAACAACGCTTTGCAAAATCGATTGAGAAACGCAGTTACACTTTCTGTCAAATGAATATACAAAAATTTAAGCTTCCTAAAATTATTTCTGATACGGTTGAAAATAAAAGCGTAGTCGAGCATGTTTTGGGGTTGACGTTAGTTTGCACACTCAACTAGAACAATTGAGACAGAAATATTACCCTCATGCATTTCTTCGCCACATCAGAAGGGGCCTTTATTTTATCACTGGAGCATAAAAGTTACACTGAATAATACTGCGTGAAGCAGTTTTTCCTTTCATGTTGGTTTTAGATAACCAGCTATCGTCAAAAACCGCCAGTTACGATAAAAGTCTGACACAGGTCGATAAACAATTGAAACAACGCTCAAATATGGAAATAATCTCTTGGAAAACTGCGTTGCTATAATTTATTTCTTTCGAACACTGTGCAGCTCCAACTGACGACCACGATTCCATTATTTAATAGGGAATAAAACAGAAAACACACAACCTTTGGGCAAAAATATATATATTCGTAATCTTCAAACACCGTATTAAAAATATTTGATCACGCAAACTCTAAAACGGGTGAGCTCTCATGGAAATTAAACGAAAAATATTTTTACCACTATTGGGGTCTACTGAAAACAGCCGCTATCCATGGACCACTAGTGTAACGCAATCACTGTATTCGTACGCCTAGGAGCACGCGTGGAGGTATAGCAGACATTGCTTGTGCCAATGACTCCTCGATTTCCACTTCTGCTCCTACACTGAGCAACATAGCGATGACGTCACAGTGCTGGTCATAACAATGGCAACAGTTTCAAAGGAATCGAATGGAAGTAATTGAATGGTTCCCTATAATTTCCGTCAGAACTTTTGTGATATTTATGTGTGAGTAATCAAAAACTACATGAGTAGTGTTCAAAGATACGAGGAGTCTAATAAAAACTTATTTAGAATATTTATAATGTATTTGTATTTAAGCACGTTCTAAAGGAGGGAATCGAAGTTGAAGCGATACCGCGTTGAAAGAAAGGGCTGCAGCCCTATTAGATTTCATTGATATAGTGTCCAATTTTGAACGTTTTTCCGTTCGTCGAGCTGTGTTAAACTTTGTTGTCCCTGTCGCTTTGGACGATTTCATTTGTTTAAGATCAATATGAAAAGGAAAATTATACGAAAAAGCCCTTCCCTATATGTAACTTATATGCTAACAGAAGAAAGGTAGATCGGAACTTTCTAGTATGCAAGAAAATGAGCGAGTGCAATAATTCTTTAGTATTAATTTTTCTGATCTAATAGCGGCCAAAAGAAGTTCGACTACACTTCTATATTCCGTCGTTTTAGGAATAGTTGCAGAAAACTGACTGACGCTAATTTGACAGGATAAATCTCTGCAGGTCTCTTAAAATTTTTCATAGCATGGTTAGCCCTGTTGTATGACGAATGAACGATAGAGCGGGGCTTACATAATTCTACCTCTTTGATTCAACGGAAATGACGCGAAATCTCCGACCACGACTGCGACGTCACGATCTCCATGAGCAGGCTCAGAGGAAAAGGATGCATTGCTTCGACTCGCTATGTTCACTCAATTGGATGGGCTGCAGAACTCGACACATGGGTACCACACGCGATGGCCGAGCAGATCTAACTCCTACCCAGTTTTGCGACCGCCAAGTACGAGCTCGAATCGAGCAGCCTCCGGAATAACTAAATCATTGTTGGTGTTACACATTCACATACAAGTGACGGGAATGCATTGCTGGCCGAGTCGTTACGAATAATGGGAAATTATACGCGTTTGTAAAACGCAAATGAACATGAGGAACGGTCCATCAACCAATCGACGTAACAATATAAATGAGAACAAAAGCGTTCCAATTCATCCAGCGTACCAGAAAATTACAATTTTAATCGAACTAATGAAATGCATTTTAATGGTAGCCTGTGGAATTGTCATGTGAATTGCATTTTAAGCGTCTGAATAAATTATCCTACATGAGTGAAGGAATGAATTGCTTAAATTGAATATTTCACAGAATGTACATTCAGCGAGTCAACCGAAAACCTGTTAAGGAAAATTTTCGTTTCCCTACTGTACTGGTATTAATGATAAGTTTGATTGTTAAACATATCCAAGACCCCTAGCCATTTCCATGAAATCTGTCATATCGTTTTAAAAATATTCACTAAGACAACTCCCACGTTGCAAGGGACAAGTAGGAATACGAGTTAGACTACAGGTGGCCCTTCTTATGTAAGAGGATAGATTTTTGTATTCCTCACTTTACGAGTCGTTCATTCTTTATATACTGATTCATAGAAAGCGCACAAGTAATTATTTCAGTTCCAACTATACGAACGAAGTAGTATGTTTTTAAACTTTCATGAATTTAACTTTTCCTCACGTGAATTAGTTTCTGTACCATTCATAGTGCGCAATTTATGGGAATATGCTGTCAGTGAACCTCTCAAGCAATGTAGAAAATTTCTCGTGCTACACATTTTGAAGCTTATTCAGGTTCTGTTAAACACTCATACTATTGACGAAAACATTTGACGGAAAATTTGCTCTTGCTATAAACGATGGTAACGCATTCCGATCGTGAAGGGGACTGTAGTAATTACCTGTGTTGAATGAATGTAGATGACAATACAATGTGGAACGGTAAAGTTATGTCAGAAGCTATTTCAAACACCTATATCGATAAGGAATTCTCGATCTACTTAAAGGTTTGGATTTCACAGAAATCTGCACATTTGGTCTCAAAATAGAGCCATAGGAATCCTGTGCTCCAAAAAGTGCCGTAGATACGGGAACTTGGTCTGATTATCCAGCACTACATGATAATGGCTGCATATTCTCTTTCTTGTGTTTGTATAAAGGGAGAAGACATTTCCGAACTCAATTCTGACAAGCCCTAATACTCCCTCTGCTCACTTATAGAAGTTGATTTTCAATGTAGTTAGCCCCTTGCATTCTGGGTCCAAATGTTTCCGCCTCGTAAAAACGGTCGGAAGTATAATATTTATTCTAATCGCTTCTGCCATCAAAAAATTATCCCTACGCTTCCCTCACCTTTTATGGCTCTCGTTAGTCCTACCTTCTTTATCATTCCTGCTAATCGCAATTAATCAAGATCGTGAACAAATCAGGATAATTTTTTCCACAGTTATTTTCGATTTGGCCTTACACCGATTCAACCAAAATTTTCACGTTATAATCTCATCCTCATCCTTAGCCTCATATTACCTTATCCTTATTTTTAATCACACAACGGTACCTGATCTTCATGTTCTTATCCACGAGGAGTGTTTAATCTGACGAGGACAAAAGTCAGCACATCCTCACGAGCTGACTGTTGTTATGTCGGGGACGGCGATCAGCAAATTTCAATTGCGTGCGTCAAAATTGAATCGAGTCACAAACGAATTACAGGTATTTAGAAGTAAAAGATGTTGATAATGGAAGCGATTCATTAACGTTCTGCTCAAAGGAATAGGTCACCAACGGATATGAATGTGACTCACTTCTTGTCCTTACAAACTATAATTTCTTGAGTTAAAGCACATCCCAATTCAGTTTCTACAATTACTACTTGTACTTCTTTGAAACAGCTACAACACGATATTAGTAATATTATGTTTTTAGCTCACTTGAAATTTTGTACTTGTCCCTGTGTATTTATCAATGTTCATCCGAACATGGAAGACTTTTCCCGAAATCTTTGATATTAATTTCGCTTAAAGCACCATCCTCTTGCACATAATAATTATGGCAATTCCTGGTCTGTCTCGGGTTCCCTTCACAGGAAGCCAGCCAGCCACTCACTTCATTCCCGATTTATTATACACGCGTACGAGTTCACATAAAAACATCTCGTGGCAGTCTGCAACTTTCTCTGCACTGCGAACAAAACCGAACTTCCCGCTCTACGTATCCGGGCTGATTCTGTCACAAGCGTCCTCTAAAGTTATGAGCGTTGGGGAGACACAATGAGACCAAAAAGTTTAACACACCTTTGTAAAGCAAAGAAAATGTTCAATGAAAAGATTAATAATAAACTGTATCCTCTTCAAGAACGAAGACAGCTCAAGCAAGTATTTTCCACGGTTTTACCAATATTTGTTACAAATATTGGTCACAAAGTGATCAATTGCTGACCAAAACCATTCAAGGTGGAAGGTGAGTTCAGTTCATATTTGTTAGGGTTAATACCACAAATTTTTTAAATAAATTAAGTTTGAAAAAATTGCCGGCTATGAAGAATGATCCCAAATGTTATCTGAACGATTTTCGTACTGCTTACGACATTTGAATATGAGTGATCTCGTCTCAGAATTAATAGGAAAAATATGCTGTATATCAATAGTAAAGTGGTTTTAATCACTTTGGACACTTAAATGAATACGTCGACCTCGGGGTTGAATTGTTGCGACACACATTGGCAAACTATGACCCAGAGCTGTAAAGCATTCCCGTTCATCATACTACTCTCAGGGTTTGGTAATTCGTTCTGTCTCTGTCTAAATCAACCATTGTTCTAGAACAATGCATCGTTTGATTCGAATGGCAATATTACACTTACCCTGCTTCAAAATTAGTTTTAGTTCTTCATTCTATGTTGCAAACTTTCCTTACATTTGCAGAAGTCCTCGCTTGTGTTTGCAGAGAACTTCGCTGGTTCTGGTTACAGGATCCACTGAACATTTGCACAATCACCGATTCAAACAATGGCGTTTCCCATTGCATGGACAAGTTTCCATAATGTGATAGTCTGGAAGGGAAGTGACCATCATCTCCCTCTGATTACTGTTTTTCACAATATTGCCTAACTTAAGAGTGATCAAACGCTACTTTTCCTTGAACCACACTGTTCATTTTGTCACACATTCGCTGCAATTTCCCTTATCCGACAACTTTGAAGCATGCTGGTTATCGATCTCCAATAACCAGAATTCTACTTTGTGCAAAACTATCTCCAAACTTAGATATTTTCACTCTGTTTTATAGCTGTGAGGCTAATTGGCTTTACTTTCTCTGCATTTACAAAGAAAGTTATTTGCATAGAAGTTATTGAAGTATTGCGTTAATTATTTTACACCATAACTGTAAGTAATGTGTAAATAAGATTATGTAGTTTTAGTGAATTATAAACCGTGAATACCTACCAAACGAGTCATGAGTGAATTGGAGCATTAATGGGTGAGCATTTTTTTAATGCAAGCGAGGATGATGTATTTGTGTTTATCACCACTATGAAAGAGCCGCGCTGTAATTCACTCAAAGCTTACTAGTACGCCGCTGTTTCCAGAGCGAACACGTTCTCAGAATGGACACTTTTCTGCGGTAATAACCTCTTTTGCAGAACGTGCTGGACACGTGTTGACTGCGTGCCGAGACGCCGCCCGACTCGGACCGATGCGTGCGGTTGAATGTTGCTACGCGTCCCGGCGTTCGCACTAGTCGGTGATGGTGCCAGTAGTTCGTGGGAGCCCCTGGTGCACTGCTGCAACTTCAGGGGCACGGGTATTTTACACAATTTGGAGCGCACTTGAGGCGCTCCCCGTGCACTATCATTAGGGAGCAACGGACATCGTCGACGGGGTACACATGAAGCAAGACATGGGACATGAAGTTTCATGAATCCATTCGGAGTGTTTAGGCTTGACAATGTGTCTTGCGACCAAATTTAATTTTTGGAAAAAATTCTGTCTCGCTTTCAATGCCGTGGTCATTTTGTGAGTTGAAGCCCTATTCAGTAAAATGAGCCTGGTCGCAGATTGACCAAATCAAAAGTACGAGTATTTACTCGGACAGAAAGCAACTCGTCAATTATTGGTAACTCGAGCTCTTCGTCATGAAATTTTGCCCTCAATTTTTATTTTTCAGCCTTTCAATTTATATTTCAGAGGTACGGCATGATAATAATATTTTGATAATTATCTACGATCTTTCATAATAAATACAGCATCTTTAAGCTCGGACATTTCATTTCGAAAAAGATTGTACATATGTACATACGACGTTCTATTATTGGCTATCAATATGCTTCGAGATACAATTCTTCCAATTTTACACATGGAATAATACGTTTGAGAAATAAGGTGTCCACAATAATTTCCTCGTTGGACTACACTCCAAGTAAAATGATTGCCTGAGATGCAAATGATGAATGATATATCTAGCTTAGTTTAAAAATGGCGCAAAGTTGTGTAAAACTCATACGAAAGTTCAAATTTTGAATAGCTACAAGAATTTAAATCAGTTCGTAGTCACTGAGCTTGCAATGCAAAACTACAAAGAGTCACCTTAAATGTTCAACCCCTAACAGCTTGTGTTGCATGTCCATAGAAGCAAAATGGCAGTTTCTAGATGTACAAGGGTCTAACGTAAGGCCATCATAGGTTCGTCAGTTTGATGCGTATATTATACCGAAGGCTCAGAGAAGATGAGCTGAGTTTTTGAGATGTTATTAGTGGTATACATTCTGCAAAACATTTAAACCTTGTGACGTGCATCGTGACGCAAAGAAATGTCCAAACAAGATTTCAGCCGCTTGTTTCATAAATTAATATCACTGATCAATCTAAATTTAATATTTATACGTCTACGACGTGGTCCATGTAAAAATCTTATATTAAAAGTATCACATTGTTTCCTTTTATCATTGTCGATGACTTTGTTACACGTCAAATATTCTATTGGACTCCTTCTCACCTCGAAGCGCATTTCGATGAATCAATCTACTCAGAAGTGATCTATGAAAGACATCGGCAGAGAAAACCGTTCACAGAGTGTCACAAGAGCTGGGCATCAATAAGGGATAGCATGGGAAGATAACATGGGGGAAAATGTTGCAAGATCGATGTAAAAAAACGCTTTAGTATGGTTGCTGTGAATAAAAATTCTTCAGTTCATTCCTTCCTGAGAAAAAGCTGATGATGACGTTGGGTTATCATCGCGTTATCTTAGTATCAATTCCTTAGTGAAAACGGCAACCTAATTAAGAACCAATTCAATCAGAACACATAGGTCGAAAAAACTAAGAGCTGTTTAAAAAGAAATCTAAATCACATTCTGAACTTTTAAACAACGAAGCTTTGTTTCAAACAAAGTAAGACAACCCCAAGTTAATAAATTTCATTAACTCGACAGCAAAATATTTAGGAAGTTACAAATACCGTCATTTGACTTAATTAGTTCGTTTTAAAAAAATTTCGTACAGAAACTTCTGCTGTTTTTCTTAAGTTTTTTTTCCGACAGATAAATGTTCCCTGAAATAATCTTATCGTTCTCAGACATGGCTTGCTGACTGAGCCTGATGCTGCAAGAGTTTTCGTGGTTATGAACAGAGACAAATTTCACGTTCTCTGAGTGTGTCTGTTCAGACTACAAACTGATAGTGTGAAAAATCACAAAACGAAAGAAATTTCACAAAGAAGGAAATTTCTTATTAGCCACTGATTTCTCAACAATTATCTTCCATTCAATGATCGAGATGTTGGGTCGAATGTAAACATTGCTACATAATTTAACAAATTAGTAAATTAGTTTTCAATGAAATTACTTTGCATTAATTCGGGAATTCGTTGAAACATTTACATATGATTGGTGTTCCTGGTATTTAGCTTGTTCGTAAGTTATCATCTGAAAGCAATAAAAATTTAACAATTTATCATTGCTGATTACCTGAATATTTATTGCAAACAAAATAAATTATCTGATGGAAGAAAGGAAAATCTTTTGTAATCGGGCGTAACCACTTACGCCTGATTACAAAAGTTTTTCCTGAGAAAGTCTGCATTTCGCTGAGAGAAATCTTCAAACTTATACTAAGGAGCAATTAAAGAGCTTCAAAGGACAAAGATTACTGAACAACAGCTTCAAATTTCAAATTAATTAATGCTTCGACCATTGTTTACTCTCTGGGCTCTCATAAGTCTAGCATTTTACGAACATAGGTAGATTTCGAACTGACCTCACATGATAACTTTGACTGGAGTCTTACTGATGTTGGATACCTTGGAATCTACGAATTCATGACACGCAGACGACACGAATGAAGCTCAAAATGTAAATGATTTATGTGAGCTCTTCAATGAAATATTTTGAATAACATTCACGGTACCATTATTGAATTTTCTTGCAAAAAAATATATTCTCAGTCCTTGGTAAAAAATGTGCTCTACAATTAAATTTATTTATCGATAACATAGTATCTTGGGAAGTCTTCTGACGGACTGGTAATATCTGAAAGTGGCGAGTTCAACTTGTTACTTGTGACTCAGCAGAACAATGTAATTAAAGTACACTTTTTCATGAACCTTTACGAGGCTAAGGCGCAAGCTTCCTTCTGGAGTCTGGAGACCTATGATAATTCAACATCACTGTTACCGTTCAGTTGTGCAAACATGTCTCCAAGTATACGTCTGCAAAATTATACATTTAGGGAACTTCGGAAAATGGATGCTGCATGGGGAGGATGAAAATTAAACTGTTTGTTACTGTTTAAAGTGGCAGCGCTTTTTTGTTTAGGTGACGTCACATGTTACGCCCTCGTAACACCAGGTGCCTCTTTTTTAGTTTTCTTTTCAGTCACCTAACACTTATTTTCCTTCCTGCGACTTTTTTGAAACCAAAATAGTGTGTTGATATGGAAATTTTTTAAACCAAATTGTAAAGTGAGGAAAACCGATCGAACACTTTTTGAATATTGTTTACTCGAAGTGCATGGATGCCTAAAAAATAAATCCCTATTTTTAGCAGCCCCTCACGTTGCAATATAAAAACTGAAAAACTCTAAGTGTTGATTTACGAAATATACATCCACTTTCATAAGGACATATGGGATATTTGTATGTTTAAATATGTGTACATTATATGAATACAACAAAAAAGAAATACTAGAACAGTACTCGACTCGATTATGAAAATAGTTTCTATCATTGCACCTGGCACTTTCAAAAATGGAACATTAAAATCCCCTTTTGTTGGGCTCATACTCTCTGAATTCTTGTTCTGCGCTGGACATCATCCATAACTTTTTAGGAATACACCTTCCAGTTAATGAAGTAGTCAGTCAGAGTAAAATATTTTCACTGGAGCAAAAAAACACAAGAGAAAAAGAGCAGGAAAGATTTGTTATACATGGTAAGGCAGTTCACTCGAATGCGTTTTGAAATTCCGAAGCCCCTAAAAAGTTGAAAAACACAGGAGAAGAAATTGCAATGGGCCATATTTTCGAACCCGTATACGTCGTCATAGTACTCGGCCACCAGCAATAGTTTTTCCGTCAGCTTGATTTCCTACACTCTCTATTTAGTTATTAAAGTTTTCAAGTTTGAGTCTTTTCGAACAGCGTTTTAAAAACTTCAAATTTACGCTTTTGCAAAATTCATTTGGCGAGCATCAAGCTTGATATAGGCCAGAAAAAAAAACATATAATATAGCCATATCGACAGAAGGACTTTCGCTGCTGGCTGTACTGCTACAAAAATGTAATTATTTAGAAATATTATCCCAGGTAACAAAGACATACCGATCTCGAATAACGCATCATTCAGTCTTTGGAAATCTAAGCCTTAAGCAATCCATTACTCACTTCAGCGGACACAAAACTTAGGAACGATCTTCTGCAAGTCTCATATCCGTCCGCCCACTCAGTTTTAGAATTAAGAAGTCTACGTAGGTTCGGAATGGTAGACAGTCCCTTGTGTCCATGTGGTAGTGTAGAGACCATAGAACATTTCTTGCTCACATGTCCCTTGCTGGCTAGGGAACGTACTAACCTGTCTAACACACTAACTACCTTAAGAGTACCCTTGTCTCTGAAGAATATCCTTGGGGAAGGCCCTTTCCAGGCTCTAATACAGGAACAAATAATAGACGCAGTGGCCAAATTCCTGAAAGATTCCAATTACTTAAATGCCATCTGAAATCTGCAAAACTGCCTTTGTTGCTAGACGTATTGTTCTTTTAAGGACCAAAACCCGATCACTTTGCTCACAATCTGGAGTTTTTTGTCTAGTTTCTTCTATTTATCTACTCTACTTACTAGGCAACTTATCTATGTAATTATTTAAATGTACATTTGTAATTTTCCTTGCTTCTAAACTCATTAGCATAACCTTCTACTGCCCTCCCACTATTTGCATTTCTAACCAAGTATACTAACATGTGACTACCACTCATGGGCACTAACGTTATATTCAAGTTCCCAAATAAGTTTTCTGGCTTTTTGGAGACGGAGGATGGAAACCCTCTGCGCAGTGTTGTTTGTTAGGCAAAGTGGCTGTATATGTTTAGGGCACTGAAAGCACTGCATTCTGTAAAGAGAATTTTCACTCTCCATCTACATCACTTATAGCCATTAATTAACTCCATTTTCTCTCTCCTTCAGAGTCCTGTCCACAGGAGTCTCCTTAGTTTATCAGAATCAGTAGAGTAAATTCTTGTTTAAATTACCACATTGGTACTAAGAAGCTCCAGGCTGCACCGTCCCAGGCTGGACCCTCAAATAAGTCCGGTATACTCATGTGTGACACAAGTTAGGGCATGCCTTAGTTACTAACATACAATTCAAGTACTGTGCTGCATGTCTATTATGGGGAAAGTACAAATAAGAGGAAGTGATTAAATAGAAATGAAATAAGTTGAATACATATGGATACATGCAATATGTAAATAAGGATGACTACCAAATGCATCTTGCTGAAACTCCTTTCCATTCTGTTGAATCCAGGCCCAGCTCTGACGAGAGAAACAAACGCTCAGTCGTGGAGCTGCATGGAGACCTCTTCGAAGCTCCAATAAACACCAACAGAAGAAGAAGAGGTCTACGTGATGTTCGACTGTAGAAGACCCAGCTGAAATTAAACCATTCATGGCTATTACAGATTCGATGCATTCATGTTCATTCCATAAAAGAACATTTTATCTACTGAGGTAATTTCGCAGAAGTAAGGCTTGTTTCATTGTATCTTCTGAACGTCACAACGTTAGAAGATCTTCATCATTAAGAGCGTGTTTGTAAAATTGAAAGGAACACAAACTTAAGAAGTGGATTAATCATAGTAAACTACGTGTAATATTGCAGAAAAATCGACCAAGTTAAGTAAAAGGTATTCGACCATTGTTTATGAATTATAGATTTACATTTCAAGTCGAGTAGGTTTCGGAACAGCCAGGCGTCGCACCAAGTCAGGTAGAATTTACTCGCTCTTCCCTCCATCATTGCATTTGAAATCGATCGGTTCCTCACTTATAAAATAGATAGATGCTGGCTCGTTGCATTGACGCGCAAGGCTTCGAAATGAAAAATTGAGATGCAAAATTGGATACCTATATGCTTTTCTACGTACTTGTAGGTTACTCTTATTGCATATGATCTTTTTGTCATGTCAATATTTGCTTTTGAATTGATGCACTGATAAATTGTGATTGCAGGAAGTTTCTGTCTATGATATTTTTAGGAAAGCTTTTCTGTGAAAAATGGTGTTTATTTACTTCTACTTGAGCATTTATTATCAATCTCCAAATTTTTAGCACAGCCTACGCCTAAAAATGAAACCTAAATACAATTGTGCTCTCTCGTGTATGTGTGGGGAAAACGTTTCATGGTAAGAACTGGATCAGATGCAACACCACACCCTCATGAACTCGCGGCATTACAATCCTGGAGTACACTTTGTACTTCCTACTTCCGATTGAAGCGTGTGAAGATCAGGAAGTCGGTAATTTCAAATCTTATGTTGCTGTAAGTTTATTCAGGGTAAATGTGACTCATTCAGTTTTTTTCTCTAGAATATTTTAGGTCATTAAAAAGGGTTAATGGTAAAAGATGCAGCGCCATCGTATTGTTTGTGTGTAAATGTGTATCGAAAGCAGAAAACATATGGGAACACTACGACCAATTAACGATGAATGTATATTGTAGGAACGAATCATTATTTACCTGATTTAATTGTACGTGGATTGCCTCTTAAAAACAAAATGAAATTGAAGCTTCAGAAGAATTTTCAGCGCCAAGATATTCTGAAGGCTCTCAGACGTATCGGACATCAAAATTAATTGAAGCTGCACAGTAAGGCTATAATCTTCGAGACAGTTATTTAGTTTAGATCACTTCTGTGAGACCGTCAAGTTACCTGCTTTCATTCTTATTATTATGATACTAGATAAAATACATGATCAGGCTGCTCCAGTTGAGGCTGCAAACAATAGTACAAACCATAACCTGAAGTTCTGTATTTTGTGAGCATTTAATTTCCAAAGTAATTAACAGTTATGTTCTATGTTAATTAGTGTATGTAAAGCAAAGGTCCAATGGTACAGGTATTTCATACCGGATCATTGCATCGTTACGCAGCATGAATGATGGATGTTTAACCGCCGATCAAGTATTGAAACATATATTTGTGGAGTAACAATAAAATAGATGTCAATTATAGATCATTCCTTTAATGTATTTTACTAGATTTTGAGCTAAACTGTTGTTGTAGAAAATCCCGGAAAATGAAGAGCTGTGCCGAGAATGAATCTCAGTTCTACTTGAACTTCAACAAGAAATTTTAAAACGACAAATTTTATTACAGTTCCATTAATTTAATGGCTATTCATGCATAATATAATAGCTCCAGATGATGATATTTAACGCTTATTTAGTACCCTTTAAAAGGTATGAGCCGTAAAATTATGAGAACTACGGGGGATATACTTCTGCTTTCATTTGTTTTTACACGGGAAATAAACTTTGTTCCCAGCGAAAGAGGAGCGACCATCATCCTCCGAGGATGTGCTCTTCACTTTCTAGGGTAATTTACCCCATGTAGTTGCAACTCTGCGCCTAACGAACAAAAACTTCAGGTCCGTCAACTCGCCAAGTCCCTGCCCAACTGCAGTGCGGCACTGCGGCTTCGGCTTACGGGTTAGTTTTTATTCATTAGTAATCATTGCCGTCCCCAGTTAGTCAGCTTCTTATGCCTCTGAGTCTCTTTCAGCGAGGGATTGGCCAGACCGCCGGTACACACGCTACATGAGCCTTAGTTTCCGAAGCCATGAAATTTTTCATTAAGGTGGTTTTACTTCAGCAGGAAAACCTACTGTGTCACAAGCTTCTCTCTCTGTGGCGAATTTTCCTGTAAGAAAACAGAAAAGAGAATCTGCCAAGACCGCGTCACCTTCATGAGAAGTTGAGCTCCTGACGGACGCGTACGAGGAAATAGATGCTCTGTAATTACGTATTCACTTCTTCTGCAGAAAACATCAAATAAATTTAAATTTTGCAGCATGGAGACGTTAATAGCATTTGCTGATACACGAGAAAAATGGAAGATTACAACCTTTGAGAGAGCGTTAAAAATTTTCCAAAAGTTCACGAAACACTGCCACGAAAAATTTATGCATCGTATTGTACACCATTTTCCGTGCTTTTGAGGTCCTAATCGCATTCAAATTAATTGAATAAAGTCTGTACACTTTTCACGTTTGTAGAACACTTCAGCTTCCTTTTCAGCAACACAACATCCGTATACAACAATGGTGTGAAAATATCTAACTTATTGAATGTGAAAGAATTTGATTCTTACTCAATTTTTTCCCATTCACTCACCAACGATAAAATGTAACCATTCTTTTTTGTTCTTGCTTTATTTTAATTTATTTTATCTTCTGCACAAGCTATTATGATACTGCAATCAAAAAGTAATAATGCAAGCTCGCACAAAGTTTCTCGTTCACGGGAATATTATCACAACTTTTTTTCACCAAGCAGAAGTATCGACTTCATTTTCTCATCCAGGAGCAAAGAGCGAACATGAACAAAAGTTAGCCCTTCCTCTTACATTGTACGTGCGACTCTAAAAATAAAGAATGAATGAGTCAGTGATTACCCAACAAGCATTAAAGATTGAGACGCCGAATGGGTTCTAGGTTTTTTCCATTGAAATAGCATATTTGCAGTATGCTACATCTTACAGCAAAAAAGTGCACGAACGAAGAAATTATAGGAATACGAACAAAAATGAAGCCAAAATAGAGATAAGTGTTTCCCTCCGAGCACACAAACAAACAGCACTCGAGCTGCAAATCACACTCCTCTGGCTCCTTCACCGAAAGTTAGACATCTTCTTAATCTTGAAGGGGAAGGGGCCGAAATTTCTCTTACACTTTTTAAAATTTTATGAATATTCGACCTCAACAGTGAGATAGTGAGACTACGAGGTTCACTCTGAAGTAACCTCAACATAGCACGAGTTACACACTTTGCGTTCTACACTACATTTCTGCCCAATTATGAGGAGAAGACGAACAATTATTGTCATTCCAAATCACAAACTCAGGTTTTCTCCCAATGAACCATTTGCTAAAGAATTTCTCAGAGCCTCAAATTTCAAATTTAGGGCAGCTCATCCCACATACATTTAAAAGGCTCCGTTGTCCGGATGTACGTTTACAAGCAAGTAAGTTATAAACTTCGTTCCTTATCTCACTCAACCCTAATCCCAAGCCCTTTAAAACCTACTCCATTCGCGAGTTGCACAGAGGATTAAATTGCGTCTTTAAATACAGGTTAAAGTTTTTAGAGAACATCGGAATCCGCTAATTGGGAAGTACGAGTATAATAACATGATTTCATAATTAATCAATCTTCTTGTATTTGCTGTAAAGTTGCCCCTTCACTTTGTACTGTTGCTTTCATTTTAACTTCAGTGTTTCTTCCCGGCTCAGAATGTTCCAGGTTAATAGATGAATTTATACTCACAGTTGATTTATTTTGCTGCAGGAATATATCTGTTTTGATGTGTTTTTTTAGATGACGTTGCAGCTGCACATGGGCGTCCATTGAAAAAAGTTGATTTGTTTAGGACCTCATTTATAAACCCGATCAACATCAACCGAGTCTAAGTGTAAACAAATAAGTAAACTCTAACTCGATACCTGACCCCTCCCACTCATCTCTCACGGCCCCCGTTTCCCCCTGACATTAGAAACTCACATGGAGGAGCAGGCTAAGGCCAATCAAGCACGGCGTGATGTAGCGCCAATCTCTCAAGAGATTGAATTTGGTGAAAGAGGAGCAGCAGTCGCTGAATTTTTCAACGTTTCGGGGAGCTAAGTTATGGCCTAGCATCGGCGCTAGAGAACGTTACCTTCACTCGAGAGAAAGTTGTTGAACTCTAACTGTGGGGAGTTATTTTTTGGCTCGCTTCTTGTACTGAAATGAAACTGAGTTTTTTATGAGCTAGACAGTGAAACACTTGCGATTTTATAGCATTAGCGTAGCGGGCACCTTTTTTAAGTGTATTTAGACACGCGTCCATATGTGAATAGGAGCTGAGAGCTATGCATATAAGACATTCATAGCTATTACTCCAAGGAGCTGGGATCAGTGCTCGTTTGTAATATTCGCTGAAGACGCATAATTTTTAGTGAGAACTGGCTTTTGACCCAGATCGTTCCATAGTTTTTTAGATTATCATAAAGAAAAGAGGTCTAAAATTTCAGACGAATGCTGAAATTTCTGTTTGATTGGAAGACTCTCTCAAAAGGTAGAGATCAGGAGATGTTTCTATTCAACATTTACAGCAACTGGACCAGCCATTGGCCCGTAAAAGTGCAGGAAACCACGGAACGAACTTTTAGGACCTATGGTGAGTCAGTCAGTTAGTATAGAGTTATAGAAACTTGGAAACCAACAGATAGCTTTCACTATGCAGTTCAGTGTGGACCTTAATCCAAAAAACGTTGTTCAAGTGTTGAATAGAGAGAGCTCTGGACATTATCAAATATACGTATCTTGTCCACAGCCCTTTAAGATAAGAAGCAATTACTGGATAACTTTTAGCCAATTTTCTTCCTATTGTTCATTCCCAGTTGGCCAAAATTCCTACATCCCATTCCCAAACATTTACATTCACACTTGATGTCTTTGAAGCTCGAACGCAATAGCTTCAATACTGTTTAATTTATTTTTTAGAAATTAACATACAGCTGCGTGTGAACGCACGTTAAACGAATTATACCCATTGCAGAGCCATATCAAATCTTTCGATCAGATGTAAGGATGTTGTAAACTTGGAAAGTGTAAGAAATTCTCTGTACCTTCATCATTCAAGCGCTGTAGTCACATGTGAAGCCGAGTCACACGACATGAAAACCGAAGGATGAACTAAAAGTATGACAATATCGAGAAATATTGTTAGTGTCAAGTTCGTAGCATATATCTCCGGATGAGATTGAGACTAATTTTTAAAATATTACCTAGTGTGCCCCGCAAGGGCAAGACATGTTTGCTGCGCCAACTGTGCAATCAGAACCTGTAGACCAAATTTAAAGCGAAGTTGAATGATCATTTTGCAAACTTTTTTCGTCCTAACTTATGTGGGGCACTTTGATTAATACGAACGTACATAACGCGTATGGTCAAAAACACTGAAAAATTATTTATAAGTTCAATTTCCTTGTCTCGGCGCTCTTGAGCGAGAAATGAAGGGTAGAATATCGCCTACCTGAAGGGCTTGCTTTCATCGTTCGTTCATTTCACTTTCTAGCGGCCATGACTTTCGTTATGAGAGAAGAATGCCCGCGAGCACCACTGAGCGTACTGGAGATAGAAAGTGAGTTCATTCACATGTTTTTATGTAAGCCATTGTACGCCAAATTTGTAGGGCGTAAATGATGTAATGTTTTTAGCGTAGCAGCAGAATGTTCTAATTCTTTTAATGCTGAGCACTCAATTAAAGTACTCCCTACGTATTGATACAGAGTTTCCTGCCTTTCCTTCTCAAATTTTAGTTAGGCAAGTTGCACTTGCTATGTGAGTAACAAGTCATTTGAAATTAATCGTTTATGTTTGGTTTTGCTAGTTTTTCTAATCGCCAGGTTGTTCATATGTGGGAGTTGAAATCATCCTGATGACACAATTACACAAAATATTTTATAGTTTATTTTAATTTAAAATATTAACTAGATTTTGAGATCAACGGAATACTTTACCTTGAAGAAAACTCTTTACAAGGAATTGCAAACCAATTTCTACCACATGAAGCACAACAGTTTTCTATCACACATTTTAGTCATTCATCAATCACTACTGAGTAACGTCGGAACAAGCTTCTTACCATTATTATCTTACTGACCTAGAACCCCTCCGGTGAGGCGCACAACAAACGCCCCAGCGATTTGTCTCTCCATTGAAGATATCAAGAAGAAATCCCCTGTAATCGATAGCAGCCATGCGTGCAATGAGCAACATCCCTTCTTGCCCAATTACAGCAGAGCTAGGTGCGGGTGGCACCCGGCAAGCGGCGAGGTCGCTGAGCAGACGAGCAGGTCATGTGAGAACCTCGCCGTCATGTCGTTTTAGCGTTTTATGCGTGTGCCTAACGTCGTTTAATAAGCTTTGCGGCCCTTAGTTGTGGTGTTGAAAGTGTTTTCAAATGAATGTGCCGTAGCCTTTCTTCAAGTGAATACATGTTTCATATTTCATTTGTTAGGTATTCAAATTCTTTTAATATTTCAATTTGGTTGTAAAATTCATCACTGTTCATCAGAAACCCGAAACATATTAAGTGATGGATAGCATAACTTCTTTTGGATAATATATGCATTTAAGTATCAAATGAGTGAAACATGAAACACGTAAGTTAAAGGAGTGCATTCAAGTTCATTGATTTCACTACCTTTAATTAAATTAGACTATGTCGCTCAAGTTGGAATGTCCTCGTGCAAGTATATTTTTCCCGGTTATTAAAAATGATAAGAAAATAATCAAGTAGTATAGATGGATTTTCAATTCTGCCTCTTCCAACTTAACCAAACCAACCGCAGAAACGTTGTGAATGTGTTAATATCGTAGTTCTAAAACACCACATTTTTGTATACGCAGCAAAATATGCATGTAATGCAAGAAGATCACAGGGAGAACGAATAACACCGAAATAATATTCTAGTTTTAATATCCAATGTACAGCATTTCAAAGCAGTTCTGTTCAAAAGAAAATAGCGCACTCACGTGTAACTCTTATGCGTAAAGAAAGAAGAGAGTTGAGTATTACTGCTCCCAATGTTGAGTTAGTGTTATTCCCCAGCGGTTAATTCTAAGAGCGAGAGATCCAGTCTAAAGATGTAACCGCACAATAAACATACTGTTTTAACCGTTAGCATTTGCCGGAGATGTATAACTCTCCGTACACGTCGACATGAACCTCTGGGTCTAACAGATGTGCTCCGTAAAGCCTCACAAGTTGAGACACCAGAACAAATGCTCTCCTCACTCCTTGTCTACCGCTATCTACGTCGCCCCACGGATACAGTTAAGCAATGCCACCGGACGTTGTTTGATATCGTTCATATTTAACTGTGGCCTTCCAGGCTGTCTGAGTCCCTGACGAACGCTGCTTACAATGCCATCCTGTAGTTTGTTTGCTGCTTGAGTCAGAAAAATTTTTTATCTCTTAATATCAGACAAGTGGCCTTCTGTTTCTCTATCACTTTTTATTTTTATCGGACTCAATTAGTCTCTTTTTCGTCGATGTATTTACCTGACTCACCATATAAGTTCCTATGCATGCTCTTTTTTGCATTCCATTTCATTATTTTTAGATGAGATACGTAGAGTGAACTTAAGAGGGGGAAAGGGCAAAATATATCTACAAATAATAACGAGCGTGCTATTAACACAATATCAATGAAACATTTATAAAGAATCGAACGATGCGCAATAACAGAGCCAACGGATTAAGTTTACCATTTCTAGAAACTACTTTTTAGTAGCAATTATTTTTCTGAAACAATTGAATTTAAATAATATTATTATTGGGTAAGGAATACAAGAGTGTGATCGACTTAGGAACTGAATTTTGTGGGAGGGTAGAGATTGAAAAACGAACGAAAGAAAATGCTTGAGAACCGCATAATTTAAACGATGTAAAGAATTGAATAGCTTGTATGCACAAGGAGCGCGATATCACGCGCTCAACGGTTTAACAAGCCATCAGCGACCGAAAGAACAATCAGTCATTATTAATTCATTTGCTTTTTCACTATTCAAATGATTCTATGTAATTCTGCGAAATCTTTGCTGTATTACATGGCTGTGATTTTTTTCATATTGGACGTTAAATATATGAAACACTGGTTTCTGAGGTGGTATAAGAAGAAATAAAAATGAAGGAAAGGCAATTCAGCGAAACAACCTCCGGTGCTGATCTGTGTTATGACTTCCGATCTTTCTGATTGACGCACACGAACTGTACGAAACATTGAAATCGCGGAAAAATAGGGAATGCAACATAGCATACTACTTCATATTTGCTAGGACAGAGTTCAAGCTATCAAAAAACAGCTGCAGCGAGAGAGTTGCTATCTTCATCGCTTGTCGGAAATAATTTTCTCATCAGTGCTGCTAAATTTGAATGCCTATCGGAGGAACAATCATACGTGCAACTCTGCATAGGAGACCAGGTGACGGAAAAGATTCCTTTCCAGTCAAACTTTTTTTCGGCGTAATACAACCCAGATAATAAAAGTCACGAGACAGTTAAAGATAGAACACCAGGTACGGGACTATTATTCAAACAACTATAAAGAAACGCTAAAAAAATCCAGACTAACCCCGAAGCGTTCACAAATATCCTCAACGGTCAACAAATTTACTCTCAAAAAAATTTTAATTGGAAATTATTGATCAATCAGCATTCACAAGTTGGTTCGTAGCAATTGTTTCTCGAAAAAGCAAAGTCTATGGATGCGAGAGCCCTGATTCACAATTTTAAACTATCAGAAATCGGGAATTGATCGCTCACGTTCTCGTGTACTGGGATAGTTCGTCGAAAAGCTCCAAAAATGAAAGTTCCTAAAAAATGTGGCTTAGAGTAAAAGTTCCTATAAGAAGTGAGGATTTTGTACAACGGCGCTAATATAACACAATAAACAGAATTATAAACTGAAAGTCACGAAGCAGTAAAAGTGGCAAAGTACGTAAAAATAGCACCCCCAAAAGTGAAAGCCGCAAAAGCAGGAGCTCCTTAAGGCAGAAGCCTCAGAAAATAATTTCTCAAACATCCACTTTCATGAAATGAGTTGTATAACTAGGGCAAATCATAAAGGAGTACTAGAATAGACCAGAGCTCTTAAAAACTAATGGAGTCTAGGAAAATTCCTACAGTAGTACTAATGAATGCGGTCTCGAAGAATACAGACTTCAGGCTTTGCGCTCCAAGTTAAAAAATAATGAAGTTGTGGGAGAAAAACTTAATTAGGTGTGTAGCATTAAAAATTAATCTAAATAAAAATACAAAGGTATAGATACGATTTATTAAACTTGGAGACTAAAATGCTATAAGCCTCTTTTGGATTTGGTCAATAATAAAGAGAACAGTGAAAATTCTTTCACTGTAAGGTCCACCAGAGGCTTACAACTTAAACAAATGCTTAACTATAAATGCTAAGTGTCAAAATTACTCAGTACAAAAATTTATATTATGAACGATGGGAAAATAAATATTTAGTAACTGATTTATAAGGTCATATTTAAGTGAATAAAATCACAAAATTTAATCAAATAAATCAAGGTAAAGGACTGGCGCGTCAATATATCGTCTCGCTCACCGTAATAAACTAAATAGTGTACATCATGATTACCATATTCCCATTATTGACGATTTTAAATGCCTTGCAAATGCAAATCGAAATTCTAGCTATAACTTTCCGAGTGGTGTAAGCATTTTCATGCTCAATTAATTTTTCAAGAACTCTCAAAACACGAAGAAACTCGTATTTTTAAGTTGTCGGTTTGACCTCTTATGTAAATGAAGATGCCCGGATCGCATTGTGACTCAATGGCACAATATTGAGGGAAAACTCTTTCAAAATTGAAATCATTAGCTCAAGAGAAGTAGCTTATATAAAAACATGAGCTCCCACGCTGTAAGCTTCAAAAGATATATGAGTATGCTCCGTTTATCAACTAGGTGAAATACCATACTCATCATCGTATTTCATAGTAGATGACTTGTAATATCGATTAAATAAAATATATATATGGCAAATAGTATGAAACACTTTCTCGCCATGCCTGCCTAGCTATTCGAGGTGTGGTGGTTGCAGATCCGAGAAGCTCATATGAGGACTCTCTTCTTTTTGCTGGCTTGCGTCACTCCAGGAGCGGGTTCCTGGATGTTCAAGCAAGTGCGTTAAACGTTCTGCGTGACGTTCTGCGACACATAATTTTTGGTGCATGAAAATGCAACTCTTAACACGTTTGTAAAATATTCTGTACATTACAGATATATTAGTAAAACATGTGTACGTTCATTTACTCTACAGACTTCATTGCAGTAGGAACGTGAATAGGTTAAAAGGAATTCAAAAGGAATTTTCAATAGCACATAAAATAACTCAGTAATCGTGAAAATAAGGTCTTATTCTTTCTCCGTGCTGTAATCACTGTACTTATACTCCCGGTCACTGTTCGCCTACTTCCCACGGCCTTACATTTTATTTATTTTTAAGCTACATTTTTCATTTGTGCCCTACTTATTTTGATCCACTTCAACCACCTTGAATCGTTTGTGTATGTTATGTACCTAATTTCAAGGTCTACGTTAGCCATATATAGAGAAAATCGATTTTTGTTTCTCATTATTGTTTTCAAATTTCATAGAACTAGTTATTAATTTTTAATAGTTTTTAAAAATTAAAGATTTTTGCACAAGTTGGGAGTTTGCTGTTAACGTCGCTCACTCTGTGTCGATGGCAAATATTTCCAGTACATCTCCGACGATGTACTTTGTAACTCAGGAATATTGGAATACCATTGACCGTACAATTTCAATTCTAGTCCCTATGCTTTCTGGTCGTAGGTAATTGTTTAAATACTTTTCAAAAGTAAGCGTTATTTTTTAAACAAGATGGATTAAGGTAGCAGGTTATATTTGTCTTGCTTCCCCTACGAATGATGTCCTAATAAATTATTAAAAGTAAAGTGTTTAACGTTTCTTCAATCGATGCAGCTGAACGTTCTAGCGATAAGAATGTGGAGACTGTTTCATGTCTCATTTATCATGGGAAGGTTCATTAACGGTCAAGGAGTCAAGCATTTGAAATCTAACTCGGTGTTGTTCATGTCAAGGTGCGCTGAAATGATGCATGTGTTCCGGCTGATGGGCGGTGAGTGACATGCAACTTAACCCTCGGAGTTCCTTCTCAATTTACCTTTCATGTTTTTCATATATATAAATTAGCATATGACTGCAGTTTTCTACTAGAGATAATTTTTCGTGATGAGTCGTGAAGTGGAACATTGGATTCGAACCAAAAATAAAAGCAATGTTAGACTTATTCGTCACATAAGAAATCAAGGCATTGATATAGAATATTTGTAGTCACATTTTGAGAGCTATGACTCTTTTCTTTATCACGGGATCTCTTCATTATGCAAGCGTAAGCATGGCTACTCATGAGAAGAGTAATGCACAATGAGTGGAAGCCGTGCAATGGGAACAAAAAGGTTTTCGTAAGCGGCTCAAATGGAATCTTCCTGTCGCGTCCTGGGGACCATCCAGCTGCCGGGCCACAGCGAGAAAGAGTCAAGGCCGGTTGCTTTTTTCACAAAAAGAAGCTCTGTCATCAGGAGTTCTAACTCGCTGTGGTTAGTCAAGGGGCCCGTGGCAAGGCTCTATTGCACATCGTTATGCATTAATGCATGTAATACAGCTCTTTATATCGAAACCTGAATGTTACATTAGGAGTTTGGAAAATAAATCGTTGTCAGATAACCGCCCGAATTAAGAGGAATGAAATACGCCTTCAGAAAGGATGCTGCAGTAGGTATGATTACAACACATTTATTTGACGCGTACGAAATTATATAATGATGTGGTCTCACCCACCGTCTCCAAGAAAGAACAAGATACGAAAGTTACATTCGCTCCACCGTGCCCCTGCATCACTCGGTCCTCCGAGAATAAATGAGAAGCGACGGGAAAGTCTCCGATGTGTAGAAATCAAAATATCATAAGTGTTGGCCAAAGTTCACATCAATTTCTAAAATGAACAAGAGCGCGTTATTGACTCAGTTTTGCGAAAATCTTTGAGTTAAGCAAGAATTGTTAATGCCGTGCTGATTCCATCACGCACACTTACATTTAATTATTCAAGAGTGGTTTGTAGTCTAGATACTCACTTGTACGAACTTATATAATTTTAGCTGTAGCACGAGCTTCTCACAAAGCGAAGAGAAATAAATGAGTGTAAAATCAAACATCATCTCTCAAGTATTCGCGAACCATCAAAGCTTTTGGTGATGGTCACATATAACCAACAACGGTGACGTCATCCTCAATAATATAAGGACGGCTCAGCCGTGCACTCTATAAGAGACCTTGGCTCCCTCTTCCAGGTCCATAAATGAGCGGTCATAATTTCTTGAAATTTTAAAAATCACTGTGTCTTATACGTAAGGACTCTCAAAGATTAGCTCTCTACGGTTTTAGGACGTAAAAAAGATATATGAGCACCTATCTCCCATTACATGCGCATTCATTCTTGTCTCCCACTCCTGCTCAGTGTTTTGTTACATGTTGTTCGTTACGTCTCATTGCATATTCGATCAACTACAGGAAGTTATTTTTTCCAACAAACTTTCAACTACTTAGAGTATTATAAACCTGACAGCTACCGAGAAAAACCACCTACTGAAATTCATGATGAACGTATTTTCTTCCATCTTTAGGACCGCTAACTTCCGATGTCAACTTTTTATGCTTTATATTAACTACTGACACGTTATTTCTATTCTACATTCAGTCACACTTGAACAGTTAGAACTCGCAATTTCTGTATCATTGTGCACAGAAAAAATAAGATATTATTCAAAATATCATGCGTTCGAAACAAATTCTTATAGTTAAACAACGAAGATAGGAAATTTATTCAAAACTCCAATCCTTTTAGTTTCATACGGTGGCATGCGCGTAAAAGAGCAGGAAAGTTTCAATAAAACTCCATTGCCTCACCAGGCTGGGTGAAGGAATCATCTTCCTCTCAGGTTCATGAAGCTTTAACCTCTTAGCCACCTTCTTGCTCTTGCTCACCGTCGGGTGGAACAATCGCACTTTCCATCAGTGACCTCTTCCGAATCCACACCACTCTTTTCGCTCTATCTCGCTGTTACGACACAGATACCAAAACGTCAACTTATGCTGGGGAGCAAGATCATACAATATAAATTTAAATTTTTTTCTTGTTCGAATGAAAAGTTAAAATAATCTCTGTTTTGAAAATGTAAACATAAATTATTATTTTTTCTGTAGAAAGTACGATTGTTAGGTTTGTGAATTAGGAACGGATCTGAGGAAGTGGCGACAAATGCACCATGAGTTGGGAATGAAGTCGACACAGTGATACGTTAAATTACCGGTTTGGTCTTAATGATAGTTTAAAAATTTCACCTCTCTTCGTTGTAGGTGCTAAAACAGGAGGAATAGCAACCATTATGGAGTTTATACGAAGTGTAATCACACTTCGTACCTGATATTTCGTATGCTGGTCAGGAGATGCGGAGTTCTTGAATACGTGCCGTAGGCATACTTTTTTCGAGAGGAACATGAAAACAAAAACTTGACGAGTTTTCTATAAAAAAACATGCGTAGAACAGAACTGCAGAGCACAATTTATAAGTTGACCTTTCTAAGGGTTTCTATATGATCAAAAGGGTTTCTATACGATCAAGACATACGGCAGCATTTGCAATTAGTCTTAAATCTATGTTTTTAGATATATTCGTACTTTCGCTTTGTCAAGTTAGTATTTCATAGCGAATAATAGTCAGTATAATTTTCCAAATTATAAAATAAATTAAGTTTAAATAAATTGCAGCAAATTTAGTTTTAGTGATATTTGATAAAAAAGTTTTGTCAAGGTTTTAGAATGTTACATATCGTGCTACCAAGTTATTTCTTGTTTGTTTTAGCAAGAAAACTAAAACCTTCTTGCTAAAACTTTTTTACCAAATATCACTAAAACTAAATTTTATTACTCTAAATTCTCATAGAATATAATTGCTTGGTACGTAAATTAAAAATAAACTTTGAAAGTAATTGCGTAATTGCATTTAATCCTTTAAAATAATAAACAAACAATATTGCAAAAACCTGAATTTTTGTGGAAAATTTTAAAAAATAAAAAGTGTTTATTTGGCCATTTCATACTTAGTGTGAAATTTTGTACCTCTTGTTCTGAAACACCATCTATTTTTGAATTTTGATATATATACCATTCGTAGAATCGTTTGGATTTTGGAGACTAAGTGTTGAAAAGATTATTATTTACATCGGTATCAGAATTTGAAAATATGGTTTCCTCATCAGTCATTTCGGTCAAAGAAAATACAAGATGGTTTTAAGAATACGTAAGCAAATTGAAATAATATCGAAGAAATAAAATAAAAATATTTATCAATAAAAATACAGCTGAAAATCATTCCAGTGTAATCATTGCAATTGTCTAATAAATTGGATATTGTGTACTGTACGGTGGAGGTTCGCTGGCGAGGTTAAATTTGGTCCAAAGTTACGCAGTATGTTGAAGCGTCTGGCAGCAAGTGTAAGAAACGGTTGTTTTGAACTTCTGTAATCAGAAGATTGATATCAACAGTTTCAAATAACCGAGAGCTTCAAGTTCGAGTAATAGTAAAAGCATTTTAAGAACAGCTTCATGATTGAAATAATAAGCTCACTCTTGAAATTTCTTGTTTAGCAATCGACGTTAGTTCTTTATCAAACTATCTTTATCAAACTATCTACCTTTGGCGTATTTGGGCTCAAACCCCTTCTGGGTTTAAGCTATTTCTTTGTTTATAAAATAAAAACATGCTGAAATTCATGTTAAAATTATAGTATCAATATATAAGTTGATTTGCCCCTCTCCAATTCTAGTCGTTGCCATCGTGGCCGCACAAATCCTAGAACAGGTTAGTGAGCGAAAGCGCCGGTGCGTGGAGGAAGAGGCACAGTAGGTCGTTGCGACACTAGTGCCCTCGCGAAGTAGTGTACGTGAGGCACCACACACTCCATTTGGATTTGAATGTTCATTCGCTTCGTCTTCTGCACGATTTTATGAATGTGCAGAGATTAAAACATTACACATTTCATTTGGCAGATCAGAGGTATACGCTGCCTTCTGTTTTCTGAAATTAAAATTCTATACAAACCGGTGACAAGGAGAAGGACCTGTAAACAGACAATTAGTTTGATCCACTAAGTCCGTTAATATTTCATGACTCAGTAAAATCATTAATATTTAATGACACAGAAAAGGAGCTAAAAAACTTGTGTCACATCCACTTTATTCATTGTACTCAATTGTCAGTTTCATTGAATTTGAAGACCAGTTTGTCCCCCGCAATGCGTAAATACATTGTTCTGCAAGTAGGAGAACAGTTAAACTGCTGACACTCAAAAGACAAATTCAGAAAATAATTTAAAAAAAATGGAATCACTGACTTTGACTGTTGCAGGCCTTCGATAGACAGCGACTAAGAGCAGTAAGCGTGAAAATACAAGAAAAATATGATGTTGAATTGAAGAATGATAGAAGAAGGAAAAGCGCAGTATACTCGCACACGTGCGCTGCACTGCCTGGCAAGCTGAGCGGTGGAGAAGGGGTAGAACTTGCAGACCTTGCAAGGGAAAGGATTCCAGGCATCATGCAGGAGCGTTGCGAGTGGTTTTGAAAATCGTATTGTTCTTGGCTCAAGTGCAAGAAGTTAATATAAATGTGAGTATTTGGCGAATACACTTTTGTTCTCGTTATAGACTCTTAGAGAGATAGAATAAATTTACGGATTAGAGAAGAAATAGGAATTGATTGATTTCACAATCTCAGAAATTAAATGAGTACTTCGGTGAGCGTGAGAGAACATAGTCATTTGGATGAAATATCAAGAATGAATGAGCTTTGTTGGTTTAAAAAATATGATTTGAAGGATGAGAAAAATGTGCAGTAATGAGACGGAAGTATGAACAGATAATTAGAGCGAGAGGAGCTCTGGATGTCGCAGCGGTGCAACCGGTTGTAAAAGTTAAGAAAAGTATGTTAATAGAACACGCAGGAGAAGACACTTGAAATCAAATGGGGCTTAGAACGGTTTGCAGGCTGCAAGTTTTTCTTGAAGCAGCCCAATTGAAGTCTGGCCTTGCACCTTGTTTTTCTCCCGAGATGCTAACAAAAGTAAGAACGGACTCTTTGCAGTAAACCAGCTATTGCCGAAGCAGACTACAATGAAGTTCTCAGAACTAAAAAGAACAAAAAGCGTAACCGTTTGTCCCAAATGCACATAAGGGTTCGCGACAATGCTTTAGCACTCGTATTCTCCCCATACCTATTCAGTATTTCAACTTAGGTGCAGATGTAAAATTTTAACAAGTGTTTTAATTTTGCTTTAAGTTCATATGTTGTTTTTTGTATTCGTATAATTAATTCACATCGAAGACACATAACATGGTGAAGCGCACAACCCAAGAAAACTATATTTACTGCATGATTGTGGCGGCTTACCTCTTTCCAGAGCTTTTAAAACAAGAACCAGCTACTTAAAATGATGTTACAGAAAGGAGCCGAAACCACCTGCAGGATTTCCCTTGAATGTTGAAATTGAAATCTAATTCAATTTCATGAATTTGATGCTCGGTCAACGAAGCGTATTGCTGAAACAACTATCTCACTGGCTCATCATCATGCATTGATCAATGACTGATTGTTTTACGTGGCTGTAGAATCAAATACTTCATTTGTATTTGAATTATCGTCTCGATGCTCAGCCACGCTATCGCCAGGAATGTAGAAAACCTGCCTTTGCTCTCAGACGCGAACTAGCGCGTCGTATCCAACCTTTGGCAACTATCAAGTCTCAGAATGCATAGCAAGAACTTCGAAAGATTATGAGCGGTACTAATATGGTAAGCATAGATTGGATGGGAAACCAGTATTGCTTGACAAATACCTAAAAACAGCAAATTTGATCCACAAGTACAGCGCCTCTGCGTGAAGCACTCTACCATGACTGCCATGAGCTACCATCTCGATTAATCCATGAGCTACCATCTCGATTAATCCATGAGCTACCATCTCGATTAATCCATGAGCTAGATTAATCGAGGAGATGAAATGGAAAATAAGTATTAATATTGAAAAATGTACTCTCTGATTAATTTCCGGAAACTGGACTGAACGCTCTTCTAAACAAAGCAATGAAAACTATCTAATAGCAGTCGAATAAATTTAGCTAAAAGAAAATAATCGAGCGTAGGAGAAGAAAGTTGCATGCATGCTTTGCAGTGTTCGCTCTCTCTTTTTATGACAAAGCCCTTATAAAATCTCAGTTAAAAAACCTGATTGACACAAATAAATTTTAGGTTCAGAAAGTTTCAGGATGAAAAAGTCTAGCCAGAGTTCTCAGTTTTGATTATGTTAAGCACTTAGGAAGGCTGGAGAAGAGCGCCATTTTTGAGCACTGTATAAATTTAACATCACAACTGATTCTGATTTTTTGTGGTGTAAGATCATGATCACAAGGAGAAGCTAAGATCTTCAAAGAACGTAAATTTTCAACTTAGAACAATCACCCTAAAGTGTACTGAATACTGGGGCGAATATGACGTCCTGGTATGTATCCTTGTCCGGTCCAAAAAGTATCACGAGCTTGCAAGAACCTCATAAAATGCGTCCTGCGTGAATCTCCCCGCCAATGTTCCACTTCATCTTGAAATTCGGTACATTTGGTGTCATATTTCTGATACTATACCGTTTTAACAGCAACGTATAAGAAAAAGAAAGTCTCTGAATTTTTCCACAGTTTTCTTCTGCTTGGGGATATAAAAAATTTATACACCCTGATTAAAAACACCAAAGTTAAATGTTAGAACTGGAGGACCTCAACGTCGATGCATTTCTGAGCGCAAGTCATAACTGATTCCGAAACTTGCAGTAAAACGTCCAGTGGGATTTTTGAGTGCTTCAAAGAAATGTATTCACTCTTTGGATTGGCTTAGAAAAAGTACTTTCTCTTTTGCGTGGTTGAATTGCTTGGTAAATTTAGCGTAATTTTTGCTAAACAGAGGGCAGAATCGTCGATCAAGCTATCCAAAATTACAGACGTGCGTTTGAACCTTAAAGAGCAGAGACAGGTACTGAAATGGAGTTCAAGTGGTACTGGAAGTTTGAGAATGTTGTTACGGCCCAGAAGATTAGATTAGTCGTTTGTTTTAGCCTCCCTACCCGCAGCATCAAATGCGACCCAAAGAGAGGAAAGAGAAAGGCACCATTTACTATGGAGTTAAGGAAACGCGGAATCTACGTAGAAAGGACATAGAAACAGTAAGTTGGGAAAGAAGATTATGAAACAAGATCAAAGTTGAAGAAGAAAGCAGTAGGTGCTGAAAAACAGCACAGCAGTGAACCGAAAAAAGGTGGTCCGTAACAAAACAAAAACCTACTCTATTTTAACAAAAAGGAGCCTTTACCTAACCTTTAGCTTGCGCCTTCACATAGTCCCCCTGGGAGCGTCAATTCCCATAGATACAATAGTTGTATCCCCCTGAGAGGTTAAGGCCCAGAAATATTGGAGACGTGAATACGTGTTATGTGGTTGGTGCACAAATTTTATTTCACACCTAGTTTATTACGAGTTCAGTTGCGACTAGTACCCAGATATGTATGGACATTGGTCACCAGTTGAACATACAGTATAACCTAATCTCTAGAGCTTTTATTTTGAGTAAAACGTACACCCAGTTGTGAAAATTGGACTTTTACATCTCCTAAAAGCTAACCTTTCAGGTGGGAAAAGATTTTTTACGACAGGCATATTTTTTTGAAGTACATACATTCTCCATGTGAATCCTTTTTCTTCACAATGAGAGTAATGTAGTATTCTTACCGTACAAACACTGCTGATTATAATAAGTTTGTGGGATATTTCGCAAATTGTTGTTAAGATCAGAGTTGGTATTTAGTGCTTCAATAGCGATCGTATTCTGCATAAAAATCGAAGATCTTTTGAAGCATGAGTCTAAGAAGTATTACGTGGCGAAACACAAGTCCTTAGAGCGTAGGAATCCAATTGCGCTCGGAGCAGAGCATAGCTTCCCATGCTTCGTCCTTGGAGTCCTTGAAGCATAGGAAGAGTCCTTGGCGCATTGCAAGAGTCCTAGAACATAGCACGAGGAATTCTAGCTATGCGTTGTACAACTGCGACCCTGCGCAGGTCACGTCACCGTGCCGTGCCCCGCGGTCGCTGCGCTACAGACTACCTTGGGTTACGTAGCGTGTGGTCGACGGCGTGAGTTGCTGGGAAGTACCAGTGACGAGCCAACCTGCCGAGTCAATGTTGTGACTGCACGCGACGCACCTATTAGGGGCCAACTGTAGGATTCTTTGCCCCTCACAGATAAAAGGCAGTCTTACTTTTCGATGATTGTTCATATGATGGTTTAATTTCACAGTAAAATTTGAATGCATTTCTTGAATCAAATTTCAAATCGAAGTCATTTCTTACTTAAAATTTCAATAGATATTACTCAGAAACTTTTGTTTTCATATCCAAAATGTTTTGCACCATTTTGAGCCATTGGGGGAACTAAGGGACGGAAATAGCGGAAAAAATTGACATGGCAAAGAACACATAATGTTTGACAACATGGATCAGTAATTTTTTAATTTATTTCAAATTGAAATACAATTTATCATTTCGACAAGAAAATATCCGTTGAGCGCAAGGCATTAAATAAATACGGCTTGCGTCCGGATGGCTGCACAAATCTTAAGTTAAATGCGAGAAGTGCCCAAAGGAATCAGTGCGGCGTTAAACATTTTGTACATTGAAACAGTTCATGAAAGAAACTGTAGAGGTTTATTCAGTCCTAGGTGAAAATTTTGACACCACATATGTAGGAACCTTTAAATCATCAAAAAAAAGAAATTATTGTGAAAACCATTTTCAGTGTGTTGAACTAATAGTGAATTGATAATACATGTAATCCCAAACATAAATCGAAGCAGTCTAGGTGTAAATTACATTTAAAACAAGAGAAATCTGGAATACAACACCTGATCACTTCTTGCTGCCTGCGTAAACTCTATCGTTGACCTTACCGGACAAATCTGTCTCCGGACGCAACTCTCCAAGCTTTGTTGGTATTTTCATCAATGAATACGGACGAATACGGACGATTCGCTTTACATTCACTGTTAAATTTCAAAATTGTTCTCATTGGTGTTAATATAACACAATGTGCAGGCACAAGAATGACTTGACACACGTAGTTAAAAAAATTAACTCATGACGATCGGTCGGTGTCTCATTTCGACTCCGCTGCGCTTGGTAAACGTCCAGTGCAATTATGAATTTAGTACATTCTCGTTTACAAACAGGTTTTAGAACATAATGCGTTTAAAAACAGTAGACCTTTAAATTTCAAAACTTCTAAAGCGTATCCTCCGAAATCTAGGTTTCGAAGCCGATGTTGCTGCATTAAAGTTCCCACAAGCAACCTGGTCGTACTTTCTTTCGCGACGCTTCGCTGCCTCTCGCGACTGGCCTTACATGAATCGAAAGTTGAACTTTGGCAGATACTGCACGACCAAGACGTTTCCAAGTTAACCCTACCTTACATCATTCAAAAGAGGATTTTTTTTCATTTGAAGAGTGTAAAACTATTATGAACAACAGTATTATGTCCTCTATTCATAAAAATTGTTTTTATCAATGGTTATTCTATACAAGGCACATGGTTCACAAGCGTACTTATTTAACATTTTGATTTGAGGGGAAACTCGGTGTGTGCCATATTTTGCTCGAGGTCCCAGACACGACACCGCATGATGCCTTGTTGATTAGCATGGCACCCCAACATCAGGAATATTTGTTGCCCTGCTTCAAGAACAAAGTCAAATGGCATGGTGTGACCGTTATTTTACTGTAAGCTTGTATGAAGAAGTATTTAAGTATTTGTGTTTGTTTGCGCGACTCTTTCCTTGTTTATAATAAGATAAAGATCCTAATTAGCATATTAATGCCACAATTATGAATAATTTTATGTACGAAGGCAAAAATTCTCTTCAGTGATACTCACTGGCATACTTCATGCACCAGAATATTATTTACTTCTTAAATACAATAGAAGGAAGGGAATCATATTATGATACTAAACTGCATGGGAAGAACTAGCCTTATTTAAACATATTTTTACAATGAATTGACCGTGGAAAATGAAGTCTGCTGAAATCTTCTTCACTGATCTGCTGAAATCTCTTGAAGAAAAGAAGTCGAAAATATTTATTCATTTTTATACATCAACTGTATGTGATGTGCGGGGTGAAGTAACCACAAGTATAACAGAATTGACTAGCAGAGAAGAAAAAAGGATTTAGACCTTTGCCAGCGCGACATAAACAACTATAAATAACAAATTTGTTTCAAAAAAAGTTTCAAAACTTGGTTTCAAATACGAAACCAATAAACGATACAAAGTAGCTGTTAGATTATAATGAATTTGTAGAAAAACTGTCTTTTTTTCGGGTATTTCTTTGTGGCAACCTTTTTTTGTAAATATCTCCCTTAAAAATTAGAAAATGAAATTGAAGTAAAATCTCGCTAAAATTTGATTCAATAAAAAAGAGAGGCGCAACCATTCGGTGTTCTTTACAATAAAGTTTTTTCTTCTTCTTAAATACACCGAAGAATAAGTGACCTCTGCAGTCTCTGCTACAGCGAGAGCGTCGTTCCGCACCAGCCTTCCACCTGACTTGACCACCTTTACCTCTGTTCATGTTAATAAGCCGTACTGTAAGATCTGCTCCTGAGTGTGGCCGGTGTCCTGGCTACCATCACCCGTTATACCTCGCTCCTTCATCGAGAGGGTCCAGACGGTGCCATGAGGGGCTAGTCGACCTACTGCCTCCCTGCACTTCGCTTCTGCACTCGAGTTCGGCTGCCTGATGTGAGTCACCGTAGTGATTAGTGTCACAATTTTGCGATAGTGACGTCAGTTGCTGTTTTAAGTGACCTGCCTCATTTACCTAAAAAATAATGGAAGATTTAACATTTACGTAACGTTGTCAATAATTTGCTGAATTAGTTCTCTGAATTTCGATTGCAATTATTACTCCAAATTTCTTTGGAAATCACTGCTATTGTTAAATTTCGTGTTCTCGTATTGGAAACTAGTGCTCTAATTTTATATGGTACTACTCTATTTAAAAATTACTAAAATTATCTTAGGATTTAGCTTATTTACTCAAACTAGAATTAATCAGTCTTAGCTATTCTTAAAAATTATGAAAGCTAAACTCTCGAGCCTTGCATTATTTTTTGCAGCGCTACTTGTTCACAAATACTTCAATCTCATGTCGGGATTCCTAAATTTACCTACGTGGTCTTTCGTACCCATTGATCTTGTGGCATGAGATCTATTTCCATTGAACTTATATTTTAACCTATAAATTTATAAGCATTCGTTACCGACTAATTTGTATAAATTATTAATTATACGTTCTCCAACTACAGCTAGTGATCGTAGCACGGCAGTAGAGGGGCTCTAATTAAGGGCGTGCTGGTGTCCCAGTCTCGCCCTCCTTCTGCCCCATTCGCGGGATTGAGCATTCATTTATCAAAATTAAATAAACTAGCATAAAGTTTCCTCTGCGTCAGTGTCACGAATCGTTTTTGTCAAAATTAGACAAGTTTCAAAACCATGGACGCTCAATTACCTGAGTACTCTTGGGAAGTCGTGCGGTAGTTCAACCCCGACCGACTGAACTAAAGCTTCTGGAAAAACATTAGGTTCGTTTAGAAGCTCAATTTTCATAATAAGAGGAGCAGCATGACACGAGAGAACTAAGATAGATCTTCTATTCGAAATTAACACCTGTTGTCAAATGATTAACTTCTCAAATAGTTCAAATCTAATATTATTATATATTAAATCAAGTTTACTTCAAAAATTTTACATATTTAAACAGTCACTCTTTCCAGAACCCACAAGTGACATAATCCGTCGTTCCCACCACTTGCATGAAGTATGCTTTTATGATTTTATCTTTTTAATAGAATTGGCAATACTGAATGCGATCCCCAACCGTTCATTCAATATCAAATACGATCGTATTTTACGGCATTTGAGAGTTTGTTCACATACAAAGTAGGTGACAAAGAAATATCAATCGCGAGCATCAGATATCACAATTCATCGCATATATTACGCCGCCAATGTCGAGGCCAAGCGCCCCAGAAGAGAAAACTCGTTCTCAGAGGAGTGTTGGGCGCTGCATGTGTGCAGGGCGTGTCAATGCACAGGGCACAAATAATCTTTCTACATTCAGGTCCCAGTTTTCTCTACTGAATTAAGTTACAGTTTCAGAGGAGTTAAAAATAATTCCTATCCACAATTATATTTTCAGGAATATGAAAAAGAATTTAGTAAATGTCTACTTCGGTGAATTATTAACGCTACGCTCAACGATGAACACCCTTGAACGTGATTCTAGGGCATAAATGGAGTAGCCTATAAGATATGTTAATTTTTATTTCTCACCAAGCCCATCATTCGAAGTATATGCATTTGAAATGTGTCCGTAAACCCAAATGAAGGGTACACTCATACAAACGTCGTGAGACCAATGGTAGGTTGAACGAGGTAAGTTGTCAAATAATTTTAAATTTAAAACGACCAAGTAATGCGCGAAATTATTCAAGAGATTCTTGTTCATGTTGTCTTGATTGCCGTTTGCGATCAATGATTTGAGACCTCATGAAATTTTCGTATCTCGCTCCCTCAACATGTAACAGGTATAGCGATACACTGCCAACCTGCAGCGAGCTCAATGAGCTTCTCTGACTCGTCCTTTGTAGTGGACTTCTATCGATTGAAAACTTGAAAGCTTCACTGTAACCTCCTTGGTAACGGTAGCCGAAAGCTAGCTTAGTGGTTGAAACGCAAACAAATCTTCCTATTATAAAGTTTTGCGCCATCATTTTGCATTCGTTATTCAATAGTAAATTTCATAATAAAATTGCTCTGGCTGGCAGCAGGGTAAAGTAGAATTTACTACAAGCGGTTAATTCAAAGATGTAGAGGTGTGAATTGTTGATTTACCCCTCTATAGTAAACATCACTAACTTAGAGTCCCTGTGCGTGATCTTTTCTTTTAAGATTTTTTTTATTTCCGAAACATTAGTCCCGTGAATCAAAAGACGGTTCTGTAAAGATTTTATCAGTCTTTAACTTCCACGTTATTTCCCGCGAAGTGAGTTACTTAATATAATCGCCACGTTTATTTTATAACCATAGACATGAGAAGGGCGGACTTCTTTTTGCACCCTAAGGAATTTCCGCAGCAGCAAAGGTGAGCTGGCGGTTCAGCGCTGAAGCAGAACCAGCCGCCGCACAAGGTCGCTTCCTCCGGCCTCTGACCTTCACCGTTTAGTATTGAAGAAGGGTTTTGGAAAAAGTGCGTCTTCCGTAGACGATGGTGCGAGTCTCTATTTTGTGAAATTGCTTTTATTTGTGTATTTTTGTTATTTTTGTCATTGATGTGTTTTTTTAAGTTTTGCAATTGTTCTCCCAAGAAAAAACGACGACAGTGAGGTACCGTAGCTGATGCTCGATGGGATAAGAAATCTAAACTGAATGAATGACAGCGACTGTATTTGAATTGAAACATAGACTGTTACAATCTTCTGTGCAGATTTGGAAGGTCAGGCTGTACGTGAAGGATAAGTGAAATGTCAGAGACGCATGAATCACGGAACATGTCTTCCAAATGTTGGCAGAGGAAACGTTAAGGGAGGAAGCGTCTAGGAGGGGAACGTTAATTCAAATATACACATTTCTTGTGATCTGGGCGACGAATCAGAACGTTAAGCTGTAAGAAATCTCAATTTAAATTCAACAATGAAATCAAGCGATGTATAGGAGAGTCTTAGCAAGATTGAATTGAGTCTGCAAAACAGCAATTCCCCTGCTCTGACCAAAAGCCTCTGGCATACTAAATGCATTGTATTAACAGTACAGCTGAGCTAAGGCAACTAAGAATTAACATTCAACAATTAACATAACATTTAGCAATTAACAATTAACAAAACATTAACATTTTGTGAAGCGATAAGAGCATGTTTGAATAAGATCTCGGAATAGTGTGACGGCATCCAAGTGTGAAAGTGTGAAGGTTTAGTGCAGAAAAATATTACTACAAGAGTCTAAAAGATTTACAGACTGACGAAACGAATAAAACGAAATACCCTATTGCCCTAATTCACTGTAAAATTACTTTACTCGCATTAATAGCTTGAGCAAATTAGTGTCTTTAAGATGATTCAATTCACAAGTTTTCAATCAAATGTAAGCTAAAGCAGAGCAGTGCACACGGAAAAGTGAGTGTAGTAGTGCCGACCGAGATACTCTGGCGGTCACCTCGTAAACCTTCTGATTTAAGTTCAATGTGAACAGGAGCCATTACTGTTATTATTCAGTGTTACATGTTGGCTTATATTCCTTAAATAAGTTCTGTTAATCAAATCGACGTCTGAGAATTTTGGAAATTTCCTGTTTATCCCAGTGACAAATTGAACGGACGAGCCTATAATGCGGTATTAGATTTAGGAAGACTTATGCTACATTTCAGAAACTATATGCAGATGAGTTGTCTGACAGTACGGATTTTTAAGTTATTCGGTGTTATTTTTACTTCTAAGCTTTATCAAGAACTGTACAGATGAATTATTTGCTCCGCCTCGTCATACGGAAAGTAAGATTACACTGGCATCGTCTCCGTAATAGAATGAAGACCGTTCTCTCGGGCGGTGAAACGGCGTAACGGGAAGACTGAAGGTCGTGTGGCTGCGGTGAAAGTGAGAGTGCTTAGTGAGCGCTGTTTCTTCTTCATCATTGTCACAGCTGTCATATTTTTAGCAGCATTATTGGCCAACTAAGACGATTGGCAGCGCCGGGTTAAAAATCATTGCTGATAATCGTGGAAATTCAAACTTACAACTCAATAAAATAAATAATTAGTTATTGACCAGAAATACGTGCTGCAAAAAATACCACGAAAGTATGTAGGTGTACGAATATTTTTTACTGCTAGTGGAAGCAATACATGAAAAAAATTCCACTTAATGTCCCAGAATATCTAAAATGCGTAAGGCTTAGACGATATTTGTTTACATTTGAGACAACATTGTATATAACGAATAATGTTTAGTCTCTCTCATGAGTCTCACATATATTTAATTTTCCATCTATTCAATCTCCCATCTATTTAGTCTCATTCATGAATTTTCTAATAGAGCCCTTTTCATGAATATTCGATTGTGATTACTTTCTACCTAACGCTATAACGTATTTAGTGATACAACTAACTCACCAGTTCATGAAGATTACCTGATTTTACTACTATAGTAGTAAAATCAGGTAATCTTCATGAACTGGTGAGTTAGTTGTATCACTAAATACGTTATAGCGTTAGGTAGAAAGTAATCACAATCGAATATTCATGACATTCAACTATCAGACACTTTCGATGTTCAAAGTTACTTTCTATTTACTATACCTAGAGCAATGATATAGTATCCATTTATGAATGCGTTTTAGGTTATTTTCCATCAGCGAGTTATCCACCTTTCGCTAGCGGTAGCAATGCACAATGCCACGATACAACTAAAATCTACCATACCAAATTTCTGTTGGTGCTGCCTACAAGTAACGACGCTGTAGCATCTTAAATAGACTTTTGTGAAATGGTTGAATGCGCTCCTGACATCGTTTTGATCGATGCTTCTATTTGTGATGGATAAAGCTTTAAAATGGTTCAACAGTTCCTTAAGGGTTTAGGCTGTGACTCACGTAAAATGATACAACTGATAACACATTTATCGCACTTTGATGATCCCAACTTTTTCGAGAAAAAGACTTATTGAACATCGCTAAAGGCGGAATTGTGCACAGTACAGGAAGAAGTGTGGGAAGTAATGAACCTACTACAAATAGTAAGCGCGCATGTGCGAAGAGTTGTCTCTCGTATCATAGTTTTTCATCGGCTTTATATTAAGGGAGCAATACCGTGTTTTAAAATAAGGGATCGTACCCAACCGCAAGGGGATAATCCCACTCGTGTGCATCAAATCGGGTTTTGAAAAAAGTATATAACGTGGTGGGAATAATTTTCTGGAACGCCGAGGACATAGGTGGAATTTTTCCTCGTACTGCAAAAAAATATAAACTAATTCCTCATTACAGAGTAGTAGATTATCATAGTTGTTCTTGTATATTAAGCAGAAAATTTGAAAAAAGAGGGCAGAGGCATTTGAAGACTGGCAAATCAAAAGATTTTAAACAAGTTACCTCAGAACAAAAGAAAAATACATTAGAATTTAACGATAGTGTTTGATGTTTGTTATAGTGAAATTTTCTCTAGTCGTAAGGAACGATTAAATGGCAGCTGTTCAACAAAAAATTAAGTAATAGTTGCGTAGCGCTTCTCACAGAATTGTAATTTCTCGAGAAAAGATTTTAAAACTAATACAGCCCAGTGAAAGGGAAATGCTGCTGAGTCATTTCAGCGCCTTAGTCGTGAGCTGAACGTAGAAAATATACGAATAAACCTGTAAAGTTTTGAGAAAAACTACCGAAAATGCTGAGTCATCTGAATCTGGCGCTTCTTTAGCTGCTTTCAAGACGAGCAGATTAAAACCACAAGTTTTTTCAGAGGCTGGGAGACTTCAAAACAACTCTGCGCGGATGAACAAGTTAAAGATTACAGATAAACAGCAATCAAATTCGTACGGGAGGGTGTACTGCAAAGAGGGGGCCGCACTAACTGATGGGTCAGTCCATTAAAAATATTTCAGTCTACTCACTGAAATAACGTACGACTATGTATTCGATAATAATGTTATCCTTAAATGGCCAGAATTATTTGTTTGGGCGAGAAACTCGGAAAGATTAAACCAAAACAGCAGCTTTGAGTTCGTTTGAACTTTGAAGAATGATCACGTACTCGGGTGATTTGAAAGGGGATTTTACAGTTGTTAATAATGCCAGATGAATTTACAACAAAAAATATTATCAGGAGTAATTTAACACGATGATTTTTCCAGTATAGATTTTTCACAGGTTCCACAATCTTTGAATGAACATGAATATTTAGTTTTAGTTCAAGTCTCAAATTCAAAGCCTAATATTGACCGAAATGTATACGGGAGTCCCAAATTCAAAGCCATTGTCGATTGAACTGTATGGCAAATACAGCGCAAATGGATGATAAATTAATAACGTAGTGTTTGCCGCAACGCTCTCGTCAGTAACCATAACATATACATAAAAAAGGAAGTTCGGCATCACTCAAGTACGAAGTAGTTCGAACAGCAACGGACAAGTATAAACTTCATCATTTCAAAAAGATATTTAATTTCTCCCAGTATTAGGTTAGATTACATAGATTAGATGTTAGTTTAAGCCCCCCTAACTGCAACAAAAGCCTTCCTTAGAGAGAAAGGAGGAAAGCACCGTTTAGTATGGAGTTAAAGGGAACGCGAAATCTATGCACAAGTGCTTAGAAATAGTAAGTTGAGAAAGAATTTTATTAAATAAGATAAAAGTTGAAAAAGAAGGTAGTAGTACTACAAATAAAATAGCAAGGATAGTCACTTTTAAAATAGACATTATTTCTTAGAGAGTTTAATAGGTCAGCACTAAAAACATAAATGAGAAAATGAACGTTTCGACCACAAGGGTCATCTTCAGCATCAGTATCAGTAGTAGGTGCTGAAAAACAGGACAGCAGCGAACCGAAAAAAGATGGTCCGTAACAAAACATAAAACCTATTCTGTTTCAACAAAAGGAAGGCCTGTACCTAACCGAGTTCACGTACTCGGTACCTTTAGCTCGAGACCTCACGCTTTCCCCTTGGAGTGCTAATTCCCATAAATACAATAGTGGTATCCCTCTGAGGAGCTAACGTAACTTATATTTCTTTGAGTTCAAACAGTAATGAAAAGTGTTTTTAAATTCACGGAATCCAATGATAAATGGAAAAACATTATGTTGCGGTGTTAGGATAATATTTAAATTTGACAGAACATAAATACAGAGATTCGACTGATTACCCAAGCATCTCGATGAGCTAGTTTGGTGTGCGATACAAACAAGGCTAGCCGAACAATAATTCTTAATTTCTTCCCTGGATGGGGCTGGCCGCAAGGGTTGGTTTTAGTTTCAACTGTAATGTCAGTTTGTTACTAGGACAGTACCTGTAGAAACGCAGTATAAATGCATCCGGGGTCGAGTTAGTGTGATATTGTGTTGGTAGGTAACCATGTCAACTCGGCTCTGCGGGATAACCACTTGTTTATATTACCACTCACCTTCTCAGCAATACAACACTATAGAGACATCAAAGAATAGCTTGATGACTGAATAACCTAAAAAAATTTAACGATTTTTCTGTGATATCATCCGCGATGAATATCATCCAGCAGGGCAAAGCGTACAGTTTTTGCTATGGCGCATGCTTTGAGTAATGCATTTGTTACCTTCTTCCCAAGGTATACTAACTATAGTTTACTTTGAGAAAAATTAAGAATTATTAAGCGGTAAACCAAGGAAAAAAATTCTGCATTATTGCGAGTTCAATTCTTTACACACGAGTGAGTATAATTTTACTTAGCTTAGAAGACGAATATCCCATGAATAAGATTTATATTTGGATGCATTGAAAATTCTTACAGTAAACTGAAGCGATTTATTGTTTGACTGCAAATTATTACTCCTCCGATAAATTTTAACGACAATTTAACCATATTTTCCCTCGGAACTTTATTGATTGGAAGGTGATGACAATATTTGTTAGATGACATCTATTCCGTATGGACCATAAAAAAGTAAACCTAACTTTAAATGTTAATAACTTTACAGTGAATAAAGATAATTTAATTCTGTGTTTTTTATTAGGTGGAGAGAAAAGTTTTTCCTAATAATGTTAAATTAGATTACAATTGGCTGGATCAGTGATGAGGTAAATAATAGCTGTGAAAATGTAAGTTGCACATGACATTTTAATGAGGTCATAAATGATACGAAAGTTAAAGGATCATTGTAATATTATTCTAAAAAAACGAGGTATAACGAGAGCTTCTTTCAGGAAATCTCTGTCCGAATTTATTTCGCACTTCCTTTCATAAACTCTTTGTCGCTGCGTTGACGTTATTGATGAAAAACGTTGGGTTTAGTCACTTGAAAGTTTACATTTAAAGGTAAATTTTCAGACGACTTTAACCTTATTTATACTCAGATCTAAAGCTTTGTAGCCTGGATACAAATCTCTGTGTGCAATGCAATAAATGAAACTGAAATATCTTAATCCAAAGTTATTAACATTTAACGTTGGGTTTGCTTTTTTATGGTCCATACGGTATAGCAAAATGAAAAACTGATAATACATGAATGGAGTAGGTGTGTGCGATGTTTCAATTTGTGTGCGCGTTGTGCGTTTCAAGAGGTTTATATACTGGGATTTGAATTTTGATAGCGACGTTCGATACGATAGCGACGATAGTTTAGCCTTGCGCAGTTTCATTGAAAATATAATTTATAGTTGAAGATTTTTATATGAGAAGACGATTATGTACCAAGAAATCAAACTCTGCTTACATTCATTAGAAGGCAAATGTCTAGCAGTATTAAAACAATGAAGAGCCTGTCGCGTGACAGCATTCCTCAATGAAGTGATCGTATAGAAGTAGTTCGAGTCTACGCTGACGGGTCTTCATGCTGTCAATGCTACGGTAGAGTTCAAAATCTATATTATAAAAGGAGCCGCTTCCGTCCGTCCGTCTGTGTGTCACACCCACCAGCCTAAAGTGTGAGATGAGCGTATCTGTGATACAAGCTTCATCAGTTCCACAATTTTCCGTACCTTAACCCAGCAGATTGGGAGTCGGAATGAACATCACGTGTTTTGGTAGGTTAGATTAGGTTGAATAGAATATCAGCGGTTGAGACTTGGGAAAGTATTGGAAAGCCATAGAATAGCATGGGAAATCATGGGAAAGCCATGTTGAAGCTCAGCTGGTCCTGTCATTTTTTTGACGGGCCGTGTGCACTTGAACATAACTTGCATCGATTCAGTTTTGATAAATTCTAGCGAAGACATAAGATGTATTTATGTAAGTTCTGGCACCTGAGAGGCGGAAACTGTTCCTCTCAAACGTTTGGAAATGCGTATATGGTAGTGGTGATCCGAATAAACTTGTCTTTCGTAGTTTTACAAAATATTTTAAATTCTCTTTCTATCACCGTTTAATCGTAACTTTCCAAGAGAAGCAACGTTTTGATGATGATTGTAGATAACACGGAAGTTGAAGCAAACACTCTGTAATAAATTAGTGTCAGTGAGATAAAAGTCAAGAACGGGCTGAGACGCTTTTATAAATGACAAAACATTACAGAGCGCACAGATTCAAGACCAGATTTGAAGCAAGAGATATTCAAACTTGAATTATACTCAGGATGTGAAACAGAAATATAGATTTGTATCAAGCTCATTTCTTTATATATTGTATCTAGCTCAGAAGCTCATTTTTTTACACTCACGAGCAAACATTAAACTACTGCACACACACACACGCACACTCAACTGAAGCGCACGTAAACCAATGTATAGAGGTGGGAATATAATTTAATAACAATGACATCTTCAAGCAAGTTAAGCCAAAAGATCGAAACGGAGGGACTCGAAAATTTTGCCCCGCTCACTGCTCACAGGTGTCGAAATTGGTCGAAAAAATCGAAGTGTTAATTAAATGATCGATTGAAAGCTTAGTGATAAATCTAAATTTTCATAACATCAAAGAAAAATAAACCGCAATGTCTCCTGAATAAAAGAGAATTAGGTTCGAAGTTTCCGAAAAACATGGAAATTCCTCTGTTGCCAATCATGAGGGCATTAAATTTCACTTATTTCAATAGTGGTGACGGTTCTGTATGGCGTGTTCGTTCTACACAAGCCGAGGGTAACGTAACTCTCGCTGCGCTTAGGATGATACGCCTTTTATACCACTACAATATTTATTAGTGTAAAACGTCTGTCCGTATTGACGTTCCCTGTTACATTAATTCTTCGTTGTACGCCTAGATGCCCTAGAAGTAGAAGAATAATCTGTAATATATAATTATTTTTGAACGAGAAACTATTTGTTCCAGTCTCATTGATCTGGCGCAAGAGTTGAACAGTTTCTTTAACGGCTTTAAATCAACTAGGATTTTTCAATTATCAAGTGATACTATATAGGGTTCTTTCCCCACCAGGTGACTAGGAATAATAATATGAAAAGCGAAAAGCCTAATATAGTTTTTCCCCCGAGATAATGTTAACGACATAACACATTACATGATTTTGGCCCAAACCCTGTCCCTCGGGCATATTATGAGCGAGAACCAAAAACGAACTCAAGAGGCAGTAGAAGCCGTTAATGGAGCCGTGCTCCTAATTCTCGCTCGTAGAATGTTACCTCGAGCGCATGAGACAGCAACATAACATTTTAATTTATTTGCAAACTATCTCAAGCTATAAGTGTTAATCCTCCTTCGGTAAAAAAGAATAAATAACCCAGAATTATGCAAGGAATTATCTACTTATACTTAGCAGAGTTTTTAGTTCCACTGGTACCAACATTAAACAAAAATTTTGTAGAGTTCTCTGTTTATCCCTTAGACGCTCGAGATTATTCAACTTTAATTAAATTAACGGATTATGACACCGTAAACCAAAGGATACATATTTCCTAGCATTGATTGGGGTGGCTCGGCCACATGTGCTCAACATTTACTGACTACGTTGGATGTTGAGAAAAAGACTTTGCTTTCAGGATATTCTACGTCGGTAGTATTTTCCCGACTTGGAATACACGAACGCGTTACCCTGGACCTGAAAAAAATTCATCAGATTGTGTTCGGATTTTGTACTTTTGAATGCTCAAAAATAGAAACTATAAATTGGACGAGGTTCTACGCTAAGGTTCAGCAATCTGGCGGTGCCACGACGGTCTTTCGGGCAGCAGCATTGCCACAGCGCGGGATAACTTTCGTTCACCATCACGACCAGAGGGAGACTGAAGCAGAGCCAGCCCCACAGCGGGCACTTATGAAAGCCAAGTTAGGGAACTGCAATTGTGAATGGAACCCAGATGACATAGAATAACTCTTTCTTAACGTGAGGGTCACGACACCCTTCTCAGCTATGATCGCTCAACTATGTATATTAGTGGTCGTGTAGTTACGTGAGTACCACTTATACGAGATAATTTCAGGTTCATGTTTCTCTAAGCACAGCAAATGTTGATCATTATTTTTCTGTTAGAAGTACATAAAACAACGTAATGCATAGATCCAAATTCAATAAAATTAGGTGAGTGTCAATCCAACCCTTCTAAAAATGCAACTTTCATTTACACTCGATTTAAAAAAAGACATGCTGAAAGACTTAGCAATTAGTTACGTAAATAATTCCATGAACTATCTTTATTGTGAATCAAATAAAAATGTGTTTTTTTGCCAGAACAATAGAAGAAATGGGACGAACCTCAGCTATGAGACAAAAATTGGATGCAGAAAAGCCTTGAAGCGTACATCTTGTGTTTACATTTTAAAGAAAAATTGAGCCATCCACGCTAATAAACACGAGTTTTCCACCGAAGAAAAAAAATTCCCTGAATTTCTTCAATCAGAGGTATTCAGTAGAGAAGTTTATACTCAGAAGTCGAACACCACGAGAATTCAAACACTAAACACATCGTCCCAAATCAATGCGACTCCTAAATATGAAGGCTGCGCTAACCAAGAATTAGAGTGAAAGCTTTTATTGAGATCTACGATTTTTCTGGCATAAGTTCATGATAACATACCACCTTTCAAACACGTAATTTTCAACGCGCGTATGACCCAAAAAGCTGGCGTTTCGGCAAGAAGTGGCTTTACGTTGAAATGTTGATCTATATTTCTATATCTATATATTTATTTATCTATTTAAAGTAAACGAAAATTTAACGTAAGAATGGCTTTTTCGAACGTAATTTCTACCTTACTATGTAAACAATGAAAAGAGAGCCCCAAGGCTGTGAAACACAATTTAAATAGAATTTATTGAAATCTTTCGTAATTATTCGAGTCGACGCCACGACACCTATACCCAGAAATAGCCGATTTTCGTTGCGCACTTTTAGCCTTTCCCTAATCTCTACTCTTCATATTTCTCACCGTGAATCAATCTGCGTATTGAGGTGTGGTACGTGAAGTCGCATTTCAATTTCGAAATTATCGAAATTATCAAGCGATTTTAGAGATTACGTATATCAAATCTGACCCCGCTCATAATATCATACCAAAGTTAGCTTATTTCCTTCCCTAATTGTTTTATAGTATCAAGCAAATGCTGACGTCGATTCATTGGCTCTTTCTCACATGATTTTTAATTTATTTAATTTTACGGATCGATTCGCAAGTAATAATATTTAATTTCTTTTTCTACACTAAAATAGCCGTTGATTTTAATTTTTGACATTCTGAATCTTTGTATTCTGATGTATTTTTTTGCCCGAAGAAGCAGAAACCATCCTTCAATGGAAAGCATAAATAAAAGAGCGTCACGTTGCGAAACTAAATAAATGAGAATGAATTTAAATTCGTTGATAATGTTAACAAAAGCTTAACTCACGTCTGTGACTAGTTTTTCATGCATATTCATAAGAAAATTTATTGTGAGTAAATTAATTTAAAAATAATTGTCTAATATATTCGAATACAATTCAATGAGCATTGGAACTTTTCTGCAGATGTCCTAAAGAGCATATGTTCGTTTTTATTACCAAGATTGCTTTCTTCACTCATCTCCAACGAATTCTGAAGTGCTTTTCATGATCGGATCAGATCGTAATTTCAGTACATTAAACTCAAGCGCTAATGCGAGTTGTTTTCAGATTTCGGGGCTTTTTCCTTAGGAAACATTACTATTAATAAAGCAAGAATTACTCCCAAGTAAGAAGAAAGATTTACTGTGCTAGTCATTTTTCCACCAGCGATTTCCCTTCAACATCGTGTAAATAATTTTTTCAAAGTTGATAGCGATGCTTGCTTCTAAAGCTAATTAATAACAAAAACGAAAAATTCATGGTAGGTACATTCGTTGCGTTTACATTAAACCACGAAGCATATAGTCAATATTAGCTCAACCTATCGAACTGTGGAGTCCACAGTAATGTGAGTGTATTGAAAAAACCGAATGGGCAAAGTATAACATTTTAATTTATTCAATTTATTTCGTAACCCGTATAAAATAAAGGTAATTCGTTACGGGTGAAATTACATTAACGAATACAGCAAAGAAGTTGAGTGGGGTTTGCTGATAAGCCAGGAGATTTTAGGGGTTCGTAAAAGAGCCGGCGGATTTAGCATGCAGAGACGCAACACGCCGGGCGCGGCGCTTCCGGCGGTAGCCCACATACGGCTTCCACAATAGCAGCCATCTGAAAATTACAAAACGTAAGAAAGAATTCAATTTTAAGTTATAGGTTAGAGTTTTACCGAGCAAGCTCAAGTTTAAGTTTAAGTTTACCGAGCAAGCTCAAGTTTAAGTGTAAGTTTAACGAGCAAGCTCAAGTTTAAGTTTAAGTTTAACGAGCAAGCTCAAGTTTAAGTTTAAGTTTAACGAGCAAGCTCAAGTTTAAGTTTAAGGTTAACGAGCAAGCTCAAGTTTAAGTTTAAGTTTACCGAGCAAGCTCAAGTGTAAGTTTAAGTTTAACGAGCAAGCTCAAGTTTAAGTTTAAGTTTAACGAGCAAGCTCAAGTTTAAGTTTAAGTTTAACGAGCAAGCTCAAGTTTAAGTTTAAGTTTAACGAGCAAGCTCAAGTTTAAGTTTAAGGTTAACGAGCAAGCTCAAGTTTAAGTTTAAGTTTAACGAGCAAGCTCAAGTTTAAGTTTTAAGGTTAACGAGCAAGCTCAAGTTCAAGTTTAAGGTTAACGAGCAAGTTTAAATATAAGTAGAATTGACGAACAAGTTCCAATATAAATGGAATTAACGGAACAAGTTGTTCAAGTATAAGAAATTCAGTTAGGCTGCGTTGATTTGATACTAGGACCGAGAAGCGGGACGTTTATCAAGGCAGAGTGCCTTGGACCTACGGACAAGGGTGTCTGACGAAAGCGTCCCTACCGACAGCACACTTACCGCGTCCGATACATCCCTTGGGCTCGCATGTAGAGCAGCGGAGCGTCGACGTCCCCGGTGCCGGAGAAGAGCTTCCCGTAGACACGGCCCGAAGACATAGCGAGACGCCGATGACCGGCTCCAGCGCCCTCCAGCGAACGCTCCCCCAGCCGGCGAGGCACTTAGGGAAACTAGCAACACATGCCTGGTTGGCACTCCATGGTTCCACGGATGAGGCTGTACGTCATGGTGGCGATGACAGGCTGAATAGTATAAAAGAGCTGAGCCGTGTGAGCACGGTTGGGTTAGCGAGGTGTCTGCCGACCATTGAACGGTGCGAGCCGACTACACGTTGGCATCGACATAATAGGTTGCGACAAGTATGCTACCGACAGAACGCTATCAGACACCCAAGTCTTAGTTACATTTATGATTTTAGTATTTTTAATGTAATATTTTATACAGAGTGAGGTATTGCGTATATCAAATGAAACGTTCAATTTTAAAATTAAAACTACCTGATTTATGACTAGGTGTTCGAACTTTTGGTTATTTCTGCAGAGCCGTTACAATGTTGCTCATTAGTTTCAGCTTAAAGCCATTTCTCCTTTACTATAACATCAAAAATAATATCACTGACTAGGGCCAAATTATCTCTATCTATGAAGGATTACTGAGGTCCATGAATTTTTGAACGATCACCTATTGCTCTCAGTGTACTTCTATTAATCCGAAACCGTAACCTAAGCTGATCGAATCAACCGCAAAATGTATTCAACAGGCTCGAAAAGTAGGTTAGGTCTTCACCCTTTTCTTTCATTCGTTCCTTAACAATCTGTGTTAAGCTTCGTTCAAACGACATATTAGTATTAATAAGCAGCTCGATGACTTCTTCCAGACAAGCCTTGACGGTAACTTGACTTATTTATAAATTAGTTTAAAAGTTTTGAACTATGCAAAGGATTGAAACAGAAGTTTGGATAAATTAGAAGGAGAAAATAGTGCTCAAAAAGAAAAAAATTGTCAGATGGTCATTATGTACGCACATACGAGCAATATTTCACATAAGGGAAAAATGATCTACAAATTATCTAGAGCAGGTGTGAGTGAACTGCGTTAATCAAGATTAACTTTTCTAAAACTGTGTCATCTGCTTTCAAGATATTTCTGCCATCAAAACGAACAGTGAAAACGACAACATCTAAAGTTTGCCATTGAAAATGGAACCTCTACTCTTGGTCAAAAACACGAAAAAGTGAAGAGGATGTTGAGACAAAAAATGCGGTAACACTTGTTCTTCCGAAGCTCAGCTTGTAGCTCGGACTGCGGCCCTCATCACTGGTCTAATCTAAAATACAATGAGTGGCCATAAAAGGTGGCGCGTAACATTTTAACCTACTCTGTGCTTGCACATGTTTTATTTCAGAGTTAATTTGTTTCAGGAAGCCATGGACGGCAACACTCTCAGATGTGTTTATCAAGAAGTAAAGACCTCTATTGAGCGCAAATCGAATTCTAAATTTTTATTCACATCGGGGAAATAAAGATACGTGATAAGGACTCGTTATAAATTAACAATAGGTTTCTCAGGACATCTGCTCAGTTAAGCGGTATAAATTTCACAATGATGCTGAGACCAATAGCACGATAGAAACAAGACTTCTAACCCGGTTCATCTCGTGGAAATTATGGAAAGTTTAACATTCTTGATGACAGAGACAAGCGCTCTGTGAAGAAATTGGTGAAGAAAAATCGGCGCTCTTGAACGCAATTAACTTGAACGCGAGATTTGTGAAGAACCAAAAACAATTTCTCAAAGAACTGTGCTTCGAGAGTTAAAGAAAATGAATTCAGGCAAATGTAAATTCACCAGGAAGCCATTACTGTCATCAGAAAATCGGAAAAACGTTCGTTATTTGATAGAAAATAACAAGATTGGAAGTAAGTATGTTATGTGCCTACGAGTAAAGAGTCACCCTCTTTCAGAACGATGGGTAGGGTATGGCGACTTTCACATGAAGCTATGGGTCAATTTTGCATCGTCTATACTGTTTAAGCGTCTTGATGCAGTGTAATACTTTGGGGCTGTTTTTACTGGGATGGACAGAGACCTGCCACTCATTCTAACAACAAAGTGAACTCCCAGGATTATTTACATTCTGACCACGTTCATCCTTCCTTAGAGTTTTATTTTCCTGATGACAACAGAGTCATTCAGGGCAACAATGCTCACAAGAGGGCTAGAAATTTTCAAGATCGGTTCATTACGAACGCAGGAACATTCGAACACATAAATTGGTTGTCACAACCTCCTGTTTCAAACCCCGTTGAAAATTTATGACATTCGCTTAAAAAGAACACGTGAGACTCATTGCCCATTTTTTCAACATTGACTGCGTTGAGAAACAGGTTACTTCAATTGTGAACATAAATAGAACTGCAGAGAGTCCAAAATCTTGTAAAATCAGTACCAGGTAGAATGAAAGTTGTAATTTGAAGTAAAGTCAGTTTAAATCCCGGCTTATTAATTCCTAAGTTTCTCGCCTTTTTTCAGCCAATTAGACGTGATTTTAGGCTAAAAACGTAGAATCTATTACCAAATATTTTCTTTTTAAAAAGACTCTCCACAGTTGATATTTGTGTTATATCTGGTATGAACACAATAGGAAATAAACTTGTTCTTTGATCTCTAAGGTAAATGCTTCGTGACGGTATTCAATTATGTGCCGATAAACGCCACAAACAATTACGTATGTACAATATATCAGAACACCCCAAAATTTGGAGTATCAAGTGCATACATCTAAAAAATATCGACCTTCTCCCTAGTATCAAACACATACTTGCACTAAAACAGTAGTTCGTGTACGACGATTTCAAGTTATGATTTTTTAAAATATTAAGGACCGAAATATAGAATTGGTAACGCGATACGCTTCTTCACGCGAGGAGCGCTAAATTCCTTAAGTGCCAAATCAATTCACTTTTGAATTCCAATTGCAAGCGAAAAATCATGACAAATTTCCTAACACTTAAAGTCTTGTGATAGAGCGTCGTAGATTGGAGCGCCTTCAAGTTTAAAAACACAAACATTCAAAATCAGCAAGAACAACTAAATACTCGTAAATCATGTTTTGTTAAATCAATGCATGTCGGTTTTCAATTTTCCTGACTCTAGTCAGAAAAACTTGAGGAAGCGTCACTTTCACCTTTATCAAGTCATTTAACTCACGTTTCGATCAAATTATTGTATTCAAAAATATAATTTTTTTTAGTAATTTTTGAACAATTACTCAAGGACTTGCTCTCGTCTATCAGTTAAAACATAGTTGCGAACGTTGAGTGTCGGAATGCGAGTGGTCCAGAGCTATTGAGCACCCGGGTACCTACGGGGCACCCGCTGTTCGTGTGGCATTGCACGATGGTAGGAGTTTTCGCAGAGGCTGGCTCCTTTCTAATCCCTCTCAGCTTGCGTTGCCTATACAAACAAAAAAAACGATCTCCCGGTTAAATGAAAAAATTTACAGACAACTTTTTCTAAGTTCAGGTAAATAAACTTCTGCATTTTATTATCTTTTCTCATTTTACGAGATATACTGGTTTTAAATGACTCTCAATCCACCATCCTCTGCAAGCAAATAATAAGAATTTTTTTCAAATTTGCTGCATATATGATTTTTCCTCTCTTTTTACCTAGTTTTCATCTCCTTTTTTAATTCCTTAGTTTTCTAGTTTTTTAAACACGGAAACTTACCTTTTATTTTCGACAAGTGAAAAACGATGTGTTCTCACAGATAAGGAAATTGATCTTTACGAATAAAATGTCCGTTTTACTTTAGAAACATGGACTTGATTTAATTTTCGCCCTTTCATTCAACGTAATTGTAACGAATAATCGCTATTATAAAACGAGCCGCGTCCGTCCGTCCGTGTGACCCCCTATTCTAATCGATAGCTTTCACAGTAACAAGGATAAATCTTAAGAAATACAAGAAATTATTCTATTGTAATATTTCTCTGTGGCGATTCAATTCCCTTTCACTTGCATTATGCTACCCAAAATACGCAATCGGCTTATTTTTACAAATAGAAATTTTCTTTGGAGCTTTCTCTGTTGAAATTCATCATGTTGCTTTGATATTATTAATTGATAATGTGAAAATAAATGTTTTAAATTTGTTTGACCAGTAACCTGGCTACCACTTAGTATAAGGCCTAATATTTTGGAACTTGAGTTATTATTTTCGAAATTATGATTTTCTTGAAAACCTTCGTAGAGATCGTAGACGACATTTCAAAATAAAATTCCGGCAAAAGAGGCCACCATGGATAGAAATGTGTCCAACCGCAAGAGAGAAGTAGCTAGACTTCGACAGTAAGAAAAACACCGAAAACGATCGGATGAACAACGCGAAATGGCAAGACGGAGCAATGCTGCTCGTCAACGGGAAGCTAGAGCTAAATTGACCCTTGAACGGCGTTTGGTAATTCTACTGAATTGTTTGCCGGGTATTTTTGTCGAGCCATGTGTACTAGTAAAAATAATAGTGTTGCAAGTGGCCGTTTAATTTTTTTTGTTTTTGGTTCAATGTTCCAAAAAGTAAAGCATTAATACTGTTCAAAATTGAAATAGTTCTGGGTACAAAACCATTTTCAGATTTTTTAATTTTCTAAATTCAACGAGGCTTTTTCGCAAAAAAAACACATAAGGTTTTTCTTTTTGATACCGATTAAACACTGTTTTATATTATGACACATTTACCTGAAAATGTGTACGTGAACGCTTCATGGGTTTTCGAATTTCCAGTACTAATTTCAAGTTCACTATGAATGGTGAACAAAGCAATGGACTTCTTTAGTCGCCAAAATGACCCACGAAATAGACGACTTCAAAGTTTGGTTGTCTAGAACATAAATGCTCACAGGTCTGTAAATGCAAAAATGTTTGAACTTCTCACCCAAAGTGGTGTGCAAAGGTTACTCGGCTGGACCCCAATACCAGAAAGATTCCACACTCATGAAGCCCGACAAGTGTTTTCGTCTCTCTACCTCCGTCGGAGTAATGCAGACCTGTAAAATTTCTTTCATTCATTATTCCAAATAAAAACCAAATCCCCAGCTTAAAAAAACTGGTTAACAAAAGAAAAAGAATGCAAAGCAAACGCGTCTTACCATTTCGCATCTCTCTCATAAGGAATAACTTGTACTGCTACGTTGCGTTATAAACTCGTGTAAGCGATCGATGGTTCTGCGTACATCTGCTCACTGCTACTTTGGGTTCTGAATTTCCAACTCTGTGCAGCCGAAATATCCATAGTTTAGTTAATTGTATTCTATCCATACTATCTCTACTGCGAAGATCTCACACTTAGCCTGTGTAGCGAATTCGATTATGAAATCAAAATTAGGTACATCTGTAATCCACGTGTAAAATTTTTTTAGTTATTTTGTATTTTTATGCAATACCAACCCATCACCTTGTTCCTATTTTATCTCATGAACCCGTGTCTGTTATTACGCGGAATACCATGAGATTAGGAAACCTAGAATGTTTTTTGTTGCTCTTAAACTTTAACTTTATTATTCTCATAGTTTTGTTTGAAAATTGGAGACTTGCACGTTTTTAAGTTTCCCAATTGTTTTTAGTTTTTATTTTATTTCAATTACACTGAGCAATACAGTCGTTAGTTCGATGTAACAGAATGAAATGTCACTTCTTCTGCAATAAAAAAGACAACTAAAAGTCATGACGATTACATTCGCTAAACGCTCTGCGACCAGTTATAGTATCGAACTTTCGATCAGAAATAACTAAATATTTCAGGAAATAAAATTAGGACACTGGCTCATTGGTCCGAAAAGAGATCTATATACACCTCATCGCATGTTTCTGGATCCAACGTCGCATATTTCTGGATCCCAAAATGTAAATAGATTAATGGAAATAAGCGTACTCTGATCTTGGGAGTCATAAACAAATCAACTCATTCATCGTATGATGGACGAGATTTGAAGTTCATTTCTGCGAGTATGTTTGTTTATTTGTTTCAGACGTGCTTGTTGTGCTACGTTTTTTATACTGTGTTTTTAATTATCTTTTGCGAACCGTAACTCATTACTTGAAAATAGCTTAGGACGGTATTTTAGTCTGTTCAATAGAGTGCTTCATGTCTTTTTTTCTAACTTACAGCGAACATCCTCGGAGTCATTGCTCAGTAGTATTTAAAGTATTTATAAGCGTTCAGTTCCATTTCCAAGGATAAAATTTTTGATAGAATATTTTTTATTGTTTCTCCTATTGATATAATTAGCACCGGACACGGCCATTATCCGCCTCTTATGGTTTTTCTATCAGTTAAGGACCTTTATATTAAGCAACCTTTAAAATAAAATCTGTTGTATCAACCTTTTCTGAAATAAACGGTTTTTCATTCAAAGAATCAGTTTTTACAGTTTTCTATCATTCGAGTACAAAAAAACAGTATTCTGGCAATTTTATCCAGTGTTTATGTTTCCAGGTGAACACTTGGTGCCATCTGTATCGAATGTAATTTTTTTAGAGAATATTGGTCTTTTTGGGTTAAGACTCGAAAACGCGAGCCTTTCGCATTCGTTTTGCGAAGGGCGCCGCCCGCAGTTTTTGTGTTAACAACCAATCAGCTGTACTGTTACTGTTAAAAACTGGTAAATTAGAACTCCTGATGACGAAATTAGAGAGTGAAGCTGTTATGAAGTTCTCATCAATTAAACAGTAGTTTGTTAAAAGTGGTTTGGTGTGTTATCACAGCGATGAAATATTTCGTCCGTCTTTGCAGCCTTACAGGGATGTTGTAGATGTGAACTCTCGAATTTACATTGCTTTTCCTTGTTGCGAAAATAAGCACGTTGTTCTCGACGACTTTATTCTCAATTTTGAAATTCTTCTCCGCATGCCATCGAGCCGAATTTTAATGGTTGTTGATCGACGTGCTTCTTACACCTGTGTAGATGTACTTTAAATTAAATTGGCTTCGTTTCATTTAATTAAAGGAAAATTTCTACTATTGATAGTAAGTCAAGTTTACAGTTGATGTTAAAACTAAAGTCACGGAGAGTGTTAGGGTGAAGTTTTGAGTACGCAAAGTTAGATACTTGTGGTGTTCAAAGCACGCACAAATAATAGAATGATGTATTTTCGATTGAGAGATTGAACCTGTAATCTTGAAACAGATGCTATGATTTTCACTGTCTCAACCATGACACAGTTTTTTTATGGTAGGGTGGAACTAGGTTTCCTTGCTGAAGCCTTGATATAACGGCAAAATTGTGAACTGACATTAGGTCATCAGAACACCTTTACGTTCTTTTAACGTATTTTATAATAAAAAAAGTATCGAATATATGCATACAAATTTAAGTACATCCATATGAGGAGTTTGTTCAGCATAGTTAATCTTTCGGATTACGTAGGGGCTCAGGGCTCTGACGCAGCAACTATACATTTTAGCGAATCATTAAAGCAATCGCGTCAAAGCAATGTTACTGTAAGGCGCTGAGAAAATACAGTTAGAAAAACACAAAACCGAACTGTCACACACGCCGACGCGACCTCCTCTAAAGTTAAAGGCCTTTCAGGGCATCAGGAAGAGAAAGCGAAGAAGTTGAGAGGATTACTAAGAATTATACAAGTTGTAACATCAGATCAGACAGCTGCTGTGAATTGCGTGAAAGGGCTTGCCCTGAGAGTGAAATCTCCGTGAAACGATTCACTGAAAAAGACATGGAGGTTTAAGTGGTATGAAATTTTCCCTCTAATATTTTTTATACAACTTTCCAAGGCAAACGCGAAATTATAAAATCTAAATATGACAGAAAAAATTAATTGCATACTTTCAAATCATCAGTTAGGAAAATAAAAATTAAGTTGAAGCTGGCCATATAAGTGGTAACACAAATGCAAGAAACGATAAGCAAGAGTTTGAGATGGTGGTTATTTATGCCGCACTTCCACACCGTAACTTATCATGGTTCGGAAACTGTTCTCTACTGCACGGTCCCCAGTGAAACACGTTGCAATTTTCATCCCTGACATTAGTGAGTTGCCAGGATGACGAAATAACATTTTGCCAAACTGAAAAAAGTACAAGAGATCTGTGCACATTTTAAAGTGCAAAATGATATGAGAAATCCACCTTTTTGTTAAATTAAACATTTTTGCAGAATTGTCACTGTAGAGCATTTCAGCAAAATGAAGGAAGAAATAGATTTCCGCTTTATTTTCCATATGAAAATAGCCAGAAATCCTTTGTAATTTTTTGAGTGTTGCACAAGTTTATTATTGTGTGACTATACTTATTTAAAATTTTCACTAAATATTCTATACTTCAAAGCTTTTGATTAACATAATTTTTTTCTTTCAAATCTTGTATGTTTTCAACAATGAGTGCAAGACAGTGGAAAATGATCCAAACAGGTACTGCTACAAATGCAGGGAATTAACATTAGCTAAACAAAAGCGTAACATTACACGCCACATCAAGAAATTGTACAAGGCGCACTTTGATGATGACATTGGAGACCAGGACAAGTCATGGGCTTCTCAAGTGTGAGGCAGTACATATGTGCAAACATTGACCGCCTCGCATGCAGGAAAAATGTTCACTTAGAGTTTGGGGTGAGCAAAAAGATCACTGTAATGACTGCTATTTCTGTCAGTAAGACTTTGTATGCTGTATTTCAGCAAAGAAATAGAAACACATTGTTTACCCAAATTTGCATTCAGTTATGCATCCAGTAGAGCAGTCATTAGATTTACCTGTCCCCAAGCCTCCAGATTAAGAAATGCGCAGTTCCAGTAGAGCAGATGAACATTCTAGAGTAGAATATGTGGAGTCTAATGATCCTGAAAGCGAGAGGCAAACCAATATCACTTTCTCAAGAGGCTCTGAAAGGCTTATGCATGGATCTCTATTTAACAGAAGACAAAAGCGAGCATCTGGTATCAAGGCTTCAAGAACGTAATTTTCTTGAGAAATGAGTAAAGATAACACTGTACAGAATACGTACAGAGAAGCTGCTTGCATTGTTCACTATGAAGGATGACTTGTGTTTATGTAATGACGCCACTGATTTTTTGAGAAACTGGAAATACCATTAACACCAACTGGCGACTGTTGATGCATCCAAGGACAGAATTAAAGCTATTCTGCTACACAACGGGAACATCTTCTCGTCCGTTCTCATAGCTTATAGGGCAACCGTTTGAAAATCTGGAAGCAATTTTAGCGAGCGTACATGCACTATAATGACCATAACTGGCATATTTGAGCAGATTTCTAGGTTGCGACAATGTTTGCTGGCCTTCAGTTTGGCTATACTTAATTTGGGTGCTTCCGACGCTTATGGAAATCGAGAGCAAGAACTCAACATTATGTACGCAAGGATTGGCCGATCTGAGATGAAATTAAGCAAGGAAAACATAACATTGTGTGCAACCCTCTCGTAAAAAGTGGTAGAATGCATCTTCTACCTTTGCATACCGTATGCGTAAGGTATCTGAGGACACTTATATTTTTGTAATTTAAACTAACCCGATAATAATTAATGTATTTTTGATTTCAGAAGATCATATGGCAGATACTACTATAACAAATGAAATGAAAAGACACGCTGTAATAGTGTTTGGAAAAACAGCTATTTAGAAATCGCAGGATTTCTAAAATTTGAAAGCTCTTTCGTTTGCAAAGTTAGAAAGGAGATGAATTGGCCACGATAAGAGAAAATAGCATTGTCAACGCTCTGATTCACTCAGAACACGAAGTTTCCAGTGACAGTAATGGTTTTCGGTGTTGTTAGCAGTGAAGGGCACATCATGCCTCCTCATTCTTTTCCACAGGGCCTTAGAGTCAATGAAGATGCCTATGCCTACTCTTCAAACATTGTTAAGCCTTGGATACACAGCGTGACCAATGGAAGGGCCTATGTTTTCCAACAAGATTCGGCTCCATCCCATAAAGTCCTCAAAACCTAGGATTGGATGGCCGGGAATATTCATGATCATATCACACCAAACTTATGGCCTCCTAACTCATCAGACCTTAATTCTTTGGGTTGTTACGTGTGGGGCGTCGTTGAAGAGGAAGTTAAAAAGCATCCCATAACACCAAATTCTCTTTGATGGAAGCCATAGCACGAGCAATGAAGGACAAAAATAACGATCACCTGATCATAGCTTGAAGTCGCTTTTGGATTCGAATTGAGTCGTTGATAACCGCTTTCGGACTCGAGTTGAGTCGGTGATAAAAGCCGAAGGAGGATGTATATAGGATAAAACATAGGTTAATATTATATTTATTTTTTTTGTTAGAAGAAATTGTAAGTTTCAACGATTAAAATTTTTATTTTCTGTTTTTCTGAAAGTGCGTCAGGTGTCCTCAGACACCTTACTGTATTAAACTTGCCTTGTTTAAGCAATTTGTGTAACCCTTGGGCCATGGTTCTTCCGCATTTGAATATCTTGCAGAGAAATATATTTCCCTAAGTCAAACTAAAATTAAAGAAAGTATCTTCATAGGTTCCCAAATTTTAAAAATTGTACTTACTGAAACTTTCATCACTCAAAAGAGAAGAGAAGCTTTCCCTTGAGTCATTAAAGAAAGTTTGTGATAACTTCTTGGAGTAACATCCTTCAGAAGACTATGTGCTAGTTGTGAAGGATCTGAGGGGGTAGGACGGAGACTTAGATATTTCAGTGATAGAGTAACGATTTAAAGGAAAATGGAACCCTGGCATGTTAGCAGACTACTGATGGAATATGAAGAGAATATCATACTCAGCGAAACAGGCTTTGAAGAATGAATGTTGTTTAAATTGACGGATGTATGTTTTTCATTCATTCCCAGTAATAATACTAATAATAATAATAATAACAACAATATATCGTTGATGGAACAGAGAAATGGTGCCTAATATGGAGGTGTAAAGGTCAGATTCAGAATTAGGACATTTTTAATTTTCTTACCCCTAAACATGTCTTACGTAACATGTACTTTTTTCGAACCTGAAATTAGTAGTTAAGTGTAATATAGATTTTTTGTCGAGCAAACTTTTTATATAATGGAAAAATATGCAAGTTCCTTTAATTCGCTTGCAAGTTTTCTCAACGTGAGATTTTAAAAACATATTTTGATCGAATCAAATGCCTAAATATTTCACAATTTTCATTTACAGAAATAGAGCACCCTATTTTTTAAAGCTCAAATTACAAAATTATGAATTTAGTTCCTAATTCTTCCGATCTCTATCATGAACGAATATAATTCGTCGGTGGAATTTCCTGAAGTATAGTAAGATCCGTTATGTTTTTGTCATCTAATTAGAGATATGAATTGTATCCTAACATTCTAACGCAGTGTTTAATATTTTATATTTTTAACACACAAATTTGTAATCCAGTACACCACTGGTGGATTATTTAGAAAACCAAATATTCATTTTTGTCACGATCGTTTTAGTTTTGTTCGTTTCTCTTTTGTCAACTTACTCAGCAATTTCTGTTTCTTTACACTGGGATAATTTTCTTCTCATAGTAGATCCATAAAAACTACGTGTTTTCTATCATATCAAAGGGAAATATATCTGAGTTGTGCGCCAAATCAAACTGAATGTCACTTATTCAATCGCAGTGAAGTATATTACAGGAAAGCTCTGACCAGATTAACCCCCTAATAATGTACACAGTAGACATTAAGCCTTCTTTATGTTCAGACCCCTCTTCTCTGATAACTTGTTATATCTCCCTATTTGTAATTTATGCAAGTGTTTTTATAAATATTAGTTATTGATAGAATGCGTATAACTCACAGGGTAATTTTAATGTTCGCGTGTTTCTAATAATGTCCTTCACAATGTGCACTAACGTTAATAAAGATGAAAATTTAATCGCTAATGTGTTTTAAAAAAACGAGGTATTTACTACCAACTTCAGGCCACATCAGCCGGGCTAATGAGTGCTTGTGCTGCTGGTGTAGAGTCTCCCTCGACTACGCGCACTTTCATGGTTGGCTCTGGATGGAACTATCGAAATAAACAATTCATAAAGCTTCGCGAATCGACTTTCGGTGATGTTTATTTAATATAATTGCTTCAACTACAAATTCCCAGCGGAAACTGTTGCAGATCAAATATTCACCGGTATTAGTACAGGGTATGAATATTCTTAATGCTACCGAGATTTTTTCTATTTTCTTTTAAACACTCACATGAAGTTATAGGCAAGCAGGGCCAGATTATCCTGTAAATTCAACGAAGAAATAACGCTTCGCCATTATTTATTTTATTCTTTCATAGAAATTTCTCAAAAATTTCTAGTCGTGAAAAAGTTTTAGTGTCGGATCATACAATTGAATTATGTGAAACCCCTTCTTACAGAAAAAAGGAACGTTTTATACTTTTACTTCCATCCGCATTGGTTGAGAGCAAGCAAGGCACGCTGCACGCAGGAGCTGATGTTACTAAACTGGCCTCTACAGGCCCTGCTTCTTCTTTCTTATCTTCTTTCAAGTTCAGACAATTGAGTGCTAACGCACCCCCTACATACATTATGTTTATGTAATTATTTCATCTCTTTCCATTGCAATATACGCAAATTCATTTTATTCCTGTTACTGAAGATTATAGATACACTAAAAACTCTGAAGTTTTAATATAATTAGTGTCTCCAAAGACGCTTCCTCCCAAATTTGATCTATTATATTTTTAAGCTACAAAAGCCTAACTGAATACCGAAAAAATTTCACTTTCTAATTTGTCTATACAGATATATTGCTACGACGGACAACCTGGATCTTATTAAAAATTACTGTGAAGCTAAACTCTCGTTCGACAGACTGGGTGAATCCTTAAATTTACTTTCAAATTTCCCAATTACACGTGTTTTTTCTTGTTTTTTTTCATTCATGTATTCTTTTTTTAATTCTTAATATTGAGGTCCTAGCAGATAACGTAGAAGCCAATGATTGAACACCACTAAATTTCCTACCAGAGCTAACGTAGCTCGGAGCCTTCAATGTTTTTCATGTCCATCAATGTCTGCACGCAAGAGTGACACTATTAGCGCACAGTTAATTGGAAATGCGCTACGCTTTCTAAAGCGCCAGAAAATTTCAAGAGCACTGCACGCGACGTGAATGCATCGTTTGTTAATGAGCGAGGTGACGAGAGAGCATTTTTTGCCTGCAGTGCAGTTTACAGCACACACGAGCAACCAATTTAACAAACCTCACGAAAATTCCAAATCACAACGCTGTTACACCCACTTTGGCCCTCAAATGCATTCAGGCATTCCGAAAGTTCGACAGTAATTGAATTTCATTGTTCGCTCTTACGGAAGAAGTTACAACTCACTCCTCTAGCCATCTTCTACTCTACTTTATTCTTATAGATTCGATGCATTTTTATACCCAATATTGGTTTTTCAAATGCCTTATCATACAAGAAAGTAACAATTATTTATAATCAAGTCGGTACTAGTTTGTTCACTTGGGTTGAATGAAGAATCGTAGCCATTTTCCTTTTACCATAGGTAATAACCGGATATTATTATTAGCTTAAGGCTCTAGCCGCAACTAATGTTATCTCGAGTGCGAAGAGAAGGGACCATTTAGTATGGACTGTGGATAACAGGAAATCAAAGCAAAAGGTGTTTTCCCACACAGAGATCCTGACGCAGAGAAACTGCATGTTGAAAAGGAAGAGGAAGAAAAAAAAAAGAGATGGCGAAGAAAGTTTAAAAACTGTAAGAAGTTCTAAATGCTCATCTATAGCTGTCACTTAATAAGATCCCCCTGAGGGCGCCAGTTCCCATTCCATAGTGATAGACAAACATAGTGCAGCTAAGCCTATCCAATACCTTCGGAAGACAAACTGAACTCGCATTGGGTTCTCTCGGCCTTCTGAACATAAGGATTCTTGAGTAGTCAATAGGTGGTAGTAGTTTCTGAAGTAAAATTTATTCACTACGCAATGCCCTACAATGTTATTCCTAGTGCACTGAAAGACAATCCCCGCCTGAGTACTAGCAAAGAAAAGGTCAGATGATGACTATGGAGATATCCTAAAAAATTGCTCCCCTCAAAAAAAGAAATCCACGATTGAAATTATCAATTTAGACTTCAACAGTTTGCACGTCTTTTTAGAGGGGTAAAGCATAAGTAATTTCTCACATGGCTAAATCAAATGACAGAGAACACTTAAGAAATGAAAGAACAAGCAAGAAATTTTCTGCGAGTAAACAGAACAGCCTATTACGGTAGAAATGTTTCCCCAAAACGACCGACTTTGTTAGCTTCCAATTATGGTGACGTCTTCCTCATAAGCCGGTAGTACTGAGAGGCGATATCGTATAATTGTACAATTACGCACAAGCCTCGCGCACCTATGGCACCCAGACACTGCATAGTCCTGCGACGCTCTTGCTTCAGCCCTCCAATACGTTGTTACTTATGTTGACCGAGTGAGACTCAGTTTAGCGTTATAAATAGTATTGTGAACTTCATTCGCACAATAAAGCAAACAAGGACAAAAACAAAAAGATTACTAAATTATTCCTTTATTCAAGTTGAAACGTCTGCATCCTGTAACTATAAAACTGTTACAAGACTTTGTAAACGCCCAAGGGAATACCCTTTAATATTACGGCAAGAGAAGTGGAGGATGCCACGAAAGAAGCGTCATTATTGCTGTGATTTCAGTCTTGTACACATGATCCCATGGTAATCCACCAACAAAACCGCAGAGAACAAGAGGTTATTATTTGTGGAATTAAGTGCGTCATCACTATTTTCCAAGTTTCATGAAGGCAATTTTTGAGCTTCTTTGATATTTCATTGGGCAATGTTTTCTCACAGCTTTGTGTACACTGAAAACTAAACTTATGAGAACTTCAACCCGAGAAGTACAGACATGTTTATTTGTAAATTAAACGCAGAACATTTCTAGTAGATCTACATACCATCTTAAAATTGGCCAGAAATCAACCATCAACAGTAAAAATTTATTTATACACAGTACTTTAAGAAAATGCGCAATCCGAAACTGCTCTATTACTGTAATGCGTTAATAAAAACTCAAGGGTATCAACAGTAGCTTAAATAGATTCAAGTATAACAACGTAGGTCGTTAATGACCAACCCTATCTCCTGAATGAGCGTTTATTTTTATAAATAGACAACTAATAAAATATACATCCTCATACATTATATCTAAGTTGAGAACATCACTAAGATGAGAGTCGTCCGCCCTCAGAACACACGAGGCAGCAATTTCATCGACTAGTAACTTACACAAGTAGAAACCATGATTCCTCAAGCAAGATCAAAAATATTCAACATAAGAGATTGTAAGAAAACAGCAAGTAAGTCAAAAAAACAACTTAGTAAATCCTTGCTCAACTTACATCAACTGCACAAAACTGCACTAACTTATATACAACCACGCGAACCGCTGCAACATCACTGTTCTGGACTGGAGAGTTGAGTAAAAATTTAGCAACACTGCTCGTCGAATTAAGAGAAGCATAATAAGGTTAGAAAGGAAATAATGGTGAGAAAGATCCAAAACTGAAGCAGTTTTATAACGGAAGGCGAAACAGTTTGAGTTTCAGACAATTATTAACAGTTTATTTAAGCTTCTAAAGGGTTATTCCTAATAAAATACCATCAGTTACACATATATATGTTGTGTATAATGTTTAGCGGTGTATTGCATTATTGGTTAGAAGGGTTGGTGAACTAATTATGTTCTCAATTTCCATTCTCTTGTCCAAAAAATAGAATCGAACTCAACTAGCCGATAAAGTGAGCATATAACGCCTGATAATAAAGTTGTCGACAATGAGTTCTACAGAAAATTTAGATAATCAGCAAAATCAGTCAACCAACATAAACAGAAAACGCATTTGTGTGAGAAGTAAGTTAGCACCAGGCTTAGGAGTAGTAAGTTGGTTTCAGAAAATGTAAGGATTTGAAGCAACGGATGGACGAGTTCTGATGAATTTAAAATTTAGGATCTTGTTGGCAGAAATGAAGCGAAAGTTAACAATAGTCAATAGTGTACTGATCTTCAAATACAAATTGAAAAATGATATGGTTTGCTCGTGTTCGGACGTGACTCATGACAGAGCTACATCCATTGTGAGAGGCAGAATAATTTCGAACAGAACCAGAATTTCATTTGCTTGACTAGAAAATATTCACACCTTGAAAAATAATCTCTATAAGAATTACAGTGAGAGAAATTAAAACAAAAAATGCTTGTCAATTGTAGATTTTGAAACTATCTCACCAATTTACTCGTCTCGTATCAGTACAATGGTTTCTCTAAAATGTCTCCTACAAAATCCCCGAAACAACATTACAAGTCCAGAACAAGGGAAACTACCATGACAAGTAAGTTGTTCTGTTAATTAATTGCGTTGTTGCTCGCACTGCAGATGTCGTGTGAGGCTAGTCTGATATTAGTTGGGCAGACAGTCATGTTGGTTACTGATGTTCTCGTCGAGTTCAGTAGATACCAATGTCAGTTTCTACATTTGACTGCGTTGTTAGCCAGTATTCATTTCGATGTGGGATGGATGTTCATGTCGGTTTCAGAAGATATAATGATAATTTCAGCGGATGTTCATGTTGGTTTCAGGAGATGTTATGTTGTTCATGACGGTTTCTGCGGGGCTGACCTGCACATCAAGTGCCACAGGCTTCGTATCTGTAGGAATAAGGACTATTGAACTTTTGAATATCACATGATTATCAATGGTAAATGTTGATTAGTATTGGCAAGCTCATTGAGAAAATGTTCTACAATAGCAAAACCAAACACACACTTAAATAAAGCTCAAGTCAGTGTAGCTTAGTATTAAGGCTAAATTATTGTCTCAATGTTGTCATGTGAGAAATAGCAAGATGTTACGGATAACAAACGATTAGAGCAATTAGATAAAATTAATTAATGTACGTGTTGCAGGTACCTACCTTTTCCAAGCAATTCGTGTTCCAGAAGGCTTTAAACAGTCACGAATACAGAACGAAATGAATAGATTTTCCCTGGAAGCAGTTGCCCCGTCAATAGCACCAAATTGTGAGGATTTACTTTGTGTTAACATGTCAGCAAAAGGAAGAAAAATACTCCCGTCAAAGGTGGATTTTTCTACGAATGGCGTATAATTCTCGAGTGATTTCAAAGGAAAGGCAGTGGAAACACAGTAGATTTGAAGCTCAAGTAAAGTGGATTGGAGTATTGACAACGCCATGAAGTGAGTTGCTATCCATCCTTATTTGAACTTCTCGTCTGCATGGGAGTTGTAGAAGTTTTTAGAATCTTTATTGTAATGCTCTGTAAAGTGAGAAAAGCACTGCAAGCTCTACAGTGCAGTAGTAGTGATGTTGGAGTGACAGTTACTTGCACGAGCTACAAGCGTGTACAAACGAGCATAAGAAATAACACGTTATGTTCAAGATACACGCACCCGATAACTAACACTAAATTCAAACGTCAGGCAAGAGACGAATAACATCTTTATCTTTAGATTCCGGATACCTAAAGAACAGAATTCTGTCGGAAAGGCAGCATGTTGCAATGACGTTTACGTTATGCCAATATGCTAGACATTCAAGTCCAAACTATAGTCTTTACGACAGAACCTTTTGACAGAAGTACTGGGGTGAACTACACTAAGAGAAAACCTAAAGAAACCGATTTCATACGATGAGCTATATGAATACAAGCATTGATAACTTTCACTGACACGCAAAAACAACAATTTTAGCATTGAACCACGTATTCTTCATAATCTCATAAAAGAAACACACTTGGAATCTAAAACTGCCTCAAGAAACACAGGCTACGAGAGTTTACTAACTCCTCAGTGAATATCTTACACCTTACAAAGAATGGAACCATTTATCACTAACTAGAATAAAATCTGCCGGAAGAAAAGAACAGGCTCAAAATATCTGAGTCAAATGAATCATGGCAAGCGACTTCACCTCCTCCCACAAGCTCAAGTCCAGAACAAATGACATTAACGATATTTCAGAATTGAGTGCAGTTTGTATCCTTGAGTGAGAAAATGGTCCTCTAACATCTCAACAGTTATAATAGTATGAACTAACAAAAGGTCAGCAATAAAAGGGGAATATGTTAGCCAGAGCTGCTGAGGCCCACAAAGCGAGTCTCTAAAGGTCTCGTTCAGTGAAGCGAGCACCCATGATAGACACGTCTTCTCTACTGATCCATCGCATTCCAGTTTACTCCATCCACTTCTCTTCCTCGTCGTCCTTCTTCTCGGAACGTTCAGACTTGTACTGCAGAGATCTCGACGACGAGAAGCACAGCTTCATTATGAAGGGGAAGCGAGTACCCGCTGAAATTAAATAAGAGCAATGTGAAGTTTTACTTCGCACTCCTTACAAGAATATAAATATTTAATGTAGCTTTCTATACGGGATTAGAATTACCATAATTTTGAAACATCAGGAAAACGAATACTACACGCCTCATCTATGAGTCAATCAAATAAGACATTATGCCCTCGGTTACTCTCCACAACTCAGTCATGAATAACCAAAGAACACAAACGATTAATCAATACACGTCTGACAAAGTCGAGCTGAAAATTTACTCTTTTTTTATTGTCTCGGAGCCCATAAAGTCAAAATTTAAAGATTAGACGTTAGTTTAAGTCTCCCTAATCGAAACAAAGGCGTTCTAATGAGAAAAGGAAGAAGGCATTATTCAGTACGAAGTTAAGGGAACCCTGAACCAACGCACAAGGTGCGTACAAACGGTCGTTAAAGAAAGTTCATTAAACAAGATAAGAGTTTAAGAGGTAGTAGGTGCTGAAAAATAGGGCAGCAGTGAACCGAAAAAAGAGTCAGGAACAAAAAAATTCTATTTCAACTATAGGAAGGCCTATATAACTTTTAGCTGAACTTCCACACATATTCCCCACGGGAGCGCTTATATCCATAGATACAACAGTTGTGTCCATCTGAGGGGAGTCAAAAATTTAAATGCCATGGTTTTTTTTACCAGTGGATTCAAAAAACAAGATCATTTAAAAGTAGACCATAGATAGTCAAAATCATAAGACCAGTCACAACAGCGGAAAGTAAGCACAATGTTTTGTACTTTTATCGAGAGACCTTTCATAAATTATTTGGTTCTTTACCTTTTGTATAAAAAATGAAAACAATATTAGTCTAATTGTACGGAGAGTTGAAATCATTTCACTTTGACCCGTCCGAGGTGAAACCATGTTTGACAAACGAGATAGATAAAACGTGAGAAAATCAGTCACTGTAATTGCAGCTTTTTCAACTAAGCATTAGAGTGGTTGATTTTTAAAAAATACTACATTTCGGAATACCAATGAGTAAAATTTTGGTCGAAGCCGAATCATAATAACAATGAAGAAAGTGGTGTTCCGTAACGAGCCACTGCAAGTGAACAAAACCGCAGTTAAACTGTCATTGCTAACATGCTTCCTGATGCAGATGCATGAAAAATATTAATTACGTGGATATAATCAGAACAATGATTTCGTGAGTTTTGGCTTTATTCTTCACCCTTTCATGAAAGAACACTAAAATATCATTGATTTTTTCAATTGAAATTCCACAAAAAAAGAAAATAATATGTTAAATAGTAAATATACATAGGATTTTTCAAGAATTTGAGTTACATTCTCAAATTTGTCAGCTCATTTCTTACCAGGCGGTGCTCAAGCGCAAACAATTTTATTCACACTGAAAGGTCAAAATTTTATATTTCTGAAGACTAGTATCATGAAAGGCTTCGATAAGTGCTCCTGTTACAGATTATACTTCTTAAACTGAGTTAAATCTCTGATTTTCATCTTAGATAATTGCTTGCTCGCACAATCTTACACAATGGAAATGATTTTTCATTAATAAAATTGACAACATGGAAAGTAAAATATATAACTAATGCAGTAGAGAAGAGAGCCAAAATAGAATAAATTTATATAAATAAAAATTAACTAACATTGAATGAAAATTAATCAACGATCTCAAATTGTTATTTTTATATTAGTTCGAAGACTCCGATGCCACAACAAAGGCGATCACAAGAGAGCGAAGAGAGGGGATCATCTAGTACAGAGAGCAGAAATTGGGAGATCTATGCACTAGATGTGTCACACACAGAACACCATGCGCATTGAAACACCAAGTTAGGAAGGAAGACGAACATATGAAAAAGAAGATACAGTGAAGAATGCGTGAAAACTGGAGAAGAAGTGGGCACGAAAGAGAAAAGGCCCGAAAGCTTATCCATAGCTGAGGTAACCTATCAGTATCTTCAGGGACAAACGGCTTCAAAATTCAACCTTTCATGATTCCTGAAGAGTACTATAATACTAGTTTTGAACCACACCTTTTCTCCTACGTACAATTTCAGGAAAATTTCAACATCAGCTTCCTCTACTTCTTTTAACCTCCCATAGAAATTTCCCGTCTCCCGCCGATCCACTCTTTCTTTAACAACAAAATTTCCCTCCATATAGATTGCCCCCCTGACTGAACCACAATTCTCCCTCTAGACCTATAATCAGCATCAGCGCTTTGCAGTCTTACTTCAAAGAATGCATATAATGCCAACTAAATTAATCGCGCAGCATCATACGGAAATAGAAAAACTATAAATCTAGAATAGACTTTGAAAATCTTACTGGGGTTGGGGATGCGAGCATGATTGCAGCTGACCAGGGCCTCGAGCGCTTCCTGCAGATCGTCGAACTCGAGCAATCCGCTGGAGCTGCGGTCGGCTGTGAGAGGATGGGCAAATAATGCAATGCAAGTAGCATACAGACTCTCATAGCAGGCAACTTTGAATGAAAATTATTAGCATGACATGAAAAATGAGAATGTATTACAACAGTTCAATTATGTAACTGCATACAACATTGATCACATTTAAGATCACTCCTAACAAAGCACAATAAACAATCATTTTTGACTTATAATAAAAAATCATAGCGAACGAAACCTCTCTCCAAATCAATAATGAATCTGAAGAAACTTACATCATTTAGACAAAAACCGGGAAAGTAATTCAGTACTCTATTAAATAAAACAATTAAGAAAGTTGAAGGCAACGCATCGACGGCGAAGGTTTATTGTCAAGCAATCGTCAACTCGAGCAAATGAATGCTACATTTACTACCACTATCCTGATCAAGGTAAGATCAATATAGTGCACATGACGTAGGGCCTAACGTGTCAGTTTCAAGATATAAAACACCCTACATGTAACATAGACGCAGCTGCTGCTGGAAGTCTTGCTCGTTGCGTTAAGACCAACATTTACTTCTGATTAACACCAGCCCACCCCAGCCCTTCGCTTACACTCACTCTTCGACTGGAAAAGTTTCATGGCTTTAGGAGGAGCAACATCTTCATCAGTGAACACCTCCTTCATCGCGCTTTCAGATATGTTGGGGGGCGTGTTGAAGAAGTGTAAGATCTGCAATAAAATTAAAAAGTTCAATAATATACTACGTGAAATTTTCAGTCACTTCAGTTTATTGCACGCAAAATGAATCATGCATTTGAACCATCACGCTTTAACTTGAACTAAGAGATACCGGTTTAGAAAGCACGTTCACACATCTGAAGTTAACAAGAGTGCATCACTTCAAACTAATTTTGGTGACGAAAATGTTTGTGTTTCGTGAATAGCAAGATTATCACGATGTTATCTCTCTCGCGTTATTAACTGCAATCAGATCTTAAATGTTGACTTATGATGTCGACAGTCGCTAGTTAAGTACGAACATTTAACAAAAAAAATACACGGCACTTGTCAACAGTTAAAATACATTTCACGAGTTCGCAACGCTTAACTCAATAAAAATCACATCCTCTTAGATCAGTTTATTCTACCACACGTTCGTACGACTTATGTGATTGCTACATGTATGGTTCCCTGTAAAATGATCCACATATAGTTACTTCTAAAAAGAAAAAACGTTCGCGTAAAGCTTCTCGAGCACAAAACAGTTTGAAATCAACCTCTTAGGAATAAAGAAGCTACCCGCCATATTTGCAATAGAAATAAAAAATATATATATTATTTTTGTAAAACTACAACAATTTCACGAAAAATCTGTCAAATGCAATACGTACTTGCATTTTAGTATAGACTACGGGGAAAGTAGAACATTTTAGTTTTCTACTCTTCTCATTTTTAAGTCAATTTTTATGAAAATTTGTATTCACACGAAACAAAACTCGAAAACTAAATTTTAGCTTCGGATACTATGAGAATCGACCGTAACAAATGGGGAACGGTCGCATACAAGTGATGAATTAAAGCAATCAGAAGGATTAATAGATGAGGAACAGGCCGAATGAAATTTCACGAAGCACCAGGGAGAAGTTCAGAACGATACAAGGGATGGGCAGGGACATGAGACGAGAATCATCAGGATTGGCAAAAAAAAAAAACAAGTAAAAAAACGAGAATAACGAAATTTGAAGTTGCGACTTCAGGCAGAACAATTTGAAGTAAAAGAACTGGAGAGACCAGCTGAGCTAAAGGGGCAAACATGGTTCACAGCAGCACCGACGAGAGTAACAGAAGACACCACAAAAAAAAAAAATGCGCTCACGTGGATTGAAGAAATCAGAAAAATCAAAGCGAATCGAAGTCATCAGTACCTGCACTTAATTACTGGTTGTGTAAAATATAAAGCACAAGGCATAAAAACGTACTCGCAAAAACTCGTATGATAGATATAGATTGGACAAAAATTAAAATATACATATAATCGTGAGTTGATAACAGACAATTTTACAAACTTACAAATATTTTAAGTGGGTGTGCGTTCTTTACTGCACAAAAAACTTACAACAAAAAACTAATACTCCCCTGCCAAAACATTTCAGAAAATTCACAATACCTCAGCGTAATTTTAAATTGAGTTTCGAGTTAAACAATTTTCAGTTGGTACGAGCGCTCAAAATAGATATCATACTCATTGAACAAAATGATTTTGCGTTCCTATTATGTCAATTTGATTGGTTCGCCAACCTCAACGAATTTTCAATTATTAAGATTCGCTCGCACATCAATTTTCGAAAAGCGTCTCATTTAACTTTTAACCACCACACTCATCTAGTTAGACGCAATACTGAGGTGCAGAAGTAAAATCTGCATCAAAAATTGAAATTTGCCAAATCATTTCAGTGAGCCATTAAATAGATTGCCATTATTAACACACATCACAAATATTGTTTTCCCACGCTTTGTGTGATCTAACTCAGTTCATTCCATATTGTTTGGATTTCATGCTTAAAGATGCAAAACCTTCCATGCGAGCTAGGGCGTTGGATATGGCGTTTACTCTTGTTTTGGTAATACTCGTAATCTGCAAAACTGTTACCATTATTTTGGGTAGAATGAAGATCATTGTTTGAGGTGAGAATCCGAACTATGACGTACAAACGAATCAGCGAAGTTGTCAATTCGTTGAATGAAAGATCCGAGACTGGTTCTTTCTCTCAATATGATTTTGCAATCTTAAAAATATTTCAATATTAAGATATACCCTTCAAATAAATGCGCAACACAACACTATTTTAGCAGTAGGTTGTAAGAACGAAAATACGAACGCCTTTTTCCTCAACGATTCGTGAAATAAACCAATGAAGTATTTAAACACAAAAACAAACATGTTAAACACGTGAGAATCCTCCAGAAAAATGCTGCGTCAAGTGATGAAAAATGAATGATCAATACCTTTGAAGGAGGCTGAATGCGATTCTTTGATGCCTGTTCCGGATTGATGAAGCGGTTGTTCTTGTTGCCCATGTAGTCCTTGAAACTGGGAGTGCCGTCCGGCAGATCAAATGGAGTCTGCATGTCTGCCAGGAATGCTTGCTTCGAGTACCTGAGGTTCAGGGTATAACATGTATTAGTGGCAATAATACAAGTTCCACTCGTACATCTTACAGTTTGATGTCGTCATACCGAGTGGCTCAGACCGAATCAATAATATTTGATGTCTTAACCTAGAATGCTGGGCATTTTCTGAATTAGTATTTCACCCCTAGAACATTTATAGCAGTTTTTGAACGCACCTACAATTTAACCAGAGCCAACAGTATCACTATGTTCAGTATTGTCTCACACAATTTCGTGCTAGTCAATCTTTAGAAAACTTGAATAATTGCACAAAACCTGATGGGCTTTTTCACAAGAACCGCATGGAATTTCTTGCCTTTCTTGCACGAAAGGAGGAAAAGAACTGGGAGGTGCACTTATGAGAGCACCTCTGTGCTGCCAAAGAGGTGATATAACAAAGAACGCTGGACGTCCCGAGGTATAAATGAGAAAGAAGCCGAGAGAAAGAAGGGGAGGGATGTGCCCGTTACCTGAGCTGCAAAAGCGGCGATATAACGAGAACGCTGGACACCAATAGGTATAAATGAGAAGGAAGCCAAGAGAAAGAAGGGGAGGGATGTGCAAGTTACCCGAGCTGCATCTTGCTGCCAAAGAAGGTGGTGTTGTTGAGATTGCCTATGGCACGCTCCACAGCGAGAGCGTCACCCATCTGCACCATCGCGCAGCCCTCCTTCGTCTTCAAGAACTTTATCTGCAACACACAGAGAATCATTCAATGAAATAAATAAGCACCACTAAAACTTGTGCCGCAGTGGGATCTAACTGTCCCATACTGTGACAACAAAATTGAATGTAGACTACGACTTCAGTTGATATAAAAAGGCAATAGGCAGAAAGTCAGTGTTGAGCTCACCCTGACGACGTTGCCATAGAGGCAAAGCAAATTGAAAAGCTTGTCAGCGTTCATGCGGTCTTTGTTGAGGCTGTAGACCATGAGGACAGCGCCCTGCTGAGGCAGGCCGGGGGCAGGACCCCCCATGCCCGCCATGGTGTTGGGGGGGCCTCCGCTGCCCCCCATGAACGGCGCCGCCCCCGCCAAGCCCGCGTTGCCAACACCGCCTCGCTGCCCTCCGTTGCTCATGCCGTTGCTGTTGTAGCGGCTGTAGAGCACACCATCAAGGGACATCATTTAAACACTAAATTTCCAAGTTTAAAAGTAGCTCCAACGATTGAAAATAAACACAACCTAGACGTACATGTTATTATTATTATATAAGAAAGTTTTAGCCTCCCTTAATTGCACGACAAAGATATTCTAGAAGAGGAAGGAGGAAGGCACCATTTAGTATGGAGTTGAGGGAACGCGGAATCTATGCGCAAGGTGCACAGAAACAGGAAGCTAAGAAAGAAGTTCATGAAACAAGAAAAAGTTGAAGAAGAAAGTAGTAGGTGCTGAAAAACAAGACAGCAGTGAACCGAAAAAAGATGGTCCGTAACAAAACAAAAACCTATTCTATTTCAACAAAAGGAAGCCTATCTAACCTTTAGCTCAGGCCCTCACATAGTCCCCCTGGGAGCGCTAATTCCCATAGATACAATACCTGTATCCCCCTGAGGGAACCTAGACGTACATGACATAAATAATCTAGTAATAATCTAAAATAAGATACATAAGAATTGCTCGCTTCAGTGTAACAATTGAGTTATACTAACGGCCTTGTAGTTTCTTGACCTAAAAAAAGAGGTCGAGTGATGAGCAAGCTCAGTGAGGAGACGAGTGCCCCTCTAACCTTTTCTATCTCCTACGTTCACTATCAACATCAGAGAAATGCAGTCTTGCAAAAAATACCGCTGGTACTGAACTGGAATCGAACCAGAGTCTTCTCCGAACAAAGTCTACTGCTTAATCTATGCGCCACTTGGCACTAGATGCGTTCGGGTAACATCGAGATGGTTTTCCAGTACTCTCACAATATTTGAAACAAATAAAAATGGTGCTCAAATACCATAATAAGAGTCGGAACAAAAAAGGAGCAACTGTATCAGTAGTTTCTTCGACATTTCATGTGATTTTTCACATGCACAACAAAGATTGCGAAGCATAGCTTTCATCGTGGAGATACTCAGACAGTGAACATCACAAAGGCGTAGCCAAGCTTTAGATCAAGTGACCACAGATGAATGAGCACCACAGCGGCGTAGGCAAACTCGAGCAGAGAACTGCTGGCGGCGGTCACCTGTTGAAGCGTCTGTCACGGCCGCCACCTCGGCGGTCGTCCCACGTGTCGAGCTCCATCCCACCGCCGCCTCCGTAGCGGTCCGGCATGCCGCTCGGGCTGTTGAAGAGGCCGCTGCTGCGCGGGGGCCCGCCCATCTGCCCGTTCAGTCCTCCTCCTGCACACATACACACATACTACGTCACCCAGATTACAATTGTGACACCACATCCGACCACGTGTACTTGGCCTGTTTTTAAATAACTTGAAGAAGTTTCTTTCGTCCCTAAACTAATTAACATTCACAATATCATTACTATTGCTAATTTCCCCCAGGTACACTGACAAGAAAAGGTCAAACACACCTCCCTGACTGTAGTTCGGGTTTTCTGCATATCCCCGAGGAAAACTAAGCGCTCAAAATGTGCTGAAGAACATACAGTGGGGGCAAAATAATACAACACGTTGATTAAATCGCCGGATTGCACATTTCTAAACCACGTACAATTACGAAAATTGGACTATACATAAACAATAGTATAAAAAGGTTAATAATATATCTAAAACCTACAAATAGTTAATAGGAAAAATATATAGGAACATATATAATCAACACGTGAATAAAAGTTTACAACAATTTCAAGATACACATACATTAAAGCTTCGTTGCAAACTCGTTATTACTTATGGCTTCGAGACGTTTAGAGTAGTTCACTACAAGCAAGTAGTTCACAAGTTTACAAGTTTCGGGTGTAATCTTATTGCATTCTTCAATGTAAATTTCTTCGAGTTCAGTGATGTTATCGGGACCTCTGTTCTAAATCACCAATTTTAATTCCCTCTACAAGTTTTCGATCAGATTCATGTCCGGAGATTGACTTGGCCATTCTAAAATGCTTATCTTCTCCATCCTCAACTATTCCTTGGTATCGTTTACAGTATGCTTTGGATCGTTGTCTTGTATGGAGGGTTTATTCACTTTTCAATTTTAACAAACGAGCTGAGGGTAGGAGTAGCTCTTCCAATGCTTCACGATATTTTCTGTCATTCATGGTTCCTTCAATGCTAACCCTGATGAGCTGAAATACCCTCACACCATGATTGAACCACCTCCACACTTAACAGAGGGTATGGTATACTTTGGTTTATACTCTTTGTTGTGCTGCCTCCAAACATGGTTCGTGCTGTTTTTCCCAAATAGTTCGATTTTTGGTTTCATCTGACCACAGTACTGAGTGTTTCAAAACGCTACTGGCTTGTTCACATGGTCGTTGGCATACTTCAGCGTGGCCTTGACGTGACGTTCCTAGAGAAGAGGTGTCCTACGAGGAGTGCGGGAGCGAAGACCTTCACGGCGTAGTGCCCTGCTGATCGTGTGTTTGCTGGCTTCGATTCCACATGCCTTGAGATCATCCTGCAATTCTTCACGAGTAGTTTGCAATTCTCAAACAGCACGGTCGTTGATCTTCTGTGTACGGCCAGTTTGAGGCTCGCTGAAAGTTGTATTCCGGCATTTCCCCTCAGTGCGCGTATTATGGTTCCAACCGAGGCTATAGGAACACTGAGTTTTGTGCACATATCTTTCGATATCCCAAACCTTCATTATGGTGCTCCACAATATGTTAGCGAAGTTCTTGGCAGATGTCCTTGTTCTTATCCATGCTTACGACCTTTCAGAACGAGATGCTGTGCCAATGCATGTTATTGAAGATGAATGTTGATGAAAGTTGAGTTGCCAAATAGTAGAGTGTATTAAAACATTCTGGAATAATCCTACAATAATTTAAATGTATAATATCGAGAACACAGTCCGGCATTAAAAACTTTTGTTCACGTATTTATTATACATGTACCCATACATTTCTTGTACTAAGTATTTATGTTTTAGATATATCATTTACCTTTTATACTATTGTTTATACAGTATGTCCCAAAAAACCCGAACCCAGTATTTATTTTCCCGTATCAGTAATACCATCATAATGTATCTTCTATAGATTAATTTTAAAGGGTAATTTTGCTAGAAATTAAATGCTTATGGTATTTTTATGATGGTATTACTGATGCGGGAAAATAAATGCTCGGTTCAGTTTTTGTGGGGCACACTGTATATAATCCAATTTTCGTAACTGCACGTAGTTTAGAAATGTGGAATCTGGGGATTTAATCAACGTTTTACATTATTTTGCCTTCCACTGTACTTTCACGCGTACTCCCCTACAAGGATAATAGTAAAAGTGTTAAATTTAAGCCTATTCGTTTTTGACATGAACCACAGTATGGAAAAAATTTAAAATTCCTTCAAAGATGAACGAAGCCTAAAACACCATTGCACAAGAACACGTACTCGTCAATTACTTAATGCTAACAATTTTATAAGATGAAGAAACAGTAATTTGATGGTAAATTATCGGCACTCAAAATGTACACGGAAATAAACAATTCATCAGTGATCTTATTGCGTCGGATATGATGTTCTGAACACCATGAAATTGCTCTACACAAGGAAGCTTTGGCATCGATTCTGTATAAATTCCTCGCATAAAGGTAGCCACATTAACATACCGAGTTGAAAAAATTTACTCTTAGTAATTTGGTATTTTTATTAAAACTTTGACGATGTTTTGGTGGTGGCTACCGTTAAATAAATTAGTATCAAGGAGCAGAATTGAAAAACGTACTTAACCGCTCGTATACTTTTCTATTCTTTTTAATCTATGTCACACTTCAAGGCGAGAAAAAAAGACGCTCCTAAATTAAGCTGACTATCAATGCCAGGGAGTTCATAAGCACTTAATATAACCTCGGAGACGAAATGGTGGGGACGCATATTATTTCGATAGTTTAGCAAGTAATAACACAAAGAAATTCTAACTACCAAAAACCAATCGTACTATTAACTGAATTTGAAATTTTAAACTGGCATTCCTTGCAGACGTCAAATTAGTACTCAGAAGGAGATGCGGTTAGATGAATGAGGAAAGCTTGAAATGTTCGGAAGTGCAGATTACTTCTTGAACCACGTAACGAGTTTCCAATAAAAATCCCCCCACAGGGATAACATGTACGTAGAAGCTCAAAGACACAAATAACGCTAACACTTCCTCCACTATACTTCAGAGCAAAGTCTGTTACTAAAGTTCTAGTCAAAGACTAGCAGGGACGTATAAAAAACTTCACTACAGCTAACAAACACATTATTTGAATGGTTTCTTCAGATGACACTTCTCCATTCTGGCGCACTGTCCAGTTGATACGCTCTCTCGTCGAGGATACATCAATGCAACGATTCTTTTTCAAGGGCAATAAAACCTCAACGAGTCTTCTTCTGCACCCACTCCTATTTCAGGTGGAGATTTTTTAAAACTGATAATACATGGTATTGGTCACCCTTCTGGGTCATCAATATCATATTTTTGCACACTGCAATGAACAACCTTGCTTGAAAAATGTACGTAAGATATTTCAGCCTAAAGTGCACTAGCTTTTTGTATCAATGAAGGAAATATTCTTTATTTTTAAAAATTTCTCTATCTGAAAATGTATTCTAAAAGTCACAGAAATTATTTAATGCAAGAGAAAATCCAGGAGAAAACTAATACGCAAATGGGGATAGTTCCGCGCGGTCTTATACTTCATTCTGTTACTCGTTTCATACCATAATGTTTCTCACACTAAAATGTTTTAAACGAATTACACTTCAAAAAATCAAATTGAAAATTATTATGCTCATAACTCTCCATAAATTCAGAAATGAAAGTTCTAAAGAGAGAGACAGTGTGACAGTGAGGAGGCAGCGTGCCGCGCCGCCGTAGGAGATCGAGCAGCAGCCGGGTAAAGCAGACGCTTAGGTCGGGTCGCGAGTTACGGCGCAGCAGTATTGATCTGCCCCACCCTTTTGTACTCCTCTTCCAGTTCGTGGTTTGATTCGTGCTCCCATCCCAAACGCCAGCTTAGTAGGCCAAGTTATTTTTCTTATAGTTTGAATATCTAACCTAATAATACCCGTTGTGTGTTTATTTATATATCTGTTTGGTGTCCGCTTCTTAAGAACATAGGATGTCTGAGTTTGCGGAATCATGGATACCGAATTCCTCAGTGTATTGAAAGATGGCCTTACATGCATTGACATGTCTGACATTTTATCGGGATAGACGCGGTTAGGACATGAGGGTAGGACAGGTAAGTTATGTTGACGGAATTTTTTCACGGGTCCACTTAGCTTTAACGATGACATTGTCAGTGGAATTTCCACGGTAATGCTACTACCTAATAATACCCTTGATTTATTTGTTTGGAGTCCGCTCCTTCCATTTCTCTGTCACGCTCATAAGGATAGTTATAATGACCGTTTCTGTGATACGAGTTTCACCAGTGCGAGAGTACAATAATATTTTATATCACGGGTACTGTTAGGACATATATTTTTGTTAGTCATCCACGTCTGGAAAGTTTGTTCAAGAAAGGTATTGAATCCCGTCATTTTTGGCGGACCGTGCACACTAGTTACCAAATATCAGACAAAATTTAGAGTTGAAAAACTTGCCACTCGTACTTCATCTTCCGCTAACGACACTTGTGTAACACGATATCGTCAGCGAACCTTTTTTCAAGTCAAACTGACCAAGCAATAAAAAAAATATGACCAAAACGAGCATTTTAGTTCTGTTCAAGTGAACGAATTTAAACCTGCTCTTTGTACGCGGTAGAACGAGGCATATTTAAATAGTGTTGGGCCGCGACATATTAAAAATTATTTTATTTCACTCTGAATTTTTTTTTACTTTTCCACCCGATGAATTAGAATATCATCGATTACTGTTGATTTTACTCAAGTTATATCAACTTACCTGATAGTAGAGGCCTGCAACAAGGAGTGCAAAATTCACTCTTGAAGTGAAAGACACGAGGAGCCAAATTTTCACTCCCAATTCATCAATTAGAGAATCCCCGTTTCTCGTCTATAGTTACGCAATTTTTATTAACTTCGTCGAGCCACACACGGCAGATCTCGTGCTTAACACGTTTCTTGCGAAGGGACCCACCGGTGGTCACCGAGGTGATTTTCATAATGCTGCTCACCGACCTGCTGTCACTCAATTTTTATAAATACTTAATGAAGGCCAAATGAAAGCACGATCCAGTTAACGTGTGCCATTTTCAAAATTGCTCACTGCAAGTGATTTTGAATTGATATATCACTGGTCAACAAATTTTGAAAAGTTGTGTGCTTCTTGAATGATATTCGCAAGAAACGGGTGAAATTCAAGATGGCCAATTGTTTGAACACACGAGACGCAGAAATGACGCCTATATACGGTGCCTGCCCAGAAGTGCAACTCACCAAAGCGCGGCTCCTGCAGCAGTGGTGGCCGAGAGGAGCCGCTCGGTTGTCCCTTGTGCTCCATCGCTGCTAAAGTAAGAGAACACCGCACCGTCATTATCAAGTAACATTTACTCAATAGTGTAACACCAATGGAAGAAACAATGGTGTAACAGCAATGAAGAAACAATGATGAACGAACAGAATCAACTATCGCTAAGGTTTACATTTAGAACATTTTCATAATACCCTTGAGCTACAATAAAATGTTATCGTTCCATATATATGTTTAAATTATTATACCTTTAAATGGGCTCATTCACTCCAGGTTTATGTGCTTATAGACATCGATAGCTAATTGCACAACTGCACTGAAAAGTTCCGCAACCGTACTAAGATGCACTCTTCATCATAAGTTTATACGTTTATGCCAGAATAAAAACTGAAAATATTATTTTATATGGATAAATTTCGAACGCTCTCTACCCAAAGTTTACTCATGGGTAAAAATAAAGGTTATAGAAGACAAATAATTTCTGTCTCATAAATTAACTTAGAAAATCACTATCAAGGAGATGAGCTGCCTGCAACCTACTCTAATATTCATGACCAGGTTACACTCAAGTTTGAATGTTGCGAAATCCAGGAATTTCACCCCACTTAAGAGTCACGCTCTGACCAAGGCCAGTGAACGATCCTTTGAACGTGGTCAGAGTATTGAGCGGCATTAAGCAAGGTTTATCATTGCGTGTAATTGCAGCTAAGGGTCAACGCAGTTAAACAGTGGTTTGTTCATTCCTCAAATACCCTGGCAGTTATGGAGCAGTGAAATCTTGTTGTAAAGAAGAAATTCACCAGCATTAAGAACTTGTTAGGATATTAGTCAAAATAGGGAACGATCTTGAAGAAAGATTAAGGCACTCACTGATGCCGATTGCAGTCCAAGAACCAAAAGAAGACACTTGAGGCGAAAGGATTTAAAAAATGAAAAGCGTCAACAGGAATATCGTCTTTTTCAACGTTGCTGAATAGATCGTTCAGTCCATCAAGTAGCACTAAACGTTCTGTCCACAGAAAGTGATCTGAGTTTTATTCTTTGGCAAAAAAACTTGACCTTGACAGTCGTGATGGCTACCATTGTTACTGGCACGACGAGGAGTTCCCTCTGAAACGTTTCTGTACAACACAGGGGCACGAAGTGCCTTTCCTCTTGACTCGAGTCACAGTGGTGCTTAAGGTTGTGCAGAGCGTCAAATAACAGGTCATTACGTTGACATGCAGCACATAGCATTGGTTACTGCGAAGGTGCTTCGTTTGCGAGGTGAACGATAGTTCTCCCAACAGGATATTGGAGCGATCCACAATGCTCGTTGTACCAAGACTTTTTCCAGGAGAATGACGGCTCGCTTTTCTGCCATCCAGGCAGTTCTCCTGATTTCAATACGCTAGGGAACGTTTGAGGAGGGATAACAAGGAATGTCTACAAAGAGGCAATACATTCGAGACAATAAATGATCGAGTGGCCTTGACCGCCTGGAATAATCTTCCCCTAACCCTATTGGAAACTATCATTTCAAGTACGTTACGGAATTTCAATGAAACTATGACTTGCTTTCAACCCTTCACATGTGTGAAATAAATTCACATGCTCTGAGAAAGTTCAAAGTTGGCATTTATAAAACTTGAAAAAAAAGAACATGCCGCAATGAAGTCTTCGACAACAGTACATCCTGATTTGAAATTGCGTTTAGCTAGCCACGAAGCACGCATGCACGCATCTTCGAGGGTGGCACGAGGTCGCATTGCTGTTACGAAAGTTGCTCAAGCAAGATCTGCTCAGAATGCATGTTTTTGCACTCCGCGAACGACTGGCGTACATGAATTCTCTCATGTAACAAGAATATTCCTCACAACGCTAACTCTGGAGATTTAATGTCCACGGTCCCCAAAATACCGCTAAAATTTATTAATATTTTTCTGAAGTTTTTATAATTAACGTATCAATTGTGCTGACCACTCCTTTCTGTGCTGGTATAGCTTTTTCGCTGGCATTTATTAAAAAAATGTTTCCTTAGCCATTCATCTGATGATCGTCACCCACCACCAGCGGAGACAGCTTTGTTTGGGAGAAGTTGCAGAGGAAGGCTTATGAAGTCCAGTATAGGTCAATTGAATCGAGCTTTCAAATAAGTTAGGGATGAAATCACATCGAAAATAATCGTGAGTATTTTGGAAACTTCTTAGGAGCGATTTGAACATTGCATTAAAGTAGGCAGTGGCTACTGAATTAGAGAAGTTAGTTTAAGCCTTCCTAACTACAACGAAAGTGTTCCAAAGAGAGGAAGGAAAGGCAAAACCAAGGTGAACATTGCACGAAACCGCATGCAGTTTCACGCAATTACCTTCAGATCCATGAAATTGAACATTGCGAAAACGCGCCGAAAGGACTGCCATAATAGTATCAACAAGTTCTCTGCTGCCACTTAGATGCAGTCCTGGGCTAAAGGCTCAACTTCTGTGCGGTGAAGAACTGGCAATTGCAATGCGAAGAACTTCATCTTATAGAATGTTGTGCAGCCTGGTATCAACACCCAATCATCCCTGAACCAGTAAGCCTTTTTTTGCACGCGTTTTCGTTTCCTCGTGGTTCAATTTCAACAGAATTTTTCGTGAGCCACCTTTATTTAACTTTACAGTTTTTATTTCTATTGTGTGTGTATTCTGACTAGTAGAAAAATCACGTTAATTTTTGCCAAATGTGTCTGTTGTGTGAGAATGTTTTTTATTCATTACTTGTGCTTAACGGTATTTGAGTTGTTCTCAACCGCACTTTGATGCATGCGAAACTTTAATGCGATAGAATAATAAATACTTTCAAGTAGGAGTTAGTTTTACTTTTTTTGGAACTACGTTCAGTGCTTCGCACCGCCATAGGCTTAGGTTGACAGCCGTAGCACCCACACCCGCGCCCATGCTGAACGAATAACCCTGTCCCGCACGTACACTGATGGCCCCGCTTGGGTGCTGTGACCCAGTACCCTACAGTGTTGGGCTCTTGATGTGTGGACCACGCACCAGCCGGTGCCGGACAGGAGCGGCACCCTACTTCCGTCTCCGCGGGACTCAACGCCTCACCAAAGTTGAGTCGCGTGTTGCGGGACTCTGCGTGTGGTCCGACCTGAGCCTGGCAGCCAGTCTGATTTTGTGCTCATTTTGTAATCGTAGGCTATCATTACTTTATAAATAATGAAGGTGCCACCTCTTCAAAATAAATTAATTTCATTATTTCCTAAAATCATTTCTTCCTTGCGGCTGCGTTTCGAGTGTATTCCTTCGACGAGAAAGGAATTCCCAGAAAGTAACGAGGAAAAACAGCATTTGATATAAAGTTAAAGGAACAAGAATCAATGCACAAATGTTTTCCCACACGAATTTTTTGCGCATAAAGATAATAAGACTGATGGAAATTTACAAAACTTTTCAACCCTTCAGCGTCAGAATTTTGTACTCATATTACCGTTATCACAACCACTTTCATTTAACCGGCCCCGGTATCAAGCCGGCACCGATATTAGGATGTGGGAGCTGCGACTCGACAACAAACTTCGAAGAACACATTCGGGCACAAATTAGACACGGAATAAAACATATTAGAGTTGTTTGTTGTTTAACGTCGATTTTGAAATCCACTTAGATGGTCAAGAGTTAATAGGAGAAGGAAGTGATGGAAGCTGAAAAAAGACAGCAGTGAACCGTTGAAGATGATCTGTAACTGAACAAAAGCCTATTGGAAGGCCTACCTAACCTTTCTCGAAACCTCGCTTCTTACCTCTGAGAGCCCTTAATTCCCATAGATCCAATACTTGTGTCCCTCTGAGAGGCAAATATTGGGATATGAATTAGCCTTTTGAACAAAGGTTCGTATAAACTGATACTGCATAACTAGGATCGCCTGTATATTTAACAATGGCATCAAAATCCCTCGGCATCGAAAAGAAACAACCCGTTCACTCGTGTGCAATATCCCGATCTAGATCCAAGTAATATTATTCTTTCAGCAACACAAAGCTAAACAAATTCGAAGATAATACACTCTAATTATTTTTAAAATTATCAGGAACAAGCTAAACTAAAAAACTGCACCGAGTAACTCCTTGATTTGAGTGGAAATCACATGGCAACAGTTGCCAGAAGTCTATTCATTATTGGAAATTGAAGACGAGTCTGAATACAGAATGATATTCACACCATTCTGCAACAGAATCCCTACTTACAGATTCTTCAAACGAAATGTTATACTGAGATCTATTAAAAATAGATAATTTACAGCACATAAAAACTAACAAAAATGAACACGCGATTCTGGAACTTTACGAGAATATAGCGCATTTTGAAGTGTCTTTCAACGCTCAGTTTGACAGGAAAATCCTATGGCTGAAAACATTGATACCGGTAAAGTAAAAGAAGAGCACGCATTTTACTTTCAACATACATAATTCCTTGTATTAAAAAACTACACGGAACGTAGCGGCACAAGCGGGACATAAATTTACACCCGGTACTTTTAAATTTCCTCCAGAAAAAAATCAAGTGTAGTGACAAAGAAGCATTCCACTACGAAAACTTTCAAAACTTTTCCAGATCCCACTGGACAATGAAGAATTTTTTCACTCTAAACGATCTCGGCAGCTGCTGCACAAGTTTCATCTCAGGTCTGGTTTTTATTGCGAAGGCAAGGTTTTTATGAGGCACTCGCTGAAGTTTGGCGCAGTTTTTTGCATAAACTAAGCTAGTTAACACGTAGGGACCCACATACAAACTCAAACTACACAACGCTGAGATGAATACCCTTGCAGTTCTTGCTCTCCATATCACAAGCTGTTCTCGTGTTCGTTATTGTGATGTGCTAAAATAACCATCTGCATCTTCAGGCATTCTCAAGTAATAATTAATGCTTCACAATTAAGGAATAACCAAACTACAAATAATTCCTTCAGTTTCTCTACACCAAATAATCAGTTAACGATCAATTAAAGTAACGGTGGAGCGTCACTTCATTCTGGAGTTCTCTGAAATTCCTTCCTCAATGCCATCCTTTCACAACGCTCGCCTAGAAAAAATTGATAGAAACTATCGAACTGAATCATGTTACATAAAAAAAATAAAAAGTGAATGATTAATTCTAACAAAAAAGTCCCCACTGCAACAATGCCACTTAACAGCAAAAGAAACTTCGTACTTTTTCGCAATCATTACTTTTAAATTTTTTTAACCATTTGCACTGAGATCTGCCTTTAGTTTTTACAAGTCATACGATTTTTTACGTGCTCCAACGTCACACGAGGAGTGCTACATATTTATTCGTTTATTAACAGATTAGATTAGATTAGTCGTTAGTTTTAGCCTCCCTACCCAGCAACAATTGCGATCCAAAGAGAGGAAGGAGGAAGGCACCATTTAGTATGGAGTTAAGGAAACGCGGAATCTACGCAGAAAGGCATAGAAACAGTTAGTTGTGAAAGAAGATTATGAAACAAGACCAAAGTTGAAGAAGACAGTAGTAGGTGCTGAAAAACAGGACAGCAGTGAACCGAAAAAAGGTGGTCCTTAACATAACAAAAAAATTATATTTCAACAAAAAGAAGGCCTACCTAACTCTCAGCCCAGGCCCTCACATTTCGTTTATTAACAATCATACACAATTCGAAAAGAGCTAAAAATCTTACAAAACCAATATCGGACTAAATCAAATTACTATCAAAAAAGGTCAACTTTGTCCATCCAAACTTTTTATTAATAACATTTTAGGGCGGCCTAAGAACGGCACGTCAGTAACAAGTGAGCGGCAAGTAAAAATGAAGTATAAAAAGCATCGAATAAAATTTTTGCATGATAGTATCAATTGTGCACATTCTTATTCCGTGGCTGTGTTACAATGCTCGGGAAGCTTATTCCACAAAAGAGCAACAGTAAGAAAGTGATTGTTGTTAACGATATTAAATTAGATATTAGTTCCAGCCCTCACTAACCATAACTAGTGTTCCAAAGAGAGGAAGAATGAAGGCACAATTTAGTACGAAGTAAAGGAAACGCGGAATACATGCACAAGGGGTGTTTCCTCACAAGATTCTTTGCGCATACAGTAAGTTGAGTAGGAAAGTTCTGAAACAAGAATAAAAGTTGAAGAAGAAATTCGAAGGTGCTGAATAACAGGACAGTAGTGAACAGAAAAAGATGGTCCTTAACACTTTGACTGCGACGTGCGCCACCGGTGGTACACGGAGGTTATTTTTCACAATGCTGCTAACCGACCAGTTGTTGTAAATTCAATTTTCATAAATACTTAATCAAAAGTAAATGGAGTCACGACCCAGTTTATGTTTGACATTTTTAATATAGTTTGTTGAACTTACTATTTAGTAGTCGCAGTCAAAGTGTTAACAAGACAAAGAAATTTCATTTCAGCTCAGACCTCAGCTAACTCTCAGCTCGGGACTTCGTATTTTCCCCTCGGAGCGCTAATGCCCATAAATTCATTAGTTGTACTCCCCTGAGGTCCTACAGATTCTCTTGAAGTCCTACAGATTCACAAGAGGGACTGGAGTGCCACCTCGTGCGAGTTACTCTCGCTTAAGAGAATTATTTCTATCGCCCACTTGCACTAGATAGCGATTTTTGGTAACTATCTCACAATTCATTCGCACGAAGATTCATCGGTTTCCTCACAGCAACGCTCGATGGCACACATTAAGAGATCAAACTGAAAATTTTTTATTGTTCGATATCTTGCTGGAAGATCTACCTTTTGAAGTAGGCAGGTAAAAGACACAGCGAGCAGACAACACGATGAAAACACGCAAGGAATATTTCGAAAATATTCAATAGTAAATATTTCGAGCGGAGGGCTTACACTGACACGATAAAGTCCTAAATCGGTTATCTGACAGATCGTGCACGTTTGGCAGCTCCCTGTGCTACAGTCACCGTACAAATACCGTGACATACCTCAGTCAAACGACCACACTCGAAAATAACGCACTGTGTACGTGAAGAAGAGCGTTAAACCCACCTCGGAAGACGACTGCTGAACAAGCAGAAGCGAAGTTTAGTTGAGAAGGAAGTCCTGTCTAACGCTTTACGTCGTGAGATCGCTTTATGCCATGCATGCGCTTCACCCACCGACGAAACTTACAAACTCCTGCTCACGAGACAACACACGGCGGCTCAAAACACTACCGGAAACTCAGCGTATTATAACGCCTTCGTTTATCACCAGCTTTTCAAAACAACTTTGTATAAGTCAGCCCCTGACCAAGATATTCTTTTTATGTAATTACTTAGTTGACCTGTCAAAACAATCGTCAAAAAAAAAACGTATAGAAAAATATCAAGGTCCAACAAGTCAAGAAGAATTTGAACTGCCATTTTTTTCACAGAACGAATACTGGCGGTAAGAAATTATTGGTCAGGAACGGAGTCAGTACTGAGCAAATAACACAGGCGAATGAGAACAAACGGTACAGCCAGCTTATCGGCTCCTTGTGTGACATTTAATATAAAGTGTATAATATCTTTGTACTGAGATTTGGAAAGCGTCTGTGTTATTTTGTTCGGTTGTTGTTGAGCAGCCGTGTGTTGATGAAACTAGACTCATGCTCGCAGTTTCCACCCAGAAGAAAAGTTAGCCCGTCGTATTTTACTCGAGTAGCGAAGAGAGAAAGGACTGGTATGCAGTAATAATGAGTCCCAGGTGCACAAATACCGGGGAAAGGTGGCGGTAACAAAACATGCACTAGGGTCGCATTCGTCTTGCGAGTGGGTCGTGTGACCGCCAAATATGGAGGATCTCTTCACAGTGTAGAAAGAAAACTAGACAAGTAGAGCATCATATATAATACAAATGCATACAATTCGAAGAATACAAATAAATACGCCAGGTCCGGGTCCACTTGCTTAAAAATTGACTTGAGAACCAAATGGGAGATACTGGAAGAAGTACAAACTTGACGCTACTGCGTGAAGCACCCGTTAATCACTGGACATGATTGAATAATCAATGAACTATTTATGCATGTGAAAAAGTGCCTCAATATGGATAAGCTCATGAGGGTTGTCGCTCTGTACAGAATAAAAAGTGCGGCGAAGTTCAGAGACACGCACCACTTGTAATACTTGAAGCATCACCCAATATCGCAACTAACAGTTATGACACCGAAGAATTGAAGAATTTATTCGAAATAAAGAAAGGGAAAAACATCTAAATGATTTCAGTGGCTACAGTGTCTTGCAATCGTTCAGAAGTAATATACAGCACGGAGATCGCTAAAACCAGCCAAGTTTCCAAATGCAAAATGTTTTTCCTAGTAAGGGACTGGAAATTATGCAATAACTTCAATGGACCAGATACAAAGAGGGAAACGTTGGATACCGCTCTGAGCGAGGAAGATGCATTAACAGAGTCGCCTCTCTTCTACTGTTTTTTAAACGTAAAGGTAAAATAAAGATCATGAATGAATTATGAAACATGTCCTCATGAGAGTTGACTAGGATACGACAGTGAAGTTACTGCCAGCTGTCACAAGAACCAGAGCTGTACAAACGCTTCGCGCGAACCGGGAGAACCTTTTATTTATGTGGCTATTTCAAGGATTTCATGAAAATACTTCAAATTCATACAGCCGCGTTCAACAGCAAACCGCTGACAGAAACATTCAAGTCACTCCGTATACACAATAGTATAAATACTCTGCAAATTTATCCGACGTTTCACTCAGACCGTTTGTGTAGGTATGAAACGCCGATTTCATACTTCTGTAAACGATAATAAGGAACCAAGTCATTCCAATGGATAAATTAAAATTGTGATCTATATTTGTATTCGTAAAGCATGCTTACGACACCTACGATGTAGGATACTTCTTTTCAATGATGTTCTGCAACGGAACATACATCAGACCCACGCAAACGAAAAATATCCGTGTAGAGTCAACAACTGCACATCAACTGTTGACTAAATCAAATCCAAGGAAGTCTCAGGCATCTGGGAAAAATCTAAATATGTGACCTTCCGTGTCGGACAAAAATGAAGCAACATCACGACGGAGTTTCTTGACCACATAATTAGAGAAAACATTGAAAACTTGTGATGGTACGATTAATCTTAATTGTATCGGAATAATCGGACTATCGAAGGGTTTTCCAAGTAGAACAATAATTCCTACGTTATTCCTACATGTGGCAATTTGCACCAAGTAACAACTACAACCGATGTAGAGCAACACTTTACAAGCACAGATAAGTTTATACAGTCGGTTGCTTCCCAGCAGCAAAAAAATGGTTTAATGATGCTCTCCCTACGAGTTGACACTTGCCTTCCACCTAAGCTAAGTCCTAACGAATATCACAAGTTGATAAGGTAAAATTTTACATTTCAAGCGCTTCTATGGCAAGTTGTGTTCTCACATCTCATAATTGTGATACGATCACTAAAAATATTCATCACATGATGTAATTTTGGTAGCAACATTCAGAAGATTAGATTCGATTATAAGTTAGTTTAAGTCTCCGAAACCTCAACAAAGGCAATCCAAAGACAGAAAGAATGAAGGGACTATTTAGTATGGGGTTAAGGGAACGAGGAATCTCCTATGGACAAGGCATGTTCTCTCACAAAATCCCAGGGCATAGAAACAGGAAGTTAAGAAGGAAGGCTGGTTAACAAGATAGCAGTAAGCCAAAAAAGATGATCCTTAACACAACAAAAAATGAAACATTTAATTTAAGCAAATAAAAGACCTATCTAACTCTCAGCTCAGGACCTCACATTTTACCCCTAGGAGTGCTAATTCTCATACATACAGTAGTTGTATCCCCCTGAAGGGGAATATTCAGCAATGTAGGGTTACATTGTTTACCATAATTTGTCTTGTTTATATTCATCACACCGGATAATAATCGATTACTAAATCCCAGTGATTCTAACTCAATATTATATTATAATGATACAGTTAAATTGAGATCACTAATGACCTACAAATATCGAGTTAGACGGCAATTCCTCCACAGGAATCGGCATGTGTACCGAGAATTAACGCTGCAAGATGCAAGGCCAACGTTTGCTACTTGCTCTAGTGTTTGCCAGGCTATTTGAACACTCTTGTAACCTCGCGTGTTTCTAAAGATAATGCTTTAATAATCTATATGTTTGTGATTTGCCTTGAGTTCTTTCATCCATTAGTGTTAAGATGAACGTAGCGTTTTCAGTAAATAGATACGAAAGTTAAGGAAAATTAGCTTTTTGTTGTTGCATCGAGGAATCGTATTGGGAGTCAGGCCATATCTGGAGGGAATCGGAATGATAAGATTTTTGATATCGTCCTATCACTACCAAAGTACATCCTCAGAAAGCAAAAAAGTCTAACTCACGAAAGTATGTTCAACTTGTTCAATAACATTGCATTAGTACCTACCTACTCGTAATAGCAGAAGCGAAAAGCGAAACACAAACAGTGGAATTTTAACAGGGGAACTAATAAGAAACCATGAGCCGACCGAGAAGTGGTAATTTTACTACGTTATTGTTTTGGGATTTGAAATCGTATCTATTGTAAAAACTTTTTGGCGAAGCTTTGCGTGTAAAATATGGAGAATACAGAATCAATAGATTCACGGGTGAAAATGAATAAAGCATATTTAATAAATGCCTTGTCTGTCAATACTCCAAAATTGACAAAGCCGTCAATGCGGATGGACTTTGAATGTATCAGTCGCAAGTTATTTGCTAATTTAAAACTAGTGCACGAAAACACCAGAAGAGTACAGCATAGGGGAAGTTTTGAAGGTATTACGTTGAAAAAACACTCGATCAAACTAAGTTACGGGTATCTCTTCATCTGAAACAAAAAAAAAACTTCACAAGGAACCTGCATAAAAATAGTAATAGATCATCGGATATCCCTGTGAAGTATATGGCCAAAACTCGAGACGTACCTCTGGTGCGGTGTGCCTACAGAGATTGGCAGCGTTGAAAATATAGTGTAGTGTACTGAACGTTACACAATAAAACCTTTTCTCACCTTGTACCGAGGTTGTGACTAGAACCGCCACTGAAACATTACCTCCTACCCGTTATTATAACACATGCAAAATTATTGAATGGGAGAATATACTATCCAATCCAATAGCAATGTTTCAAAAGCTCAGTATCAAAAACGTAACGTTAAGAAAGTCGAATGACTGCTCGTGTAAAATCGTCCTTAGTGTTCATCTACTCCTGTACAACTACAACGTTAACCAGTGTTCAGTGAAATATGCCACTGTCCAGTTTTTCGAACTGAATTCTGAAATTCTAGTGATGATAATAGATTCACGCCCGTATCTGTCACGCGAAAAACATACAAGAAAAATAAAGGGTGGCGGGAAAAGAGGTAGCTGTCTAATATAGGAGTGGCAAATGGTACCAGCAAACATCTACGATGCCTTCATTCAACCATGGAGTTTGACACAACAGTCAAGGGAATTCACTAACTCGATCCAAAATTTTCTAAATTTTACCCTTCATGTTCACTTCAAATGAGAGTGTACAAGGAATGGATTTGCCATTACATTATGAAAATGCAAGATAATTTTTATCGATTAATTCCAAAAACTGTAGTTGAAATGGTACGCAATAACTGTTTCGCTAAAACTAAACAGTAGGATAATACGTTTTGTATGATAACTCTGTATTATTGTACTTCAAACACAGCTTAGCAGCCACTTAGAAACCAGTGGCAATGTAGCTGAGTAAGAGGAGCCAAAAGCTTTCATACCGATCCACTGTAGCAGGAACAGTTCTCAGCCACATGCATCACAACACGACTCCACGACATAGCATCAATCAATTCATTCAACTGTCGAGAGTTGGATGAAATTTTTACTAAATATTTGTTCAGAAGCAGTTTACCGTTCACTAACAGTGAGCTACAGTAAACGTAACCCAACATCTGAAGATAAATACGACGTTAACTCAAATATCTTACCTGAGTTGGTGTAATCCCAGCTTTCTGAATCGTTGCGGTACACATTCAGCTTCGCCGGCTGCACAAGAAACCAGTTATTTTCGAATTGTACCATGTACTGTATATTATCAAGCTATTATAAAGTTGAAACTTGCAACTAATACTCAACTTAATTTTTTAACAGACAAAATTGTGTTCGAAAAATGGCAGAATCCATTAAAATTTAAGTTAAGATTGAAAGAATGGAGTGGACTGGTACGCTAAGAAATCAAACAAAAAGTACTTGAAACAGAACTTGGGTTAAGTCTATCCCAGCTCATTGGCTTTATTTCCACTATCAGTGGGGAATAAAAATCCATTCCTCGGATATCACTAACGGGACCCAACACCGTTGTATCTGCGTATTTCATTATTTTAACATGGGAGAGTGGGACGTTCCTGAAAACATCACTGGGAAGGTAAATGATTTTGGAGTTCGACCCGATTCTCATTTAACAGAACTGTGTTTTCGTCATTGAGCGTTACTTCCTGCCAGTTCTCTGATATCCAACCCTGAAACGTATTTCTAGTAAAAATCAAACCGTCACTTCTTCACGGGCTCTGCAAATAACGACTGCTTAGCGGCACGACAAGCAGGAATTTTCTAATCTTCCTGCAGATGTTGAACTATTATCGTAATGACATTTATAAGAAATGCAGTACACTTTTCCTAAAGGCCGAGGCTATTATCACAAAGTCTCGTTACTTTTCATTTTAGGATCTAGTGAGTGTAGGCAGAGAAGTTTTCTAATCAGCCACAGAGTTCGGCTTTCTTGATGATTCAGGAAAGGGAGGAAATACGGCGGTTGTTTCTTCTTTCAGGTAGTTAACAGTTACCGTTCACACATGTCAGTGACATTCTCTGCTGTGAAAAAGGCAAACGCCTTCGCTTTTTCTTACGTTGAAAGCATGGCACAGTCTCTTCTGGTTACTATAAAACAAAATTAGGGAAAAACAAATTCGATGAGATTGTGCATGACGAAGCACAAAGGCAATCGGAAACCCAATTTTGCCGACTAAAAGCAGCTCACTCAGAGACGTAGTGCGCAAGCAACAGTAGAGCAAGGTGGGTTCTAAGCCACACAACGCCATCACTAACTCCCTAAATTTTCCTATGGCTGAAACGAAAGTGAGATCTAACTAAAAATGAGCGTTTAGATTTTTTCAGTCGAAAATACATGGATTTTTTCAACAGCCTTGCACTGTACCAAAATACATTCACACACAAGCATGGATTTGATTACGTGACCTCTTAATTAGAAAATGATAAACGCGAGACGAAAAAAGCCCAACAACAAAAGCTAAGCCCGCAACTTGAGGATGTAACAGAAATTTGTTGATACTGCGGTCGACGAACAGTGATTCTAACATAGACATCTAATAACCATGGCACACAGGCGCCAATTAAATTATCAATCATAACAAACGCCTAGTATATCCCATAAATCATAGGGAGTCCCGAAGGTCCATCAAAAAAGTATTCTGCTGTGATATTTTTCTGGAGGAAGTAGGATAGAATCACGCTGTGAATGCAGGTAGAAGCCAGGTTACTCCGCAAAATATCCTGACCTTTGTTAGAAAAATTAAGATATAGCTCTGAAGAAAAATAACTTACACATTTTCAATCAAAATCAATTATGCTTCAGATTCTGATCGTTTATTTTAGAATTGTGAAACGGTATGAAAAAATAATCACGGATTGAGAAAATTCTCTTCAGTTTCATTGAACTGATTTGTGCGAGGAATTCGCCAACTACACGTTTCAAGATACCACTTTCGAAATACGTCACAGTGAACTATAGTAAAAAAAAACTTCAAAAATTATCGTTAGGGCTTCACAACTTCATTCAAGTAGAACTGAACCAACAGAAGGAGCTCACCTTGGCATACTCGACGCGCAGCGTGCAGCAGCCCGCGTAGATGTCGGCGCCGTGCAGCGCCTCGCGGGCGCGGGTCGCGGACTCCACGTTTTCAAATCTAGACAGCTGGTTAAGGAAAGTCTTCGCCTGACTAATGCAAGCCGGTGCAGCACCGTGCCTGCTTTGCTCTCTGATCCCTCTATCAGAGGGCTGTACAGCACAAGAGTAAATAGTCGTAGAACATGCAATCATGCACTACTTAGCTTCCCTTCAGTTTCAGGCATAGGACAGCATTGCCATCTAGGACATTGTGCGCGAACCAATACCGATAAATTTTCAACTTATGATCCTTCTGTGCGTAATTTTTAACATCTGCGTTCGAAAACAATTTGCTAATACTTAACATGCTCACGAAAGGAATACGAGTATAGCAAACCACGATTTTCTCACTCTCTACCTATCTATGCAAAGATTTCCCAAAACTAGTATTTTACATTGATTTATAAGAACTCGAAATGTCAGTGTTACCACTGATTTCAACTATTTTTTTCGCTCGTCATTCTTTATACGTACTACAGTTAGAGATTTTTAAGGGGGCTTATCGTCTTATTATTCTACTCATTATACGATTAGTAAAATAATTAATTCATCTTTACTATACAACACAATTTAAACAATAGTCTTCATTCAATCAAAAATTGACCAATATATGAGTTCAATATGACGCAAATAGAAAGAACAAATAAACTTGAACAATCCTACATGAAGCGTCAACGAAGAGTTCTGTTCCAGCGAGAGGAGACTGTCTAAGGAAGGATCTAACCAACAGCCCAAAATACAAAACACACAATCTACTACTTAAAGAAAAAGGCGCTTCTATACAGGAGCATTTACATACCTCATCGACCGCACCCAAGAAATTTCATATCACCCTTGAGAAATGTCAAGTCCCCTAGATATGTGAAGTATTATCTCCAGCAACGAATCCGTAACAGAAAAAAGAACGATTATATAAAATCAATATAATTTGCACAAATATATTTTGTGCTCACCTCATCTTTCATAATATAATCCATCAAACACCGACCGTGCACTAGTTACGCATTTAAAATTTTCATGAAAGGAGATATATTAGCACAATTAGTACGTGTTATAGAAGGAAAATGCTACCGTGCATGCAGTCTTGAAAACTCGTTGGAAGTACGCGAGCAGCAAAGATCAGAAGCACGGCGCATAAGGGTTCCAGCATCGATTCGATCAACTGAACAGAGAGGTATTGAAGAAGAATTAGACTAACCCTTTCCACTGTCACCAACACTTCACAATATTATCCTCATCACGCTCCTGAAGGTGTATTTGTACCAATCGGAAATGAGACAACACCTGCAATACTAACTCAACATGATACAAGTTTGATGCATGTAAAAATTAAGATCTCGGTTCCACAAATCGACCAGTCTCCGCGAAAAACACGGGCACATTTTGAAATTAGTACATGTTCGATGCAACCTTAGTGGTTTGGGCATCCAAAGTCGACTTTAAATACTTGATAATGTAAAAATATGCCCAATATTTTTTCCATAGCAACGGCAATAGGAAAAGATTTGTTTCTAACCAGCAGTACTGTGACGCACTCAAATTCAACTTCTTAATTATTGAATACAGACAGAGCACTCAGCAGGGCTAAAGGATACTCGACCATGCACTGCACGCCATTTTTCTTGAAGATGACGATGCGAAGTACATTCCCGTGAGGTTGGGTGATCGTGTGAATGACATCCTGCAAAAGTAATACCGTCAGACACACGAAAGCAAATGCAACAAAACCAAACACAAAGTGAAACTTAACACACCGGAGTGGCAAAGAAACACAGAGGCAACCTAAAATACCTTTGTGATGATGAGACGTCAACAAGTTTAAAGGCCAAAAAATGAGCTATGAGCATGAAACGTATGGGCTGAAACAAGCGAACCTCATTATCATCAACTGTTAATAATTCCAAATAAATTGAGATAACTACCACTGATTACGTCATTATCTTATTCGTTAGTACACCTTGTGTGCATACCGGAAGTCCAATAAAAGATGATATCTTCGCATTAGTTATTTTCATTAGATTAGATAGGCATTCCTAACCTCAACAAAGTTGTTACCAAGAGAGGAAGAAGGAAGGTGCCATTTAGCATGATGGAGTTGAAAAAACGGGCAACTTATGCACTAGCTATGATCCTGCACAAGATCCCGAGCGCACAGAAATGTTTCACAAGTTGGGACACAAGTTTAAAAAAATAAGATAAATCTTGAAGAAGAAAGTCAGAAGAGCTTAAAAAAAGACAGCAGTAAGGTAAAAAAAAGGTGTTAAAAAACACATATATGCACAAAAGGATGTGAACCATTTATCCAAACTAAAGAAAGCTATAAGAGCTCCGATTAATATTTTGGCCTTCTTTGAATGAGGAAAGCTGTACCCGATACAGAAAATATTATCGAAAACCGATTAGTACTCAAAGTGAACCTGAGATTAAATTTTTGGCAGCGTCTCACCTCAGTCGTGGGTTCAAAGTAGGTATAAAGGATCACAACTCACCTCAGTCGTAGGTTCAAAGTAGGTATAACGGATCACAACTCACCACAGTGATGGGGTAGGCCGGGTTGATGATCGTCATCAGAATGACATGGTTGGGCTGCTCGGGTTCTCCCTTCCTGCTCACAAACAAGAACTGACGTTAAAAAAGAACAACCTTCCTTGTGTTAACGAAGAGTAGAAATCTTAACACAGCACAAGAAATTCCGCGTCAATCAAGCATTACGTAAGAAAAGCGTAACAGAGAGCAGCTTCACGAAATAATTTGAAGATGCTAGTGTAGCGACCATTACGTATTAAAACTGAAAACCGCAATTCAAAATCACATACTAAAAATTATTATTATTATTATTATTATTATTATTATTATATAAGAAAGTTTTAGCCTCCCTTAACCACGACAAAGATGTTCTAAGAGAGGAAAGAGGAAGGCACCATTTAGTATGGAGTTGAGAGAATGCGGAATCTATGCACAAGGTGCACAGAAACAGTAAGCTAGGAAAGAAGTTCATGAAACAAGAAAAATGTTGAAGAAGAAAGTATTAGGTGCTGCAAAACAGGACAGCAGTGAACCGAAAAAAGGTGGTCCGCAACAAAGATTACAAGATTAAGATTATAAGTTAGTTTAAGCCTCCCTAAACGCTACAAAAATAAAGCGTATCGAAGAGAGGAAGGAGGGAGGCACCATTTAGTATGGAGATAAGAAAATGAGGAATCTACACTGAAAGGGCATAGAAACAGTAAGTTGAGAAAGAAGTTCATGAAATAAGATAGAAGTTGAAGAAGAAAGTCAGAGGTGCTGAAGAACAGGACAGCAGTGAACCGAAAAAAAGTGGTCCTTAACATAATAAAAAACATTTTATTTCAACAAAAAGAAGGCCTACCTAACTCTCAGCTCGGGCCCTCACATTTTTCCCCTGGGAGCGCTAATTCCCATAGATACAATAATTGTATCCCCCTGAGGGGGGTCCGCAACAAAAAAAACTATTTTATTACAACAAAAAGGAAGCCTGCCTAACATTTAGCTCGGGCTCACATACTAAAAAACATATGAAACAAGATTGAAGTTGAAGAATGTCTCAGGTGCTGAAAAACAGCACAGTAGTGAACTATACCCTCAGCTCGAGACCTCACACCGTCTCCCTAATAACGCTAATTCCTACAAAAAACATATGTAAACATATGAAAAAACATATGTAAGAATTTCTACATATGGCTCTCAACACACCAGAATACTAACACGACATCGATTTAAGTCAGCATCGTTAATAAATATGACGCAGTAAACAATAAGTGTACGTAAAAGTGAAATCGTAACAATTTTTCCTAGACAACTAGAACCCAAGAGCGTATTCGTCCTAATATTAAATTGCACTACTTTACTATAATTTACTTATATCTTTGACTAAACCTATCCCGTCTAAGCGCTAATTTCGTTGGGGGAACTTAGCATCGATGGGCAAGACGAGAGTTGCGCAAATTTCTTCACGTTCGCAGTTGGGTTCCAGTTCCAAGAGCGCTCAATTGAAACACTGCCAATTCAAATGAATCCAGTTACAAAAAAAAATCCAGGCCAGAAAAATTCGTTGAAAAAAGAAAGTTGATTCACAGAGCCTTTCGTTTTTACCAACATAAGTGTTTAGGGAAAAAACACGACAAATTATATTATATTATACTCGTGAATTAATTTACCCTCCCTCTCCACAACAAAAGTATTCGGAAAGGAGGAAGGCACCACTCATTACAGTGTCAAAGGAACGGGGAATTTATGCAGAAGGTGTTGTTCCAACACAACCCCCTGCGCATAGAAATAGCAAATTGGAAAAATGTAACGTTGAAGAAAGAGTCTGTAATAAAAAACAGCGTAACAGTGAAGTGAAAACAGATAGTGACAAAAAAAATCCACTCTACTTTAACTAAAGGCTTACTTAACCTTCAGCTCAAGACTTCACGCTGCCCTCTGCAATCGCTAATTATTATAAATACTTCATTTTTATTTTTTTGATGGGACAGCATTAGAGGCTCAATCGGCATGATCGATTCATTTACCACGAACCTTCAATAAATCTTGATGGAAATTTTAAAACACCTGCCAGTTCACAACTCAAGGGAAGGGAAAAAACAACTTTCACTTCACGCAAAGAAGGAATTTTTCGCACACCCTTGATAACAATCACTTGTCAATTTTACAGCCATAAAGTGCCAAGGCCAAGTAGTCGAAAGTGACTCAAAAACATAAATCTCTATTCATCCCCCTACCAAACAGCGAAAACGCTTCAGCGCACAGACTCAGGCTACCGAATTTGCAGGTGACGTGACAAATACTTGCTGCCACTGGACCAGCTTCTTACGATATCTACGCTTTACTTTACTAGAATGAACGAAGTAATGGAAAAGTTGGGCGTTTCGCAAAAAAATGTTGACAAAAAGCTCGGTAAGGCTCGAAGCGTCCTCGTTACCATCAGCCTAACAAGAAAAAAATGAAGTCTTCGGAAAAAGTTCTTGTAGCCGCTTCAAATTCCTCTGCGCCGCACGTGCATCAGAAGTGAGATTAGCGTCCGCCGGAAGTTAATGTCGACCGAGTTCGTTCAGCGAATGAGGAGTAACAGTTTCTAACGTTGATCAATAAACACATACCATGCATCCAGTTCCATTTTTAAAAATAGTCGTACAATATTATGTTCATTGCCAGTACCTTCAGCATAATATTATTAAACCGAAGGAAGAGAAAGTAACAATCAACAGGTTGGGTTAAAGAAACGGACTGAAAAAACGAAAGTCGGAAACAGGAAGAGAAGAGATTTTAACCGAGTAAGAGGGTCAACGTGACAATTCGCCTTCTACTCCGCAGACAAAAGAATGGAAAAAAATAACAATTTAGAACACCCTTAACACCTGTGCAGCCGAAATTGTTGCAGGTGGTCCATGACACCTGTCAGGAACATCACTGGAAACCCTCGGCTGTAACTGACGCTATTCCTACACATCCCTTGAAACGAGTAGGGAAATTCTACCAACCTACAGACGCGAAGATGAATTATTTTTTTTTCAGAGCACTTGAAAGGCAAATTTCTTGATATCGAGTAATTCTAATCGACTCTACTGACGAAAATTGACCACTCCATGAAAATGTGCAATATTCAACGCTATTAAAATTCAATTGCTGAAATACAAATACTCATGAACAATTACGAGTTTAACCAGTCATGGTTTGGTTATGCCGCTTCTATCATTTTGTAGCAGGTGAAACAAAAAATGAGGCATTAATAGAAGAGTCTAAAATTGAAAATAGGACTACCAATCACTGTCAGCAGCCGCGTAACACGATCACTATCATGCGCTACAGAAGATCATCAACTATTTAACACTAACGTGTTTACTAGCGGAGGTCAGCAGCGCTCTACACGTCACGTTTACGTTTGCGTCATGTTTTAGGACAGCCATAAATCACCTGCGATTGGCTGCAGGATGTAAACCTCTCCGAAACTCATTGTACTAAAATGTAATCATTACTACGAAGATATACATAAAATCAACAGTTGATTAATACTCGTTACAACATTATTTTTATAATCATACTGAGACACAAGCGATTTCCGTTACTTCGAAACAATTAGAATATCAAGCGAGCACACGATGTTATATCTTTTGAACACAGCAAGTATGCAACAACCACAAGTATATGAAATCAAGAAGTCACTACCCTCCTCTAGAGAGCCACATAATAGGCTCTAGCAAGACGCATTGCATACATCACTTTATTAAACACGAAATGAACCGAAACAATACAGAACTAAACATAAAATCACTACTTACTCTGGTCAGGCCACTGTTGAAATATGTTCATGTAAACGTCGATTTCACCAACAAGTTTAGTAGCAACAGAAAAATTTCTGTTTCTGTGTGCTATTACACAAAAAATATCAACGCGTACTCGACAGGAAGCATCGCTATGAATTTGAAGAATCCGCTCGACAATACAGGAATCAATTTCAGCCTCACAAAGCATTCTCAAGCCAAATTTAAATATTGAAGTATATTTTCTTCGTTACAAACAAACTCGAAAAAAATATCAAATTCGTCCCTTGCAGACGCCATAACGCCAATAATGATGTAGTTCACAGAATCCGTATGGAACAGGTCAGCTAGAGTAAAAATAATTTTTTCAATCCAGTTTTTTCCACTCGAGATGTCATTTTCAAAGAAATATTTTCAAAGAGCTAACTTTTCATCTCGGAATAAATGAAGTCTTTAATGCACGGAGAACCCTGAACCAACGCTGTAACGCATGAAGTGAAGACTCACACAGAAACTTATGCCAAACTATCATCATTCGTGTCCATTTAGAAGTAGCACTATTGCAGGTCGCGGGCGGCTGTGAAGAGGCGAACCTCTGAGTTACACCCCTGACGTGTCCACGAGCTATTGCTCATCTATAAAGTTGATTCTAAATCTACGGCCATATTTTAACTTCGAATGACTGTCTAGTTAATTCAGCCAACTGAGTGAGTTATCGACGACATAGCCTCATATGACATAAATCCGTCTTTATTTCTTCATTCGAACAACTCTTACCTCTAATTTAAGCTTTTAACATCGATTTCAGTCAGATTAATTACAGGTATATCACTTTTAAAACGTTTGTTACAGTTGCAGACGCAAAATTCCTGTTTGGTTCGAATATTGCCCAGCTTCTTTTCAACAGATGAGCCACAATCATTACAGTGACCACATTTTCCACAATAAGGACAGACAAACAAAAAGCGTCAATAGTTTCAAAGCTTTTAAACTCACAACTATAATTCTATTTTACAAAATTGAAAAAAATATCCACATTACTTGGATGAAACTAATTTCCCGCCTATTCGAAGAGCGGTAAGCGATTACATAAAAAATGCTGGAGATTTACAGAAAGTATACAAAATTATATGAAAAACGTGAGAAAAATTTTACATTACAAATGAACAGCCGGTAGCAATAATGGCAAGAGCTTTTGGAGTTACGTAATGCAGAAGTAAATAACACGTTAGATTAAATGTTAGTTCACGCTTTAACCATAACAAAGGTATTCCAACGAGAGGAAAGAGGAAGGCACTATTTGGTGTGGAATTGGAGGAATGGGAAATCTCAGCCCAAGGTGAGTCACCACATCCCGCGTATAGAAACAGCAACATTGAAAGAAGCTTACGAAACAAAATTAATTTGGAAGAAAGTAAAAGGTGCTAAAAAATGACCGCATATAGCCGCGGTCCAAATTAAAACGAAAAAGAAGCCTGCCTAACCTCAGCACAGAACCTCACATCTTTCCCCCGGGATGGGTTAAAAATAAAGACAAGATGTACAACGACGTAAATTCACTGGGTTTCAAAATATGTTGGACGTGTGCTTCAGAATACATAATGGGAACTATGCTTGGCTGTGCGACCTTCAAGTGTCAGGCCCCATGTTTGGGCTAAAAATCACATCAGACTTCATACATGGGCGCAAAAATGTTTCAGACTGCATCGAGCATATCGTTGGCTAATGCTAATAGTTGTATTTTGTTATAGCAAATCGCGCACCTACTTGAAAATGATGGTTACAATAGCCAATATTGCGAAGAAAAACGATACAATAATTGAAACACAACATATTACGGTATTAAAAAAGAAAGCAGTAATCAACCTTTTCCTCTAACTGTTCGATAATTCAATTAAATAGATGAAAGACCAAGCATAACTCAAATTTAGAGACGAAGTTATAAACTTTTAACGTAGAAACTTCTCTAGCATTTTTATTATCAAGGTTTCCTAAGGAGTCATTATTTAACGGATAATACCGATGATCAGTCATTTAATATCTAAATCGAATTACAACCATTTCAATGTCATCGTTATGGTTCATAAATTAAATTATAAATCAAGCTCTATAAGAGTCTCAACTTTTACTAACAGGATTAACGTACGCTTCTCTACAAAACATTCGTAAAATAATTTATCGCTACATTGTTTTTAATTTCTTCAGTTTTACTTCATTTCTGTCCCCAAGTTAAGACGATTGCTTCGTGAAATTCAGCACAGTCCACGTTAAAGTGATGCCCCAAGAGCGTAAGATTTCAGATTAACTCAGATAACGAGTTAGTTCAAGCCTCTCAACCACAACATATGTAGGTGTCCCAATGATAAGAAGAATAGGCACCCTTTAGTATGGAATCAAGGAAATGGGGAATCAATCCATGCACAAGGTGTGTTCCCACACAAGATCCCTTGCGCTTACAAAATAATGAAACAAAATTTATGTTGAAGAAGAAAATAATAAGCACTGAAAAACAGGACAGCAAGGAACTAATGATCTGCTACTCGACAAAAAACTATTTTCTTGCTGGAAACGTCAATGCCCATAAACAAAATAGTTGTATTCCCCTGAGGGGACGTTAAATATCAGTGTTTTGGTTGGTACAACTCAGCACACACTTAAAACTATAAGTAAGCATCCTGGTGAAACGGAAAGATGAAATGAGATCAAAGAACATAAAAAATACACGAGATTGGTAAAACGGAAGTTCCTCCTACGGTGCGAGAGTAAATAATGTAAGGAAAGACTCAACCAACTATAAATCTGAAACCACGACAGAATCCTGCAACAAGTATTGACTTAGAATTGGGTGGCTCAGAGTTAACGCTGAGTTCTAATTCCCTTAGGGTACACTAACGATGGTTATTAGTATACTTTTTTCACACCAAGAATCCTACATATCCTACGAGGCGAGTCCAGGCCCGAAAGTATACTAGGGGTAATTTTCTTCAACGCAATTCTTGGTACATAATATATTTCCATTCAAATAAAAGCTGGTAAAAGACAAATCTCACTCAAGTACAAACAATATACCCCATTTTAAACAAAAACAAAACAAATTATATTTTTATTTATAGACTTAGCAATGTATAAGGGAATAGCAACCACATAACGAATTACTGGAAGAAATGAGAACACCTAATAGGCAAGTTACTGAGAAAGTGTTTTGAAGTTGAGTAGCAAGAGGCCTACTCTTGAAGTGTTAGGAAAATAAGAGACGATGAGATGGAAACTTGAGGAGGAGCGCGCGCGTGTGTGTGTGCAGGAGGCCGTAGGGGCAGCGGTGCGTGTACCTGGCAGGCGGCCAGCAGCAGCAGCAGCGCACGGCCGGCACCGCCCCGCTCCCACACTCCTCCTCCGCCTCCTCCCGCACCGCAGCCGCGCTGCGCTCGCTCACCGGCCGGCACTACTCCACACCGCCGCCGCCTCCTTCTGTCACACTTGTGCGCCTCACGTGGGCTCCTCACCTCGGCTTTACCACCATCTCTGTGCAGTTCCAGCCTAACTCAGCACAAGATCTACAGCCGATGGAAATACGCAACTCGGCCTCCTAACAAATTACCCCTCGAATGTTTCTTAGTGTTTCGAAATGAGTAAACGCACTCCGCATTTGTTACTCTAGAACCAGGACTATGAGAAAGAAATACGCTGCTCAAATAAATAATATCTTACACTACTCTGGTACAAGAATTCATTTTCACTCATAGGAATTCAATTACCATGCCCGCTAGAAGAGTGGAATAACTCCGTCATGACACAACGAGACGAAGATTTGATGAATGATGTGATAACAGTAGGTAGACCACATCAAATACCAACCTCTACGTAAGGAAGAAAGTGAGGTAAAATACTTAAAATGTGTTATTTGAACGCCCGCTCAGGCCCATGGAACACCATTAGCAACCGTGCTATTCACTGTGCGGCGAGCAGCAGGAGTTACTGTGACGAGCCCGCTTCCCCACACTGACAGGACACGCAACGATCCCCCCTACCACGGCACGGAGCTCAGGCATCTCACCTTCACAGCACCGCAGCTTCAAACAGTACGTCAAAACTCTCAGCTATTTTGTCGCAGGTACGAGAACAGAATGCATCACCACACTACAGAAACTTGAGTGCAACTATAGCGATGTAGCACGAGGTAAGGAAGTAGACAAGAAATGAAGTACCGTCACGTTTCTCTTCTTTCAAGTTTTAAAATAGTTGATGCCTATCCATGGTTGAACGCTATTCCATACGTGGCATGCATTAGCACAGCGTGAAAATATGAGTTCATATAAATGTACCTAAACGCACCACGAACGATTGCAAGAGTAATAAATGACTTGTACTAGTAGTGAGAGACCACACCTCTTCGTGCCACGCCTGCACTCACCACCACTTATGGAATGAATATAGCTTGCACTGCGTAAATGAGACCTGTTCGTTTCAAGAATTCAAGTAGCTTGAACCTTGCCAACGAAAGCATTGGAATTTCTACTTTCCGTTAGAATGAAACACCCAAACGCAACGGCCACAAACGATGACCACAGCCACCAACGACGGCCTAGCACACGCATGAACACATGTGAATGAGAATGATGTGCACGAGGCGCATTATGAAGACATTATTGATAATGTAGATAGTAATGATGCAGACATTATTTATTCCTTACACCTTCATCACAAGAAAAAAATCATGCACATTTTAATGAAGGAAATGAGAGGTGAACAGGATAAAACAGAATTCAGGTAAAGTTGTAGTAGCACGTGGAGGCTAAATGGAGGGAATATAAGGAGAGGCGAGAGGGAGTGAGGGCAGTCGCTGCAGCACAAAGACACTCAGAAGCTGTTAAGGGAAGGGATCAATAAGAGGGACACACACACACACACGTACACAGCCACACAGCACCCACACAAAACACAGACTCCTATTGTTTACCTCCGATGATCCATGGTGTGTACGCTGAGTTCTGCGGGTCAGTCCAGTATCACAGCTACGAACTTCCCTTGCTCGCTCCAACACAAGAATACGGCGAGAAACACAAAACTTGTGTAAAATCACAAAACACAGCGGAGGAAGTAATGATATTACTTTGTTCTCGCTGGCTGTTGTTGAAATTGTGTTGTAGAATCGAGGCGTTGTCCAATGTACTGATGAAGAGAGCAGGAGTGTTGGTTCGCTGATGCAGGGAACACAGCAGCACAATATAGTTACTCCTGTAGGAGTTACATCCAACCGAACGGAGCACTTGTGTTCTTTATCTTGGTGATTTTGTGTGGTGAGTGGTTGTGGTGGTGCTTGTAGTAGGTGATGTGGTTAAGGTGGTGTAAATGTAGCAGTAGTAGCAGGAGCAGCAACTGTGTGTAGCTGTGGTGGCTGTGGCGGCACTGGTGGGCTTCAAGCCATCAGACCCCAACACCACACCACCACTGCCGCTGCTGCTCCACGCGCCAGCCTTCCGGTACATACGTACATACAACACATACCACCCCACTTTACACACAGGCAGCTTTTCTTCCCTTACACCAAAATTTTGCAACTCTTATTAACCATCTTCGCATGCCATCTTCATACTAAATATTTAGAATACATTCGTATCCAATTTCCTTCGTTTACAGTCAAGAAACTTCCAGAATAGAATGGCGAGGCTCAGTAGGCCTGACAAAAGCCATCCCGCTAGACGCACATGTCCGCCGCCACTGCTATGCTGGCGCTGCAGCAGCACCACCACCTCGATGGTACTGCAGATCACCTCTGGTACTTTAAGCTGAGATCAGACGTCATCACTCCCGCTGCTACACCTCTGACTTCGAAGTGCCGCGTGTCAGATCCACTGAAAACTGATCAGTTTATATGATCACTTGAGTTTAACCGATACTGCAGCACGAGCCTTCGTCGTTGACCGAAATTCTATCGTCCAACTGATGTACTAAAAATTTGCCTGAAGCGCTACAGTTCATAAAAAACACACTCCGTGTGCAAGCGGCCTTCGACGCCAAGGAGGTGATGCGCGCTTTTCCGTACTTCAACAGACAGGTGCTTACCAGTAGAGCCTCTTGAGTTGTGAGGCTAGGATACCTTCATACCTAAAATGAATTCCTTTAAACAGGAAGTACACTCCTACTTTGTCATCAAATAAGTCAATAAAAAATACATGAATGTTCCAGAAGGATTATTAGTCAAGGTTTCAACAAATCGCTCTCACGGAAGCTGTACGCAACAGCGCCCTCGTCGTCGCAATCGCTGTTATTCCTAAAAACTAAAGGGTGATATTTTCTCTTAATCCTTTCGGTACTGACGGCTACTCCAGTGCCAAGTTGGCTAGTGCTTCCAGTTTAGGGCAGCTAACTTAATTTTAAAGCAATTTAACTAGTGAGAGAAAATTTTGGAGTAAATAACAAAATTAGGGGTATTACAAGCATTCATGAAACTAGTTTTTAAACATTTCCAGAAGCCTGCACGCCTAAATTACCATAGGTTACCTCTAAGTTCATGCTACAAAGTCCGTGCAACATATTCGATAACCTCACTATTTAACTTGACCAAGTTTTTTTTCTGAACTTCGTTTATTTTTGATAAATTCCGGCAAAAATTTATTAATAATTTCTTCCTAAGTGCAAAAACTTTTTATCAACGACGAAAATTTCTGTAGCCAAGCATATAGCTTTAAAGATTCAACAAATTTTTAAATTGAATAAAGAAGTAGGCACTTGCTTAACACGATAGCTGCGATGGGTTAAACTGAAGTTCAATATTCAAACTAAATTTAAAGTCAAACGTGATAAGCAAATTTGTAAATGTCAAACATTAACTGGGCCTGTTAAATACCACTAATTTAGAATGGTTGTTAGAATTTTTCAAAACGACCCATCGATGGGTCGTTTCGCAGCAGGAAAAACCTAACTACGACCCACCGGTGGGTCATACCGCAATGAATGTGTTAAGCTAAAAACACTCACACTAGAACAATTTCACAAACAATTCAGGGTAATGACAACTTTTTCCCCAGGAAGTTTTTACCCAAACCATTTGAATTATGGTACCGAAAGGGTTAAAAGTTCAGCTTCTCAGTAAAAGTAACTCTAGCATAAGGTGGTTTCTCTGGCCTAGATAAAAATTGATTAAATATCAGATGTGGGTTTCCTCTATTTGAGCACTAACAAGCGTGCAGAACCGTACACCAGAAATTGGTCGTTTTGGGTCTTTCAACTACACAACGCAATTCGCACAACGTTAAAAACTTATGGATGGTATTCGGGATCCGCCAAGAAAGTAAAATTAACTCCGTGTTGAACTTTACGAACGATCAACATCTAAAGGAGTTCACGCCAGCAAGAACAGCAGAAATCAGAAACACCCACAATGCACACATCTGGGAATCTAAGCGTAAGGAAACCCCACAAATAATCCATCCATCGACGAGAGTGAGGACTCGAAATTTGATTAACACATGAGATTTATTAACCAAAATTCGGTCAACAAGTGTAAATTGAGCCCTTAATCTTTTACAAAGAACAAACTATTCGTTTATTTCTTACCCCGCTAATTTGACAAGAACCCTCTAATTCACCGTTCAGGTGTTCTACGAGACGTGGGTAAAATCTCACTGCCCATGAATTTCAAAACACACATTTTCTTTCAGCACGAATGAAACGAGCTTTAGAAGCAGGTTATCGCATAATCTTGGAAGTACTACAGAGCTTATAGTTATTCGTCCCCCCGCAGCACTAATATGAGCATAGCTCAGGGATTGCGTCAAGCATCCTCGTTACCAGAAATTGAAATGTCTATCAAAATCGGAAAGAATGGAAAACTAAATAATTAAATAAAAAAGTTTAATTCCCCAAACTGTACAAAATGTAATCAATATTAAGAAAAAGTGAAGGCACCATCTAATGTGGAATCAGGGAACGGAGAATCTATACACAAGTTTGTTCTTCCACACGATTCCTTACGCAGATAAGCAGCAAAATTGAAGTAGAGTTTGGAAAAAGATAGGAGTGAAGAAAAAAGTTATGCGTACTAGAAAAAGAGCAGCAGTAACCCGAAAATCGATGGTTCTTAATAAAACAAAGATACCTATTCTATTTCAATAAGTAGAAAGCCTATTTAACCTCCATCTCACGACCTCACTTCTTCCCGCTGAAAGCAGGGAAAAAGAAGTATCTAAAAAGAATGACATAGTTTAATGGCCGATATTTACTAGTGCATCAACATTTTCTGCCTATGCGCTTGGAATTCATTGAAAGCAGTCAGTTTCACTTTGAAGTGTCAAATAATTATAGGCTAATCCATTCCGTTCGACATTACAGAAATGGTTTAGCGACTGAACAAATGTTTGCACCCGTTCACTCTTCGTGTCATTTCATTTTCGCCAAAAATTCATGTTTCTCTGAATTTTCCATGAACCGCAAAGAAAAGAGGATCTGTAACAAAAAATCTATTTTTTTTAACAGCAAGAAGGCTCGTCATCACTTCGGCTCAGGGCCTCGCATCTTCCGTCTGAGAGCGTCAATGCCTATTGATCTAAAATGTAGTTGTCTCCCCCTCTGGGGCATGACAAACAATACCAAATTATGCCATACTGGATAGATAACATATTTATGCTAACACAAAGACCTAAAAAGTTTTACCATCTGAAATTATGATGTGGTAAAATGGCCAAGTATGAGGCAAAATAGTAAAGCACTCGGTAAAATAAAAACTTACTACTCGAACATCAAAGCGGTATGAACCGTTTATGGCATAACGGCAGGCCTTCACTACACGCCGCCCTATCACAACAAAGCATGTAAAGAAAGTCTAACGTTCTCCGAAAACCATCTTGATGAAGGAATCAAGTTTTTAGCCGCAGTGTGTATATAAGGTCGGATGAAAGCAAGACGGAGCTTTTCGGCCGAAACGATGTAGTCATGCTTGGAGAAAGGTAGAGGCAGCCTAATCCAATGCACACCTCTCCACACTCAAACATGCACGAGGCAGCATCATGTCTTACGGTTATTTCACAGCATGACCCAATTCCATAATACTGATGCGTGGATGAATAGCACAGTGCTTTTATTGATTCTTAGAAAAGAATCGTCATTCGCAAGTGCGAAAAGTTCGTTTCAGCAAGCAAACAATTCCAATGTAAATGGGAAAAAAACTGGACAGAAAGTGGAAAAAATACCCACTGGCCTAACCGATCGGCTGCCATCAATCTTGCCGGGACTGTATCGAAAATAAAGCTGCTGTAGACGAACGGTGTCCAAAGAACATCACTAGTTGGACGATCAAGTGCCACGAGTATAAAGAGACATGTAACACAGAGTAACAAAGCAAGTTGCCACAAACAATTTTTCCACGCTGCTTTGAATATCAACTGTCATAAACTGGTTCATATTTTAATTAGTTTACTTGCACTTCTGTACATGAATGTCTTTATTTAAATGTTCTTTTCATGTTGAGTAATTCTTTTATGCTTAATAGTGGCAGCCAATACAAGAAAAACGAAAAACATGCAATTTCTGCCCATTCATCGAGGCAGAAGTTGAAAGGTTTTCGCACATTCATCGTACAGCGTCACAATTGCTCAGCAAGTTTGCATTAAATTGATACTTTTTACACGCATTTTATATGGAGCTGCATGCAAAACCTTATGTGGTTAGTGTAACCACCAAAGGATTAAAAAATTTACTGCAATTTGTACTATAGAAACAATACAAAATTTTCTGACATACCTCTACCAAAAAGAATGATAAATACTTGGTAGTTGGTATTTAGTTACAGTCAACAACAAAATTATTCGTGCACCCTCTATATTCAGGGCATCTCCTCATTTTTTAGATTAGTTAGACAAGTGCTCGTTTAATTCTTAACACGTTGCCTGCGATGGGTTAAACTGGAGTTCAATCTTCAACTCATTTATAAAGTCAAAAGTTGTGAGCAATTTTACAAAAACGAAACATTAACTGGGTCCATTAAAAACCATTCATTTTGAAAGATTGTAAAAAAGTTCCAACGACTTATCGATAGGTCGTTTCGATGCAGGAAGAACTTGAAGAACGACCCATCTATGGGTCGCATCGCACCCAGCGTGTTAAATTACATCATTTTAGAACAAACAAATTTGAAGCGCATACCACAGAACAGCAAATTTAGTTAAATTTTAAACTGACACCATGGGGAAAAAAATGATACAAATTTTCGTAGATCGTTGTGTACAAGATGATAATAACGAAAACTGATTCAAAATTAGTTCAATAGAAATATTCCTCGGCAGTACGGCGCGTCGCAGTTCTCCGGGATTAATTAAAGGAAACAAGAACACAAAAACTTTCTGAGCGCAAACGGATCCACAGAAGAGAAAAATACTACTAAATTAACGATCTTCAAATTTATCTAGTTTAATTCCTTATTGAAAGCATAATTTCGTAATAAACCTTGACTTGAGGCGAAACAACGGTACAGACAACGAAGCCGAAGGATTCAGCTTTATCATCTCCGATCTTCTGGAACAGACAACGACCTTTTAAGACGATGGTTAAATTAGTGTTGTGAGACTCATGAACGATCAGACAAACAATTTTGCCTCACTTACATTCGATACATATGGCATTTCAGAATACGACCAGCCTCTCCGTATATCCACATCACCAACTCTCAAATGGACTCGTAAGATAAGTGTTCATTATTACTATTACGTCTAATCAAGCTTCCCTCTCAACCACTTTGTGATACAAAGTTGTCAGTGAGCATCTAACTTGTGAAATAAATGTTCTTTCATGTTTTAATTCCCATGATAAGTTAGGAAACGTGGGAGTGAAAAAGGGAAAAGAGACAAAATCTGAAAATGATTCGAAACTGAACATGCATGGATAACTGGTTGCCATGAAAATATGGCTTTATAGATGTAATAGGCAAGCTTACCAAAATTCAGCAGTCAATCGTGATAACCGTAACAAACCATTCAATCACATGATTTAATAAATGAATAATATAATTATTTCAGTACATATATAACTGAAGACTGGTGGCAGAAGATAGCAAATATCTTATTAGAAGGATTAAACAAAAATAATACGGGTCGTGTAAAATATAAACTCTAATACCCGACACCGCAGCAGCGGATTGAAAAACTACCTCGACTGATATGGTACACTTCATTAACACCTTTAATTTTTGAGGAAAAGATTACTGACCATTCCATTACTACCAATATTTACATAAATGTTTAAAAATACTAACCTATCATCACCCCGCCTACGAGGGCATGAAAAACCCAAGAGCTACACGTGAATAAATTGCGAATTTAAAATGAACCCAAAGGCTGTATCGAATGGCGTCGACAGAGATTTCGATGCGCATTGCATTAGCGTAAATACCCGTATGATTTGACGTAGAATAGGAATGATCCAATGGACGCAGACCTCGACGAACGCCATGTTATCATCCAAAACACTAAAACTATAATTACACTAAATTTAACTGAAACTTTTTTACAATTTAGTTTGAAGTTTATGGAACTATGCACATGGCGTGTTCCAACACATAGAACCCCGGCGTACAACAATACAACAGCAAGTTAGGAAGTATTAAGTAGTAAGGATACGAAACAAAATAAAATTCAAAGAAGAAAGTAGTTAAACGCTGAAAAATAGGAGCAGTGAACCGAAAAAAATGGTCCGTAACACAAAGAACTATCATTTCAACAAAAAGAACGCCGCCAGAATTTCCAGCTTGGAAGCTCTCATTTTCCTTCACGATTGTTAATTTCCATAGATACAATAGCTGCATCTATGAAAATTAGCCATAGAGACAACTTTTGAGGGCTTCAATGAAACGTAACTAATCACAACAGAAAAAACTCGCAAAACATTTCCGAAAAAGGTATATTATTGATGTGGAAACCGTATTTTTCGACGATCAAGACTACTGATAATTGTGAAACTTTAGGACTAGTGTCGGTAGTTAAAAAAAAAAATCCCAACCCATTCTGCTTGCTAATTCAATATACCAACATTTTCCTCAAGACTTGACTACGATATGATTATGCAGAGTTGAAGCTACTCAAATGTTGCGGACCCGGAAGACAAAAAATTGCGCGAGAGTAGCATATTGCAATAAATTATTTCACTCTCCCGCCAGTTGAGAGCTCAAGAAGCCGCATAGAGGCTTCGTTATGCTATCGCGGGTCTCTGCTGCAGCAGAACTAGACAGTGAGATGGAAAGCAAGGAGAATTGCCAGAAAGAACAGGTGGCTACCTCCAAATACATTCGGTGCACAGAAATTAATCGCTGAAACCACTCCACAGCATAAAAGATAGAAAGATATGCGGGAGATTCAGTTAATAATCTCCATTACGTCGACGTTATGAGCTGAAATCGAAATGTCCTCGCGATCGAAAGTCACGATCAGAAATAATTGCGATGCTACTTCAATTGACTGTTCGATACTGAAAGTAAATGGGTAATACCTAGAAAAGAAACTTCGGCAACTGACTGTGATGATGGAAGACGGGGATCATCATAGGCAGCTACCGGCTTTCTATAGCGCTGCACTGATGACGTAGCAGCACGCGCCCTCCAACATGCAGGAGGCGATTGGTACACTTCCTTTGATGTAGACAAAGATAAATGTTCGTTTAACCTTCCCTCACCGCTAAAAAAAATCACGGTCCCAAGAGAGGAAGGATTAGATTAGATTATTAGTTAGTTTAAGCCTCCCTTTCCGTCACAAAGGCGATCAAAAGAGAGGAAGGGGGTAGGCACCATTTAGTATGGAGTTGAGGGAAAGCGGAATCTATGCAGAAAGGGCATAAAAATAGTAAGTTGAGAAAGAAAATTATGAAACAAGATCAAATTCGAAGAAGAAAGAAGTAGATGCTAAAAAATAAGAAAACAATGAACCGAAAAAAGGTGGTCCTTCACATAAAAAATCATTCCAACAAAAAGATGGCCCACCCTAACTCTCAGCTCGGGCCCTCACACATTTTCCCCCTAGCAGTGCTAATCCCCATAGATAAAATAGTTGTATCCCCTTGCGGGGTTTAGACAAAAGAAACTAAATATAAATAGAAAAGAACATCTTTTGGTTCAGCGATCCAACTGTACTGAGGGTAACCTAAATGTCGTAGGCGAGTGCTAGGAGCCAACGTCCCCTACCGATGTTTCCAATAAAACTGTTCATTTTTAGACACAATAATACCAAAATTTATTTAGGGCTACCTATAGGATGAACCACGTTGAAAATTCTTCAGACAATGAAGGAATAAAATGCGAGGGAAAAATTAAGATTATTAGCACTAAAGAAGGCGTCAGGAGCCTGTCGTGGAGGAAGCGCGCAGAACAAGACAGAAGAGTAGCGCTATATATAGCAACCGAGATTGAGCGGGGTAAATATAAGCTTTTCAGCGGATTTTTCGGAGCTTTGGAGATCCATGTTGTAAGCATTGTGATGCTTATACTTCCCTCTAGTAGAGATTGCAGTTCCTTTTCGGGAAATTGAACTGGCTAAATACTCTTCTTTACTGCCTATGACGGGATTTACGAGGCTACCGGGCGATTAAGCGAGCGATATCAGCACTTCTTGAAGTTTGTGCAAGGTTAAAATGTGAAAGATCGGTTAACGTTAGAATAGATTCAGTCAAGTTAGATTAATTAGGTTTCGGTTAATTCATATGAAAAAATATACACATCGGAAACGACTCCCTTAAAACTCCCTCGTTGCAGTAACCGCCATGCGCCGCTGTAGGAGAGCGTAGGAACTAAAATCGGCTACCATTACTCAAACTTGCGACACTTATTTGAAAATCGAAATGTTAGACGAGCGATGCAAACTCGCAGGGAAGAAACACCCACAGGACGTGAGTTATTGCCTTCAAACCTCATTGCTTGATGCAGTTATGGTGAAGTTAATTACCTCGATATTATCAACCCATAGAAAATACGTAATGTATTCACAGCTCATTTCTTACTGGATGGTCATTCATTTGTAGAATGTGAATGAAATTGGCAGAGGTACAATTAAGTTGGATATGTATGATCTGACAATGGTGTAATTGTTGATGATTTTCAGCAAACAATCGGCACTGAGAAAGCGCTTTCAAAGAGAGCCATTGAATCATGAATGGCGTTTTATGCTGAAAAAAGCTTGGAACTGCACCCAACTAAGAAATTGTCTCGCACCCATTAGTTGAGAGACATTTATCTCTCGAAATGAGACCAGAAAGATCCCCGCTAAAAGGTCGTTTCAATGAATGCGCGCGATCGCATGCCGTCCAACCCAAAAAAAGGTCGTCGGAAATCTCCTGAATATCGGATTCGGAAGCTGGCGCTGGAGGACACCTTTAAACGGCCACCGCAGTCGAACTCCTTTTGTTTGCTCTCACAGGAACCAGCCCACGCCAAACTTCCTCGCACTTCGCCAAGAAAAATGAACACATTTTTTGGTCAACGTTTCCTCACTTACTAGAACGCATGGAAGTTTAGTGCGTTAAAAAACAGAATTCTCTGGCGCAAAATATTCCAAGAAAGTTTAACTGACTGAAATCAAAACGTATCAGTCCAGTAGGTTACAACATGCGAATAACCATCCATGCGGAAATAGTACGGCTATAATACTTTATTAGTTTAAATTTAAAACAATGCAAACACGAGCAACCGCGTTTAGTTTCCTGCAATTTTATCGATGACCACGACAAAGAAGACAATTCAATACTCTTACTAGCTCTATCAAAATTGAAGTTACTACACCGTCTTGTCACCAGCGTGTTTCGTGCATGCTATATCCTGACCCCAAATTATCCATGAACACTTGGTACATCATTATTTTTTAAGAAGAAATCACCAGAGACGAATGATTGCTCTTGACGCTATCAATGGGTCTATTTTCTCTAGAAAAAAATCAATGGAGGCCCTGAGGGTCACAAGTCTTGTTGTTCTAATCAAGTAATATGCTGGCATAGAACGCAGATAATTAATATATTCAAAAAATAAATTCAATTAAGGGGCTCGAATGCACAAGATATAAAAAACGACACATTTCAGCTAATTCAGTAAAACATGTATAGACGACTATACATACCGAAACAATTAATCATGATCTCCCACTAACGGCTGCTGATTGTTGCCATCAATTCGCCTTATTGTTATATAATTCAGAGACATGCAAATTATTCAGTGTAGATTTTGCGTTCACTTTTATTCCATACCATAAGGTGCCTCCCTCTTTCTTTTTCTGAAAATAATTTTGATGTGGTTAGGGATGCTTAATAACAATTAAAATCGCATATCCACTTATAACTTCGACTCAGTTTATTCGATATTTAACGTTCATGACCGTCAATGTGCTTTTGATGGATGATATGCTCAATTTTGAAGTAATCCGTAATGCTGAAGCGCAGGATAAACCTATTTCTTAACATGCTCTCACAGGTAAAAAAAAACTTGCAATAGACCAGCGAAATGGAACAATCTGAAGCACGGGGTCAGCATGCAGAAAAAATTCCTTTTCAAGTTTTCCTTTAGGAAAAAACCCCGAATGGTAATTTACGCAGTCTGCACACTTCACTGCCTAAGGCCAGCTGAAGTCTTCATGTGTGCCGCAATTATTTCAAATAGATCAAGAACATCTCGATTTTCGCCGAGAGCTTGAGTGCGAGCACTGCAAGATGAAAAAGTGTTGCCTAAGACCATGAATTAATGTTACAGTCAGCAACGCATCGCACTCAATACAGTGATCTAGCTCCTGCAAAAATTAAATTTAATGACACAGTGCGAAAAGCCTGCTTTGAGAAACATAATCTAGTCAACATATCATCGAGTGATACGCCAGTTTTTAACAGCACCGAAAAAGGTATCCGATTCATAATGTACGGAGCCATGAAAGAAGTTTCCGCTTCACCATCAGAGTTAGCCAAATGCATAACGGTACGCTCCAGTGCACAGCATTGCCTTGTCTTACGAAGGATATGGGAAAGGGTCATGATAATATACTGAAAACATTGCTATCATATGCCTTCTCACGCATTGAAATCAATTTTATAATTTCTATTTTCACAGTTGACATCAGCGTTCGAAAAGCCACGACGAACAATTGATTCGAAATACCCTGTAGTCAATTTTATGTTTATAAAAATAACAGACGAGCAGAAATGCCATCAACAGCCATTTTTGACAGCACCGAAAAAGGTTCAATGGATCATGACTGTCCGTACACAATAGAGATGAAGTCTTCCGAAAGAAATCAATAAGTATTGCAGGGCCGACTCATTACTTTTATCGCTCCCGAGTGTTCGTAATTAGACAGAGAAGCACGACCTCCTCGTTGGTACTACCTGGCTCGCACGATCTGACTCGCCCAGCACTGCACGAGTAGGGCCGCCTTCACACGGTACAGTTTTTCACTGCACGGCTTTTTCCGATGCGCAGTAGAAAACTTCACTTGACCAGATTACAATTCTTTGTAACGGAACTCTTCAAACGGTACAGTCTGACATACACGGTACAGTCTTGACTGCGCAGTGCACAACTGCACAAAATCGCTGCAGTGCCTTTCTCACCCTGTGCAGGAAGCCGTCAGCGTCACTTCAGGTGTGAACACGTGAGGGAGGTTACAAAACAAGATCTTGTATGTAACATTTTTAATGTTTTATTGTAATATTGTAAAAATTAGTGATGTACCGATGTATCGGTATCGCCAGTATCGGTCAATTTTACTGGTATCGGTATCGGCGAAATTCGGCCAATACTTTACCGATACTTTCCAATAATACGTATTTTGTCATATAAATTAAGGTCACAAATTATGAAAGTAAAAGTATAATCAAATAAAGAGCCTATTCCTACCTAGTAAATTAGTTGGTTAAGGGGGCCCTCCCGTCAAAATTTAATTTTGATCCGATTGGTCTGAAATTTGGCCACTATATGTATGTTTGCAAGAAAAACATTTTATCCGAGAAGTTTTTGGTTTAGGCCTTAGTTTTTTATTTTAAAAAAACTCGTTTTTTGGTTGATTTTTGGGATGTTTTCAAAAGAATAGAAGTCAATGAATTTTTATGTTAGAACAAATACAAAGACAGTTTTGAAATCCTCGTAATATTGCAAACAAACAGACATTCTTGAATTTTCTATTTGAATTTCTTTTATTTTTATATATGCGATATTTGATCAATACCTAGAATATAACGAATTTTTAGGTTTTGAACTAGCAGAAAAAAAGACAACGTACAAATTGGGAAATCGAGGAATGTCCGTTTTTTAGAAATGTTCCAAGGATTCTGAAACTGTCTTTGTTTTTTTCCTAGCATAAAAACTCAATGACTTCTATTCTTTTGAAAGTAAGTGACTTTACAGTATAGGCCAAAAACAAAATTTTTTGTTGAAGTGTAATATAATGGAGAATTTATGTAATTGAATGCTGTTTTCATTTTTATTTCGATAATCTCCATGCATAACATCATATTCACACTGTGAATTGTAATTTACAAAATAAAAAAAAAAATTAAATTTTTTTTACTTATTTCATAAAACTATGAAATTTTTTGTTTTCAGATTGATTCATATGAAATTTGACTACTATATGTAACCTTTGAAAAGAAACACAATTTCTTCTATACATTATTTTGATTCAGGCCTTAGTTTTTGAAAAAAATTGACATATTGGTTTTTAGTCCACTGGTTTTGATATTTCAAACGAATAGAACTCATTGAGTTTTTATGGTAGAACAAAAACAAAGACAGTTTTAGAATCCTTGGAACATATCTAACAAAAGTACATTCACAAATTTTCCATTTCTTTTTTGTTTTCTTTTTATATGGGGTCGAAAATTTAAGATTTTGGTTCTTTGGGGGGGATCTATTGTCCGTAGCGCCATAAAATTTTAGGACCGAATAGTCCACCACCTAAGGGTCCTTTTTCAACAAAAACATGAAAAATGACCATCGGAGAGAAAAGGGGGAGAAAAGGGGAGAAACTACAGCGCGCGGTTCAAATCCGGCGCGCGACAATCTATGCTATAATAAGAGCCGCGTCCGTCCGTCGGTCTGTCCGAAGCCATCAAAAGTGTGTGATGAGGGTATCTGTGATACAAGCTCCAGTCCTATGTATTTTGACGGGCCATGTTCACGCAGCCTCATCAACTCTCGAGAGATTGTATTTTTTTCATTTCTTACGGCCTTTCTCTCATTTCGCCCTCTTTTTTATTTCAAATAAAGGGGGGTGGACTATGTAGTTCATAATAGTAATTGAACTCGCCAATTCAGCAAACGTATGCTCGTTGTGAGCGCATACTCGGAGAATTCTCTAGAAATGATAAATAATGACAGAAAATTAAAACTGTTTTGGACCTTGAAAATTACTGGAGTAATCGGAACGGCCCTTGGGCTGGAAAGTTTGGAGACCCCAGTTTCAATGTAACACTCAGTAATTTGGTATCCATGATACCGCTAACTTGGATGAGAGCGTAAAGGGCCGTTTACACTGTCGGCCGTGAGGCGCGACACGTATATACGAGGCTCACCACTGAGGCCATATTTGTGTGTGTTTATACGAAGTTCCCTATTCGCCACGATAGTTACGAGGCTCTTGAGTGTCGCGGATTACGAATTCGATCAGAGCCAATAGGAAACTTCGTATAAACACCCACAAATACGAACCTGAGTGGTGAGCCTCACGTCCGAAACGTCCCCTAGTGTAAACGGCCCTAACGGACGGACTAACAAACTAACTAAGGAAGGAACAAGCAGAACATTATATAGATTATTATTAGATATATTCGTAAATAATTTCATCATAAGACCCATATAGGGCTTAAAATAGTTTTATTTTAGTATAATTCTAAAAGTTTCGTTATCGGTTGTACTATCGGTCAGAGTATCGGTATTTCCAAGTATCGGAGTATCGGTATCGGCCAAAAAATGGGTATCGGAATCGGCCCAAAAAATTGTATCGGTACATCACTAGTAAAAATTTTTGTTTAGTCCTTTCCGGCTGACCGTTCAGTAATCATAGGATGAATCCGAAATTTTCTTTTTTTTCCTTTTAGAATTTTTTTGGTGTGCTAAAAAGGCAGAAATAACATTCTGATTACAAATGTTAACATTTATATTAGCCATGATTAATGAACCCGCATTCAACAACGACTCACAAATCTGGCATCGCGACTGACAACATTGCACGAAATGGAGCTGCAGTTTTTAACTGCGCAGTGAAAAATCGCACCGGGTGAAGGTAGATGCAGTTTTTTACCGCGCGTCGGAAAAAGACGTGCAGTGGAAAACAGCACCGTGTGAAGGCAGCCTAAGTCAATCAGTTTTTCCCAAGAAAAACTATGCTACCTCTCTCCAGTAAGACGTTCTAAACTTTTCAATTATTTATTATAGGATTTTTCATGATCATTCACACTCACTCCGATATCTATTAATGAAGATAAACATTTGACAAGCACTTGATTTAAAAAGATGAAACAAGGTCATACCTCATCGTAAAAATAACAGGAAACAATGAACTTCTACTACACTTCGAAACATACAAGTGAACCATAAACCTTGCGTGCATCATCCCTCGGACTCATTTTGTGACCAGTTGTAAAATTTGCCACGACATTTTAATGGAGTTTATGAACAAATATATATCAGAATATCAACATATTTGTTATTTCGGTCAGACCCATGAGAACTGAGTCAGTTGCACAGCCGAGAGTTGAAGATTAGATTAGATGTTAGTTCAGGCCTCCCTAACCACAAAAAAGCGTCCCAAAGAGAGGAAAGGAAAAGGCACCATTTAGTATGGAGATAAGGGAACGCAAAAGAAGGGTTATGAAACAAGATAAGGATTGAAGAAGACAGAAGTAAGTGCTGAAAAACAGGACAGCAGTGAACCGAAAAAAGGTTGTCCATAACATAAAAAAATTCATTTCAACAAAAAGAAGGCCTACCTAACTCTAAGCCCGAGGCTGAAAGTTGAATAATTCATCCATCAGAGTTCCAGCTCGCATCGCTGGCAAAAAAAGAGTGTATATTTCAATGAGACGAAAAGAAGAAGAAACACAAATAATAAATAACAAAAACAGTATAAAACACTCGAGTAGAATGTCGGTTGCATCGTACGCCAGTTTCCCCCACGAAAGAAACAAAGGCTAGATTAGATTTTGGGTCAGTTTACGTCTCCCTGGCCCCAACAAAGTGGTTCTCAAGAGAGTAAACCCCATTTAGTATAGAATTAAGGGTACGGGGAATCTATGCACTGTGTCCTCATACCTTGCGCGTAGAAAGAGCATGATCGAAAAAAATTGTTAAACTCCATGGAAGTGAAAGAAAAATGGAATAGATGCAAAATAACGGCAGCTGTGATGCGAAAAAAAAAAATTATTAACAACAATACATCAATTCTGTTCCAACAAAAGGAAGGCTTACCTAACCTTCAACTCAGAACTTTATATCTTTCATATGCCTATGAGAGCGCTAATTCTCACTGACACAATAGTTGTGTGAACGCGGAGAGGAGGCACAGAAATAAAGATGAAACCTATTCAACTACTAATCTAGACCCACTACAGACTCTCAAATGAAGCGCTACTGATTTAGTGGTGGGTAGACTGGCAGCTACTGAGAAGCGCTACTCCCCCAAGGTACACTGACGAGAACAGACACTTTCAGCACCATCTGGAGTGTAGCTCAGGTTTCCTTCGTACATCCGAGGACCTCTAAGATGCTCCGAAAGACCCTTCAGCGCACCCTTCTCAAGTGGAAATCCCGAAAACATTTTCCAGTGCACCAGTGAAATAATTTGGTTTAAGTTAACCTAGTTTGTAAAGCAGTGCATCCCAAGATTTACTTCAAACGACGCAGCCTATTATCTAATCATTTGTTCCTCAAGAGAAGAGAGGTTGGGGGAGCCATCATTGCCCATGGCACTAGTTTCGTATTGATAGTTGGATATCGCTCTGCTACAGTGACGCTTTCTCACCAACACAGCGGTCGGAGAGGCTGCTACTCCACGTAGAAACGTACCCTAAGACAAGAAATATGAAAAACCTATTTTTGAGTACGAGGTAACGTAAAAGTAGTACAATCATGAAATGGGCACATACTCCTTTCCTAGGAGTTAAAGGAAAGATTATTACGCAAGAAATAACTAAGCACATTATAGTATGGAGTTAAGGGAACGGGTACTCTACCAACGAGTGTGTTCTCGAACTAAGATTCCCTGCACACCTAAACTGTAAGTTACGAAGTAAGTTGATAAAATATTATTAAAGTTGAAGAAGGAAGTAGTAGGTACTGAAAACAAGGGAGCAGTGAACCGAAAAAGATGGTCAATAACAAAACAAACAAAAATGAACGATTTTATTTCAGCAAAATTAAAACCTATTTAACCGTCTTAGGACCTCAAGTTTTCCACTGCGAGCTCTAATTCCTATAGATACAATAGTTGATAGTTATATCTTCTTGAAAGTTGAAATCATTACGCGATTGTTTCAACATGAAGGCAGTATAATATTGCATAAATGAAAAACTTGTAGAAAAATGGAAAAGACTGGCAATTATGCAACGAAAGAGACGAACGTCTCGCGATCATGCTACTAATATTTCAACGGCATACACAGCCCAATGCAGGAACTCAACTTAGCACTCGAAAAGTTGAAACCATCTTCGCCTTTAGTGACATATAGTTAGGTCATCTCCTAACACTCTAATAAAAGAACGCTGTTGCCATTGCTATTCAAAACGAATTACGTTCGAGTGAGCAAAACAGAACGCTTCAACGGTCTCTGGCCGAACCCGCCGACAACATTCCATCGTTCTACGGGGGGCTACAGCGGGAACAAATCCCTACGACAAACCTTAACTGTTTTCAACGAAGGCTCACCCATAGAAGATGCCAGATGTTGACATCGACCGCAATTCTCCTTTTTCAATACTCTTTCTTACCCATGTTTCGTAAGAAAATTATTCAAGATATGAGCTGCTTTGAATATGTATCAATGCTTCCATTGCGAGTAACACCTAAGTATGTAATTATCAAATGACACCGCTCGCTCGAGTCTCGAGTACTGAACAGTCTCGCAACTGAGGGAGCGCATCCCTCGTACGGCTCAGACCCGCCGATCACTAAGTCCTCTGTCACCGAGATAGTGTTGACGTCATTCTGCTTGCCTATTGGGCACAGCGAGACAGATTCATGACATCAAAACTTCTTTTTATGATCAAACTTTACAGTATTACCTCCAAACTCCATGTGCAGTGTGTAGTCCCCAAATGATATTTTCCAAGAACTTAGCTTCCAATTCGTCTGTTGTGAAGAGTTCCCTAACGCGTCTGGATATTCCCCATCCATACTCATCATCCGGAAATCTACGAGCAAGTTGAGAATCACTTTTCACATGTGCTCGTGTTGAATGGCATTTTCATGCTAATGATTCACGTGCAGTCTCATCTTTGATGTCCTAGATAATTTCTATATTCTTTCCGACCAGGCGGTAAATTAATGACGTGGTTCATGTCGTTTTATGTTGAAAAGTTTGAAATAGATTTGCAAGCTGTCACTGATGTTTCAAAGGTTGAGATGTCAAACACCGGCGCTACCTTTTAACCTTGAACATTGAACATATGATGAATACTGTCATAAGCTGATTTAGATCAGATTTAGCGATCCATATACAATCCGTCAAAGAACTTGATTCTCAGTCGATGATGGATTGTAATATGCTGTCCTGCGATTGATCTACGAGACTTAGAAGTGACAAGAAAAAGTCAGAAAGGCTACACTGAAGTCATAATACCAAGGGGATGTTTATTTCGGAAAAATGAAAGTATGAAAGTAAAGGATGCAGAGCGAAATCATTAAACATACATTCTTGAAATAACATCACGATAATCACATTTAACCACTATCTGATGAGAACCTCCCCTACCTCAGTGGATGGATGAAAACACAGAAAATGGCCTGTCTTAATTTATGATGTATGATCATTAACGTTAGAATAAAACACACAAAAATATTCAGGATCCAAACCCATTTTAACAATTGTTCAACCTTTTGATATAAAAATCTAGTTTCGCGAGCAGCAAAAATGAAAACATAAGAGAAAAATGTTTTTCCTCTTATAAAAAGACAAACAATGCTCTTACATCGTCCTTTATTCAACGTTTATCCCTATTTTTTGCTCAATTAGGCAATAATCACAGAGAAACTGAATTTTCAACGGAAGTGACTCCCCAATTAATATATGTGTGTCTCGGTTGACACAACACGTCACGGTGGCAAAAAATGTTGTATCTCAATGAGACAAGAAGTGAAACAAGAAAGAAATAACACGCCGGTTGCACCGCACGCCGCCCTCACCCACGAGACAAGGAAAGAACGGAAAATTCGACCTACCCATTACCCAACAACAAAGCTACGCCCACAACTGCCTCCGACCAACAAGTGCATCAGAGTGGTATGTAGCTGGGGTTACTACTCAGGAGCGCTAGTTCCTCAAATACACTGACAAGAACAAACACTGCCAGTACATCTGTTACAACCCCTTAAGGTCCATCACTTGTTACCTTAATAAATTCCGAAATAATACAGATAACAAATTATGGAAGGTACAGGCTGAGTGTAATTCAAGATATTCAAGTATTTAGTCAAACTCTCACACTCTTCCCGACCGCTATTTCAGCACGTTAATATAACTAAACAATTACAGTTTGTCATACAGTTATCGGAAACTAAGTGATCAGTTATCAGTTATCCGTGATAAGTGGATTTCAATATAATTGAAAAAACTGTCTCAAATATTTTCTTAAAAGTAAACTTTCTCTTCTCAAAAATATGCATTGAGGATGAGCAAGTTCCTGCAGCTGATCGAAACCGAAAATAAGACACTAAATGGCATTGAAAGCCCAATTAATCAGAGCTACTGGCTATAAAAACATTTATTCTTATTGATTGAAAATTTTAAATGCTGGCAGGACTTAGATTCGACATTAGTTTTCACCTTCCTAATTGTAACATAGGTGTTCCAAAGAGAAGAAGGAGTAGGGCACTACTTAGTACGAACTTGAGGTTACGCGGAATCTTTGCACAAGCTACTTAGAATATGTTAAGAAAAAGTTTATGAAACAAAATAAAAGTTGAAGAAAGGAGTAGATGCTGAAAAACAGAAGAGCTGTGAGCCGAAAAAAGGTGGTTCGTAAAAAAAAAAAACTTCTTTATTTTCACAAAAGGAAGGCCTACCTAACTCTCAGCTTTGGACTTCACATATTTCCCCTGGGAATGCTAATTCCCATAGATACAATAGTTGTACCCCCCTGAGGGCTGCAGGGCTCATCTCGGTGCAGCCGAGATTAAGCTCCAAGGAAGAGTTTGAACAAAGAGTTATAACAGATATTGAGAGCATAAGCATAGAAGAAATACCAAGTGAAATACACAACACTAGGAGCTACCCTAATGCTGATAAACCATAGACAGAAAGGGAACTCAACGATAACATTGCAGTAAAAGTTGTTACAAATCATGAAATATTTAGAAGAGATTGTTTTTTCGATTGTGGGTTGGAGAGTTGTTTCGGTTTTATTATTACTAGCGTGTACCAAATAATCGGCTCAAATACTCATAATATTAATTGTTGATCACTTTGTGAAAAGTTGATCATTTTTATTAAAGTTCGTTTATCGAAGCAAAAAGAGTGCAAGGGAACTTTTCAACACCAAGACACACTGGAATAATGGAATTCACGCACGGCAAAAAAAATGCGAAAACCAGAACATGAATCCTCAAACTTAAGGCAAAACAGTGATCGGTGAATTCATGAGCCTAGCAATAGTTAAGGTTGAAGGTAAGTTTATTATTTTTTGAAGACCATTTAATTGGTTTAATGAAAATAGAAGTTTGCGCTGGTTTAACAGTGTATTGTAACTCGGAGGAACTATAACACTAAAGCGCAAACTTGAAATATGAAGTAGGCAGATATTGAGCATTAAAATACTCGAGGAGTTCGGTCGCTTGCATCGTCAGTCTCCCCCACAAGATAAAAAATCACAACAATGTACAATCACAGTCAAGTCATACAATTGAAGTCAAGATACTATAGAGAATATATTTCACGGTCATTTCCCCTAAGGTAATTGTCTTCAATATAATTGTGTCTGAGTTTGTGATTGAAGCGATTCAACTCCCACGCACGCTTTTACACTGGCTTGTCATTTCCTGGAGCTTCGTTTGGTGCGAGTTTGGATAGCTCGTTCTTTGCAGCCCACGAGTGATCAACCCAAATGAGGTGCAAATCCATAATATCAAGATTTACTTCAAATCTATCCTTTAGGATAGATTAATATTTGCTCACAGAAGATGATCTCAATTATTACAAAGAAAGTTTTCTTGAATAAAATCCACATTAAACTTCAGCATTTCCATATTATGTTCTCAGAATAAAACCGTGTTCATATTTATTAAAAAAAATGAGTTTCTGACATATCAACTGAATGCTAAAGTATGCCTAAGCATGGAGGCCCATACTGAACGTAGGAGTGATGGAGAAAGAAGAAACTGGGTGAAACTCAGTTGGAGAATTTATGAAACGCACTACTACATGCTGAAAAAAAGCGTGGCAAATGTAAGTAAAAAAAACAGCGCTAGTTTTTCGCTGCAGTACCCCCCCCCCCCCCCCCCTCTCGCTAGTGCACCGCTGCCCCCTCATACTCGAATCCTGGCTTCTGTAACCTGTGCCTCAACAGCGATCAAGTGAGGAGTGTAGCCAGCCGGGCCTGAACGTCTTTCAGTTAATACTTTCTTTCCCGCCGTCCCTAGCAAATTGACGGCGACTATACGCTGGCGCATACAGCGAAGCAGTTCGAATTCCGTGTAAAAACGAATGAGAGTGCATCGTGTGTACACACTTTTCATCGACCAAAGAGTCGATAAAGAAAAAGAAATGCTACAATAAGTTTACCTCACCTAAGCAGAAAATGAGAGACTTCACAGCAACAGTAAGAAAAGTGAGTGAACCCTTTCCTCTCAATGATACGATGACCACTCATCTGTGAGTGAACATACAATTATCCTGTAATGATTGCAAGCCTCCCTTACCACAATGAAGGTGTTTCAAAGAGAAAAAACGGGAAGCATCGATTAGTATGGCATTGATGGACCGGGGAATCTATGCACAGGGAGCATAAAACTGGCAAATTGAGAACGAAGTTCATGAAACAAGATGAAATTTGAAGGAGAAAATAGTAGGTGCTGAAAAACAGAACAGCAGCGAACCGAAAAAAAACGTATACAACACCTGTTTTAGCCTATTCTATTTAAAAAAATGCTTACTCAACCTTCAGCTCGGGACCCCAGATATTCTCACTGGGAGCTCCAATATCCATAAATACAATAGTTGTATCCCCCTGAGGGGCTATTTAGTATATGTGTTCAGTTTCAAAAACCTGTTTTGTACTCGTGTTATTGCCAACACAAAACAGGCCTATCAGCTTCCATGAAACAGATAAACTGTTTACTGAAAGCCGATGGCTCTGTTTTGTCTTGACAGTAAAACGATTGCTTAGATATTTGTGTGCAAATAAATTGTATTTAACGATGTTATGTCAATTGGTTATTGGGAGGTAATGACAGAAACATTTGAATCTTACTTGACCTTATAATTCCATGTGAATGTGTACAGTGATTATATTTTTCAAGTATAAACATAGTTGTTTCCCAATTATTAATAAAACAAAAAAATACTTTATGGTGAGAGATACTGTTTTAAAAGTATACATACAATTACGTAGAAACTAAAATGGACACGCCAACCTACCGAAAGTAAAACAAAATAAATGAAAACACCAGTTCATAGCGCAAAATAGTCGAGGCATGCACCACAGGCTCCTCCTCCCTAAGCACCCACACGAGACGGCCGTACGCTGATGCAGTCAATTTCACGACAGCGGAGCGCTCCTGCAACTTCTTGTATCCACAGGCGATCTTTGCTTGTGTACTGTCTACCGCCAGACATCACGGGTTTGATATTCCAACGATTACAAGTTAGTTTTAGCCTCCTCAAGTGCAAGCAAATGAGTTCCTACGAGAGGGAAAAGAAATGCTCGGTATAGATTTGAGGGTACGGGAAATCTATACATACAGGACGTATGTCACTACACCCAATGCATAAAAACATCAAAATTAAATGAATTTAATATATGAAAAAAATTGAAGAAAGTTATAAACAGTGGGAAAAAGTAGCAGTGAACCTGGAAAAAAGGTTGGTAACTACACTAAACACTTTTTTTAGTTCAACAGGAAGGCAAATCTGACCTTCAACAAGGGAGTTCACACCTTTCTGTGTATGTACTCGGCACTCGATGCAACTGCGTGACCTCCAGTACTACAGAGGCCACTCAATCGTTCAACAACATTTTTGAAGACTAAATGTTTCTTTGTGAGTCCTGAAGCACGGCTAGGAGTATTATCACAAATGAAAATGCACTTGAGATTGAAAATCCTCGTTTGCAACCGGTTCCACGGGATAAAATGGTAATTTAGAAAGTCTGCACCTGACCTGAATTCATCTAAACTTCTTCTAGAACCTATGTGTTATAGGTTCACACATTTAAATGCAGCTCAGAACATCACGCCTTCGCCTCCCTGCTGGCCCTGAGTCAATAGAGAATATTGTAGTTACATTAGATTGAACTTCCTGGCCAACTATCGGGAATGCCCTCAGTAGCCCTTCACTCATCTGTAAAATTCACTTTCAAAAATCAACATTCCGATATTTCTAGGCCCACGAAATTCTACTCTTTTTGCCTTGAACGAAGTTCAGCTTTCCATTTGTTCACATTTGCGACCTTCCTTATAATTCTGCGGCGCGCGTCATACGAAACTTCAGTCACCTTTTGCCCTTGCTTCTAAGAAGAACAAAACCTTACTGAAATAAGAAGGAATTTGTTATGTAGTCATTGGATTTTGGATTACGTTGATTTGCCCTCATCGCTGCTAGTTTTCCTACAACAATGTACATTTTCAATTGTTGCGTTGACCCTTTTCAAGCTCCATCATCTGACATCAACAAAAAGTTCGACCATTTTTTGCCATCCCAAAGTTGTGGTATTTTCCCTATATTTCAAATTTTCTAGCAATAAAAACCACAGCATTGAGTGACGCAGTGGATAAACTGACGTGTCAGGAAAACAAGGAAGCATTCCTACTTCGGTAATAATACCAAGCGTTGACATTTTCCTTTCTCTTTCTACTAGAGATTAGGTTGTAAGTTAGTTTGACCGTTTCGAGTCTGCTAAGACATGTGCCCCACTAGATATTTCAAAAGTCCAGAGGGCTATTTATGTCTCAGAAACGTGTCATATTACATCAATACAAACAGTTATAGGTTCAACAACTATTCGCACCACTTTTCTGCTACCTATTGCACAATGTCAGACAGCAATAACGTCTAGTTGGCCCGCTACTGTTGTTTTACAATAAAGGAAATAAACATTCATGATTGTTTGAACCCTATTGTTCGTGACTGTCAACTGGGACATAATCATCCCAGTACCCATAAACTAACATGTCTGCTGGGACAACAGTGTGCCAATGCAATGATTCTTACAATAAATGAAAATAAATTTTTTTTTGCATAATCTATTTCCATACGGGTAATGGGGCTGAAGCATTTTTACCGGTCTAAATCGATCTCGTGGAAGCCGACTCGAAGGAGTTAAGCCTCCCTAACCACAACAAAAGTATTCCAAAAAACAAAAAGAACTGCTCCATTTAGTATGGAGTTGAAGGATCGGGTAATGCAAGTGCAAGGTGTGTTCGCACACAAGATCCCCTAAATATACATAAAAAAACAATAAGTTGAGAAAGGTTATGAAACAAGATGAAAGTTAAAGAAAATCAGAAGCGCTGGAAAACTGCACAGTAATGAATTAAAAAAAAAGATGGTCGATAAAAAATTATATTTTAACAAAAAAGCTCACCTAACTCTCAGCTCAGGACCTCACATTTCCCCCTTGCACTGCTAATTCCCAAAGATACAATAGTTGTCCATGCCTCAGGGGTTTCTACTTGAGATTGAACATATTATATTACTATTATGTTAGTTTAAGCCTTCTAAACCGTTACAAAAAAGCGTTTCGAGGAGAGAAAGGTGGAAGGCGCCATTTAGTATGGAGATATAGGAATACGAAATCGATGTAGAAGGGCCATAGAAACAGAAAATTGAGATAAAAGTTCATGAAACAAGATAAAAATTGACGGAAATAGTAGGTGCTGAAAAACAGGACAGCAGTGAACAGAGAAAAGGTGATCCTTAACATAACGAAAAAAAAAAACGTTTTATTTTCAATAAAAAAGAAAACCTACCAAACTCTCAACTCGGGCCCTCACACATTTTCTCCCTGGGAGTGCTAATTCCCATAGATACAATAGTTGTATCCCACTGATTGGGATCTAGAGATGGAATTTTCATCTAAGAGACTTATACTTGTTTTTCAAAAGACTTCCAAAATGAATAAGACGAAAAATCTCGGAACGAAAGGTTTTCGAATAGCTAAAAAATACTCTACCATAAAATTGGGAGCTTCTCGTTCAGGATTTCAGGTCGGATGGTATACTTCCTGTGTATTTTTAATCTTGATTATTATTTTAGGTAAAGACTCCATCCACAACAAATATTTCATACCCTCGGCATAGGAACACCAAGTTAGAATGGTAGAGGAAGTTATGACAATGGAAAGATAGTAAAAAAGGCATGATAACTAGAAGAAGCAAAATGAAAACAAAAAATGGGAGTCCCCAAAGGCCTATCTGTAACTGAGGTAGCCTAACAGGATCCCCATCTCCCCATGGGAGGCGTTAGTCTCCATATCCCAAGATAGACAAAAATAACTGATCCAATTGTATTGCCTACCCTATGTCTCTATAGAGAGGCTCCGTTTCATCATCTCAAAATTCCATTCGTTTCATCGAACCCTTAATTTAGGTTTGCCGTCAAACAACCGTCGCAAGTCGTACGACACATTTCCAGGTCCGTGTGAAGAAGTTCTCTTGTCTTTCAGCATTTTCTGATTTTCATGAGAAAATTATGTTTTGCACTAAAAGAATTAATTGTAAAGGACAAAGAGCATCTTCACTATGAGGCAAATAAGTACTACTTATATCATTCTTGTCTAATTAATTTTCAGACGTCAAAAGCAGCCCTCGAGTCTCAGACCACTTTGTCACAGAAAACACAATATTTTAGAAGCAAAGAAAGACCACATCCGAGAAGATTTCTTCCGTATTAATACATCGGCCACATCTGAGAGGATAAGGGTAAAACAGACATGCTTCAACATCGGTTCAACGCATCAAGCGCAGCAACAAATGCTCGGTTCAGTTGTAGCAAAGTTATGAAGCAGCAGTCAGTTTTAGAGAATGTACAACATATACCATACCGTAACTCAATGTTCATCAGATCCTTAGCAACCAAAAAAAATTCACAAGCATCTAAGTTATTTAAAAGAATACCAAACACTCCATTACTCAACCATAAAGATCAACCTATTCCGACCATTACCTACGTCAAATTAGATTATGTTAGTTTAAGCCTCTATAACCGCAACAAAACGTTCGAAAGAGAGGAAAGCACCATTTAGTTTAGTACTTAAGTCGTTACAGTGAAACACATGACTGGTCGTCAGACATCAGGCAAAACTCACCCGAACCAAGCAGGATCAACATAATAGAAGCCCTCAGGGTGACATGGGACAGTGGAAGGCGGAAGACCCGCAGCGGTGGTGGCCACTAGCGTATCCCAGTTACCCCAAGCAGGGATGCTCGTGAGAGGATCTGTGGTGCCTAGCGGCATCATTGGGGAGCCGATAGGGAGAGCTGGACTAAGAGGAGAGGCTATGGGAGACGCAATAGAAATTGTCGAAGTGAGTGGAGTGCCCATAAGATGATGGTGAGGATGAGGCATAGACGGTGGCGGCGGAACAGCAGCTGTAGCAGCATGTGACGGAGGAGGCTGTTGAGGCATGTGTGGTGAAGGTAGAGAAGGATGTGCACCAACTGCAGGTGTAACCAAAGAAGCCGCAACGAGATCGTGGTAAGCATCCAACACCCAAGGCTGAGCCATGGTAACGGCTTGAGCTGCCATTTTTTCAAAATTCAAAATCCTTAAAATCCCAGAAGTATTTGTCGATTGTGGACAGCAGAGAAAACAAACGCACACCTTCGGTCTAGCATCCAGTACGCAAATAAATAATATCAATGCCGTCACCAAACGTCGCTGCTTCACAACAGTAACACAAAATGCCAGCAAAACGAACACCTGCAAATATGAATCTTCAGTTGCACGAAAATGTCACCAATTCCTTAACACTAGCACAAGAAATAAGGTGAATGTTTTACACTAAGAGAATGGAATAGTATAAGCGATGGACTTGTGCAAGACTTGGTGTCGCCTTGGCAGCGTCGCTCATAGAACTGGTACCGAAGCAGAACCAGATCAGCTAAGACGGAGGAAAAACGTTGCTGCAGGAGTTACTATGACCAGGAGGGTTCTGCCCCGCAGCAGCTTTTTACTGCCAAGACCCGAAGAATGGTCCACTCCCACCACAACTTCACCACGCCGCATCAACCACTCGTGATAATTCAAGTCTCGTGCAAAACGTATGGCGAAACTTTGAAAATTTGATGACGAGATATTCATAACTTACTGAATGGAAACAAGTCTAATGACACATGATGTTTATTAATCAACCACAGGACAAGGGCAATTGATCAATTCGCAATCGAAATTTTCAGACCATTTACGATTCGAATAACTCAAAACGAATCCTTGAAACTTGAATAATTACCAAAAATTCACCATTATTTACTCAAGGAGTTGACTCAAGTTCGTTTGCGATTAACTCTCATATTCTAGACGATTCAATGGTACCGGAAAAATCTAGCAGGAAAACTCAATGATCGAAACAGCACTGAACGCTGGCGGTGTCACAACTCCTCTGAATACAGATAAAGGAGCCAGAAGTATGAAGCACAATATCGTGCAATACAAAACCGAATTCTCACAAAAAATCCACTCAGAAAAAAAAACTGTCAAACTTGTTAACCAGTGAAGAACAAAACTGAGAAGTCACACGAGTCCCGTGCAACGGGAGAGAAAATATGAGCGCGACCACTCGAGACTGTGTCTGTACAGTGATTGTATGCCAGCACATCGCGTGCACACAGGCAGGCAAGTATGAGACGGCAGGTATGAACATGGCCTTAGGGAAAACGATCACTGCTGAAAAAATGAGCAGTGAGCTAGGAGTCTGCACGCTGAATGACTTGAGTGCACACGTTCGAGACGGTGCTTCGGCCAGCGACGCGACTGCCATGAACTGTGAGAGCAGATCAGGCAGCAGCGGATCGCTTCAATGGGAAACCGATGGTGACACTTCTGCCAGCCTTAGGACAAACATGCAAAATAAATATATATACATATATATATTTTGCTTCAACATCAGGCAAAACTCACCTGACACATGACACCAAAATATACTGAATATATATATATATTTACATACGTATGTATATATATACATAAATATATACACACACATATTATGTATGTATATATATATATGTACACACATACACCCATTCACAATCAATACTGTGGTACAAGTAGTTAGCATGATGCCCTCAACGAGCATTTCTTACAGGTGATCAGTCGAGAAAATGCTTCGACACGCCTCGGAGGAGAAACGAATATCTTAAAATAAAGAACTCCGTCGCCTCTCTTCGAGTAAAAATGTGAAAAAAACTAATAAAATCCGAGCTTTTTCGCCCGAAACTTCTATAACCAAAAATGGATAGACTTAATGAAAATAAGTATGAGACGATGGCGTAAGTTCGATAAAAAACGACAAACTTTCCAGTTAAGACACGCCAAGGCGAGCTATCCAAGGTCAAGCCTTAGGGCTTGGTAACCCCCACAGGACTGAAGAGCATGCGCGGCATCAGTTGTGCCATACGTGCGCATCCCTCAGCTAATGCATCAAAGGCTCTGCACACTCGCCACACCATCTCAATAACGCACTCTGGCCGGCTCTCGCAATAAACAAACAAGACAAACACTACAAAATCAAATAACCCTACATCTACATCAGGCCCAAATCATCAAATAAAAGAATTAACGGTTATGGCACTCGTTAACTCGAAACAAATAATAAATATCCGATTTTTACTACAGAGGCTACTTTAATATTTTTCCAACATACTAAAATTTGAATAATAACCAAATGCTGCCCAACTTCGTGCAAACCGAAATGAAGCAGCTCATGTCTCATAATAATGAATGGGCTAAGACCCCCAAAACTTGCACGTGCTCAGTTTACAGCTCCATGACAATCAGCAAACGAGTTCAGGATTAAAAAACAAAATACAAAATTGAAGTTATCCGTAAAACTTTACACCACAGTATCACGAAGCGTTGCGGTAACAGCAGTGCATTGACTTGGAATGCAAAATGAAGATTTTATCGGAAGCAAAAGAAATGAATAAATATTAGAAAAACATGATTTTTGCATTACAGTTAACTTACTGAAAATGCACTGATCAACAGTTATAACCGCTAATAACGTTTCACTCATAGCTTCAACATTTGGAAGTAAATTGAAGGATAAGAACAATGTACAAGGAATTATAAAGATACTCGAGCATGTTTCTCGCATATCTCTACGGAGTATAAATGAAATCATGAACAAAATAATGATAAAACCCAAAACCAATTTTGTATAGAGAATTGTTACTTCCGAGATGTGAATTTTTTGGAACAGCAATCCTTGAAACCACACTGGCCTGGAGAAGTACCATCACTGTACGCGTTCTCTAACTAATACTCAGGACATTCCCTAAATGCAACATGGCATTGTCGATTTCCATTTTCCCGAGTTCCTCCCTCTGGAATATAAATCGGTGAACATGAATAACTGCTTACATGACATTTTCATTCCTGAGAAATGGCCAAACGAATCATAATTGTTCTCGTGAGCGCATTTCGTCATTATTTAAGTTCGTTCGAGAGTTTCTACCCACACCTAAGTCGATTTCAAAAGACTAAAGAGAAAGGACCATTCAGTACGGATTGTAAGTGATTGATTGATTATAAGAAAGTTTTAGCATCCCTTTAGCACAACAAAGATGTTAAAAAAAAAAGGCGGAAGGCACCATTTAGTATAGAGTTAAGAGAACGCGGAATCTACGCACAAGGTGCAGAAAAACAGTAAAATGAGAAAGAAGCTCATGAAACAAGATAAAAGTTGAAGAAGAAAGTAGTAGGTGCTGAAAAACAGGACAGCAGTGAACCGAAAAAAGATGGTCAAAAAACTTAAAACAAAACCAAGCAAAACACCTAATCTATTTAAATAAAAATAAGGCTTACCTAACTCTCAACTCGGGCCCTCACACATTTTCCTTCGAAAAAAAAAAAAAAGAATCTATACACAAGGTGTTTCCACTCAGGATATCCTGCGCATGGATCCAGAAAGTTAAAAAGTAAGAGAAAAAATAATATAAGAAAAGACAGCACACAAGCCATGAAAACAAAGAAGTCAGCGGGCAAGAAAGATAGAAGTCCTGAAGGCCTATCTACAGGTGAGGTTACCTCATAGTATCGTCCCTGGGAACCCCAGTACCTCAAGTAAAGGAAAGACTAACTTAGTCAACCTAAAGTTTTGCCTATTCGAGCTGGGGATAGCAAGTGCAAATGAACCTCCGACCAATACATGTATATTTTGCGGTGAAAGAATCATACTGCTATTGATCCAAACGAATAATTTTATCGTACCCTAGTCACTCGAAATCACAATGAGGAAGTTAGACTCGAGGAAACAATGTTGTACAGAACACAATAATGAGCGTGGCGAGTGGTATGAATTGAAATGTGCACTTCATTTTTTACCAAGTATAAAAGACATTCTCACCCACTTTACCTGCAAAGGTTCCACCGGCACTGGCCGAAAACCTCCAGATCATACATCGTCTGCACGTATCCACTAAGCGTCGCCAAGCTCTCGGTTAGCGGGAGAAAGTAGTGAAGTTGCGGCCCAGCTTAGCCGACCGTCCAATCCACTACTGATAGCACCAATAATGTGAATCTGAGCTACCGCGCATGGTGAGAACCTATAAATATTCAAACAACCTACGAGCTGATTTCAAGACATGACACAAAGAGGGGCGGGGAGAGCAAAACAATGGAGAACTTAATTGCTAATGAGTTTTCAAGCGAGAGACATGAACTGGAAGCAATGAAACGAGCAGCATAAACACAAGTTGGGGCACGTGGCCAAGACAGTCACGGTTAGCACTGTGAGCGGTACAGCGAGAGAGCAGCGGCAGCGAGGGGCGGAGCGGGGGTAGCCGCTGGAGGCGACTAAGTGCGGCCAGTCGGGGCATGTTTTTCGGTCGCTCCTGGAACGAGGTTTTTGCTGCGTGCACTGCCGACCGTGCAGTTTTTGCGATGCAGAGCCAGAGAGGTGATGCCGGCGATGGTAATAAAGTAATTCTGTTGCGAAGAGATACGGTACAACTACAGATTTGAAAAGGAAATTCAGAATTTATAGGATGATACCAAAAAGCGCATGAATTTCAAGAATATGAACAACAAAATAAATTTTAACGATAAATTCACTAAACACTCCCCAGCCCAAAATGAGTTTTCGGAACAACTGGATCAATTCACTGGACAGACCCGCTCAAATCCCAAGGCAATTCAGGAATTCACAATGCAGAACAACTCAGAACGTAGATCTTGATGAATAACGTAAAAATAATGAAACATCAAGTTGAAGCTGCAATAATCAAAATAACATTCGCAAGTATTGCTATAATTCCTGGAGAATACCGTTACATAAAAATGTTTCGGGGAAATTCTATACATTGATTGTTTTGGTATTTTACTTTCAACACATTTTTGATTACACAATCAATTTCGAAATGCGGTAAATAAATCGTAAAACATGTTCAAGTTCACATAAGCCGTATAAAACTCTCGGGGAAGTAATCGTATGTTTTTACATCTCTTTCTTGCGCTACGGTTGGAGAAAACAGAATTTGGTCTTCTAACATCATTAGCTCACATCACCGGGACAGAATAGTACTATAAAAATTGGAATTTAAATATGGTATTTAATAAATTATACAGAGTATGTTGCCTTCTCAGCAAACTGTAATCGAGGCACACAGAGAAATAATAATTTTATGATAGATAAAAATCCATTTGAGGCGAAATTTACGAAGAAATGAGTTCATTATATAATTAGTGATGCAAGCAAGAGGCGGCTAGGGCAAGATTGGTTCTAACCGAGCTGTACTGAAATGCACAACTCGCCAGCCCCGAACCGAAGCACGACTCGCTGCGCACGGCTCTGATAAGGTAGTGGTCAGTTTTGGTGGATAACTTCATAGGATGTTGACAGAAGCATTCACGTGACTTTTTACACTAAAGGGGACGGCACAACATGCGAGGTCCGAACCGTGGACGTTACAGTCATTGACTAGAATTTTCGCTAGCTTAACATCACACACGGCATCTCATAAGATTAGATTATTTGTTAGCTTAAGCCTCCCTAACCGCTACAAAAAAAAAGCGCATCGTAAAGAGGAAGGAGGAAGGCACCATTTAGTAAGGAGATGAGCGAACAAGGAATCTATGCAAAAGGGGCATAGAAACAGTAGATTAAGAAAAAAGATTATGAAACATGATCAAAGATGAAGAATAAAGTAGTAGGTGCTGAAAAAAGGACAGCAGTGAACCGAAAAAAGACGGTCCTTAACATAACATAAGCATTTTATTTCAACAAAAAGAAGGCCTACCCTATTCTCAGCTCGGGCCCTCACATTTTCCCTCTGGGAGTGCCAACTCCCAACGATACAATAGTTGTATCCCCCAGAGGGGAATAGTATTGTACAACTTATTATCTATAACACAGAAGATTCATCGAAAATGCACAATATGTATCCATCCAGTAATATTTCAACATCCTCCTGCACTACATGCGATGCGAGTCACCGTCACTCAAGATGCCATACCATTAAACGCCACATACATGCGCTGCGGGTTCCCATCTCTTTGTTCCACATTAACTTAAATTCATACAGGTTAATTAATTATAACGTGGGCTCTCGTAACGCACATATGCGTTACGCGCTCAATACATGTCTGCTGAAGTCCAAAACTGAAAAATAATTTCGGCGAAAAGAACCAGTGAATTCTAGTTTCACTCAGGAACACTGAACCATAGCATCGAGCTCGATTGTATTAACTGTGGATACCTCAAAACAGATGCATCTTTCGATGAAGTGTTTGATTTCAAACCCAATAGCATGGTTAGTTCTGAAGTTTTTTAAAGAAATATTGATAGAAGCAGTCCATTCGAAAGCACCACTGAGACCAACAGACACCGTCATTCAAGAAAAAGTCGACGATGAAAATGCAATAACGTTTGTGAAGAAGGTGAAATAAGAGAAAAAAGCCCCCTTAAGAGTTACAGACAATATAGCGAAATTTTTATTACGAAACTTGGAGTTAGCAACACTTGTTTCAACTCAGTCATGACTGTACCGTTGATTACACACGATTTTTTTTACCATTATTCTTAAGTTGAGAAAATAGTTCAAGAGTCATTATGCAACAGAAATAATATGCTATCAACCGTTTCATAGCATCGTGATTTGCTTTTTTAATTTAGCTTCAAACACTCGGTAAATTATTATTATTATTATTATTATTATTATTATTATTATTATTATTATTATTATTATTATTATTATTATTATTATTATTATTATTATTATTATTATTATTATTATTATTATTATTATTATTATTATTATTATTATTATTATTATTATTATTATTATTATTATTATTATTATTATTATTATTATTATTATTATTATTATTATTATTATTATTATTATTATTATTATTATTATTATTATTATTATTATTATTATTATTATTATTATTATTATTATTATTATTATTATTATTATTATTATTATTATTATTATTATTATTATTATTATTATTATTATTATTATTATTATTATTATTATTATTATTATTATTATTATTATTATTATTATTATTATTATTATTATTATTATTATTATTATTATTATTATTATTATTATTATTATTATTATTATTATTATTATTATTATTATTATTATTATTATTATTATTATTATTATTATTATTATTATTATTATTATTATTATTATTATTATTATTATTATTATTATTATTATTATTATTATTATTATTATTATTATTATTATTATTATTATTATTATTATTATTATTATTATTATTATTATTATTATTATTATTATTATTATTATTATTATTATTATTATTATTATTATTATTATTATTATTATTATTATTATTATTATTATTATTATTATTATTATTATTATTATTATTATTATTATTATTATTATTATTATTATTATTATTATTATTATTATTATTATTATTATTATTATTATTATTATTATTATTATTATTATTATTATTATTATTATTATTATTATTATTATTATTATTATTATTATTATTATTATTATTATTATTATTATTATTATTATTATTATTATTATTATTATTATTATTATTATTATTATTATTATTATTATTATTATTATTATTATTATTATTATTATTATTATTATTATTATTATTATTATTATTATTATTATTATTATTATTATTATTATTATTATTATTATTATTATTATTATTATTATTATTATTATTATTATTATTATTATTATTATTATTATTATTATTATTATTACATAAAATTTTAGCCTCCCTTAACCACGACAAAGATGTTCCAAGAGAGGAAAGAGGAAGGCACCATTTAGTATGGAGTTGAGGGAACGCGGAATCTATGCACAAGGTGCACAGAAACAGTAAGCTAGGAAAGAAGTTCATGAAACAAGAAAAAAGTTGTAGAAGAAAGTAGGTGCTGAAAAACAGGACAGCAGTGAACCGAAAAAAGATGGTCCGTAACAAAACAAAAACCTATTTTATTACAACAAAAAGGAAGCCTACCTAACCTTTAGCTCGGGCCCTCACATAGTTCCCCTGGGAGCGCTAATTCCCATAGATACAATAGTTGTATCCCCCTGAGGGGTAACACTCGGTAAATCAGATCTGAAAAACATCTAACAGTAATTACTGAAAATAGTCATCAAGGTACAAATGTACAATATATGTACATATAAGTAATTAGTAACTATTTGTGTCACGAAAAAAGTACACGGATCTTAAAACATGATACTCGATAACTTAGTGGATACAAACTATACGCTATCACGATAAGATAACTTGTTCAAACTATGATCTTACACATCGGTGTCAATAGCAACATTGCAATGAAATACACGCTACATGAAGAAGCAGTCTTGGCCTTCAAGCGCACGAGTGTTCTAGGGTAGTCTAATTTCAACACTAGTGAACGAGATTCTAGTTCAAAAGCCCACCAGCACTGAATATTGTTACGACTCATTACCTCTTCTGTTCTTCTGACTTATTATAAAAACATGAACTTCTTGTTTCATTTTCAAACAACTGAGTTCTCATTTGTTCACCTATTCTTATGGAGTATCAGCACGTGTAATAGTGATCCTTTTGTATGCGTCGTATTTTTGTTGAGGCACTATGATCAGTGTCAAATTGATGTTGCAAGTTCGTGGGACCACTGCCATAATCAAACGAGCGAAGAAAAACAAATTCTATTCTTATTCAGCCAAGACCCGGAACAAATTCATCAGCTCACCTTTCAGTTGCTTTGATGTTTCCCAAACTGTACATCTATTTATGAGAAAAATGGCATAATAGCTGTAAGTACAAGGTTTGATTCTTCTTATTGATTATCTAACAATTCAATTTCGATCAACAGTCCAGTGCTTGCACTAAAACGGACTAATACATTAACCTGACACATACGTCATTTCTTTTTATAATTAGTATACATCTTTCATTTTAGGTAGGTCTCATTTGACAAGCGGTCACCGTCAACTTTGCGATGTCCGATAACGAAAACTGTCATTTCACCATTGAAGAAAAAAAATGAAGTTGAATGTATAATGTCGGTGACTCTTGTTTACTGATTAGTTACACCTCCTATCTGCAGATCAGCCCTACAGAGACCATTCGTCGGGTGTGGAGTAAAACGTCGGTGTTTAAAGCAGATATGTTCCTCCGAAGGTAGCAAAGTAAGCTGGCCATCGAGAGCTTCACGCTTCACACCGCTGCCTTTTTTGACCCGCGCTGCTCTCGTGTGACCACACGTCGCTCACACCCAACAACTTTCCTTCCGCAAAAAATCTTCCCAGCACAGTCGCTTGAAATACGCCGACTAGCTTTCGAAAAATTTTGATATCCAATCCAATCTCTTGGAAATTTCTCGAATTATACATAGATTGAACCCTAAATTCAATGTAAAATTTCTGATTTTAAAGCTAAGTTTTCTGCACTAATGGGCGAAATAAAATTATTTCTAAAGAAAGCAAACTTCAACATGAAGAATGGATATGTACAGCAGATTTGGTTACATAATTTATACAAAAAAATTGGTGTCTACAAAAATATGAAATAGCACTTCTCTTCCCGCAAATGTTGAGTTGATTTAAAAAAATATACAGTACATCACACTCATACAGGCGCATAAGCAACTACGCGCTATCCCCGTCTTCGACGTGCATCATGAAAAGAGAACAAAGATTTGAGCAAATACGTAGGCAACTAAATCAATCATCGGAAAATTTTCGCTGCCAGCCATCTACTAATGAGCAAAATTATATCACTTTTGTGTGCATGGATAATAGCAACAATGACTATATTGATAACATGGAATGGAAATTCAAATATTGGACACCTTATATAATTTTGAAAATGCGAATTTCACGCATCAAATAACGACGGAAAACAAACATAGAGAAGTCATTAAAAATATTTCTTTGATTAATAACAGCACAAGAAGTCTGTAATGGTAGGTAATTCTACAGCTAAAGAAATTTGCAAAGGTTTCACGACATACAGGAATACTGAGGAAAAATGTGAAGCATGTAAGGAATATTGCGAAAACTTTCTTAGGACTTTCTTAGCACAGTAAAATTGATTAACAAGCTAGGTATAATATTCCACCACACAAGTAGCAATTGCTTTCCTGTAATACTTCTTGAACTTCAGCTTTTGGTTTCATTTGATTTCAAAAGCCAAGATACATTTTCCCTAGAAAATTCATACGAACAAAAAGTCAACGAGGCACTCCTATTGCCTCTTTATCCATGGTTTGGTATGCCGTAGCACGGGAAGCAACATTTTAGGCACAGGGCTGAATATAAGGCGTAGTTATTCTTAGCAGGTCTTCATAACATTAACCCGCAGCTTGTTTTCAGCGCGTTTGGGCTATCTCGCCGCCTGTGCTGCCATCGACGCTTGTTTCGCATCTGACTTTTAAGGTTATGGTCATGCCTGTCACGGGTAGCGTAATGTTCGCAGCCAACTAACACGTCGCGCCCTTGCAAACTCCCTTCTTTCCAATTCTACAAGACATACTAAAAAATATATTCTAAATATCAGTTAGCCACTTAGCACCACAATACAGATATTTGTGCATTAAAAAACAATTGTACTAACTAATAGTGTACTTTCATTACCTCACGCTGCGTCGTAATTTTTTATCAAATTTTCGACAGTCGCTCACCAGAACTTGCATAGTTTTTACCATATTTTTTCATGAGCAGTAGTTTTCTGTAAGTCCTGTATCAAATATTTGGCCGCAAACATCTGCACCATATTCTCATCTTAACTTTTCACCCGACGAGCTTGCAATGAAAATATGCACAGTCAATACAGTCCAAGTAAGTTTTCAAATAGATTGAATGGAAAAATGACAGGACCAGATGATGTGAAACGCTCGTTTGGGTCTACTTGCATGGAACTCTCGCCGCCTCCGACATTAGCCCCCCAAAAATGGTAAAAGAAAAAACACGGGGATAACCGAGGTATAAAAAAAGTCAACCGTCTTCAGAGACAAAAGTCATCGATTAAGAGATATGATCCAACAGAAATCGCATTGAAATCAATTGCGGTGGTCCGGCACTGTCACTGCACAACTCCGAGAACTCAGGAAACTCCCTTTTTCATGCAAGGCGCGGGGCCCTTCAGACACTATACTCAATTTCTTCATTGCACTTTCCACAACCTGAGATTACATAAGTTACTTCCCCTAACCACCACAAAGGTGTTCCAAAGAGAGGGTGCATGAAGGTGCCAATCAGTTTGGAGTTTAGGGAACGCGAAATCTATGAACAAGGTGTGTTCCCACACAAGATCCCAAGCGCACAGAAACACTAAGTTGAAAACGAAAGTCCTGAAACAAGATCAAAGCCAAAGGTACTGATAGGCATGAGAGTAGTTCACTGAAAAAAGAGGGTGCTTAAAAAATTAAACCTTCCTAGTTCTCAGCCTAGTACCTCACATTCCACCCTTGGGAGCGCTAACTTATATACATTTAACACTTTGACTGCGACGTGCGCCACCGGTGTACACGGAGGTAATTTTCATAACGCTGCTGACCGACCAGTAGTCGTAAACTCAATTTTCATAAATACTTAATCAAAACAAAATAAAGGCCCGATGCAGTTCATGTTTGGTATTTTCAAAATAGTTTACTCCAATTGACTTCACATTTGTGTTTGGTGTTGAACTTTATACTTAGTAGTCGCAGTCAAAGTGTTAATGAATGCACCCTATGAGGGAAACAGTGGAAGAAGGAAAGCACAATTTTATAAGAATTTAAGGGAACGGGGAATCTATGCGCACAAGGTATATTCTCACACCACTTAGACTCTCTGCGTTAAGAAACAGCAAGTCAGAAAATAAGCTCACAAAACAAGATAAAATTTAAAAAAGATAGTAGGGTTTGGTAAACAGGGCAGTAGTGAACCGGAAATAATTGTTCACAACCAAATAAGAAACTTCTCAGGAAATAATGATCAGAAGTTCATATCTCCGCAAAGGGAGCACTAATTCATTAAGATACGATAATTGTTCCTTTCTTAGGGGCCTTCCACGAACTACAATCGATGAATATTCCAACGTACAATAGCGCTGACCTGCGAGACATAAACTAAACCTATTATGACTTCCTACCCCTCGAAGTCCGTTGAATAACCTTGACTAAGGAAAAGAGATCGAGGCTATGTTAGGTAAAAGACGAGTGCTATGAAGTTACCGTCATTCCATAAAGTGTATGATTTTAAAATCATAATTCAGTATGAATATCAGAGCGCCCGTAACAATTTAAAAACGTTATACACATTGAAGAAACGATCCCAGCACATAGATTAATACTTTGACCGCGACGTGAGCCACAGGTGGTACACGAAGGGAATTTTCATTATGCTTCTGACCGACCAGTGGTCACAAACTCTATTTTCAGAAATACTCAATCAAAACTAAATAATGGCACGATCCAGTTAAAGTTTGCTATTTTCAATATTGCTTACTACAATTGCCTTTATATTCAAGTTGAATGTTGAACTTCAGTTTTACCTGCCGAAGTCAAAATGTTAACGACAGATCAGGACTACTGACTGATGAATGAGAGTCACAGCCGGCACAGCTGCACTTGAGCAGCCAACTCGTCACTGCACGAAGGCGTAAACACCGACAAAACAGAACAATGATGACCACCGACACCCTGAAGAGCGACGCAACTCGTAATACAATGTAAAGCATGATTATGAGAGCATTTTTTACAAGACCCTCGACAGCGAAAAAGCTTGGCATAGTGGGGTATATCCATACGTAGCGCAGATTATTAAAAATGCACATGCATGTACACTTTACATTATTTATCATATTCTGATGACAAATGTAAAATCAGAATTCAAATTGCGTAACTCAAACTAAAGTTGTGATGTAATGAACATGTTGCTCGCAAACTGACGTTTTACTATCAGTTTACAACAAGATCGAGTATCTCACGAACTGCAAAACTTTTGAAAAATTTGAAATTAAAGCTGATATAAGTTTTCTAAATGCATTGTGCCGTTAGAAGTTTAGTTAGTTTATTAGTTAGTTTAAGCCTCCCTATCCTCAACAATGAGATGTAAAGAGAGGAAGGAAGAAGGCACCATTTAGTATGGAGTTAAGGGAACGTGGAATCTATGCAGAAAGGGCACAGAAACAGAAAGCTAAGAAAGAAGTTCATGAAACAAGAAAAAGTTGAAGAAGAAAGTGGTAGGCGGTGAAAAACAGGACAGCAGTGAACCAAAAAAAAGATGGTCCGTAACACAACAAAACCTTTTCTATTTCAACAAAAGAAAGCCTACCTAACCTTTAGCTCGGGCCCTCACATTGTCCCCCTGGGAGCGCTAGTTCCCATAGAGACAATAGTTGTATCCCCCTGAGGGGAACTGAGAGGAAGTGCCACAGATCAACACAACGGTTTGCAAAGCATTTACCCACACATAAGTAATATTCTCAGAGCAGCACAAACTAAATCCAACATCTACCATTCAAGTGAAATTAAATTTATCGCAAGAACAACAGCAAGTCTTTGACCCTGCAGTAGGTAACTAGTGATCTATTGAAAAAATGACTTCAAGCACGATGCACAACCAAGGGGGAGCGGCATACTACCTCTCCCAGTTAGAGAAAGATAATTCAGGTCTATTTTGAAAGCGCGTCAAAATACTCGTAGCCAGACGGATTATTCAATCAACTGCACTTCCTGACCACCAGAAGCAGCTAGTTGTTCATTGATTGATAATAAATTAGTTTTAGCGTCCCTTTACCATACCAAAGATGTTCAAAGAGAGGAAGGATGAAGGCACCATTCAGTGTGGAGTGAAGGGAACGTGGAATCTATGCACAAAAGGTATTCCTGCAAAGGATCCCGTGCGCATAGAAACAGTAAGATAAGAAGGGAAGTTATGAATCCAGATAAAAGTTGGAGAAAGTCAGACGAGCCGAAAACAGGACAGTAGTGAATCGAAAAAAATAGTCCTTAACAAAACAAAAACAAAATTATTTCAACAAAAAAAGGCCTACCTAACTCTCAGCTAAGGACCTCGCATGTTCCCCCTGGGAGCGCTAATTCCCATAGCTACAATACATAATTTGTTTTCCCCTGAGGAGTGTTGTCCGTTGAACAAACTAACGCATTCAGGTAATTACGGAAGGAAAAAAGGGAACTGCACAGAAAATTTCATGCATCTTGCTGCCAAAGTCCACCTCGACACCATCGAAGGGTGATCTGTTCTCCTGCACGCTCCCCACTGCACAGAAGAGAGGGCATGGTAGCGCCATGAACCTACTCAATAAATAACGCACCTCTAACAGCTTTGTTAAGATCCTCTCATTCTAATATCGCCGCTGCCATGTTATGATGCCTAATTCTATTTTTTTTATTGCCACTTCATTGTTATGATGTCCTCTTCATAATTACGTAGCTGCAATTATTTTGCTTCTCGGAAGGAGTGAGTAAGTGAATCTCGTACTTTCATGATTAAAATATCCAACATCGCTGCTCCCATTGTTATGATGTCCTATTCGTTGCCACAATATTGTGATGGTTTAACGACGTTTGATTACTGCTAAGTCGTCGTAATATCATTCTCATATTTTCATCGCACTTCTTACACGTCATAGAGATAATATTCCTACTTTAGTTTTCATCGCTGCGTCATGTTATTTCCAAGGATGTGGGTTCTATTTCTGACGCCACAATGTCATTACTGATGATAGCTTGCAGTTTCTATAATTAAAGGTAAATAATCAGAAAATATCCAATGAATTTATTATTAAACGAAAAAAAGGACATTAGGAGGTGAAGCCTCGTCATTGAATTACTTTGCGAAATACAGAACATTTAACTCATCAATAAACCTAGCGCGATACATTTTGGGGTACAGAATCTAGACCTACCACGTGAAGTAAAAGGACATGAATGTACGGATCACAAAAGACATTAGGATACTTAGCTCAGTCCTGAATGGCGCTTATGATTCAATACACGACTCATTGAATAACAATGAATAACCCTCACTGCCTGGCTAACTTGCCAGGGCAGCGAGGTAGGAGAACACCAGCAGGTACGACTGTCACTCGTGATCGCTGTGGAGCTAATGCCGGGGCCGTCGCCTTCCAAGCGCAGGAGCCTGGGACGCTGTTCTCATTGGGAACAGACATGTTCTTATAGACAATGCTTTACATTAGTTATTTCTATCGGAAATGGCAAGTGTCATCATATAATTAGAAGAGAATAGATTTACAATTGGATGACAGTTAATTTACCCAGAGTGAATAAGATCCCAAGTCTCTAAGGAAGGAAAAGAATATATGTTAAGCAATGGAAGCATTTGGCAGCACGGCAAGCTGTCGACGCCTGTGACGTGTCACTCGTAGAGGGTGTGGTGGTGCGCTTTCAAGCGATGTGGTCGATGTTGTTGCTGTTGGATGTGACGGTTGGTAGAGCTGAAGGCGACAGTTGACGATGTCTAGGCGAAGATCGTAGAGACCAGAATATGCAGCCCTTATTGACGAGAAGATATTTTATGGAAGTCAGTCTTTTCGAGGAAATCTCCGTCGCTAGCTAGGCAGACCTTTCTTCTTAACGCTCATTCAAACACGGCGTAGAGCAGTTACAGTAGAACTATAACAGCTTGATAATTATGAACTTTCTTATAAATCTTGCGCTCAACTTTGAAAAATCTCACATTAACTTCATATTGAGAATTACAGAACTCATAAGTCAATATATAAGCCAAGAATATAATAAAGCGTTCATATACCAAAAGTTGTCCGAGTTCTGATTCAATACACATGACCACCTGCCTTTTTCATGGTAGAATGCTTCAAAATCTAAAAATGTCATCGAATATTTTAGTACCGAGTTTTTCACCTGAATCGGTGTTCAGATTTTATTTTGTTCTTTCAGAACATGGATAGAATTTTGGACCATATATAAAGTATTTCTAAATGGCACCAATTAGAGAATCGAAATTTGTTGTCAAAAAACTATTTCAGGACGATACGCTTATATTCACCCAATATTCATATTTTTGACAAAATCGGTGAATTGCTTCCAATAAGAGATATGACATTATAAATTTTGAACTTAACAATGGGTGTTTAACTTTTATTGGGTGCAGTGAAGCATTTCTGGGTGGCCTGCAGTGAAGCATTTCCACCTCAGCGCCTCTCACACTTCGCACAGTATTGCATCAAGCAGCATCATACAATAGTAGTTAGTTGAACACGGACCGCGACGTGAGCCGCCGGTGGTCACAATCCGGTTAATGTTTACCATTTTTAAAACTGCTAACCAGAATTGACTTTAAATTTGAGTTGAATATTAAACTTCAGTTAACCCATTGCAGTTAACGTGCTAAGGCTCAGTTTCCATAGCAATGCTGTTTTTCCAGGGGACAGTGGATTCTATGCACAAGGTATGTTCCCCCACATGATACCCTGCGCATAGAAACTGCAAGTTGCAACGAAAAGAAAATAAAGAAACACCAAGCGGAGATAGAGTAGAAGTTTGTGCACTAAAATTAGTTGAATTGACACGTATGATAGAAGTCCTGTCGGACAATCAATAGCCGAGGTTACCTCACAGTATCTACCAAGGACACTCGTCTCCGTGGCACAGGAGGACTAACCTTTACAAACCTAAGGTTAATGCCTATCTTAAGCCCCCAAGCGGCCTGTTCCGCCCAGCAGCAACGCAGGCAAGCGAGATACTCTATACGCGACATAATGCTATTCATGAGAAGGGTAAAGTTGCGGTGAACTTGCTCTCGGAGGAATAATGTACGTCGAGCAACGAACAAGCTCATCAACGAGACCCGCACGAAGCAAAATGACTAAATCTATAACTTCGTATTCTTGACACCTATATACATCGTCAGCAGTTCCCTTGAACGGACCTTAAACATGTTAACGAAAGTTCTTCACGTCATTAATGCAGTTTTTTAACCCTCTTTCTCTCGTTCGATCTGAAATTTAGCACCGTTAATATTGACCTTCTTGGTAACTTTACTGAACTAAAGAATAACAACTTCATTTCAAATTAGACGCTACTACCAATGTAACTGAATTTGATACGAAAAAAATTAAGAAACAGCTTTCAACAGGCGCCCACTTGTATTTAGCCATCTCCAATAAAATAGTCCCAAATTTTAGGCATACTGCCTGCAACAAGTAATTTTATAATTGCCCCTCAAAAGTCAAGATACACACGCAACGTTAAATTACCCATGAAAGCTGAATGTTTTAACCAGGCAAAATGATGAACTTCCACATCCTAATATTAAACATTAAAGGGCCCGGTTAATATGAATTTGACTAGCAAGTTACGCTTCTCATTTCAAATGGCGAAAGTCTTTCCTCGCTGATTTGATATCGTGTTTTAATAACACAATTAATACGTTCCACCAAATCGTTCAATAAAAAATTAACGGTATTTTATCTGAGCGTTCAAACTTCAAACTTTCCGAAAAACTGCATTTTTTATGACAAAAGTAACATTGAAACACATGCTTGAAATCATTAACTTGACTTCTGGCCCACAACTACGTAACATGCGTGGGTAAACTATCCCAGTTCACCAGTTGTATTTATCTTCGCGCAGATTCATTCAGCGTAAAAAACAGAAACGCGATAACGGAACCTGAGAATAACCGTTTAAACATACTTATACAGGACACATTTCAACCCATTTTAAATACGCTATCGAAAATAAAGCTATTATTCAGGCATGGATGGCTACCATCATCGCGTCATTTCAAAAATACGTCAATAATAATACTGAGCTCCCTTTAATTAAGATCAAAAAAAGCACTCAGGTTCTCATGCACTAGATATAATAGGAATATCAGTTGAAATTAGAAAGGGGTTGCATATAATCAGACAGTTGTTCTGCGCGCTGCGAGCGAACAGGATCAACGCGCCAAACTATTAGAAAACAACACAAAAACTTGACCCAGAAGGCACACCTTATGCTTCATCCACAACGTCGATCTTGCATTCAATGATATAATTGTAGGAAGTACAAACAGCATAGAAAGGGTGTTCTACTCGTTCACTTGTGGCAATAAATATTAATCTACACGGTTCTTACCGTGTTAGATCTTTGGTTGAAAAAACGAAAAATACTAGTATTCAGAACATATCTCAAAAAATGAATTCCATATTTAGTTTTGGATTCAACAAACGAGTACGGAACAACTTAACAAAACAACTCATAACTTATTTTTTGACATCCTGCTTCACACCGAGGTAATAGCTGACGTTTTCGTTGGCACTGATTATGTACTTTGGCACAGTGTCTTTTTTATTATTCAATGCCTCATAATGGTGTGAAGTGTTGGCCGCGGCATAGTTAAGTGACATTTCCTAGCGCACCAGCATGTTCTGCTCCTTCGCTTCCAATCCGCTGAGCGCACGGTCAGTTAAAATACTGAGCGTCAAAAAATTATGCGAGGCAATCTCACAGCACGCTAGCTGAGAAACGCCTAAACTTTTAAATGAAGTGAAAATATGAATAAGAACATAGAATGGAAGACGAAAACATACGGGCAGAAGTAGGTTGCACGGTACAACGACCTCTCCACGAGAGAAACTGAGAAAGAAAAATGAAAGAATAGCCTAACTTCAAAGTTTATAACTAAGTAGCTACACTCGAGGGGTTTACTGGTCGTGTCTGACCTGGCCAATACATTTTGCGGAAGCAGAGCACCTCAGCGGCTGCCCAGGCTGCCAGACTCCTGCAACGATGTTGCCGATGCTGCGGTGGGCAACTTGGGCTGCCACTGAGGAGCGCTACTTCCCAAGGTACATTCACGAGGCCAGACACTACCAGTATACATCGTTGAGTTGCTCAGGTATCCAACATATTCTAGAGGAGCGCGAAATGATCAAGACGAGCAGAAAGGCAATCCTCTTCAGCGGGGAAAGAAGTGGACACGAAACTTAGAAGCCCAAAAAGCCTATTCACAGTAGAGGTAACCCAGCAGTATCTCTCCAGGGGGATGCCAGCACTCATAGTATGGGACAGGCAAACATACTAACCTAAACTATCTCATACCTCCCGAGGAGAACGATACTCCAGATTTCTCTATCGAATGAAGTAGTGTTTATTCGGTTGGGATGTGTGTAAGGAGTTTCTCACATCTTGGTAAATTCACTGATAGCCGAACAGGTTCAATCCAAAAGAGATTGTTTTGTGAGACAATATATTTTAAAAGGCTTTTCTTATTAACGATACGATTTCCTCAAACTTATTCGACTGTTTCAACTGAAATTCCATCTCATAACAGAACCTCGGCTATGTTACACTACAGTGAGAGCTATGCATCTGGCATCAAAACTGTTTTTTCTCTTCTGCTGACACAAAAACGAAAACCGCTGAATAATTTCGAACTCTGCAGGCGGCGAAGAATCTATCGAGCGTACCATCTTGCGGTCTCTTATCCAGCGTTGTGCTACCCCGCAACCTTAGTTTTTGAATGTGTGCATGCCTAAATAATAACGCCTTGGTAGTTATTCTTTTGTTTCAGCCTTGATTGGATAGTCGACATCTAATGGTCATTCTAGAAACTTCCTCAAAATTACACCAAGTACCAATAAATAATTTCTGCAATATGTTAGCAGTAGTGGTGACATATGTACTCGTGATTTCCAGCTACCTGACAATTGCGTTGGTTCACTATCGTTTTTGGACTCATATGTAACAATTTGTCCATGCTAAAGCCTGAAATCAAGCCCAAAATTTACCTAACAAATTCCTGAAAAATTAATCTCTTTCCAATTTATCAGAGAGACAAGTGAGTTGCTTTAACCCTTTGCTTCCCGACGGGAACTCCAGTTCCTAGACTGACTAGTTCTTCCAGTTTAGGGAAATTGACAAAATTTCAGGGTAATTCAACTAGTAGGGAAATGATTTGAAGTAAATGACAAAATTAGGGCAATTTATAATATTCCTGCAACTATGTTTTTAGACACACCAGAAGTTTGACACGTGCAATTTGCTATTACAATATACATCTATGGTCTAAGCAATACATTTAATACCTTTATATATAACTTGAGCAAATCTTTCATACGTACATGTATTTACAGATGAAATTAAGCAAAACCTGAATTGATATTTCTTCTCAGATTTTTCGGCTTTTTTTTGCGTCGAAGCATACATTTTCAGAGCATAATTTTTTATTTCAATTTAATGTTTTGACCACGGAGTGGGACCAATGTGTACCACTGGGTAAATTGTTCATACACGCACGAATGTAAATGTATAACGTTTCAAACCATTTTGCGACCTTTTTTGAAGGAATTTTATCATACCATGAAAATATTATTGAGCTCTTACATTTCGTACATTTCTTACAAAGGACGGAAACTTATTCAAAGCAAATAAATCTATTTTACCAGTCTGTTTTTTTACAACCTAACCAAATCAACTTTACAACACGCGCAATCGTAGTCAACGTGTTACAAAGGAAGTAAGCACCGGCTTATGCAGAAAAAAACATGCTAGGGCAATTTTGCTGATATTTCAGGGTAATGACTGAAATTACCCTAGAAATTTTTTCCCTCAACAATTACAGCGTTGGGAAGGAAAGGATTAATGCGAATTCGTTCCTAACAAATTCGTTACACTTGAACATTTCTAACAAATATGTATAATTTAAGCTAAATTACCCTTCTTAGACCTTATTTTAACCCATAATACCGCAATTTTTTGAGGCTCGGAAAAACTTATTGCAGTATTGAAAAAATATCCATGAAAATTTACGGAAAACAACTAGTTATTTCACATAGCATTAATGACATCACTTGACTAATAAACCAACACCTAATTGTCGGTTAATCTTAGAAGAAATGAAAATCGGTTCGTCAGTTTTTAACAATACAATTTTAGTTTACGCCACCAGTAGACAATACCTTGCCCCGTGAGCTGATCCAATAAATATGCTCAGCGGTGTTGCTGAGGAGAGCTTACCTTCTTCTAGTGTTGTTGTCGTAATCGTTGTAGTTACTCGAACTGTAAGGTCCTTCCTGTGAAACAAAAAAGCCCGTTATATTAAGCTTTCTAAGTTTAAGAATGAAATAGTATTAGTTCTATCAATGAGATAAAATTAGTTCTATCAATGAGATAAAATTAGTTTTCAAAATTTGTTCAATAATCTTCCACACAGTACGAGAGGAAACACAAGCACACAAGAATCACAACGGCATGGCTTTTAGGAATTTTAGTTGCAAGATATATTGTTTGACAAAAGGTAATATTTTGACCAATAGACATCGTGAACATAAATGATAAATGCGCTCAATGAACGGATTTCTACCCACATTAACCCAAAATGAGTTCAACAAGCCACCGAGAATGATGGCGATGATAACAGCTTAGCACTTTCAAGGGAGAGTTCTAGGCTCGTTAATGTCCCCCTCCTGGACTTGTCGCTAAGTCAACCCTCACGGAGCTCGACACGCTGAATACTTCAAGGCCTCAGTCAGTGGAGGCAAGTGCACAACGGAAAATTTGATTCAGCTACTTAATCAGGAAAATGTCAATAAATATCTTAGTCACTGTGAAAACTTCACTGGAAGAAGACACTACATGGCTTTCCTAAAATGGCCTTCCACAGAGAGGAAAGATGAAGGCACCAATTAGGATGGCGTTAGGGGAACCTAGAAGCTATGCACAAGGTGTGCTCCCACGCACGATCCCCTGCGCATACTAACAGTAAGTTAAGAACGAAGGCTATGAAACAAGATAATAGTTAAAGAAGAAATTTAGAGGTGCTGAAAAACTGCGCAGTAGTGAACGAAAAAAATTGTCCTGAACAAAATAAAAAAATATTTCATGTCAACCAAAAAAAGATCTAACTTTTAGGGTACTTGCGGGTTATCTGTCATCGCTTTCAAGATATAGTTTCCTTTTGATGCAAAAGTTAGGCTAAGTTAGGTTAGTTAGGTTAAGTTAGGTTAGTTAATTAAATTATTAGTTTTTAATATTTTCAATTTTTATTTTGTTTCAGGCCAAAATGAATCTCTGGGACCTTCCAAGAACTGAAGGGGAAGGTCCCAGAAATTTTATGTATTTGGAAAGTAGATAAACTGCAATAGAAATAAATATAAATCCACACGGATAAGTTCTCATATGAAAAATCCCTTTTTTTATTCTGTCCAGAACATGAATTTAATTTCATAAAACAATTACATTTTTCACTTTTTCCCCTAAACAAGTGGTGACAGATAACCCCTAAGTGCCACTTTTAGTTAGGGACCTCATATTTCTCCCTGGGAGTAATAATTATCACATGTTCAATCACACGCGAGAAATCTATACAAATGAAATAGACCAGACAGGAGTATTGATATATTTTGAAAACCTTCAATAGAATAGATAGAAGAGCTATGAGTTGAACGAGAGTTCCGTGAAAGTGATCTTTAACTCACAAATGTAGAGGGCAAAATGAGATGAACCTGATAAGTGTTGAAAAGTTCAGTTCAGAACATGAGCAGAAATAGGCGAGTAATCAGAATAAGCTGTTTCCAGTTTGAGAAAAAGAAGATCAGAGGAGTAATGAAGTCAAAAGTTGTGCAGGCTTTTACGTCGGAACTTGGAAGAGGAATTAGGCTTGAGGGGATAAAACGAAGCACCAGCGCCGCTGACACAAACAATTAAGTCGCTCACAGGAAAATTAACTCTTCCTTTAATTGACGATACCCGAAAAAATTACGCACTAGAGAAGAAGAATTTCCTAAGAAACAGATAGAAAGAATCGCGGTCGACAGCCGAAGTAATGCTAATCGTAAAAATGTACCGACTGCAGCAGTAAATTCTTAGGTACGAAAAGAACGAAGCCGAAGGAAAATATTCACGACGATACGGAACGAAGTACTAACTTAATTTGAACTTAAATACAGGTGAAACATTTCTGATTTCTACAATTTAAAACAAAAATTTTGCAGTATTTTAAAACATGAAATCGTAACTATAACAGCAGATTAAGTTTGTCTAATGCGAACTAAGAATTTACGAACATTTTTCTTTTATATTCAACTGGCAGATAAGATCTCTGTTGCCTGGAACACTGGGGGAAGCATGATAGATTTGACAAGTACTTAATTAAATGAGCAATCACAAAAGAGCTATTTATGATTATTGGTGATGACTAAACAAATAGACTGATTATTTTCTCCTGGGCGATGAACCTATCTAAAGCGTCAATATTTGAGTGAAGTACATTTTTTGCTACGTGACCACCATTCACACCTTGCTACCATACACGTTTCTTGATGTAAGGTGTTGAACGCAAAATTTCGCACTAGTCGCTTCTGACAAACCTAACTTGTAGTCCTCTGTGCCTCAGTTTCATCTTTCAGAAACGAGCAAAATTAGGAGCCCAACAATTATCTGAGTGCCAGTTCACAATGGCGTTCAGAAAGAACCACTTAATTCTACGTTCTACAATTCAAAAAACGACCAATTTTGTCAAATTTTATTATCGTTCACAGTACTTTGTCAGCCAACTTTCGAGCATTTTCCAACATGATCATTTGTGTGTAAAATCAGCGCATCATAATATGGCAACTGTCTAACTCGAGGATCACTAACCTCGAGCCTAAACGAAACATTGAGGGTGCCCAAGTAAAATGTGCATCACAAAGCAAGCATCAAAATGAGGATCTTTCTCAGGCGGTTAAAGTGAAATTTATCAACCCCAGTCTTACGAGGCCTGTCGAAAAAGTATCCGACCTTTGGCCAGAAAAAATACTTCAACAACCTGACGGGGTTGGGACCCTAATCCCCTTCAAAGTAGGCTCCTTGTGCTTCCACACACTTAGCCCACCGATCCTTCCACTGCCGGAAACACCTCTGGAAGTCTTCTTTTGGAATGGTTTTCAGCTCTGTCGTCGCGTTTTGCATTATCTCTTCTCTACTCTCAAAACGGGATCCTTTCAGTGGTGTCTTCAATTTTGGAAACAACCAGAAGTCGCATGGAGCCAGGTCTGGAGAGTAGGGAGGTTGGCGAACGGTCGTAATTCCATGTTTGGCCAAGAAATTGCGGATCAAATGGGATGAATGTGCGGGCGCGATGTCGTGATGCAAGTGCCAGTTGTTCGCAGTCCACATGTCTGGTCTTTTGCGCCGAACTGCATCACGAAGTCGCCGGAGACACCCATAGCATCTTCCCCAAACACCTGCTGAATCTTACGAATTGTTTCAATTTGAGAATCACCAAGCTTTTGACAAAATTTGATGCAGTGTCTTTGCTCAATTCGTTCAGTCATCTTGCAAGAAAACTAAATCCGACAAACACTTAGAACAGCACCTTACTTGGCGACCACCAGCCAGTGACTGGCCCAAGTGAATGCGGTGAAAAAATTCAAGCATGCGCATTAAGATTCCTCCTTCCACCTTGCACAGTGGCGCCGCCTTAGAATCACTACTTTGCGCGGGAAAAATTAAGGTCGGATACTTTTTCGACAGGCCTCGTACAAGTAACGCACTACTAGCCGAACTTTGTCTTGCAAACATTGTTAGTTTTTCATCTTGTTATAATCTGTTTCTACAACATAAACATTTCAAAGCGAAAGATGATGCAACCTTTCGCATGCGCTGTGGAGCTGGTAACGGGATTTGATTTCGTAAACAAACTAATATTAGACCAAAGCTGTGTTTTGAGAAGGTCGTTGCCCAAGTCAGGCACCAGACAACTTCACACCGAATAGGTCAAAACGGTGAGCAGGTCATGTATGCAAACTGAAAATGGGTAGATAGTTTAGCAGCCTTAAGTATGCGTTACATCAATTAATCGATGGAGTTTACTTCATACACGTAGTTTTAAGATCAAGATTATATGTTAACTTAAGCCTACTTAGTTTTTAAACAAGGGATTGAAATGAAACTCAGGCAAAAACAGGACAGCAGTGAGCCAAAAAAAGGGGCGTAATAAAACGAAAATCCTGTTCTATTTCAGCAAAAGGAAGGCCTAGTGAACGTTTATCTCAGGACCTTACATCTTTCTCTCACGATGAGCTAATTTTCATATATATATCACAATCGTATCCCTCTGAGTGGACAGATTGCATCACGAGCTTAGCCGTAAGGTACAGAAGCGTTATCCTGCATGAATACAAGATGGGGTACTTCGAAGTTTTGAGAGCTGACAATACGCTCTTCACTCAAGATGATTTTGTTCAAAAACTTAACTGACATTTCTTTCCAGTTTGATTGGAAGTCAAAGACCAGAAGATGAAAACCTCCGCCACACCATAACGGAGACCACCCCCAAACTTCATTGATTTGATGGTGCGTTTTCTGTTTTATCTTCTTTTTTTCGGGTGTTTTATCTTTTTTTTTTCGGGGTCAGACCAATAGTAGGAAATCGGACTCGGGAATATCGAACTCGCTTTTTTCACTGAAGAAAACCTTCCACCAATTTTCATCGTGACAAATCAAGTGTTCTTCGCCTAACTCTACTTTAGCTGTGGAAATTTTCTTGCTCATCATCAGCTTCACAACACGGCGATGAGCACGTAACGCGCTACCTTTCAGCCAACAAGAGAGTCGTTCTTTTTAGTCACATCATAATTGTTCTCCAGCTCTCATGGTACACCAGATACTGCGTTGAAACGATCTTTCAAATTTTACATTTTCAACCACATTGTTTACGGAGAAATGAAGTTTCATCACACAGATTTAAGTCGCTCAGATTAGATTATTATATAAGTTAGTTTAAGCATCCCTATCCGCCACAATGGCGATCCAACCAGAGTAAGGAGGAAAGTACCATTTAGTATGGAGTCAAGAGAACGCGGAATCTAAGTATAAGATGCACAGAAACAGTAAGCTAGGAAAGAAGTTCATGAAACAAGAAAAAAAGTTGAAGAAGAAAGTACTAGGTGCTGAAAAACAGGACAGCAGTGAACCGAAAAAAGATGGTCCTTAACATTACAGAAACATTTCATTTCAATAAAAAAGAAGGCCTACCTAACTCTCAGCTCGGGCCCTCACATTTCCCCCTGGGAGTGCTAATTCTCTTAGATCAATAGTTGTGTCCTCTTGAAGGGTGAGTCGCCCAAAAACTGCACTTTGAACGTAAATTAAATTTTCTTAAAAATTGAAGAAAGAGACATCCCGACAGGTATTATTTCTATACCATTTTCTCGGACTTAGCACAATGTGTTGCTCTGTTTTCGATCTTGCAACTGACAGTGGAATGCCGCTCGCAGCTGAGTGTTGACAAATTTGCCATCAAAACCTAATAAGCTCGAGCAGTTCATGTTTCACTGATATTAGGTAGATGTCCTCCAAATACACGCACGTAATATGACAAATTGCCATTACATTTTCATCCACCAACACTCGCCAGTAAAATTTCGCAAAAATGTTGAAAAATGAACTGGCGATGCGTAGTTTTGGGTTATATTCTCATCTAATTTACCGTGTAAAAATGTAATGTGATTTACTCCATTTCGTCTTCTAATTTAGTTAATTACTGCATATGAAGCTATTTGAACTGATAATAAAATGAAAAGTCTATTTAAGTCTCCCTGATCACAGCAAAGGTGTTTCCAAGAGGGGAAGGCACAATTTTGAATGGAATCGAGGGAATGGGGAATCTATGCTCGAGGTGTGTGTCCCGACACCCTTCAATTGAGAAATGGCAAAATTGAAGAATTGAAAGTTTACGAAATAAGATAAAAGTTGAAGCTAAAGCAGTAGGTACAGAAACAAGATAACAGCGAACTGAAAAAAGATGGTCCGTGACAAAGTAAAAAAAAAACTGTCGTTTCAACAATGTCTTCTAACACCTAATTTTCAGCTCATACCTCGCATCATACACCTAGTCACACAAACACAACAGAGGTGACAGGAAAGTTCACTCAGCTGAGCCGCTCAACATAAAGGATGATACAGGCTGGAAAGAATTATTAACACATTAAATTAAGGTATCTGATGTGCGATACGAATTTCTATGTCGTCCAGTGGAGAAGAATCAATTCTGTGAAGCATGGTCGAAACGCTGACGCGCTCTAGGAAATTTGAGATCAACATAAATACTAACGTACGAAATTGTGAGGAGGTAGCTCGTACACAGTTTTTAGGCTACCAACAGTTTTTGTGATCATAACGCCAACTATGGTCATATTAGAATTTAGCCAGTTCAGAGAAAGAGAGAGAAGTCTGAATACCTTGGTCATATAATGTACATAGTAAACATGGATGCTCTAGCTCTAGCCGTCAACGATTGCGATGCATTTCAAGTCGAGTTTCATGCTGCTATGCGTCTCGTATACTCGTATCAATTACGCACGGTTTGTCGACTACTTATCCATCGAGCAACCCTCCAGCAAACACACACGCTAATAAATCTTCCGAGACATTCTATTTTCAAGCCGGCACAAAGGATGGAAGTAACTACGAAAAAGCAACACTAAATCGAACCCTTAAATTTTGGGTTTGACGTATTATTGCAATGATGAACTCGAGTACGCAATGATTCTTACAAGAGTCACATGAATGGCAGCCGCTCTTCGCACCGCCACCCTGCTCCAGAACTACAGGCATCAAAATAGCGCGAGGAAAAAACCCCGCAATTTGCGATCTCAGCCGTGAAAGAGTAGGGAATTTGTCACCCAATCCGCTTTTCCGGGCGAAAAGAGACGGCCATCCATTACGAAGCACAAAAATTTCACAACTAGGGCAATTTTAGTCATTCCCATGACACTGTAGCAGAATATCAACCAAATAGTTTTATAGGTAAATCATGAGCATTTAATAATTTCAATTAATTCATGATGGACAAAGAAAAAGCTAACAATTTAAAATAAAATGGGTACAGAATCTTCAAAAGCTACAGAAAATGTGCGCGAACATTTCAAAACAGACGAATTTAGAAAATATAAAATTACAGATGGCGGCACCATAACTTAAGACTTGTTCTTCGTAGAAAAAGCCTCCGTTCGAACTATTCTGAGCAATATGCCAGAGCTAGCAAAAAGTAACTAACGCAACGACTTCCCAGAAAAAAATTAAAGCCCCTTTTCTTGCATATGACGATTGCCGAGGGGCGGAGAACTTCCGAAGTCACCAACTCTCGGATGCGTCGCAGCCCAGTTCTGCGCCACTCCGTAAGATACGCAGTAACTCTTCCGTACCAAAATCTCATCAAAGGTAAACAACACACTATATACTTAGTTGAACATCACTGAATACCGAAAGTATTTATTCACTGGCATTGATATTGCATTTTTCCCCGTCAAAAAAAGCATCCCACATCTAGATATAACCAACACTGACTGAGATAATACGCACAATCGAAGCTTCTTTCTTTCAGATCGTAGCGTAGCTAACTCACAAATCTTTCTGAACAAAAACGTTGTTAATGTAAGGTATCAAAAATTTGTTCGAATAATCTTCAAAAACTAACTTGACTCTTGGAGTCATCTTCGTCAAATGACGTTTGAATAATGCAGTTTTATTAGTAAAAATTAAAGAATTAAATGGAAAGAATGTAACAAATTTTATTTTAGTACGTTGGAAATGTAAACGAACCAAAATTGCCTACCCTACTATAGCATTTTCAAAACAGCAGCGATAAATCTGGTATGAAGGAGCATATTGAACTGCTCTCGTAGGAGTTACACGTTACATTCGCAGCTTTCGATAAGAGTTTATGATGGAAGGGCGAGCTAATTAACTGAGAAGCGTGTGGCGGAAAATCCCGCAGCGCTGGACGACTGCTGAGCCCGCACAAAACAGACAGGGAGACAAGCGCGGCTCGCTGCTGCCATGTGGCCATGACACGGCGTCAAATTAATCCAGGGCTCAGAGGGCGGCGTCATCAGGGCTCAGCAGAAATGAGATTTCCAACGCGCCTCCGTGAAGCGCCTCTCCAAGTTACCTCGGATATTCTTTCCACTTACAGCGATCGAGCAAATGTTTGGGACAGCTCAGCTCAGCTCTAACGAATCACCGAGGCAGCGATTCACACATAAATCAGAATTCGCATGAAGTTAAGAACGAGAAGCACGAACACTAGAAAATATGAAGAGCTTTTGTTTACGCAGAAATATTGCGATAGACTGGCGGCTGAGAGTCAAGTGTCACACTCAACACTACTGATTTACCACGTGCCGGCTACTTTAACCAAATTTATTTAATTACTGCTCTGGAAGCGTGAAAATCTGTGTGCGGCCAGTGCAAACACTCAAAAGTATGATTCAAGACAAATATTTTTAATTTGTTACTGCGAGCCCTACTATCTTCCTCTGCGGTTGTGTTTACAGCTAAAAATAACTGAATGTAGCATTAGTGCTCTCACTGCTGCCCACGCACCCCAAAAATGGCCAGGTATCGTGTTCAGAAGCGGGCTGACTTCAAGGGTACGCTGGGAGCGCTGCTAACCTCGACGAGTGGAAAGCAATAAAGCTGGGTTTAGACGGAGGGTTTCTTCCCCAGGGTGACGCCCCTACCCTACCCCTCTCACCCGCTCAAGCTTCCCCACTTGCATTTAGACGGAGGGTGAGATGCCCGAGGCTGCCGAAATTGGTGCGTTCAGCAAATATACAAGTTTCCCTTAGAAAAATGTATTTCAATTACTCTGGAGTGATAATTTTACTATGGGCAACTTCATAAAAAGGGATCTATTGATTTCGAATGACAATAATTGCAAAATAAATGTAGGTAACCCCTCAAACTATGTCAATATAAATGAGATTTATTTTGGTGCTGCTGCAGAAAGCATTCTCCTGAGAAATGTCAACAAAATGTGTACCAACAAACTAGAAGAGTTTGGATTGAAAGATCGTAATATATGTAATTCAATAATACCATATTCAATGCATTTCTCCAATTTCGTGAAAGAAGAGCAGCATGAAAAGATAAAGATGAAGTGGCGAGAACTGTTTGTTCAAGATTCTCCTTTCAAGACAGAAATTGTGTCTGAAAAATTCTGGAACGCAGCTTTGTTACTCGCTGCTTCACCCGAGTTCATGAAACAGCTTTTGTTAATACCGCATTATTTTGCTGCAGCTAGAGAATTTTTTTGACCTTAACTACATAAAAACAAAAAACAGGATTTCTTTAAAAAGAGCAAGACTAAATGCACGAATGCGATCAAAATTTACGTTAGAGAACACAGATTGCACAAATTGGAACCACCACGGTAGCTTAGTCAACAAATTAAATAAAAAACCTTGTTAGATGAAGGAAGAAGAGGAGGAGCAAGCTTCATACTAACAGGAAAAGAAGGTAAAACCTAAAAATTTTCGTTTTATTGCTAGTTAAATAGATTTGGTACGCTGTAACAATTTTTGGTACGTTTTCATGGAGGTTTTGTACGATCATCAGAAATAAATTCGGCAGATCTGGAGATTATAACTGTGACTGAGTGAGGATGTCGAAATGTAATTCAAGGTACGTGCAGAAAAGAGGACGCTTTTTAAACCTGGAAACTATTTCACGGAGGCCGGCATAAGATCAACGTATTAGTGAAGAATTCAAGAATTATTTCTTAAACGAAGGCAAAGTGCTTTAGCAGAAACGAATTTGTCTGTTAGATTAATAAGGAATGCAGGCGAATCAATAAAACTTCGCGCAGATATGGATTCTTATATGACCTTAATGCCCAAACAAAGGAATACTAAAATTTAGGTATTGCCCAGCAGTTGTATATAGAGACAAAAATAAATGAAATGTTCACGATAGAGTCTGATTACAGGAAATAGAAATAGGTAACTCAAATTATATCAGTCTAAGTCCTATCACGACCCATCTTGTGTAATAATAGCATGACAGCGAACAATTTGTGTTACTACTGTTAGAGGTAATTACTTTTGAATTAAATCGAAAATCATTTCAGCGATAATACTTAAATGAAGAAATCATATTTACAGACGCAATAAATACAATCAGACTACCAATGTGAAAACTTTAGCCCTCGGCCAATTTTCCAGATCAGGAGAGACTTCTTGGATTGAGATTACGCATGAGAACATGACGACAGCGCAGCTGAGACATACATCCTACCCTCAATACTGTTTGGAGCGCACTGTCCATGGAGCTAGGATATATGGAGGGAGCATAGCTGATTCCGATCGGGCTCAATTTGGTTGCAAAAGTTGAGAGACTCGGGCACTGTCAAGGCCCGACACGTCACAATTCTGAGTCAACCACAGACGCTTGGCTGAAGTTGGCTCTTCCCACCTTCTCTACAACTCCGCCTCTCATTTTCCAAAGCAAGATTAGTACTCCACCACAGGTCAAAGGGTGAGGTGTGCGTGCAAGTCGCTCTAATTTGTTATAATCAAGGGCCTGTAATCTTTATAGTTTTCAACTCTTAATGTACCTTTGCTAGTAATTTTGATATTATTAAGTGTCCTCAAGTGAGGAAATATAATTTATTATCTTTCGGAGTCTAACAATCCCAAATTAATGATTAACGATTGTGCGATTAACTCGAAAGCTAGAAGAGCATTCAGCGAGCGTGTGCGCACTCCATCGTAGTTAGTAGGTAACTAACTTCCAGGCTGACGTCACACTAGACAAAACCCTATTGGTTACCAGTGACAAAGAGAAATCTCAAAAACTGGTCCTGGTTTCCGTTGCCTATGCTCCCTCTATATTATACCTCCATGGCACTGTCTCTCCGTCGCTCGGACTCGCTCCCCAGGCAGTCCCAGCATGTAGGGTAGCAGCCACAACTCGCCTGGGGAACGAGTGGGAGGAATTAGGCGGCATTCACACCAGCGAGATTAAATACATGTCTGTAGGTCGTAAAGCCCGTATGAGACGGTGGCAAGAAGTGGCACTCATGGGTGCGAGAGATGCGCTCTCTTCTCCGAAGTCGTGGCGGCCGCCGTCACCAACACACTACAATGTTATTACACGAGACGGTGTTGGCCTGCCACAGTCACGGCGCGCAGTAGCGCACGGAAATCAGAAGCTGGATTTGTTTTCAATATTTTATTCACCAATACATGTCTTTCAAGTCATGTTCATTTTCGACGGTTAATTCACAGAAATTCAAAATTAAAACATGGTTAATTAAATGCATTATTATTATTTTAGGGGTTCTGATACCAGCAAAATATATATACCATTTAGAAAATAATTATGAAATTAATATGGCTCAATATCTGCGTCATATATATATGATTAACAACTAGTGTGGAATGCGTGGCGCCCGTGAATGCAAGCAACTACGCTTGATTGCAATTGAAGGTTTTTTTTGCACGGTGGAATGCAGATTGATTGTCGTAAATATGAAAAACATCCAATACTGGTAATACTGAGGCACTTGTACACACAATTGCAGCATGTGCATTGGTACAGGTAACTCTAATTTTAAGAGCAGGTACCATCTTCAATAATACTGCATCGTACATTAAAATAACTCTGATGTAAGTGAAGAAATGACTATCACCACATTTTATATACTTAGTTCGATTATTTAAGGCTTGGTTTAGTCATCAGGTTGACATACAAACTTTAACACTGTACTGACTGTATTTTGAACAATAATAAATATGAGTATTAGAGAAACGAATTGAAAATTTGTACATAGCGGTACAGTATAAATTTACACTAGAACACTTACTCTCCTGAAAAAGTACAAATAGCGTATACATGCTAGTTTGCGTCATTTTTTACTTCTGCATAATGTAACTGCGATTTCGAACTTCCGAAAAAAAATCATAATAGTAATTTTTATGCAGGAAACAAGAGAAGTAATAATACATGTGGAAGAACTAACTTGTTACCTACATTGGGCTGCGAATGAAGTATTTCATACAATGACGAAGAAGAGGCGCAATGAATGTCACCTTCGTCTAAGAATGGGAATACTATTGGAAATGGGAATCGCAATTTGGGAATACCATTTCATCAGTTCCTGTACCTGATTTCTGGGAATCTTTTTAGTTTTGTTTTCCTGCCTGAACTGCGACTGAAGTGTATTTATTTATTTACTCTGGAGTTAATTCAATCTCTGGCTTCATTTCTTTAAAGATGTTGTTTAGTGCTATTTTTCGTAGAGATCTATCTCTATACTCGCTACTTATCTCTCTTCATAAACATGGGTGTGTTCTGAGAATTTCTATAAATAATATGGTCGACCGCCTGCACCAGTCAGCCAGCGGCGGAGGTGAAGGGAGAGAACAACTTATCGCAGACATCCTTCTCATACGAAGCCTGGCTAGCTACTGAGACAGCGTCGGCGTGCATGTTCGCCGTATCGTGCAGAGCGCGATCACGGATTTCCACACTCGTGTACGCTGGGAGACCGCCAAAGAGAGCAGAGTTGCTACAAAAAGAGAGGAAATGGGTGGAGCTAGCGTGAGGCGCGCAAATGTTCGCACTCGATGCCACCGTCTCATATGGGCTTAAGCGATAGGCGATAATTGTCTTGTGAGATACGACGCGCTCAGATCCGTTAAAAATACGGAGAGACGACAAAACTGGTTCACACCGGCACGATGGCGACATCCGTCGTAAGATGCGAGTATCAAGAGACAAAGCGTGCGTGTCTCTTCCTTCAGTGTCGTACGATATCGGCTGATTGAGTGATTGATTATAAGAAAGTTACCACGACAAAGATGTTCAAATAGAGGAAGTATGTAGGCACCACTTAGTATGGAGTTAAAAGAACGCGGAATCTATGCACAGGGTGCATAGACACAATAAAAACATCTAACATAGAAACATAGAAATATGAAAGAAATTGATGAAACAATAAATAAGTTGAAGAAGAAAGTATCACATGCTGAAAAACAGGACAACAGTGAACCGAAAAAAGATGGTTTTTAACAAACAAAAAAACCTATTCTATTCCAACAAAAAGGAGGCCTCCCTAACTCTAACTCCCTTACATTTTCTCCTGGGAGAACTAATTCACATAGATACAATAATTGTATCTCCATGAGGGAACGATTTGGCAAGAGTTTTTCATCACTCGATGAAGAACTCATGATAACTGACTAAATTTTTCCTGCTACACTTCGTTGCTGGCTCGTGTCTTATCGCTTCAGTATGAACCTTACTTGTCTTTAAGGATAATTATCATGTATCGCAAGTTCCGGAGATAAATATCTTATCCCTTTAGTGTGAACTCCGCCTTAGATCGGGGGATTAGGGTTTTTTAGAGAGGCGGGGAGGGAGAGAGGGCGTTGCCTCGGGGAAAGCACCCTCTGTCTTAAGCCACCTTTAGCGCAATAAGGCTATTATGCAGCTGCCTTAAAGACATAATACAACGACGAGAATTATTCTCATCTCTTCCCAAAGAAAATTCTGCAGTAAAACGAAACAATTCTTAGAATTTCTTCATTTGAAATGAAATTTGAAAGTTAGTTGGAATGCATAACAGTTTGGATGTGCTTAACTATCCCGGCAAAAACAAGGAGGAAAACCAAGTAGCTATACGCGGTTCAATTAAATGTTAATGAATGTTAAGGTTAAAACTACAGGACATTCTATTCCGTAAACCAGCGGTGAAGGATCCACAGATCTTTTTCAGAAAGCATTAAATGGAGAGAACTGCACGAGTGAGGTAGTCGGTGGCAGCAATAAATCGGCGTTTCAGTCTGAAAAAGTCTTTTTTAGGAGCGGGTCTTGAATGAGAATTACGGCTCTACACAGGGACAGAGGTACGACCGACACTAAATTCGACCTAAGGTAAAAAGGAATGTCATATACATACACTGCAACGAGACATGGGAGGTAAGAAAAAACGCAAATATTATATTAAAAAAGCACTTCAACAGTGAACGTACTTCACATCGTAGGGCTCTAAAGAGAAAATTTTCAAGCTATTTAATAGACCAATAGCGAATGACCACGAGTTGCACGTATTCACATATGATTATGTTTAATTCTGACCGACTTCCCTAAAACGAAATTGTAAACAAAACGCGAAAGGCGAGGAGACTCCGGAATGACGGATTCGAGAAATGCTCTGACACACACGGTCTCGATAGTCCGATACCGTCTGCACTGATTTCTGAAGTCACCTCTATAAGAAGCTGTAATACATTTTATTTTTCGACGAACTCATGCCCCCAACGTTTATTTTGAAGAAAATTCCCGAATCGCAGTTGCTTCCTCGTTCCGATGTTAGCGACAATCGAACATCAGAGCCAGCCAAATAATGGCAGATTTAAAACAACAGAAAAAACAAAAAATCAGACGGATTAGGTAAAGGTATAGCAGACGGGACGTTGCACGACTGAAGAGTCATTTAGGCCTGAAAAGCAGTCAGCTGGTAGGCAGCTCAGCTGCATGAATGCGCTACAAATGAAAGTAATGTTTTCAGGAAGACGTACCAAGGGAAACACTTTTATTTTGGAAAAATAACGGTTCTATGAAAATAGCAAGGGTACTTAAGTGTTAATAAACTGAAGACGTGAAACACAGTTATAACCTTTATTAAGATGCGGTCATAATTTGGACCAAAACAAAGAAGCGCTGCGTTGCCAACTTACATCTACAACAACAGGCGGGATTGAAATGCCCTCTCACGTGCAGCCAGGAATCCAACATATCCTCAGAAGGCCGCACTAACTCCTGAAGAGATCTTGAACAAAACACCGTCAGTAAGATTTAAGGAATCTCCATTTTTTTTATTTTCTGCAAATTAGACCCTACCCATTTTTGTGGAACATGATGTGAACGAATAACGCCTTTCAACGGTTGCGCCATTTGTGAAACGCATACAATTAAAAAAAAAACGAGGATATCGCAGATGAATCTCTACTCAGTACGCCGAACTTCGAGATCTCGAATTTTGAGATCATAAAAAAGACTTCATCGTACCATCCATCCGAGCTACTTGTACCAGCAAGCCACAACCCCCGCACTCTCTAGAAAGGAGGAGGAAGAGAACACACAGAAAGAAACTTCGACTCGAACGATGAAGTGGAACAATAGCTTCCCCAAACATGGCACGAACGATGGTGAGCTGAAAGCAGCAATACAGAATGATGCATCTCTAGTGCCCTGACAAGAGCACGGTCCCACGCCAGGAGCCCATGAAGCGCTGATCACGAAGTAACAAATTCGGATCCAAGTTAACCTCAATTTTAGGCTAGCGTAATTTAGGGCTATACTTAAATATCAAAACCCTAAAAATATGGAATCGAATTCAATTTCTATAACCTAAAACTGTTCCAGGTATAGTGTAATAGCATTATACTTCCGTTCATATGAAATTAAAAAGTTTACTCATAGCGTTACTTTGGTAAAGATTATAGCTCACTAGCTTAGTCATAGAGATAATGCCTAAATAGCCGATGCCCCTGGAAAATGACTGTAATCCAACAGTCAAATCAACGCGAACATCTGTGCCTTCAAAAGATCATCAACTCTAGCCATTGCATCATTCAAAGTTAATAAATTACACTTAAGCCTTCAAATATAAAGTCAACAAGAGCTCAAGGCCATCAAGCGTTATACTGCTGATGCAAATGACGTCAATTGAAGTCGGCTTTAGAGATTCGGGTTTTCGTTGTACACGTTTCGTTACTCTCCTGCATTGGCAAACAGTGTTAGTTTAAGGTGAGGCAAATGAAGGTACGAGTCGTATTAACATCTTTTTATCCGTGGACCTCGACTCTCCATGAAGACGAACAAAACTCAACTGACTTTACTTTTACATCGCACATACCAACTGAATATCGCAATCGGCTTTCATAAGGAGCCGAAATGCTTCAAAGAAAAATATGCAAGAGCCTTACGCTCGCATATCGCGTAGTTGCGTTGGCACAGCGACACAAAAAGCGATCGATTGTCATGTTATACATACGTAATTGAATTTCAACTGTAAAATTACGAACAGGTCATCGCTAAATTCTACTTTCCAGTTTGGAGCGGAAGCATTGAAGCAGAGCTACCCAAAGCCGACATTGTTTATGACACTGTAGCTAGCCACAAATTTTGGCACTCAATCCGTCATTAGATAGTCAATATAGACCGACCGGGGCCCCGGCCCCGGCCAAACCCGGCCATTTTGGCTGACCCCGGCCCCGGCCCCGGCAAGCCCCGAACATTTTTGCAGACCCCGGCCCCGGCAAAATAGTGCCCTAAACCGGGGTTTTAAGTTTTTTACTACACCTTTTTCACTTAAAATTAATCCAAGTCAAGGTCAATTTAATCCACGATAAGTTCAGTTTAATCCAAGTCATATTCAAATTAATCCGAGTCAAGTTCAAATTAATCAGAGTCATGTTCAAATTAATCAGAGTCAAGTTCAAATTAATCAGAGTCGAGTTCAAATTAATCAGAGTCAAGTTCAAATTAATGCAAGTCAAATTCAAATTAAACGTGCTGAGTACCCAGCATTAGGAGGCAGAGTGTGATGCAGATCTTTGAGCGGAGTAACATATAGAAATTAATTATAAAAACTTCGTATTAACTATACATTAAAGTTGTTTTTCAATTCTATATTGATGGCAGTGCGCATCCATTCAAATATTTATGTTCAAAGGCAATTTTATGTTACACATGCACATACACATAGTAGTATCGAGGATTTAATTACTCATATAGAGATTTATATGCGTGAAATTTTGTTTTATCACATATATAAAGTCATATATGCATGCAACTACGAAAGATTACCATTGGATGGTATGTAGATTTAACCTTTAAAATAAATATAGCAACGAAGTCTGTTTTTGCTTGTTCAAACGATTTTTGTAAAAACAGGTTTCATTTTTTTTTGCCGATCGAGATGATATATTTGCCTAGGCCTATTCATTTGAAGGGATGGCACAATTTTTATTGCTATTGCAGGATTGTATCTGTGTAGTAATGCACTCATATAAATTATTATAAAATAGTATCGTACATAAGTGCTCAGTGAATCGCATTTGCTCATTTCTTTTAAAGGTTAAATCTACACATCGTCCAGATTTAATCATCGTGCACATAAGATTTCATACATGTGATAAAGTGAAATTTCAGGCATGTAAATCTTCAAATGAGTAAATAAATTCTCGATACTATGTGTATCTGTAACATAAAAGTACCTTTGAACATGATTGTTTGAATGGATGCATACTGCCATTAATTTAGAATTATAAAACAACTTTAATGTGTAGTATAATACGAAGTTTTTATAATTGACTTCTAACTGTTACTCCGCTCAAAGATCTGAATCACACTCTGCCTCCTGATGCTGGATACTAAGGACATTTTACGACAGCTTGTTTTAACACTGCATAAATTATATGTATTCCTTGCTGAAAGGAAAAACGTTTTTCTTGCTCATCACATCCAACAGATACATTTTTAATACAAAAAACGCTCAAATTAACGAGAGATTTATTTCGATTCTTAACTCAACTTGGAGCTGGATTAATATGAACTTGATTTGGATTAGTTTAAACTTGACTTGGATTAATTTGAACTTCACTTGGACTAATTTGAACTTGACTTGGATTGATACGAATTTGATTTGGATTAATTTGAACTTGACTTGGATTAAATTGAAGTTGATTTTGATTAATTTGAACTTGACTTGGATTAATTTGAACTTGACTTGGATTAATTTGAACTTGGCTTGGATTAATTTGAACTTGACTTGGATTAATTTGAACTTGACTTGGATTAATTTGATCTTGACTTGGATTAATTTGAACTTGACTTGGATTAATTTGAACTTGACATGGATTAAATTGAAGTTGATTTGGATTAATTTGAACTTGACTTGGATTAATTTGAACTTGACTTGGATTAATTTGAACTTGACTTGGATTAATTTGAACTTGACTTGGATTAATTTGAACTTGACTTGGATTAATTTGAACTTGACTTGGACTAATAGTGTGAAGTGAATAAAGCGTAGTGTGCCCGGCTACTCCGCACGTGAAAAATTCACGTATCTTTTAAACAAATTTAAAACGATTTCTCAAGAGATTTGCGATTTCATTGCAATCCTGAAGATCATGCAGTAATTGAAAAGAAAAAGCAGTATCTATGCTACCATCCAGTGTAATTGTAATCCAGTGCGCAGTTATTGACATGAAAGATCTCGACTTGGAGAGGTCCTAATATCAGCAGTTATTGAGAAGACGCTATTTTCGTTGATTTACTTTTGTTTTTCCTCTAAAATAGCAAACTGAATTTGGATATTGAGGTCCGGAATTAGTCTTGTTGTAATTACCTTCTCTGATGGAACTTGAAACTTCTTATTCAAAAACCCTACAAAATTAAAAAAGTTTCCTTTTCCATAGGGTCGTAAGGATTGAGCGCGTCACAAAGCCAGTAAATTAACAATTTCTCTCTATCTATGTATTTGGTCGGTATTGTTTGGCTCCCAGGCAGCATTAGAATATCCTAAGGATATTCCCTCGGTGTCCTCTATGTTCGCTGTATGTCCTCATGTTCGGAGCTAACATTGTTTCGATATTATACGGATATCGTAAATTAACTATACCCCTTTTCAATATTGAGAGGATATCCTCAAGATAACTTTGACGTATTTTGAAGTCTAATAATAAATTTAGTTGAAAATAAAAGATTTCCTTGAATTTTTTTCTGTCTAATTGAGATTGGACATGTTTAAAAATTTGCTTCTATCGTGAAGTATTATAGGTGTTTGCAGATGGTCTCCTCTTAATATCCACCGGATATTACTCAAGGACATAGGTATCTCTGAAAATAATTTGTCTTTATGTTTATTTTGAGTTTAATTATCTAAACACTATTATACAATCAAATAAATCTTTTGTCACCTTTTTACGAAGGTTAAATTCATGAGCGTCATAATTTAAACAAAAATAAAAATTATAAACACTCTCAAATAATTTTTTCCATTCAGTAAATAATTCATTTCAAACAAATTACATTACGAAATTATCATAAATATGCTCTCCCCTGAACGAATTACGTTTCTATTTGTTTGAAGGTAGTAAACGTCCGGAGATTTACCTCCTTTAATTTCGTATAATATATTAAATGACAACTTGAAATAGAAAATCTAATTAAATATGTAAACTCTTATCAGAAATATAATGAATTAGAAAACTATTTTCTGCACGAATGTACCTAGACCTACTGTCAAACTTAAAGGTATGAGTATAATTATATAGGAATTTTACATGCAGTAAACTAAACAATAATGCCAGTCACATAATAGGTATTCACGTTTTCTTTCAAGCTCCTCAAACACTTTCTTCACATACCCAACTCATTTAAAGAATATGTTCATTAGGCTATGATAGTTCAAACACATATATGTCTTTGTAAATATAGATAATTACAAGGTTTTTTATAAAGACATGGAAGTTTTTTAGTGCTTTTAGAAGTGTTACTACCATACGGAGGTACGCACATGCGTACGTACTTTGCAATAGCAACAATACTATTCATTTCATTTTAGTTATTTCGAAAATTTGTAGGGGCCTTCGATAAATATTATCTATTTCAATGTGGAAATGCAAATTTTTGGGGCTTGTAAAAAATTTCACATTGTTTTCCGGTAGCATTCTGCAACGGACTAGTTTCAATTGCGTTATATAGATGAGGGTTGCTTATAAGCACTGCACGGCGTGCAGCGGCGCCGTGGCAGTTTCAAGCTAGCTGCTTGTGTAGGGTTGACGCCCTCTAAGATTCATACGTGATAGCGTTATTAAGTGAATGCTTGTGACATTTTTCTTTTAAACAATGTCGTGTAAGAAAAACTACTATGGTATATGTAGAAAAACAACCGAATTCCGAAAAAAATTAAGAAGTGTTGGAGTAAACAGTGGAGTAAATTTAGGTGAGGATAGCGTTCCTAGTATAGCGCCATCTTGCAATGAAGCTCTGGCAATACCTGGGACAAGTGCTGGTTCAAGTCATGCTGACATAAGTATTAGTGCTGATAGTGAACTTGATAATGTTTCACTTAACTCTTGTGAGTCTGAGTCTGTTTTCTCTGTGACTAGTGAACCTAAGATAGGTGTATCAGGTAATGATGCTTTGAATGATGAGCTGTCATCAGACAGTGATTCACATCGTCTTCCTGCGCAGCCTGTTAAACATTCAGAATATATTAATAAAGATGAATGTTTAACCAATGATTTAAAAAATTGGGCACTCAAATATAATGTCAGTCATGAGTGCTTTCGAGGATTGCTCAAGATTCTTCAAAAGCATCACAAAATTCGAAAAGATCCTCGTACAATTTTAGGAACTAAAAGTTCAAGTACTACTCAATTAATTGAGGGATCATTAGCATATTTTGGATTGGAAGAAGGTATTAGGAACAATATTAGGTTAGACAACAACTTGGAATCTATTTACCTTAATGTTAATATTGATGGATTACCTCTGTACAAGTCAACTGGTTCAAGCTTCTGGCCAATTCTGTGTTCGATATCATATTCTTTCAAGTTTGGCATTTCATGCAAGCCTTTCATTGTTGCTATGTTTTGTGGAGACAAAAAACCTAACATTAATGGTTTTCTTGATGAATTTTGCTCTGAATTGAATAGTTGTGTTCAAAATGGCATTGATATAAAAGGTCAAAACATTAAAGTATTTGTTCGGGCTATTATAGCTGATGGTCCAGCTAAAGCTTTCATTAAACAAATCAAAACACATGGAGGGTATTATGCCTGTGATCGTTGTTTGATTAAGGGCATATACAATTCAGAAACTAAAGCTATTTCTTATGAAGATATTGACGTGCCTAAAAGAACAGATTTATCTTACCGTTCCAAACAACAGCCTCAACATCATATAGGCGATAGTCCATTTTTAACTACTAATATTAATATGATAGATTCTTTTCCTGTGGATTATATGCATGCCATCCTCTTAGGAATTACTCGGCGACTTTTGAGCATCTGGATGAATCGAATTCCACACAAATTTTCAGCATCACAAAAAATTGGAATTGATGAGCATATTACAACTATTAAACAGTATATTCCATGCGAGTTTAATCGCAAACCAAGATCTCTTGCTACCCTAGATAGATTCAAGGCAACTGAGTTTCGCACAATTCTTCTGTACATAGGTGTGCTATTATTTAAGGATGTATTGAGGGAAGATATGTACAAGAATTTTTTAATATTGGTATGTATCGGGCGAACATTATGTAATCCTGCAAAAGTAAAATGCGAAGAAGCTGTTCTTTATGTTGAAAAGCAATGCTTTGTATTTATTAAACAGTACAAAAAAATCTGTTCTGGTACATCTAGTGTATTGTTCAATGTTCATATGCTAGCCCATATATGTGATGATGTTCGGCATCTAGGTGAATTGGACTCATTCAGCGCTTTTCCGTTTGAGACAATGCTGGGGCAAATGAAGCGAAAAATTAGATCAAGCAATAGGTCATTAGCACAAATTTGTAGAAGAATTAGTGAAGGCTTTCTAAATACCTGTGCTTCTGATGAAACTGCAGAACTCCACTGCAGTAGCAAATTCTTTTTAAAAGGTAAAAAGATCATAGTAGGTTCATTCAGAAATTCGTGTGTGCTAATGAATTGTTGTTGTGCTTGTTGTTGTTTGCCTGTTGTTGTTGTGCTGCCTTGAAATCTGAAGAAGAAGAGCTTAAAAATCTCATTTTGAAGGATTTTCTAATATTCACAAGGAAGTTGTTAATGGAAGTGAGGAAGCCAATAGGGCATATAAGACTTTCAAAAAAATTGCTCGTGCATCCAGTTCAGGTGAAATGTTACTGCAACATAGTAAGGAAAGTAAGTTACCATCATTTCCTATTAAAACAAATGATGATTTGATAGCATTGGAGGAACTTCTGAACAGTGAAGATGAAAGACTAAATCTTGTAATGAAATTACAAACTGTTGGAGGTACTCACACGAGAGCAATCATAAATAATATGATGAACTTCTGTCTTGCAAGAGAACTAGCACTGGACTTCAGTATGCATGGCAAAACTGGCAAAAAACCTTTTAAAGATCTGAAGCTGTTCAGCTGCATATTGGGTAAGCAACACTGATACTCTATATGTATGTAAAATTGAAAATTTCCTAACTAGGGTGACAAAAAATTTTACCTTTCTTTGGGTCATCATGAAGTTAACTAGCTAGATGCTAGGTTTAAATAAGTTTTGCCATGTAGAATCAGATTCAAAGTTTAATAATTACATTTACTGTGTAAATGATGAAAACCAGTTAAACCACAGGGTTCAATACTTATCAAGTTATCACTATTAATAATAGTAAAAAAGGCAATGGCTAAATATATCTTTGAAACTTGTTCATTGCACAACTTCTTTCAACCTTTCTACTTTAGTAATTAATTAGTTGTAGACATGAATTTTTTTCCATTCTGTCCGCTGGTGGAAATTCATCTCTAAATTTCTTCTTCATTCTGGGGCTATAGTAAAAAAGAAATATACATATGTATTTGCATATGTTATGATTTTTGTAGTCTGCTATATCCATAAATGTGATTGTATAAATTTATAATATAGCTACTAACTAATATTTGATTTAGGGTAATGTTCGAATGGCCGGTCGGTCCGAATCGTGGGTCATTCTTAGTTAATTTTAAATTTTCGCTCTCGATAGATATCTAAAAACTCAACCCGCAAGGCCTGTAGTGGTGTGATCTGCTACGCGTCTAACGGGTTGGCTTTTGGATTGCTACCGACCGTCAAAATTGAAAATTAACTAAGAATGACAGACGATTAGAACCGGCCGGCCATTCGAACATTACCCTATATCTGTATGATTAATAGCATTTCATGGTACTTTTTTACAATATTTTTATTTTTTCAACTAAATTTTATGCTTCAACAGATGCCTTGAAGAAAATTCCGTTCTCTTCTGAAACTAGCACGGATCAAATTGTGAAACTCATGGCGTTGAACTTAACACATGCCAAAGACAGACTCACCAAAAAGAAAGGTACTGTTCAAGAGTCTGGTGCGCAGGGGCAGGATGAGCCTGAACCTGGACGTGAACTTTGAACGAATTGTGAGATACATATCTGCAGCTGAAAGAATTTGGATACATTCTTATGTTCTTTTTATTTCCATTGGGGTTATTGGATGTTCGTTTATTTCTTTACATTGTTTAGGTCCGTTCTGTTTTTTAATTGCTAATTTGATTAGTTAAAGTTTCTTGAATTTCTGTCTCTTATTTCTTCTATTGATTTTTATTTTATGCATTCTGGTGAGACAGGTCTCCTTTTTGTTCTAATAGATTAGGTTTTGTTGTGTTACGGATCATTCTCTTATTCGACCGGGCAACCGCTGTCCTTTATTTCAACGCCTCCTCTTACCTTTTCTATCTTTTTCTCTTGCTTTATAAACTTCTTTTTCTCCTTTGAACATCTTGCTAGTGAGGGAGGAAGGCATAAGCGTTTATAATATATGTACTTTGGGCTTTAGCCTAGAGTAGCTGTGTGGTATAGATATATTTAAGTAATAATATTTTTTATTTCCAGTATTGAGGTTAATGCCACTGAGCGTTTTGGACGATGAATGATGTTCTTTTTTTCGTAGTAGTGTTAATAATTTCTAGTTGAAAGGACATAATTTACTCAAAGGACTGGGTAGCTACTAGCTATAACTGGCAATATCATATAGCTAGTTATTATATTTTTGTTGTAGGTAACTATGGTATTTCAAACTTAGTTATGTTCAATTCATTGCCATACCTTGTCAAAATAACCTGGGCAGTTAAATTTTTTTCCTAAATTTTGAAAACATGCCTAAACTTGAAAATAATTTTATTAATCTATCTATATGTAGGTGATTTGTGAAGAAAGGTGTGCTTACTGTAGTTTTATTTTATTTTTTTGGTATATAACTTTTTTTTCCACAATGTTGTCATCAGAAAATTTGTAGAGAATTAGCTATAGGATGAATATGAACCCTGGGTAAACAATTCATTTTGATTATACGTCTGAAATGGTTATTTACTGAATAAATGTTTATGCGGTTAAACTTTTTTTATTTTCAATTTAGATTCTTGTGTCGATTTGAAAATTTTTAATTTCGTAACTGGAGCATGTGGTTTGAAGGACAAACTTTGAGGATGGATGGTTTATTAAATCTCATACAGTATTACATTACTATGTTGTGAACAAAGTACTGCACACACACACATATACACACACACACATGCACACACACCTACACACACACACTGTCCTGTCATATTATTTGGTATCAGTAGCTACATATGCTAATTCAAGTGGTTTATGTAGGACTATGTGAGTCTGTAGTACTCTAGTGAAATTTGAGGACAACCGATCTCAAATTTTACTAAAGTACTTCAGATTCATCATGGTGAGACTTCCACTTTAATATAAAGTCAACGACGGTTCACAGAGGGTGCCTCTTGGGAGACCGTGGAAATGACCCTCTTTACTCTACGTTTATAACACTTAGTTGAATTTAATTGGAATGATGATTTCTTTTCGAGCCTTCTGTACTGTAAAATGTTTTCAAGACGCAATTTATTTGATGAAATTTTTTTCAGTAGTTAGACAAAGGGTTTTCAATTGGATATTTTCAATAAGCTCATTATTTAACTTTTATAAATAAAAATACTGTATCTAATTATTAATTGTTTCATGTTTCAGAGATTCAGACGGTTTTGCAGAGATGATTGAATTGCGGGTGAAAATCAACCTAACAAACATCATCAAGGAGTGGGTATGAAATAATTGTTCATATAACTAGCTATAGAATTCTTTTACATGGAATCGAGTAGGTAAGTTATTCATTTTATCAAAATGGTTAGTTACATTGATATGAACTTATGTTCATTGACCTGTAATTGATTGCTCTTCTTCATAATTTTAGTAAGTTTAAATTTAACCCTTCCTAACCTGCATGTTTTTTTTTTGACAATTTAAAAAAAACAGTTTTGTTGGTAGTGTACTTTAGATGGAATAAATCTAATTTATTATACCTAGATGGGTTCAAAGTCAAGTTCCTGCTGTTTTTATCCGTTTCTGTTCAGTGGTTGATAACACAAGGAAGTGGAAGTAGGTATCTAGGGTGTTAGAATGTTTTGCAAACTCTAAAAATATCACGAATAATGTAGTTAGTATGATTAGTAAATGAATTTTTGAACGACTAATTCTGTAGTGATATTATCACTATAATACTTTCAGAAAGTTCCGTAGACATTCCATTTAATAACAGTAGTGGATATTCTCTTTAGAGGTATGTGCTGGTAACCCTGGTGGAAGTTGATTTCTAAATTCCTGCCTTCAGAGTTGAGGGGGACATCATTGGAATATTTGAATATTATATTCCCAGGATATTTGATTCTGATGTCCTCTGGATGTCTGCTTGTAATATCCCCTGAATGTGTACAAATTTGTATATCGCGAGGATGTTATCAAAGGACAATCCTGGGACATCCTGAGAGGATGTCCTCTGAATATCTGCTTGTAATATCCCCTGAATGTGTACAAATTTGTATATCGCGAGGATGTTATCAAAGGACAATCCTGGGACATCCTGAGAGGATATCCTCTGAATATCCTATGAACAAACGAATGCTGCCTGGGCTGCCTCCTGATGCTGGATACTAAGGACATTTTACGACAGCTTGTTTTAACACTGCATAAATTATATGTATTCCTTGATGAAAGGAAAAACGTTTTTCTTGCTCATCACATCCAACAGATACATTTTTAATACAAAAAACGCTCAAATTAACGAGAGATTTATTTCGATTCTTAACTCAACTTGGAGCTGGATTAATATGAATTTGATTTGGATTAGTTTAAACTTGACTTGGATTAATTTGAACTTCACTTGGACTAATTTGAACTTGACTTGGATTGATACGAATTTGATTTGGATTAATTTGAACTTGACTTGGATTAAATTGAAGTTGATTTTGATTAATTTGAACTAGACTTGGATTAATTTGAACTTGACTTGGATTAATTTGAACTTGGCTTGGATTAATTTGAACTTGACTTGGATTAATTTGAACTTGACTTGGATTAATTTGATCTTGACTTGGATTAATTTGATCTTGACTTGGATTAATTTGAACTTGACTTGGATTAATTTGAACTTGACATGGATTAAATTGAAGTTGATTTGGATTAATTTGAACTTGACTTGGATTAATTTGAACTTGACTTGGATTAATTTGAACTTGACTTGGATTAATTTGAACTTGACTTGGATTAATTTGAACTTGACTTGGATTAATTTGAACTTGACTTGGACTAATAGTGTGAAGTGAATAAAGCGTAGTGTGCCCGGCTACTCCGCACGTGAAAAATTCACGTATCTTTTAAACAAATTTAAAACGATTTCTCAAGAGATTTGCGATTTCATTGCAATCCTGAAGATCATGCAGTAATTGAAAAGAAAAAGCAGTATCTATGCTACCATCCAGTGTAATTGTAATCCAGTGCGCAGTTATTGACATGAAAGATCTCGACTTGGAGAGGTCCTAATATCAGCAGTTATTGAGAAGACGCTATTTTCGTTAATTTACTTTTGTTTTTCCTCTGAAATAGCAAACTGAATTTGGATATTGAGGTCCGTAATTAGTCTTGTTGTAATTACCTTCTCTGATGGAACTTGAAACTTCTTATTCAAAAACCCTACAAAATTAAAAAAGTTTCCTTTTCCATAGGGTCGTAAGGATTGAGCGCGTCACAAAGCCAGTAAATTAACAATTTCTCTCTATGTATGTATTTGGTCGGTATTGTTTGGCTCCCAGTTTTTAGATTGAGTAAATGTTTCTTTTGAAGTCAGCTGTTTGCCAGTAGACGAAGACGACTTGCTACGATCGGCAGTTTTGTCACTGCTGCAGCTTAACCTGTCTTTGTTTTCAATACATAGACATTTGGTTTTTCTTCTTGTTCGTTTTGTTTCTATTATTCAATTCTTTTTCGTTGTTTGCTTTTTCTTCAGCTTCCAGAAATTGATCATTTTGTGTCGATTTTAGATGCATCCATGAACATTTAGTTGAGAAAGTTTTCTAAGATGCACCAGCCGCTCCTCGTCGTGTATTTGCTTCACAAATGGTGCACACTTCAATTTCTACACTCTTCACCGATATGTAGAAGTAATCCCATACTGCTGACGCTCTACTTTTAGTCATTATACCGGGTGTCCCACAAAAATGTCACTGAGTTTTAATTGATTATATTTCCACTTCAAATGTACATATTTCTATTTTTAATTTTTCCCAACGTAGTAAATTTTATTTTATTTTCGAATAATTTATGTTTTTGAAAATCGTTCAATAACCACTTTTAATTGATCGATTAACTGAAACTGATAGAAAAACTAATTTTTCGAAGGAAAACATTTCAAAACAATATTGATATTCTTCCTTATTTTGCACTTTCCAAAAAACCAAACTAACGAAAACTTGAAAGAGTAACAAATCAATTCATTAAAGAAATTTTAAATAAAAAAGTAATTTAGTATCCTTCGACATACCCACCATTTCTCTCAAGGCAAGCATTACTTCTAGCCAATATCAAACAATGAGTTTTGCAGATCATTTCACCGTTTTCTTTTAGTTCTTGAAACACTTCAACTCGTTGTCGAAGAATTATTAATGATGGAGGTGATGTTTTGAAAACGCGTTCCTTCACAGTAGGTATTGAGAAATGAAGAAGATCACAACTGTTTTTAAAAATTTTCCTTCGAACAAATAATTAATGGAGCATTCTTTTAATGGCAAACGTTTCGGAACCTCTGATTCCATCATCAGTGCTGAAAACAAGGAATAAAATACCTACTGTGAAATACCTACTGCGAATGTATCGTTCACTGGAAGAGGCCCTAAAATTCTTTGGCTACATAAATAGATATCACGCCAAGATAAATTTCACAATGGAAACTGAGCAGAATGATAAATTGCCATTTTTAGACTTTCTCGTAAAGAAAACCAATTCAATGTTCACCACCTCTGTTTATAGAAAACCTACATTTACGAGATTATGTACCAATTTCTTCAGTTGCATTTACATGGGTTATATTAAAACAAGTGTCACTACATTATTGCATAGAGCATACCGTATTTCAAATTCATATAAAATATTTCATGACGATGTGAAATATATCACAAAGTTACTTGTTCAAAATAAATACCCTGTAACTTTCATTAACAATCTGGTTAAAAAGTTTTTAGACAAAAAACTTTTCCCTCCGTGTACAATTCTGACTGCACCAAAGCAAAAAGTTGTCGACGAGCTCTCTTTCTTGGGCTATCTTTCAAGGAGATGAGAAAGGATTTTTTATCTCTGATACACTCTCATTTTCCTTTCATTGACGTGTTACCATTTTATAGAAATAGTTTTAAAATAAGTTCATTTTTCATAAGAAATAGCGTTTAGAAGAGTGCCTGAGAAATGGTTGTGTCTACTTGTATAAATGTGATTGCTGCCTGCAGTCCTATGTTGGAAGTACCACACTCCTGCAATTGATTCGTCACAGCCAACACTCTGGTATCTCCCATGGAATCGGCCGTCCACACTCATCTCCCTCCCAGTCAGCCATCAGAGATCATTGCCATAGTTCAAACCACCCTTTCAAAAGTTCCAATTTCTCCATACTTTGTAGAACTGCAGAGGAATTTGACCTTAGAATTTTGGAATCATTGTTCATTTTTACCCATAGACCTCAGCTAAATAATGATCAAAATGCGATGAAATTAAATATTGCCTCAACTGTGTAAATAAGAGTGTGTTGAAATGTGTGTGTGTGTATATGCAGTAATGTTACTTTGTGTGGATGTTATTGTGTGTTGGTTTGATTGCTAGAATTCAGGTGTATGTGTACGTATGGCTTCGAAAGCGTAAGAGAAATTGTGTTTTTATTTTTAATGGTTAGCCATAGCTATTTTTCGACGTAGGTATAGTGATATTAATTTCTTATAGCTTTTTCGCAATTTGTTCATTATCGTTTTGTATTCCTTGTTTTACTGCACTGATGATGGAATGAGAGATTCCGAAACGTTTGCCATTAAAAGAATGTTCCCTTTTATATTGGTTCTTCTTTTCATTTTACGTATTAGATTTCCCAAATAATCGCCCTTTTAATTCTATTAAATTATTCGGAAAGGAAACAAGATTTACCACATTGTGAAAAAAGACAATTCAAATATGTTAATTTAAAGTGAAGATAGAATCAATTAAAAAGTCGGAGACATTTTTGTGGAACACCCGGTACATTTAATTACAATAATTGTTTCTATATTAAGTAATTCAACATGCACTGCAACTGCAAGTCTACAAACTTCATGGCTTGTCAAGCCATGAAGTTTGTAGACTTGCAGACCAACCGCAACCGTAATTAAACATGCATTGAGCCACTAACCAGCGTTATGCACTACGTCATCGTGATACCTCCAGACACGGTCTGAACCCCGGCCCCAGCCCCGGCTCCGGCCGTGGTAAATTTGATAACCCCGGCCCCGGCCATGACAAATTTGTTGACCCCGGCCCCGGCCAAATTTTCAACCCCGGTCGGTCTATAATAGTCAATCCTAACAATACAAATACATTTTTCACGGAAAAATTTAAACGTCTCCTAGGTGAAGACGCCCATGCTAAACCACCTTAATTGAAAGTGATGCACTTCAAACATTCCTCTATGGATGGTATTAGGTCTTTCACCTCAACGTCTGCAGTTTGTCATGAGTAGAAAATGTCTCATGTTGAGCCATTGGTTCAACACATCATGTTTGAAATGCGTATTGGGTTGGCCAAAAAGTTTTGTCGTTTTTTAATGTCCTCTTTTCGGCCTTTTAAAGATCGTGTTTATATTCTTATTCTCCAAATCCTGTATTCGATACAGCGAGCAAGTTTACGTCAGTGTGCAATAAGCCTCCAAGTAGAGAAGTTCTAATATTTTTGTTTGCATTCATGCTCTTGAAATGGTGGACCAAACCGGGCAAACCCGACATCTAATTCTTTTTTATTTTATAAAAGGAAAGAAAGTCACAGAAACTTCCCCATACACATGGCATAGGTTTTGGCAAGTTACTGTTGTTTTCTTCACAACAAAACCAACAAATTTCAACTTGAAAAATACGAGTTCAACTCTCATCTGATACACTAAGATGCCTTATGAAAACGATCAAGAAAACAACTGCGGTTATCATAACAAAACACTGAATTCAAAACACAGGGTTGATTAACCATAAAATGCTTTTCTGTTTAATGAAATAAGTTTCAAAATCCTAGCGACCATATTTTAGTTTTATTAGCAAACAAAAAGAGATCAGTTACGTCTGAGCCACTCAGTTCTCGCATTACTGAGAAATCTATTTTTCATCATTAGTTGTTCACTGCCCCTAGAAAGATCCCAACCTTATTAGTTCTCCTCTGCCCACAATCATTGATCACATAGGAGATAGGTCAAAATATCACTCCTCGCGGTTCAATAACAAAATTATGTTGAGTTCACAGTATGGACGCCTCAGTTCGCACTCATTTCACCCTCAAAATATATCAAGGATAAGACAAGCAACACGAGCACAGAAATAAAACAATAGGAACAAAGAGGTAACATATTTCTCTACCATGAAGAATCTTTTGAGAAACGCCGCCGTCATCACAGTTCTACCTGACGCCTAACCTGAGAAGTATATTGAATTGTGCAATAGCAAACTTCAGATTCTACGTCAAGTTCGTGAACACAAACAAGAAAGTCTTCGCATCACTCTTCAAGCCTCTCGGTTCTAGGGGCTTGTCGAGAAACGTCGATAATTAAAAGAAAATACGGAAATTTCATCAACTACTCAAATTCCGTCTTCATTGAAAAATAAATTCCTACTGTCCTAGTCTATGGTTTCGTTCACATAAACTTTCGCCAAGTAAATCAAACAAGTCTAGAGAGGCTTAGAATGTGCCTGCACCGGAGGAGACGAAAACGATAATGATAAAATTATAATTTAGCTCCTAAATCAAAACGAAAGGGTTTCCAAGAGAAGAGAGAGGGAGGCATCTTATGCAAGGAATCAAACGAATAAATACAGTAGGTGTGCCCCACACACTGAGCGCACAAACAGGAAAATTGGAAGCTTGCAAAATAAAATAAAAATTACTCATCGGCAAAAAAGGAAATAATCGGCACAGAAAAAGAACAGCAGAAACCTCAAATAAATGGCCGGGAGCCAAACAAAAAACGTATATTCAGTCAACAAATTCCCTAGCTATTTTCCAGCTCGGGCCCTCACAACGAAAATGAACGGAAAATACAAGCGATATACAAGTAGTACGTCGTCTTGCAAAAATGTTAAAGCTCTTATACTCCAGGAATAGGGATAAAGTTCAGAAAACTGGTACTTGCTAAGCGTGCTTTGTTGTCTCGCGCTCTCTAAAAAATATCCCAACACGGTTCGTCGCTGCGAGGACAAGAGACTCCAGAAAACTTACGTACATAATTGTTCAGGAGTTTTTAATGGCCCTCATTCTATTTTGTTTCCTGATTATTATTACATAAGAAAGTTTTAGCCTCCCTTAACCACGACAAATATGTTCCAAGAAAGGAAAGAGGAAGGCACCATTTAGTATGGAGTTGAGGGAACGCGGAATCTATGCACAAGGTGCACAGAAACAGTAAGCTAGGAAAGAAGTTCATGAAACAAGAAAATAGTTGAAGAAGAAAGTAGTAGGTGCTGAAAAACAGGACAGCAGTGAACCGAAAAAAGATGGTCCGTAACAAAACAAAAACCTATTTTATTACAACAAAAAGGAAGCCTACCTAACCTTTAGCTCAGGCCCTCACATAGTCCCCCTGGGAGCGCCAATTCCCATAGATACAACAGTTGTATCCCCCTGAGGGGTGTTTCCTGATTACACCAAACCACAACGCAAATCAGCGTCTTAATTGATGAACAATAGATTTTAACACAAATCATACCCAGTAATAGGACATTACAATTCCATGATTTTCTTCCGATACGCATACGTATAAAACGTAGTTGACTTAAAATAAAACTATTTCAATACCTTGCTCAATACTTACAGACAACATTTTTAGGAAGATAAATCAGGTCACTGCAGTTGTACTGACATACCTAAAATACTCGATTGTGATCCACAGCGGTCTTGGGCGCCAAGGCATAGCTATGAGGTAGACTCCCCCATAAGTTTGAACGATTCTTTCCAGGTTCCACAATTACCACTCCATCGATCCTCAACCTACGGGTATCTCACGCTGTGAGAAACACGTGCCACGTTAATTAACAATGTGCTAATAGCAGCTCGATAGATCTGTTTGTATGTACTTGCACGTGAGCATTTAAATAATTCGTGGCCTAAACGTTTCCATGTAAAAATTTCTCTTCCCCAATAAAGCCTGGCTTTGCTTTATCGGATTGGTTATCTGCCAAAACATAAATTGCTCGGGTTATAATGATTCGAAATATCCGTCTAGTGATGCTAATCTACACGTATGCAGGTCAGAGCAGTTAGTATTTTCTAACAGTTCGTGCCTAAAGCACTGCAAAGAAGCATCGGTGCTTTAAACACTCAATACTGCGTGGCAAGGGACGCCCAGGAGTCCATTCAAATGGTGGCTGAAATGAGCACAGGCCTAACAACGAACGTAATATGAGAAGAAATGCTCCTACTGCATACCATTACCCTCACAAAGCCTTAATACAAGTGCAACTGTACTGAACTCGTGAGCTTCAGAAGCTTCATTGACTTCGTACAACACAGGACGAAAAAGTCCGAAACTCGAGCCGCTCTGAGAAGAACCGTCGTGCTGAGTGGTGACGCAAAAACTGCAGCAAGAAATCGCAAGTGAATCAAGACACGGGGTGATGGTTCACTGGCGCTTAGCTTAGTCGTTTGTGTAGCTTCTGTGGCGTTCTTAATAATTAACAGTATAACGTTAGCACGTTATTTTTCTGATCCTAAGAAATGTTCAGAATTTAACGTCACACATGTTCGAAGTGTTTTAACAATGAATAGCAGAAATAATCTTAATCCGAAAAAATTGAAAAACACAGAAGAAAAAACGAGAATTGCAGATATATATTCTGAAGAAAATGTTTGCACCGTTGAATGGGATCCGCCGGTGAGAGAGAAGGAGCAGCGAAGTAACCCTCAGTGCCATACAAAAAGAGCTTCAGAAATGGAAGAGTAGCTAAGATTACCTCGCAAAAGCACAAATTACCCCGTTACGTACAATAAGGAAGGCAAGCCCATAACCTTCCCTCTCCTTTCGCAGAATTATATGAACCGCCCAAAGAGCGCCAAATCCTACAAAGGTGCGCTGCAGCACAAAGCCTTCAAGCATTTAGAGAAACATCAGAAAAAGTTGGGAAACCCCGTTAATTCTTAGCAAAGTAAGAAATTTCAACTCTCCTCGCACTAATTTTAACCTATTCACAGTGGGAGCAATTAAAGAATGAAGACAGTATGCTCTTCCAAAAGAAAACATGTGGAACTCATTCAATTAGGTAGCCTCAAATAGCTTAGAACGCTCTTAAATTTTTCAAATTTTGTTTAGCTAAACGACACAAGTATGATTCATTTGCTGCTATTGCTCTGCAATTCCTCCTGAAATGTAGGATAACATCTGTGCAAAAACTGTTTTGAAAAATCAGTCAAATATTTTCGTGTAGTACAATGATTATCATTTTTACTTAACAAGTAGTACCATAAAAAGTTGCACAACGGCGTACGAAACAAGCTACATTCAATTAGAGCCCAGACTAAATTGAGGCAAACAAAGCCCAAATGGTGCCACACAAAATATTCACAAACTGCCCCGCATAAAATTTGGCCGGGTTAGCAAGAAGTGCGAGTGCTCTGGGCTGTGAGCATCACCGAGTTCCCGCAAGCGCCCCGCCCTCAAGGATGGCCGCCGCGGCCACCAAGTGGCGCCCCACATTAGCGCCCTCGTAATTCAGGCGGAACTTTTGCTGTTTAATTAAGAGCAAGTTGGCCAGATAGTCGCCAGTAGTAAATATCGGTGACGGATGGATGCACGCAGCGCCGCCCCAACGCTCCCAGCCAACCGACGTCACCAGCCGCTGCTTTCTCCGCATTTCTTCACGCCCTCTCATATGAGCCAACCCAGGAGATTTTATTTGAATGTTTAATTTCATAACTCTTATGAGTTTAGGGCAATATACTCCATAGTTAAATCATACAGGAATTTGCTTAGCCTTGACAAGCCAGCGCATTTTGTTCGGATCCCAATGACAGTAACAAGATCATACCGGCTACATCAAGTCACTCAAGAAATAATGAACACCTAGGATTAAGACAGCACACTCTCGAAAAACTTAATATTCTTGCTAAATACGCATTGAATACCGTGATACCAAGGCGAGTCGACGAAAATTAACGGAACACACTAGACCAGGCTTTCTATACTAGGCTCGAGTGTTGACCGATCAATTGTTATAAACATCATGCCTGAGTACCAATTACTAGAATTGAGAATCCAACTAGAGAAAAATCACCGTAAGGTCCATTTGATATGGTTTGCAGTGTTCTGGTTAACGAAGAAAATTTTTTAATTTTAAACTGCACCGTAGGGAAAGACTTCTGACGCGATGTTTCGCTGCGAGTCCTTTAGTTTGCTTGAGATCCACCGATGATCTGTAGATCTCAGCAGTATATGATAAAGAGGTGGGTAATTGTCAACCAAACAGCGTTTTTTTTATCAAGCAGTTTCAATATTAATATCGAGCGTTCGCTTATTACATCCAAGTTACCGCGCTAAAGAACCTGCTACTAAGGTCATCTACCACGGAAACAATTGCTCCATATCCTTTAATTTTTATTCGAAAAATCACCAAGCTTTGGGCTGCTAAACCGTCGTTATACAATGAATTCACAAATTATTCAGGGATACAAGAAAAAATAATATAATTTGAAAAATTTCCATTGCTACAGCAGCCCATGTAAATGTAAATGATGCGGTATTTTAATCAGGATATTCAACTTATCAAAGTTGACCCTAATTAGGTCTTTTTACAAATAATATATAGCACGATATATGGCTTGATGTGTTTGTCCATCCCCGTTTTCGCCTAGCTGAGTGGATACGTGAACACTACATAATAATTCATTACGTCTTTTTTATTCTCGAATTGGACTGGATAAATTAGTTTCGGCCTCCTAAACCGTAAATGATGTTCCAAAGAGAAAATATATGAAAGTACCATTGAGTATGGAATTAAGGGAACGCAGGATCTCTGCACAAGGAGTGCTCCCACACAAGATCTCCTGCGCATGGAAACAGTAGCTTAAGAAGGAAGGCTATGAAGCAAGATAAAAGTTTAAAAAAGATGCTGAAGTTAGAGGTGCTGAAAAAAGGACAACTTTGAACCGAACGAAAAAAGATGATCTCAAACGAGAAGAAAAATGATTCTAATAAAAAGAAGGCAACCTTAACTCTCAGCTCGGAACCTCACATTTTCCCCCTTTGAGCTCCAATTTCTTGTCGATACTGCATCTCCCTGAGGATTTTCTTCAATTGCACTTTACTAATACGGATTGACAATAGTTCCGATGTTATCTTTACCACAAGAAATAGAAGGATAGAAGAAAAGGGATACGCATTTCTACAGTTCTCATAAAAATAATGTATATGAATGAATTGCAGTTCTAATTTCAGAGAAACGCCGTTTTTGGAGAAGACTTTCTAATTTAGTGCCCACTAGAATTACTATTCAAACAATCCGTGCAATTGAGTGATTTAATTGTTCTAAAAAGTAATAGTTCTTAAATATTGCTCATTGAAGCGTTCATATGCTCGTCAGCATCTCAGTGAAAACAGATCAGAAAGTATTCCAAACTCAAAAATTGAAGGAAAGATGCGGACAGGGTATGCAGATGATCCTGTTATTTGTTCACTTCTGAAAGGAGTAATTCGTCGCAACACAGTGCAACCAAGTTGTACCGCACCTGAGTCGCACCACTGAACCAGATTGTTAAAACTTCTCCATCTCCTTTCAAAATAGTTCAATCGAGTTTAGAGCAGAAACTTCGTTAAACTCATGAAATTTTATAAACCAAAAAATCCAATTTGCTAAATGTGCCCTAGCATGATGATACCCTAGAAGAAGTGTGATGCAAAACGCAGCGACAAACAACATGATTAAGTACTACATTTCATTACACTAAGGAATACAGGTAATTTTATTAGACGTTATTTCAATTCGGAAAGTGCAAAAAATACTTCGTCTGCGATTCTCAATCCATTCAAATTTACGAATTCATCACCGTATTTCCTCACGAGGTTGAGATCTCTTGAGTTTTCACGTGCTGCTACTATTTTAGCGGACAAATTTCATTTTTCATAGGAAAAAATGCAATACGCTATTGAAATTTCATTATATTTTAGATTTCTTATTTACTTCAAATTCGTTCCTAATCTATAATAATTTAAACTCCAACTGAATGTTTCAGTAAAATTGAAGATTACAACAAAAGAGAGAATTTAAATATCAGTTTAAATTCAGCTTTGTGTTCAAGTAAGACTTAATTTTTGTACGAGAACAGACAACACTTATTTAAACACAAGTTTGGGCTTAACATCCCTCCTTACGGTTGCGTCTTACAAATTTTTGATGCAAATGATAACTAAATTGTTAATAAATTGAACAGAAAAAAATTTATAATATTCTGTTGAAAGCACTCATGATTCATAAATCAGATTGTATCTAATGGACACGGGAAAGATAACTCTTGGTATACATTTATGATTGAACGCCAGAACTGAAGACTGGGCTTTTAATGATGGCCATAAAAAAGCAACCACCCCCTCGTTCAGCGTCCTCGGTACGAGCGGCGGAGGCCTCCACAAAAACTGTAGCTATACCTATCGCCTATTATAGAATTAATAGCCCCTCAAAACGATACAACTGTTGTATCCATGGGAATTAGCACTCCCAAGGTAAAATGTGTGAGGGCCCGAGCTGAGAGTTAGGTCACCTTCTTTAAGTTAAAATAAAATGTTTTTTCATGTTAAAAACCCCCTTTTTTCGGTTCTCTGCTATCCTGTTTTTTAGCACCTACTACTTTCTTCTTCAACTTTCATCTTGTTTCATGAACTTTCTTAACGTTCTGTTTCTATGCCCTTTCTGCATCGATTCCCCATTCTCTTATCTCCATACTAAATGGTGCCTTCCTCCTTCCTCTCTTTGATACGTTTTTTTGTAGTGGTTAGGGAGGCTAAACTAACTTATAATCTTAATATTATTCAACGTAAAGAGAACTCAAGAAAGTCACGAGAAATCACTCAACATTCCCATTATTTGCTCAAGTGTACATAATTGGACATTTTTGTTTACCACTTACTGGTACACTGCAGGAAAGTAAGAAATGAAGAATCATAATCGTAATACTAGACTAAAAATCTTTCAATCGAGTGCGGTGTTTAGATAGGTTCCACCTAAATGTTGCTCAGGCAGCTTCACTTCTTATCAGAGAATGAAATTTGAACAAAAATGTCGGAAACATTTAAGACCATGTAACACATCCGTAGAACAGAAGCAAAAGGACAGAATTATTTTGAACAGAAAATGTAATGGTATGGAGCTATTTTTTTAAATGGAATTATAGAAAGGAAGAAAAAACTTCATAAATATTCGTAAATTCCAAACCCTGCAACGTATCACGCTAAGCTGTAAAGTATCCAACTGTTCTGAGTTGAAAAAAGGCGCTGAACATAATCTGTACCAATAGAAAGTAATAGGACATAAAATTGTCATGTCGCACGTCATATGGAGTAAGTTAAATTTTGGTTGCCAAATCCGTAGATTTTCAAACAATTCATCGTAACCAGGCCCACAAATAAAATGTTTTCAATATCGTTTTTAATCCTTCCAAAACCGCAAAAACCTCGATTAGGGCCACGGAACACTTTACTGACGAAATTAAAGCAATCACTAAGAACTTCTTACTGTTTGCTTATGGTAATAATTCTATAAAATTTTCGAGAACAACCTTCACACAAAAAATTTGGATCAATTTATTCGAATTTAACAGTCGTAAAATATTCATCGAATTAAACGGAACAATTTTAACATAAAAGTATTTCATTTTTCTTTCGCTGGTATCGAAATTCATCATTCTGAAGGCACGAGGTGAATTTGTATTAATTTTCATTTCGAAACAAAAGAAAAATTCAACGTGTTTTTCTAGTATTTTGTAAAGCACACGATTGCAAACAAGAAATCGAATACATTCAACGTTCTAAGATAAATTCGCAGGAGTTCAAGTGAACAGCAACCGTGAACAAAGAATGGATGAAGTCATCCCCAGTATTGCGCGATGGTTTGGTTTGAGATCACTGCGCTGAAGTTACTCATGCAGGAACGCGGAACCTCATGCTGACCGCACAAATTATTAAGCGGCGGAGTGGCCGGCGTACTAACGCTGTACACTTCCTCCTCTGACGCTCACGATCGCTCGCACGCAGCAAGCGATGCACACAACGCCGCAGTCAACCTGCCCCGGCCGTTAACTGTCACCTGTCGTCAACAACTTTCGTTATAAGGGGTGACGCGCGTGACAGATACACTCCCGTGTACGAGGCTATTTTCTCTCGGATATGTCAGCACCCAAAGCAAGAAGGAATAAAAAAACAGCGCCAGCGTTAGGTGATCGCGAAACTCGGATTTCCTTCGGATCGCCTCGCTGTCTGAGCTCGTCTATCACCTCCGTTGAGGCATGACATGCACGGCGGAGTGTGCTTCGAAATGCTCCCAACAATTTTGCACACAGCAACAAGCGCAGGTTACTTGTGGCAGCACATCGCAATTTTATGAGGAGAAATTACATTACCATAGAAGCGGAAGGGAATTACAAATAATTTCTCCGTAAAGTACATCACTATTCAAATCGCAGTTAGAATTTGTATCATATTTAACCAGTACATTGATTTAAACCTAAATCGAATACTTTCCGGGACCGGTAAGTTGTCCTATTTATATTATTACAAAACTACAGCCAACGAATGCTAAACATAATCGTCCGTAACCCAATTTACAAATAGCATTTCCGGAAACAAGTTTACAAGGCGCGCCTGTAAAGTTATATCCAAAGAAGCAAGAAACGCCTAAAAAGCAGGTGTGTGTGCAGTGACTAACATCGATGAGCTGGGGCTAGCTCCCAAATGAATGCCGCTGATCTCTGAGACAGGTAGACGCAATGCAGGAGGGTAACAAGGTAAACATTTGCTCACATGCCAGCAACTGCTGTGAGCTTCAGTGATGTCGGCTAATTTGACAAAATTCGAGTACTCGAACACAGCACTGTGGAAATCGAAAAAACATGTTCTCATTCAGTGGCACGCCACTTAATTGTAAGAGGACTATTTTTACTGAACGACGAAGCAAATACCAACCATAAGAGACTGAAAAATGCAAGGAGAGAGTATCATAAGACCGTCATAATGAGGATCGTCTCAAAAACACTTCACTCCCTCTTAAGGTAAACAAAGTTTGGACCAGCGAACGGCTGACATCAACAAATCAAGTTTCTTGTTTGCAGCGAGTTTACTAATTCTCGGCAGTACAGCTGAGAGCAGATGTGTGCTACCGACGAAATGCTCATGGGTGCTTTGCTTTCGATCGGCCCTCAAACAAACACTGAAATAAACCGAAGAATAACGTAAACAAATTGGGCCTCAATTTGAGGAAAGCGAACTAAGGCATTTTTATCGACGGATAAGCCAAATCAACGACGTGAGCACGCACGATTTTGTTCCATTTATATAACGTAACTTCACTTTTTCCTATTTTGACTAATTCACTGGTCTTCGTTCGAAAGTACATCACCGAGAAGACTCGTGAAAAAAAACAATGTGCGAGCTTCGGCGGCACAAAAGAAAACTCAAGCTTTCTCACATCACCAATCATTTTACTCAACGACCCTCATAATAGCACTAGCAACCACGTCCACGCAATCTAGAAAAACCACCCAGGAGCCAAGAGCGCAACCACAGAACTGGCAGCGCTGACACTGAGTCGGGCCGTATAGTAACACGCAAGGGTAAAAAATACTTAATTTAATACTTAAATTCTTAAATTTTACGTATCGTTTTAGCTCAAAGTACCGTCCCTGGCAGAAGTATCAGCACAACTCTATTTTTTTATATAATTTGAAAACTTCGAGCTCTGGCTTGGGGTAAAGGGCAAAGGTAGACCCGGGGAATCATATGTAATTGTAAAAAGAACAGCAAAACTCACGGGCAACCAAAAAATAAACTAATCTGCGAGGTGTGTGGGACTGAAGCATTTGGCTACAACTAAAAACAACTTTTCAATATTCAGTGGCCTGACCTATTAGCAATAACAAGGAGACGATTATTGTAGCTGGAAACTAACATTTGACAATTCGTTTGTGGCATCTTGTTCCATTCGTGCATGCCAGATGGTCTTTAAACTAGCAAGGTTCCTTCCCCTTCGATTGTACACAGCGGTTTTGAATATTCCCCACGAATTTTCACCAAGATTAGGGTCAGGAGATGGACAAGGCCACAGGAAAAACACTTTCTTTCTTAACAGCAAACGATATTTTTATTCACTTCAACGTATGTTTGAAGTCATTTATTGTCTTGCAGATAAGATTAGATTAGTCGTCAGTTTTAGCCTCCCTACCCGGCAAAAAATGCGATCCAAAGAGAGGAAGGAGGAAGGCACCATTTAGTATGGAGTTAATGAAACGCGGAATCTACGCAGAAAGGCATAGAAACAGTAAGTTGTGAAAGAAGATCATGAAACAAGATCAAAGTTGAAGAGGAAAGTAGTAGGTGTTGAAGAACAGGACAGCAGTGAACCGAAAAAAAGATGATCCTTAACATAACAAAAACATTTTATTTCAACAAAAAAAAAGCCTACCGAACTCTCAGCTCGGGCCCTCACATTTTCTCCCAGGGAGCGCAAATTCCCCCAGATACAATAGTTGTATCTCTCTGAGGGATGCTCACTGAAGAACAGCAAACGAACTCTAAAGGTAAAAATAAAGGTACACTATACGGTAAAATTGTGGTAAGCAAATTATCGACACACATCTGTGAAAAGTACAATATCCAGGACAGTAAAGTGCAACACAGGAAAATGGAAACAATTAGAAAGAAAAGAGAGTAAAATTATCAACGCACTACTTGCAGAATCCTACAACAGCTTAAATTAATATTTCAAAAGCGGTAAGGCAGGAGATAACTTCGTTCGGTTCCTTCCAGTAGAGCGTCAATAAAGAAGTCTGCCAGCAGCAGCAGCAGCAGCAAATGTTGTCTGGAAGCGCCGAAAGAGCTTCGGTATCATGTTTACCAGCGCTCGAGTCCGTAATTAATTTGTCAGGCCGCGCGCTGGACGCTATCGGGCCATCTCCCAACTTGTCCGGGTTGGGGTATTTCATGTCTAGGACTTCGGGGAGCGAACGAGCGCGGTAGAACCGTAAACGTCTTCCCAGGAGAATGTATTTTCTTGGGTTTATCCCAGGAGAACGCAACAGCAAAATATTCACTGTTTCAAACACAATTACGAGACTTTCAGACGAAAGAAACATCGCTTATACACGCTGAAATACTGAATTTCTTCAATAGCTATACTGAAGTGATAAATTTGTGAAATAATTAGGCTTCACATAATTAGTTTTATCCCTTTAACGCCCAAGTGGACTGTACGGTCCTCTTTCAAAAATAACAATAATATATTGTATTTCTTATTCAATTTGTTCACTAATGTGTCCTTTGCGCTCGTGAGGTTTCAGTTCTGGATTCAACTTCATTTTTTAGCTGGTTTTCTTGTCTGGGATTTTGTATTGATGGATGAAGGGTGGGTTGTTGAACGACCAACGAATGGGTACGTAAATGTAGTATTAACCCTTTAACGCCCACATTTTTTTACTCATATTACCGTTATCACAACCACTATCACTAAACCGACATTGGCATTAGGTAGTCACTGTTATCAAGATGTGGAAGGAACTACCACTCGGCAGTGAAGTTCGGTAGTGGTAGTTCCTTCCACATCTTGATAACTGTGACTACCTAATGCCAATGTCGGTTTAGTGATAGTGGTTGTGATAACGGTAATATGAGTAAAAAAATGTGGGCGTTAAAGGGTTAATACTACATTTACGTACCCATTCGTTAGTCGTTCAACAACCCACCCTTCATCCATCAATACAAAATCCCAGACAAGAAAACCAGCTAAAATGAAGTTAAATCCAGAACTGAAACCTCACGAGCGCAAAAAGCTTCCGATCCAACAACATGCGAGTAAGATTGGTGCATTAAAATAGGACACTAGACCAGAACATTTTTTGGGTCTCATTCTATTACCATTACATAATTCAGTTTGAGACTTACTCGCAACAACGAAGGCGCTCTTGAGCGACCGAAGAGAAGGTATCATTTAATTTCACTTACGAAAACGAGGCATCTGTGCAAACGGTTTTTTTTACACGGGGTATTCTCTTCAGAGAAAAAGAAGTTGAGAAAGAAGCGGAAAGAATACAAAATAAAGTATGTATAGCGATCAAGGCCTGAAAATTGAAAGATGGTTGGCAGAAAGCATAGAAGTACCAGAAGCCTATCTACAGCTAATGTGCCCAACAGTATGCCTCCCGTGCACACCCTCTCCAAACTTACCCAAACCTATTGCTTATCTTGTGCGTCCTGTGAGATTTTATCATTCATCATTAATAAAATTCCATTCACCATTAATGAGTCAATTTAAGTGCCATGACAGAGACTGTTAGTAAACTCGTGCATATCGATTTCTTTGGGATGTGGTGATTGATTGATTATAAGAAAGTTTTAGCCTCCTTTTACCACAACAAAGATGTTCAAAGAGAGGAAGGATGAAGGCACCAATTAGTTTGAAGTTAAGTACTACATAAAAACGGTAAGCTCAAAAAGAAGTTCATGAAACAAAATAAAAGTTGATGAAGAAAGTATTAAGTGCTGAACAAAAAGATAGCAGTGAACCGAAAAAAAATGGTCCGTAACAAAACAAAAAACCTCCCCTACTTAAACAAAAAGAAGGCCTACCTAGCTCTAAACTCGGGTCATGAAATACAGAAGTGATGAAGTTGTAAATGGTTGCATCAATAACCACGTCGAGGAAATAGACCTATTTTAAGCGTGAATTTGAGTTATCAAAACCTTAATTGTTGTAAAGTTTGATTGGGGATTCAACAACGTCTGATTATAGAACATCACTAGAGTAAAGGCAATAGATGGGAAGGAAGCGGGGTCGTGTTCAGGGATTCGGTCCAGAATTCTATTTTCAAGGGAGGCCATAAAACTGGCGTGGGTACTTGCCTACCCTAAGAGGCCCTCAGGTCACTTCGCTAGGAGCCAAGCCAAAAGCTCATTATCACTTCTAGCTGCAACAGTTTCAATTTAACTCGGTAATGTCTGCTGAAAGCAGACAGAATGCGTCACCTACTTTTGAACAAGAATTTAAGTGCACTTTAATGTTTTTCGATAATCAAACAATAAATGCTGTGGAAAAAAACTGGTAAAAGAATGAAAACTTGGATGACAGCACAACTCTAAATACACGTATGTGCGTACGTTCGGGTGCATGAACGAATGAAAATATACAAACATACGTACAGATTTGAGTATACTTGCATATTAAAGCGTGTGCTATATGAGTATATATTAGGAGTACCGGAAAGTTCTGTTTTTTCCAAAACACAAGTCCAGTCCAAACAACTTGTTTTCATGGTCAGATCAGATATCAGATATTCAGTTTAACTTTTACATTTAATCGAATCTATTCCAGTTGATATTTTAAACACATACCCAATGGAAGAGAAAAATTTCAAAGCTAATCATATGCGTCGTTGCATCTACGAATTCCACAGAGGTAGCAATCCAACAACAGCATACAACAGGTGAAAAACATAAGCGCTATCCAGTTGGTAAGAGTGTTAGAAACTGCCGCTGATGGTTTTGGAAATTTAAAAAAGACAATTTCGATCATACGGATAAGCCTTGTCTTTTAGATGATGAACTTTTGAAAGCTACTGTGGAAGGAGACCATCGACAAACCATCAGAACATTGCCCCAAAGACTTGATTGGACGTTCGTCTACTGTTCAGGAGCATCTGTTGAATATTGGAAAGGTGTGCAGAGTGTCTGGGCCCCTCCCCAAACAACAAAGCAATGCGGGCAACAATCGAAATTTTTGACATCTGATATTGAAAACAGCTGTCTGAACTTATTCTTATGTTTTAACCCTTCACTGCATAGTGTGTCGAATGAGACACAAACTGAATTTTGCTGTGTGTAAGAATAATTGATTAAAACAAGTGCATTTCTTCGGTTTATACAGCTAATGAGACAAACTCTACAAAAAATAAAAACTAATAAAACATGTTCGACACACCCCTCCAGCGGCAGAGTTAGTTTGAACTCCATTACAGATGAGTGCTGACATTGCTATTTTTCTATTTCCGAAAATAATTCATGCAGTGAAGGGTTAAAATTTGGTTTAAGAAAAGAGGACAGAACTTTCCGGTACCCCTAACACATGCATATACTGTATATATATACACACAAACACATACATATTTTCATAGGTCGATTTGTGCGAGATAATGTGTAGCTATTTGCAAATTGATTATGAAAATAACAGCTAATGAAAAACAGTAGAATATACTTCAACGTACAACATGTGTATGTGTATGTAACAACTATTTAACGCATTCGCATTGGTTCTTCAACGACATGAAATTTTACTGTCAAATTTCAAACAAAAAAACACAATTTCTTAAAAATAAATCAATTTCTGTTATGACACCAACTGAATTTCGTTTATGAATAATCAGCATTGGGACAAAATTATAAACAGGTCAGTAGGCATAACGTTAGTAAATTTTACCCTTAACACTTTGACTGCGACTACTAAATATTAAGTTCAACACCAAACTAAAACTTGAAGTCAATTGTAGTTTACTATTTTGAAAACAAAAAAAAACAAGGCACTGAGTCGTGCCCTCATTTAGCTTCGATTAAGTATTTATGAAAATTGAGTTTGCGACTACTGGTCGGTCAGCAGCATTATGAAAATTACCTCCGTGTACCACCGCCCACCGGTGGCGCACGTCGCAGTCAAAGTGTTAATTAATAATTGCATGGTACAAGTTACGTTTCTTTCACATCATTTCCGCTCCATTCCATATCGCTTCACTACATGAAACGATATTTAAAAATTTAAGATTTAATTATTACATATACGATTGGAAACACTATATTAATCAATTCGATGAAAATACATAGCCATAAAAAGAGGCTGCGTAGGCGAGGCATGGCAAGGCCACGTCAGTGCAGCAAGAGAGCAAAACCAATGAACACGAGGCAAGGAAAAAGCTTAGCATAGTATCCGAATAGACCGAGTCGCACAAGCAACGTAAGACTGAGTGCCACGGCAGTAGCAGGCAGCCTGGCCCGCGTGTCCCGTTAATTTACTAAGGACCATTATTAGGCGCGTAAACAGCCGTCGACACAACATCTAATGAGCAAAAGTGCATAATGGCGCAGGCAGCAGCCGGCCTCCGGTAATGATGAGGCTGCGAACAGCTTATGAAGCCATGCACGCCAAATAACTGCCACCTAAATATCATACTCGACGTGAAGCACTATTGTCCTAACTTGAAATTTCGAACAAAGAAGCAAGGGAAAACAAACGTTGCACACCCTACATATATGAAGATGCAAAACTGAGTTACGCAATCACAAACTTTGACAAGTTTAAATTCGAGACCAATGGCTTTGTTTTGTATGCTCACGAAACTATTATGTGGAGAGATAACGGCATTTGTAACCGTCTTAACACCTCTTGAGATCACCTTATTTAAAAAACACTTTGACTGCGGCCCCTAAATACTAAGTTCAACACCAAACTCAAATTTAAAGTCAATTGTAGTAAGCGATTTGGAAAATACCTACCATGAACTGGATCGTGCCTTCATTCAACTTTGATTGAATATTTATGAAAATTGAGTTAACGCCTACTGGTCGGTCAGCAGCATTATGAAAATTACCTCAGTGTACCATCGGTGGCGCACGTCGCAGTCAAAGTGTTAAGGAAATACGTGCAAAATTCAGATTTGAATTTACATTACTCTCTGCAGATTCATGGATTTCTTTGTAACAATTTTCAAAATATTATCAAATTTTTTCTATTTTTCGCACATTACGGCACACATCAAAAAATTTTTATTCAAATTAACGAAAATTACATCAATTAACCACAATCCTAAAAATGGATACATCTCAACTCGGCGATTTGAATTTACAATCGCTTACACACGGTTAAAACTGCTGACTACATAGAATGTGGTTGGAATCATTGAACATGTAATGTTTACGTGTAGTTCCTTACAACTTCAGCAGCTAAAAGCTGGAAATTAATGCAAAATTTAGGGGAGCTAATACTTTAATTTTAGGGAGAAAATTTAAACAATCATTGTATAACATTTTAAGACATCTGAGAAAAACCAATGTAAGCTAAAATTGACGAAAAGAGATTACCATTGAGTATAAGCTGTAGAAAACAGGAAAAACACGCACAAGGTGTTTCTTCACACAGGATAACATGCACATAGAAACGGCCAAGTAGGAAGGAAGAAAAGACAAAGAAGAGAGAGCGAAGAAGTTATTGAAATTGCTTAAAGCAAAGCGAGCACATCAGAAAAAATTTCGGAAGGGCTATTTATAGCAGAGACAACGGAACAGGATCCTCCGGGAGGCACCAGTCTCCACAGCATAGGCGAAACAAAGCTAAATCTATTGCCTATGCCATGCCTGATGGGTCTAAAAAAAAACATTTCATCGTTCCTGTACCGCACGGCGAGAAAACCCACAAGCGTACTTAAGGTCACTTCGGGTTATGCAATGAAATGCTATTCATTTGAGTGATGGCGGAACCTCCCAACATGGTAGAACAAATCAAGCAGCTACTGCAACAACAGTGGCGTGTTGTAATCCCTCTTGTGTGTTTTTCTGAAGTGGACCACAGTTTCATCTTCATCAGGGATATTTTTCAGTTTTCACCACAACCGTCACCCTTCGCATATCATTTTTTTGAGATATTCGATTTCATTCCATTGTCACAGGGCTTCACGCCTCTCTTACGAGAAAGAATAGTGAGCTCAGTCTCGAGAAAGGAACACAAACTTCGCAAGAAAGGGCCGAGGAATGGCGATGGGGGAGTGAAACGGGTGCACTGAGGAAGGCAAATACACAAAGTAATAGGTATGACTGACGCAGGTTAATAACGAGAATGTATGAAGATTGCAAATATTTTCATGCAAAGAACAGTACAAAAAAATAATAAATAAAAACAAAAAATGCCTCAGCCAGCGAAACAGGGAAGCTTTAATCTCTGCAACATCGGAGTAAATATCCTACCTAAATTACACAGGCGGAACTACTACTGGTGTTGTTCAATAGCACCGCCGAACTATCATATGACTTGAGAGAACTACTTCTGAGTCAGATATAATTAAATAGCATACCCATGGAGAAATGTATAGTACAAAGATCTCAAAGCAATCTTCACGCTCTCAGTATAAAAGTGGTGAATACCATTCGCAACATCTGATGTTGAAGACAACGATTTGGTCATATTTTTGAAGTTTCTCACATGACCTATACGGCTGTAGCTAATCTCGAATAATTTTTTCGGATGGAGAATCCTGCAAAAAAGCATTAGTACACACGTAGCGTACTACGCTCTCCGATAATACTCGTTGTACGAGTGTGTTGCAGCGCCGCTCCGTCACTTTCAGCGTAGACCCACAGGTGCGAGCGGTAAGGAACCCCATCCTGCTGCAGCGCACCCGCAATGATCATTGCACCAGCCATCTCGTGTGCGCGCGATTTGATGGAGCCCTGACGTGATTGCACCACGCACCATACACCACTCGTCGTAACCTCTTCTTCCTTCTTTTCCCCCACTTGAACGTTGCCATGAATTATAAGCTTATGTCTAAGAAAATTAACCCTAATTAGAATTGAGTACTGAATCCGTGGCAGTCAGCATGTTAATATGAGCATAATTTTCAAGTTCGGGAATTGAATTCTCAATGGCAAATATTCCTCGCAAATACGGCAATCACTACAACCCTGAAATTTATGCGTTCATGAAAAACTGAGCTTTTACTTTGAAAAGATTGAGAAAGCTAGCTCGATGAAATGCGCATAATTATGTTGAAATCCTATTCATATGGAACCTACTTGACAATAGGTTACATTTTTATGTTTCTCGTAACTAATTTGCTATACTGTATCTAATGATGCAACGCTACAAGGAGAAAGTACTTCTGGCCAACGACTTCCATTTAAGTACCCCACAAAACGTTATCGTGAGAGATGTGTTCTCGTGGATAAATCCACCATGTGTATAATTCTACGATCCTCGCCTAATCTACCCCGAGTAACCGTTACAACGCCAACAGGCATCGTATACCGTCATCTTACCTCGCCCCCTACACCCTCTTCACTTCTACCCTGTGAGGGCTCTAAGCTGTGTAGTTACCAACTACCTTCATCTTATCGAAAAATATATTTACATGTCTTTGTAATAATAGCCACGTAGGATCTTATTCATTATATATAGATTGAAAGTATAATTCAGTTCCTGAATCTTGAATTAGAATTGTGGGCTTTTACACCAATTAACGATAACAGTAACACAACGCTTTGGTTCACAAACGTACCGAACACGCCTTAACCTTAGAAGGGTAACCCTCGTGGGTGAATTGCATCATCCCCAAATTCACTAGGGAGAAAATCAACCCAGGTTAACGTTCTAGGGTTAAGAGCTAGAGGGGGTCCAATAGCCAGACTCCGGGAGACGAGGGCGCGAGGTTGACTGTGCGAGGGCACAAATACTGATCACAAATCCTGATTTTTCCTTTTCTTGTAGTTCATTGCAAAGTGCCATTTAACTGTGACAATGAGTGTTAATCATTCTAATAGATCAGGAGATCCATCTTGCCTCGACCATAACCATGAACGTCAATTCAAAAGTGATCAATCTCCTCACGCATTCCCAACGCCCAAAACTGGATTCCTAAGGTAAGTCTACCTTATTACTGTCATGTCTAACTAGCTTCTCTCTCAACAGCTTTGTGATACATAGTTATCAGCGTTTAGTAGTGAAATAAGTGATCTTCCACGTTGTTAACTCTCTTTGAAAGTTAAGGAGAATGAGAGCGTAAAGTGGAGAAGATGAAACGAAATCTGCAGACGATAATGAACATGCCCGTACGAATGATAGTTTTTAAAATAAGTCCTTGCTGATGCACTCGACATACGCTTACCGAAGATAATCAATTAATCATGATGACCGAAATTAATCATTCAATCACAATTTTGATTGAATGAATTATATAACTACATGAATATAATTTGCCTCATTAGAGGCTGGTGGCAGCGGATACTAAATATCCTATTAAACTGATTCTTAAAACCGATTATTTTCTGACAGAAAAAGACTCAAAAAGATTACAACTGTTGCCGTAGCGGGGAAATAACCTACCAATAATAAATCATTGCAATGCTGCAGCGGTAAAATCCTGCTCATTGAATCATAAAAAATTTACTCAATTACGAACATTGCCTATTCATCGCGAAAAAGCTCACTTGACACAGTTCAAGTAACAAGTAAATTTAAAGTAAAATATTGCAGCCAAACCAAAATTCTGCTCTAAAGCGGCCCATAGACGATCAATTTAATTAAATCCCATAGAGACCATGGTTGTATCCTCTGAGGGGTGCCGGCGTACGAATATGTGATTAATTGTCAATATCATTGACTCAATATATTGATGAGATTTTTTTGCCTACTTAGTCTTTTAATTGACGGTCGTCAATGAAGCCCACAGACGATCAATTTAATGGTCAATATTCATTATTGACAATAAAATTGATCGTCTATGGACCGCTTAATGGTTGTTTTGCTACGAAGAAAATTCTATTATAAGACTTTTAAGATCGAGTTTCTCCAGACCCCGCCACTTTTTGCTCTTGTGTTCCTATCTTACCACAGTACTTTGAAGTACTGAAATCGCACTTGCGCCCGGACAGCTCCTTATAATACACTTCACGTTAGCTGGGGCAACATGCAGTACCTCTCGTTTTACTGGGCCTTCTGATAAACGTCCGTAGCGTCCACTATGCTCGGCCAGGATATGGTGACGCCAGCTTGCGTGAGGGACACGTACAGCTACTCCTTGCTTCTGCTCACAGCGACCAACTCAGTGTAATGTCTTAGCATCGTTCTCTGAGTTCCTCAACATTGAAGCAAATTTCCTCATGTCGTAACCTAAATTGCCAAATAGCGGCACACCATTCAGATCAATAACTAATTCGAATTTCGTGAATAGATAACGACGAAAACTAATACTAAACTAAATAAAACTTAACTAAAATACTAAAATAGTATTTATAAATACTATGTAATAGTATTTATAACCAAACTAACTAAACTAAAATAGTTGAATACGTAATTAGTACTCAACGATAAATAACGTGAAGCGTGAAGCAATGTAATACTTCCAAGTAGCATTCAGTACATTAAGATGACATGAGAAGATGCTAAACTTTCCAACACTTCGGTGGGAAATAAAATACCGAAGATACTAACGACACACATCAGAAAAGAAGCTCCTTCGAGATATGATTAAAAGCTTGAGATGCATGGATGAGGTGGGTAACAAGTTAGGATTAATTCTAAAGATCCTCGCCTGAAATCACACGGCGTCGTTGATAGCTGCGAAGAGTCGACGCCTGCTAATGTGCAAGGCCAAGAACAATTCAACGTGGCAGGGTCGGCTGATGTAAAACGTTACAGGAATGTCGACAGAGGGATGGGGACGTAAATAAACACGGGAATCCCAAGGCCCTGCTTATCTTGACTAGTACTTTCTGATAGTTGATATTCAGTTAATTGTGTAAAGTGAACAATCCCGCTTTTGATAAGTCGACTTTACCCGAAGGTGAACATTAAGGGAACCATTTCCACCGGTCGGCCAAAACTTGATTTTCCATCCGTAGATTTTTTCTATCGGACTTACGTCTATGAAAATTTGCAGACTACTAGATCTCTAGATTTCCAACAACTTTTCTTCTACAAGTTTATTGCATTGGGACATAGAAAATGAGTTATTCATGATAAATAAGAAAAAATATATGTATAACATTCGTTATAATGGGGCCGAAATTTAGAAAGCTAGAGCAATGCGGTTTGTTGCATGCGAAAGTACAACGTATTCTCCAAAAATGCTGTGAACCGGTTTTTGAATTTGAATTCATTTTGAATTTATATAATTTTTTTTGAAAAAGCTATAATCAGAGTTTTAAATTTAGGGTAAAAAGTCTACGGAAAAAATTTCACGTTAAAATTTTTGAAAATCAAGAACACAGCAATTGTAGATTACACCTGTGACTTCCAAATGCAGCAAACCACATTGCTCTAGCTGTGTAAACTTCGGCCCCATTATAACGAATGTATTGAAAATTGTGATTGTTCAATATCGACGATTTTAAGAAAAAAAGTGCTTGTCCTCCTACAGTTTTTGAGCTACAGTGATGATTTTGGTATCATTGGATGCAGAACAACAAGGAATTTACAATGTATTAGGAAGTTTTTCAGAATTCATTCTTGTTTCAAAGTTATGACGTCATAAATTTGAATTTTCTTGAGAATATTTTGATTTTTATTTAATTTTAATTTTTTAAATTTTTATATTGGAAATTTGAGGAAAAGCATTCAAGTTTTTGGAATGTCCACGTTATTCTGCATCCAATGATACCAAAATCATTACTGTAGCTCAAAAACTTTAGGAGGAGAAGCATTTAGAAACCCCCCCCAAAATGTCGTTTTCTATGATTTCCCATTTTCTTTTCAAGAAAATCGCATTTTGTCATAAATGATAAATGATTCTAAATTGCAATTCCTATCAGTATACCAAATTTCATTGCTCTAAATTCAATAATAAAAAAAATATTCGGATGAGGGATGCTTACCTTGAGGAATATGAATGATGAAATATATAAAAAAAATGAAATTGAAAATTTAACATTTTTTTTCACGTTATTCTGCATCCAATGATACCAAAATCATCACTGTAGCTCAAAAACTGTAGGAGGAGAAGCATTTAGAAAACCCCCGCAAAAATGTCGTTTTCTATGATTTCCCATTTTCTTTTCAAGAAAATCGCATTTTGTCATGAATGATAAATGATTCTAAATTGCATTTCCAATCAGTATACCAAATTTCAGTGCTCTAGGTTCAAAAATGAAAAAAAGGTCCGTAAGGGGGATGCTCTCCCCCTCCCGGGGGGGACGCTAGCTCTGGGATACGTTCCTGATATTTTTACAGACATTCGGGGACATATCTCAAACTCATTTAAAGCAATAAAAAAAATCGGGAGAGGACTGCAGATGCCCTGAACATGGTTCCCTTAAGAATCAAACACTAACGACTCAGCTCCTTAATGTTGACGCCAGAATGCCTTTTCTGCAAAGGCCTACCTTTCTCAAACTTTCCGGCATAAGAGCAGTACAATCGAAGCAGAGATACGAGATTCGTTTCTACTTTAGCAAAAACTTTCATCAATACTTTCAAATATCATTCTAGTTAATTTTCAAATTGAGTTATTCACAAGTACTTCATTGAAATTCTGCCTTGGAAAGTGACTTTAAAAGACGGGTGAGAATTGGATGGAGGGGGTGGCATCTCAAGAAACAACCAACCCAAAAAGCTGTAAATTCCTGATAAGCGAACCCGTAAATTATGTGATCCGGTGAAAATTACACCTAAAATTCTCAATTATTCTCACAGACTAGAATTTAACGATAACTAATGAGTAACAACAATAGAAGAAAAGACAAAAAGAAAAAAATCTTCTAGAGCGACGCGAACACTTAGTTCAATGCACGAAGAAGACGGAGCTGTGGTGACGGGAAGAGTAAGGAACAACGCAGGAGTACATTGAGAAATTACAATGACTTCCGTTAACGATCTAGATGGAAAAGACCTGGTGGTCTTCCGTAAATCTCTTTCCAGTACGCTGTGGATTAGATGTTAGTTCATGCCTCCCTAACTGCAACTAAGGCGTTCCGAAAAAAGGTAGGAAGACGGCACCATTTAGTACAGAGATGAGGAAGCGCGCAATCTGAGCACAAGGGACAAAGAAACAGTAATTTGAGAAAGAATTTCATCAAACAAGAAAAAACTGAAAGAGAGAGTAGTATGCGATGAAAAACAGGACAGCGGTGAACCGAAAACAGGTGGTCCTTAGCATAACAAAAACATTTTATTTCAACAAAAAGAAGGCCTACCTAACCTTTAGCTCGGGACCTCACTTGTGTCCCCTAGGAGTGCTAAGTCCCATAGATACAATAGTTGTATCCCCCTAAGAGATCTCGTTCTTTTAAACCTCTGTTGTGCCGAGTTTCTAGTGTTTACTTGATGTGCACATTTTCTCGCACCGCACGACAAGCGATGAACCGAGCAAATGTTCATCCTTCTATGGCGAAGAAAGATGGCTTGCATGATCACCAGATATCAAAGCCTTAAATTTTTGTTCACGGTCCAACTCTAAGCCGAAATATCGAAATGGAAGTAAATCAAGAGTTAAAACCTAATATCAATGGCTAACGCTTGTTCAGCCATAACACCTTTCTCTAAAGACTTAAGCAGGTCCCAAAGACACGTTGTGCACAAAATGAAAAAAATATTTCGTGTTCATCCTTCCTTCATTCTGCAGTCATCATAGACACCATGTCCTAATTACGTAGACGATAAAAATTGAGCGATTAAGTCAAATTTACTTTAAGAAAGCTCAAACGAGTTCAAACGCGATTTGGGACTTTACCATGAATTCATGCCAAAACGTGGGTTTAATCGGACATGAACCAGAACAAAACAAACGCACGTCGAATGGACCGCGAAAACAATATGAGGTAACCTATGAGGTGGTTATTTTACCATAAAATCAAGATGACAGCTGTGTCAGTTTCTCACAGAGGTTAGAAGTTCCTTAGTTCTCTCGTTCCAATGATCTTACTAACTTATTACTATTATTATATAAGAAAGTTTTAGCCACCCTTAACCACGACAAATATGTTCCAAGAGAGGAAGGAGGAAGGCACCATTTAGTATGGAGTTGAGGGAACACGGAATCTATGCACAAGGTGCACAGAAACAGTAAGCTAGGAAAGAAGATCATGAAACAAGAAAAAAGTTGAAGAAGAAAGTAGTAGGTGCTGAAAAACAGGACAGCAGTGAACCGAAAAAAGATGGTCCGTAACAAAACAAAAACCTATTTTATTACAACAAAAAGGAAGCCTACCTAACCTTTAGCTCGGGCCCTCACATGGTTCCCCTGGGAGCGCTAATTCCCATAGATACAATAGTTGTATCCCCCTGAGGGGAATCTTACTAACTATTCAGAACACAAAAGCGTTAAGCAAAAGACGAGTCCAACAATGTTGACTAGTCAGCGGAGAAATTGGAGTTGTGCAAAACATCACCCCGCCACGAGATAGTTAACCTAAAGGAAGGAGTTCAACGAAACTCGAGTAACGTAGGCCATTTAAGGGAAGCCGCTGCGTTAGACACTGTGTACCGGGAAAAGCATTACGAAGTATTCTTGAGACGATTTCATTTCGAAGCAGCCCTACAACCCACTTAAGCACCTATCAGACGACTTGGAATTCTCAAGCTGACTCACTGACCTCGGTGTGCATCTCACCGCAGATCTTGCACAGCGCTCAGGCCACGTAATTCGACAAGAAAGCACAACTCGCGCGCTAATCTCGATCTCGTTACGGAACAACGCAAGGAGGAACTGCGCGCAAACACTCATTAGACAACTGCTATCAACTCACTAGCAATCAACAGCGAAAAGTCACAGATTGGCGGAAAAGCTGAACAACCTCACTCAAATTAAATTAGGTAACCAGACAACTGAACTAAAATATAAGATGAAACCAACAACGCAGATGTTTTCACGCTGGTAGATTTGAGCGAAAAGAAAAACAGGATAAACAGGCGGGCAGACAGGCGTGCTACCGTTTCATTACCGATGCTTATTCTCAATCAGAGAGCTTAAACGGGGACATCTACGGCCAACGCAATCGTTGAATAGAAGAATGTAACAATGTCATTTCCAAGAGTGGATCAGATTAGATTAGACGTTGGTTTAAGCCTCCCTGACCACACCTGAGGCGTTCCAAAGAAAGGAAAGAAGGAACCATTTAGATTTTAGAGTATGGACTTGAGGAATCGCAAAATCAAAGAACAATGTGCATAGAAACAGTAAGTTGAGGAAGAAGTTTATACAACAAGATAACAGCTGAATGAGAAAGTAATAGGTGCTGAAAAACAGAACATCAGTTATTTAAAAAAAAAAATGTCCGTACCTAGACAAAAAAAAAACAATTCTGCCAAGACTCATCTCGGGACTTCGCACTTTCCCCGGGGAGCGCTAATTCTCATGCACTAACTGTGCAACGGAAAGTTTCCATGCCTTTCGGTCTGAATACCGAGCTAACAAAACGCTGGTCTGTCGTTAGCTGAAACAAGACATGGAAACCCAGGATAACAATTAAAGTAGAAGCACATCAACAGAAAGGTGACCGACACTGTGAATCACCGAACTGCGCTGATATGACGCACAGTCTTCATGTTCCTAACCACGTTCCCCGCGTATTGGGCCATATGTATACCATTCGGAAAACTGCTTATTCACGTACTGGTATAATTATCATTTCATCTCTTTAGCAATATTTTAAAAATATAACTTATCATACGATGTCACATGTTATCGTGCAATTACATTCTCATATTCATTAGCAAAGATAAAAATCCATTAGAGCAATAAAATCGATTTCTGAATTCTGTTATTTATAACCTAACCGAACCATAAGTCAACAACCGCAGAAACGCGGTAAACGTGTCAAAAAACTCAGAAATTATACTTAGCCGCTCAAACAAAGTCCAGGGACACACACACAAAAAAAAATGCTGCTCTATTTTCAGTAAGTATACAACACCAACATCTCTAATTATTCTTTCATGGAACATCGTTTGTACGTGGATGGATTGCTTTCCCCTTCTGAAAAAAGAAGGCTCACTTTAGAACGACACGTACATCTAACACCACATCTTAATTACCTACTACAGTCACCCTCGCCATCACCCTTTGGAGGTCAAAAACATAGCTCAGACGGAAGCCGCCAGGAGCAAGTACGACGAGTAAATGGTAAGATAAGGACACGCGGTAGCAGCGCGGGTCCATTTGACGCAGACGGAATACGAGCGGTTGCGCCTATAAACTTGAAGCGAGGTTGCAAGTTATTTTGGCAGTCCGACAAGCCTCAGCGACTCGGACAAGGTTCAGCAGGAGCATCATGGCAGCGCACCTCACGCTCAAATATTCAGCGCACGTGCGCCCTACAAGTGAACGAAAGAAGTTGACATTATTGCAGTCACAACTCACGGGTCGCACGGCTTAGTATAAGGTCTTGAGAACGGCGAAGACAGTATTGCGACAGAAATATGTAGGTATTCTAATTAGCGAGAAAAACTACCCACCAATTATGCACAAGATCTAATCAACACAGAGGGTACGTCACGGCTAGAACAACTTTCTAAAGAATTCCGTATATGACCACGTAATACATTCAATACCATGGGCAAGCTGTGATACTGCCAACACTTTTCATTGAACTCGTTAAATTCCTTACCATACGTACAGCCATTCCTTCATAGATTTAATACGCCCTTGCTTTTCAAAATATTGGGAGGTTGAAAAATATTTTGCATACGAAATTTTCAATATCACTTTTCAGGTGAGTTCTACATTCGTCACAGTAAGGCTCAGTTTCGACTCAACAATCCGATTACGAAGAAAATCTTTCGCATAAACTGCTGAGAAACAGACCTGTAATTACTTGGCCCTAGGAGAACAGACAAGTCAACAAAGCGATTCTGACAGAAAAAAAATAGATAAAAAAATTGGTCTCAGAACACCATGATACCATACCAAAATTTTTCCACCATAATTATTTTGTTCAATAATCTCATGCGTCAGCCAAGAAAATATAGGATGCTAAACGTAAAGGAGATAATTATTATTAATCGCTAACGAAGCACAACATATCCAACGTATTTCAAAACACAAATAGTTCCATCACGCGACGCACTTCAGGAAGCATGTTCAAGGTGAAAATAGTATTAGGTTGGCCAAAAAACTCGTTCGTTTTTTCAATCTCATCTTTTCGACTTTCTAAAGATTGTTTTCTTATTCTCTAAATCCTGTATTCGGTACAACGGGCATGTTCACGTCAGTTCGCAATAAGCCTTCAAGTAGAGAAGTACTACCATTTTTGCTTGCATTCGAGCCCATGAAATGTAGGACCGAGCAGAGCCTGCCGATATCTTATGAGTTTTTAATTCAGAAAGGGAAGAAAAAAACAGTTACGCAATATATGCTATGCATGTAGGTCGTTTCTGTTGCTTTCCTTTCTTTTCAAAATAAAAAAGCATTAGACGTGAGTAGTGCTCTGCATGGTCCACCATTTCAAGGGCTCGAGTGCAAGCAAAAATGTTAGAACGTCTCTGCTCAGAGGTTATACGTATAACTCTCTAACGTACGCATGCTCGCTGTACCGAATGCAGGATTTAGAGAACAAGAGTATAAAAATAATCTTTAGGATGTCAGAATAATGAAAATCAAAAACGAACGACCTTTTTGATCAACCCAACATATTTATTTCGCACCAGTAACGAATTAAACTAAGACGAGACGATACACATTTTCGCCTAAAGAACAAATGTGGTCCAAATCGTCCTAAAAAATTTCTCATTAAAAAATGGTATTTCTTAAATGTATTAAAGCCTCAACTAGGACATCTCACTCCACCACTGGAGTGTTAACATATGTAATTTGAAATACGTGGAACGCCGCCACACGAATTAAATACTTCAGTGCGGCTGAATACACAGCCTAATAGAATGAGACAAGAAAAGCTCGGCCAAGTCGAAAACTTCTGGGTTATTAAATAAAAATACACTCATCTCTCCAACACTTGGGAACAATAATTCACTTGACACAGATTTTAAAGAAACTGACGCTGCTGTCACAATAAAAATCGAGAGAACAGTGCTCGAGTTAGCGTTAAACATGGTAAAAAATGCAGCAATAAAAACAGCAACTCGGTTGAGTTGCTACAGGGGAGCAAGGTTTACGATACGGTAAAAGTATCGCGAGTGTTAGCTCGCACAGTCAAGCACACCGCGTGAATCACGCTCTGTATTATTAGTGGGGCAGAACTGCGCCACGGGCTGCCGCGAGTCGCTCAAATCGCCATTAGTTGAGACTAACACCTCAAAACTCCATTTACCGCATACACCAAAAGTTGAACTCATAAATGGGACAGAAAAAGAACCAGAACTGAACAGTGCAACACACGCACATTGGGACAGGCGGAGCTGGCACGATACTCAACACGGTGATGAAGCTCAAGATTACGCGCGCTTGGCATCCCAGCTGTCAGGCTGTCTAGCTAGGCAGGCAAGCCTTCACGCATAGCACAGCAGCTCTGACTAACTCAAACCGATAACCTAAATTCCAATGACCAGCCCCGGTGAGTTAATTTAACAGTACGCAGCGAGCGCAACACTGCATGCACTACTTCCTCTGCTGCTAGTGCTCGCCTCGCAAATTGGCAATCATCTTTTTGCTCAAGATTCGTCTCCTTTGACTTACGGCTGGTGAGAACCTACACTTAGCTATAGCATTTTATCACTCCAAAATTTTCTCCGCGTTCGTAAGACAGTGTGAATTGGTAGACGCAAGCTTGGGCAAAAGTACTTCATTTTGAAGTTAAGGGATGATTTATATGGAGTTCATCCCCAGTTATTGATTTATAGCGTATTTCCTTGACGAAGAGCGCCATAGAAATTGGCATTAACCAAAAAAATTACCACGTTGACTGCATTTTGGTACATATGTAAAGCACTAGGGGAATTGCTCATTTACATATCAATTTTGATTATTTCACTCCCACAATTTAAATTTGACTATGGCGCAATACTTAAAATGTTATGATGCAATTATACTTTTCCCGCTTCTCAGAAATAATAAAAATACAATCAAGCAGTAAAGACAGTTCTCAATCTTGTTACTTCCATCCAACCCAACCGACCGCAGCAACCGCACACAGTTGACGCCTTTAGGATAAAGCCCACACGGTATCGAAGAAGTTCATTCGAAGATACGGGTATAGTGGCATGGTACAGTAGCCTCTTCTACAAAAGATGCAAGACGACAAAAAGCCATTTTAACTACATAACCGACCTCACTAAAGCTCTTGCAACAACAAGTGTTTCTCACCCATCCGCTAGGAGCAAGGTGGCACTGTGTCTGGCTTATACTCAAAGGCACACTGACAAGGACGCTATCAGCATGCATCTTCACATGAAACTAGAAATGTCACAAATAAAAATCCTCGATACGCACACGTCACCTCAAAAAGTACATTGTACAGCAGGATCAGCATATTTCTTTGGCAAACACAACTCGAAGTACCCATATTTTGACAAACGTGCAAAATCAACCTAACTAATACAAATCGAAGGTTACACATAATCAGAAATAATTTTTCCGTTGTAAACTATGCATGAGGTGGTGAAAGATAATTCAGACAATTAAATATCGCAAAATCCTTATTTAAAAAAAATATAGAGGAGAAATTACTGGCGAAGCGTGCTTCAGGTGAGTCCAACACGAAGACACGAGCACTGGTGGTAGCAGAGCTCAGCAGGCAGATTGTACAGCCCGACTACATAACGTGAGGCGAGGGAAATGACATGCTTCACTAGCTACAGCTCATCTAGCGCAGTGACCATCATGAGTATCGCCTGTGAAAGAAAAGTCGAGTTCCAGCACCCGGAATGTAACCAAAGTTTCTCGTATTTAGTGTTTTTTAATATCGAAAGCCATAGAATAAATTACAAGCACTTTGGACAGATGAAAATCAACACGCCCTTCGGCTTTTAAAAAGTACATTTGGCTTTTCTACAAAACTCTATGTAAACTTTCCTTGAAATATAGATACCAAAACAACTTCAACACAAATTTGTAACCTTGAGAGGGGGAATTAATCGGAAAATGGAGGGGACTTGATCAATACAGAAGATTATAGATTATAAGTTAGTTTAAGCCTCCCTAACCGCTGCAAAAATATAGCGTATCGAAGAGAGGAAGGAGGAAGGCACCATTTAGTATGGAGATAAGAAAATGAGGAATCTATGCAGAAAGGACATAGAAACAGTAAGATGGGAAAGAAGTTCATGAAATAAGATAAAAGTTGAAGAAGGAAGTCAGAGGTGCTGAAAAACAGGACAGTAGTGAACCGAAAAAAGGTGGTCCTTAACGTAACAAAAAACATTTTATTTCAACAAAATGAAGGCCTACCTAACTCTCAGCTCGGGCCCTCACATTTTTCCCCTGGGAGCGCTAATTCCCATAGATACAATAGTTGTATCCCCCTGAGGGGTGATCAATACAGAAATCAAAATTGGAACATCACAAGATGACTCGGAGTAGAATTTGAATAAACTGTTAATTGTTCATATTTCTGGCCTCCAACGAATATTACGTAAGCCTTAAGTCCTGTATGGTACTCAAGTGAAGACGTTACCACACAAGCTCGACAGCAGATTAGATTAGACGCTAGTTCAAGCCTCACATACTGCAACAAAGACATTCCAAAGAGAGAAACGATGAAAGCCCCATTTAGTATGGACTTCAGAAAATGCGAAATTCATTCACAAGACACAGTAATTAGTAGTTTATGAAACAAGATGAAACTTGAACATGAGAATAGGTACTAAAAATACAGGGGAGACCGGAAAAAATAGTAACAAAACAAGAAAAACCTACTGTATTTCAATAAAAGGAAGGCCTGCCTAACCTTTAGCTTGGGACCTCCTCACACACTGCCCCTGGGAGCGCTAACTACGATAGATTGAGCAGATGTATCGCATGAGGGAGAGCTCGACAGCAACCCACCATACACTGCGCACAGCTCGTTTCCAGTTCAAAGGAATGCCTGCCCGCACGGCCTTGCAAGGACTCATATCCTGTCACTAGGGACACGAAATTCAGCGCTAGATGGAGCTATCACACACACTTTGATCGCGACTGAAAGCTTTATACGACGTCGAAGAAACAAATCTGTGGATTGTAGTAAAACACTCAAATGTTTTTGAAATAAAATATCATTTCAGCATACAACATAAAATTTCGATGTAGATAAAATTTCGACAAGAATGCAATAAAAATGAGATTTTAACTCAGCGGAAACATGTAAGACTCGGACATTTACGCAAACTCTTCATAACACTTTATGTCGAGTTCCAAATAAAATGAAAAACGAATAAGATGTCTTTGTATCAAGTACATTAATAATTTTTATAATTGTTTTACAATATCGTTCATGCCATTTTATTGTCGATTTAATCTATGATTCCGCTCTACACATGGGAAATAAGGCACAAAACCACATCCGTTTTCTGTCAATATTACTATTACACAAAGTTAAAACTAAGATTGAGCAACAAACCACGCAAATGTTCCTTATGTGATTCAACAGATAATGCAATTTTTCGCTACTTTTGTTGTCAATTTAGATTGAGATTAGGTGTTAAGAATGATTAATTTTGCGAATTAAAGGTGAGAATATAAGAAAAAATTTAATTGTGTGATAAAAATTTTAATTGTGTGTAATAAATTTTGTGCTTACTTAAAAATTTGTTCGTTGAAATATCTTAGTAAATTCCAGCAGTACAGATGGGTCGCTTCAACATGGATGTTACATGCCTGTATGTTTGGGCTCAACAAATGTTATGTGTAGCGATAAGCTGTGTTGGTTCTGGCGATGTCAGTGTATATTGGTTAGCGAGAATATTGTGGTGTGAGCAATTTCGAGAGGCCTCGGGCGAACCCTTGGGACGAGAAATTTAATCACTCTCTCCATTTGAGACGTTCGAAAGTGCCGACGTTGTGGGAAACAACTCGCCACAGAGTTTGACGGAGACAGATCGCTATACATTTACTTGAGCTGCGAGGGTGAACATAGCAACGGTTTCGAATATTTCAAGACTTGGATAGGGCGGGAATTGATGCGTTCTCGGCAAAAGAGCTTGAGCCAATAAGGAACAGTGACACCAGGAAAGGGAAATTCAAAGGGCTGAAGCCACGAATAATATAGCAAAAGCAACGCACAGGCGGAGCTTCGAACATTACGTACGGACTGCGAGACAGTTAATTGGCTGTATAAAAAGCAGAAAATCCCTCCCTCCCAGACACTCTGGTAGAAGCTAATGAAATAATTTCAGTTTGTAGCCGAGGATCGTCGGAGAAAGTACGTGGTATAAATAGGAGGTGGTGGAGATAAGGTCACTCTAAAAGAAAAATACCAATCTGAAATAATGTGACAGTGTATTGCAAATAAAGGAAGTTGAACTCATCAAAATTTCTCTTCTTTTGCAATAGAGTAAATATTCTCCGTTTTTCTGTGCAGAGGGAAAGATGACAAACCCAACCAAATCGTAGAAGTCATTTAATGGAACATGGAGATGCCACATTAGATGGGAGGGTAAGAGAGATGTAGTTTCCTTTTGGAAAAAATATTTTTGAAATAAATATTGTGAAAATTCAATGTCATTCAGTGAAGTAAGAATTGAGATATTTTGAGGAAACGTCATAGGCGCGATTAAAAAGTAACAAGTTAAATTTTTGTCTTAACAGGCGGGAAGGATTTATCTGAAGGATTGATCTGCTCGGATGAAAAGGAGATCTACGTGTGAATATACTGAAGCGGAATGAGCAGTACAACGTCATCAATAGACATTTTCTGAATAGTGCATAAGACGGGAATTTGAACTGAAGCGAGTCGTGGACGAATGATTTTGTGGGTTGAAGTGGCTATCACCTACTGTACTGCTGGAATAGCTGAGATAGAATAGACCAGAATAGACCATGTCTCATGTGTAGCTCTTGTAAACTTAGGGGTGGCTGGCCAGCCGAATCGAATCATTCAGGATTGTTCTGTGATGTAAACATTTGGCGTATGCAGTTTCTAGATTCCATTACTTAATTTGTATCATTCCTAATAACATTCATTGTGCGTACGCTTGTTGATGTTTGTATGACGTAGGGCCGAAAATCATAAATATTAAGCGAATTTCACCTGGTGTATTATGCCCCCCAACATTAGCAGCGACAGCTCGCAACATCACGGGTGCGCTCAGAAAATGCGCTGTGTAAGTTGAATCTTTTTTCATCGGTGAGTAACGTTTTGTTTTGGTATATACTGTATTGTTGATCATTTGTTCTTGGGCGTGCCCATGAGTTTTCTTGTGTTTTTGTGCTTGTAATGGAGGTGAGCCAATTCCTCAAACGAGCGTTCGGTCTCCTTGTTAGTGCAAACTAATGAGGGACAGGACTGAAGTCGTCTCGTTACAAGGAAATAATTTTAAAAAGCTAATCAATTTCCAACGCTCACATTTTCGAGTTTACTAAATTTAAAACTCGTTTGATCAGATCTTTGAGGATAATATCAACCTAATTTTTTTTAATCCGGGAACAGATTTTGAGCATGGGTGCATAATAGAACAAGAAAAAGCCTAGTAAATTCTGAACTGATACCATCGTTGATTGGAACTCAAGTGCAAATTCCCATATTTTATGGAGAATTTTCAACAATCAAGCAAAATATCACATGAAGAAAATTATACATAATATTTATTATGTTAGTTTTAGACTAAAAAAAATCCCAACAAAGGTGTTCTGAAAAGAGATAGGAAGCATTTAGTTAGGGATTAAAGAAACGTGGAATCTATGCACTAGTGTTCCCACACAAGATCCTCTGCTGCACACAGCGATAGTAAGTTAGAAGTTTATGAAACAAGACAAAGGTTAATTAAGAAAGTAATAGGACCTCGAGAACAGGACAGTAATGAAAAAATATGGCTCTCAACCTAACATAAGTCTGTTCTACTTCAACAAAAAGGCCTAGCTAAACCTCTCAGCTCGGACTTTCACAGTTTTTTCCAACAGCGCTCATTCCCATGGATGCAACGGTTGTATGCCACATGAGGGGCAACGAAGTTACACGAGCACAAACAGTATAGCGTAAAAAAAATTTATAGAAGAAATTCGGTTGCTACATGGACTATCAAAAGCTACTCCCAGCTTTAATTCTGCAGTTCATGTTAAAGCGCATCACTCCACGCGTTCAAGAACTGTAGAATGGGAGATGCTTCCAATCACTGTGTGCATGGATGTTACGCAAATCCAAAAATAGCGTTGGAAAATATTTTAAAAAACCGTGGTATAACAAAGAGATTAGATTTTATATTGTAAGTTTAGGTCTCCTTAATCACATAATTTGTGCTCAGGAGAGAAAAAGAAAGGCACTATCAGGTGTAGAGCTAAATGAACAAGACCGCTATCCACAGCGTGTGTCCACACATCCTAAAACAACAAGATTGAATAAAAATTTTAAAACAATATAAATGTGGAAGAAGAAATGAACAGGTACTGAAAAAGGAGATTAGTGAACTAAGACGGTCCGTAACAACAGAAAAGCCATACCCTATTTCAACCAAAATAGGCCTCCGCAACTTTCAACTCGAGTCTCGCATCTTCCTCTTTGAAGCGCTAATTACTAAAGCAGAAACATTTTCTCCAGAGGGCACATATCACTAACATAAGATGAGGATACACAAATGAATTTTGAAAATGTCGAGGAACACCAAGCGGGAAAAGTTCATGTAAACTTGCATGAGAAATGATAAGTAACCCACGTTGCATACCGGCTCGTGCGTTTCGGGTGTGGAATGCGTCTGTTCATGGGCACTAACAAAACAAAATAAATTTACTAAGTTTTTATTTTATTTCACGTGTTAACAACGTCGCGTCTCAATACCATACTAAACCGCACCAAATGTTGCAGAACATCTCAAATACCATGGTATCCAGAAATATACTCTACGGTGTATCATTACGTGCTTCTTTGGTTTGAGCATATAAACATTATTGACGACACTCTTCAAAATAAGCTCAAGTATTTTTCAACTTATTTCTATAAAGAGGAAATAAAGAAGAAATAGAGCAAGTGAGAAACAGAAGGCTACCGTAGCGCGATAAAGCGAGCAGGCGGCCGGCAGAGGGAGGAGACGCAGAGCAGGTCGAGTCCAAACCTCCTCTCCTCCTCCTGCCCTCATTGATCGATAAGAAGCGATGCGCTCGAGTGTGCACACACACCGAGACCCGCAACACCGTTCCAGCTAAACTGGCCTCCGTCGTCCACAGCCACACGCTGGCGCTATTGAGCTAGCACACCACGTGAAATGCTGCAAGTGCAGCAATCTCTTCTTTATTTCAATACTGCCAACCATCACGTTGTGACCGACTAATGAGCACGAAAATTAACTATACGAGCTCCATATATGTATACCAATTAATCGAATGCCGTACGATCAATTTCATGAAATGTCAGAGGAAAACATCAGATTAAATGTTAGTTTAAACCTCCCTAATAGCTAAAAAGAAGGGCGTACCGAAAAAAGGAAGGCACCATTTAGTACGGAGATACGGGAGCATGGAATCTATGCAAAAGGGAGCATAAAAAGAGTAAGTTGCGAAAAAAGTTTACGAAACAAGATAAAAGCTGAAGAAGAGAGTAGTAGGTGCTGGAAAATAGGACAGCAGTGAACCGAAAGAAAGTGGCCCTTAACAAAGAGAGTTTTTTTTAATCGAACTAACTCTCAGCTCGGGCCCTCACACATTTTCCCCTTGGCAGTGCTAATTCTCCTAGATACAAGAGTTGTATTCCCCTGATGAGTGTGAGAGAAAAATGTAAAAACCAAAGTGATCAAATTCAAAAATGAAATAAAAAACAAACCTTACAAACGGAGCTTCATTTCGAAAGCAACGTAATAAAATACGGTAGTACTGGAATGGGATTTCTTCAAGGTCTTCGTTAGAGTAATTTCATAATCGCAGGAAGCAAATCAGTACTGAAGAAAATTACAAACATACATATACCAGGCTTCTCCTCCCTATGGGAGGGTAGCCGATAGCAGGCCACAATCAACACTATTAGCACTAGGAGGCGAGAGAGGCAGCACTGGCCGCACCAGACTGCCAGGATCAGCAGCCACAGTCGGGCCTGACAGCCATAGCTGGTTTACCCTGATCGCTTCATTGAGTGCAGCCCCTCCTCCCGCACAGGACAGGTCAACCCCATCACACGCGGGCAACTTCCAGTACCGCGTCAAAAATAAAATTACTTTCTTACGCACTGCCCCCACTTACTTCTGTCCGCAGTCATCCCTCTCGCCACGTCCACAGTCAGACCCCTCTCATACAAAGCACGTTTCACCCCATCCATCCAACTCATCCGTGGTCTACCTCGCGCTCTAACACCACTCACTTCCGACGTATAAATCTTTTTCACCAGCCGCTAAACATTCATTCTTTCAACATACTCAAACCATCCAAGCGCTCTTTCATCCACTCGCCTGCTCAACTGTTTGATAACACCCGTCTGCCCCCTAACCAACTCATTCCTGATCCTATCTCTGCTTCATGCATGCTCATCAAACACTTCATCTCAAATACATCCAACTTCCTCCTCTCAGCTGCTCTCAACCCCTAGGACTCTGCTCCATACAACAAAACTGGCGCGATCAAGCTTTCATACAGTCCCCTCTTAGCAATCATACTCAAACTCTTGCATTCAAACACTTTCCTCATTGCACCCAATGTCTTACAGTCTTCATTCACTCGATGCCTCACTTCTACTTCCATACTATCCTTAACAGCCACATCCGACCCGAGGTACCTAAAATTCTCTACCTCTAAAACTTCACCATTCAACCTCCTATCCAAAGTTCCAACCACTCCACCTCTTGAACATCTCATCACATTACTTTTATTCACATTTACCCTCAATTTCCGCCTTTCGCACACTCTACCAAAGTCTGCAACCAGTCTCCTCAGTTTTTCCTCTGAATCAGCCACAAGCGCTGTATCATCTGCAAACAACAGCTGACACACTTCCCAATACATACCATTTTGTCCCACCAACTGCGCACCTTTTCCCAACACTCTGGCATTCACTTCTCTCACCACACCATCCATAAACAAATTAAACAACCACGGCGACATCACACAACCCTGTCTCACACCTGTCACAACTGGGAACCACTCACTCACCTCATTCCCTACTCTCACACATGCTCTGCTATCAACGTAGAAACTCTTGATCGCATTCAACAGTTTCCCACCCACTCCATACAAGCTTACAACTTGCCATAGAGCCTCACGGTCCACTCGGTCATACGCCTTCTCGGGATCCATAAATGCCCAATATACGTCTTTACCCTTTGCTAAGTATTTCTCGTTTACCTGCCTCACAGCAAACATTTGATTCACACAACCTCTACCACTTCTAAAACCACATTGTTCTTCAGCAAGCACACGATCCGTCATCACTCTCACTCTTCTAATTAAAACTCTTCCATACAACTTCCCAACGACACTCAGTAGACTTATACCCCTAGAATTACTGCACTCATACCTGTCACCTTTCCCCATGTACAACGGAACTACACACGCCCTACTCCAATCCACCGGCACTTTACTAGCCTCGAAACACACATTAATTAAACGTACCAACCATTCTACCACCACATTTCCTCCTTTCTTTAGACATTTAGCCGTGCAGCCATCCATACTTGGAGCTTTCCCCTTTTCCATCACATCCAACGCACCTTTCACTTCCACACTTCTTATTCGACTACTATTCACTTCACAAAACACAGGCATTCTAACATCACTTCCAACAGCTACCACTCTCGCAACCCTATCATCCTCCACATTCAGCCTCCTCAAAATACACCACCCTCCACAGCAACCTAACATTTGCCTCCTTCACTCTTGCCTCACTCTCCACCTGTCCTTTCCTAATTCTCTTCACTTTCCTAATTCCTTTCCTAATTCCAATGAAGAAAATTAAAATTTAAAAAAATATATTGATGATATAGAGCAGAGGTCTCCAAACCATGGCCCACGGGCCACGTCCGACCCGCCGCATAATTTCCCCAAGTGGTGGCCTTGAAAATATAATACTTAAGGAAATTAAATTACTGGCACCGATTTATTTTTATTCTTAGTTTTTTCATTTTTTATTCTTTTGGCCCGCATGAATGTGGGAAATGTATAATGTGGCCCTTACATAGAAAAGTTTAGAGACCCCTGATATAAAGCACAGTCGTCTCCCACCATAGAGAAAAGCGAATGAAGAAAGAAGACAGATGGAGCTAACTTTAAATTTCAAACATACCCACAGCAGCCACGAACATGGCGAGTCTTGAAATAACTAGACGAGGGCAAGCAGATCCAGCCAACTCGCTTCCCACGTTTCTGAAGGAAACTCGAGAATCACACACACATCCCTCGAGCGCAAACCCTCCAGCGCTGAAGGGCCACTCCTCCCTTCAGGAAGACGAATAAAGAACACAAAAGCAGTAATAAGGGAAACGAAGGCCTTAATTGGGCCAATTCTCTGGCGTTCAGGAAGACACATAAATCAATTTAAAGATAGCGCCGAGGTTCTGGAACCGCGACAATGAGGCCTCATCAAGCAACTGTGCAAAAATTCGGACCTCGAGTTCTAAACGAGGGAGATGGAGACTGTCGACCGCGACATGCTAATTAAGGCATCCAATTTATTGAGAAATGTCACGTGGCATGCTGCACTGATCAAATGTTTTTAATTAATATTTTAGGACAAGAAGAAAAAATACCGTTTATGGGTTAGAGCTAAGATTCAACTTTAGCAAACCCGACAACTAATCAATTTACTGACTCTATAATTAGAACAATTAGTACACAGGCAGTGAGAACTTTCGCCCCAGTGATTTCATGGTATTCACCTATCAGAACAGGGAACCTGTAGAATTACAGAAATATTAAAATACCTATATGCGGGAACTGGTGATCGACGCACGTGAATCGATTTTTCTCATTCTTTCAGAGGAACATTTCTCAGCCTTTGTTTGAAAACGGTATTACGGCAAATCTCATAAAATTAGGACAGAAGTATACTTTCCGTTTACACAGTAGCAGCTAAATTATTTCAATCCTTGATTTTTCAAGCCTAACTCATATCAAACAGTTCAGATCAATACAAAATGCTGAATTAAAACAGAAAATTTTAGATGTTCCGTGCATAATCTGTACATTTGAGAAAATATTGTTTTCACGGCCATTTCATTGGTCCATTCTCAAATAATATCGAACGCCACATGCGAATGTTTCATTTTCTGAGTTTCATGATATTCGAACAATGGTCGAGCACAATACCGGCTAATGCTTACACATAAAAATTGCATAGCTATACAAAGCTCTACACTCAATTTTTCGTTGCAAAGACTTTCACGTTAATTACGCCACGTCACGACCTGAAGGAAGGCCTCCGATATTTGCTTCTCTACCTCAACTAGTCGTTAAAACTATCGGCCAAAATTACAGACTAATCCACTTGCTCTCAGGGTTGGCACATAAAAAACCCACCCAAAAAGCCCAAAAACCCCACTTAAAAAATCCACTAAAGTGTTTCTTTTGGGGGTTTTATTAGCGCTATTTAAATTTCACTTGTTTTCAAGCTTATAGAATCAAAATGAGCGAAATATTTATATTGTTAAAAATTTGTCCAAGGCAAATGTTTGCATGACCATGACAATAAATATTGAAAAAAAACACTATAAAAATAAAATAAGGAAAACCCTAATCACAAAAAAAAACTCGAAGGACAAGTGTATTTCCATGAGTTCCATTTCGAAAGTAAAAAACAAAAACTAAGAAACAAATGCAGTTTGACTATTTGAGAGTATAGAGACTTCTGAATTCTTCCTCTGTCTTCTAGACTAGATAGCTATTACAGTACTACTGTATTTCTCTTTCTACATCCACTGCCATTTCTTCGTTGTCATTCACATCATGATCATTGGTGAGGTGGCGATATAATGAGACCAATTTCTGTGCGCGCTCCGATTCTAACCTATTTCTCAATTTATTCCGCACAATTCCAAATGTTTAAAAAATTCTCTCAATGGATCCTGAACTTGCGAAGCAAGAACGAAAGATTGCTTATAAACTTGCAGAAACCCTCAGCCAGTGTTTTTTCAGGAATCTGCATTTTCTGCTGTTTCATGTCTTGAATATCCCACCATCAAAGAGGAGTCATTGTCTTAGTGATATTCTTGTTGAACATGTGTTTTTGGAAGATGTTGGAGTCCTTCAATTTATACAAATAAATCGCACCGATGAACTCCGTATTGTACTCAGCCAACCACTCTTCAATATCTGTCTCCTGTGAGAGCTTTGCCTGAAAGAAGTCTAACAATTTTAGTCAGATAGGGTAAAACACGACCGCAGCCATCATGGGGTAAGAAAGTAAAGAAACACGACTGGCCTATGGTGAGCATTCAAGCTGCACTGGAACAAATTTGACGATGGAATCTGTTAGGTCATATATTTCTAATCATTTTAGTGTTTGTTGCTATCCTGAACTGCAAAAAGTGATTTTTTTGGTAAATTTTAAAAAAAATTTTGGCACGTCACTACTTACATGTTGTAACATGTAACAGTGTGGTTGACTGACTTGGCTTGCGCTGCTAAGCCCTCCAGCTCACACAATACACATGTTAAGTCGTTAACAGCATGACTTACGGATACCGTCCGAAGCCCCTGCCAGGCCCCTGTCGGTCCGGTGAGCATTTTTCATGTTATAATTGGAAAAGAACCCTTAGATGGTGGAATATTCGGTCCTAAAATTTTATGGCGCTACGGGCAATAAATCCCCCCCCCGCCCCCCAGAGGGGGGTTATGGGACAAAAACCTGGAATTTTCGACCTGATTTCGACCCCATATAAACAGAAAATATAAAGGGAAATGGATAGTTTCCCAATACACTTTTGTTGGAAATGTTTCATAGATTCTAAAACTGTGTCTGGTTTTGTTCTAGCAGCAAAACTCAATGAGTTGATACGTTTTGAAATATCCATGAAAATGAACTCAAAAACCAGTATGTCAAATTTTTCCAAAAACTAAGGCCTGAATCAAAAAAATGAATAGAAAAAATTGTGTTTCTTTTCAAAAGATACATATTATAGTCAAATTTCATAAGAATCAGACTGAAAATAAAGAATTTCATAATTTTTATGTATCTAAAATTTTATTTTTCTATTTTTTTGTTTGGAAATCACAATTCACACTTTGAATATGAAGTTATGCATGGAAATTATCGAAATAAAAATTAAAATTGCATTCAGTTACATAAATTATCCATTATATTGCACTTCAACCAAAATTTTGTTATGGTTTACATCCAAAACATATACCTTTCAACATTTAAACTGTATCAACTCATTATTGAGTTTTGATGCTAGAACAAAACCAAAGACAGTTTTGAAATCCTTGGAACATTTCTAACAAAGTTATAATTAGACTCTCCCAAATTTTAGAAAACAAAAAAAGGTATACGGCTCCAAACCCAAAAATAATTGTTTGTGATGTTATAAAGTATCGCATATCACAGAAATTTTTTTTCGAAATGTTAAAATTTTAAATTATAACTTTGTTAGAAATGATTCAAGGATTCTAAAACTATCTTTGGTTTTATTCTAGCATCAAAATTCAATGAGTTGATACGTCTTGAAATATATACAAAAATGTATCAAAAAACTAATTATTCGTAAAAAAATAAGGCCTAAATCGAAAAAATGACACGAGTAAAAAAGGTTTACTTTCAAAAAACATATAGTGGCCAATTTTCAAGCGAATCGGACGAAAAAAGGTCAAAATCCCGGACGGTATCCTCAAATGATGTGCAGCTGTCTTGCTTCAAGTTGCTTGTGGTGGTTACTTATGATCTGCATGGTGCTTCCCTCTCACATGACTTGCGTCTGTCTGCTGCTAAAACAACTTACTATGAATTGACAAGCATAGCAATTCTTTTTGCACATCTTATATCTTTATAGACTGCAGAGCTATGTCCCTATGCATATGGTAATTGGTAAATGGTAATTGTGATGGACAAAAATAATTCATATATTGTTCATATAATGTAATAATTCATATAATAATGTAATATAAAGTTAGAAAATAAAGTAATCAAATAACAATATTTACTCAATAAGTGTATACAAATAAATCTGGAAAAAAGGCAACTGGAGCTGTGTGAAAATCTCTTAAACAAAAACAGGTATTACAAAAAAACAATAAAGCCCCCCAAAAAAACAATAAAACACGAAAAAAAAACAATAAAACCCAAAAACCCAATTTAACCCAAAAATACCCACGTGTGTTGGGTGTTTTTAAAAAAAACAGGGTTTTCACCATCCCTGCTTGCTCTTACTCAGGATGCTGTTATTTCTCAAGGTTCGCTATAAAAATAATTTGAGAGACAACACACTAATCCTAGAGACGAGTTCAAAACGTCAGCATCGAAACTACCGTTGCACACAGCGTGATGTGGGTTGTATCTATCCTAATGTAAAACAATGTTTCTCTTTCATTGCTAGCGTCTCTTTTGCATAGAAGTACACTGTCTCAAATACTTGTAAGTGTTCGTACTAGCACTGGCCCGTTGCACCTTGTAGTAAAGCAGAGGACTCATCCCTGTAACACTGCAGGCTTCTCAAACGAAGGTGCTGCTTCCGCCAAGCATCACAGTAGTTTCGGTATGAACCTTTTGCCAATTAAAATTCAGAAAACTTCATTCTGTCCAAACCAAACATACGTTGACTCGTCACTACAATGAGACCCACTGTTCATTGGTTCTTTGGGCAGTGAATTTACTCTATGGTCCACTGTACGCACATGCGCCAATTCCTGTAAGAGAGATCAATAGTGTCTTGACAATTTGCTGCCGTATATTCTAACGTCACGTGTGCATGTTCGAACGTATGTTCCGAGATATTTGGCCCGTTATGTCAACAATATCATGATTATGTCTACTGCGGGGCGCCGTAAATGTACACGAGACAAAAGTTCTATGGTTCAGTCAACCAGACATTGGTGGTCGACTTGCCTTACTTTTCTTGACGATTAATCCTTGTCTCAACGTATTTAAAAATGTGACATAGTTGAAATCGATCGACTGAACTGCATTACTAAAATTGTCATACATTCCAGCTTTGCTGCGTTGAGCTTTTCTGCGTTTTTAATTTTGCTGGAGAAGTATTTTCTGCTTTCATAAGTTTACTCACAACCTGAACAGTGCATTCATATTAAATTACCCGCCTGATACGTAGATACGACACTCACTACACCAAAATTCGCTTTGTAACGGTCACCGTACGCCCAGGCCTCACACACTTTGTCTTAAGGTCCGGGCGACCCAAAATCTCCCAGCGAAAAATTGAACTATCGAAGCGATCCTCGTTGCACCAGATAGCAAAATCGAAAACCTTTTACGATTTGTTTAACGTTAAAACACAGACGGCATGTTCAGGTTAGAACAGAGAACAGAGCAGGTTAAAATAGGTTGAGGTAGGTTTCTGTTCATATCACTTGAAAAATGACGAACATAGGCACTAATAAGAACTACATTTTTTAGCATATCAGTTTAAAAATCTCAAGCCAAAACAAAAGCGACCTTTAAGAGAGCGAAGACTGTTGAACCGGGCATTTAGCACCGACTGTTGAAAACGAGGCATCATTTCAAAGGGTGTTTCCACCAAGGATATTCACGGCATAAAATAACCCAAGTTCAAAAGAAAGAGGAAGCATAAAGAAGAGATAGCGGAGAATTCATGATAATTGAAAAAAACGCGAAAAATAAAAAGTCCCTAAGGCCATTCCACAGCTGAGGCAGCCCAACAGTATCCTCCTAGAGGCGCCAGTCTTCGTAGCATAGACAAACGTAACTAACCTATACATATATACATACATGCGTATACAGGACGTTAGGGAGAAAATTTCTAGAATATTGGATGCTTTTTCCAGACATGCTAAAAGTGTTCACGCACACTACGCTTCGTTTACAAGCTTAAACCTTTCGTCTTTCATACTATACGTGATGACAACGAGAATGGACGACTGAAACAACCTTATTCAAGGAAGAGAATAACTGGGATCATGATGATTCACACCAACCATCAAAATGAGGAGATTATGGTTGCTGCTCAATGCTCCCTGAACACTAGGAAAAATCTTCGAGTCATGCCGACTCAAGAGACCATACGAAATTTCCCCAGACTGTCAAGGTTTTAGGATGCGAGTTCTCCGAGGGTGATATGATGCCTCCGCATTTTTTTAAAGAGGGTCTTAGGTTTAGTTCAAATGCCTGCGTGGAATTGCTGACCACCGTAATTAAGCCCTGGATAACGAGGGTAGCCAATAGTAGGCCATTTTTATGGTAGCAGGATTAGGCCCCCTGCCACGCATAGGAATAAATAAGTCAAAAAATGGTCGTCAGCTAATTTTTACGGCTACACCAGTCCCGATGTTTGGCCTCTTAATTCCCCAGATCTTGACCCGATGGACTATTTTTGTATGGGGCGCCCTCGAGAAAGACACTAATCGCCGTGCCAGTACTGCAAAAGCCCAGCTAATCGGCAGAATTAAAGCGATTTTTGAGACCCTTCACAAGGAATGAGTAAAATTAGCATGCTCTAGGTTCCGTGGCCGGAGTGAGGCTGTAATAGACGCTAATGGGGGTAAAACCCTTTGACTGAAGTGTAAATTCCTTGGCTATTGAATTTTTTCAAATCTATAAAATTATGTAGTAACGAATACTGTAGTTACCAATTGAAAGTGTTTACAAGATATTCATAGGATATGTTCTTCAAGAAATACTCAGCAAGGGCGGCTCAAAACAATGAATTAAATTAATCCTTATTCCCAGCAATAGTCGACAGAACGTAAGGCTGATAATATGACCCAATGGGTAACATCCTACATTAACACACGTGGTCTTGTTTCAGTTAACATGTCGTCCATCGCTTCCCCTACTTTTAAAACTAGAGCACATAAGTCCCTTTCGTTTCATCCCACACAGACGTCGAGAAATTGTCCTGAATAAATTAAGCATCGCTAAATAAGAATGGTTTTGCCTCTCCGAACGTTTTTTACAGGTATATTGAAATATAAGTATATATAAGTATTTCTAAGTATATATATATGTACATGTCGTTTTTTATAAGCATATAATATTTAAAAATAATGTACACAATCACTGAAAACTTTTTTCAGCTTAACATAGAGCAACTAGCTCAAACAGCCGAAGCTACACAAGAATTTGTTATAAATGCCAACTACCATCTAGGAGTGTCCTCGTATCGACTACCATACTAAGTCAGGCAAACATTCTGATACTATTGAGACCACTAGAATATTTCATGAACTTATTCACCATGGCAATACAGTAAATTGGAGGGCAGGGCAAATTGGTACCTCACTCAAAATCTGTAACGCACAACTGGAGGAACAAAGTTTTCGTTCAAAGCTACAAGGAGGCAACTACTTGACACGGCAGCGCGGCCAACTTGTCTGAGGAGCCTCCAATTTATTTGTTAACCCTTTAACGCCCCAGAGGACACCAGTGTCCTCTTTCAAAAATACCCTCAATATATTGTATTTCTTGTTCAATTAGTTCCCTAATGTGTTCTTTGAAGTTCTCTGCCGGGTGACAGTTCCTATCCCATCCTGATATCGGTGACTGCCTGATGCCAGCGCCAGTTTAGTGACGGTGGTTGTGTTAACGGTAATATGAGTACAAAAATTTGGACGTTAAAGGGTTAAGGGTGATTATGATGCGCTGCGCTGAGCAGACTTGGCTGTCTCAATTTTGGCGGAATGGCCAGTAAAAGGTTATCAGGGCCTCCAGCCGCGCTGCCGCTGCCAGGCCCAATGCCGGCAACGAGGCAACACCAGTGGCTGCAGCACCGCAGCCCTAACTTTCCTCAATTTCGATGAAATTAGTGAACAAGATTCAATCTAAGGAATACACTTCCACCAAAACACTCGCCATGCTGACGCTGTAATGTTTCCACCATGTTCCCGACAGGAAATAAGCTAGAAAATTCAAATCAGCCGTGTGGAAAAAGTGTCGATGCTAGAATTCAATACTAAAATCTGTAATTAAAACAGATCAAGTACTATCGATGATCAACGACAACCGAAGCTTAACATCAATCATCTCATGAAAATATGTAGAGGAACATGAATAGGCAATTAAGTAAGCATGTACAATTTAATTTCATGAAAAATAACACGGAAGTACAACGCATTCTTTTACAAGGACTGGCATGTACACGAAAGAAAATAAACATAACACAACAATGAAATCCAATTAAGAAGAACCTCCAGTAAGAATTATTTACAATTCTAATGGTTAACGTTAGAACCACGAAGCATTCATTTCACAGATTAGCTCAAAGAAAAAAACCCTTATGTTCTATTGTGTAGTAATCAGTAAGGCGTTAAACAGTCAGTAAGGCGTTAAACACTCCACATCACAGATATTGAGTTGATCAAATCTTTTTATGATGACAAATCTAGACATTGATGAACATTAATCGACATCGGCAAAACCTGAAATATTTCACAAAATGACAGTAATTTCTTGATGCATACTTTCCGTATTTCTGGTTTGATAAGCCATAAATTTATGGAGCATGCAATTTCCATTCGTGTACTGAACGTCATTAATCGAGAGAAAAGGCTTCTTCGTAATTCGCGATAGCCATCGAACGCAGTCGGACAAAATAGGAGGTTACTGCACATTCTAAAATTCTAAATCTAAACTTGATATCAAAATTGTCAAGCTGCACCAAAGGTAAAAATGGCCAGTTTCGTTTATATAATACTTATTCTTGAGTATATTAGATTATCGGATACGTTATTTCAAACCTCCCCAATCACAACAAGGTGTTCCGAAGAGAGGGAGGAGAGAAGTACCATTTAGTATGAAATTAAGGGAACGGGGAATCAAGGCACCAGGTGCGCGTCCCCACACCCTGGAACAGGAAACGGCGAGGTTGAAAGAAGTTTGTGGCAAGTGATAAAAATAAAATAAAAAAATACTGGACGAAGGAAGAGTTGCAAACAGTTGTGAACCGAATAAAATATGGCCGTAAATATGAAAAAATAATTTATTTTTCAGCAATAAGAGGGCCAACCTAAACTACAGCTCCCAACTTCACATCTTTTACTTTTGAGGGCGATTCCCCATAGATACACTAGTTGCATCCTCTTAAAGGTATCTCCTCTTGTAAAAATCACTGCAATCAAATTATAATTCTTCATTTAATAGATTCCTATGCATTCAACTGCCAACTCGGCTATCACTTTCCATACTGCAGGGAAATATCGAGTCGGAGCGGTAAGATCAATGGTCGCTAATTTCACGAACTCGAGAGAGATGTCAACACAGGTGCACTCCCAGTTGCATGATCTGGCAATAGAGTAGAAAGCCCCGAAGTTAGCTGAAATGATTGTGCGTCGCATTCTCAAGGAAACCCCTCAACTTATTTCTTCTCATATTAAGCGAGATAACTTCCAATTAAATCTCTTCACGAAGTTCACACAGAGCTAATATATTGGTTGAACTCGATAGGAAACTGCTTTGTAATTACATATATACATATAGGCATACAAATACGAGGGTTTTTTTTTTCAAGTTCCGTTAATTTCTTTATTTAACCAGCAAACTGGTGGGGTTCGGAACTGCGCGTCACGCGAATGCGCAGCTCCCCCACTACAACCTACGTCATTTTCGGCTCCAACCTGTCAGCCGTTGCCCAGCTACGGTCAAGTTAACATGGCTGCCACGATTAGTACTCCCGCCAGTTGTGAGTTGCGTAGCGTGATACGTTTCCTTCAAGCTGAAGGAAGTAATTAAGATTAAGATTATAAGTTAGTTTAAGCCTCCCTAACCGCTACAAAAAAGAGCGTATCGAAGAGAGGAAGGAGGAAGGCACCATTTAGTATGGAGATAAGAGAAAGGGGAATCTATGCAGAAGGGGCATAGAAACAGTAAGATGAGAAAGAAGTTCATGAAACAAGATCAAAGTTGAAGAAGAAAGTAATAGGTGCTGAAAAAACAGGACAGCAGTGAACCGAAAAAAGATGGTCCGTAACAAAACAAAAACCTATTCTATTTTAACAGAAACGAAAGCCTACCTATCGAATTTATAGTTTTTGTAATAATTAAACGAAGCATTTTCGACGACGCAGTGATTTATTTCATAAGTTCATTTCAACGGTCCAAACCTTATGTTAAAATTTACATGCGTGTTTATGTATGTATACTATACAAAGTTTGAAATACCCAAATGAGAAAAGCAGCGTAAGCACTACTGGCTGTGAAGTGTAACAAAGTTACTGAAATTGCAAAAAAACACTCAGATTTCGACAAAACACTTTGGCACGCAAAGAGTAAATCCAAACCGCATTTGTCAATATGACCAACACACGCAAAAATAAAAACTGACGGTAAGTGAGAGAATACAGCTCTCTTTGACCAAGACCGCCGACCATCTCATGAAAGCAAATGGCCAGATGTGAAAATTTATAGAAGTTCAGACAGAAGATTCCGGCGACCACAGCTACAGCGTGATGGACAGCGAAGCTTCATGACACGGAGGTTGCCAGGCCGTAAAGCACGGAGCAGCTGGTCACTTTGTGGCGGCATTCCCAGCCTGACACGAGATCAGCGTGGGCACACTTTAACTTTTCATGTCGAAATACCTAATTATCGAAGGCCTCGATCACGATGAAACGGCATGGCGTACATGAAATTATAATTAACATAATAGAATACGAAAAAACGTCTGAGTAACACCTAGAAAAGAGAATCCGTTCAGGTCATTTTATGGCGTCACGCACGACACGCATCACAATCGGTAGCAGATTAGATTAGATTATTAGTTAGATTAAGCCTCCCTATCCGCAACAAAGGTGATCCAAAGAGAGAAAGGAAGAAGGCACCATTTAGTATGGAGTTAAGGGAACGCGGAATCTATGCAGAAAGGGTCCAGAAACATTAAGACGAGAAAGAAGTTCATGAAACAAGATCAAAGTTGAAGAAGAAAGTAGTAGGTGCTGAAAAACAGGACAGCAGTGAACCGAAAAAAGATGGTCCGTAACAAAACAAAACCTATTCTATTTCAACGAAAAGAAAGCCTACCTAACCTTTAGCTCAGGCCCTTACATACTCCCCCTGGGAGCGCACAATCGGTAGCAATTTCAACACAAAAAGAGAAGGCGGGTTGTTCACGGAGATATATAGAAGTATTAGGAATGAATGACAACAATATGAACAATAGGTTTAAACAGAGAACGTTTTGCGCAACATCACCCGTAGTAAAGGAAAAATAAGCTGAAGAGATTTGAAGTCGCAGCCAGTTTCATGCACACACACAGAGAGAACGCAGCTGCAGGACGCGTGTCACCAGCAGCAGCGCGCTGCACGGCCCCTTTAAAACTCCTGAGCCAGTTACTCTGTGACGCTTTTCCAATAGGAGGCAAACCTGGAGCTTTGCTGTTGTTGCTGGTGCTGCCGCCGCCGTCCTGCTCCCGCCTGCTGAAGCTGGAGCTCAGCACTTCACTCTGCTGCCACTGGTTTGCCTCTGTGCAGCTCTATACAACCTCTTCGCGAACCGACAAGAAACACCACGCCAATACGGGCCAACCTCTTGAATAGATTCAGCTACCGCAGCCACCTGATCTCACATTACTTGGAATTATGTTAGTTTTAGCAACACCCGCCCCCCGTCTAAACAAAGACGAGCCCAAGAGAATACAGAGAAAGACACCATTTGGCGATAGAAATGAGGAAAAAGAGAATCTGCGCGCAAAGTCTCCTCGCACCCTGCGCATTGAAACAGAAATTGAAAGAAGTTTATGAAACAAGATTTAAGTTAACGAAGGAAGTAATTGTCGACAAAAAAGGACAACTTTGGACCGAAAATAAGTTAGCAAAACCGTAACTGTTGTATTTCAGCAAACGGAAAGCTTACCTAGCTTTCAGCTCGGGATCATAACTTCTTCCTAGAAGCGTTAATTCCCTTAGACACGATACTTTTATCTTCCCGAAAGAGAATATTTACATTTGAGAGTGGCTCGAAAATAGAAGTTGCCACTTCGATACGCGTGACAATATCTTAGCTCCAAGCTGAGTGGCCTGTGTCTTTTCTCTCGGTCTATCGAAGTCCACTATCAGTTACGTAGTTTCCATTGTATTTAAGCCTCTGAAGAATAAATTTTAAAGCAACTCGCTAGACGCACTCGATTTTTGTTCCCATGAAGACTTGAACACTACTGTGTTGTACCTGATGCCCGATGTCGTGCGGTAGATAATCCCATTAGCCACGAACAAAACTTTCTAACAAGCAAAAACAAAAAAGCATTTCAGGAAGATTGGCTGATGTTGTTGGCGACATGAATTGGTGAAAGGTTACGAGCAGGGAGCGTGTTCATTAGCATGAGTCGGTGGATACGAGCGGCGCGCCGCAGCCTGAAACCAATCAACTTCGTCTGAAGGCAACAACGTACAACACACGGGCGCTGCACGGCACATCATGCTCTACTGCACAAACCCAACACATTGCTACTAAGATTACATAAAAACTTCTTAAGTCAACAACAACGATTTTTACGTCAATTTTAAGTGATCGAATGACAATAAAAAGAGAGTAATTATGATACTCAAATTGTAAATCGGCCTCTTTGTTATTCTGTTGAGGTTTCTAGATTAAAATGGAAACGAAGGTATTCTAAAATATAAAATTATAAACTTTTATGTCTCATCACAGTGCATGGCAGTCGTTATCCGGAATATCTGGATACAGACCAGCGTAAGAAAAAAGAATGATGGTGATACGTTTCGTAAATTTTACTTTTTCAATATAGATTATTGTTTTCGAACACTTGAGAGTTTGTATTTATCATTCGAGTTATGGTAACTATTAAAACTTAGAGAATATTACCCAAAAGGCAATTCTTTCAGATTTTATTATTTCAATTTTTGACTAACCCGGTGAACAACCTTTTAAGCTAAGAAAGAGAAAACTATACTACTTAAAATATCAGAAAAAAGCATGAAACTCTCTGGAAACGAACTCATATCTAGCTACTCCACTGATGGCTGAGGGACTTGAAACTAGTTCAATTGAGAGAAGTTTGATAACCAACTCCACCGCCGACAATTTTCTGAAGCCCGATAAGCCCTCGGAAGTTTTGCAATCAAACCCAGCAGCTGAGGAAGCTTTGAGTAGCGCCAATTCTCTGAGCAGTGAAGAAAGAAAGAAAAGCGAAGTGTATTTTGTGAGCCGACAACTCCACGCGGCAGACTGCAGCACGGTCGCGCCCTGCATTATTACGCGGTGCTGAGAAATTCTAAACTGCACGGCCTGACATGGCCCGGAACGGACTTATTTCCACAACGAGGTGTGAGTAGCGGGCTATGCTCTTGTGGACTTAGCAAGATACTTTTTGATCAAAGAGTGAAACTTTCTTAATACAGATCTCCGTAATACGAGCAAGAGGTGCTCTTAAATTCAATAAAACTGATAGACATAGGCCTACGCAACATGGTCTGCATTTGTTCACGTGATGAAATTAGACTCTGGCAAGAAGTCGCTGCTCAAAGGTATTATACGGATTTGCCTCACGAAACCAGTTAAAAATTCATTTCAATTGAAGAATCTTAGGATTTAGATATTACCGTAACTCGAGTCCTTAAATCAAATAGTCTTAAATTTTACGAATATATTTTGATCCGGTCAAACTATGCCAAAAACCAAAAATCTAAGTCGTCACTGCAACATCATCGGATGTCTTACAACAACATCACGTCTAGTTCCATAACAAGGCACTAATTTCGAAGGGCACAACCTTTCGTTTTGTTCATGACTCAAAGTGAACAAAGATTCCAGCTCGAGATGTATTCTCTATAACTAAACACGACCATTAGTCCAATAGACGAAATTCATGAGAAAGCTTTATGGTAGCTTTGAGATAACGACAAATATGTTGTGTGGGAGAAGTTGCAGCCTATGCGACGGAAAACAATGAATTAAAGCCTAAAGCTTATTAAATTCGAAATAAAACCAATCACTCAGACCAGGAGAAAGTGCTCTTTAGATATATCTGGGAGAGATTACTCGTACGAACGTTAACCGAAATTTGAATTAATTACAAACGAAAATTGTGAATGAACGCTCTTAAATTCTTTTTATTCCTTTTTCTAGTGAAGCTAAAAAAGGCTTTCACTAACACATTTGCTAAAGTAACAAATACTTCGTCGAAAGTTGATGGAAAGAAAAACTAGCGCACAGAATTAGCAACAGCGTTGAGCTGCCAAATTCACCTTTCACGCTTTAGCCGGAGGGCCACGGCTACTCAAATGACAAGAACATCAGGCCAGCAAACCTCTTTTTACCAGAATTCATTTACCTGCCTGCCTAGTCGTCAAGCAAGCTCATTAAAGGCCAGCTAACTAACTTGGACATCGCAACGTGAGGCGAAGGAAAGTAATCATCACTTCGTTCAAGACGCGATCATTGCCAAAGTTGCACAAACACTGAAAGTGAGTAGATAAATACATAATGAATACATTGTGGCAACGCTACTTAGCACCGACAATATCAAAGGGACAAATATTTCTACTATGTAAAGTGAGATGTAAGGTGCGGCGTGAACAAGCTTCAGCTATAATTTGACAAATCAATAGACTGCGATAGATTAAAAGTTAGTTTAGGGTTTCCAAACCAGAACCTGTTCTCAAGAAAGGAAAGAGAAAGGCCCTATTTAGAACGAAATTGATGATATGAGGATTGTGTGTACAACGTGTGTCCACACACCTCACGCATAAAAATAGTATGATTGACAATTTATCAAACAAGATAAAAGATGAGATATAAAGCAACAGGTGCTGAAGGGAAGAACACTGTAGTCCGACCAGTATGAAACGACCGTTTCGGGGCGGGGCATGATTCCGCATGAAACGTCATCCACGTTGCCAAATTGCCACTGGGGGTACATTTTCTTTTATACAAATAGTATTACGGGTCAACTTCAACTAATAAATAATTCGCCATATTTCGGGCAGGAAAAAATAACTATACCAAGAGTATGTATTTGGTATAATCAAGAAATTAACATTTCAATAATAATAATTCAACTGAACAGGTGTACAGCGTACCACGACCGGAAGGTATCTGGCACAGAATGGCACCCACGTGGCACGAATAAGAAGTGGCAACAATGTATGAATTCCTAGAAAAGCTATGTCAAACGTACCATTAGTGCGGACACCATACATGTAATATACATACATAGCTTAATGCATGTTAAATATTTGAAAAAATATATTTTGATAATAGAAGTTACCTATTTTCTGCTTAAATTATCGTTGTCTAATATTTTCGATGGGCAGGAGTTCGTGATTTGGCAACCGTGCATTGTTAGTAACCGCCCCTAAAGAATTTAATTCTGGTTGGACTTTAGTGGAGCGAAACAAGATGGTCCGAAACTAAACAAAAAACTTATCTTATTTCAATAAAATTAAAGCCTACGAAACCTTCAGCGCCAAGTTCGAGTGAATAAATAACTTTATCTTCCCAAAAAGGCCACTTACCAGGGTTAATGCTAAAATCGTTTTCATAAATTCTCGAATATACCATCGCTAATTACCCTTACTTTACAATTTGAGGGAATAGAACCCCGACAACATCGGTATTGCTCACATAAACCTCACCACATTTCCCGCACCCATAGTAAAATAAGGTATTAGCGCGGTCTGCTGCGATCATTGTGTCGGTCCACTCGCTCCATCTGTCTATAAAGTCTAGACGGAACATCGGCCGCGGAAAGTACCATCTGGTGATCTCCTTCAGCAGCCATTACTTGGGAGGAGCTATTCCAGTCTCTAGCTCAGCTATGGTATGCCGAGTAATACATCTTTAGGTAAGCTTAGGGTTTGTGCTGTAACAAAAATATAATTAACTGACCTATCCAAATTGATTATATTGATTTATTATTTTTATAATAATAAACCATTACTTCATGTACAAAAAACTGTGCATTTCAAGGATACGGTGATTGAAAACTAGAATTCCAATGAAATGAAAAAATGAAAGCGCACTTTTAAATGAAAGCGCACTTTTACCCTAAATGAATATCAGATTAAAAACAAGAAATACAGATTATTACGAAATGAAAATAAACTAACGCAGCACAAAGTTCCAATAAAGCGAGAGATTCAGCAGACACTACATTCAACAAAAAAGATTAAAAAAGCAACGATAGTAACATTTTCAGATGCAATATATGGAGCGACCATCAATACGGAGCGCCTCATTCTTCCTGAGCTTTTTGTCGTCACAGCAACACTTTAAAATATTTATTTACAATATAATAATCATTAGTTTGAGAATCTAGCTACAACAAAGCTTTTTGAGAGAGGAAAGAGAAAAGCACCATTTTGTGAGGAATTTAAGGAAACTGAGAATTTATGCACATGCCGTATTTTCTCCCCATGCGCACTAAGACAGCAAGATTGAAAAAAAATTAAGAAATGAGATGAGTATACTTCATTGGTAAGTATTAACTAGGTTATCAACTTATACTCCTATATCACTATGAATCGCACTTAACAGCAACAACAACAAGCGTCAGTTGGGTATCAAAGAGAAAATATAACTTATGAGCTGTGAGAAAGAAAAAAATAAATCGATTGTAGATTAGTTTTAGCCTCCCTTTACCACAATACAGATGTTCAAAGAGAGGAAGGATGAAGATACAATTTAAGATGGAGATAAGGGAATGCGGAATCTATGCACAAGGTGAGATTCCGTTCAGGATCCCGTGCGCATAGAATCAGTCAGTAAAGAAGGAATTTTATGAAACCAGATAAAAGTTAAAGAAGACAATCAGAGGTGCTGAAAAACAGGACAGACGTGAACAGAAAAAAGATGGTCCTTAACAAAACTGAAAACATTTTATTTCAATAAAAAGAAGACCTACCTCTCAGCTCAGGGCCTCACATTTTCCCCCTGGGAGCGCTAATTCCCATAGATACAATAATTGTATCCCCCTGAGGAGTGAAGAATAAAAAGTCAAACAATAAAATGGAAAATAAAAACACTGACATCTGACATCCGTGCAAAAAGTAATTCAGATTAGATTTTTAGATTTTTTAAGACTCCCTAAAAAAATGTAATTCAACATCGTTCGTTCACCCAAGTGGAAAAATCAAGGAATGGAACATCCATAACTATAAAGCAATGAGTACAAGTATTGAAGAGAGTGATGCTGGTTCTGTCAACTTCTGTGATAACCACAAGATGACGAATATCCTGCAACTTAATACGAGGCCAGACGCAGTCATTTTTATTCTTTCCTCGGAAGAATGACCAGTTCTAGCGGCAGATACTACAAGAGAAACCTTAACAGCTACGCTAGCAAAAAAAAATATATTTCAAAACTTTCAAAAATAAGTTTCAGGAGTCAAAATTGCTATTTAGTATAAAGTTCAAAGCTTAATACATTTCCAAAAGTTTATAACACAGAAAATAGGAATATTGGACTTGAAGATTCTTCACAAAGTCGAAAAGCATGTGTGAAGAAACAAATCTCTTATCGAGACTTGCACTTAGTCCAGGGCACCATTATTCGATCGAAATCATTTCTGTGGAGAGCTCTCACCCAATATGAAAGGGCAAGGAGCTGAGCGTTTCGCTAACTAAAGCTGAACAGAAGCCCTTTAACTGCAATAACAACGCTTGTTTGTTCAGTAAAGACGAGATCTACTTAGCCAGAGGCGATATTCAAGGCGATTTCGCCCTGAGCTGTCACCCTTAAATGATCGTATAATGGGATCATAGCTTCGACTTGGAAGAGCGTCTCAAGCAACAGCGATAATTACCTGGTGGCAGGGTGTCATTTCACGATTGGAGGTCACAAATTAGAAAAAATTCTGTAATTTTTCCGATCAATCGTAGAAATGGTTCATTTTTTCACATATTCAATTTGTCACAATATATATCAAATTTGTTTCATCATGAGAAGTTCATAATCTTGGAAAAATTCTGCCATTGAAATGAGTACATTTTATTTTCATTTGATAATCTATCAAGTTAATGAACAGCAAATGATTCATGGATTTTAAATTGTCCGAATATTGAACTCGGCTTAGTGCTCGAGTTATTCGCCAACATTAAATTGCTCTACTACCCCAATATTTGACATTCTGTTTTTATCATCACTATCATTGGACATACCGAATTGTATGACCTTTGTAGGAAAATCTTACTCATCAAATATAAGGCATTTAAATCTCCTCACACCGAGTCCCATACTAGTACTCCGCTAAATATATTTGATCGTTTAGCAATGGATCAAAAAGTAAGTCAAGAAATACAAGGGGCGAGGACCTGACTGAATCACAGCGCAAATGGCAAAGAACGCTCACTCACACCTCTCACACACATTGGCTGACTGACGCACGTTGGCATCGGCAATTACCATGAGAGAGATGCGAGTCGAACAGCTTACGGAAATCGATTATATGGGTACATCACTTTTGTATCACATTTTCGGCCGTTTCTTTAGGGCTACGACTCCCTATTCAGAGTGTGCATTTCAAAAGATAGTTGTGCACGAAGATACATTTTTACCATGATAGTGTAGTTCTCAACACAATTTCATACAAAAATGTAACTAAAGGTATTTGGCAACAGCGCTCATAAAATTTTAAAGAAAATTAATTTTCATGAACTGAATAGAGTATTCTGTATCGCTGTTTTAAAAAATATTTTTTCAGCTGCTACATGTCATAATGATCAGAGTGCGCATCATTGTAAATTTCGTAACCTCACCGTTCCGAAGTATATTCAAGCCGAGGTTAACATCAAGACATATTAATCTCTGATAGGCGTGCACAAGAGTTAGAAAGGGAAAATTGGAAAGGAGGTGCATCCTGTATCGCATATACAGTCATCACATTGTCATCACTTGAACACGACTTTTCGAAAAGTAATACTTTTTGACAAAATTTACACACCAAACCATATTTCTGCGCGCTCAGTTGAACTTATCGAATGTCGATTGCCGTCAATTTTGGCGGACCGTGTGCACTAATCTCAATGCGTTCTTTATGGTCAGAGAAGTCTTAGAACGTGGATTCTCTTAATAAATGTACAGCGTGAGGTAAAAATCTATTTCGCTTTAGATGTTTAGACTTATACTAAATGAAATATGAAAATCATTAGAAACAACTGTTTTTTCTTATATTAAATACACACAAAAAACAGTGACAGAGGAATACATTCTTCCCAGACTTCAAGTTACAAGTTTAAATCGTCTATTTTCGTAACTTGACGACATCATGAAAGGAAGTGTATCAACTGCCTTTGATTGAAGAAAGTTTGTCATGTCAAATATCTATTTTATGCTGATAGCGATTTTAAATATACATACATTTTTAAATATATTGTGGACTTGTTCCCCACCGAGAAACATCCAGCAAAAACTCTCGGAAAGAGTCTCATCTTTCAGCAAATTACTATATTTACAATCGATCACAATTTCAAAAGGCGCAATTGCCAGTGGGATACATAGCATAGTTCGCATAATTTTTCCCTTTATACACTTGATGTTTAAAAATTGATCAGGGGATTCCATTAACGAACGTGGTCATGGGAATAAAATCATTTACAATGAGTTCTTAGAGACTCCTGTAGGAATTTCGGATGGATCAGTCATGCGTCGAACTTAATGTTTAATTGCAGGACACTAAAATGACTGGCAAAATACTGGTTTTCTCTTACTTGATAGTGCCATAAAATTCTTATTCAAAGATAAATAGTCTCATAATACACACATCAAAAGGAAGTATGTAAATATCTGTGCAATACAACAATAAAACGGGATCTTTTCGCACAACCATTTCATAGCACGTTCCACACGTTGCATCCAAGCTGCCATGTTGCGGCTGCACAGCGAAAGCAGCGCTACGGCGCCAACGGAACTTCCAAGTTCATTTCTGTCTGGCGAGTTGTTTTCTGACCTGAACTTGCCCGATGCGCTTTTATTTTCCATTCGAAAGACGGGAGTATATTTTATTTTATCGTGGACACTGTAGAGGGAACAAGAACCGTTGCCACTATTAACGTTTTTCAATGAGAAAATATCGTCTTTGTAGAGGTGAAAGCTTACAGTTTCTAATGAAATACATTTAAGGTCAATGAAATAATGAATTATGGTATTAAATTATCCTTCAACACAACGTGTCATTTCAAAAGGAACCTGCGGTCCTCAATGCGACGCTCCATATCATCACAGTTCATTCTTCCAAGAGAGAAAGGAAAACTGCATGAAATTAGCATAATCATGACTGGCTCCACTTAAAAACTACTTAACATCTTATTTGTAATATTTATCGATCGAATTAATGCATCAATTAGGATTCAAGTATTTAATGATAAATAGTTTGCAAAAATTCGCCAGACAACGACGTGTAGTTTCCGCATTGCTATCGTTTCCGGGCATAATTAAGTTCCCTGACATTCTTCCCGGTCTGGAGGTCTTCAAGAAACGTTCATATTACCTGGAGGTCTTTGAAAATATTCATCAAAAAAATGCGAATTACGAGCTGAAAAAGGTGAACACCAATGAAAACAATATTAGACCAATACATCGTTGCTGAAATGTTACATCCTTGTCATATTATTATAATTATTATTATTATTATTATTATTATTATTATTATTATATAAGAAAGATTTAGCCTCCCTTAACCACGACAAAGATGTTCCAAGAGAGGAAAAAGGAAGGCACCATTTAGTATGGAGTTGAGGGAACGTGGAATCTATGCACAAGGTGCACAGAAACAGTAAGCTAAGAAAGAAGTTCGTGAAACAAGAAAAAAGTTGAAGAAGAAAGTAGTAGGTGCTGAAAAACAGGACAGCAGTGAACCGAAAAAAGATGGTCCGTAACAAAACAAAAACCTATTTTATTACAACAAAAAGGAAGCCTACCTAACCTTTAACTCGGGCCCTAACGTGGTTCCCCTGGGAGCGCTAATTCCCATAGATACAATAGTTGTATCCCCCTGAGGGGTACATCCTTGTCTAGATCAAAATGTTCAAGTGCGCAGAGAAGTCATGAACTAGGTCAGTATCGTGTAGGCGACATTTGGGCGTACGTCAGTCGGTCATAACTTCCAAAGCGCACATGCTCCATCCTGTGCTAATGACCGCCATTGTCACTCAAAAATAAAGATAAAAATATTTTTCGAAAAAAATGTTTTGAGTTTTTACACCGCAACTAAATCCCAATTTTCAATTCTCGCGGGTACGACGCCAAGTTTGACCACTTTGAAACTCACAGATCGCCAGAGCAGCAAGCAAGTAACAACGTTAGTGAATCGCACCTCGTCCGACTTCAATTCCATGCTACCAAATTATCGTGCATATCCATTGATGACGTACGTTGAAACATACAATGGAAAGTAAATGGCAAGTTCCTCGAAGTAGCTATAACCTTGACAAAAATTGAGCTATTTTCCAGGCCTGACATTTGAGTTTTGCCAATAAATAACAGAGAATCAAATGATTTTTATTATTTTAAAAAATTACTTCGGTCAAAGCCATCGTTGCATCGTGCTTCGAGCTACGATCGATAGATCAATTCAGACAATACATAATTAATGGTGTTCAAAACCCAACGTGAGTGAAAATAAAATAAAACACCAATATTGAATCCTAATACAAGACGCCTCCATCACTTCAAGAGACGTAGGCATACTAAAGAAGGAGACAACACAGTTCTATATTCTCTAGCCTGGTCTCCGGGACAAAATTCACTCGCACGCCTCTTGAATACACAAAATCGCAGGCGCCTCCAATACTTCCCGAGGATTTTGAAAGGATCTCCAGCCCCAGAACACGGAGACTTGCAAAGGCGTGAAGGTCCCGAAAAGAGAGGCGATCCGTCACAAGAAGCAAAGGACGGCAAGAAGCTACGCAAGAAGTCTGCGACAAGCCAAAGCAAGCTTGTGCCCGCCTCAGCGTGGTTGATACGATTTACTTTTTAGCAGAGTATACGCTACTGAGAGGTATTTCAGCAATAGAGCAAAAATTTATTCACAATAAGTAATTAACTGACGGGTAATTATTTGAAATATGGAGGTTAATATTCCAAGACAGACCATGCATGCACATAAATACCTATATGGTAAGAAAATTTCAAATTATACATAAATATTTATAAATTTTCCCGTCAAAATTTCCGCCAAAAGCCAACTATGTAATCTGAAACGTGAACTTGAGGTTTAACGTCACTATTCTGAATGTAAGACCCAGCTCAATCAGATTTTAAAGTTAGGGAGAAATCATTTCCCAACAAAACCGTTGGAACTATCCACCCACAGAAAGCGCGCATACCTGCGTTAGTATACAATCAGAATGAGAGAAGTCTGATTTCATCGAATGAAGCAATATTGAAATTTGCACGGGCAGTGTTTCATTCGCTCCGAAACGAAGTCTCTCAGGAGCAAACTCACAATATGAGAAGATGCAGGTGCGGTCAACTAAGTCAAGACAGTGAAACTCAATTGCGAAACAGTTACTCCATTCCTGTACGAATCCAACTACTATCTTATTCATATAAAAAACAGGACATGTTATCTCGAAGTCAAGCAATCACAACTCGACATGTGAACAAACCGATTCTACCTAAAACAAAATAAATCTAGACCACGCATGATTATTGAATTTAGAATCAATTTAGCCAGCACTATTCTTACTACAGTGAACCAGGGCTGGTGTTAACAAATCCACAATCAGAATGTCGAATTATTTGTAGTTATGATTTTTTTCAAGGAAAATAAAACCTTCAGGCATAATAGGAACAACCAGACAATTTTTCATTAGCAGTTTTCTTCGATGAAACTTTCTAACGATTGACTTGTAAATGCGTAATATAACAATCCCAGGAACGAAGTAATGCTCAGATCAGGAGACGTACTATGGAATAAAATTGTGAATAGTTTTCTACCCTCAAGTATCAATAAATTTTTTGGCTAATCTAATAAATTTAGCACACTGCTTCTCACTACACCGAATGTGTAAAATTGATCTGTACAGCATACAGCGGAAACTTGGCCACGCATGAAATACGCTCACAGTAGATCAGTCGTTAGTTTAAGCCTCTCTGACCACAACAGTGGTGATCCAAAAAGGGGAAGAAGGAAAGCACCATTTACTATCAAATTAAGGAACTAGGAATCTATGCACAACGTGTGATCTAACACAAATTTACCTTCGCAAGAAACAGCAAGTTAGAAACTAAGCTTATGAAACAAGAAACAAGTTTAAGAAGAAGGTAGTAAGGGCTGAAAAACAAAATAGTAAAGCGGAAAAATATAGTCTTTAACGAAGTAAAAAAAACATTATTTCAAAAAAAAGAAAGGCCTACCTAACTTTCAGCTTGGGACCTCACAGTCAGTTGCGCTGAGATAGTGAAGAAACCATTTTGCAACTGTTCTGCAATCAATTTTATTATTTATGTTAAATGAGCTTTCAGTATTTTCCTGATTTTCCGAAAAGATTAAAATGAATGAATTAACATGCCTGAAACATTTGAACATACATATAACATTCATCACTTCGCTTTTGAACTGAATTAAATACAAACAACTATGATTATTATGACGGTGAAAAGTCTTCAGTATTTTTAGTTATTTACCTCGTACGTGGTGAATTAGCCCCAGTAATTGACCTAGCTTTCAGGCAATATAACAAAATTACTATACATGTGAAAAGGAAAGACTGGCGATTCTTTATGCATACAGCATTTGTAAATGCTCATAATTTTGTGCATTGTTATTTCTAGACAAATAAGCATTCTGCTCAAACTATCAAGCAATGGTCATTCATGTAATGAAGAAATTGTTGCAATTCCAGAATAAAATGTCCAATAACATCCCAAAAAATAAAACAGATTTAAAAAAATTCAAGTCAGTTTTTTGTCAACCATTCAAGTAACCCACTTCAGTTGCCAAAATTTCAGAATGAAATCAAAAGACCTAGGCGTTCGGCGGAAAGATCCCACTGTCAAAATACAAGACGAGTATCTCAAAAAATACGAACAAAGATAAATGGAAATCAGATGAATACAGAAACAACTCGAACGAAAAGTATATCATACGAGCCAAAGCCTGACAGCAGGACCCATCATTCATAACAAACGGAAAATGTAAATGGATAAAGAATTAATGCTTATACTACTGCAGAACCAATTCACAAGGCTATATAGATGCACTGCCAGATGAAAGGTGATCAGCAGCTAGGACCGCACAAGGTGCGACCTGCAGGTCCGCACGCGAGCCTCACGCCTGGCAGCGCAGGGCGGAGGGTGCCAGTGATGTTGCCCAAGACACCACGATTGTCTCCTCATTTCTACACAACTAAAATGAAACATGTTTCAATAACAATTGATAATAAAATAAAAACCGGAAAAATTAAAATCAACTGGAATGACTCAACCAATAATTTCTCAGCTAGAAAATGTATGAGCGCTGGAAACTGTATGAGCCCTAAAAAATTCTATGAAGGACTGACGATAACATCCGCATATATGGTGTTGACTAAATTTGAAAGCTATGCTCGTAACTCAGACTTGACATAGGATAGGGACGTAGTCCACATTTGAATGCAATACATATAAAGAAGACATGATTTGAGGGAATCGTTTCATGGAAATAAAATTGACTCGACGCAAATATCGCATCTTTGTAACTTTTATGTACTGACTAGCGCCGACCGCATGACCCACTTGATAGTTGTGCGCGATGCAGCTAAAAATATGAGCACCTCAGAACTGAGCAGGCGAATTGACACTAGGTTCTTTTCAGCTGACACAATCCGTCACGGGTGGGAGACGCACGAGCTGGCGATTCATTAGTTTGACAGTAAGTAAAATAACAACCACCTCAGCATGAGCCCTTCCCCCAGCTTTCGCTTCATTAACTCCGGATTTATCTTGAAAATAAGCACTTCAAAATTAATACTCGCAAAATAAACGCGAACCAAGTATTCGAAAACATTCCTGATAAAACTCTATCTGGTTAAAGGATGACTAGTGGTAAGGCCCCAACCCTTTTGGCAAGGGAATGTCATGCCTGACCCCCACCACGGAGAGCCCAACATCTGCAATACCTCTCCACGGCAGTAGGCATGTCGAGCCACCTCCATATGATGCTAAAGCGACCAATGAGTCAAGACTAAAAGGCAGGAGGCCTAAGGGCCGCCGCAGATATTATACAGAATGAGGGATGACGCAGCAGCCAACGGCCCGAATTTGCATAATAGGATCTTCGCATAAGCGGATCAGGTCAAGTTTGAGGATCAAACAAAAAACGGGGAACGTTTCAATGCTTTTCATTTCATGATATAATTTTATGCAAAAATCCTCTTTCACGTAACAAGCTTGACATATACGAAGAGATAAGATACATATCTGAATTTGATTTTGGGACAGTAAAACCTATTTTCAGTAAAATTCACACATGTGAGGGTAATTATTTTGTTTTGACAATATACAAAAAAATCTTGAGAAAGGAAAATTCTGTTATTTACAATTTATAGCACAAGGAGTATGTGCATTTTCTTTCTGAACATGGGAAGATTTTATCCTCGGCAAATCTTATTACCTTCAGGAAAAGCTGCCAATTTACACACAGTTTCAGCGCATAGAAAAGCAGATCACGTGAAGCATGAAATGAACCATTTGATCCGACATATCAGAGCGTTGAAATCTAGTTAAAGTAGAATGGTTAGAGTAACATAAAATGCAGCCGTAGTGAACATATTCTCGCAAAGTGAACTAGTCTGAACACTTTCGTTGCATGTTCATCTCAAAATTGATGGGAGAACTCCAACAAAACTGATCAACAAGTTATACAGAAGTAATACAATTCAATTTGAAACGAACTTTCGAGAGTAAGTTTATAATCTTGAACAATAAACCAAGTTAAATTGAGAAGTTTCTATACTTATCGATGACGACAAAAAATAAAAATCTAGATAGGTGAATTTTTTGTTTCAAGTTTCCTCCATAAAACAAAATAAAAATACATATCAATTGGAATTTGCCAATATATAATTGATACCAATCAATTGGTCCTTAGCTTCTCAACAGATACAATTCGAACCCTGATGTGTAAAGTTATCACGCACATTTAAAAAAAATGAAGATTGAAAATTCACACTTTGAAACTAGGCTCAGATGGATTCACATAGATTATTCAGAATGATTGATAAGTTAATTTTAGCCTCCCTTAACCCTTTGCTTCCCGACGGGAACTCCAGTTCCTAGACTGACTAGTTCTTCCAGTTTAGGGAAATTGACAAAATTTCAGGGTAATTCAGCTAGTAGGGAAATAATTTGAAGTAAATGACAAAATTAGGGCAATTAATAATATTCCTGCAACTATGTCTTTTGACACTCCAGAAGTTTGACACGTGCAATTTGCTATTGATGTAAGCATCATGGTCTATGCAATACATTTAATACTTTTTTAATTACCTTGAGCAAGTTTTTCATAAAAACATGTATTTACAGATAAAATAGAGCAGAATCTAAATTGATATTTTTTCTCAGATTTTTCGGCCATTTTTTTGGGCGTGGAAGCATAATTAAAGCAGATTAGATTAGATTAGAAGTTAGTTTAAGCCTCCCTAACCGCTACAAAAATAGAGCGTATCGAAGAGAGGAAGGAGGAAGGCACCATTTAGTATGGGGATAAGAAAATGAGGAAGCTATGCAGAAGGGGCACAGAAACAGTAAAATGAAAAAGAAGTTCATGAAATAAGATAAAAGTTGAAGAAGAAAGTCAGAGGTGCTGAAAAACAGGACAGCAGTGAACCGAAAAAAGATGGTCCTTAACATAACAAAAAAACTTTTATTTCAACAAAAAGAAGGCCTACCTAACTCTCAGCTCGGGCCCTCACATTTTTCCCCTGGGAGCGCTAATTCCCATAGATACAATAGTTGTATCCCCCTGAGGGGGCATAATTAAAGCATAATTTTGTTTTCAACTTAATACTTTGATCACGGAGTGGGACAAATATGTACCACTAGGTAAATTGTTCATGCATGCACCAATGTAAATGTACAAAATTTCAAACCATTTTACGGCTTTTTTTTTAAGGAATTTTATCATACCATGAAAATATTATTGAGCTCTTACATTAAGTACATTTCTTACAAAGGACGTAAACTTATTCCAGCAAATACATCGATATTACCAGTCTGTTTTTCACAACCTAACCAAATCAACTTTACAACACGCGCAACGCATCGTAGTCAACGTGTTACAAAGGAAGTAAGCACCTGCTCATGCAGAAAAAAACATGCTAGGGAAATTTTGCTGATATTTTAGGGTAATGACTGAAATTACCATAGAAAATTTTTCCCCTAACAATTGAAGTGTTGAGAAGGACTGGGTTAACACACCAAAGATATTCAAGGAGAGGAACGATGAAGGTACCATTTAATATGGAGTGAAAGGGAACACAGAATCTATGCACAAAGGGTGTTTCCGCACAGGGTTCAGTGCCCCTAAAAACATTAGGTCAAGAAGAAAAGGCACGAAACAAGATACCAGTTGAAGAAGAAAGTCAGAGATGCTGAAAAACAGGTCAGCAGCCAACCGAAAAAATGGTCCTTAACAAAACAAAAACTTCTGATTTCAACAAAAAGGCCACCTTATCTCTGAGCTCAGGATCACACATTTTCATACTGGGAGCGATACTTCCCATAAATACAATAGTTGTTTCTCCCTGAGGGGTTATCCAGAATGAAAGACTACGAAAAACACCTCACGATCACAACTTCCTGTCGTCGTCGCCTGATAGCATTCATGCCCTCATAGCCACGCACCTCACGAGAGATTTATCCCCTCAAAGTTATTTAGCCGATCAAATGGAACCACCACCTGAAAGTATCCTGTTCACATGAATATATTGTGACGGATTTTGTTCCCTACTTTAGAAGAGATTACTCCAAAGAGCAATCAAAATTGCTGAGAATTCTTAAAGCCCTACTGGTAATCAGTAAGGAAGAGGCTAAGAAGAAATGTGTTGAGACTGCCGGAGTTGGTAGAGGTCCGAAGTATTGACAATCACGTGGTGATCCACGAGAAGGTAAGAAAGCAGGGATATTACTCAGCGAATGGCCTTTGAGAAAGACGGCGCAAGGCAAGGCGCAGTGCTGGTCTGTCCGGCGTGAAAAATTGGCTGTCATTCTTACTCCGGCATGATGAATGGCCGCCTCTAAAAACGGATAGATCTCAAACCTGCGTCAACAATAGGAGACGACGACGTCACAAGCGTAACTATATTGATACCTGCTGCCGCCGAGGCGGGACACTTCTCAAAGGAACCCGGATGAAATTGTAACATATCTCGACAACAAAGGGACAACCTTCATACTGTTGTAATTATAACAGCCAAAAAATCAAAGTAACTCTCGTTCTTCCAGTTCTAGCACGGGTGGGGTCGAGGTGCTCTGGGTGGCACGTCACACTTGTCGCACTAGATAATAATCTATCAACATATCAATAAATTGTCTCTTCAATATACATGCAGTATTACTGTAAATAGTGGCTCCCTAGGATGTTGCAAAACAACTATTAGTGTACAGGAACTTTGAAAACCTTAAACTTCCCGTAATTTACAGAAAGCCAAACTCTTCTCTCGATAGTGCCTATGATGCAAGTGGAGGGCACACACTGTAAAAAAAAACTGCAAAAATACAGACAAAAACAGACGAATTATCTGTTAAAATGACACAAATTGTTACTTCTAGTCCGTTTTCTGAATATTATCTGTTAAATCAACAAATTCATCCGTAATTCGTTTCGATACTGGACAATTTTTCTAATTTCCGTTGTTTTCACGGGTCAATTAAAAATTACGGGAGTAAATTGAATTCTTCGTTGTTGTAACGGAATCTTGGAAGTTGTCCGTTGATCCAACGGCTCTTCTTTACATTTGGGAGTAGTTTTCACAGACAAACTGAATATTACAGATTCGACTGACTCCTCAGGGGATACGGAATTCGAATAAATTCCCATTGTTTCAATGGTCCGTAACAGTAAAAACATGATCAAATATCTGTCACAATTGCTGTTAATGTTGCAGTATGTCTTGTATTACTCTGTCGTCGTTTTACTTTTTGTTCATCCAACACATTACCGATTTGCGTTTGCCAAATATGAGATAAAAAATTAAAAATTCTAGCGGAACATCTACATTTAAAAAATTAATAATACTCTCAAAATAGAATTTATAGTATCAGCGCTGTGTAAAGAGTTTCAAGTTGCAAATACATCCATTTGCCAACTAGAAATATATGAAGGCCATGACCGAAAGCGAAACGTTAATAAAAGGCCTGTGCAAATTTATTCAGAAAATGTGTCCATTCCCTCTCATTTACGATGCAGACAACGCAGCGTAAAGATGGTATACAAGTTGACGTATTCTGCCCCAGAATTGGATAGCCCGTATATAAGTTGGCAAATAACCGTACTTAAACGTGTATATTTTCATTCTCTATGGATGTGAGGAACATAATGCAATTGGGGGCTTGTGCGTTTATACGTACATACATATATTGTCTATTCACTCGTGTGTGTGTATATGTATACGAGTAAACATACATACGAATAAGTGAAAAATACTATAAAAGTGTTCATTGAGATCTATATGAATTTGCAAATAAGCCTGTGTCAGGGAGGAAGTTCATTTTTTTATTCACACATGAACAGTGCTCTGTGAAAAGAAAAACAGGACAACATGCAGCGTTTTTATCCCATTTTTAAACTTGTTTAAACATTACACAGTCTAATAATGCATGGCATACAGTAATGGCATCACATACTGTATTACCGAACAAGTTAATGCGGTATTTAAATTTACGCAAATAAAAGTTACAAAGTTGAAAAAGTTAAATGAAGCACGAGCCGTTTTCATAGCCTAATATATACATAAAGAAGTTATGTTAATCATTTGTGTGATCAACGGACAAATTCGATCACACGACTTTATTTACACTCAACGCTAATATACCTTATAGCAGGGGTTCTAAAACTTTTCTGCTGTGACTGAAACTGGAACAGGTAGTGACTAGAACTGCCCTCGCCCATACTTGGTTAGTTCATGTGGCGCTTCACTAAAATAATATTTTCTTTGAGAAACTTTGGTTTCTCGTGAACAATATACCAAATAATATAGAGCCACGTTATATAGTTTTAATATAGAGCACACTTGTTGTGCTCATTTATTATAAATTTTTAAATTTCTCTACTTCTTCGGAAAAGAATAAAAGGATAAAGAAAATGAAGCTGTTTATTAAATGAAAGACACGCTGTAATAAATTCCACTATAAACTAATTGTTTTAGATGTGAAAATGAATGTTAGAAAATTTATATCAACCTTATTTGAGTCGTTTATGCTCTCTAAAACGCTAGAAATATCTTCAATTCATGTCCAGTCATGCGTCGAGTAAAATATATTTTCAACAATAGAAAGGACTCGTTACTCGTGTCCACTTTCGAACGTCTGTCGCAAACTAGTCCCTGTTCCTGGGCCCGGAGTGGAATAATTCATCGTAGTGGAATTCAGGACAGTGGAGGGCATATAATCCATAACCTAAGTGTATATTACATTTTTATATAATTGATACTAAATTTCAAAGGAATTGAACGTTCAGCTGGTAAAAGACCATATAATAGAAGATCGTGAGCGATGCCAATTGGCCAATGACGGAGCCCAAAAACGTCACGTGACGAAAAATCGTCACGTGACTTTGTTTACAACTGGTTATGGCGGCCGTAAGTGATGCGAAGTAGATTACAGGAGTTAAAATGGCTCCTTGTGTACGCTTAAAAAAAAGTTTTCGATAATTGATGAAGTTAAACTATGTTGAATGCAATATTGAAGAAGCATTATATATCCAAAATGCCGAAGAAGTCTTGTGTGGAGTGAAGTGCAAGCATTTCTGTCCCTCGAACATCAAATCCAGTTTCAGAAAGAGCTGTGCAAGACCAAGGTAATGTAAAACTTAGAGTTACATCATTTATCCCAATTAACTCACTGAATCAAAGCTTCATAAATTAATTATGAGTTTCTTATTACCCATTGTTTGAAAAAAGATTAGATTTTTAATTGACCCTTAATAGCATGAGTTTATGAAGAGAAAAATTTGTGTGTGCTTTAACTTATGTTGTCATTGATGGAGGCCAAGCAAAATTAAATATTTTTCTATGGAAACTAAAATAAAAAACAGACAACCCCAAAATTTAATTGACATTAAGATTAATATATGGTTGCCTTTTTCTACAAAATTTAAAAACAAATGCTATTCTAAAAGTAATTTTTTGAATAATTATTTATAATTTAAATGTCTTGAATTGGCTGTAATGCCTATTTATTTTGTATCTGAAGTAACTGTCTTGTATTAAATTACAATCACAATCTCTCATTAAAAGTTTTATGTTTGAATGAATGACTTATTTAGATGTGCATCCATTGTTTATTACACGGTTCTTTCAGTTTGCTAGCAAACAAACAATTTTTAAATTTCTACATTTAATAAATATAGCTCAGTAAAAATAATATGATTAGTTATAGCATTTTAAAAATGATTAATATAGGCCCTATATCTATGTAGAGTATTCACAATGCCATCAAGATTTCACTAGATAACCATGCATGATCCATTTCTAAAATTGTTTTGCTTTCAACACGTTCACTGCGTATTGGGCCTCATGTATACCATTCGGTAAATTGCTCATTCAAGTACCGGTGTTAGTAAACGACATCTCATCTGTTTCACAAACTTTTTAAAACATAACTGTTATCATATATTGGGAAATGTTATCATGCAATTGTATTTTCACATTTCTTAGAGGAAGGATGAAATTGTATTCGAGCACTAAAGTCAATTTCCCAATTGTACTAGTTACAACCTAACCAAACCCACCGATAACAACTATGGAAATGCAGTAAACATGTTTAATTTTAGTTGTTTTTCTTTTACTCATGGCTTGAATTTTAATTGAAAATATAATATCATGCAGGCTTCTGCACTTATGAAGACTTGTAGAGAAATATAGTGTACCTTCTCTTGCTTTACTTAGTTGTAAAATGAATGATTAGGCTTAGAGTATACCAGCTTCATATATTACATCTGATCACTGGTAAATGTTAAGGAGAGGACCATAATTGATTTTCCACTTTTCGGTGCCTAAACATAGTTAATTAGATCTAAGTAAAAAATTTTTCTTCTATGCATTTTCCGTCGCAAATGAGTATTTAACAAGTCATAGCGGTAATTTACTGACCGCAACTCTTGTGTTTGAAGCAGAAAGAAGTTGGGCGGAGGGGAAGACTATAATGGACTCTCCCTTCTGAGCCGCTGGAATGATGAGCGCAAAGACAAAAGTTGACATACCGCTATAACTCGTTATTTTATGGGTGATAACCTTTATTGTGTTATTAACTGAAAGATCTTAGAAGTGGATTCAGGCTCTGCAGGGGCGGCTAATAATAAATTACAAAGTACCTAAACGTACTATACCCAAACCAAACCTACCGCTATAACTCGGTTTAATACTAATTTTCGACAGAATTTGCATAGATGAAAAGTTGTTTATTTTGATCTAATTAACTATGTTTAGGCAGCAAAAATTTGAAAATCGTTTATGGTCCTCTCCTTTACAAATACCCTGGTCACTTTCAAAAGTGGTTTTTAATGCAATGAAAAGTGATCAAAGTTGTTCACGATAGGCAGCCATACAGAGTTGGCCACCAAAGGGGACCATGCAAAGTGTACATAGAATTTGTTTTAGTTATTTCGAGGTAAACATAATCATGGGATCTTTCTGCAAAGTTTTGTTCAGGGTGAACGGAATTTCCATTTTCATGAACTTGAGTCCCATATTGAAATTTGACTATAATTGAATGAATTGAAATCCAGTTAGAATGAAAAAAGATTGCTATAAGAATGTTCTCACTGAGAATGGTAATTGATTGAAAAAGTGAAATGAATTTTAAAATCAGATAATGCTAAAATTGAAAATCACATTAATTTATTATGCACCACTCTACATGATTAAGAAATGTCACTTCAAAAAAATGTTATGTTGGCGGTGATGGGTAGTTTTTAATGCATTTATACCTAAACATTTGTGTATTTCAGTGCATTGAACCCTGAACAGCATTTTTTAAGGAAATCCTAAATGTACCATTATAATATTAATTAAAGATACACAACAGATATTTGGTTTCAAAACACGGATGAACATTACACATAGTAGCATAATATGGCGTGCAATTCAACGACAGGTTATTCAATTTTTGTTTTCTGCATAATTAAATTGTTAATGTTTTCAAATGTCAGCTGTGAAAAATTCATTAAGATCTGTACAATGGTTCTCAAGATACAGAGGTTAGCAGCTGGGGAATAGGGTGGTTTACTTGAATTATTAGGTATCTTATGGGATTAATTTACATGTGAAGTCAAATAAATAACTTGTTTCTGGTATCTCAAAGGAATGTGTTTTAAAATGGTGTGGGCACTAATGAGGAGCTAACACACCCTGAGCCATACATTGTGTATGCATTCATTGAATAATTCACAAGCATTGCAAGATTATTTTTGAAATTATCAAATAACCCTTCTCTGCTATTGTAGGTTATTGACAATCAGATCAACAAAAGCTTTGTCCCTCTTTGTAGGAACTTGATTCTACTCTCATTTGATGCAAAAATGATCTGTTTACAAAAATGGAACAAAATTTGAAGTTCTACTCTAAACTCGAGTGCTGCCAGAAATGTGTTCTTTCAAAAATTTTGATTTTGAATATGTACCTTTTTTCAATTCAATATTGATATTTGTGTTTCCATTTGTTATATATTGTTTATTTTTGGGTTTAAGCAAACCTGGATCAAGTTTCTGCATTGAAAAGTGATAGAGATTTTGTTGCTATAATAAATGCAAAAATGGTTCATTTATTTGTTGAAATTTTTCTAGTTGCAAAAACAAATAACAGAAGCTAAAAAACTCATATCGATACCAGTAAAAGTACTCTTTATTAGACTGGTGTTTCAAATTTGCTGTTTACCCTTTGCACCAAGATCCAAAAAAGACAGCTTGTTATTCGTTTAATATTAGGATGTTTACTATTGTAAATGTAATATTTTGATGTATGCAACCAGCACTGCTGCAACCTTCTCACTGTGATGTCATTTAAGGGTTTTTTCTCTGATGCAGGAAAGGAACTTGAGCATCAGGATGGGAGAAACTAATTTACAGATGTGAAATTAAAGAACAACGCTTGTTCTTAGTAGAATATCAATAGTTTCAAGTCTGATCATTTTTCAAAATGATTTTCATAAAAACATCATGGTGTGAGAATGCTGACAAATTACTTTTGTGCTGTAGCATTTTCAAATGATTAAAACTAACTAAATCAAGACTAATAATCTCACAAATTTGGATAGATGTTTATATGTATGTGTCTACATGAATGTGTATATGCATTCATATATATATATATGCATATTGGTACATAACATTTTAAGTTCAGAGAGGTACATACTTGCATGTTCCTGCGCATTCATTTGCCGAACATTTACTTGAGGTCAAGCTGAGAGTTTCACATTTAATTTCTGTTGGCTCGTATATTTTCAGTAGTATGAAAATGACTTCACTAACTTACAAACGCTAATTTATTCTCCAATTCCAGATAACTACTGAAAGTCAACCCCAAGCGAGGCTTCAAAATAAGATCCACGAATGGAAGAAAACATCACTGCGGGACGCATCCGAATGTCCTGTCGTTGGTCGCGTGCCTCAGCAGCACGGAAGAGTCTCTAGGCTTCAACCCTGCCACCCTTGCTTGCTAATCTATTCCACAAGTGTGATTGATGTCTTCATTTTTTAGTGACACAATTGAATGTTATGTTAGGTTTAAGTGACGGCTAATTCAATTTTCTGACAAGTTTTTATATTCTGAACATATATAGGTCTTTTCAAGTAAGATTGCAAAAAACTGAGGTTCCCAGTTCATTCATAAATTAATAGTAAAAAATTGAACAACTCATTATCACAATACAATTTAATACCTAGAATGAGAGGGGTTTTATATGTCATGACTGGAATGTGGGCTATGTGAAGCAGGTTATTCATTTTAATCTTGTTTTTTCATCACTGCCCTCCTCCCCCTCACACAAATGGGTAATCCTCATGTATGTTTTGCACTTTGAGTTACTAATAGGCTGTGTAGGCCCTGACTTATGGACAAGTTGGCCTTCCTTTCTCGTTGCAATGGGTTGAGGACTTCTGGACCGTATTGCACTTTTCACCACCTCAACTTCAATCATGATGCTTTTCTTTTCCTACTCATGTTTTTTCTTTTTACTATGCTTAAGACAATACTTCGCTAGAAAACACTGAGTGCATTATAGATCCGTAGTTCCCACATGACCAATGCGCCTTCTGCCGCATACTTGTCTTGAAAAATGTCAGTGCTAATTACTTACAGCTAGTATTATGAAGCGTACCCCTGAAATTTTGTGTTTTTCATGTGTTCCTGCGTTTTAGTTTTGTTTTGCATGCTTGTAGGAATTTCACTTCCATTCTGGTTTCCAAGCTAAGGTTCTTCAGATGATAAAATATGATTCAACTTTTTGACGAAAGTGTTTTTGGACTCGTGTTAGCTGCTAAATTGTTTGGATGACGATTTTTTCAAATCGGGGTGCGATTTTCAAATAGTTTCTCAATTCTATTTTAAATGCGTCAGATAGGCTTGCATAGATCTACGGTATGTTTGAGTCTTAAGTTGTACGTGAACATTCTGTGTATCAGGTCTCCATGCTTGCTCATTGTCTAGGCATTGAATTATTTTTGCCAAATAAGACCGAATGAACTACGCCTTAGCTTAAACGAAACGCTCGCCACTTTTGTGCCGGTTATTACGCCAAATGTTATGTAATTGATGTAACATTAAATTCTGTTATTAGGTAATTGTGACTATCTTGAGCGTAAAAAGCAAGGCGAAAGTCGTTACACGTTAAGTCATTTTTTTTTTTAATAAATAAAACAACGTTTCGTATTAACAGTCCATATTCAGCAAAATCTCTGTAAAACGAAGTTAAAAGAGGAAGAATTAATTCACTAATGAAGTATTTATATAAAGTTTAAACATGAAAAAAAAACACGAACAACGGTAAAAAAAATAAAAAGTAAAGGAAAAACTGAGTAACTGCATTATGTGTTGCAACATGAAGTGGAAACGCACTTTAAGTGTCATTCAGAGTAGGTCTCATTTTGTAAAAAGGCAAAGATTTGAGAATGCGCAGATCTGTTCTGTAAGATGTACCGGTCAATATTTTAAAGTCATTCAGGGAGACCGAAACATTGCACTCTTCTGCATGAGATCTAACAGAGGACAGTGGGGGGGGGCCCAAGAGGAAGACCAGTTCTGCAATTTCACCCAGCATGCTCAGAAACTCCAATCATCAGGTTGCGGCACTTAGAACCAACGTACCGCGATTCACAACGTGAACAACTGTATTGGTACACCAAAGGTGAGCACTGCGAGGATGGCAGTTTGACTTTGAAACAAAATAGAGAACCAATTGTAAAATTATTCACTAAAATCATTTGAATTTTGAGTTACAGGAAAACTTATTAACAAGGGAATTAACATCCTCGCTTAGTTCCAATGACTGATGGCCAAAATACGGCAACTTCACAAAGAAAGCTTGCTGAGAACAAGGTTGGACAGATTGAGAGTTATCATAAATTTTTGTTAAAGATTTATAACTTTCAATCAGTTTAATATTGTACTCAACAAGCTTCCTGTGTGAAGTTGCCGTATTTTGGCCATCAGTCATTGGAACTAAGCGAGGATGTTATTCCCTTTTTAAAAAGTTTTCCTGCAACTCAAAATTCAAATGATTTTAGTGAATAATTTTACAATTGGTTCTCTATTCTGTCTCAAAGACAAACTGCCATCCTCGCTGTGTTAATCTTTGATGTACCAATACAGTTGTTCACGTTGTGAATCGCGGTACGTTGGTTCTGCCTGCCGCACCCTGATGATTGGAGTTCCTGAGCATGCTGGGTGAAATTGCAGAACTGGTCTTCCTCTTGCGCCCCCCCCCCCCACTGTCCTCTGTTAGATCTCATGCAGAAGAGTGCAATGTTCCGGTCTCACGAAACAACTTTACAATCTTGGCCGGTACCTCTTTCAGAACAGATCTGCACCTTCTCGAATCTTTGCCTATTTACAAAATGAAACCTACTCTGAATAACACCCAATGTGCTTTCCCGCTTCATGTTGCCAACACATAGTTCAGTTCCAGTTTTTGGTCTACCTTTTGTTTTTTTACTGTTGTTCGTGTTTTTCAAAGTTTAAACTGTAAATACTTCATTGTTGAAATAATTCTTCTGCTTTTGGCTTCGTTTTACAGAGATTTTGTTGAAGATGGACTGTTTATTCGAAACGTTCAGTTTTATTTGATCGTTCTTTATAAAAATGACTTGATCTGTAGCGATTTTCGCTTTGCTTTTTATTCTCAGTCTTAGAAGCATCAATGCTGGAGTTATTTAAAATTATATCTTGAGCATATAGAATCTGAAGTTTACTTTCTTCATCCATTGGGAACATTTGGGAGGACTTAATTATTGTTAACTAGCTTGCATGAGACACGGCGCCATTCGAGATTCAATTCCCTAAGGGGGATACAACTATGGTATCTATGGGAATCAGCACTACTAGGGAGACAATGTGAGGGCCCGAGCTGAGAGTTAGGTAAGCCTTATTTTTGTTCAAATAAAATGTTATTGTTGTGTTAAGATTCTTTTTTTTCGTTTCACTGCTGTCCTTTTTTTCAGCACCTACTACTTTATTCTTCAACTTTAATCTTGTTTCATGAACTTCTTTCTTGCCTTACTGTTTCTATGCCTTTTCTGCATAGTTTCCGCGTTCCCTTAACTCCGTACTAAATGGTGCCGTCTTCCTTCCTCTCTTTGGATAGCCTTAGTTGCGGATAGGGAGGCTTAAACTAACTAACAATCTAATCTAATCTCCGAGATTCAATAGTACTCTAACTGACGTCAGAATAAGTTTGTTCTGAACCATACACTTTCATTTCATTAATGAGTTCATCGCTTTGTTAAACTCATTTTATTGTTCAGTACAGATTCATCATAGAGTGAACCAATGATATGTATTAGAAAGTTTGTACACTCCGCGTAATATATGTATCACGTTATTCATGTATAGCAACGAATTGATTTTTCTGTAATTTCGTGCTTTTGTGTAGGTTTTGCTTTTTTCCTGTTTCTAAGAACTGCTGACTAAATTCCGTAAGTATTACGTACCAAGGCAATGTTTTCAGTTATACTTATATTTTTCTTTGAACGCTGAAATGTTTGCCCGGTATTTTGATGAAGCGGATCGCATCACCATTGACAGCGGCTGTTAATATTTTTTCTGTTAGCCGAGTGTCGCTATAGCTCTCGAACAATACTACTCTGGATACTCAGTTTCATGTACTATATTAATTTTAACTCGTGTAGTTTTTCGTTGTTAGCAACAGACGAGGTATAGTCTTTCACTGGGAACATCGATAGATTTTTCAGTATGGTCCATTAATATTGCTTGTGTATTATAAGTTCTTTGGTTATATAGTTTTTTGTTTTTTTTTCAATTGGAAAATAATTTTATTTTTGATAGAGGTACCAAGCGGTGTAGCATATTTTATTCATAATGCTCCTGCGAGGACAGAAGTGAGCTGCGCTATGGGTAGGGCTTTTTCGCAGAAAACAGTTTTCAAAGTTTCAGCTCTCGATGCTTTCCGTTTTCTTTTAGCATGCCCTATCTTGTAATACATGTCTTTCATCATTCGTTCCCAGGTGTGTCGTATGTTGTGTGAAAACCCTTTTGTATACCAAATTGTTTTTCAGTACACTTTTCAAGCAAGTAATTCGTTTTTGACCAACCCAAGAAGTATACATGTGAATTTTTTTAAATATACGAAGTGTACGAAAATTTTTCATCAAGCAGCTTGAATCGTCAGCGGTTATGAGATTTATAAAAGTGCAGACTTGAACTTCTATTTAATCAACAGAAACGTAAAGAAGCCTTTGGGTAAGTGACAGTTTCAAGAGATTCTGTTACTACAACAGAGGTGTCGGAAATTGGACGGTACTCTAATGCATCTGCCACCTGCAAATACATTATGGTGCCCAGAAAGTATTACATGCGATGTACTTTTGTTACATAGAAGTATAGCTGCAAGGCAATGTGTACGGAGCGCAGTGAACGGTGCAATAAAAGAACTAGTCGAAACTTCCTATTAACGCGGGAAGTCTTCCGCGTTAATAGGAAGTTACGACTAGTTCTTTTATTGCATCGTTCACTGCGCTCCGTACACATAACCTCGCAGCTATACTTCTATGTAACAAAAGTACATCGCATGTAATACTTTCTGGGCACCATTATGTATCTGCACCTGGCAGATGCATCAGAGTACCGTCCAATTTCCGGTTCCTCTGTTGTAGTAACAGAATCTCTTGAAACTGTCACTTACACAGAGGCTTCTTTATGTTTCTGTTGATTCAACAGAAGCTCTTATAGTTTCTAGAAAAGAGACGGGAACCAATATTTCGTCTGGCACAATGCTGGCCTCACCCGTTCTAACAACGGACATATAGACGTTCCCTGTGCGAAATACAGAACGTTCACAATATTTCTGTAAATTGAACAGAGATAAAACAATAGTTCCGTTGGACTAACGGTGCGTCTATCGCTGTCTGTTAAATCAACAGATGTCTGTAAATTCGACGGAAGCAATTTATGTATCTGGCGGACTAACAGAGTGAAAAAAACTCTCTGGCGAAAAAGCTGCCAGACAATTTTCCGTTGTTTTAACAGATTTTTTTTTACAGTGCATAGTGCCATTATGATATATCAGTAACTTCGAGAGGTTAGATTTAATTATATTAGATATGTTAGTTTAAGCCTCTCTAAATACTAAGGGTTCCAAACAGAGGAAGGAGGGTTGTACCATTTTGTATGGAATAAGGAGAACGCGAAATTTATACAGAAGGTGCGTTCCGACACAAGATCCACTGCACATAGAAATAATAAGTTACGAAGGAAGGCTATGAAATAAAGTAAAAGTTGAAAAAGAAAGAGGCGCTGAAGAACGCGTCAGCAGTGAATAAAAAAAAGACGCTCCTTAACCAAACAAAAAATAGATTTTATTACAACAAAAAGACCTACTTAACTCTCAGCTCGGGGCTTTTACAGTTTACTCCTGAGAATGCTAACTCCCACAGACACACTAGTAGCATCCCCCTGAGAGTTAACAAATTATAACACATTTAACCAACCCACCTCGGCAATAGAAAAGTAGTCAGCATATATGAGTCAACAAAAGCCAAAATTCAGACCAGAAAAGCTTTCAAATTCCCCCGCTACCATAATTTTCCCCACGCGCTCGTTGTACCTGGCGTGCATCCTGCATTTTGCATACTTCTTCGTTCATCATCATTGAAACACAGAAGCACTCAAACGCTAGAGAATGATGTAAATAAAGTGAACCCTATTTCATTTCGTACACTTGATTCATGCCAGAGATTTCGAAGTCATTCTGCGTTATTTATCGTAAGTTAGCGAAAAAATGAAGAGGCAACATATTGCATGCATAGTTGAAATGAATGCTTGTTCGTTAAGGTTTATTTGCTGTCACTGCATCATCAAGAAATTTGAAGTACTATTCGAGACTTCACTTCCAGGATGAATATGAAAGAGCTCAAGACTATAAACATACTTAACCGTTATTAATTACGACTATCTAAAATCTGATTCCGCGTACACGTATATGCTGAGCTAATTCAACACTCCCTCGCACATAGAGCTATCTTGGAAATTCCTTTACGAAAAAAATTATTTCGAGGATTTTCATAAAATAGGGCTTAAGTCGATAAATGGAATTCCTAAAAAAAATTTGATATAAAATATAAATCTAACTCTTTAATACCCTTTTTCCTCTTGTTGTCAACCTGACCACATTCAACTTCCGTAAACTGTCCTGACAAGCTCTGAACGAACGATAATGGTCTGGCCTTGCTTTGCGAAAGTCCGGAATTATACGAACGCGGAAAATAATCTAATCTCCTCCAACCGAGTTCGAACAAGCCTCGAGTTAAAAAATGGAGTTAGGTGAGGACATGTTCTATAGTCAACGGTATCATGCATGTTGACGAAATAACCATTTTCATTTTGAACACAAAACTTGACTGCAGTATAGATGAGCACTCGTCGATTGATTATATTGTTAACAGCTTGCCGCGGTAATCGTTCAACACACAAACAACCATAATCCCAACATCTTATGATGAAATCATCCAATTGAACAGCAGTTGAGCTGCCTACATCCACGAACGGCCACATATGGCAGTGACGGCTCTCTACCAAGGCCCACCCAAAAATGAAGCCTTTATAAGCCCAGGAAGTGCTAAACGTAAGTTATCCTACGTCTAATTTTCCGGGGATAGTTCAGCTCGCATCTTCCGCCTAGTAGCGCTTTCTCTCATATCAGGGTTGGCACATAAAAAACCCACCCAAAAAAGCCCAAAAAAACCCACACTAAAAAACCCACTAAATAGTGGGTTTTTTGTTTTTTTTGGGGGGGGGGGGTTTATTATTGTTATGTAAATTTTATTTGTTTTCAAGCTTATAAAATCAAAATGCGCTAAATATTTATCTTGTCAAAATAAGTATCTAAGTCATGTGCATGACTATGACAAGAAAACATTGAAAAACAGAACACCAACCCTATACAAATCAAATTAGAAAAACCTTAGTCACAAAAAACTCGAGAGACTAATATATTTTCATGAATTCCATTTCCAAAGTAAAAAACAAAAATTCAGATACAAATGCAGTTTGACTACTTAACATAGATACTTCTGAATTTTCCCTGTCTTCTAGACTAGACTGCTACTACAATACTACTGTGTTTCTCTTTCTACATCTACTGCCATTTCATCGTTGTCATCCACATCATGATCATTTGTGAGGTGGCGATATACTGAGACCAATTTCTGTGCGCGTTCTGATCCTAATCTATTTCTCAATTGATTCCACACAATTCCAAACGTTGAGAAAATTCTCTCAATGGATCCTGAACTTGCGGGGCAAGAATGAAGATTGCTTATAAACTTGCAGAAACCCTCTGCCAGTGTTTTTTCAGGAATCTGCATTTTCTGCTGTTTCATGTCTTGAATATCCCACCATCAACGAGGAGTCATTATCTTTGTGATATTCTCATTGAACATGTGTTTTGGGAAGATGTTGGAGTCCTTCAATTTATAGGAATAAAGCGCACCGATGAACTCCGGATTATACTCAGCCAGCCACTCTCCAATATCAGTCTCCTGTGAGAGCTTTGCCTTAAATGTTGTAAAATGAATCATCAATATTGAGTTCATTATCTTGTTGAACAGTCTAATGTGAAACTAGGCTAAGTGAATTAGGTTAAACATTATTGTACACCCTAGAATTATGTAATGGTAGGATGCCCTAGAAGTCGCTGAACTTATTCGGGCCCACAGGTAGCTATTCTCAAATATTTGACCACTGTATTAGACTTGAACATTCTACCTCTGTATCACCTGTGGTAAATAAATTGTTTCAATTGAAATAAGTCTAACAATTATAGTCAGATGGGGCAAGAAACGACCGCAGCCATCATCGGGTGAGAAAGTAAAGAAACGACTGGCCTATGGTGAGCATTCAAGATGCACTGGAACAAATTTCACGATGGAATCAGTTAGAGCATTTACTTCCAATCATTTTAGTGTTTGTTGCTCTCCTGTACTGCGAAAAGTGATTTTTTTGGCAAATTTAAAAAAAAAATTGGCATGTCACTACATGTTGTAACATGTATCAGTGTGGTTGACTGACTTGACTTGCGCTGCTAAGCACTCCAGCTCACACAATACACATGTTAAGTTGTTAACAGCATGACTAAGTGATGTGCAGCTGTCTTGCTTCAAGTTGCTTGTGGTGGTTACCTATGATCTGCATGGTGCTTCCCTCTCACATAACTTGCGCCTGTCTGCTTCTAAAACAACTTACTATGAATTGACGAGCATAGCAATTCTCTTTGCACATCTTATATCTTTACAGACTGCAGAGCTATGTCTCTATGCATATGGTAATTGGTAAATGGGAATTTTGATGGATAAACTTTAATCATATATTGTTCATATAATGTAGATTAGATTAGATTATTGGTTAGTTTAAGCCTCCCTATCCTCAACAAATGAGATCCAAAGAGAGGAAGGAAGAAGGCACCATTTAGTATGGAGTTAAGGGAACGTGGAATCTAAGCAGAAAAGGCATAGAAACAGTAAGATGAGAAAGAAGTTCATGAAACAAGGTCAAAGTTGAAGAAGAAAGTAGTAGGTGCTGAAAAAACAGGACAGCAGTGAACCGAAAAAAGATGGTCCGTAACAAAACAAAAGCCTATTCTATTTTAACAAAAAAGAAAGCCTACCTAACCTTTAGCTCGGGCCCACACATTATCCCCCTGGGAGCGCCAATTCCCATAGATACATTAATTGTATCCCCCTGAGGGGTCATATAATGTAATAATTCATACAATAATGTAATATAATGTTGGAAATAAAGTAATCAAATAACAATATTTACTCAAAAAGAGTATATATATAAATCTGAAATAGGGGCAACGGGAGTGTGAATAACTCTTTTAAACAAAAACAGGTATTACAAAAAAACAATAAATAAAAAAAAACAATAAAACCAATAAAACCCAATTTAACCCAAAAAAAAAACAGATGGGTAGGGTTTTTTCAAAAAACCAAGGGTTTTTTCCATCCCTGTCTCAGATACATTAGCTTCACCCCCTGAGGGGTCCGGGGATAGTTCACGTGGTCAATTACTAACCACTAGAATCATTTGAATAACTATTATCAACGTAAAACAGTTTTGATAAACGAGGCAAATCGTATCTCTGGGTTCATTTTCTGAGGAAGATTGGATTATTTGTTAATTTAAGCATCCAAATCTACAATAAACGTGTTAGAAAAAGAGAAAGAACGAATACGCTATTTAGTAGGGAGTTAAGAAAACAGAAAACTATGCACAAACTGCTCCCTCAAGAGCTCTTATGTATAGAAACAAGTTAAGAAAGAAGTTCACCAAACGAGATACAAGTTGAAGAAGCAAGTGATAGATCCCGACGAACATAACAGAGAACAGAAAAAAATGGTCCACAGCGAAATAAAATTCTGTTCCCATAAAAAATCACCTAACCCTCAGCTGTTGACCTTATATATTCACCCTGGAAGCACTAACTCCCATTGTATTCCCCTGAAATGGCTTAAATAGCATCATATAAAACTACCACAAAACAATTTATGCCCTCGTAGTTCCTTTTCGTAAAATTGCATACGAACCAAGACCACGAAACATTCTGGCGACATCAGTGTGCACTATAATGAAGCACTGCAGCAACTGACGTGCAAGGTCTACCACGCCGCTCTTTCATAAAGCGCGTGAAGTCGTCGCCAATGAACGACTGACTGTTTGTACAGGACCCGTAAAAACAACTTCAAGCTAAGTCATCGGAGACAGACCAACGTCGTGTTTTTCTTTCCACAAACGACGAATCGAAGCTATTAGTTCAGGTTACGATCTTCACACACCTCAAGAGAAACGACAGCAGCATCATCATCAATAACTACGACGACCAAACGAAGATAAGCGCACAAAATATCAGCAAACCCGCTATACCAACCATTTAGACGGCAAGATCTAAACAGGATCTAGAGGTGACATACTTACGCTCGCATGGCATCAGACTAAACAAATCACTCGGCTGACACATCGAGATCCTACTTGAAATCTAACTCATCTCTCACGAACGAATGCGCGTTCTTGGTCGAAAGCCTTCAGTGCTCCAAGACTTGAGGTAACAGTTATGTTAGGCATGAACTTGAGGTAACGATGTTGTTCAAGGGCCAATGACTTCCCATAATATATTTTCTTCTAATTCTTAATTTAATTCTGATACCAACATAATGCCTGTGAGTTAGAAATATTGCACGATAAACGAATAACTAAGAAAAACCAGAAAATGTAGCAAAATAAATGATGCATTTTTAAAATAAGTTTCTAACACCAGGAGAACAAATCATAGAAACGCAATGTAAAAAAAAGATTATTGCTCTAGTGACGATATTTTTCGTCTGCCCGCAACGACGTAATAAACGAACGACATCGACGCCAGAAGACCGACCAAGACCAAATTCTTCAATTTATTTTCGTATTTTATATGGCTTCCACGCGGATGCACCATCAAACGGGTTTCAACGTTTAAAAACAAGTTAATATCAGACACTTACTGCTGCACTCTTGTAGGAGGTAAAATACATCCCATTGCATTGAATGATGTTAATCAGCTATATTTAGTGTCAAGAGCCCTGAGAAAATCGCACGATAAGCAACGCCAGCATTTGAAGTGCATTGTCCAAAACAGAACGCTAAAAAAACCGGCAAGTACTTCAATGCTTCGCTACCTAGTAAATACTCGAGATTTAAATAAAAGCAAAATCGTCAACTTCCCGCGTGTGAGTCAGAGGCTCGGACGATTCTTAAGCATAAGTGAAGAATGATAAGCCCACATTCTGTAATGCGTCAGCGGAGTCTACGAGGCAGCGGAGCCTCCGGTGCGCTCCCGGCGTTGGGCAGCAACCCGAGCAGCGCCGCTCGCAGCAATCCCCAAATCCCAACAAATCTCACAAAGAGCACATCAACCGAGGCAGAAAATTGTCCACCGGTCACTCGCTGCTTTCTTATTTCCTCTCAGCGGCGCACCACTTTCTCGCACAGATGAGCACCGCTCCGGCTGCTCCTAAATTTTCTAGCAGTTGGGTAAACTTAAGCTCATTCATTCTTTTATTTGGTCCTCAAAACGCGTTAACCTCGAAGCAACTCCATTTATCGAGAGTTATTATTATTATTATTATATAAGAAAGTTTTAGCCTCCCTTAATTGCACGACAAAGATGTTCTAAGAGAGGAAGGAGAAAGGCACCATTTAGTATGGAGTTGAGGGAACGCAGAATCTATGCACAAGGTGCACAGAAACAGGAAGCTAAGAAAGAAGTTCATGAAACAAGAAAAAGTTGAAGAAGAAAGTAGTAGGTGCTGAAAAACAGGACAGCAATGAACCGAAAAAAGATGGTCCGTAACAAAACAAAAACCTATTGTATTTCAACAAAAGGAAGCCTACCTAACCTTTAGCTCAGGCCCTCACATAGTCCTCCTGGGAGCATTTATCGAGAGACGCTTAAGTTTTAAACAAATGGTAAGTTTCCGGTAGTGAAGGCTATGTCATCAGAATGAATGCTTCCAATGCTATGCCATGGCTGGGCTCGGTTAATTGCGACATCAAAGCATGGCGTGACAAGTAATAGTTCTTCAGTGATACCGTGCTATAACACGGTATGCATCATATATTGCGATTGAAAAGGTAATTTTTCATTTCAAACGAAATTATCTAAGTCTTACATTTTCTGCACATCTAAACGAAGGAGTAACAACTCCAAGCCACTGAAATGGTGCAGTGTGTGCACTTCACCGGACATACATTTCCCAGCATGGCACGTCAAAGTGAACATTTGATGCTCAACAAAACGTCTTCCTAGATTGGTGCACGGTTACCACAGCCGCGGTGAAGAACTCGATATTTTAAAAGTTACGTAGCTGCTTAGTGTGTCACTTTGTTAATGCGCGAATAGCAAACCCAAATTAAGAGCTTAGGCTATCCTTGCAAACCAACAGGTAATTCGGTCTTCATATACAAAACTAATGCCATAACTTTAAGCTTTCATTCAACCTTGTACACGAACGAAACAGTAGAAAATCCAGCAGTTGAAAGCAGGGAAGCTACGAGCGTCTTTCAGACCAAACATTTCTACGAACCGAAGCCTTCCGACGCTCGGGAAAAACTCGTGACAAATTTTACTCGTAGACTCAGCAATCCACTAGCATTTTAATTCTTAACCGTTCAGATGCTTTCTTAATGTTTATCGATCGCTGTGACACCTATTCTGAGTGAGCTGCACCTACGATGTCCTACCTTTAACATTTCGATACTTCTTAAACAAGCGTTTCCTTGCATTGCTTCACAAAATGAAAGTTCCACATTAAGGTGAAATTCGAAAAACGATCCTCCTGAAGTCGTATGGGTCCATGTTTCACATGCTTTAGAGCCACGTATTTCATAAGTGAAATATGGGAAAAAAAAATTCCTCACGAAAAACGTTGAGATATTCCAATAGTGTAGGAGACCAGACGTCAGAAGAATACAGGACTCGACTAGTAAGGCGCTTTGGAACTTTTACAAAAAAGGTACGCAACATAAAACTTGAGTAATATGCTAATAAAACGCAGAACATGTGTCAGCAACACAGTTCGACCAACAATGCTAGTCTGCTGTCCGAACAGCGAGCAAAACGAGCAAGACATACGCAACGTCTCTTGACGCGCTCGGTTGAGGCAATGCTCTCGGCACCTCGCACGGCAGATGTGATGAATTTCTCAAGCATGTAACAGTGTCTGACTCATCCGAAAAGTTAGGCACCAAAAAATGCCAATACCAGCGATATAAATAGAACAGTATTACTAGCGCTGCTCTAGTTCCGAGTACAAACACGAGCAGCGCATTCACAGAGTAAACGATAGAAAGGAGAGCGCGCGCGTGGGCTGAATTACACAGGAGAGAAGCAGGTAGCGAGCTCAAACGACACTAAATGCGGGCTCGGGATTACGGGAGTCTCGCAACTTTCGACGAACAGAGCACGGCGTTCGCGACGAGCTCACTGAGACCAAAGGCCAGTTACGATTGGCGTATGGCCAGAAATGAGTGACACTCAAATTATGACAGGTGCTCAAGAACACGAACTCAATCGTATTGAACACCACTCAGAGAGACTGCATCATCGTGGTGATGAAATGGTATACTCTTCACATGTACAAAAATATCGAGTAATATAAAAGCAGAGCATATGAAAATCGGAGCTAACAGGAATATATTGAAAAACACAGTAAAAATTGGGACATAACAAATCACTGCTGCACCAAAACTATTCAGCTTATAAAACATACCAGGTATAAAACGAAAAATAATCATCGAAATGTGCTAAATGTATATTTAAAATCTAAATCTTTGATAATGCTCTCTCAAATGCAAAAGTCTTATAACTGTTGGAAGCTTCCTGGCTACAAAAATTAATTTTGATCAGTAACAAATGACAACGTTATTCCGCACGACGCATAAGGCTATTTGAAGATAGGAATGAGATCTGAGTATAGAAGAAAAAATGTATACTCTGTTCATCTTGTAGCGGAAGAAAATATCAAGAATGTAATAAAATTTTTAAGTGAACAAGCTAGACAAATACAGTAAAACGTGGGAATAACTCGCCCAACAAAATTTTTTCAAAAAGAGAGAAAAATATAGCAGGTGTTATTTTTCACAATTAAATTTCTGTTTTCTAAATTGCTCTTTAGAGTTAAAATACTCTTCACTGATGGATGCTACCAACAAGCTCATCCAGGAGCTATGGCGTGAAGGTAAAGTACACTGAACAACCCAAAATGACGGCACACTTTTCGCGTTATCGCTCAACTCAAAATTCCCATGGCCGTACTCCGAAAAGATAAGGGAGTTCAAGAGGAACAGTAGACAGAGATGCAAGGACGAGCCAGAAAGTTTAGGGTTGCGATGAGTAAACAAGTTTTCATTTTTGAAAGGAACCTCTTATTTATTTAATATCAATCTTGTTCGAAACATAAACATTAATCATAGGAAAGCTTGCTGAGTATTGCGTGTATTTCTTCCACACATAAGTATGAGAGAGATAATCAAAGCATCAAAACTTTCAGTGAATATAAACAGAGGTATCGCAGCGCGGAGCAGAGCGCATTGGGAAGCTCAACGACCTCGGCGTGTAGCGCTGAGGCCGGCGAGGGAAGACTGTCCGCCGAGTGAGGTAAGCTGGGCTGATGTTATCGCAGCTTTAAGCTCCTCACAATTGCAACGGGAACTGTGAGCCTAGTGACCTCGGCTCCTGGTCGCACTTTTCTTCTTCATGCAGGACTTGGCAACAACATTAAACGAGTACTTCAGCCCGTAGACAATTTTTTTCTCCTTATACAATGAAATAACAGGACGCATTCTAACAAGAGCTGTGAAATGACTGTCTTAGTGCGCTGTTTTTCTTCAGCTTGCTATTTTTCTCAATTATTTTTGAACACTCAAATTTGCTTTTGTTAACCCTTTAAAGTCCGAATTTTTGTACTCATATTATCGTTAACACAACCACCGTCACTAAACTGGCGCTGGCATCAGGCAGTCACCGATATCAGGATGGGATAGGAACTGCCACCTGGCAGAGAACTTCAAAGAACACATTAGGGAACTAATTGAACAAGAATTACAATATATTGAGGGTATTTTTGAAAGAGGACACTGGTGTCCTCTGGGGCGTTAAAGGGTTAAATAATAATCGTGTACAGTGGTCTTGGCATCTGAAGAGAATGTTCCATTTTAATCGAAAGTTGCAGACTTCCATCAGCAACTGATAGACTCGATGCATCATATAATAACCAATCTCTCGCACTTCTTCACAGCGCCACTGATCGCGCGACGAGGTGTGGTATTCTGCAGTCGAACTCTTACAGTTATGTTGACTTGCTTCTGCTGAAAGCCATCAGAATATTTATCTCATTGCCTAAGTCAAGAAACAGAATACGAGCTGGAGTGGCATCAATGTTCAGGCTCGTTCCAGTATTGACAATTAAGAGAAGATCTTGGCTTTTTCGAGCTGATCCCTAGCGGTAGAGGAAAGCAATAACTCAACTTGGCACATTACTTAGCCAGCTATCAACTAGGCTACAGTGCAAATCACACATTGCCAAGCGAGCTGCTTCACTCGTTACAGTTATGGTTCAGAGCTATGTACTTCGAACAAGCAACAGGCAAGAAACAGAAATCTCTCCGCTGCAACAATCGCATCAGAAATGGGACAAAAAGTAAGTGCTTCCAAGTAGTCCGGAATTGAAGGCCTCGACAAATAAGGAGACAAGCTGCACAACCAAGTACTTTCAGAAACACGTTTACAAACATCGGCAAGAATCAATTCCGACATTCGAAAACTGCACAAACATAGAATGCTGCGTGCTCAACGTTTGAACTTGCGCAATCGCCAACGACAAATGCAAGTCAAGATTTGGGCCGTTAGCGCAGAAACTGGCTATTCATGTTTATCACAGCTGATAACACTTGATTAAAAGTTAGTTTAAATCTCCTTAACTACGACAAAGGTGTTTTAAAAAAGAATAAGACGATGGTACCCTTTTGTTTGGACTTGATGAAATGAGGATTATAAGATTAAGATTATAAGTTAGTTTAAGCCTCCCTAACCGCTGCAAAAATAGAGTGTATCGAAGAGAGGAAGGAGGAAGGCACCATTTAGTATGGAGATCAGAAAATGAGGAATCTATGCAGAAAGGGCATAGAAACAGTAAGATGGGAAAGAAGTTCATGAAATAAGATAAAAGTTGAAGAAGAAAGTCAGAGGTGCTGAAAAACAAGACAGTAGTGAACCGAAAAAAGTTGGTCCTTAACATAACAAAAAAACATTTTATCTCAACAAAAAGAAGGCCTACCTAACTCTCAGCTCGGGCCCTCACATTTTTCCCCTGGGAGCGCTAATTCCCATAGATACAATAGTTGTATCCCCCTGATGGGGTGAGGAAATGAGGAATCTACGCACAATATGTGTTCCCACACCATATCCCTCGCGCATGGAAACATGCTAGGAAGTTTATGAGACAAGATAAAATTGAAAGATAAAGAAAGAGGTGCTGAAAAAAAAGGAACAGCAGTGAACCAAAAAGGAAAGACCCGTATCAAAATTAGAAGCATTTGCTATTACAACAAAAAAGGCCTGCACAACCTTCAGCTAGTGATCTCGTATCTTCATCCTGATAGCGCTGATACCCATCTAAAGATACAGCAGTATCTCCTAGGGACATAGCTGAATAGATTGAACAATGAAATAACCAATTCAAAACGACTGACAATTGAACAAAAAATTGCACATTTAATATAATAGTGGGCGAATATACACGAAGCAAAAAATTATCAAACGTGGTCTACACAAAGGCAATGCAAATGAACACGGCCCTCAGCTTCTGTACTTGAACTAATTTTTGGTCAACAAATCCATATATATCAGATTCTGAAGCCATTTTTCACCATATATTTTTTCTTTTCCATACCTATGAGGAGCTGTGAAATTTTTTTTACCCACTAACACTCCTCGAAGACCAATCACTTGCTTAAAAGTATTAAAGCGTTGATGAGGGCACGAATTGCTTTTTTACAAGAATTTAGCTTCATTTCTGATACACCCTTCGGTCGGGAATAGTTGGTCCACATCAATGTTGAAGTTGGTTAGAAATATTTGCTCCAAAACAATTGTAAGCCTTTTATAGAGGAGACTTGCAAAACTACTGGTTGTAGAAAAGATGAACTGTGTGCGGTAATTCAGTGCATTAAATTGATGTATAAACATCAATGAATAATTTTTAATAAGATAAATAAGAAAAGAACAAAAGACAACCCTTACATTGTAATTAAATAGATGATGTTGATAATGTACCATCAAAAGAAACATATGTCATTATATTTACTCAATACTTGGTAATTCATTCTTTATTTTTCTGAGATCTGAATTGAATTTGGAAGAATTCCTTTTCCTTCTAGTTGTGCTTTCGACAGATGTTGTAGCCTGTAATTGTTGCCACCATCAGCCAAAATAATCTGTTCTACTGACTGCTGTTAAGTAAGGCAAATGTTGTTCAATGTTGATCTCTGTAATTTCTCAAAGCTATCTGTCACTGATTCAATTAACTCGTCAATGTTACGTGGTGCTTTTATTGATGTGGGAGGGATTGTCTTGAAATAGCCGATAGAATGAAGATCTCTCAAGAAGAGCCTGCAATACTGCTCTTCTCTGAGAATCTGTCAAATATTTTGTGTGTCGGTTATATGTGCACATTCTATTAGTATCATCTTTATTTGTCCTGTCCTGCGAGTGATTTAAGAACTTTTAAATATAATCGGAAGAAGGAAGAAGACAAATTTATATTAACTTTTGCCTTATTATTCATTCAACGTTAAAAATTTGTGTTCACACTGTGCACGATCGTCTACTGTACTCAGAACAGAAGTTTGTCAAAAGACGCTAAAACGCGGAGAGTTTTCTCCTCGTGTAGCAAATATTTCCGACCGGAGGGAGTGCTCGAAAACCGAAAAAAATTGCGTCTCGTTTAGAGGCATTCAATACCTTTGTAAACTGGCACACAACGCTGCTCGTTGTGGACAAAGAAAAATCACCTTAATACTCAAATGCAAATAAAACAATTGAACTCGGACCAATCGAGGCAATTTGGTGCCAGCATTTCATCATTTGTAATTTGAGCAAGAATTTTAACGAACATCATAAACACATACGCGCGCCGAATAAGCACAATGCTGAAACTTGCCGGCCGCTGTTGTTTCCTGCCGAAATACGATTTACTGAACAAGGGAAATGAGGTACTACACACACACAGTGGCTCGTACAAGGCTAGCGCCCCAAAGGTCAAAGCTCATGAAATGAGCCACGCCTGACAAGCCGAGGCTGCTGCTTCTCGCACCTTACGCAGAGAGCACGCGCCCCGCCGGCAATAACCTCTTCTTTACTGCACCCGCTCATCTTCACAGGCACTGGCGCATATAAATAAACTTGGAAAGATCTCAGCCGTTTCAAACGTTCTTCCGGTGTGAGCATTTTGCTGCAAATTTTTTTGGATAGGACTACCTAACACTAAACGATGGTGATTCAAATTAGTGACCGCGTTCAACATTTTTAGCATAAAATCGAAGTTGGATAAAGGAGTAACTCTAAAAAAATAGTCTTGCAAAATTTCAACAGAAAATCAAAGTGCGTATGGAGAATATGAATAACACATAAAATGTTCATACGTGACTCACGAGTTATACTCAAAATTAATGGAAACCCCGGCAAAAAATTACACCCATTATTCCAAAACCTAAAAATTCATTAATCAAACTATGGAAAAATTAAAGCAGCCTACAACCGATACGCTAAACGAAGTCAATGACATCAGTACCGGAGCATCTGCGTAGTATGACCTCCACAGCTGAAACTAATCCATCATCATTAGAGATTGCTCTAGCTAAGGATGCCACATCATTCCTGCCGGTAACTAGCTAATGAGCGGCTCTCAGGACACAAATGACCGCGACTCCCCCCCAATGAAAGAAAACGTTCCTCGTGCAGTCAATAGGGCACCAAATGGCACAGAAGAGACGGACGATCACAGGGCGCTCCCCAGTCGAGGTCGCATTTCCACAGTTGCCCCATAAATTGAGGCGGTTGTCGCGCAGCAGTTTCACCGCCCACTGCCACCTAAGTTATTAGGCCGCAGTCACGGTAAATCCGACATCTAACCCGCCAGACGCCACTCTAAAGAACCTAGCGTTAATATTAAAAATAATTGAACGAGAAACCCAACCGACCGAATTTCAGCAAACCAAATATTTAATTACTTTAGCATACCTAAGTGTCTTGTAAAATAAGGGGATATAATTCACGAAGCCTCACTTAAAAAGAAAAATAAAACCTCTCCCAGCTATGACAAGCTAAACTTCATCATAAAAGGAAATCAACATTTAATAATAAACTGGAGAAATGACATTATAATGAAACCAGCACACAAGAAGTGAAAAACACGATTTTCTTAAATGAACTATTACTTGTGTCAAACATTATTCGCTACCAAAACCCTGGCCAGAGAGTTTTCATTACCAGCTCCCCGGTCAATGTAAGCCCTCAACAGCTAGTGAATCGAGTCCATGCAGTCAGTCTATTGAAGATGGCTTACCTTCGGTGCGTATTGTTTAATATCACTTATTATTTCTTACTATGAAGTGGACATCAAAAATGTCCAGGCATTCACTCGGTGAGGTTAGCCTACAGGTACAGCTGTCAGACGACGCCCTGACCACTACGCGCCGAAAGGAGGGCATGGGCAACAGAACAGCAGCACGGTGTACAGTTCCGGCGGCCGCCTAACTCATTAAAATTCCCCCAGCTCAGAGCGGGCTACAATCATTTTTTTTTTAAATCGCACACAACCAGGTTAATCGGATTTAGTTTTTTTTTGCTGTTTGTCGTGAATTGATGAATTTTAGATCCCATGATAGACCCTTGCTACAAAAGTGTGATGTTCCTTGTTAGTTCAAGCCTCCCTAACCGCAACAATTGCCTTCCAAAGAGAGGAGGGCACCATTTAGTATGGGATTAAGGGAACGAGGAACCTATGCACAAGGTGCGTAGAAACAGTAAGTCGAGAAAGAAGTTCATGAAATAAGATTAAAGTTGAAGAAGAAGGTAGTAGTAGATGTTGAAAAAACAAGGACAGCTGTGAACCGAAAAAAGATGGCCCGTAACAAAACAAAAAAAAAACTATTCTATTTTGAGAAAAGGAAGGCCTACCTAACTTTTCGCTCGAGACCTCACCTATTTTCCATGGGAGCGCTACTATAGATACAAAGTTTATATTCCTCCAAGTTTAAGGGCAATATTTGAACGCAAGCAATACCTCAACATTGAACAAACAGCTACAGCGTGCCTGCTGAGCACAGCTTGAATAGAATTTAGAACATAAAATGAAGCGTTAGTTAATGTATTTAAATTAATTCATGAACAAATTTGAATACAGAATATAAAAACAACTGAAGAGTGGCACAGCGCTCAAGTCTCATGCATTTCATTCCAAAAGAACCGTCAGTTCATCAGATAGAACTAATTCGACAAACACACACGAAAGAGCAGAATGTAGAGCTGACTCTTGAAATGAAAGATGCTGAAGTCATTCGTATATAATTCAGTTAATTCGTGAAGTAGTAAAGGAATGTCACACCTCAAAATATTTCTGGGATGTTGAGGGATTTCCTTTCACCCCACAATACGGCCAACACCACAAAAGAGCGAAAGTTATTTCAACAGAAACAAGAGAAGAACCCATTTATAATGCAACTCCTAAATGGTTTCTGCACCCTCATTGCGCAGCTTCAAGATTTTCAAGCAAGTTCCCACACACTTAAAAGATATTTTCCACGATTGGTTTTGTGTGGAGCAGCGAGCGAAGTACACCAGCGGTTGATAAAGCCCGACGGCTCACAATAATTAACTGACACTTGAAATCGGAAAGCTAATCGTAATTTCTTTTCACGTTAAAGTTATTAAAGATTACAACACATCATTACTTATTAATTACTTAGGTAGCACATATGGCTTAACAAAATCTAATCCCAATCTTTTTGCTTCGTTTCTAGCTTTACTAAGTGCGGTTCGAAACATTTAAACGGGAAATTTTCAAAGGAAAATGACTTGCTTTCCAAGGTTGACTTTCTCTGGTCAATTTTGGGGTTAAATGAATATGAGAGTGAAAAACTATTTTGCATTATTCTACACAAACAATTATTAAGGTGGCATATAGAAATGAAGAAATTAAAATCGACTCTTAAAAGCTTTTTGCAGCGTTATTTTTACAACCAACACAGCATGACTTTCATTTTAAATAAGAAGCTTGAATACGTCTCAGCTATAATTAATTGATAAAATCAGGCTTCCAAATCACAGTAATTTCGAAATATACCTTATTAAATTTAGGGGTAGAGTCTCGTGTCCGCCCAAGTTTTAAGTAACGAAAACAATGGAACAAAAAGGGACAAATTCAAACACGAAACTCCAAAATAGGATCACGTTTTAAGTTAGCACCTTCTCTTCCGCCGGCAGAAGCGAACGCGGTGAAGTGGGGTAGCACGAAGACCAACAAAAGCAGGGTACGTACAGGCTCTGAGGTTCAAAATTCCACTACTTTTTCATGACTTTTTATGCCAACCAAATCACATTTTCACTACCTCTCTCTGCCCAAAATAATGTCACACAAAGTTAAATTGCAGCACAATAAATGTATTTCAGTCATAAACTTCACAGAACGTTCATCATTACTTGCAGGTCATGTTTTCATAAATGTGTTAATGATCATCACAACACCAAACAGTCATGCTGGACAGTTCAATAGCATCTGCTATGCATTTGCCAGTGCATTAAGTTTGTCATTAATTTCCGCATTCAGCCCCTTGAGTTGTTCTTGCTTGTCTTTGGCTGATTTCCTCAATGCATTTGACTTTGCCAGTAGGCGCAAATCATTCTTGTCCTCTGCCTTCCGTGCAAAGCTGTCAGCATCCTCCACCAGCGCTTGCAGACTCTCCTCCATCCTCTTCCGTTTTGTCTTCATGTTCTCCACTTCATCCAGTTCTCTCTTCCTCTTCTCTCCCTTCTTCTGCTTCTCTGCCTCTTCCTTCTTTTGATCCAGGTAGTGTTGATAGCGCTGTCTGCCCTGTGAAGCTGAAAAGAGGAGTTTCTTGGAAATGTCAACCTTGGAGATACCTCCTACATGTTTGATGTGGTCCATGACCACTCTCTGAGCCACGATGGTGTTCTCACCCATGTTGACTTCCATGAGCTGCTTGCTCACAGAAAAGCCCCTTTCCACTGAAGCCTGGCCATGTGACAGGACCAGTAGCATCTTCACAACCAGCCACAGTTTCTTGAGGGAGGATGTGGCCAGCTGGCTGCTCCAGAAGACATCTAGCCAATCAGTGTCTTGCTGAAAACTGTTGAAAGTGCTGATCTTCCTCTGTGCCTCATCAAAGAACTCTGAAAACTGGCTCATCACCTCATCGATGTCACCCTGTGGTAGCCTCTTAGCATCGCTGAGCAGCTGCAGACAGTTTTTCAGCATGGACTTGGTCTTCTCTCTCTTTGTGCGATCCACAAAGACACTTGGCATCAGCCAGCCCATGTTTCGGGCCAACCCGAACTTCAAAGGTGACTTCTCAACAATCTTCTTGATGACAGCAACAAGGAAATTCTTCACATCATCCCTGAAGGAGAAAGCAAGCCTCTCATTCACTTTCTTTGCAGCCATCATCAAGGATTTATGATACTGATTAGAGAAAATGAACATACCTTGCTGTCGTCCCAAAAACGGACATGAACATCAAGCTGTTTCTTCTGCAGCTCCTCATTCAATGCCTCATCGAAGAGGAGGACAAAACCGTCTGCAGTTTTGGCCCTCTCCTTCAGCACACTTGAGAAATGAGGGGCCAGTCCAAATGTTGTCAGATAGGCGCATTTCTTTTCACTCATGGTGAACTTGCTGGCTGTGGGGGAATCCTCAAACATTGAGGCGAAAAGCCAAGGAGTCTGGTTTGAGCACTTGAAGGACAGGTGCGATGCTACGGTCTTCAACGCCCAAAGCGTCTCGGCCTTCAGGACTTTGTCCCTTTGCACAAAGTCAGTTAGAGCCGTTTTCTTGCGACAGCACTGACAGGTGCAAGTTTTGACTGATGGCGATGAAGTAGAGGTACTAGCAGACTCTGGTACTGCTGGCACGGTCTCACTGCTCTCAGTCTGAGCCTCCGAACTGCCCTCAGCAGGCGTCGGAGGATCGGTCGATGGTTGGGAAGTCACGAAAAAATCCCCGATCTTCGGGTTGGCAAGTCTCGTCGTCTGAGCTTTCACGTTCTTGGCATGCTTTGTTCCTTTTGCATGACTCCTCACCGCCGCTATTCCATTGTTGGCGATGTCGAACTCCGACTCGCACGCGGTGCAAACCGCCATTGTTTTCAGTTTGGGATGCGGTGCTATCCATTGTTAAAAGTCTTTGTCTCGCAACCACAAGTTGTTGAAAGAACAACTGCCTGGCATGACGATAATTCCTCAGCTCAGTCTCGGCACCGTAACTCTAGTCACACACACACGGGATGGTCAAGACCGATGATAAAAACTCAGCTCAAAAATGTTCAACAGTGGCGACAGGTCAACATTGGTCCGAGCGAGCGCGTGTCTTCAGTCACACTGAGCGCGTTTGGTTTCACGTGACGCCTGAGAACCAATCAAAATCGCGGACACTAAAGACGTAGCTGTATCAACCAATCAGAGCCCAAGTAACACTCGAAGGTTACTGACAACGCCTCGCTCAACGCGGACCAAACGGAACGAAAATTTTCAACAGTAAAATTTTCTTTTCACGAAAATCCTAAAATTTCATGACTTTCAATGACCATTTTTAAAATTCCACTACTTTCGAGGCCTTGAATTTTATTTCCGGAATTCAACTACTTTCCATGCTTCTCCATGCCTGTACGCACCCTGCAAAAGGTCGCTCTACGTTGGTATACAGCCTCTTCAACAGAGATGCTCGCTAACCCTGTCTGTTCACTCAACATCGCAAAATTTAAATAGTAATACAAATTATTTTTTGGCGTATCATCCAGTGATGCAGAGAAGCGTTAACTCCTCATCAGTACGTCAGTAAGTTGAAGACTCCCTTGCCACAACAGAGGCGATCTCACGACAGCGAAGAGAAGTTACCATTAAGTAGGGACTGCAGGAAACGGGGCATCTATGCATAAGGTGTGTCTTCCCATACAGGATACCCAACGCGTGAAAACGGTAAGTTAGGATGGAAGAGGAAAAAACAGATGAAGAGGATTTGATGCTGAAAAAAGCCAAGAAGCACAAAAGATTGAAGTACCGAAGGCCTATCTACAGCTGAGGTAACCTGACAGTATCCTCCGCGCCAACTCCCCACATGAACTCAGACATCCTCAACACGCACCGAAACGAGAAGAGCACGCACCTGTCCTGCTCCAACGTGGGTTCGTTTTTGCTTTCCAGCCGTGTGGTTGTGTGTTAAAATCCGTCAACAGCATTACAAATGATGAGTTCATTACACACATCTTTGGGGCAATTAACTTTCTCACTTTACAAGGCGTGTAAACCATCTTAAAAACAGCTAACTCGTTCGGAACTTCATTCAGTTTACTAACACTAGAATTCATCAGATGACGACATGAAGTAAAACATAGATTAACTCACAGAATTTCATTTCATTAATGTATGTTTAAACTGCAGACGAGAAGGGGTAACTATAAATAATGATCCGGGAAGAGGAATTGGAAGAAAGCAGCGACGCAGGGAGCGAGAGGGAGGGGGGAGCGCGACACGGGGAGGGCAGAGCGGCAGCTGTTGCCAGGGCAACGCCGGACGCCGGAGCACTTCGGCTGCGTGGCAGCGGCGAGCGCACTCGCAAGCTCCAACTTCACTCCGCCTAGCGCGTCGCACTCGATACACGCACAACTCGTCAACAAGTCAATCAGCCAACTCTCGTGCGGCCTCACCGTCCGACGGCTTAAAGCCACGCTAGCAATGCTCCACTGCACGTCCCTCATGAGCATTAGAAAATTGTGTTAACATTGTTTTTCGTGAAAAAATAAAAGTAACGTCAACACTCCATTTCATAAACAAAACTTATTTGAATTCACACTACTCCTTTCACGCAGAATCTACTCTTAACAACGTTTTAATATTTTATTTTCTAACTTCTCAACCCAAAGGAAATTTTCCGGTTCATCAAAAGTTGAAATATATGAAGAAAATTGCACACCATATTTGCTAAAAACACTAACATTCTATATAACCGTCTATTTATAAAAAGCAAGGTTTCGATGAACAAATGTCTCCAGGCTGAAAAATACAGATTAAATTTTATAGTCACAATGATAGAAATGCAAACCAAATGCAAAAGCAGAATCAGACGCTATAAGAAAAACACAGATCACAATATAAGATGATTAGCGGAGAAAATTGTGTACAATGTGAATATTGATCGCTAGACGACTAGTTGATATTGCACAACGGTTACATAATCGTGGCATCAGAGACAAGGGCGAAATGGGCGTGCGAGCGGATGTTTCAAACTTCCAAGCTACAGTCCTATTGAATAATTTTGGAACAAAAAAAAATTTTAATATTTTCAGTGAGAGCCGGTTTAAGTTTATGAATATGCAATCGTTCTATTATTTGAATATGTTTTTTTAATTGATATAAAACTTTGGTATTTGAATATGGACCATTCGAGGGCTTAGAACTATGATCGACACGGAAATCATTAAAAATAGAACCTTGGTTATTTGTTTAATCTTATTTGTACACAGTTAATCTTTGTTTCAGGGTTATCCTAGCCATGCCAATGTAACATTTATTAAGAAACTTACATTCTCTTCCGTACATTTGAACTGATGTATCATACTGGCTCTGTCTAGATCACTGACCCTAAGACCTGAAAATATCATTCCTTACCAAGAGATCACTGATTTTATGATTTCCGTAATACACACGGCCTTTAATTGCAGTCTCTTGATTTAAAGGTTTAGTAAAAGTTTTGATAATATTCCTGAGAACTCGTTGATCAATTTTGTAATTCTTGTCCATTTGATTTTCGTAAAATATATTACATGACGGGTATCAAGTCCTAGAGTTTTAATTATCACTGCTCAGTATTCGGTTCAAAAAGTTGTTGATTATCTCGTTGTTATATCGTGGTTTTTCATCACGATATTAGGATTAGTGATTGTAGCTGCAAACTACAGTATCGGTAACAGTAACTACCGTAACTGAAGCGTTAGCTTCAGGAGTAGGAAAAGGAAACTCTTAGCTAGGTTCCTATTCTTGTACTGAATCATCCAAACACCGACACTGCTTATAAGCTATAGCGCTCGGAAGTTAAACAATGCTCTTCCGGTGCATACCAATGCGATGCGCTCCCAAGGCACGGTTTCCGGCGCGTGCGGTCAGGGCGCTTCCGACCCATTTGAACCCAAGTACGATATAGACATAGGGCAATCCGCAACAAGCGCTTCCGTCGGCTCCGTCTTGCGGTTAAGACGCTTCCGCCGGTGCCGCGATATCCCAAACCAAGTGTGATAAGGACATCATGCCTGAAAGGCCTATATTGAGATACTACACTCGTCAGAGTATCATGAAAATTATTATTTACTAGCAAACTGTTCACTCGCAGAATTGCTGAATGAAAATTGGTCTCAGCTCTTGCACACCTAATAAGGTTTACTTAATAAAGTATGAATAACGGTCCTCTTTATACACTTGCGGAGCATCGCTTTCATAATTTATGGTTTCTCTAGCATTGAAAGGCTTTAGGAGAAACCATAATTGAAAGACCTTTACGTATACGGATCTCTGGAAAACATCCAGCAAAGCTTCAACTAATACATCCAAATAAGGTAACTTCACTTGTACATCCAACTCGTATGTGAAACGTAACACCGAATTGTTCATTTTTAATGATGTTCGTATCGACACGTTTTTTTATAAAAAGACAGTGAAATAGAATTTTATAGATTGAATATTTTAGTAAACATGATAACCTATTTTCTTCGTCTCAATGCGTGATGGACTGGAAAAAGAAAGTGTTCTAATATGTTAAAATACTTTTGCTTAACCTTCCAATCTCTGATCGGACATTCAATCAGTTTTTTTAGTTTCATTATTACGCAAGAGCTTTTCTCATGTGCTTTCCCTTTATGCTGATTCTAATAGAAGTATAGATGTGATTTAAAATTACGCCACCACAAATAGGGCAACAGCTGGAACATCCCCCAAGTACTCGTGATTGAGCAATGGCGCATTCACAAATAGAGTGGCAGCTGTGAAGGTCCTCCTAAGGTAGATGATGGGATTAGGAAATGACGGCACCACAAGCAGAGTGGCAGCTAGATTTTCTAATTATGTAGAAACCATTCAAGAACACATTCTAGATGTCGACATCTCAACTGCTACCTAGCTAACCAGCAATGTTTCACTTGACACATTTTGCCTCGAGATTTGAGGCAGAAATTTAAAAGAAATATTTGCTAAGGCTATATGTGTAAAATCATGAGTGGATTAAGCCACACAATAAAGATAGCAAAGGGTTATTTGAATACTTTCAGTTTATCCCATAATTGGGAAAACTTAAAACCATAAATTCTTAATAACATAATTCGTCGCTGTGAGAGTAAGAAATTCGCAACGTGCTGAATGTAAAATTGCTCCAACGCAACACCCATTCACAGTCACATGAACAGTGGCTAATTTTAATGGCTGCAGATGCACAAAAACTAAGAGATGAGAATAACACTCATAAGAGACAGCAGGTAAAAAGCCGGCTTTGAATAAACCATCACAATACGTGGACCAACAAAAGCCAAAGATAACACGAACGACATTCTCAAAACTCTTCTCACTTCCGTCGAGTTTAGTTCTCCAACGGTGGACGCACTAAGAGAGGCAGCTGTTTTTTCCACTGACAAAACACACAACGATATTGAGGAAATATTAGGTAAATAAATTTCATCAGGAATAGAACGCTGTGAAACAAAAGAAGCTAAAACAGTTTTCACTCTTTGTTGACAGTCTTTTACAAGCAGGCGGAGTAAATTTAACGGAAAGGTTAATTGCTTTAAAAGCCGCGGGATGCTCGAGTTTCGGTAAGCTTGACGGCAGCGAAGCATATAAGAGAAATGGCGGGATGGAGATAAGTCATCCCACGCTGAGGTAAGTCAACAGACGCCTCTCTTAAAATACGGATATTTTTGTGGGAACACAGCTCGCGCTCATAAAGAGGGGCAGCCGCGCTCGTAAAGTAGACTATCGTGACAATCGCCGCTACAGTTCAAGAGAATGAGAAAAAAGCGACCGTGCACTGAATATAAGGTTGCCGAATACCTCAGCACTTGACCATCTTCCCATTTGACTGCATGCTTTGCAGGCAAGTCACCTCAGATAATAATGCTCCTCCAAGACTCCTGACAGCACACACACCGACACGATTAGGTCTTCAGCAGAGTTATATTGTTTCTCGAACTGGTCGCTTTCGAAGGATTTCTCAATAAAAATACGATGAAAATAAACGTAAATATATTCAACGTGCTTATAAGAAGATCCATAATTTCAATGACTTAAAAATCTCAACATCGATGCCTTCATAAAATGAGCTATGCTGTAACTGTTTTTATAAAAAAATCACAATTAGATGAAGATGAATAAAAAATACATTAGAATTACTATCTTTACAAGGAGAGCGGAACGACTGGCTGATAAGAACAAGTTCGATTTCTTCCGTTCCATTGCACACGTTTTCACGCACATGCAGAGAACATCATTGATGACAGTTCGCTGCAGCGTCGACATAACCCAAAACAAAGTGAGGCAGCTTCATTTGTCTCACTAATCACCCACACGAAAGGTGGCAGAAACTGCAGCAAAAAACTTTACACCGGCCATTCAAAATAACATTAACGGCACGCGACACCACCATCATTTGAACTAGGCAGTATGTTCAGACGGCGTTATAAAATCTTTAAGAAAATCCCTTTCAAATGAGAAAAATTGGGCCGAGCTCTGCCACATAAATCGTTGCGAGTGTCCCTTAGGCGAATCAGATGACGATTACCCGAGTGAAATAGACACGCAACAAAGGCCAGTTTTTGGCGGTCGTAAAACGAGGTACTCGTGATAAACGAGCTAACGCGCTGCTGTAGAGCACGGGGCGCTGCCAAACGGAGGCACACTCGAAAGACTTTCTCACGCAAACTTCTCCGCAGGAGGTGAATCCGATACCAATGAAAGTTATTTTGCGCCTTCAGACAAGTTAAATATTCAAGAAATTCGATAATGAACGTGACATATTGCATTGAAATGAATCTAGTACCGAACGCAATTTCAAAAATAGCATGTTGACAAAGAAGAGCTCTTAACGCAGGAAACAATCCCTGTCAAACTTGAAAATACGTTAAAAACATGGTGCCAATAACACACATGACACGTAAAAAATTAAAGCAGTCCCGGGTGTTGGTAATTAGCAGAAAGCATAGAAGAGGAAGGTGTTGCCTTACAGAAGCGGCAAGCGAGTAAGAAAATACAGAGGCGCACGCGACACGCCGGTTGGCTGCGGCGCGCACATTCCTGGCCGATAGCTTAGCTCGTGTCACTCTGAGTTGTCATATAATTATAGCAGCCGCTCCTCGCCTCCACGCATTGAATAGGGGTAAGGTGGTAACACAAGCCCGCAGCGAGGACTCGTGAACGCGCAACCTCACTTCTGTCTGAAGTCGTAACGAAATGGGAACGAAATGAATGTTCCCACCTAACGTTTCGTTGTCCGCACTTCAGTGAAACGGTTAAACAACACTTTAGGGATAATTTGTAAAATTCCTGTTCTCTTATGACATACATGGATACATCTCGCTTACGTCTCCATCCTTAGAAGCCTCTCCAACAGTGCCCAAATTGTCTGCCACCAAGACAAACTAAGCCCAAGAAGAACAAAATCCGAAGAATTTGAACGACAAACAGAAAATAGAACGCATCAACAGCACGCTTTCATGAGACCGTGGACTACTGACACTGCGCGAAGACATGCATCATCAGAACACATCAAGAGACCTCGGACTACTGACACTGCGCGAAGACAAGCATCATCAGAACACATCAAGAGACCTCGGGCTACTGACGCTGCGCGAAGACAGGCATCATCAGGACACATCAAGAGACCTCGGACTACTGACGCTGCACGAAGACAGGCATCATCAGGGCACATCAAGAGACCTCGGGCTACAGACGCTGCGCGAAGGCAGGCATCATCAGAGCACATCAAGAGACCTCGGACTACTGACGCTGCACGAAGACAGGCATCATCAGGGCACATCAAGAGACCTCGGGCTACTGACGCTGCGCGAAGGCAGGCATCATCAGGACACATCAAGAGACCTCGGACTACTGACAGGCAGGCTTCAGGACACATAAAGAGACGTCGGGCTACTGACGCTGCGCGAAGACGGGCATCACCAGTACACATCAAGAGACCTCGGGCTACTGACGCTGCGCGAAGGCAGGCATCATCAGGACACATCAAGAGACCTCGGACTACTGACAGGCAGGCTTCAGGACACATCAAGAGATCTCGGGCTACTGACTCTGCGCGAAGACAGGCATCATCAGGACACAGCTTGACATCCTCCAAATTTGGCTAAGAAGGTCGAAATCGCACCTAAGCAGCTATCGTAAACCGCGAAAGAAATTAGGAGTATACGTCTTACGATTATTCATGATCTCACCAAGGCCAATAAGATTAAATTAGGAGATTATATGTTAGTTTAGTTCCAGCCCCCCTTAATTACAACAAAGACGTTCAAAGAAAGGAAGGTTTTAAGGAAGGAAGGATGAAGGCACCATTTAATATGGAGTTGAGAAAGAAGGTTATAAAACAAAAATTGAAGGAGACGGTCAGAGGTGCTGGAAAACAGAACTAGAGTGAACCGAATACAGATGGCAGCATGCTGGCAAAGTCAAGACTTTAACAAATAAGTCAAACTTAGTGTTCATATGAATTTCCTCTGCTTTTAGCGCTGGCCATTGTCCCACTTAGGGATGCTTGGAATCGATACAGAGCAAGCAACGAATGTACTTCAATTCCATTACAATACCATTAGAATTGAAAAGAAAATGAGAGAAAGTCAGTGCGTAAGCTCAACTCGATACAATTTATCACAAGAGCAACTGGAACAAGAGGAAAAAAGCGCCGTAACACTTAGCAATGAAGATGGTTCAGGAGTACACAGTGGGAGCCAATTTTCGCTGTAATCTTTGCTTTATCAATACGTACAAATAGCTCAAAATAAAATGAGATAAATATTAAATCAATTGAGTAGTGACACAAATTCTATCCCACTAAATAATAGGAATTTTATTATTGTCATCATTATACATGGAGTTTCACCGCCGAAGACGCTACAGAGGCTTTTAATCAGTGCATTTAATGTTCTTTATTTCATGATCTCCATGTACAGAGTGGATATCATTTCTGCTATCGCCGTATGGCAGCATAGTCGCTATTAGAGGAAACGTTAAATTTGGTGCTGGCATATAACGCCATTTAATTCCAGAGGAATAGGAAACGGAGCGTTACGCCTTCGACCCGCCAGTCCACGCCGTGTGTCGCGCATCCCGGCCCCGGCATGCCAGCTCGTAAATCATTCCCGCTAATATCACACTTTTTTCTCCCAAACCATTCAACACAGAACTGAAAACCGTACTCGAAATAAGGAAGTTTGGACATATGTGGGGTGTCGGTTAGAATAGTGAGTGCGGAAGAGGGCCAAAAAGAGCTGATTTTGTCAGCGGTAACTGGAGACACCAAGTGGTGGTTCCAGCTACCCACCCACACTCGGCCCAGCGACTTACCTTACCCATGGTGAAACGTAAGCATGGCGCCGACAGCTGCAACAAAGTGCGCTCGGCCATGTCACTTATACACATTAAACTAGTACGGTTTCATCGACCTTGGTCTCCCCACAACTCCTCTCTCCGCAATTGCTTCAACTATAGGAAAGCTGCATCGGGATTTAATCCTAACGTATTATAACGCTTGCGCATAAAAGAAGCTCGAAAACAACGCTTCCAATGCTAATGAGAAACCTGAAGAAGCCGTATAGCAACACCAGGAGAGAAATGTGGCTAGAAAGTGTGTCAATACGGCGAATTAACCTAATGGTAATGCTTAGTAATCAGATTTAAGACTACAGTTCACGCTTTTGTTGAAGAAAGTCTTGAAATTCGGATCACTTCTGCTATAATGGCTGATTGCCTTGATAAAATACAGAAAATATTAACCTTTGGTCGACAGTTCCCGAGATAGTTTTATGAATATCATCTCCCGTAACACTTCAACCTCATCTGTGAATCGGAGAGTTATGCAGTGCGTACATATAGTTTCAACTAGTGCTAACACTGAGTGAGGACAAGGAGAAGTTAAGTGCTGCTGTCAGTGAAGGTGCTGGTATTGGGTGTGATATAAATCGCGTGTCGTACGTGATACACAACGTGGGCAATCCAAAAAATTATTCTCAATAATGAACCTGACGCCCAATTACAGAGATTACAAAATCTAAGCATTATCCAAGAGTGGAACAAGATGCAGGTTGCGAAAGTTCGCCGCGCACAATATGTTGCGCACGGTGCGGTTATGGAATTGAAATGTACGGCGGATAGATTTAGATAGAAAACTTCACACCATAATTTATGCCGAAAATTGTAAGGACTATTTCAATATAGATTGACAGCAACTTTTAGAAATAAAACAAAAAGAGAGAGAAAAATGAGTAATTGTGTCATGGCGTCCGACAACGCTAATTTCCAATCACTTACGCAACTCATGGCAAGCTTGCATCGGGTGATTCAAATACCTATTTAGAGTGCACACTTTTTATGATATGCTGCACTGAAAGATTATGATGTAGCTGAACATGACAAATTTTACACAAAAATTGTCCCCAGAAATTCGAAAAATTCGTTTCTGTGTAGTATTCGTGAACATGAATTTATATTTTTTCCGCGAGGGCAAAGCATCAATTGAACAAATAGCAAGAAAGTACAGAAAGAAACCTCCCAGTTGGGCAGCAAAATTCGGTAACAGACGATCCGTAACACGAGGCCGAGATTCACCATCGCCATTAGGCGCGTTTACCCTCCAGGTCTCTGAAATCGGAAGCGACTCAACCAAACGCAAACCCCCATTGTCTGGCGCCAGCCATATATGACGGTAGCAGCCACTGCAACCTCTTCATGTCAATTAACCGATGAACCACACTTTTATAAAAAACTCGAAACATAGCATTTAAGCACGATTCACGCAAAATAATCCACCTTTAAAAATCCCCAAAAACACTCAAACGGGTTATCAGATCCGGGACTTTGCATCTTCCTCCCCTGGGAAGGCTAATTGCCACACATACATTAGTTGTATTCCCATGAGGGATTTTTAAGCACATCTACGCACCGAGGTAAAAGGTACTGCTCAGGGTCACAGGAATATGAACCGCACGAAGTGCATGAACCACACGCAAACCTCGCTCGCCGTTCGGAGACCCGCACGACCGGTAGCGCCCCAATGCAGCCAGGTCAGTCACTCACCTGTGAAAATCAAAAGAAAATTAGCTTTTCGAACAAATTCGCCCAATCATAAATGAACATACACATGCCTGAAATTGCTCCCATTTAAAAATACATTAAAATAAAATGAGATTTTTTTATATAAGAGAGTTTTAGCCTCCCTTAACCACGACAAAGATGTTCCAAGAGAGGAAAGAGGAAGGCACCATTTAGTATGGAGTTGAGGGAACGCGGAATCTATGCACAAGGTGCACAGAAACAGTAAGCTAGGAAAGAAGTTCATGAAACAAGGAAAAAGTTGAAGAAGAAAGTAGTAGGTGCTGAAAAACAGGACAGCAGTGAACCGAAAAAAGATGGTCCGTAACAAAACAAAAACCTATTTTATTACAAAAAAAAGGAAGCCTACCTAACCTTTAGCTCAGGCCCTCACATAGTCCCCCCTGGGAGCGCCAATTCCCATAGATACAAAAGTTGTATCCCCCTGAGGGGAAATAAAATGAGAGTATTTCAATCATTCAGAGCAACTAAAAAATTAAGTTGATATGTTGATATGAAGAAGTTCTGTTCACACAATGACTCATTCAGCTGATGCTGTCTCTTCAACACCATTTCCGTGTACCTCAGATTAGAATATAGGTTATTTTAATCCTTCCTAACCACAACAAAGGGGCTTCAAAGAAAGGAGGGATGGAGGCACTATTAAAGATGGAGTTCAGGGACCGAAGAATCTAAGCACAAGGTGTTCCCACAGAAGATCCCAGAGCATAAAAGCATAAGTTATTAAGGAAGGTTATGAAACAAGATAAAAGTTCAAGAAGAAATTGGTAGGTGCTGGAAAATAGGACTATAGTTAACCAACAAAAAATCTTTTCTATTTAAAAAAAAGCCTACCTAACTTTCAGCTTGGGACATCAAATGTTTTTCTACGATTGCTAATCCCCATATATACAAATCAGATTAATTGTTAGTTTAAGCCTCCCTAACCGCAACAAATGCGTTCCAAAAAGAGGAAGGAAAAAGGAACCATTTAGTATGGAGTTAAGTGAACGCGGAATCTATGCACGAGTGGATAAAAACAGTAAGTTGAGAAAGAAGTTTATGAAACAAGATAAAAGTTTTAGAAGGTGCTGAAAACAACAACACAGCAGTGGACTGAAAGAAGATGAACCATAACAAAAAACTATTCTATTCGAACAAGAGGAAGGCCTACCTAACTTTTAGCTCGTGACCTTCAATATTTCCCTTGGGAGCACTAATTCCCACAAATATAATAATTGTAACCCTCTGAGGGGCTCCAAAAACCTTACTGAGCTTCCAAACACTTCTGAATTAGATTAGATTACAGTTTAGCCCTCCCTAACCGCTACATAAAAGCGTTCCGAAGAGAGGAAGGAGGAAAGAACCATTTAGGATGGAGATAAAGGAAAGCGGAATTTATGCAGAATGAGCATAGAAACAGATGAGAAAGATGTTTATGAAACAAGATAAAAGTCGAAGAAAAAGTAGTAGGAGCGGAAAAACACGACAGCAGTGAACCGAAAAAGGGTGGTCCTTAACATAACAAAAAACATTTTATTTCATCAAAAAAGAAGGCCTACCTAACTCTCGGCTTGGGCCCTCACACATTTCCCCATGGGAGTGCTAATTCCTACAGATACAATAGTTGCATCCCCCTGAGGGGTTCCGAAGGCTTCAATGAAACGCAACTATTTCAAAAAAAACTCGCAGGTCGCAAAACATTATCGAATATGCAATTATATCGATGAGGAAAGCGTTCACTTTAACCAATAGCACTTATGTTAATTGTTAAACTTTTGGACTCGTGCCAAGAGTACACAAAAATATTCTTATACTTCCAATAAAAAAATGTAATCTACTAGTATATCCAATAATACTCAACTTCATAAGGATATAACTTGGTTGAAGCACTTTGTTGTTGCGAAAACGGAAGACAGAAAATTGCGCGAGAGTAGCATATTGCAATAAATTATTTCACACTCCCGCCAGTTGAGAGCCCGAAATGCCAATAGAGGCTTTGCTATGCTAACGCGGGTCTCTGCTGCAGCAGAACTGACAGTGAGACGGAAAGTAAGTATCCACGCTACCCACTTTCGATGCACTTTGCATCCTCGCTGAAGATAGACCCCTGGGCCAGCCAGCCTTTGGTCGGGTAAATTCATTATGGAGGTCGGAGGGGCCCATGCAATCCTATTACAGGCTTCCTTCCCGCGCTCAAGATGCATAGGAAGCACCATTAATGAGAGTAATATCGTCCCGACCTAACTTTTAAGGTATTTGCTCTTCAGAGCACGCTCACGTATCTCGTGTATAATCAACACTTAGAAAAAAGTATTAAGCACTAACTACATGGTACAAATTTTATATTTTAGAAGCAGTCATCAATAGCAGAAACAATATTTTCATATCACTAGGCATCATAGCATCCGAGATACCAGAAATTTACCAATTTTTCAAATTTGTTAGAGAAAGCCATTTAGAGAAGTATGAAGCAAACGCCAAGACGAGGACCAATTGTTTTACACGGCAATTTGAAGAAATGTCAGGTATGATGAGCAACAACATTACTTCGACGGCATGGCAAGGGGAATCTACAAACAAGGAGCGAATCTACAAACAAGGTGGGTTCCCACACAAGATCCTCTACCCATAGAAACAGTGAGCTAGAAAAGAAATTCATGAAACAAATAACAGTTGAAGAAAGTAGCAGGTACTGAAAAACAGGGACAGCAATGAACCAGAAAGAAGATGGTACGTATCAAAAAAAAAATATTCCGTTTCAACGGAAGGAAAAATGCCTACCTAACCTTTAGCTCGGGACCTTGGAGCGCTAATTCCCAGTGATACACGAGTTGTATCTCCTGAGGGGTTTGGAAGAATAAAAGGTATAAAGGCTGCTTTTTGGAGGCAGAGAGAAAGAACAGAGAGAGCGCTGAGTCGTGGGTCGCGAAGCGCGACCAATCTTGGCATGCCACACTTCATCTAACGCTCAGTGTCATGAGTGCCCACGATAAGTACAAATCTTTTCTTCGAGAGTTCATCAGGCTCAGCAACATGTAGAAATAAATTTCATCAAGACGTAACGATGGGTCATCAGGAAAATACAAGACAATTTAATTTCCTAGTACAAAAAATTTAGAACGCTCTCAACGTGCATTTAACTATGTTCAACGCACTGAAGCGCACATGTCATTGATGAAGCAATCAATAATGAAGCGGAGGAATGGCGGCCCGAGGTGGCGAGGAGACCGAAGTCAGAGCGCGCTGCCCCCACAATAATGTGGCACACCTAAGTGCGTGTTGTGAGAGGGTCTCACCTACACCAGCCCCGCGAGTCTCCCCACACGACACCCTCGTCTCACCTACACCAGCCCCGCGAGTCCCCCACACGACACCCTCGTCTCACCTACACCAGCCCCGCGAGTCCCCCACACGACACCCTCGTCTCACCTACACCAGCCCCGCGAGTCCCCCACACGACACCCTCGTCTCACCTACACCAGCCCCGCGAGTCTCCCCACACGACACCCTCGTCTCACCTACACCAGCCCCGCGAGTCCCCCACACGACACCCTCGTCTCACCTACACCAGCCCCGCGAGTCCCCCACACGACACCCTCGTCTCACCTACACCAGCCCCGCGAGTCCCCCACACGACACCCTCGTCTCACCTACACCAGCCCCGCGAGTCCCCCACACGACACCCTCGTCTCACCTACACCAGCCCCGCGAGTCCCCCACACGACACCCTCGTCTCACCTACACCAGCCCCGCGAGTCTCCCCACACGACACCCTCGTCTCACCTACACCAGCCCCGCGAGTCCCCCACACGACACCCTCGTCTCACCTACACCAGCCCCGCGAGTCCCCCACACGACACACACGTCTGCCCATCTCCACGCAGCGAGTCCAGCGCAACTGTTGCGACGAGCTCACGCGCCCTCTACTCCCACTCGCATCTATGCAGCGCTTAATTGAAGTTCACTCAACATTACAAAAGGTTTGTATTTTATACACAAATAGAGATTCAAGGAAGCGAGACGCTTGAGTAAAAACTACGGTGACAGGGAAATAATTGTGCTTATTAGATTAGATAAGTTAATTCAAACCTACCGAACCACAATTAAAGTGTTCCAAGGAGAGGATAAAGAAAGGCACCAGTTGGTATGAAGCTTGGGGAATAAGGAATACACGCACAAGGCGTGTCCCCAAAAAATATATCATGCGCATGGAAACAGCAAGTTTGGAAGTTTTTAACACAAGATAGAAGTTGAAGAAGAAAATAATAGGTGCTGAAAAACAGGACAGCAGTGAACTGTAAAAAAATTGTCCACAACAAAAAAAATAGCATTCTATTTCAACAAAAACCCTACCTAGTCTTGACCTCGGGACTTCACTTTTTTCCCCAGAGAGCTATAATTCAGTGATACAATAGTTGTACCGCCACAAAAGGGATACAAGCAAAACAATTCAAGCATTTATAAATCCCACCGTACGAATTTCAGCATGGCTACGTATTCATATCGATATCAACATTACACGGTAAGCCTGGGAAGTGTTGAGAATGCTGCAAACACGTGATTAGATTAGAAAATAGGTTAGTTTAATCCTCCATTACCGCTACAAAAAAAAGAGCGTACCGAAGAGGAAGAAGGAAGGCACCATTTAGTATGGAGATAAGGGAATGCGGAATCTATACAGAAGAGGTATAGACACAGTAAGTTGAGAAAGAAGTTCATGAAACAAGGTAAAAGTTGAAGAAGAAAGTAGTAGATGCTGAAAAAACAGGACAGCAGTGAGCCGAAAAAGGTGGTCCTTATCCTAACAAAAAACATTTTCCAACAAAAAGAAGGCCTACCTGACTCATCTTGGGCCCTCACACATTTTTCCCCTAGGAGCGCTAGTTCCCATAGATACAATAGTTGTGTCCCCCTGAGGGGCTTCAAACACGTGAAATCCAAACAAATTCGTACGAACTCAACAGTAAAAATAGGAAGTGCATGGATAATTTTTCACTCGCCTTTGAGAGTGCCGGGAGAAAAAATGAACGTCATCGAAACAATGTTGGCTGTACAAGATTCCACGATAAAAAAAGTTTAACCGCACCCTGGCTGTATTGTGAATCGAGTGAGTGTAAAGAATTAAGAACTCTTATTTGATTTTCCCCGAGAACAACAATCTCGATGAATCGCATCTCCCTGACTCACCGTGCGCTCAAATTGTTTCCCTGCTTGTACTTCAACTACTGTTGTTGGTAATTTAAAGCTACGCTTATAATGAACTTGAGTGAATCAAGCAGTGCCACAGAGGTACGAAGATTTTGGTCAACGGCAAAGGAATAAGCATAACTTCCAAGTAGATTGATTAGATGTTCGTTTAAGCCTCCCTAACCGCAACGAAGACGTTCCAAAGAGAGGAAGGAGAATGGAGGAGGAAGCAGAATCTACGCAAAGTGGATGGAAACATTAAGTTAAGATAGAAGTTTATGAAACAAGGTAAAAGTTAAAGAAGAAAATAGTGGGTAATGAAAAACAGGACAGCAGTGAACCGAAAAAAGGATGGTCCTTAACATAACAAAACCATTTTATTTCAACAAAAACAAGGAAGGCCTAACTCTCAGCTCGGGCCCTCACGCATTTTCTCCCTGGAAGCGCTAATTCCCATAAATACGACAGTTGTATCTCCCTGAGGGGAGAAAGCAAGAAAATATTAACAAGAAAATACGTAGGTCAAATTTCGTTTGATTACTACTAAAAGGTGAAGAAATGGAAAATTTGACTCGTGAACTCTAATCTTAAATTAGTAACAGACATCAGTAAATCGACTACAAATTAGGGCTGAGGAACGCTGATTTTCTTCACTGGTGTTCAGAAGCACAGGCACGGGTGGCCTTATGAGAGCTCGCCAATTTTAAAACGCTGTATTATGCAGTGAAATACAGAATTCAATATCCCTCAATACCAAGCACTGTGACGAAAATTAACGAAACGCTCAAAATGATTTTTTCCGATGCGGTCAAACACAGTTCAAAACAAAATGAGAATAGAGTAAGGTACGCATGAGTTTATTTGACATACAAACAAGCGCTTTGACAATTTCAGTCCAGCTAAGGCAGCAACTGCTAGTTAACGACAACAGTGATGCAAACTCGATAATAAAACCGTTACATTTAACGATAAAGTTCAAGTTATAGGCCCCTAAAACTCGTTAAAGGAAGTTTATAGTTATGGCACTGTGAGTATTGCGAGCAGCTTCACTCTCAGCAGTGTAGCATCAAATGAATATCTTCGTACACGAGCAAATTAACGCTGAAATTGATACGAGCAAATGTTCTTGACATAAATTGACTGCCTTCATAAAGATGAAGCAACGATAACTATCGCGCAGCTCGTTAGTTCCTACGGTACTCAACTTGCATACGTCAAAATGACTTCGGAGGACAGATGATATGAAGCACTCGAGCTGCGGAACTCGTCTACAGATATGCTCTTCAGCGTAGGTTGACTGTACTGTAGTCTTCGAGATATCAATGAGGGTTTCTGAAGAAAATTCAGCCGATGTGAACACCTTTTCATAAATAAATGCTCAAACTAAGGATGTGCGACGACTTCAATAATGACAAAGTGAATTTAAATTTAGTGAGCAATTCTGCTCCCTCACTTCTTCTCTTTTGTTTCTTTCACAATTCCAATTCTAATTCTGCACGTTGGGCACAAATTAAACGCTTAGGTCGTTCTACATAGGTATGTGGTACCACGTACAAGTCGCAAATCATTGTGCGCCAAACAGAAATGAACTTTTCTGGAGACCCTTGACCAGCACGTCCGCACGTCTCCTCAGGTCAGGACCACTTTGTCCCCGGGGTGTCACGCTAAAGCATCGTGGTAGGTTCAGAACCATGCAAGGGTTTAATTAGAAAAGGTTATAATTCTTTATTTTGGAAACATCTTAGTACATTTTTCCATGCTGACTCCAAGGTTATGAAGGACGGGGGAGGTGAGGTGGAAGCGAACACTGGGGAATTTTGAGAGACCTTCAGCATCCGATGTCCTTTTGAGATTAACAACCGTTCGACGATGTTGAAAACATAGTAACCAAAAATCAAGGCACATTGATTTCAAAGTTTTTCGTGACAACAGAGTACATCTTTTTTAAAGAACATAATCATCAAAATTTGCTACCTGTATGTTTCGCATGTTTACACAAAATTAGGTCTAACTTGGCACTAAAACTGGTTTATATAAAATTAGCAGTCCAAATTAGAACTGAAACAACTATTTTCACACTTTATATATCAGTATACTTAGCCTCTTATTCAATGTTGTTCTCAACACAAGTTTGGGCACAGCCGGAAGGCAAACAAACTAAGTTAATTAACCTACCTTATTCACGTCCAGCCAGGAAATATCAGGCTATAATGAATGGATCAATATCTTTCTATCTCATGAATACTTTTTCCAAAAAGTTCATAGTATTAGAAAACGAATTGAAAAGTTCCACTTACATTTACACTATACATAATAAGCTTTACAAACGTAAAATTTTATATTACATATTTTCGTGCGCTACCGCCAATACACTTTCTTTCAATGACAAAAGATTAAAGTATTATTACTTATTAGTTAGTTTAAGCCTCCCTATCCGCTACAAAGGCAAGGCAAAGAGAGGAAGGAGGAAGGCACCATTTAGTATGAAATTAAGGGAACGCGGAATTTATGCAGAAAGGGCATAGAAACAGTAACTTGAGGAAGAAGATTATGAAACAAGATCAAAGTCGAAGAAGAAAGTAATAGGTGCTGAAAAAACAGGACAGCAGTGAACCGAAAAAAAAGATAGTCCTTAACATGATTAAAACCTATTTCAACAAAAAGAAGGCCTACCTAACTCTCAGCTCGGGCCCTCACATTCTCCCCCTAAGAGTGCTAATTCCCATATATAAAATCGTTGTTTCCCCTACGGGGATTTATGTGTAATAAATAGATGCGTGACACAGGGATGGTATGGACGTACGTACATACAAGCGTATCAAAGAATAGTTCAATATCCACGTTCATATTCTTTACACAAAAATGTTACTACAATCCAATACAAAAACTAAATAATTTAGCTTGGTACGAGGAAGAGAAAATACAAAACAAGCGGGGAAGCACATTAACAGAGGCACTCGACTCAAAAAGATCCAATTCGGCGACCATGCTGGATAAGAAATCGATGATGCAATGGGTTTCGAAGCAAAAACCCGGCGGTGCGCGAAATGGGCAAATAGAATTAAACTCGCTCGCTCGCTCACCGGGAGCGTAGCGCAGCAAAATCTGGCGGCTCAGAGCGCTGGTCGCCTCACGCAGCTGAGCGAGGCTGCCGTGGCAACACGAGACGAAGAGCAGCAGAATAACTACGACCGCAACAGAGAAGAAAACAACTTAAACAGTATCGCTATTATCTTATTCAACACTTGTAAAAAGTTACCGCGCTGAACACGTAAAACTGCAAAATTAGCTCAAGTGCCACCCCACGGACACAAAATTTCAGTCTCTGCTGGCACTGCCAACATAACGCGTCATATAAAAGTGTGTCTTTGCTTTAAAGTAAGCCCATTCAACGATTCCCCAAGACACTTGGATGAGGAATGAATTAAACAAAAACTAATTACAAGTAACTCATTCGAAACATTTTACAGCTTTCTTCATAAGCGCGGTTAAAAAAATTCAAAAGTTTAAAGCTCCAAATTTACTTTGCACGAGTCCAAATGCTTGGAGACCTAAAGCTAGGTTCAATATTAAATTCATGCCAGAGATGTGGTTTTCTGAGCACAGTGAGTCATGACTACACAACCACGATATAAAATACTAATTTTCCGATACGTTGAAAATAAACATGTATTAAATATTGACATAGTTCGCATACAAATGTTCATCGCCAGAAGATGGTAGCGCTCCCTGCGATGTTGCGTCCCTCACAGGAGGGGCGGACTTTCTAGGGTCGTGCGCGCTGTTTGCTAGCCAAGGAAAAGGAACAGAATTGCGCTAAGTAATTTGATGATGCCTTATTTATTCCAAATATATTATCACACACCTCAGCGAAGTTTTGCTAATCACATGTCAGAAGTTCACCTGATAATTCAAGCGCCAATCATATCTCAACAGGCTAAAGATTTGATTTAATGCCAGTATAATTTATATCATGCCTGTTCATTCAGTTTCCAAAACGTCTAGTATTTTGCTAGTCGTCACTGGATGTCCACCCTTCCACAACATTTTCCCCGACGCAATGAGGTAAAGATGATTAGATAAATTAGTTCCAGCCTCCTCAACTACAACAAAAGAGTTTCAAACAAAGGAAGAAGGAAAGCACTGTTTCGCACGGCGTTAGATAACGAGGAATCGATGCACATGGTGTGTTCCCACACAAGACTTCCTGCACATAGAAACATCAAGATAGTAAGTTTATGAAACACGAAAGTTGAAGTTGTAGGTGCTGAGATATAAGACAGCAGTGGACATAAAGATGAAGTTCCGCAACAAAAATACCTATTCCGTTTCAGTGAAAGACCTACCTACCCTTCAGCGCGGGCCTGGCACCTTTTCCTTGGGAGCGCATATTCCCACGAATTCAACAATTAGCCTGGGTGATAAGGAGATCCAATGTTAAAATGTTAGTTATTTATTGCATACGTTTCGGAATATTAGAATTCTATCTTCAGTGTCGACACATGAAAAAGAAGAAAAGTTAAATTTAGAACACAAAGAACAAGAAATTAACACACATCCATAAACTCTAGATCCTAACCCTCTTTACAGGTCCAACCAACATGTACCCTCATTCGCTGATTTTTGCAACCACGCAAAGATATATACAATTGGTATGTACCATTGTACCATCTTTCACATTTATCATTTCTTACATTCTACTTGTATGTACCTGTGTGTGGTTGTAGGAGTAAGCGAAAGAAAAACATGAAACCTAAATGTGGTATGTCGGTACGTGTCTGTTCTACCGACACGTAAATGAGTGTTAGGTTCTAGGTTTTATACTTGTATGTTTATGTTTTATTTTTTCCTGTGTGTTCAAAATTTAGCTTTCTTTTTTTCTATGTTTCATCACTGAAGATGGAATTCTAATAATCCGAAACGTATGCAATAAACAATGTATACTTTCAAGTTGGTTCTTCCATCTTATGCGTGAGATTCCCAAGACTCGACCTATGGGAAAAACATCAATTACACTAAATGCGAGTTTAAGCCTCCCTAACCTCAACAAAGGCGTTCCAAAGAGAGAAAGGACGAAAGCGCCATTTAGTTCGGTGTTCAGTGAACGCGGAATCTATGCACAAGGTGTATAGAAACAGGTGCTGAAAAACAGGGCAGCACTTCACCGAAAAAAAATGGTCCGTAATAAAGCAAAAACCTCTTATTTTAACAAAAAGAAGGCCTACCTAACCTTTAGCTCCGGACCTCATATTTTCTCTGGGAGCATTAATTCCCATAGATACAACAATTGCATCCTCGAGGAGTTTACGAACAAATTATAAGATAGAACTTCCATTTATGAAGAAATGTACCAAAATCAAATCATACTGGGGTTTCATATAGCTGCAGTTTCGGTAGATGGTGTGGAAATTGACATTCATGCTACTACCACATAAACGAAATGTTAGCACACTAACACCCATACCAAATTAAAATTCACAAAACATCGAAAGCATGACAATGCACACTCCAATACTGTAAGTACTAAGTACTACAACCCCATATCTATTCTAAGATATTGTATACTTACTTGGCGGGGTTGGAGGCAGCACTAGAGAGACAAGCTACTGACTAAACTAAGACCTGTGCATATTAGACGGGTGCGTTACGAAGGTAAATAAAAACGTTCGCCACCACGTAGTGGTACTAGAGGCCATAAAAATAGCAGGGAGGCAAGTATGCGAGGCAACAATGCAGCGAGGCGGGCCCTGACAGCTCAGCGATCACACGCCTCGCGTGCCTCGCCTGTGACAAGCCCCGATCAGCTCTGCATGAGGAGGCTTGCCCTCTGTATCCGTTCAACATGCGGCATCTTGTCCGCCGCTGCACCATGTTCTTATCAAACCGCCACTATCCAAAACATGGGGGATAAATCATCTGAACCCATCACCTCACTCGGGTTTTTCAACTGAATTTGAAAGACTTTAAACAAATGTTACATTCCGAATTAGATTTCAATATTTTACGCGCTTGAACTTACATCACATTTTAGAACGCTTTCAAAATGGGACTGTTAGTTAAAATGTACGTACCACCATTACAACCGTTCAGATAACGAACGTTCTTTAAAACGTTAGTTTGGAGTTAGTTTATTGTTCGAGTTCTTTCTTTTCTGAGAAACCGCTGGTTATCAAAACACAAACTTACTTAAAACGCATAGAATCATTTCAAATAGACTAAAGAACTGATATATTCACAAAATGTCACAAATCTTCACTAGAATAGAATACTCAGATCAGCCTATAAGTTAGTTTAAGCCTCCCTAGTCACATCAATGGTGTTCAAAAGAGAGGAAGGATGAAGACACCATTTCGTAAAAAGATAGGCGAGCTGGCTATCTATGCAAAAGGTGTGTTCCCACACAAGATCTCCTGCGCACTGAAACACCAAGTAACGAAAGAAGGCTACTACACAAGATAAAAGTTGAAGAAAGTAATATGTGCTGAAAAACAGGACAACAGTGAACCGAAAAATAATGGTCCGTAATAAGAACAAAAAACCTATTTTTATTTCAATTAACGAGAAGCATACATAACCTTAAGCTCGGAACCTCACATATTCCCCTTGGAAACGCTAATTCTCATACATAAAATAGTTGTATTCGCCTGAGGGATTCCCCTTGGGAGCGTTAATTCCCGGAGATACAATAGTTGTACTATCTGAGGTGTCAACGAACTGAAACTATTTAAGAGTTGACAAAAGAGAACACCAAACGGAAATAATTCAAATCGGAACGTTCAGAAAGAATTGCACAGGAACGTATTTAGTTGCAGGTCAGTGCAAAGCGTCCCCAACTGCTGCTTCTGCTAAAGACGTTCTCCCGGAGATCTAGTCGTCAGTCCACCAACAAATCGGACCGAAAGCAATAGGAACCATCAACCGGAAGCTCGTACGAACTCACGGAAATCTAAAACCATGTTTACACTCTGGGCTCGTAGCTATAATTTTTCAACTAACTAGCAGACAGTGAGACCTGATGAATACTACAATAATAAAATAAAAGACCTTCGATTTTGTGTAGCGAAACTATTCCAGGAGCGCAGGAAATAAACGAAAAACGGCGTTACTTAGGAAAAGTTAGGATATTTTTACACCAAACGAGGGGAGAAGGGATAGAAGTGGCCTCATAGCGAAGGATTAGATTAGATTATAAGCTGATTTAAGCCTCCATAACCGCTACAAAAAAACGTATCGAAGAGAGGAAGAAGGAAGGCACCATTTAGTATGGAGATAAGAGAATGAGGAATCTATGCAGAAGGGACATAGAAACAGTAAGTTGAGAAAGAATTTCATGAAATAAGATAAAAGTTGAAGGAGAAAGTCAGAGGTGCTGAAAAACAGGACAGTAGTGAACCGAAAAAAGGTGGTCCTTAACATAAAAAAATATTTTATTTCAACAAAAAGAATGCCTACCTAACTCTCAGCTCAGGCCCTCACATTTTCCACATTTTTAAAATTCCTCACGTTTTTTAAAATTAAAATCAGTAATTCAGAATGGAATTTTGCTCCAAATCAAACGCATAGATCAGTAAAATATTACATTTTATGCATTTTTTGCACCTGGATAATCTATAGTGAACTTAATGATTAAAGGAAAGTAAATTGTACATGAATAAGCAGTAACGAGGAAATATTGTACGTAGGAGGGGTCTCAGCAAAAGCTCCCGCAAGAAAACCCGCGGAGTACACAGAGGCGCGGCACGAAAACGCCACAAAACCTTGGGCGTGCCGAAAAACTCCAGCGGCATGTACAGAGCAAGACGATGCAGCTATTCGGCAAAATTCAAGGGGGTCATATATTTCGGCGGGAGCTTTTTGCCGGTGTGGTCGAAGACGAGGAAGAACACTACACAACAGTTCGAAGTGCATGACGTAAGACCTGGGGAGTACTCTGTCAGAGGCAACGACGGGACGAGCCAAACGTGAAAGTAGAAATGCTTTGAAGGGGAACGTGCAGAGTGAATTTCAGAATCTGTTTTTTTGAGACGAGTTTTAAGCAAAGTGATATGCCCGAGGCCACGCAAGAAAAATACGGCAATCAAGTGCTCAATTATTATGTAAAAATAATTTGATTGTGCTGTGCTACTCACTCATTCACACAGCTTTCGGTTAGCTCATGCGTTTCCTTCAAATAAAATGATTGAATCTTTCAGCTAATCGTTAGTATCACCATTTTGATTAAGCAAATGCAGTGTAGGAAGATCTCCCTATCTCTCATTTTTCTTCATCTCCTCTTATTTCTGTGTATTTCGCTCTAATTTTCCCGCTTCTTTTTCCTTCCCTTTTCGGGGGCTTGAATCTCCTCTTCGACACCTGAGCTCTTTATACCAGTAAAGAAGTACGTGAAGGTGCTGTGACATTTGAATGCAGTGGTAAAATATTTTAATATTAATATTTACATACACTAACTTACTTTTGTTATCCTATTAAATTATGATTCCCTAGCCACTATAAAGGCGATATTAGGAGAGCAAAGAGTAGGAGTTTTTTATTGTGGACTGCAGACAATGTGGCATCTATGCACAAGGCGAGATCTCACCCAGGATACTCTGCGCACAGAAACAGCAAATAAGGAAGGAACAGGAAGCAAATCAAAGAAGAGATATTGCAGAATGCACGAAAATGGAAAGGAACAAAGTAAACACGAAAGATAGAAGTCTCAAAGGCTTATCTTTAGCAGAGGTAAGCTTTCAAGATCTCCCTGAGGTCGCTAATCTCATTGCATAAAATAGACAAACCCAACTAACCTAAACCTATGGCCTATCCTACGCTTCCTAAATAAAGTGGTCTGGGGATTTTTTCCGGCACGGAACTCATAATATACACATAAATAGAGGGTAAATGAATGCAAAACTTTACCATCATATTTCGAAAACTAACTCGCATGCTACCGTGGCAACACTCAAGTTCCCAGTAAATTGGATCTTCCAGCAAGATAACGATCTTAAGCGTTCACGAAAATTAATCAGGAAATAGTTAAGTGACTGCACAGTGAAACAACTTGAATTCCAAGCCAGTCCTCGAGGTAAAATCTTGTTCAGTTCAGGACCTGAGGAAGATACGCATTGAAGAATGGGATAACTTTCCTGAAGAAGCAGAAGTGAATAACAAGTATGCTACAGAGTATAGAATAATTATGTGTTCGTTTGAACTGTACGAATGTTTTTTTCGCCCTTATATACATACACTAAACTGAATACTTTTTCTTACTGTTATTTTTATTCTCTTAATATAACATGCTTTTAAACATATAAAACACAATAACTATTAAATTAGTGTCGCTTCAATAGTGAATTGTTTTTAATCAAGTATTTTTCTTACATATTTTACTTCAAAATATATAATGTACGAATAATTTTGAATTAGTTTCGCTGCAATTGGGAATTGTTCCTTCACAGAATTGATCCTGAAAAAGACAAATTTTCATACCAAATAAAATCACAGAGTACACTTGACAACTCGGAAGAAGATTGTTCAGAACATAATATTTGTTAATCAACATTGAATGGGAGATCTGAAGATATACCAAAACATAAGTAAATTTTCCTAAATTCTCAGCGAATTTTCATCCTTGACCATCTTAATTTTTTCCGAGAAAGTTCTTTTGGGAAGGATAAATTCACAGTATTTCAACGTTAATTAAAGAACAGTTTCCACTCGACAACAACGTCGTTGTAAGTCATATCAGAAAAGTTAACGAATATTAAAGTGTCCTAATTTCATTGCCAGTATCGATAATAACTTACGAAAATGTACGAAGGCCAATGAAAATAACCGACTCGACACTTGTCAACACCTCACACGCAAGATTTGGCGGCGCTGTTTGCTGTGGTTCGCAATTTCGCGCAACGGCGATATATGTGAGCATTTGATAACCATAAACATAGGTCTAGTTCATTTCTGTTTATACAACGTGTAACTTAGATTGAAATAAATAAAAATGTTTAAAAAACGTGTACCTAAATGTGACTTTGCATCAACAAATCTAGAAGCGTGTACGGCTTCACCTAAAATTTTGGCTTGGTTGAAACTACTTCATTTTAAGGTTAATGAGTTTGTATAATCTACAAAGTCAAACATGTTTGCACGTACATCTTTGCGTATACAAGGACATAGTATCAACACTTGAGACTGCCAAAGATTAGATTAGATTATTAGTTAGTTTAAGCCTCCCTATCCTCAACAAATGAGATCCAAAGAGAGGAAGGAAGAAGGCACCATTTAGTATGGAGTTAAGGGAACGTGGAATCTATGCAGAAAAGGCATAGAAACAGTCAGATGAGAAAGAAGTTCATGAAACAAGATCAAAGTTGAAGAAGAAAGTAATAGGTGCTGAAAAAACAGGACAGCAGTGAACCGAAAAAAGATGGTCCGTAACAAAACAAAAACCTATGCTATTTTAACAAAAATAAAGCCTACCTAACCTTTAGCTCGGGCCCACACATTGTCCCCCTGGGAGCGCTAATTCCCATAGATACAATACTTGTATCCCCCTGAGGGGTTGAGACTGCCAAAATAACAGCTGATTTGAGACAGGTTGAAGACAATTGTTCTCTAATTATAAACTGTAAAGCAGTACATAGAACAAAGCGAAGCACTTGAATTCGCCAGCGTTCACAAGAATGTAGATTTACAGCAGAGAAAGAATTCACTAGCATGGTTTTACACTTTTATAGGTGAACAAAAGGAGCTTGTTAAGGGGTTTTAAGTGCGTCTTAAAACTATCGTTAAAAGAACGCACTTGTCAGGTCCGTTAATTGCATCCCATTCGCAAGCCCCATAACCTAGATGCAAAACAGCAAAATGTATGCTAACTAGACTACACGAAGACACCACAGCGTGAAGACGCTTTGGCAGCGATGGATTGTATCGTTAACGCAGTGGTACCCCAATGCGGTACCACTGGGGTGCAATGCTCGTGTTTCTCGTTTTTGAAAACTTTGCGAAATTCGCTAACACCTCGATGGAATGTGAAATGAGAGTAAAGAATAACAAAAGGAGATACTTTGGAAGCCCGGTAGCACCTCCTGGACTCTAACCGACAGCTGTGCCACACACGAGCCCTCTTCGCTCGCCAGCGAACAAAACCCAGAGCGGAACAAAAAATTTCTCAAGTATATAGAAAGAAGTACTTCGAGACATTCTTGAAGACGTGGATACTCCGACACACACCTATGGAATGTACCGAGATCAAGGCGTGCTAGGATTGGTTCTAGATCGTGCTTTGACATGCTATTAGACCACGTGAATTCTTCCGTGAAATACCGGAGAATCAAAATTCCTCTTACAACATTCAATACTTTAAAACTTTACCTGACAACACCTATGATGTACAAACCATAAAAAATTACATTCACGGCAAGTATGATATGTTGAACACATTAGAGCTAACCAATGATACGTATTGATGTATTTGAAATATCCTAATTCAAAGAACAAATTATCCATGAAATAAGGTCACTTTAATTGAACTGCATTTTATTATCATTGAAACTGCATTTTAAAGAAGTGAAACTCTAACACCTCAGTAATAAATTAATGCTATCTGCAATCGCCAAATAATCAATCAGAGTTCATAAAATTCCGAAGCATTTAAAAAAAAATCATATGCTCAATAGGCAACCAAACCTATGGCTATCATTACTTTGAAAGTTCAACTTCGGTTTTCGCTCAGTCAAGTAAGGAACCAGACGATGCTAACTTTTTTGCTAAGCTCAAGCGGCACCACTGGGACCGCAATATTCGGGCGTCTCGAGTTTGAAAACTTCGCACAGTTCGCTTACACCTCGATTAAATGTTCAACTGGAGTACAAATAAAGAATAACAGAGCAAGATACTTAGTATGCACGGTAGCACCTCCTGGGCATGGAGGGGCTAAAAAATGACCTAAACCAATCATAAACCTCGCACCATAAAAACATGGGAAGAGAAACGAAGTTTCATCTATAGCTCTCACCTAAAATTGACTTCTATAATACAAAGGTTACCCAAGCGTGCCAAGAGCGATGCTAAACAGGAAAGATTTTTTTTAGGCCGAAGCTGCTTAGAGAACAGACTAATGGCATCTCTTCAAAAAGCTCAAGACAATCGAAGCACTAACGCGGTACCTCCTTCAGAAGGTCCCTTACTTGAATATCATGGTTTCTAAATGGAGTTCAGAAAGTAAGGAACTAGAATGCGGATATAAGAATACCATAAACATGCAATAAGAAGCGAGTTGCACAAGCCTTTTCATTATTATTATTCTCAGGGTTTGCCATGACCCGCGACGCACAAGGAAGGCGTAGCACAGCAGTGATTGATGATGTCATAGCATCACCTCACGTTGCAAACAGCGTCACTCCAGCTCAACTCAGCGTTGTCTTCAGCCCTAACGAGACAGCCTTCCACTTAGATCACTGTGATGGACTCAACCTCAAAGCACTACAGTGTGCTGCACACGTTATCACGATTCCACGCATTTGCTTTCGAATAAAAAACAAAATCGAGCTTCTTGATAAAAACGGCTCATGAAAGAACGCAATAACTTAGTGTAAAATTTGACGTTTTCACAAGATTATCAAAGGTCGGTTAATACGCGAGTAAACTTTGGCGTAGAGTTAATTGCTTGCGATAAAAGAATAGAAATGATCTTAGAAATGTTAGAGGTGGTTCATTCGACACGGAAGTATGAAGGCGTTAGAAGTTTTCATTTCTACCGTAGATACAGAAAACTGTACAAAGAGAGAAAAACAACTAAACATAAAATACAAGATTGAAAATACATTGAATGATTAATTATGAGTTAGTATCAGCCTTCCATACAATATAAAAAATGTTCAAAGAGAGGAAGAATGAAGGCACCAATAACTATGGAGTAGAGGGAACGCAGAATCTACGCACAAGGCGTTTCCTCACAGGATCCTCTATGAGAAGAAAGGTTAAAAATATGATAGAAGTTTAAGATGACAGCTAAAGGCGCTTAAAAACAACACAGCAGTGAACCGAAAAAAAAGATAATTCTTGACTTGACTGATTTACTAGAAATTAGTTTTAGCCTCCCTTTACAACAAAGGTGTTCGAAGAGGGGAAGGATGAAGGCATCATTTAGTATGAAGTTGAGGGAACGTGGAATCTACGCACAAAGAGTGTTCCCGCAAAGGATCCGGTACGCTTAGAAACCGTAAGCCAAGAAGGAAGGTTATGAAACAAGACATAAGTTGAAGAAGAAAGTCAACAAAGAAATTTATTTCAACGAAAGATGGACTACCTAACTCTCAGCTCAGGACCTCACATTTTCCCCCGGGAGTGCTAATCCCATAGAAACAAAAATAGTATTCTCCTGAGATTGAGAAATGAACTTCAACGAAATACCCGATACAACTAGAGCATTTGTTGATACAATATAGTGTACCCTCGCTACTTCGCGGTTCAACTATCGCGGGTTCACGATTTCGCAGATTTAATACATATATATGTATACAGACGTGTGTGTGTGTATATATATATATATATATATATATATTAAATTAATCACCATCCTCATTCAAGGTTTACTTCAATTTTTTCAAGGGGCGACTACAGGAACAATTTGTCTTTTTTTAACCTTAAGTATTACTGTACCGTTTTACATGTAACATCTTTAATGGTGATTTTATATAACCTAAAATTTGTTCCTTTTATTAATAGAGTAAAGGGTGGGTTGTTAACAGGACAGGGAGGGTTTTAAAAAGTACAAATGCACGTTAAATGGTCAAAAATATTTCGTATTCGCCCTTTGCGGAAATTCGATTATCGCAGCCGGTCTTGTAACCTATCTCCCATGATAAACGAGGGTTCATTGTACTATTTTTACACATATTAAACCGCCCATAAACCATTTCGTGCCTTCGCCAAACTCCTCCACTTATACTCGATTTTCTCGCCGGTATGCTTTTCACACGTACGTAACTAAGCTTAAATCAAGGATGATTACACGTTTTCCTAGAATTCGTTTTCGAGAAAATAGCACTTCTAATTGATGAAATGCATATGCACGCTACATTCCTTCATTAAAGCTGAAGCACTACAGACGGCAAAGCAGGAATTGTCTTTGAACTCTCAACGAGCGTAAAAGCCTGAACATGCATGAGAGAGGAGCTGCCTCTTATGAAAGCGGCTTAGCATAATAGCTTTCCGGACATGACCGAAGTAGCAGTCGAAGCTAGACTATATGATTTCGTTTCAATTTCAACATTTCATATCACAACTATAATCCTTGAGTACTGATTATTTCTAATTCAATATAATTCGCTGTGCGCAATTTACAGAGATGATAGGTCCAATCGAATCAAGCTTATTCACGGAAAAAGAAACACTCAAGTTAATTTCAGGGTACAAAGATTAGGTTGAGCATCACTAAAATTCCCTGTTATTTCCTAAATCATTCGTAGTTGATTCGACAAAATCAGATTTGGGTGCTGGTGACTGTACTTTGATTTTATTAACCACTTGAGAATAAAAACAGGCTGAGACCACAGCGCCAGTTCAACGCACGCGCGCCTCGCTGACCCGATTCCTTACGACAGTCCAGAGCTGAGTTAGCTGCCGCACAGCCTATCTGCACACTCGTTTTCAGCGCTCTGATTTCTTTTTACGCTATTTGTGACTGCATCTACGTGTCAGAAGTCGACTATTGCTAGCAAGGTGTGTCCAGCGATCGGACCTCAGTTTGCACACAGCCCGCAACTTCGTGTACGGTCAGCTCCCGACACTAGCTGGCGAGTCTGGTAATTGGGCCTCAATCGGTGCACCATTTGCAGCCGAGTCTACGTGCTGGTCCAGTTGTTCTACGCCTTGAATTGATGCGACTTTTAACTGATACGAGCAATTTAACAAACCTCCTCCCTGAGCTGCTCACCTCGTCTCCTCGCCCATCAGGCGTGCCTGTCACGCACAACCACATTTCGATGGGAGTACGTTTTAGTCAGCACTACTGATTTTTATGATTATTGAGCAGTCAGCTTTAATCTCATAATCTTGAAACAAATAAATAAACATGTGAAGAAATAAATAAACGTGAATAAATAATAAACATGAATAAATTAATAAACAGATAAATTAATGAAAAAACGGAAGAATAAATCAATTAACAAGTAAACAAATGAATAAAATGCATTAATTTTTTGAGAATCTTATAATTTAAACTCCTTTCCCAATTATTTAAATACTTACCGGCTATATATTATATTACTTGTATTATATTATTCAATATATTATATTATTCATATTTTATTCGATTACTTAGCGGCTATATTATTTAATTGCTTACAGTAAATGCACGTCCGCTCTGAAGGATCCAATATTTACCATTACACTCAAATACAGCCCCGCCTACTGGCAGCGCGATTGTCTCACCTTATTTCATGTTGCGTGGAGTACTGACGCAAATTTTATCTCACGACTACTCTTCGCATCATTTTTATAAAATAATTTTTCTTCCTCGATGGTGTCTAGAGACACATCGGGCTCCTGAGGGAGTAGATAGGGATGTTGCAAGCTCCCCTTATCCTCTACCAGCCCTAAATTAGATCGTCTCGGATGCGTTATTCTTCCACTTGAACTTTTCTCGCGCATTTTGTTTCCGTCACCTTCTATACTGCCCAGGACTTTCCTCGAGCACACAATTTAGAAATACACAGCACTATCATCATTGATGGTGTAGCGACAAAATATTCACCCTGAGATACGCTGAAGAGGACAGTCTCTACGAGCAAATTTTTCAAACGAAGCTGGGAAATCACATCCATCATCTGAAGAGCACGAATCTCCGAAATAGAGTATACCAAAGCATTACCTCCTTCAGCCAACTTTCCATTCAGTATACGAAAAAAGGAGCAATATGCACAACCGGTTAAATTTCGCCCTCTTATTCTGAAGAGATTTTCACGATAAAACTTGGTTTCGCACGTGGTAGGAGCCGTGCTACCAAGGCTATGTCGGCTAATGGGACCTTATTTCACGCAAGATCCAGTGGTCATCACAAAGGCCAATAAATCAAAATAATCACAAATGTATCACACACCTTAAGTCTACAAAAGACAAAACACAATTGAGAACACATGGAAACAGTTGACAAGAACTAGGCCAGCCCCGCACAGGCCACCGCGCCAGGCGGGAGGAGGGAGCAGCGAGCTGCGCGTCAACATCACCAGATCTCGCGAGCTTAGCGGCCTTTTCTCGGTAAACTGAACCCAAAGTTTTCGACTGCGTCCTCAGATGGAAGCAGCAGCGCGAACGTTACGGCCGAGCTACAGCAGTTTTCAACGCGAATACCACACGACACTTTTCACTGAATTCAAACTAAGTAAAATTACTAGATTGTCAGATCTAGCACATTCTTCGTATGATATAAAGTCATCATTTTCGAGGCGCGACAGCAAGAAATGCATTCAGCGAAGAAAGCCTAATTAAGATAGCAAAAGAGGGCGACATCTAATTTTAATCAATTAACCTCGTAAAGGAAAAATTATAATTTTGAAAACACGGAAAAATTCAGTCAAGGTTCAAACATCAAGGCATAATGCATTGATAAATAAGCATATTTATCTATTAATCCAATCACGGTTAGATCTCAATTTGCGCAGAGTTAAATGCGCTCGTGACAAACAGGGAAGTTAAAATTTAAGTTGCGCCACATGGGGGGCTAATTCCAATGCCTGGCATAACTCGCGGCACTGTCAAAAGACGAACATCTTGCTCAATTTATGCTCAATTTGCATAGAAAAAGTACATTGAGAAAAAAGTTCGTGAAACAAGATAAAAGTTGTGGAAAAGCGTCGGAAGTGCTGAAAGCAGAAAAGCAGGACAGCAGTGGATCGAAAAAAACGTCGGTAACAAAATAAAAAAAGCCTATTCTATTTTAACAAAAGGAAGGCTTACCTAACCTTTAGCTCGGAACCTCACTTCTGGGATCACTAATTTCCATAGATACAATAGTTGCATCCCCATGAAACTGTCCTCGAGAACGAGATGATAGAAAGAGCTCTGGTTGTAACCGGCTCCCCATGTTTGTGCTCGGGCAAACGAGCAGCCATATGCGATAAGATGGGATTGGTATTGAAGCGAACGTAAAAATAGAGGAACATTACCCCGTGAGAGGGACGGTTGATTGCGGTGCTTGATGAACACTAGTGAAAATATGTGAAATGCAGCGCGTGGCACTCACTGGTTGACGTTGCGCTGTGATTCACTTGTATCACAAGAAATGAGGCTGGCATGAACGACAGCATAAAAGCGCCCTTGTCCGTCGCGCTAAGGAAGAGCGTACGGCTCAGTGACAGAATTAGAGCAGATGCTTAGCCGGGTGATCGGCGAGGATCAGAGTGGCATTAGAAGAGGCTTGGATGCAATGTGAAACTGACTTTTGCATTCGGACGTTACCGTCGAGAGCATAGCAAAAATAAGAAGGTATATCTCACAGCAGCGGGGGTCTTGAGACTCTGCTTAATGGGAGACGCACTTGGAAATTTTTGAGTTTGTATGGAGTACAATGCTATACAATGCAGGAAAATAACAACAATGGATTTCATTCCGAAAGGGTGAACGAGGTTAGCTCCTTTCTAAAATAAAGAAATAGAAACAAAAATACTATTCAACATTTTAAAAACGTGCATCAACATATTTCTTCAACTATTAATTGCAAAAATTAAAGCGAGTCAAATTCCCACACCAAAAACGTTTTTTCCATCTAATAAACATCAATATGCACGAGTATGCAATACTCGGCAAACCGTTCTTTATAGAAACCGAACATGCTATGCCCTAACCATTTCACCAACTAATAGTATTTAGATATAACTAACATACGTTAAACAGGAATGTTGGAATCGCAATGTTTTTTTGACAAAATTTTTCAATTTGTGAGTTTATGATTTCAAGACGAAAACGATCGTTACATAAAAATCGCGTGCATAATTAAATTTTGCGTGCATATTATTGAAAGATGATGAGAATGGTAAGCCGCGTTGATTCCGTTCATTTTGAAAGTGTTAGAACAACAGCTAAAATCTAGTTCCGAATCCCGTGAACGTTGGCTTGCGATGTACGGAAGTTACAAAATCTTCGCCGGTCTTACCTACACGATAATCGAAAAATGATAATTGCTTTCCGTTTTCAATTTTCATTGTAAATTTAATTCAAAGATGTTTCTTATTCAAAAAATTAGGGAAAGATTGAGCATGTGAAGTGCTTTTAAAGAGCAGGAAAGTATCATCAATAGAACAATAAATGCGGACTTTACGAGGGAAGGATAATTAGCTAGCCATTTTTCTCGTGTAAGCACAAAAAAAATATTTGCGAAGGTTAATTCGTTCCTCCTGGCAATACCCTCAATTTGCAGGTAAAATTCTCCGTAAGCATGAAAAAGAATTCAAGACAACGAGGTCAAGCAACGCCTTCAAGAAATTTTGATTAAGTCCTGTCACTTTATCGTCAGGCGCGAGAAACGAGGAATTTAGTTACATATTTATGGTCTCATGGAGAGGAATTTTAACAGGTTCTCAATGTCAAATGACACCATAGTTAAATATTTGACATTCGTGACGATTTAAAACAGGGACTAAAAATTTGGCCAGTTTAAAATTAGGAGCATTGACAGCTACAAAGATTGGTCAAAATTGAAACATAAAGGACAAGTCAGGCTTGTGAAATTTAGGTAGGTTCTACAAAACACCCGGACTAGATCCGGATACATGAAGTTTAGTATGAGTTTCGGCATAATTTTGCCGAATTTTCCAATGAATTTTCTTCCAGCTTACGTGAAAAGTTATTAATGCGATCATCAACCTATAGAATGCATTTGTAAATGGTATCAACAACTTCACCAAAGTTAGAACGTCTGATATAGAATTAGTGAGACTATCACGGTATTGCTTTGCATCAACAAGTACAACCCCCGACCCTTGTCGGGTTCACACACCGCCAGTTTCTTATTATCAGAAAGAGATTTCAGCAGAGAAATATCGCCCTTTCTAAAAACGTCTGGAAAAAATCTTGTAGGCTAATGATTTCAAGTTCCCGTAAAAATCTGCGTAATTAGAACCATACCTTTTCGAATTATATGCAAATTTATCGAATGACAAAAAATATTTGTAAACGCCAGTTTTGAAAACAGGGATGTAACATTCTAATCCATAAGCTAAAAGTAGTTTGGTGGGAGGTGCTAAACTGAAAACTATAATTTAATACAACCTTGTCTAGATCGCATGGACGAATACCATTATGGATACATAACTTGACAGCTTTTCGGTATGAGTGCGGCCCGTAGTTTCTTCAAACTGCTCCGTGGAGGTCCTTGCATAGCGTCGGACAGCGATAAAATTTGGAATAGATTTACTTTGGCCGGGAAAACTTACTCGCACCAAACCCACCACCTACAACATGCTGCATTCTCGTAGCAGTGTTTTAATGAAGTTCTTAGTATGAATATTGAATGCATTTTCCTGGCTGTCTTAATTCATTTCTAAAATGACATTCGTAGAACATGAGTGAGTATAACGAGCCAAATCAGACAATGAATTGTGTTCAAAACAAAAATTTGCAGAAAATTGGCAGTACAATGCAAACAAATAGGGGAGAAAAACCTTAATATATACTTTTTGGGCTATGCTTCAACCATCTAAAGAAACAGTTGAGAAAATTTGTGGATAAACATATTGACTGACAAATAGTATATAATGTTTGGTAAAGGTAACAGCACTGGCAATAGTATATCAGAGCAGGAAGGTTTTTTCACACAAAAAAATACTTCAGTTCAATGAAGATCTCTGAAGTGTAACTGATAACACTTATGAGCAAACTATAATTTCAATTACAAAAGCTCCACAGCACAAATATCCATACCTCTCATGCCATACAAACACCACATCCCAGTTACCTACAAAGCTTGAGTATCATGGCACACCTTCCATTGTGTCTATAAATTGTCCATTAACCTCTATCAAATACTCGTATTTATAAAAACTCAACATTCCATAAATGTACTATTCAATACAAATTTGAACTTTAATCAGCAGTGTAAATTTGTACTAATTGAGTTAATGAAGAAAGTGATGGAAGCTAAAAAAACGCAGCAGTAAATTGAAAACAGATGTAAGGTTTATAAGCAAAAAAGAAAGCCTATTCTATTTCAACAAGGAAAGCAGGTCTCCCTGAACTCCAGCTTTCCTTGAAAAAAAACCTCCACCATCATTTTGAGAAGAGGGGGAGTTTAGGTACAACACAATAGTGAATGATTTAAATGATTTGAGGTGTTTTAAAGGAGAAACCTTGGAGAATTAAGGCCACCTCTTTTATAAGCATTACCTGTGAATGACACCAGTGTTGCAATTAGATATAAACAAAGGATAGTGTTGAAAGTTCAACCAGATAATGTGGTGACATCAATCAAAATATTTCAGTACACAGAGAGAGGAATGATGAATTAGTTAAGGTAGAACAGGACCTACACTGAACAATTAATGCACATGTGATCAGTTGAATATGGAAGAATAGCTCTAAGACCATTATTGATCTCCATTGTTTACAATTTCGTCAGTAGAGCTTCCAACGCTCCACTGCAACTGGGTCCTATCAGCAACATAGTAACTACTACTTTGTCCATAAAAAAGTATGTGAAAATTCCTGAGAAATGGCTTATGCTGCACATTGCATCTTCAAAACAGTTAATGTTGCTCCAAAGCAAGTAAGGCTCATGCTGTTAATGTTTGATGTGAAGGCTTCTGGCTTTGCTGGTCATCAAACACCAAATTAACATCCTCAGAGAACAAAGCAGGTCTTCAGGGAATGGTGCCATTAGCCCTCACAGTTCAAGCCACAAATGGCATAAAAATGTTGAAAGTTTAGTTTCAAATTCAGATTACACTTTTTTAATTTTTTCTTGTTATGTGAGGCATTTGTGTGTGTACCAGAGCCCTCAATTTGTTGCATCTTACACATTCACATAAAATCAAAGATACACTCAACACCAGCAAAAATCATTCAGCCTTATTGTAGCCAGCATTGCAGAAATGTACATAAATTCTCTATTTTTGTGAGTAAGGCACATATCAAATTTAACAATCTATTATGTAATTTAGTCAATCATTCTGTTTTATCTTAGGAAATGCCATTGATAGCTAACCTCACCATGTTCACATGCTGGTGGTAAGGATGTTCTCATATTAATTTGGACAATCAGCTATCCAGAAAACTAGGCAAATGAAATTAGTATGGGCTAACACGTTGACAAGTATATTCTCTTCTACAAGCTCCTGGCCCACAAAAGTAAAACGTTCACTCAAAGAACAAATTTCAGGCCCCATCACTAATGCTTAACAAATCAGCTAGTGATGACTTAAAAAACAGTAGTCAACAGTTTGAACTAACTAGTAAAAAAATGTATTCTAGAGCTTTAAATGAGACATGAACTTCAACTATACGTACAACACCAGTAGCATTGTTTCTCACAGCTTCGTAAAACAATCCCTGGACATGTACTCCTTTCATTGTTGGCAGCCACTTGGTAGTAAAGTAGGCTACCACATCTTAATGACTGCATAGTTTTATTCGATGAAGCAGCATCAAAACTGAAAATACCACAATATTAGGTATGTGCCATAGGTTAATTTTTTTCTTAACCCAGATTGACATTCCAATCACTCCAGTTGTAGAGCTGGCACCTTAAGTGATAGAGTAAAGCAATGAAGAAACTAAATTTTAGGGTAAAATTACCTAATCTGAAAAATGATCATGTAGTAGTATAAGCAAGATCATTTCAAATTTATTACTGTAATTTATTATGTAAGAAAAATTTAATTTTGTATTCTGCAAATACTCTATATTAAGCCTTGGGAGACAAGCTCTAAGCCAAATAACTGTTTTAGAAAGAGCACAAAGAATCTTGAAGTACAGAAATTTGAAATAATGAGATAAATTTAAATTGAAATTATACTGTTCATCAAAGACCATCAAAGTTCATTTGATGGTCTTTTAAATGAACACTGTCAAGGCCTCAGTTGGTAGATGGAGAAGGCATGTTCCTCAATACTAAACAAGATGATAAGACATTTAATGTTTCTACTAAGTGTTCCAAATGGGAACTAATGAGAAAGAACTAAGCAATAAAAGTTTTGAAATCTCACTCTAATAATAATGAATGAATATTTGAACATATTTAATCCAACTAATAGATGTATGGCAATATTACCTTTTCTCCATAATCTGCACATTTACATTCTCTTAAACAAAATTTCATACTGAATTATAGAAAAGTATTCTAGGGACAATTTAAAGCAAAAAATTTATTAGATCATAAGTTAGTTTAGGCTTCCAAACACCAACAAAGATGTCTCCCAAAAAGGAAGAAATTATTTCATATGAAATATGCACAAGATGTGACCACTGTCTCAGCACAGAGCAACACAGCAAGAATAGAAGTTCTTAAACAAAATAGAAATTGAAAAAAAAAACTAGAAAGTAATAGGTGATAATTAAAAAGGACCGTAGTGAACAAAAAACGATGATTCTTAACACAATAAAAAAATATTCTGTCAACAGAACAAAGCCTTACCCAACATTTATCTGTGCCCCTCACATCTTCCTCACGGGGCAATAATTTAAATAAATTCAATATTTCTTTCCTTCTCTGAGAATGTAAAACTAAGAGATGACCAATATCAATACTCATAGGAATATGATATGATCTTTCCACTTTGCAGCAATGTTATGGCAGCCCTGCTGTTCCCATTCAGAGCGTAAGCTCATAAACTTGCAAGTAGCAGGATTCATTAAGCTTTGCAGCAAAAAAGAAGAACATGAATATTTTGATGAGTAGTTACTCTTTAATCATGGAACTAGTCAGGCAACTTACTGTATACTATATGATGCTCTCACACCATTCAACTTAGAAGGTGCACTAGCAACTAAGTTTATAGGTGTTGGTAGAATAAATGGTTAACTTAGATATTTAATTTTGTTAATTTTTCCATACATAATTGATGATCAAATTGGAATCAAGGTAACGTATTTATAAAACTTGCCTAATCATCCAAAGATAGATACTTGAGGTAAGGTATGAAGTGCCAAGAGAAATATAGAATACAATATATTCTACTTTCAAGATGAAGTTGTAACTCATTTGTAGATATTTCTATAATATTCAAATTCAGAGCAGCATTAGTTTCACTTTGAGGTGCTTCAACCTAGACCACTAATTTTTGATCCAAACCAACTTGAGTAGCTTGGTGAAAGTACTGTCAAAATCTACTCAAATTTGTGCCAATTTTAAGTATGATAAATATAGACCATGTAGAGCTAATCAACTAGCACAGGCTAAGAAAAGGTTTTTATTCAGAACAACATACCAATCGATTTTTGAAATTTACTTGCTTGAATCATGCTAATCATATCAAAATAAACAACTTTTCTTCTATGTCATTTCCGGCGCAAATGAGTATTCAACGAGTTATAGCGGTAGGTTTAGTCGTGTTTCATAGCAGTTCCTGTCATTCAAACAACAGAAACCGTTGCACGCTCGAGCTGTTAGAGTACGTGGTTAGGTTAACTTATATTTCGTTAGGTTAGTATGCTAGTCTTCCCCTCAACATTTCCTCTGTCCCATACGTAACAGTTTCTGCTGTTCGTAGTGTAACTGCAATGTAACACACAAATTAACCTAACACTATAACTCAAAAACTCATTTCCGCCAGAAATGGCAAAAAAGAAAAGTTGTTTATTTTGATGTGATTACCATGATTCAAGCAAGAAAATTTTGCAAATCGATTAGTGTATTGTTCTGAAAATTCACCTAAGAAAATAATTAATTTTCTAACATGTGAAGTGAATTATGTAAGCATCCACAACATTGCCATCAGATAATGTTCCCACTATTCCATAAACTGCATCAGAAAATTCACTTACAATCCTGATTTGAACATGCACTTGGGGAAAAATATAACTCTTTTGCTGGCTAAAATGAAACAAACTTGAATAACCATGTGCTATACCTTGCAGTAATAAAAAAAATAATTATGTTTCACAGAACAATGAAAACAGCAAAACATGATGAGCTCAAGTTTATTACTGAGCCACAAAAAAAATAAAGTTTAATATGGAAATAGAATAATTAAAAGCACTATAAATTAATTTTACTTCAGAGTATGAGATTTAATGTTTAGGAGATGCAACTAATTGATTTTCAAAATTGAGTGGCCTGTATGATGGTAATTATATCAAGTAGTAGTAGTAGTAGTAACACAGGTTTGCTAGCGCTTCAGTTATTCAAACTATATCGCACCAAAGGTCACATAATTTAATCAATATTGAGCTTTTCCGATTTACCACGTAGGGTGGACTTCAACATTATATGAACATCAAAAATTATATGTTCATGAATTTATTACATCCCAAGAATTACAATTGTCTCCCCAGTGAAAAATTTTGTACAGGTTATAGTACATTCGGACACACTGGGCAGCCAAACCCTTTTCTTTTCACCTATGCACTTTTAAGGGCAAATAAGTATTTAACAAGTTATAGCGGTAAATTACTGAACGGGTCAATATTGAATTGAATGTTGTCAACAAATTTCATAATTTCGGAGGTATAGATAGGTAATATAGTCGATTTTAAGACGTTTTACAAGAATGACATTCTGCCCGGTGATGCGTTATTTTTTAATTATTCAACTTTGAAGCTGGCTTGTGCGCCATGGAAGCGCGCGCGGCTAGCGTATTTTAATTAATAACAGAAGCTAACCCCCTACTACAAACGTAAAGAGGTTGGGTCATGAGGGTTAGCTATAGTTCTTTTAGTGAAAATTATAAATAAAGGTTTCTAGTGACGTTTGTTTACAACAACTCCAAGATGGCTCCCGCCATGGCGGCAGCCATCTTGGAGTCGTTGTCAACAAACGTCACTAACTAGAATCCTTTATTTATAATTTTCACTAAAAGAACTGTGGCTAACCCTCACAACCCAACCTCTTTACGTTTGTAATAGGGGGTTAGCTTCCGTTTCTATTACAAAAACGATGACTGCTATTCCGCAAAAAAGGCCATTCAGGAGTGCCGTTCGCATAACTTCTAACCTAAATAACTTGAAAATTAAGCATTTCCGCATTTCCGGGCACATTGTCATTCATGTAAAATGTCTTAAAATTCACTATATTACCTATCTGAAATTATGAAATTCGTTAACAAAATTCAACTCAATATTGACCACTGACCGCAACTCTAGTGTTTGAAGCGGCAAGTAATTCATCAAGCACGTCGGATGGCAACACTACAATGGACTCTCCCTTACGGCGTGCATGAATGATCGAGCGCATTTGCCCCATCTAAGACGTAAATGAACACAGTGCTATAATTCATTATTTTGGGGTGATAATTTCTAACTATTGTGTTATTAAATAAAAGATCCTAGATTTGAGTTCAGACTCCGCAGGCTCAGCAGGGCCGGCAAATAATAAATTACAAAGTGCCCAAACGTACTCTACCCAAACTAAACCTACCGCTCTAACTTGTTAAATACTCATTTGCCCCAAAAAGTGCATAGAAGAAAAGTTGCTTATTTTGATGTACCTAATCAAGATGATACAGTCAACAAAATTTCGAAAATCGATTAGTTGTATCTCAACATTAACCGGTACGAGGTACACATTTTAAGAAGATTTAAGGTAGGAAGAAGTTTTACAGAACAATTTCCCACTGAACAAAAAGAAGTAAAATTCAAATTTAAATAAGTAAATACAAGAGAATGCTTCAAGAACACTAAAAATAACACAGAAGTAAATTTCTTTGTGAAATAAAATAAATAATATCAAGGAAAAAAAACAGCATTTATGTATCGAATTTCAAAACACTGCCGAAGCTGAGATCGCGCGGAGAGAGCGACGGCGTGGGTTACCTCAGCTCACATTATCAACGATTATGGCGCGGAGATTTTTCAGTGATAAATTACACTACAAGATCAATTTAAAGCTTACGATCAAACTAACCTTCTGACCGACAGAATCTCCATCAGTACGCATCCTTTTGTTATACGGACCGTCTCCGTTAAAAGACATGCCGATTTTTAACTGATTATTCTCGAGACGCGACCACACAACCAACCGAACAGCTCGCTTGAGTCACCTCAACTGCGGAAAGTCGGTAGACGCGTTTGTTGCATCTACATCTACCTTCAAACCGCGGAACGTTTTTCGTAACAAAATTTCAAAACATTCGAATTTGTATCAATTTTTAGAAATTAGATAAACGTTGTGAAAATATTCAACGCTATACTACATTTTAAGGTGGTTTTATTAATTGAAATACTTAAGTTTCCTATGAGTCGCAGTTTTCTATAAAATTATTATTTATGTATTTTTAGGGATGCCCAGAGAAATGATTCACGTTGACTATGAGGAACATCAACGCTCGGGTTCACGCTGTATCTTCTACAGCTATGATGGTAGTTTTGGAAGTCAACTCTTGTTTGCTGTGAGATGTAAGTCATTGAATGTGAACAGACGTACATGGAGATGAAATGAGAATAATAACAGATTATGTTGGCAGTGTAATAGTGGAGTAGAGGGAACAATTGAGCATTTTGTGCTGGAATGTATTAAGTGTGAGCAAGAGAGAGAGAGTTTTATGAATGTGGTGTTTGAGCAGTATTGAGAGTATGAGTGGAATGCCAGATGTGCTGAAAATGATTGCGGTATGAGCTGTCTTTCTGGTTGGATCAGGAGTGTAATGTGAGTATCATTGAGGCTATGAAAGTATTTCTTGTGCGTGCCTGGAGTAAGAGACAGTGACTGGAATGAGTCAGTCAGGTAGAGTGGGCTGTAATGACCCAATGTGCCTGGGGATGGTGTTTTGACACACTGGTTGTCCCGGTGATGCCATCCAATGGTGGCTTGTGACAAGGATTGGTAGATCCTGAGTAGTTTAGTGGACAAGTCCGGTACCAGGCGCTGAACTCTTTATGTGAAAATTGTGGAGGGAATTGTAGGCCGTTACAAAGGCCCCGACACTGTCGGCCCTCAAGTTCAAGTTCAAGTTCAAGTTCATTTTCTCTAAATGTAGGAAGCATTGGTCGTGTCAATGGTTTACTGGACAAATTCAGCTTAACGCCGGCAATTTAGAAGTTAACTCAGATCACGTGACCAACTGTTTTTAAGTTCAATGCTTTATAAAGAATGAATCATCTTTTAAAATGCTTCATTTACTCTGTTTTCTGCTAGGCTAAATTATACAATGAAGCATCATCAGAAATTGAGCAATGCACTTTAAAAGTGATCTTACAGCTACGAAAATCCCTTTTTTTTAATACGTCCTGAGTTCAGTTCCATCATTTCATAATAACATTTTAACAAACGGGAAGAAAATAAAACACAATAAATTGAACAATACAGAGCAACCACAGAGCATATCCACATACAATTTACCGTTGGTACGAACTACTTATTCGATTTAATACTACAAAGGTTCACGATTCTGGCATTGTCGTCCGGAGGCTGACCCAGTAACTTTGAAGTCAATCGTAGACACCGGAATATTGCACTGCTCGGCTTGGAGACGAATGGCAAAATGAGGTGGACCCTTAGCGGACTGCAATTCGAAGGTTTCTGCCTTAGTGCTCGAGAATCATTTAACGCATACCGAGAGCATGCACGGCTGTGACATACGAATATTGACAATACAGTATATCAATACCACGGACGAGCACATACGTAGGAGCAGAGAAATTTACATCGGAAAAAGATCCCATTTTATTTTGTTGTTGCTGTTGCATTTTGCTGTTCTTGTATTTGTATTCCTGAGTATAAGTTATTTTATCGTACTTGTAGATTAAGTAATATTAGACTTAAGATATATTTTTAAACGAAAGTAAAGCTTTGTACAGAAAAAGATACTTCTTAGTTGCACTGGATTTGCGTGTCTAGTGCTTCCACAGAATGTTAGGCGGTACGCTTACTTCTGTAAGCTCATTAGGCTTGTCGCCATCTCGTAACTTTCGTTTTCCCATGATATTTCTTGCTGACTAAATTCGGGAAAGTGATTAGTTTATAAATAGCTCCTTTGTCGTAGTGCTTGAGCGTGTTGGTAAATTAAGTGACTAGCCTTATAATTTCGATTCGGAAGATTTAAAATACTCAGTCTCATTATTTATCTTCTGAATCATATCAGAAAGGTAATGACCTCTGTCCATAAAGCAAACCATTCTCAATGCAAAAATGGGAAATATCCTGTTTTTAGTTGCGCAAAGATAATGAGTGACTGTAATAGTTGCATGGTAAAAGAAAGAGTACTTTACAACCGGCAACTGATCATATTGAGCCCCTTTTGGGTCTTTCGGTTTTCTGCTCAAAAAATAAAATTCGAATCATCTCGCACCTCTGACGAAATCGCCTTCAAGCCACAGTCACTCATTGGAGACATCGCACGAGCGCTTGGTTGGTCCTGTCCCACCGACCGTAATAAACGAGATGAGTCAACCTTATCAGTGCCTTATTAACCCCTCTGATAGGACGGTGTACAGTGGTCCCTGAACGCCCTTAAGAGACTGCAAAGTACAATGGTCTCAATCCCCAGAGATTTATTCACAATTAGGCATGAAAGTAGTAATGAAGAATTGTCTTACGAGTCCGTTTGGGCGTCGGTTGTGTGCGTGCGGGGGTGATGGTCACACATTTTGAATTGAAGCTAATAGGCATAATCGAAGGAAGATGGGTCTTTAGATCTTTTATGATGAATCACGACACTGATAAGAGTCACTTCACAGTTATAAGTTACTTTAAAATAACGCGGATTTATCGCCTAAGGCGGTATAAGCAAACGTGTTAAAACGGATTGACAGTTAATTGGTGTAAAGCCCACATTCCTATTTAGTCATTAAGAAACTGAATTCTACATTTAATCTTCATAAAATGAATAAGACACTAAGTAGTTAAAATTACAGACATATAAATAAAATCTTCGAAGTGAAAGAGGAATTGATAACCCTTACGACGTGAACCTCCCGCTGAGAAGATGTGGGTAGGAGTGGCAAAGGGTAAGCATTCAACTGCCGCCTCGTTGTGTTATACTAATGTGACCTTGGCTTGGTTATTGGTGTTATTATTCAGGAGAGCATAGAATTGCACAAATGCTGGATATATTCGCGAGAACACATCACTCAGGAGATGGCGATTTCGTTCAGTTCCAAAAGTTGTGAGGAAATGTTGACCAGACGCTCTCCTCCCTCGTAGCGTTGCAGTTTTCGGGTGCGACATTGAAAGTTGTGTGAAACACCACAGCTATTTGAGTGTATACTATTATCCTTTTCTTTTTCTTTAAATTTTTCTTTCAGGAACTACACTGGTCTACATGAAAATCGGCCCAGACATCATTTTTGCTAATTCTTATGTAAAACAATCTCCTGAATCCGAATATGACCTCCGTATGATTAGTAATCGTTTTTTTTGCCTTTACATTTATCATTTATTATTCATTACAGCTAAAATAATCCTTACCGAAATATGATAAAAATAGATGGCGGGGGGAGGGGCGAAAACGGCAAGTGCTGTGTGAAAACGGGGATATATTCGGATTTAGGAAGTCACTTTACACAAGAAGCAGCAGGAATGGTGTCAAGGCTCGATTTTTTTTTTGCAGACCAGTGCTATTGAAGCTGGTTCTCATCCCCGTGAGGGGGCTTCCGCAACACGGAATTTTCAAAACTGTTATATCACATTGATATATTAATGTCAGACAATTGTTCAGCTGTGTTCCCGTTTTAAATTTAATTGACGGATGCTTTCCGTAGATATCATTTAGGAGTAGGTCCTGTAAAATCAGAATCGTGTCATCAGGAGACGGACTGTAAAGGACCGGCTTGAACAAACGGGGACAGTCGGCTAGAGGGCTTTATTTCTTCATGAAGACTCATACAAAGTTAGCGGAGGTAGGACCGAAGAGCATTTCTCACCGCCATTCCTCCATGCCGATATTTTTTTCTTTCTTTCCTTCTTTCTCTCTTTCTTTCGTTTCTAATTTGCTATTACAATTTTTCATCATGCGTGCAGAATAAGTTAAACATGAAAAAATGTTAGAAGTAAAGAAATTGAGAAATCCACTTAGACAACTTGACAGTAATGCCTGTCTTGCGTGTGTGTGTGTTTAGTGCTCATAAAGCGTTTCTAAAGCGTTAACATGGAACGAGACTACGTCCAATTTTAAGTACGATTAGTTCCTGTAACTTTGAACTGGAAAGATCTTTAGATGTATTTTTGAAATACGGGGCCAAAAACGAGTACAACATCAGTGGTTATCTTTCATTTGGGAAGGAAACGTAGAATTTGAGCTACGATAGGTACATATATAAAGGATGGCTTTGGTATAACTACTTGGTTCACTAAATTGCCTGTAAAAGAAACCATCGGCATCACATAACATAAAGCATTTTCTAATATGCCTTGTTCCACGCGATAGAAAAAGATGGGCCTTTTTAGTCTTTTTGAACCTTGAGTCAGAGCTCACACTTTTATTTTATGACCAATCCTACAAACAAATTGACTGAACCCCGTAGGAGGTTATACGTCGATTGTACAAAAATTTACCTGGTTGTAAAATTACTTCGTTTGTTTCAAATCTGTTTTAAGTAGACTTAAGGTGGGTGGCAATTTTGTGCTTTTTACTCCAAACATAACACAGTTTTTCAATTCTCTCAATTCAAAAACATGAATCTGTTAAATTTACTTTTCAAATTAAGAAATAGAGAAACCTTTCTATTTCGAGAAACTTCTCCATTTCTAGGTTTTCGCTAGAGAAACAGGGTAGGGGTTCTTCAACTGGCATTTATAGAAGACCTTTATCTCTGAGACTGGTTGTGAAATTAGGTGCAGTGCATTAGCTAACGCGCTCACGCGACCAAGATACCGGTAAGATATTTCATTGATAGAACCTACAAACTCTATTTTAAGCCTGTGTCTTTTCAGAGCAAGTGGTATAAAAGCTGTCTAGTAGTAGTCTATTTCCGAAAACCGAAAACACTCATCGTCTCCCAGCTCTTGTTTGTAAGCTATTGCATATGGAGAAATTAAATTAGGCCTAATTAGAAGCCCAAAACTGTTTGTGTATTTAGTATCATTCAAAATAGCATGACATAGTTTTTTTCGAAAAAATAGACTAAACCTTAACTATTCAGTTGATTTTTTGAAAAACATTGGGTGAGGTTAAATAGAGTCACGTTCGGCGTACCGATCATTTTCAGAAATTCAAACTGGCGCAAATTTTAACGTTCTAAGTTCAGTAGTATAGATATAGGAACTGAAAAACAATGAATGTCTTCCGAAAAGTTGACCGAATACCATAAGGGATGAGGGTGAACAAAAACCTGTGAGTGAACAAAAAACTTATGCGCTAAACGTGCACACGAAGAATCTTTTGAACTTCACATTTGGGCTTATTTGAAGATTTTTCGTGCGAAACTTTAGATATTTAACCCTAAGAAATCGAGAAGTATTTTTCAGAAAATAGATTTCTTCATGACAGTTTCGGATACCGGTTTCAAAATGGCATTCCGATGTGTTTTAGCTGGCATTATGACCAATCAAAACTGTACTTTTCTGCGCAAATACTTGAACAATATTGGTTTTTACAATGTGTCACTAATTACTTCTAGAAACATCTGTATTCATGCATTTACCAGTTCTCAAATATATGCTCTTATTTATAAAAAACATCTACCGTACCATTTTACACATATTATAGCCGACATAACGCTGAAATTGAACAAATTATAAATAGCATAATTAGACCACATTTTCCTAAAGAAGACCGAGAAATCATTTTTCAAAAAATTCACCATTGGTAACCTTTTCCATATAAAAGATTGTATCCCACACTTAGCGCGCAAAACATGGTTTCTGTTAGCCATGCGGGCTGTGTAATATAATATAATTGTAGAGAGATTAAACATCAGCTTCTACCTGTTCAGAAATTTTGCACAAAATTTCTATGCATCCTTACCCAATCTTCTAATCTGTCCTTACACAAATTTGCTCTAAATTAATTAGTTAGTAATTTAATTACTGAAGCTTGTGTGTGCCTTTCGTAACGGGTGACGAACCTAGGTTATGCCCTCCTTTCTTCAAGCTTTAAGGAAAAGACAAAGAATTTGTTTGCTTCAAGCACCGGTGGTCCCGCAACAACAGAAGCTAGAACGACCGTAAAGGGCAATGCCCAGGCCACTCACTCCTTACTTTATGCATTTTTTTGTTCCTGTACTAGGCCATTGTCTGGTAGTAAGAGCTACTCGGAATCGTCATCGTTGTGTTTCGTGAAGTAGCTTCGCCATGCGATGGAGTGAGCTAGCTCCGACCGGGGCCCCCGTCTCGTCTCCGCCACTCAACGGAACCTGGAGGATATGACAGCACACCGCACCACAGCACAGTTCTCCTGCCCAGCTTTGTCTTAATTAAGTGCCTCGCCCTTAGTGAAAGGCACTCGTTAGGGTGATTGAGGCAAGGTAGAACTTCAGTCACGAAGTAGGGGCGGTTCACTCTTAATTCATTCAAACTTAATCTTTTGACTTACGCCTCCTTAAAGAGCAAATTTGTTCATCCCCTTCCAAATTTTTCACTTCTTTATTCTATAAATATCAGTGGAAGAGTTTGTTCATAAATTTTTTAACAAACGTTTCTTGCAGAGTGGCAAACCTCTTATAGTGCTCTGCAGCATGCTCATATCATTCTACTTTTGCAGGTTGTAGTCATGAGAGGAGCAGGCCCTGACGGGGGTGCACCCATGTGCCTATTTCTTCTCGTTTCACCGTTGAACTCACAACGGTCACGCACCGGAAAATCTCTGTCTTTGAGTATCACTTGAGTATCATAGAAGCTATGAAAATTTTCTTGTACGTGCCTGGAGTAAGAGACAGTGACTGGAATGAGCCAGTCATGTAGAGTGGGCTGTAATGACCCAATATGCCAGGGGATGTTGTTTTGACATACTGGTTATTCCAGTGATGCTGTCTAATGGCAGCTTGTGACAAGTTTTGGTGGATCCTGAGTAGTTTATTGGACAAGTCTGGTACCAGGCGCTGAACTCTTTGTGTGAATATTGTGAGTATTGTGGAGGGAATTGTACGCCGTTACAAAGGCCCCGACGCTGTCGGCCCTCAACTTCAAGTTAAAGTTCAAGCTCGCCAGTGACATTAAGCATCACGCTTTAGAATTTAACAGACTCATATGCACGCTGCAAACTTCAAAGTGACAGCATAATCTCCTCTAGATCAAAAGTACTAGACAGCACTTTGATTCGTAAGTTGAGAATATCGATCAATCATTAAAGGAGTTCAGCCAATTCCAAACAATTGACCAATTCTTTTGATTCGCAATGCGTTCTGTATATTCTTGTTCTTAGACATGTTACAGAAATGCACTTGCCTAGCGCATTTTAGTCTCATTTCTTCATGATCTGTCTGATGACTACCGGGGATGAGAATAATTGAGCTCGAAAGCTCTAAATTTTGATTGAAGTTTTAACAGAGACAAAATTTTTCTCGCAGTCCTGATATGTATTAGCTTTTATCATAAAATTACGTTTTCCTACCATGAAGACCATTTGCGACCTCATATTCGGTAGAATTAGATGATTCTCACTCAATCCAAAAAAGTTTCATCAGAGTTCAGATACAACGAATTGAAGTAAATTTTAATATATAAATAGTTTCAAAATGGTGCACGTTGAAGAATAAGTATTTACGTCGAAAGAAACTATTGTTGAGTTTTGAACATTTTTAATATTTTTATTTTAGCTACGGAGGAGGCAGCAACTGTCAAAGGTAAATTTGTTATTGGTTAGGGATTCAATACAGCTACTAGAAATTTGGCATATTTAATATCGGCGTTGTTGCAACCTGCGAGTATTGATCTGGATTAGAATTTGGACGTAAAATCTGGCTCGTAAACTTAAGGAAGGCCATATAGGATGCCAGCAATCAAACCAGCTATGAATAATTATGCGTAGCGGTCGTGTGATGTATGAATGATAGTTCTCGTAAAAAAAATAATTTGACTTCAATTCTCGTATTCTCCGTCTCCAAGTGTTTCAGCGAAATACTTTGATTCGAGAGACTAAGTTCGAAGTTATTGGGTCAGCCACTTTAGGTTTTCTTCTAAGGTGCTCAAATTTTTGGTATCTTCGGGTAGTTTTCAACAGGAGTCTGATTTGAATCGAACCGTCAGTCTTGCCAACTTCAAATTTATTATGGAGTGGATAGCCCTACACTAGAGCACAGCATAGGTTCCACATAGACACAACATAGTTATAGTACTGAACACAATAGACAATGCAATGACACAGCAAGTTAGGTAAATAGTTCACTCACCTCTTGGATACCTTAACTTTATACTCAAATGGTGGTACTGTGGCTAGTGAGATTAGAGCGGAGATAGACGGGAAATGTATAGAATAGAGTAGAATAGAATTAGTACATTAGTTTAGAACTTAAGAAGTTAGATACCAACCACAGTAGGTAATTATGTACACCCTCGGTCAACATGTACTTGTTGTTGAACCCGAGGCCAATAGCAGACTGACTTGCGAGTGTTGCTCTCTCGAGCGTTGCCAACTTATGGTCTCTCTAACTAGAACTTACACTACTCGCTATATTACACCCCTCCCTCCTTAATTAGAAACCCTCCCCCTGTATCCCCAGTCCCCTTATTCAATATAGTCAATCCTAAAGGTCCATTCTCACCACAGGCTTCCGAGCCCGGGTAGACCTGCGTGAGATGTTAGCACTTGGAGGCTCGTGCATCCTAGCCTCCTGGGTGGGAGTCGGGTAATCAGGTGTTCCGGTGTCAGGTTCATTGGTCGGAGGTGGTGGGTATGAATTTTGAGCAGGTTGTGGAAACACGACGGTTTCCTCCGTAGGTTGTTCCAAGGGTTCAGGGATGGTGTTCGAGCAGGTAATAACTTGGTCCTGGTGTCGACGAACGACCTCTCCCCCTTTCAGTTGGCACTTGTAGGATACCGGGCCTGTTTTCTCAATGGTGGTAGCAGGGGTCCATTTTGGGGAACCCGGCGTGTATTGACGGACCATCACCGGAGACTCCGGCGGAATATCAACCGCGCGAGACCCTGGGTGGTATCTTTTCTGAGCGTCCTGGCGTTGAGCAACTTTGGACGCGATTGCTTCTGACGGCCAAAGCAGATCAAGACGAGAGCGAACTTTTCTGCCTAACATCAGTTCGGCGGGCGTAACACCTGTTGTCGTGTGGGGTGTCAGCCGATAGTTGAACAGAAACCTGTCTAGTGCTAGGCGTAGGGGTTCCGTTGACTTTCGTATATTCTTCTTGAAAGTTTGTACCATGCGCTCTGCCAGTCCATTAGTTGAAGGGTGGTATGGTGCGCTCGTAATATGTCGCATACCACATGCCTTCACAAATTCCTGGAATTCAGCCGATGTGAAACACATTGCATTGTCAGAAACAATTGTTACTGGAAATCCAAAAGTCGCAAAAGTGTGTTTCAGGCACGAGATCGTTTCGCTAGAGGTTGTAGTAGATATGGGAAAAATTTCAACCCACTTAGAGTGTGCATCCACGATCACTAGATAGTATTTTCCATCCATTGGGCCCGCGTAGTCAATGTGTATGCAATGCCAAGGCTACGCAGGCCATTCCCACGGATGGAGTTCAGCTTTCGTTGGTGCAGCTCGAGTGCTCAGGCACTCGCTGCATGACTTAGTCGTTTCTTCTAGATCTTTGTCCAGCAGCGGCCACCATACATAGCTGCGAGCTAACTCCTTCATCCTGGATGATCCAGCATGGCCAGAGTGCAGTTCGTCCACAATGGCTTGTCTGAGAGCTTGGGGTACAATAATTCTTGCTCCCCAGAGCACACAGCCATTTTGTGTGGACAATTCGTCTCGCCTCCTAGTATACGGAGCGAGATCAGGGTCACCAATTACCGTCGAAGGCCAGCCTACTTGGCAGTATTTGTATACCTTTGAAAGTACTGGGTCCCTTAGGGTGCCGTCGCGGATGTGGGTGCTGGTGACTGGAGCTGACTCAAGGAAATTAACTAAGGACGTCCATTCCGCAGGAATAGGTGTGGCTTCCTCGGGAGTTGTCAAAGGTAGACGACTGAGAGCATCAGCTGTGCCCAACAGCACGCCGGACCGGTGACGCAAGGTGAACTTGTAGGACTGCAGTAGTAAAGCCCACCTTTGAATGCGCCCGGATGCCATCGGAGGAATGCTTCTACCCGGATCAAATAGTCCTAACAAAGGTTTGTGGTCCGTAACCACAGTGAAATCCTGTCCCCACAGGTAGCAATGAAATTTTCGAAGTGCGAACACCATAGCTAGGGCTTCTTTCTCAGTTTGAGAGTAGTTGCGTTCTGTTGCTGTTAGAGTTCGGGAGGCAAAATAGGCGGGGCGTTCAATCCCATCAATAAGGTGACACAGCACCGCTCCCACACCATACGCACTACTGTCCGCCACTACCACTATGGGTTTCTGAGGGTCAAAATGGACTAGAGTCTTAGAGTCCAGAAGGGCTTGTTTAGATTTCTGGAAGGCTCTCTCCTGACTTGCATCCCATTTCCAAGGGGTTTTGTCTCTCAGTAAGGTATTTAGGGGCTCCAGCATAGTTGCAGATGATTTTAGAAATTTCCTATAGAAATTTAGCAGCCCAAGGTAGGCTCTCAGTTGAGTTACATTAATAGGAGCTGGTGCATTCTGGATTGCTGCTACCTTCTCTGCAGTGGGGTGCAATCCATCCTTGTCAATTTGGTATCCAAGGTAGGATACCTGTGGCACTCCAATTTGGCATTTATCCATTTTCAGTTTTAGTCCTGCCTCCTGTAGTTTAGATAAGACTTGATAGAGACGCTTGTTGTGCTCTTGCTCATTATTGGCACTCACTAGGACGTCATCGAGGTAGCAGAACACTCCTGGGAGGCCCTGCAATAGTCCTTCCATGGCACGCTGAAAGATTCCAGGTGCGGACGAAATTCCAAAACTGAGACGGTTGTAGGCAAATAAACCTCTGTGGGTGTTTATTACCGTGAGTTCCTTGGAGTCTTCATCCAAGGGTAGTTGAGCGTATGCCTGAGACATATCTAGCTTGGAGTATATAACTCCTCCTGCTAACCCGCTAAATAGATCTTCCACTCTGGGTATAGGGTAGGTATCAAGCCTAGTGGCTCTGTTGACTGTTAATTTGTAGTCCCCACAGATGCGGATGCTTTGATCAGCCTTGAGCACAGGGACGATCGCCGCTGCCCATCTCGAGTATTGTACAGGGGTGAGGATACCTTCCTGCACCAGTCTATCAAGTTCTGCCTCCACCTTTGGTCTCAGTGTGTAAGGCACGTTCCTGGCCTTACAAAACTTGGGTGGTACGGCTGGATCCACTTCTATTTTGAAATTCCTTCCCTTAAAGCAACCTAGACCTGGTTGAAAAAGGTCGGGGAATTTATTGGCTAACTCTTCAGGGCAGGTAGTCAATTTGTTAACATTATTTGATACTATAGTTAGCCTGAGGGAATCAATCAGGTCCCTACCCAGCAAAGCTGGCCCCTCCCTGTCTACAATCACAATAATTGCTAGTTGAGGAACCATATTACCAGGTTCACGCTGGATGTTAGCCCTAATCTCCCCACAAATCAATAGGGGGGTTCCCCCATAAGTCCTAAGCTTAACATCAGAAGGTCTCAGCTCGGGTCTTGACTTAGCTGGTATTTTAGAGTAGGTGGCCATTGAAAGGATATACCTGGTAGCACCTGTATCTACCTCCATCTCTAATGGCACACCATTTAGTAACAATTTTATTTTGATTGGGGGTTTCATTTCCTCGGCTATTGAGAAAATCTCCCCATAACAGCCTAGATTAGCAACTGGATAGTCTGCACAGGTTGCATTGTTAGTTCTATTAGGGTTAGGGTGGTGTTCCCTCCCCCTTTTCTCATGCATAGCATGCACAAAATTATTTTTGTTGCCTTTAGCAGAATTTTGATTTTTCACTTTAAAGCAACATTTCTTAAGATGGCCTTTTTGGCCACAACCATGACAAACACTGTCTTTATAGGGGCAATCTCTACGCCAGTGCAGATTACCACAGCCGCTGCATGCTGATTTGGGGCTAGCTTGAGCCTGAGTTTTGCCCTGAGGCTTAATAGCAGTTTGCTTTACTCTATGCTGGCCCACATTTAGTATGGAATTAGGTTGCCTTAACACAACCGTCTCCCTCAGTTGAGTTTCTTTGGCAGTTGCCAGATCCATGGCTTTTTTCCATGTGAGGTCTGCTTCATTAAGCAAGCAATTTTGAACATCATTACTGGCCACACCCAGTATTAACCTATCTAGCAGCGTTTCTTCCAGAACTTCCTGTTTGAAATTACAGGTGTCTGAAAGGGCCTTTAAGCTAGCCACAAAATCAGCAATGCTCTCCCCTTGTTTCTGGTTCCGCTTATGGAACCTAAACCTTTCAAAGATCTGGTTGCGTGTCGGCTTAAAATGCCGTCTTAACGCTTCCATGATCTCCTCATAGGTAGCATCTAAAAGTCTTTTAGGTGAGAGTAGGTCTTTGGCTAACCTAACAATTTTAGGACCCACCAGAGCAATAAATGTTTTAGCTTTATTTGAATCTTCTACTTTATTAATACTCAGGAAGCAGTTTAGCCTGACTTCATATTCTGGGAATTCTTCCTCTAAAGGATTGAATTCTCCCACTGAGCCTAGCATTGGCATTTTTACCCAGCTTTACAGCTAATTGTCAGATATCTACCTGAAATAGTAGTAGCAACAATATCAGTTGCAAGAGTAGCCAATTCAAGAGACTGTAATAATACACCTTGTTAAAAAAAATCAGAAATTTACAGCATCAATACTCTAGTCATTGAATAATAATATAAATTCTGAGTTCCTTCATTAGTCTAGCCTCTCCCAATAGTTCTACAAAAAATAATCCTCGTCGCCAGTATTATGGAGTGGATAGCCCTACACTAGAGCACAGCATAGGTTCCACATAGACACAACATAGTTATAGTACTGAACACAATAGACAATGCAATGACACAGCAAGTTAGGTAAATAGTTCACTCACCTCTTTGATACCTTAACTTTATACTCGAATGGTGGTACTGTGGCTAGTGAGATTAGAGCGGAGATAGACGGGAAATGTATAGAATAGAGTAGAATAGAATTAGTACATTAGTTTAGAACTTAAGAAGTTAGATACCAACCACAGTAGGTAATTATGTACACCCTCGGTCAACATGTACTTGTTGTTGAACCCGAGGCCAATAGCAGACTGACTTGCGAGTGTTGCTCTCTCGAGCGTTGCCAACTTATGGTCTCTCTAACTAGAACTTACACTACTCGCTATATTACAAAATTGTAAACAGATAGTTTGCTTTCAGACAGTTTGGATTTTGTTTGGATTTTGCTTTCTTCGCAGATGTCGTCACAATAAAATAATGGAGCTGGACTCCACAATGTTTTCAGACCTGCTATATAAATTTTCTCAGCATTTCCTTCGTTTCTGAAATACCAGTTGACTTGCGATGTAAGAATTTTGATTTATTAGAACATTGGTCTTAAAAAATTAGTACGACGCATTCGGCGATGATCAACTAAATGTTGCAGCTTTTCTCTTGTCATCATTTTCGCTCGTAAATAATTTCTCAGGCCTCCAAGCGGAACAACCATAGGACACCGCTGACGTCCAATTTGTAATGAAAAGCGTCTTGCTTTAATTAAAATTTAAAACAAAATAACAGAATATCTCAGGTCAATTTTTGGGCAATGAAAATGCCTCATAGCCCAAACTGAGCAAGAAGGAGAAATTCTACGAAGATAACAAACTCGAAGCCGCATGAAATCAATCGAACAAACTTAGTTTATTTTCAAACATGGAATATCCGTAGTAGAAAAAAGATAACCAGTCTATTTCAAACAGTGATGAATAAAATGCGTTTCATTACTTAGTATGAAAAATGTCTCAACATAAAGGTGCTCAATTAGTGAACATACCATAATATGCATTTCGATAGCAATCACAACGGTTGAACTAGAAACAAACAAACAAACGAACAAAAAATGTATTTCCTTGGTTACTTTACTTCAAGCCTGAAGAGGCTGAAAAATCCTAGAGACAGAGAAAGAAGAAAACGTTGGGACGTGGATTAGACTATTATGTGTGCGTGCGTGCACACGTAAGCACCGGCCATTCAGGCATAGGCGCTAACCGGTCCGCGCACTCTGTACCTGTACCATCACCTGTCCGCCTCCGCTCGTACCAAGTAAACGGAAACCGAGAAGAAGTGCGTTTATCTAATCCTCCAAGCAGTCTACCCCCTAGCGCCTCGTTTGGGCGTGATATATGGTGGTCAGTATGCGTGCACATACTACCTTGAAGGGTTCAGACTTAGTTACTATACAAGCACCCTTAGTTACTAGGGTACAAGCACCCTAGTTCCTTCGCATAGCACAATCAAAGCATGGCGAATTCCAACAGTATTGACCGAGAAAGTCAAGTTTTTCACGCTCCATGCAGAATAACGCAATAGAAACAACAAGGACATTCATGATTCTTCTTTAAGTGCTAAATGAATAAACTAGAAGATTATTTATCTACAAACCTCTACTGTCATCGAATTTATTTGTTGTAGCTTAGTTTGAGAAGATGTACAAACTCCTTACCAGAAAGTGGTATAAAATGCGAACTTTGAATCTACGGAAAGGAAACTTGAATACCGGGGGTGGCTTAACCTTTTCCTTTCGATATGTGGAGAATACTGTGCCATAAAGATTCTTCATTGATTAAGTCTGCCTCGATGTAATAAAATAACTGCATAGTATATATTTACCATCGCGCCAAATGCATTTTAGCCGATTTGAAACTGTAATACTTTAATAGAACGGCATTTATCCGATTCTTTGCGAAAAGTGTTATTTTTGTGTGTACGAGTATAACTTTATCATGATTTGTGTTCGTAAAAATTCATTTGTGTCGTTCATAAACTTCAACAAAGACCTGACGCTGAGCTTTAAACCTAAAAGTGGAACATTTGTTTGAAAATTAGGAAGATAAGCTTCGCAGCTAATTGTAGTAATTCCTGTAAACTTATGTAAGACCAAGTTTATGTAAGACTTCATGCAAAACCTTTATTTATAGACGCTGTGCTAACACAAATGGCTCCTTTGCAGTTTGTTAAACTTATCCTGTGAAGTCTGTAGCAATCCACTGTGCCTCTATGTTAATTTATCACTGAATATGGTCCATTTTAATTTGTTGCGTTCAACGATATTTAAGATTTTGTTCCAAAGAATCGGTAATGCAACACATTTGTAGACGTTTTGCACGAATGACATTTTGCTCGCCAATGCGTAATTTTCGAAATATTCAACTTTTAGGTTATAGGAACGTCGTATATAAACGTGAAGGAACAGACACGTAAATATGCTGTAATACGGTATTGACGTAACGATGGGTGGGGTTAGGTTAATTAACGTTAGGTTAGTTATATAAGCTAGCCTAAACTAACCAAAATGAACCTAAAATAACTTAGCCAAACCGAGACTGATGTTTACCGCCAAAAAAGTGCGCGGGTTCCAACAATGCGGCAACTACGCAACTTACTATACAATGTTATTCCTACGTGAACGCTACTAAGGGGATCATCCGGGGGCCCTTGCGATGTCATGGTCATTTTGCATGTTTTGTTGTAGAAGGACCCTTAGTTGGTGGACTATTCGTTCCTAAAATTTTATGGCGCTATGACAATAATTCCCCCCTCCCGGGGGGGGGTGAAGGGACCAAAATATTCAAATTTTCCCGATTTTGACCCCGTATAAAAAAGAGAACAAATGGGAAATGGAAAAAAAGCCGAACGTGAGTGTGTTAGAAATGTTCCAAGGATTCTAAAACTGCATTTGTTTTTGTTCTAGCATCAAAACTGAAGGAGGAGTCCTATTTTGAAATGTCAATATCAATGAAACGCACCCAAAATCTTTTAATTTTTCCTGATTTTGACCCCATATATAAAGAGAACAAATGGGAAATGGAAAAAATCCGAACGTGAGTGTGTTAGAAATGTTCCAAGGATTCTAAAACTGCATTTGCTTTTGTTCTAGCATCAAAACTGAAGGAGGAGTCCCATTTTGAAATATCAATATTAGTAAAATATCAATACCCAAAAACCAATATGTCAATTTTTTTGCAAAATCTAAGTCCTGAATCAAATAAATTATAGAATCAATTGTGTTTCTTTTCAAAGGTTACATATCATAGTCAAATTTCATAAGAATGACTGAAAAAAGAAAAAATTATTTTTTTGGTAAAAAACGAAAAATTTTTAGAATTTTTTTTTTGAAATCACAATTCACAGTTTGAATATGAAGTTATGTATGGAAAGTATCGAAATAAAAATGAAAACTGCATTCAATTACATCAATTGTTCATTATATTACACTTCAACACAAAATTTTTTTTTTGCTTATACCCAACACTTCGAATTTTCAACATTCATCCTGGGACTAGTTCTCGAGTTTTGATGCTAGAACAAATCCAAAGACATTTTTAGAATCCTTGGAACATTTCTAACAAACGTTCGTTCTGTTCATTTTCAAATTCGAATTCTTTGAAGAAATATATAGCTCTAAACCCAAAAAATTGTTGCTGATTTTTGAAATTTCCAAAAATTTTGAAAAAATAGAAAAAATTTCAATTTGAAATTAAACAGAACGAACGTTTGTTAGAAATGTTCCAAGGGTTCTAAAACTGTCTTTCTTTTTGTTCTAGCATCAAAACTGAAGGAGTCCCAATTTGAAAAATATACCAAAAACACATTTTTTGTCAAAAAAAAAAAACTAAGGCCTAAATCGAAAAAATGACATGAGTAAAAAAGGTTTACTTTCACGAAAGACATATACTGGCCAATTTTCAAACGAATCGGACGAAAAAAGGTCTCAAACCCGGATGATCCCCTTAATGTTAGATCTCGAAAATTACTCATAAGCGAGCAAAATTTCATTCATGTAAAACGTCTTAAAATGCATCTTATAACTGATTTGAGGTAACAAGAATTTAAAAATGGTTACGATCACTCTGTATATTTATACATAACATTTTGACTAATATTCTTCATTTTTGACATGCAATTATGAAACTCACACGGATTAGGCCATTGTAGGTAGAAACCAGTGAAATACATGGTCAATGGTTACACACACTACAGTGACGACTCGACGTCGTTCACACGACCCAATCGAAGCTTGGGTTGTGTTGAAACAGCACATCTGAATGGTAACGTAGTCGTAGGTTTTCGGTCAATTTGTAAATGATCGAAGTTGCGAAATTTAGTTCGCTTCAGTAAATGGCTCATTTGCCGGATAAATGGGATAACCAGGCTTCCGAAACCCTTTGGAGTTATTTACTGATATTTTTTGTTTGGCGTGAGTGCATAAAACATCAAATTGATAGTATTATTCATGATGCGACAGAAAATAAAAAGGTAATCGAGCTTGCTGAGGTCGTTGTTAGCCATCGTCATCTAACTTTGAGATGGTAATGTGGCGTCCAGATAAGAAGTGAATACTGACATTTGTATTTAATTTCTCTATTGATGTATATTAAATAGCAATGTCATTGTTATTTAATTGTTATTTAATTTACATCAATAGAGAAATTTTTGTTAGAAATTTCAAAAATATACCGTAAAATATCAAGGTTTTAATTCCATTTACTTTTTATGCGCTTCCTAAAAATCGAGCATTTTGTAAGTAAGAATAGATGTACAGGTGTGGCCAATGATTTTGGAAAAAGTGAATTTTTCTATTTTCTCGTTAAACTAAGGGGTAGTCTTGCGTAGTTCTTAATTGGGTGCGTCCGGAAAACATTATAAAGGATAAATAAAAACATTGATTCCCTACGAACAATTTCTAATAACTTGTAAAAGTAAGAAGTAATTATTTTCAATATTTGCAATCTAGATTACGCTTCTTCAAAACTGTTTTGATGCGCATTGTCATGCTGTTTACTAAGTCTTCAATGATATTATAATCAAAAAACCTCCACTCTTCTTCAATTAAGACTCCAAATTGCGCTAAATTAGTTTGCTTCTTTTTGTTCACTCGACTTCTGATGATCGACCATAAATTTCTGATCGGACTCACATCAGCCGAATTTCCAGGCCAAGGACCCAAAATCTCCACTCCAAGGCCATCAAAGCACTTTTTAAACACTCTTGCATTATGACAGGGAGCGCGTTCATGTTGGTAAACCACCTCTTCGTCTGGAAACTGACCAGCTATCGCTGGAAGGAGATTATCTTCTAAGATTTTCAGGTACCTGGCCGAATTCATTGCTGTGTTTTTAGGTAAATCGTTAGTGCTCCAGTTCCCTTTTCTAAAAAGTAACCTCAGATGTGAAGAGTAGCAGGATGCTTGACTGTTGGAACAACACACTTGTTATATCTTTCGCCTCTTCATCATTGCTCGAGGCTTTTCCCGAAAGTGGAAAAGATTCATCGGACAAAATGACTTTGCCCCCATTGTTTAGCAGTCCATTGCTGATCCTTCCTGCAAAAATTGAGCGGGTCTTGGATGTTCTTCGCCGTCAAAAGAGGTTTCTTCGCAGCTCTACTTGAAGCAATTGTCCGTTGTTGAAGAGTTGACGTCGAACAATTCGTGCTGAGGCATGGGCGCCATCCCTCTCCCTCTCTAGCGCAAGCTCTGAACTGCTGACAGTTCTTTCTCGTAACGAGTGGCGTACTAAAGCCCTATCTTGACGAACCAACAATCTTTTCCTGCTAGGGGATGTCTTCGCCACTATGGATTAAGGCCTTGTAGAATTGTTTTATGAATCTGTAGACAGTTGACGATGATGCAAGCTGCTTGGCAACGATTTCCTTTTTTAATAGACCACTCGGATGGAGAAGAATGATAGTTTTCCTAATTTTTTTGACATCACCATGATTTTGGTACTGGTAAAAAACAGTTTTTAAAGGTAAATGAAAATAAAATCTGAAAAGAAACATGCTCTTCACATTGCAAACTATTTTTTTCATCAGTTCCAATCCCCGTATCAGATTTTAAGCCAGCACTTTTAGGTTTTCCGTATTTTAGAAAACACAAAAGTGGTAAATGTTTAGGAAAATCCATGTAATTTGTTGTTTCAAACTTCGCTTTTAAGTTATTTTGCTACATTATATGACTCTTAACGATTAGGCATAGGTATATGGTGAAATGAAGCCCTGAAATAAAAAGTTTTCTCTCATATTCATTGGCCACACCTGTATACTTCTGTCAATTAAGTTACTTACTGACCGTTCATGTTTCTCCACTAGGGCTGAGATGTGATTTTGTATTGTGCTGCCATGCAGCCCTAAATTTGGATGTATTGCTGGAAGTACGTACATTGCCGGCCAAGACCAAAATTTTTTACACTTAGTTTTAGGCCATAATTCAGTTTTTAATACGAGTCCCAAATTTACTCTTTGTCTCACTGAAAAAACTAACTTTAACTTTAATGCTAATTTATTGACTTTTACGTTCATTTTCAATGTACTGTTTTCCTTTTTTGTTTTCAGTCCCGTTTGATGTAAAACAATTACCAAACATCTCGAGGACAGTCCGCCATATTTCAATATTGGCGCTGTGCACTGAACGGGCTTAATCCCTCTTATATCCTTATTTGAATATTCATTGCATTCTCATATTCTAAATACTTATTTTTTATCAATCATCTGTACTACACATTTCCAAAGAACACTTTCTCAGCTTGTAAGAGCCAATGCAAAATTGAAGAGAAAGCCTTCGATCGTAATCGATTTTGATTGATCCACTTCCATTTGAACGAGACTGTGGTGAACGCATTTTACCTTGTTACACTGGGTATCTAAATTCTCATCGACGTTCAACAAAACGCTTGAGGTCAGACTAACCTTATGACACTATTTTCGAGAAGTTCTCGGTGGTCATTCCTTCTTCATCTATGCCCATTCAAATGCTGGTCGCGAGTTTTTCAACTTCTTTATAACAGGTGGATCCCTTGATCTAGAAATATCTAAACCGTTTCAAATAGTGCTGCTCTGCTTACCCTAACACTAATGAATGTTATAACTCTCTGCCTCAAGTTTACGTTGAGGGAAAGAATAATTGAAAAAAAACATCGTGTAATGAAATCTTGGGAATAAAAACAACAAAGAATTATAAGGTTTTTGACATTCTAACAGGCATTTTTCATTATTTTTCACTCGATTATATTTATTGCTCATCATAGCCGTGTTGCTTTAGGACCCGCCTCCGTGCAGGCAAACGAGGGTTCGAGTCCCGGCGCTGGTGGCGATTTTCTCCGTTGGGTATAGGGGAAAAATTCCAAGCACAATACCCCACTCTACCCAGGTGTCTGAAATGGGTACCAGTCATGACCGAAGAAAACGTCATGGTGTCCGGGTGTTAGTTATAAAGAAAAAGAAAAGAAAAGAAAAACAGTTTATTTCCAATAGAGATTGTACAATATTACAATCATTGGTTTTTAAATATCTTAAAATTAATATACTTAGATGATACACACACACGAGTATTGAAAAACTCGTGTCACTAGTCGAAAAGAAATGATTGAGGGCAATGAACTCCTAATCTAGCTTAATCTACATTTGATAATACATGTAATGATAATTATAAGAGATAACACAATTTCATGGACGATGCATTTTCATTGTGAGGTGAAAACACTTTTGACAGTTTACATGTACATGACATAAAACTTCGCAATTCTTGACGCCAGGAAATAATATATGAAATCGCTTGTTTCGGTCAATGTTCACAAGTGTCGTTTTAAGGAAGCATGAAAAAAAAAATATATAAATATATATCCATATGCACACATATGTAAATATACGTATGCATGTGTGTGCATATCCATACACACACACACATACACACACACACAAATACATATATACATATAAGCATGAGGACCAAGAAGATTATAAGTTTTGTATTACTGATTCAACAATTTTAACATAACGGTCATTAGTTAACAAGCATTTTATATAAATATAAATGGATGATCGTACAACAAAAGTATAGTTTTTACATGAATGCTTTACAATACTAAAGAGATGACGAGTTAGGTAATGTTACAAGTTGAGTGTGCACAGAAAAAAGACCATTATCTCTGGTAAAATGCTAGTTGTCAGTCTAGTATACACATATGTGCACGTATACATGTAAATATATACACATACGCATGCACACATATACCCACGCACATACTTACACCAAACTCGTAAGCAAACACAAATGCATTTCTATGCATCGAGGCAATACACACGCATTCTACAGAGTGTCATACGCATAGCGTGGACACGTACACATATACACAAGTAAGCATGTGCGCAAATATCAGCGTAAACTAGTTCGTATAAACCAGAATTCCAATCGAGGGAAACGGAGAAAATATCTTTTATTATAGCATGAATTTTATAATATTTCGTACTAAAAATAGTGGCACAAAACAGTCCACTTAAGTCGGAAACATGAAAACGATTGTGGGACGTGAATAAGAAAGAAAACATTAATGTCCTATAAAGGTTTCATATTAGAAAAAAAAATCACATTATCTTTGAAATATGGCGCAAATTGTCGGCAGTTGATAAACAAACATAGGTATCACATTATTATAAGCATATAACTATAAGCCGAATAAGTATATTACTGCAGTATAAATGGATGATCACACAACGAATTTATTTTTTTTACATGGATGCTTTACAATTTCATATTAGAAAAAGACACATTATTTATTTTAATATGGTGCAGAATGTCTGCAATTGATCAACACACACACACACATAGGTACCATGTCGGTCTAGTTTGATGCTTGCACAGAAACGGAGAGGAATGACATAAAATGCACCTTCGACTGGTTGATCTACTCTAGTGCACACAGTTGTACGTGCACATATACACACCCATATGCGCACATACACCTATATACGTACACACATATACAAGTAAGCATGTTTGCAAATGACAACGTATAGGCGGTCAAATCATAATACCTACGCATACTTCAAAACTGTTGTGTGATGTCTTGAATTATAAAACAATGAGCGAGGGAGATTGTTCAGCAAGGGAGATACCAGGGAAATAAGATTCGTCAGTACTCATTCAGTATGTTCTGTAATTAAGGATTATTATTGAGACACAAGATGACGAGTTATTTTGGCTTTAAATTCTCTCGGTCTTTGAGGGACTTTAATACTCAGGGGAAGTTTGTTCCACAGTAAGGCGCCTGATATGGACAGAGCCTTCTGCCCTAAGTGAGATGAACGATAGTTGACTAAGACATTATTGTTTCTGTTCGGTTTTTGATTGGTTACAGTGGGTGGATGGAAACGCACTATCTCAGCATTGCTCTGAGGAAGATATAACGAGGAGAATACGTATTGGGCCTTCTGCATGAGGAGCCTTTCTTGGATAGGGATCCAGCCGAGTTTATTGAGGAGAGGGATTACGTGATCACTTCTTTTGAAATTACCGTTGCATACCACCTTGGCTGCAAAATTCATGCATTTTTGTAAGTCCCTTTTAAGGTATTGAGGTAAGTCTCCTCATACTAGGCTGCAGTAGTCAATGCGCGATAACACAAGGGATTGAATGGCTAATAATCTGGATTTTTCGTCTAGCATACTTTTTATACGATGAAAAAACATTAAAGTTCCGTAGATTTTGTTGCAAGTAGTCTCAACGTGAGATTTGAAGGACATATTTCTATCGAACCAGATACCCAGATTTTTAACTTTTTCTGATGCATTAATTTTATCATTTCCAACTGCATGAGTAAGATCTGAAGTTTTTTTAATTGCATCTTTGGATCCAAAAATAATGCATTGTGTTTTATTAGCATTTAATTTCAGACCATTTCGGTCGTACCATGATTTCAGGCTAGTCAGTAAATTTTCGGCTTTAATTTGCGTCTGTGGTATTTCCGATACAGAACTTGTTATTGCAATTTGAACATCATCTGCATACATTGAGATCCGTGTGTCAGAAGGCATTGGAGGGAAATCATTAATGAAAATAGAAAACAGTAGTGGACCAAGAATGGATCCTTGGGGAACACCAAAATTGTTTTGAGTGAATGGGGACAATTTGTTTTCTATGCGGACTGCATGAGATCGATTTGACAAGTAACTTTCAAACCATTGCGTGTCTATTCCCAAGTTCAGTATTTTACGTAGAAGTCTTTCATGTTGGACGCTATCGAACGCCTTAGAGAGATCGAGTAGCAGCAAGAGTGTTACATTCTTTTGATCAATGTCACTGTATATTTTTTCAGATATATTGAGCAGAGCGTCTTGAGTGCTAGTATTTCTTCTATAGGCATATTGATTTTGGTGGAGTAAATTTGACTCGTCCAGGTGAAATGACAGTTGATTTGTCACCACTTTCTCCAATAGTTTGGACATGACAGGCAAAAGACTGATGGGCCTGTAGTTTGATGCTGTATTTAAGTCACCACTTTTGTGCAACGGTCTAATAATGGAGTGTTTCCATTGGTTTGGAAATGTGTTGGTTACTATTGATGTATTAATTATCAGACGAATCCATGGTGCTGTAACAGGGAAACTGTCTTTGATATATTGAAGACTGATACCATCATGTCCAACTGCCTTTGTGTTTTTTAGTGAGTATAAGATGTTTCGTAACTCCGGTAAATCGACAGGGCGTGGTCTCCACTTGACATCAGTCCTCGAGGGTGCAGTGGAGCATGAATTTTCAATTGCCGTTTCATCTGGATTGGTGCACACCTCACTGAAAACTTGAGCCCCTACTTTTGAAAAGAATGTGTTGAAATCCGTGGCTGTTGCCAAGGGATTTTCAAAATTACTTATGCGATCTAAATTTTTATATGGGGCTACCTCACTAATGATTTCCCAAGTTCGCTTCGGGTTATTTTTAGCCGTTATCAGTGCCTGGTGGAAATGAGTTTGTTTCGCTTCAGTGATTTTCTTTCGAAGAATTTTTTCATGTTCTTTATATCTCTTGTATAAGGTACTGTTTGATCTATTGTTTTTGTACTCTCGCAAGTTAGCTTTCTTTATTCTGCTCATCTCTTCAACTTCGTCAGTAATCCAAACAGTCCGTTTTGGCTTGGTTTTTTTGGTGACGTAAGGTACACATTCGTCGAGAGCTGCTGTGAAGTTCTCGTTGAAGATTGACACTTGTATGTCAACATCGTCAGATTGCATCATTTTCTGGAATTCGGTAGACCTATCGAGTAGTTTTTCTTGAAATAGTTCTGCTGAATAGTGCCTTTTCGAGCGATAGGTCATTAAGCGGTATTTTTGTCTTTCCTTCGCAATATTAATTTCACATTCTATAGAGTGGTGATCGGAAATAGAAGGAGATATTACTGTACTAAGTATTGCGGTGGGATTATTTGTGATTGCTAGATCGAGGAGAGTTGCAGAGACTTTAGTGATGCGAGTCGGTTCTTTGACCATTTGTGATAAGCTTAGTTTATACAATAGTTTGCTTAGCTGATTATTTTTGTCCGTTAGGTCAACATTGAAATCTCCGAAAGCAAAGAATGATTTTTTTGCCTGGAGGATTTCTTTGAAGGTTTCCTCAATGAAATCTAGTGTTAGATTTAGGGGAGACGATGGGTGCCGGTAAAGGCTGCCAATGATTATTGATTTGTGTTTATTTATTTGCACTTCTATCCAAACCATTTCAATGCCTTCGCAAACTTTATTAGCTAGTAGTGAAGATGTTGAGTACATTTCTTTCACAAAAATACAAGATCCACTGCCTCTGCTGGTTTTAGCGCCATCGTAGCGGTACAACACGTAATCAGGAATGTTAAAAAATGAACTTTGGGTTCGTGAATCAAACCATGTTTCTGAGACACACAAAATGTCAATTTTTTCAGTGACCAACATTACTCTGATTTCATCCAATTTACCATTCAGGCTTCGAGCATTTACGTGCTTGATGTTGATTTTACCTATATTAGCAGTCTTTTTAAAGGTAGTGAAGTTACTATCTCGATGGGATCGTTCAGGGGATTTATCGATTTTGTCTAAGTTGCCCAGGGTGTTTGGCCCAGCATCTGCTATGTAAGAAAGTCTACTATTTGGCTGGGCAGCGGCACTCTGTCAAGATGAGGTAACCCCGGTCTGATTTTTGCCTTGTGTGACAAGAGCACTGTAGTGATCGTTTTTACGATGGAGCAGTAGTGGAGGGTTATTATTTGATAATTCTGAATTGGGAACTGATCCTGTTCATCCAGGACGAGAAGTTTTTGGCCTGTCACATTTGAAATGATTAGTGGTATAAGGTCTACAGCAGCTTGGTCAAAATGTTTTTCGTCAATGTAATTATCTATGAGGTTTTGCATGTCGCCACTGTTCTTGTCAAAAAACTTAGCATATGTGCTGTTGTTTGCTTTACTCTCTGTTTTGATTGCAGCCTTTAGGGAATTGTAATTCCATTTTGATGCTGGTTGTTTTGTAAGTAGATGAGCTACTGCGTGAAGGAGGCAGTGTCCATCGGCTTTGGTGGGAATCAGTTTTATGTTCCATGATCGTTTCAATTCATCCATTGTGGAATTCATGCGTTCACAAATGCGGCTGGAGACGTTTTTTTCGCACTTTTTAAATCATTAAGAGGTTCTGAGAGGTGCGGGGAATTTACGTTTTTCTGGCTCTGATTTCCCGTTCTGTGGTGATTTCTTGTATGGGGATTTGCAGAGAACTGAGAAATGCTCGTGTCAATTATATTTTTCTGGTGATGATTGTGCACACAGTTGGGTAGTGGATTTTCCATCGATTGTCGACTGCAATTTTGCAGCGATTTCTCTCTTCCTGTTGATTTCACTGCTTCCGAGTATGTGATTGGATATTGATTTATACTCGTGTCTGAGAGGGGCTTTTCATCCTCTTCATCAGCATTGGACAGCAATGAAAACCTATTTTTTGTAGGCACTCCGCAATTGTTTGTGGCGGATGCCGGAGAGTGCTTGTTATATGAGGGCAAACATCGGGAGGAGAGGGGAGGAGAGGGTTTGTTATATGAAGGCAAACATCGGTTTATGCCGCTGGAGGTTTCACGTGGATAGGCGGTCAACTTAGAACAATCATTCAACTCATTTTGCTGTTTTGAATAATCATTAGAGTATTCAATTTCTTCATTCAGATCATGGGAGTTTCTGACACAGGAGATAAAATGTGAAGTTAGTCTCAAAGGTGATTTTAGAGCAATTTGTTGAAGAAAATGATGCGTGTCTTCTCGCGTAACGGGCCAAGTGCGGACATTGTTGTAAGCTTCATTAACAGGACCGGTTTTTACATTTGCCCGCAGCGGAATCAGTTTAAGACCAATTTTTCTGCACAGGCTCGATGCCATGTACAATTGCTGCCCACTGCAGGCGCTCACCACATAAATACAAGAAAAAAGATTCTTTGTCATGATCAAATTTTTTAACTTGTTGAGATTATGGGACGAGAGGCTCAAGCCTTTGAAACTAATTATATAGTTCCTGAATGGAGGTGCGCGTTCAATCTCATCATAAAGATCATTAAGACGTTCCGAAGTTATGGTCTGAATCCTGCATGCGCTATCAATGTCATCTCTGTTGATTTTTGTGAGACTATTGTCTCCAACGAGAAAAGTGTCCAGAGGGGATTTCGCATAATGATGGTTACTCGCAGCTACCACCGGCGTAAAATCATGAGCGCTGATACAATAATTTAAAGCAAAAAGCTGTTCTGTAATCATTTGAATATTCGATACAGTGGAAAAAATCGACGCTGGGCTTGGGGGACAATTTTGTCTCAAAGCTTTATTGAGAAATGCAGCTGTAAGAGACAGCATGTTATTTATTTCGTGAATAGTTTGGGAGCTGGTCATTTGGAGAGGATGTAAGTACCCATCAAAAGCTTTAGCAGGTCTGTTTGTATTGTTCTCCACTGAAAATTTTAAGTTATCCTCGCAGTTTACGCTCTGAGGTACTTTACTGCCAGTGTCAGCTGCCGCGCATGCATTTTCAAACCTAACTCCACCGCCTGAAAGGCCTGCACACAATTTATCATTAAAATTATAATTAAAATTACCCATTTTAGTCTCTGAATGGTTCCTCACATCGAAAATTTTATCGCGTTCCAACGTTGATGTCGGTGTCGTCGTCGTTGGTGAACAATTTTGAGCTTTCTCAGTGACGCAGGACAGGGGAGATGCCGCCATGACGCAATCGTTGGGACGAGACGAAGGAGCTAGCGGTGGTGCTGTGGCAGCTGGCGCCAGTGATGAGGTACAAGCAGCGCTTGGGAGATTTTCGTCAAAGACGGGCGACTCTGCTGCTAGATTCTCTGTCGGGCACCTCTCCGTCGATTCTCTGTCGGTCGGCACTGGTGATGTTTTGGGAATTGCGGTGCTTTCGTCGACGTCATACCGTTTCTCTGTCGGAGTTTTTGTGGTCATTGTGAGCGGCTTAGGCTTTTGAACGAGCGATTTTACACGCGAGAATTTTGGTGGATTTTGCTTTCGTTTTCTGAACGGTTCAGATATATTCCGCTTTTTGAGGTTTGAGTTTTCATGCGGCGCTGTTGTGAGGGATGTTATTTCTCCAGATAGAGCTGCTTTCCGAGTAGCTGAGCGAGTTTCGTAATGAGACATTGTGAAGTTGTATTGGATGAGTGAATAAAGGTGAAGATAATTCAAAATTTTGTTTACTCTGTAGCTGTTACGGAGTGAATAACGATCGTTTTGGGTAGAAGGGTAATCGTTTACACATGAGTGAGGGCTAGCTTCTCATTTAGAATTTGAAACACCCAAAAATATTGCCATAAAAACATCACCTAAAAAACATCACCAGAACATAAGAAGATAGAGTTGCCTTTAAATGCTGGAGAAAGGAGGCGAGAAACTGGGAGAGTGCTGGTCGGCCGTGAATAATGACGAAAATGACGTTCAGACCTTTGCAGGTTGACACATTTTACTTATTCAGTTTCTCAACGTTTCATAATTAAAAAATTTGTAATCCCTCTTTCACTTTTTATGTCACTATTCACCAAAGTTAACTGGTGGGTCACTATTTCACCAAAAGAAAGTTAATTTTGTTTATTCAGAGGAGGTTGAAAATTGAGTGATTAACTTTCGACAAGAAAGATAGCCATCATTGAAATATTTGCGAATGAGGGATTGCATTGCTTGTTCGCATTTGAAAACGAAAAAGACCGCCTTTTAATGCCAGACGAAGAGAAGCCGCTCGTAAGACAGAGGGGGAGGAGTAGAGGAAAAGAGAAGGCGGAGTAGACAGAGACGGGGAGGGGGGGGGGGGGGGGAGGGCGGGGAGCAGGATGCTTGCGGTGATCCAGCTTGGCGTTTCTCGCTCGTCTGCTTTTGAAGAAACCAATACTATTTTTTTCCATGTAAAGATTGCTATGGTGAGCTATCCAAAAGACGTCATATTGCTGAAAATTCGCCTTACGTTGTGGAATTATGTTCTAGCAGTGAACACAGATTTAAGTTAGCCACTATTACAGCGTGGCAATTCTCACAATGAGAGGGTAGGCTGGGGGGAGGAAGGGGTGCGGGCGCAGACTTGGTGTAGCTGAGCCCTCATAGAGCTCTATTGTTTCAGGGTTTCACGTTTTATTCACTCATTTTGCGACCTTCAACATTTACAGAAAATTTTTCTCTAAATCACTATTTACGTCGCTGTTTCACCAAAAGTTCTCAATAAAAGGACAGAATTACTTACTGGTAAAGTAATTTGAACACAATTTTGAGGATTAAAGGTCAAAATTGAGCGTCATAGACACTCAACATAGTTTTTTTTTGCAATAACTGATAAAATAACAAAAAATGTCTCACTGTGTTTTATGTTTGTCTTCACAAAATTCAAAATTGCTAGTGCATCGGGCCTTTTTTTGTTTTCATGCTGGTATTCGTGGTACGGAAGAGGGAGGAGCAGGTGTTGCGGTTGACCAGGGACGGAGGCTACACCGAGGGTCGCTACACAGACTTCGAGTGGAGACAAAGTTTACAGAAAGCACCAGACTGTTTTTGCACGATTAAATTGGTCACAAATGATTGTACTTGATTACTGTTTTTCACTTTTGCGATTCAATGAGGTAGAAAGCACATTCACAGATACTCAGTTCGAGTTTGGGGTTTTGGGAAAGTTTCGTTCCCTTACATTTTGAAATGTTTGACGCCGCGTTTACGCGGAGCGTCAGTTTATAAGGCATTTGAAAATCCAATGCACAAGGTGATATGTATCAGGCTTGAAATTGGAAATAAAGCATCCGTAGATGCCAAGGTAAAAATTTGTTTGTTGTTTGTTTTGTTTTTTGATCTCATGGTTGATAAATCAAAGGTTAGGTTGAGGTTAAAGGTTAACATCGGCATCTTTGGGATGCTTTATTTCCAATCAAGCCTGATACATATGAAAAGAGCAAATGTAAAACTATTAGATGAATTAACATCTGTAGGATCATTTCTGTATTGGGATAATATTTAATTATTTTTCATTTTGTGCATATTTTATATCCAGCAAGTCAAAAATTTAAATCTTTAATTATGCAAATAATACATACAAAACCTTTTCAACGATCTACCATTATATTCAAAACGAATAAAAAGTATTACACATCGTGTAAATCAGCAATCTAACCTCCAACTATAGTTGAGATGCTGTAGAGGTTTGCTTTGAGGAGTGTTTTACGTTAATTCCCTTGTGTGCAATAATTATTTAACATTAAAATTATCGTTTCCCTTTGATTCATAAAAAACCTCAGAATTTATTATTTTATGCCAACACTACTTGTAATGCAATCAAGTTTTATTCTAATAAAACAGACTTGGTTTGAAGTACATTATTTTCAACAAATTTCAATCAAATGAACGTTTGATTAATTTTTCCAATAATTATTCTAAAAATTACGAAATTGACCAAATTTTTTATTTGTATGGTAATAGATATTTATTACTCCAGAAGATAAGGAATTAGATATAAGTATTAGAGTTTTGAGAGCATATTTTTTGTTTGGCCCCGTTGACTTCACTTGTATAAAATGTTCTGCAGTCACTGATACCGTTCTGTGGTAAAGTAAATGGAGTTTGTTCAGTCCGCACTCCGCAGTTGAGGCTACTCAAGCGAGGTGTTCGGTTGTTAGTGTGCTTGTGTCTCGTGTTTTGACGACAAATTTCACAATGGCTTTCAATGGTCGAGGACCTTATAATAAAAGAATGCGCTCTGATGATTTCAGCGGACAAAAGGTGAGTATATTGAGGAAAATTTATGTTCAACTGATGGGTTTTTACCACGAAATTTGCCCGCCACAATCGCAGGGACAACTCGTGCAGTTCCACGTTATGTGAGCGTTGCTCCGCTTGCTATGGAGGCAAATTTCTTTGTAGGTCGTGCTCGTTTTGAAGTGTGGCTAAAATTCATTATTGTGGTCAGGTTTTAAGTTGATGGATAAAAATATTCCCATGAAAGGAAATGAATATTTTTAAACTTCTGTTATTTTTTTGTTATTCGATGAAAGGTTATAGGATGTGGCTTGTTTTTTGAGTTCCTTTTTAGGCTTTTACTGGCTTTTTAGGAGACTTTTGTAAAGTTTACATCTGTCAAATATGTATCATTTCATTGTTTCTATTTTTCTCTTGATATTGCTTAATGTATTTTATTTCAAATTTTTCTGATGTGTTTAACTTAGAAATCACTGAATAAGTTGTATGCCCAAAACAATGTAGAGCAGAAAAAATGCCAAAGTTCTGTTGCAGGTTGTAGAAATATGTAAAAGTTTACTTACTTACTATTTTTGTATGATTTTATGATTTTAAGTTTTATGGTTTATTTATAATATTTTATAAATGTGAAGTACATTTTTTTCATCTATCATTTGCATATGATAGATTTTAAAGATTATTAGTAGATCCAGTTGCTTTGTTGTTGGAAATTAGATTCTCCTACTTTTTAATTCTAAACCTATATGTGAAATAATATATTTGCAAAATTTCAGCAATATTTTCTTCCTTATTGCTAATGTAATTGTAAAAACGGTAAATCTGAAGAATATGACAGTAATAGATTTCCTACTTTTTGATGCTTAAAGATAATTAAATCAAAATAAACAACTTTTCTTCTATGCACTTTCCGTCTGAAATGAACTTGAACTTGAACTTGAACTTGAGGGCCGACAGTGTCGGGGCCTTTGTAACGGCCTACAATTCCCTCCACAATTTTCACACAGAGTTCAGCGCCTGGTACCAGACTTGTCCACTAAACTACTCAGGATCTACGATCCTTGTCACAAGCCTCCATTGGAAGGCATCACCGGGACAACCAGTGTGTCAAAACACCATCCCCCGGCACATTGGGTCATTACAGCCCATTCTGCCAGACTGGCTCATTCCAGTCACTGTCTCTTACTCCAGGCACGCACAAGAAACACTTTCATAGCCTCAGTGATACTCGCATTACACTCCTGATCCAATCCAGCAAGACAGCTCATACCGCAATCATCTTCAGCACATCTGGCATTCCATTCATTCTCTCCATACTGCTCAGACACCACATTCATTAAACTCTCTCTTGCTCATACTTACTACATTCCAGCACAAAATGCTCAATTGTTTCCTCTACTCCACCATTACACTGCTGACATAATCTGTTATTATTCTCATTCCATCTCCATGTACGTCTGTTCACACTCAATGACTTACATCTCACAGCAAACAAGAGTTGACTTCCAAAACTACCATCATAGAACAGCTCAAACTTAGGTGCTTTCTTTTTCATATACCAGTTAAGTGTAGGCTTCCGCATCATGCTAAGCTTCCACTTATTCAATCTATACTCTTTTGTTTGTCTCTCAATCTCTTTCTTCCACCTCTTGCAGTCCCACTCAGGCCCTACACCTCCAACATTTATTAAACTCCAGTCATCCACAGGTCTCCCAATTCTAACATGAATAATCTTTTGCATACTGAGTTTCCTTGCATGCCCCCAACAAACTTTCTCCCAATAGCTGACACTCAGATTCCATTCAAAGATTCGCCTTACCCACCTGCTATTCTGCATTCTTTCAATTCTCACCTTATAATTCAGCACAGCTTTCATCATTCTTTCTGAAAATAGGCTCCACCCTAGGTCACCTCTAATGGCTTCTATAGCTGTCCATTTTGGAGCACCCAATGCTACACGTCCTACCTTATTTTGTATCACATCCAGCTTTTCAAGATCACTACCATTCCAAGCAAGAGCACTCATACCATACATGACACTAGGTACAGCAACATACTTCCACATTCCTCTCACACATTCGTACTTGTTTGCTCTGTATCTGGCCACACTACCTAACCGTCCACTCCACTGCATTGCTTTAGCCACTTTCTCACCTTTAGTTCTAGTACATCCATCTTCACTTATCATACAACCTAGATATTTGTATTCTTTTGTTCTACCTATTCTGATTTCTCCAATATTCCACAGTCTGTCTCTATCAGTCTCATCACTATTTATAACCATGACCTTACTTTTATCTGCACCAAAGTTCATCTTGAAATCTGTACTATATCCATTCACAATGTCAAGCATCCTTTGTAGTTCATGACCACATTCACTAACCACAACCACATCATCAGCATACAACAAACAGCTCAGTCTCTCATTACCAACTTTCAGTCCTAAACCACTCCCTCTCAGTCGAACTGCTAATTCTTCTGTGTACAATCCAAACAACAGGGGGGACAGAGTACAGCCCTGTCTCACTCCTCTAACACTCCTCACTTGCCCTGTTTCCAAATTTCCTAACCTGTAGATAGCACTTGTGTTCTCATACAGACTCTGTACAATGTTCACTATTTTTCTGCTAAAACCAACTTTTCTCAAAATTTCAAACAGCCTAACCCGATCCACTCTGTCATACGCCTTTTCAATATCCAGGAATGCTAAATATACCTTCTTATTATCCTTCTTCATTCGCTCAATAATTTCACTCACTACAAACAAATTATCCTCTCCACGTCTATCTTGCCTAAAACCATTCTGTTCTTCTCCCAGGACTCCTAATTCCTCAACTAAGTTTTTCATTCTCTCATTCAAAATACCACAAAAGATCTTACATACGGTGTCACCCAGTGCAATTGGTCTGTAATTTTTAAGTTCTTTCATACTCTTATGTCCACCCTTGTGCAACAGAACTACATTACACTTGTTCCAGTCATCCGGTACTCTTTCACTCTTCCATATCTCATCAAATAAACATTTCAACATACTGACTACACTCTCTCCTCCACATTTATAGAACTCATATGGTATCTTATCAGGGCCACATGCCTTTCCATTTTTCACTTTCTTCAAAAAACTTACAATCTCTTCACAAGTGATTTTGTCTTCCATTTGCAGTTCATGTTCATCTATCAGGAAATTTATTGGTTCATCATCTGTAACCTGCTCATTCATTCCACCAATGTCCTCCCAGTATTCTTCAACTGCTTTCACCATTTGCATCCTATCTTGCACACTGCAACCATTGACTACTAATTCATCAACTTGAACTTCACTACCTCTATCATTACCTTGTATAAACCTATACCAATCTTTTATTCCATCTGGACCTTTCTTTCTTAGATTTTCAACTTGGTGTCTCTCTTCTTTAACCCTAGCCTCATTGATCATTCTCTTTACTTTCTTCTGCTGGTCCTTGTACTCATTCCATACACTTCGCCATTCATCCTCAGTAATTCTGCGTCTTTCATACATTTTCCTCATACAGCGTTGTTTTTTATTTAAAGTCTTCCTTCTCATTCGTTCTTCCTTTATCTCACTCGTAAACCACCTAGCATTTCCTGTACTTTTCCTGCATTTCATTCTACCAATCTTTTGCTCTGCCACATCATACAAGGTTCTTGCAATCTCCTTATTTAGGTCATTTACATTTCCACACCTGTTCCAGTTACATCTACTCAATTCATTTCTAAATTCTTCCCAGTTTGCCATTTTAATACGCCAATTTTCACTTACTCTGCTGGCCTTCTGCATTGACTCCTTTCCACCCCAATTATATTCTAGTACAAGCATTTTATGGTCACTATCAATATCAAAATCATCTTCATCTACAAACATTTTTTTGACACACGCTCTAGCTCTACTATTCACTATCATATAATCAATTGCAGATTTACATTCCCTGCTTTGCCATGTATGCAAGCCATTTCCTATTGTTACATTCAGGTTCTCAAGTTCATTCTCATCACAGAAATCAATCAATTTTTGTCCATTTGCATTCACAGGCTCACCAAGTATACCAACATGGCCATTCATGTCCCCCATCACAATCAGAGGGCACCTGCAATGCTCTTGCACAATTCTTGTTAATATTTCATACTTTTTTACATTCTCTTGATGAGCTAAAATACCATCAGTTGTCATATAGCATACAACCACAATAACACATTCTCTGGCATGCATTCTTTCACACTTTATTACTAACAGATCTTCACTCTCAGGTTCATTTCCAACAGGAATTTCTTCTAATTTCCAATTTAGAGCATTTTTTACAATGAGACCAACACCACCACCTCTTTTTTGCCAACTTACACGCCCTTTTCCAATCATATAGTACTTGCTCTCCTTACATTTTAAACTGACTCTATCACGCATTTGGGTCTCTACTACACCAACACAATCCAAATCTCCATTCTCAAATTCTGCTACAAGGTCATTTAACTTTCCTGCATTCCATCCACGCACATTTATACATCCAAACCTTACAAAACTATTGGACAATTCACGACATTTTTCATTTTTGCTCTGACAGCTTTCCATTCATCCAGTTCCACCTTCCATTACAATATGAGTACACCCAATCCACTGGATGTATCTCCTGGAGAGTTTCATCTCACCTTCTTGAGTAAGGTGGACTCCATCTCCACGAAAACACCCACTCTGGATCAGGTTATCCATATCAAGGAAGCTGGAACCCATTTCACGCTTTCTCATACTCTCAGCTTTCATACTCATAATCCTTTCATGCACTTCCCTATTCACCTCCTTTCGCACCCTTTCATACTCCTCACCACATGCAGGCCTTCTCAGCAGGCTGGTCACAGCCACTCTTACATTCTTCTTTCGTGCCCTTTCAACAACATTCATAATTGCATTCACCGTACGCTCTCTCCCACATTCAAGCAATCCATTGCCACCTCCTTGCAGTACAACCATCCCTTCATCCATTCCATCTATCACATCCTCAGCATGCCTACAAATCTCATTCACTCCCTTTCCTCTCATGCTCGTACATCCACTACGGTCAGTCATACTCACAAACCTATCCACATTCTTCACCATGCTGTCACCACATATTCTAATCGTAGGTCTCACTCTCCCTTTCATACTACTCTTTCGTTCAACTCTTCCACTCACATCACTCTTTCCATCCATCTTCCTTTCATTCACTTCCACTACAGGCGCCTGCACCTCATGTGGCATATCAACAGGTTGCTCCTTCACTCTCTTCCCATTCGTACTTCTTTCATCATGCTCATTCATCCTTCTACTCTCATCTGGCACATTTGCACCACCATTCACTTCATTTATTGCATTCACACTCCTTGCACCATCATTCACTTCATTTGCACTCCTTGCGCCATCATCCACTTCATTTGCACTCCTTGCACCACCACCATTTACATCTTCATTCACTGCATTTGCACCATTCTCATTCTTTCCTTCATTCAACTTCCTTTCATCCTTCAAATCAGCCTCTAAAGCAACCATCAGAATTGTCAATCTCTCAACCTCCTCTTCCAACTTCTTTCTCTCGTCATTCAAACATTTCCAGCACGTAAACACAAGATCATTCAACTTCCTCCGACTCATCTCTCTCAAACCTTTGCATGCATCTATATCTACCCACTCTTTACAAGTCATGCACTCAATCTCCTCATCCATTCCACTTGCACCTCCCTTCCTACGACCAGTCCTATTTCTTGCCATCCTCAAACACAGACTTCTATCTCAGTACAAATTTCACAGGCAGAAGAAGTCTTCACTCACCAAGTCTACTGAAAATCAAGTTATCAAACAAAAAGAAACAAAAACGTTTCCTACTACTCACAGTCACTCTCTACAATGTCACACACTATACTCTTTATATGCAAAGAAAGCTTAACTACCAGTCAAAACACCTCAGTCAAAACTTGCAGGTCACCACGCCAAAGTCCAATGCTCAGTCTCAACTCTCACGCAACAAAAAAACTACTCTCACGAGCACTCCATACAAAGTCACACACTGTACTCACGTGAATATACAAACTATACCATTTTTTAGCAACTTCACTTTAATTCACCACAATATTCGTCGGAGGACCAGAAACACGTGCACACCGCTCGGTAATGGTGAAGTGGTCTAATGATGGTCAATGTGAAGTTTCATGCAATCACGGAAAATAATAATGCCGATCCCAGGAATCAGTAAAGGAACACATTTCAGAACGTTTTACAAGAATGACATTCTGCTCTCTGATGCGTTATTTTCGAATTATTGAACTTTGAAGTTGGCCGTCGCGCGCCCAAGGAAGCGAGCGTAATTTAATTAAAAACGGAAGCTAACCCCCTATTACAAACGTAAAGAGGTTGGGTCGTGAGGGGGAGGCACAGTTCTTCTAGTGAAAATGATAAATAAAGCTTCTAACCCACCCATTAGGGTGACAACCGCAACCTTGTTGACATCGGGTCCAAAATGGCGGCGCCCATGGTGGTCGCCATGTTAGTTGGCCGTCGTGCGGTCGTCACCCTAATGGGTGGTTTAGAAGCTTTATTTATACTTTTCACTAAAAGAACTGTGGCTACCCCTCACGACCCAACCTCTTTACGTTTGTAATAGGGGGTTAGCTTCCGTTTTTAATTAAATTACGCTCGCTACCTTGGGCGCGCGACGGCCAACTTCAAAGTTCAATAATTCAAAAATAACGCATCAGAGAGCAGAATGTCGTTCTTGGAAAACGTTCTTAAATGGGTTCCTTTAGTGATTGTTTGCAATATCATTATTAATTTCCGTGATTGCATGAAACTTCACATTGACCGAAATGATTATCTTACAAGTTATAGCGGTAGGTTTAGTTTCGTCTTTGATGACGGTTGCGCTCGTATAACCAGCTACTCATTGGTTTTTTAATTTTTGTTGCTTGAATCATAGTAATAACATAAAAATAAACAACTTTTCTTCCATACACTTTTTTCGGGAAATGAGTATTTAACTAGGTATAGTGGTAGGTTTAGTTTCGTTGTTGACGACGAGCATGTCGAAAGCGAGACTGCCGTATCGCGCGATCGATAAATTTCATTCCGCTTCAAAAGCTGGAGTTGTGGTAAGTCATTTACCGCTGTAACTAATAAAATACTCATTTCAGACGGAAAGTGCATAAAAAAAAACTTGTTTATTTTGTTTAAAAAAACTATGTATAGACTTTGAAATTTACATAATTGATTACTATCATATCCATTAGATTTACCATAAAAACTAAGCTTTTTTTAAAATGAAGATGTGAAATTTAATATTTTTTTATAGTTGTGCTGCATTGGAAATAAACTACTGGATCATTTACCGGAAACATTCTTTGAACCTCACTTAGGCTTCCATGCTCATACCTATGAACAAATCTAAAATTCAGCTTAGTACATAAATTGGTAAATGTTGTGGATTAACCAGGAATTGATATTTGATTTTTTGGGGCCTAAACATAGTTGATTAGATCGAAATAAACTAGTTTTGTTCTATGCACTTTCCGTCGTAAATGAGCACTTTACGAGTTATAACGGTAAATTAGTTACCTCAAGTTAAGTGTTTGAAGCGGAAAGTAATTCATCGAGCCCGGCGAATGGCAACACTGCAAAGAAGTCTCACTTCCAGCGCGCTCATTATCAAAGACGAAACTAAACCTACCGCGCTAACTCCTAAAATATTCATTTGACGAAAAAAGTGTATAGAAGAAAAATAGTTTATTTTGAAGTTATTTCCGTGATTCAAGAAACTAAAATTAAAAAAATCAATGAGTAGCTGTTAAGCCGAGCGCATACGTCATCAAAGACGAAAATAAACCTATTGGTATAATTCGTAAAATACTCATTTATGACTAAAAGTGCATAGAAGAAAACTTGTTTCTTTTGATCTAATTCACTATGTATAGGATTAGAAAAGCAGAAAACTGATTCCCGGTTAATCCTCAACTTTTACCCATAAACTACAATATTGCAAAACTAAAAAAAAAAAATTCAATACACTTATTGTCTCTTTTCTCATTTGAGTTTTTACCTTTAATTTTGACATAAGTTACCTATAAATAAGATCAATGTGAACCAAATGTGCAGGCAAACGCACATTATTATGTAGTCAGCTTCTATGCTCAAATTGAGATTTTGAAATCTGTGCAAAATTTGAATTCAAATAAAAAGTATGTTATTAACCCCTACCCCAACAATTTTTTTGTTGAAAACGTTTCTTTTTCAGACTAATTTTTTCATTTGGTTCTATGTAGTATTTTTGATGCTGGTAATGAAAACAGTTTGTAATTCTTGTTTCTTCCTATTTTTGTGGTCAACTTTTTATTTTGAAAAAACCTTTGTCGGCAAAAACGAGTCAAATAGTCATTGTCTGATGTCGAGAAATAGTCATTGTCTAATGAACTGGCAAAGTTATCAGAAGTTTTCAAGCTTCTGAGGGAAGGTTCTTATTCACTATCTTCCGCTGAACTAGATATTTGGGGTGTAACACTTGAAAATGCTACAAAAAAAATTAATGGAAGTGTGGATGCAAATAACACTCATCCAACGTCAATGGCTGTTGGAGCAAGTCTAGTAACAATGTCCTTGAAATCCAACAGATCTACCTTATCGCCTCGCCTGGCATACAATTTGACGAGAAAACTAGTTTCACACGTAGAATGGCTTACAAAGGCTTAAAATCGACGAGTATATACGTATGTGGCTGGTTTTTGAGGGTAAAGTTTAAGACAAGTAAACTTGTCGATGACTGAAAAACTAACATTTTGTGAAAACGAGTATACACGTTTCTGCCGGGGAAGGGGTTAATGACTTGGAACCATGTGCAGATCAATGTTTTTTTGTAACCAGTTGGGTATATGAAACAAGATAGTTTCCTAAAACTGTTTATTCATCATAAAAATAGTTCAAATTGAGCATTATCATTTGGGTGTAGTTGAAAAAAAAATGGTGATCTTCAAATAATTTCTGAATCCTTGAGTAAAATGAAAAAAAGAACCAATATAAATGGGAACATTATTTTAATTGCATATGTTTCAGAATCTTCGATTCCATCATCAGTGCTGTAAAATAAAGATCAACAATGATAATGAGCAAATTTTAAGAACTATAAGTAACTAATTAAAATATACAATTATTCATCAAAAAATAGCTACACCTAACTATTGAAAAACTGAATTTTCTTGAACATTCAAAGCTAAACATACACATGCATCCAAATTCAAATTATATGCACACACAAGTACCCCTCAATTTACACCTTTGGGGCAATATTTAATTTCATTGCACTTTGATCATGACTTAAGGTCTTTTGGCAAAAATAAACCAGGATTCCAAAATTCTGAGATCAAATTCACCTGTAGCTCTATAAAGCGCGGAGAAATTAGAACTTTTAACAGGTGGTTTGAATAATGACAATGATCTCTGATAGCTGACTTGGAGGGGGGTGAATATGGACGGCCAGTTCTATGGGAGATACCATAATGTTGGCTGTGATGAATAAATTGCTGGAGTGCAGTACTTCCAGCATTGGACTACAGACAGCTATCACATTTATACAAGTAGACACAACCATTTCTCAGGCACTCTTCCAAATGCTCTCTTCTATTAAAAATGAACCTATTTTAAAACTATTCCTATAAAATGGTAGCACTTCAATGAGAGTGTCTAAGGGGTAAAAGCTCCTTTCTCATCTCCTTGTTCAGATAGCCGAAGAAAGGGAGCGCCACAAACATTTAAGGTTATAGATATCAGTAATTTCACACTTCACTTCAGTGCAATGTATACATTGTTGGAGCTTTGAAGGAGTGCTGATCTCAATCAAAAGAGATAGTGAACTTCCCTTGCTGCACAGAATTAGATACTTTTGACACATAAAATGTCTTAGAAAGTAATTTTTAAAAGATCTATAGAAGGTTGCTACATTGATATCTATTTTCAAGGATTAGTACATTCATATCATTTTGAATTTTTAAATACAATTAGGTTGAATGGATGATTTCAGTTGTTGAATGGGTGATAGCTGGAGAATGCTTAGGAAAGATCTACATGAGATCAAGCTTAGCTAGCAATACCTACGTGCATTTTGTAGAAATTTGTTGTTGATTGAAGTAGCACAATGTGCCTTGTTTGGATTCTGTAATTGTCAAATTTTTATCTCAATTGCTCATAATTGAATCGTAATACTCTACTGCTCATGATGCTGATGTAAATTTGTAACAAAATTGGGAATGTCATAACCATAATGGATTAATGTGTATATATGTGCTTTACCACACATTGGGGTGTTGGTTATTAAAAAATGGAGAGTTTACTAAAATTTTTAGTACTTTTTGTCATTTTTCAGAATGTAATCTAATTCCTCATGATGTAAATATTGTTGATTTTCTAATATTTGAAATAAAAAGTTTGATGCATATTTTAAATAGTATCACATGTTTTGAAAGTTGACTCTTGTGCATCAAAAGTATTGCAGTGTTGTTACCTGATTCCTTTATATTAGTGATGCTTTGGTTGAATTATTTCCTTGAATTTATCTGCCATTTTTTGTGCATTTTTATTCATGAAAACTTTTTCAACAGTTTTTTTGAAGATCGTTTGGAAATGATTTGGTTTTGTTATTTATTAACATAGGGTTCATTGTAGTCTAATGAAGTTCTCATTGAATGGTCAGATATGTTAATGATAACATGTTTGTTCAAAATTATTGTTGTCTTTAGTAATTCTTGATCATTGTGCATGTTGGCATTTTACTTAACTTGTCCCAATAAATGAATCTGAATTTGCTGTGTTAAGTTGATCATTTTAATATTTAGTCAATTTCCTAATTTGCAAGTACAGTTTGTTCCCAACAGCTGTTTGTAAGTCGTTATACGGTAATTTCCAGTCTATAATTAGCAATTAAGGTATTTATAACCCCATGTATGGTAACCTAGAAAGATATGACATAGGAAATTTAATATTAAAGATTCAAACAATGAGGATAATTAATCGAAATCATAATTATGACAATAAATGTTATTTACCTTTAAATAATTTTTGGATATACCATCAGTCAGCTTGCATTAGTATTTCCAAATGTTTGTAAGCAGGTAAGCCATTGTTTAATCAGGTTCCTCATGCCTCATCTTACCTCCCATTTCTTCCTTTCTTTGATGAGAAATGATTCAAATCTTGAACTTGCTTTTCACTTAATATCTTAATCATTGTTTTAATAACACTCTGCTGTGTAGTTCGTCTACTATGGTAAATTTGATTCACTTCCATTCTAAATTACTAGTCATGATAGTTGTAAAATTTTCCTCAATTATTTATCTTAACATTTGTTTTTGGTCTAGATGTGGTATGTAGTATCTATGTGTTAGGCCCACCGCCAGTATGCCAGACGAGATTCTAGCCTTACGCTATCGGCTCTGTAAATAATGTTCGCCGAAATTTAATCCGAGTATCCTAGATACTTGCCAAACCCCCTTGAATCCGGCTGATCTGAAATTTGGCAGAGCGACGAAATCAACTGTCTGCTCCCCGATAATTCAGAGCGACGAAATACTGTACGCTCCCTGAACATTAGAGAGCGACAAAATCAACTGTCTGCTCCCCGATAATTCAAGAACAATGAAGAGAACTGTCCGCTCTCTATAAATTGGAACTTATTATTTTGGTCTTGAACGATCTGCAGCCGACTTGCTTCTATTAATAAAGGTTGAAAAATAAATCCAAACTTATCATCCCTTGAAGTAAGACCAACGACGAAAATCGTTCACCTTGGCGTCCCGTCGAGAATAAGCCAACTATATTATCTCAGAAATTGGTGTCGACGGACAGCTAACCATAATAATAATAATAAAATGGCACTTGAACTAAGGCCTACCATACGATAATCTAACAAGTGACTCCCGAACAAGGGACTGCCAAGAAATAATATAATAATCTAACACTATGCTTCATCAGATCTAGCAGAAGAGGGAAATTATTAAACCAAAATAAAAAATACAGTTGCTAAACATGAGCTGGCAAAGTGTTCTTGGAGCCTCTTAAAAAATAAATTTATATGGAATTTAGTAGTTGGTGGAATTGTGCAGAGAGACACTGCCATTAGTGTTCTATCACTAGGTCTGCTCTGTATGTGGGCCTCACCGTTGCTGTAGTTTTGACTTGGGTTTGCAGTCCTGGGCATTCCTGGTATTTCTTTATATTTTACATTTATGCTATTTGTTAGATATATATTTGGTTGGGCAGTCCCTTGTTCGGGCGCCAAATCCGTAGCCGAGTCCTTATTTGGATGGCGTTATATTAAAGTCCTTGTCTTAGGGTTTTTCCGAGGGTTGCTATGTTTTATTTGGGGAAGAAAAGATTTGTTTTGTTTTAAGTTTCTATTTTTATTAGTACGGTAAACAAGGTTAGTCGCAGAGTCATTCAATATTGGGTAAGACGGTTCCGGAATTTCCAGGAAGCTGACCGAAGTTCTTTTCGGCGCTCTCTCGAATTTCGGATCAGCCGGATTCAAGGGGGTTTGGCCAGTATCTAGGAGACTACTATTGCTACTGCCGGATTCACTACTGCTCTCCCTTGTATGATGGTGCTTTGTTCCAGCATGAATTCTTTTTTCTCAGCTACTAGTTGATGCCACTGGGTCTACAGTTTCAGGCTTCACTATGTTGTGTTCACTTTTCAGGTGATGTAACAAACCACTGGTAGACCAGCCTTTGCAAAGTAAACTCTTGCTGCATTTTATACACTTTGTACTTTTTTCCAGTTGCATCTTCAATATAGTATCGCCATACGAATGCTTTGGTTTCTACAGCATCGGTTATTGTCATAGTATCTATTACAGTCTATTCATTATTATCGGCAAAACCAAACCTTAAAATATATTCTGATGAAATAGTTGAACTATATTATGAGATAGTGTAGACTACACTGTGTAGTGGTGTAAATTGCAATAATATTAAAACACTAAAGTCCTATCTTGAGCTCTCTAAGTGATTAGTCATGTTAAATAGCATAATTTTAAGTTATTTTCTCACTAATATCTTGAAATATATATACTATTTTGAATCCCGGGAAAAAAAGTTCCCTGACCGGGAAATTTTAGCCCCAAATCATCCGGGATCCAGGGATGCAAACTCCAGTTTTGATCAGGTCAACTGATCGCAGTAGTCTTCATTTTGGAAGCAGTACTTCTATCCAGTCCTGCTGCAGTATACCATGCTTCCCCCAATTATAGAATCTTGCAATTATAAATAAAATGAATACAGTGTGATCAGAAAAGGATTTGCATTGGCATAGCTGGATTCAATCTAGTGTAGACTTTCTTGAATTGCCATTTAGAAATTTAAAAAATAGCCTGTAATGTCTTCGTTGTTTATCTCACAATATGCATCATGGTGCAATTTGTTGGTGATCTCAGGGCATTGTAGAGATGCAGTTGTTGGGATAAGATTTTTGGAAGGTGAGAGGCTACATTGTGTTGGGATAAAGTTGACTACTAATCAGGACAGCTTTGCAACTTTCTTTTGAACAATTGTATTGAAGTTATTAGGCAAGGTTATTCTTCCAATCTCCTTGAACTTTGTCCGATAATTTCTATTAAAACTTTGAAGGTCCCAAACTGAAGGTTAGGTAAGCCTTTTTTGTTGAAATAGAATAGGTTTTTTGTTCTGTTACGAATCATTTTTTTTTGAGTCTTTACTATTTTTTCAGCACCTATTACTTTCGTCTTAAACTTTTATTTTCTATCTCAACTTATTGTCGTTATACACCTTGTGCTTAGGTTCAACGTTCTTTTAGCTCCATGAAAATTGGTGCCTTCCTTTCTTTGAAATGCCTTTGTTGCAGTCAGGGAGGCTTAAACTCTTTGATTTTCTTAAAATCTGTCTGAAATCTGTCTGATAATTTCTAAAATAAAATTCATTAAATTCTGCAATGGGGCTTTTAACCATCAAAAATAGCTCCAAAGCACTCAGAACCAGTGAAGAGATCATAAACAATCCGTGACCAGTCATGAAAGTTATATATATGAAGAAATGCATAGAAAAACACGAAATAATGCAGTTTGGTTTGCAGTGTTCATATTATGGTCCTGGGAGAAAGTATGATCTCAATATTGTTTGAGATGAGAGGGTGTCCATGTTTCTATCTGCTCATGTGCAAGACAATGAAACAGCAAATGATGGAGAAAATTTATCAAAAAAAATGAAAAATGAATATAGCATCAAGCTCTCAATTATGGGCCTGTGCAAACCTTCCCACAGTATTCAAAAACTGAAAATTGTAGAGATTTTGTTTGTGAAATTCTGAGATTATTGTCCAGCATTACTGTTCAGTTTCATGTTAGTGTGACTGTATTTGCCAAGGTGTAAGACAGAAATTGCAACACTCATTTGTGACCGTATCTTGTCAGCGTTGCAGATGCCTTTCTTGTTAGGGTTTTGTAATTGAACTGAAAAGTTGCTCTGTTACTTGATAGTCTGAAAATATGGAGCAAGATGTTATAACTCTATTTGACAAATTACACCTCAGCAGAACACATCTATCGTATTTATGGGAATTAGCACTCCTAGGGGGAAATGTGAGATTTGAGCTGAGGGTTATGTAGGCCTTCTCTTTGTTGAAGAAGAATGTTTTTATTTTTGTTTTGCTGAAGATCATCTTTTTTCGGTTCACTGATGTCTTTTTTTGGGAGGTCTCTAACTTTTTCTTCAACTTGCATCTTGTTCCATAGCCTTCCTTCCTAACTTAAGTTTCTATGCACAGGGCATTTTGCGTGAGGACACACCTTATGCATAGACTTTACACTCCCTTAACTTCTTACTAAATAGTGCATTCATCCTTTCTCTCTTTAAAACATCTTTGCTGCGGTTAAGAAGGCTTAAACTAATATAATCTAAAATCAGAGGAATTATTTTCCCGTCATTTTCTGCAAGCAAGCAACGTAGCATCACTCAAATCCAGCTTTACTTTTGTTCAATTTAAATTTCTATGTAATTGAACCTTCCAAATTAATTCAAGCATTACATTAAAACACGTCTCAGTGATGTTCTTCTTGTAGGAGTAAATCGTTGTTCAAACTGTCTTTAATGTGGGGCCTGTTTATTGTGTCTTGAATACGACCTAAAAGATCTACTGTGAGTCATAAAGGTACTCTAAACGAAGACAGCCTATGCCGTGTTTCGTTGTGGTAGTTAGATATTTGAGATAAATTAAACTACCAAGTAGACCTCTGATAAGCTTCACGTAATCTGAACTGAATACAGTCCATTGTTTCGATTTGTCACTCCTGAAAGTTGTACCCCTGTTCATCACTCATTCAATGAATAGGTATGTTCCGGCAATAGATTTAGCTAAGTTAGGTTTGTCTATTGGATGTCATGGGGATAGGCACCCTAAAGAGGAGATTGTCATGTTGCCTCAGCCATAGATAGGCCTCATGGTTTTCTGTCTTTCGTGCCCACTTTGTCTCTTTCAGTCTTCATGCCTTTTTCGCTATTTATTCTTTGTCTTTCCTTCCTTTTCTATCCTCATTTTTGTTTCTATGCGCAGAGCATCCTGTGGAGGAACATACCTCATGCTTAGATTTCCCGTTTTCTGCAGTCTTTACTAATTAGTCGCTTTTCTTTTTCTCGTGAGATTGCCTCTGTTGTGCTTATGGAGTACGTAAAATAATGTTGTAATAATGTTCTACCTATTTTACTTGCGTGCATTGACTGCTTCAGTATTAATTGATTTCTTTATGAGTCGTCTGCCTTACTCAGACGTTTTCTAATGGGTATCGATTAATTTTCGTCAATTTACATTGCGGGTTATGAATTGGCATTTAGTGCTCGGTGCGGTGAGCGTTGGATTTGCTGGAGATTGGAGATGGGCATGATCCAGGGCATCTCATACGTTATTTGTCCAAATGATCTGTTGGTCGTTGAGCCTGACAATCCGCGACCATTCCTGACAATTCCTTCTTTTTCTCATGACATAAAAGTTTTGAAACAGTGAACGCTAATTAGTTCTTTTGCTACGAATAATGTGCTTGAAGCCCTTCAGCTTCTTCCACTGTGCGGTAGCTTTTTGCTTCGGCTGAGAAATACTCATGACCTTCATGATGAAATATGGTACAAAAGAAAAGCGCCAGAACACGAACACTATGAACGACCATTTCAATGCGCCATTTCGAGGAACCTGGGGCATACGAATGGTTATGATAGTATTCTCGAGAATCAAGTAAATCTGTATTTCATTTTTATTGTTCTTTCTGCGTTTCAAAATTTAGTGTTGATCTGGAATATTTTATGGTCATTTAAGTTCAAAAAGAACCGAAGTCGATTTAATTATACTCGCTACTGTGAGCACGTCCGCCTCCCCCCTGTGCTAACAGTCCGCGCAGCAGCTCGAGCAAGGAAGCGCAGGTGGATTTTATGCTGCCTTTGCGTTCCTTGAGAGTGCAGAGTAACTCGTTTAATGCTGCCTCGTATAGGACTTAATTTGTTGGGCTCGTCTCGCATGGAAGTACAAGTTAGTATTCATGCCTCCTATTGTGGCATGGCGCCTCGCTTGGAAGAAGTTTCGGAAGAACTGTAGGCAGAGTTTACACACCATCTTGAACACCATCATTTTCGCAGAAAGTTAACTAAGCAAAATTACATTGAAAGAACTTATTCGATGTGGGCGGTTCAAATGCCATAAGCAATACTGCGGAATGTTGACTCCACGGCTCGTCTGGAAGAATGTACACGTCTGACCGAACGTATTACCGGTCTTATTTATTCTTTTAAAGTTTGTAAGCCATTCCCTTTAATTCTTCATCTCCTTAACTCTTTTTCATAGCTTTCGCTCTGTACCCTCCTATACAAATCATTTTGGTATTAGACGGTGTATTATAATTCAAAGCCGACATAAGTGTCAGTTTCGCTTCAGTGCGGTGTTTCAATTATTGAATGCTGCTCATATTAACTTGACCTTGGCTGTTATTTCCTTCTTTTGGTAATTTGTAACGTTGATTTGATGAGAGTAAACCCAATTTCAGATTAGTTGGTGCATTTTTGTGTGCAGTTCAATAGAATCTGGGCCTTGTATTCTATACAATAGTCCGTATTCTAGGAATGAATCGGCCATGTTACTGGTGGTAATTTTAAGGCAATGATGAAAGGCGTTAAGAAATTGCTAATGGTTTGGAAGCGGCGAAAGGGTAGGACCCCAATGCACTGAAATAGTGATGGTAAAGAAAAGTACTTGTTTTTCTTCAAGTTAATTCCAGAGCAAGGGATATTACTCTTGTTAAGTGGCCATTACCTCATTTTATTTGTGAGTAAATCTCCGATATGTGGGGCCCCCCGTGGCGCCTGTGGAAAAAGGTTTCATGTGGCACCTAAATAAGCGGAGCCTAATGAGTGCATGGCATGTTTGTACGCTAAATTCAATGATGTTTGCTCGGTGCTTGCGGTTGGTGGAGCAGCCGACTCTCGCTGCCGTGTGAGAGCGAACATGCCCGCAGCCATCAGGTCGCCATAACAATAAACTCCTTGAACGAGTTTTAAAAGGCCTATAACTTTAACTTTTATCGTTTGCTGTTACAACCTTAGTATCAAATGTGCATCATTACTTACCGCTTGCTTGCGGTTGCGTTCTCTGCTCAGCCGAAATGGTCGATGCGTTTGCGTTGGGGGAATTTGTGTGTTTCCAAGTTTGAAATCTGATTTTCACTGTACACTTTCAGGAATTGGCTCGTGTGTAATTAATATATTTCTGTGTTGGCATGTTCCACCTGAGTTATGATATGGGAGAAACTTCGTGTTCTTTTCTCAATGACTATCGTCTACCTGCCATCACTCGTCCCGTCGAATTAACTCAAGGTAGTGGGGTAAATTTGGGGCCGTGGTAGAGCGGTACCTGTCTTTATTGTAGAATGGAAGTATAGTTCTTGAAGTACGCAGTATTATTTTCTCGTCATTGCAATCATTACTCGAGCGCCTTACTTTAGCATTTAAATTAAAAAATACAAACCCTGTGTAATGTTGAGTGAACTTCAATCAAGCGCTGCATAGATGCGAGTGCGAGTATGGGGCGCGTGAGCTCGTCGCAACAGTTGCGCTGGACTCGCTGCGTGGAGATGGGCAGACGTGTGTGTGTGTGTGTGTGTGTGTGTGTGTGTGTGTCGTGTGGGGGACTAGCGGGGCTGGTGTAGGTGAGACGAGGGTGTCGTGTGGGGGACTCGCGGGGCTGGTGTAGGTGAGACGAGGGTGTCGTGTGGGGGACTCGCGGGGCTGGTGTAGGTGAGACGAGGGTGTCGTGTGGGGGACTCGCGGGGCTGGTGTAGGTGAGACGAGGGTGTCGTGTGGGGGACTCGCGGGGCTGGTGTAGGTGAGACGAGGGTGTCGTGTGGGGGACTCGCGGGGCTGGTGTAGGTGAGACGAGGGTGTCGTGTGGGGGACTCGCGGGGCTGGTGTAGGTGAGACGAGGGTGTCGTGTGGGGGACTCGCGGGGCTGGTGTAGGTGAGACGAGGGTGTCGTGTGGGGAGACTCGCGGGGCTGGTGTAGGTGAGACGAGGGTGTCGTGTGGGGGACTCGCGGGGCTGGTGTAGGTGAGACGAGGGTGTCGTGTGGGGAGACTCGCGGGGCTGGTGTAGGTGAGACGAGGGTGTCGTGTGGGGGACTCGCGGGGCTGGTGTAGGTGAGACGAGGGTGTCGTGTGGGGAGACTCGCGGGGCTGGTGTAGGTGAGACGAGGGTGTCGTGTGGGGGACTCGCGGGGCTGGTGTAGGTGAGACGAGGGTGTCGTGTGGGGAGACTCGCGGGGCTGGTGTAGGTGAGACGAGGGTGTCGTGTGGGGGACTCGCGGGGCTGGTGTAGGTGAGACGAGGGTGTCGTGTGGGGGACTCGCGGAGCTGGTGTAGGTGAGACGAGGGTGTCGTGTGGGAGACTCGCGGGGCTGGTGTAGGTGAGACGAGGGTGTCGTGTGGGGGACTCGCGGGGCTGGTGTAGGTGAGACGAGGGTGTCGTGTGGGGGACTCGCGGAGCTGGTGTAGGTGAGACGAGGGTGTCGTGTGGGAGACTCGCGGGGCTGGTGTAGGTGAGACGAGGGTGTCGTGTGGGGGACTCGCGGGGCTGGTGTAGGTGAGACGAGGGTGTCGTGTGGGGGACTCGCGGGGCTGGTGTAGGTGAGACGAGGGTGTCGTGTGGGGGACTCGCGGGGCTGGTGTAGGTGAGACGAGGGTGTCGTGTGGGGGACTCGCGGAGCTGGTGTAGGTGAGACGAGGGTGTCGTGTGGGAGACTCGCGGGGCTGGTGTAGGTGAGACGAGGGTGTCGTGTGGGGGACTCGCGGGGCTGGTGTAGGTGAGACGAGGGTGTCGTGTGGGGGACTCGCGGGGCTGGTGTAGGTGAGACGAGGGTGTCGTGTGGGGGACTCGCGGGGCTGGTGTAGGTGAGACGAGGGTGTCGTGTGGGGGACTCGCGGGGCTGGTGTAGGTGAGACGAGGGTGTCGTGTGGGGGACTCGCGGAGCTGGTGTAGGTGAGACGAGGGTGTCGTGTGGGAGACTCGCGGGGCTGGTGTAGGTGAGACGAGGGTGTCGTGTGGGGGACTCGCGGGGCTGGTGTAGGTGAGACGAGGGTGTCGTGTGGGGGACTCGCGGGGCTGGTGTAGGTGAGACGAGGGTGTCGTGTGGGGGACTCGCGGAGCTGGTGTAGGTGAGACGAAACCCTCTCACGAGTCACAACACGCACTTAGGTGCGCCACATTATTGTGGGGGCAGCGCGCTCTGACTCCGCCATTTGGTCTTCTTGCCACCTCGGGCCATTTCTCTGCTTCATTATTGCCGCATCACTGACTTGTGCGCTCTTATACATTTCAGCATGAGGGTGCAGTGCTACATAAATTTGCCGCGGTGAGAAGTGTGTCCGCATTGTCACCTTGAGGTGTTACGCTGCTGGGTGAGGTCTTTAAACGAAAACTACTGGGGATTATCTCAAGAGCGTCCCTAGCTTTGTGCTCGAGGAATGTATCGTAGAATGCACTGATTTGGGTTGTTTGTGGCGTTGCATCGCTCGCGTCTCAGTGGTCGCTGCTGTGATCCCGACCAATGGGGCGGGGATGACCGTCGTCGATTGCTTTCTGCTAGATATCTTCCATGTTTTGGCTTGTCAATGTCCTTGTTTTCTTTTGAGATTACGTGATGCACAAAACGTTTGCGTTAGTGTAACTTGTTTCCTATTTTATCCTAATTTCTTTGTTTTCCCGTTGAGAGAAAAATTAAAATAGCGCCTCTGTTTATTGTTATTTATATCATTATTTTTGTATATTTATTTATCCGTAATATATCTACAACTACTAGCCCGTCAGGGGAATACAACTATTGTATCAATGAGAATTAGCACTCCCAAGGGGAAAATGTGTGAGCGCCCGAGCTAAGAATTAGGTAGGCCTTCTTTTTGTTAAGTTAAAGACCACCCTTTTTCGGTTCACTGCTATCCTGTTTTTCAGCACCTACTACTTTCTTCAACTTTTATCTTATTTCCTGAACTTTTTTTTAGCTTACTGTTTCTATGCCTCTTGTGCATAAATTCCCCATTCTCTTCTCTCCATACTAAATAGTGCCTTCCTCCTTCCTCTCTTCGGTACGCTCTTTTTTTGGTAGCGGTTAGGGAGGCTTAAACGAACTTATAATCTTATAATCTTCAACTTTTATCTTGTTTCGTAAACTTCTTTCTCAACTTGCTGTTTCTATGCCCCTTTTGCATAGATTCCGCATTGCCTAATATCCATACTAAATGGTACCTTTTTTTTCTCTCTTCGATGCGCTTTTTTTTTGTAGCTGCTAAGCCCTCTCAGTGGGATACAGTTAGTTATTGTATCTATGGGAATTAGCTCTCTCAGGGGGACTATGTGAGGGTTCGAGCTAATGGTTAGGTAGGCTTTCTTGTTGTTAAAATAAAATGGGTTTTTGTTTTGTTACGGATCATCTTTTTTCGGTTCACTGCTGTCCTGTTTTTTTCAGCACCTACTACTTTCTTCTTCAACTTTTTCTCGTTTCATGTGTCGTGGTTGCCCTATTTTGATCCTACCGATGTCTCGTCATTGTCGTGACGCGGTTTTATTTCTTTTCCGTCGCCACATTATTTATTGTTTTTTAAATGATTTATCGTCATTTCCAATGATATATTTTCCATCGTGATTACTTATTTTCTGGCAATCACCAACAATTTGCAGTTTTCAGATAAATTATGAGGTAAATGATCAGAAGGGGACAAAGCAATTTACCAATAAAATGATGGTCTTTAGATTCATAATGGATGATACAATCGATCGGACAGTAGGATGATACACGTTATATAGCTTTTTAAAAGAATCAATGAATAACAATGATGCTATTGAGTCTCGGTAATTACGTTAACTTTAATCAATCGGATACAATCATAATGACGCATTTACAGGAATTCACCTAATGACGTTATAATAAGCTCATATCGAGGTGAGGCCTCGTCATTGAATCAGTTGGCGAAATATAGATTATGTAACACATAAATAAATCTACCGCTCACATCCTAGGTATAGAATCTGGACCTAATAATTGGAACAGGATGAATTAGTGGAATACATGTAATTTGGGTTATTTCAGAGTAGCGTTTACTGAGTCTGATTAAGTCATCACACGACTTCAATCAATAACCCTCGCTATCCTGGCAAAGCCCGGCAGGGCAACGAGGTCAATACACGTCTTACACCAGTGAGCGCTAGGTCTGTAATGCCCTGCCGACTTCTTCGAAGGAGCGGGCGTTACGCGTCTGTTACGGTTGGGAACATACATGTTTTTCATGATGAAGCTTTACGTTAATCATTCATAAAAAATGGCAAGAGTTGTCAGATATTACTGGTTTGGAACGCAAGGTGACGCGGCGCTCGTAGAGGGTATGAGGGGGCGATGGTGGCTTTCAAATGATGTTGGTCGATGCTGTAACGGCTGGCGATGTCTGGGCGAGGATCGTAGAGCTAAGCATATGCTGCGCTTATTGATGAGAATATATTTTCCGACGACGGTTCTTCTCGAGATGATGGTTGCTAGGCCAATCAACCCTTCGTGACGTTTATTTAAACACGGCGTAGAGCAGTTATAGTAAAGCTATGACACATGAACTTCTTTCTTAGCTTACTGCTTCTATGCCCTTTCTGCATAGATTCCGCGTTCCTGTAACTCCATACTAAATGGTGCCTTCTTCATTCCTCTTTTTGGATAGCCTTTGTTGCGGATATGGAGGCTTAAACTAACTAATAATCTAATCTAATCTTGTAGCTGTTAGGGAGGCCTAAACTAACCTAAAATCTACAATCTATAATAATCTCCAACTGTTGGTCCTATGGAATATTATACAAACGCTATCTAGGGCATAACGCCTGACTGCTTGATCGTTCTTTAATGTTCATGCGGCCACGATGTGCGGGGACTACGTGTGTTTGTCTCGAAAGTCGCGTTTTTGTAGTCATTTCCTGAACATGAGGACGTCGTGTCATGTGTAGCATGGGAGTTGGTTATGAGGCGAGTCTTGGGCTGCCATGCCAAGTATTCATCCTTTCCGATTGTGTCGGTTTCTAAGCCTTCTTTTCTTTGCCTCATCAGGGGCTTCAACGAGTACGGTTTGATACGTGTTTTTTCCGAAATATTAAGCAAATCTATTATTTCTGTACTTTTTAAAGACCTTTTATAGAAATTCTATTTTCTTATGAATGTTTATTCAAAGTGTGAGACTTCAGCGATTTTAGGTACTGCGATAGGTATGGGATTTGTACTCTTGTACGGTTAAATTTATGTGTAGTGATAAATTGAACTATTTTCTTCACTTATGCTGGATTGACGAAGGCTCAGTGAAATGCTGAAGTTGTCAAATGCCAAGTTTTGCATGAAACCCTCTGGGCACAACTAGCATATTTTTGAGAATTGGCGCTTCTTGCGAGAAGATACGAGACCCCGAGCTGAGGCTAGGTAGGGTTTCTGTATAATGAAGTAGAATAGGTTTTTGATTTTGTTACGGACAATTTTTTTGGTTCACTGTTGTCTTTTTTTCAGCACCTAATACTTCCTTCTTTAATTGTTGTCTTCTTTCTTAAACTTCTCTCCAACCTTGCTTTTTCTATGTTCAGAGTTTAGGGACCTGTTTTGAGCGTGGTATCGCCGTTCCTTTTATCTACGCACCTAATGGTGGTTTCCTCCTTCCCCTATTTGAAACGCTCTTGTTCTGGTTAGGAAGGCCTTAACCAATTTAACTAATCCTATCTGCTCTCTGTGTCGTTGATTTGCCAAGAGTGTTATTATAATGTTGAAATAGTTGAATAATTTTCTACCAACGGCTATAACAGGCGTTTTTTAGTTTCTTCATTTCATTTGAAGATTTACTTCAGTCATTTAGTTCAATAACCATGTAGTATCCTAGTCTGGTTATTTCTCAGAATATTTTCTATTGGAATCAAACCTATGGTGCGATAGATTGGAAAGCTATAGTGCAATTCTGAGACTGTTGAGTTTTTAGCTAATAACCTCTCAGGAAAGTGAAATTATTTTATCTATGGGAATTATTGCTCTTAAAGGAAAATGTGAGGCCCCGAACGGTAGATTAGGTAAGCTTTTTTTGTTGAAATTAGAAAAGATTGTTCGCTCTGTTACGGGTCATTTTTTTCGGTTCACTGCTCTTCTGTTTTTCAGCACCGATTTCTTGAACTTTTATTTTGTTTCATAAACACTGTTCTCAATGTACTGTTCCTATGCGCAGTGGATCTTGTATGGGAGTACACCTTGATCTTAAATTCTCTGTTCCTTTAACTCCATACTAAATGGTGTATTCATTCCAATATCTTTGGGACAGCTTTTTTGTAGTTAGGGGCAGGAACTTACCTATCCAATCTAACTGTTGACGAGTAAATTTCGATTTCAAGGTCATTTCTTAGTGTTACAATGGTAAGTGTATAATAAAATTCGTAAATGCTACTGACGTAATACTGTGTGCAGATCCCAGGGGGACTATGTGAGGGCCTGAGCTAAAGGTTAGGTAGGCTTCCTTTTGTTGAAATAGAATAGGTTTTTGTTGTGTTACGGACCTTTTTTTTCGATTCACTGCTATCCTGTTTTTCAGCACCTACTACTTTCTTCTTCAACTTTTTTCTTGTTTCATGAGCTACTTTCCTGGCTTACTGTTTCTGTGCACCTTGTGCATAGATTCCACGTTCCCTCAACTCTATACTAAATGGTGCTTTCCTCTTTCCTCTCTTGGAACATCTTTGTCGTGGTTAAGGGAGGCTAAAACTTTCTTATATAATAATAATAATAATAATAATACTGTGTGCAGATGTGAAACTCGTATGGTGTGTCATTGTGTATGACTTCAGCTTGGACATTACGGAGTTCTCATTAATGTTAAGCTTGCGATGCGCGTTTGTTGGTGAATATTATTCATTTCATTTTCTTGAAGTACGTGTTTTGTCTTTCGCAGGTGAGTGGCGTATCCTGAGGAGCGTTGCCATGCAAGCGTGGAGCTCATTGCAGAGGCGCATGAGAGGCAACAAGTGCTGCATCTGATGCGGTGTGTGCAGTGCGTAGGGACCCGACCTAGCCGCAAGTGCCACCGCCAACCACGAACACTTGCGTGATTATGCCAGCTAACTTGCATCAGGGAGTGCCACTACCTCGAAATCTGTGTCTCAATCATTTTCGAGTTCACTACTGCATGCGGGGTGCATACATACTGATGATAAAACAAGTTTTTTCTCATGGATTCTCATTCCAAGGATTGGTGTTGCATTATATTTAAACTTATTAAATTAATCTTACCTTATTTAATTGCTTCACTTCAACTAGCTGCAGATGACGTGTTACACCGTCCAGAATTACCTGAAGAGCGAGTTTTTTCTTCAGTTGTAGAAATCAGTGACTCATTTTTATGAATGCTTTGAAACTTCTTCGTGTATGTATTGTTTTCAGTCAGCCTTTAATCTGTCACTCATTGCATTTCAGTCTTTGCATTCAGTCGGTGAGGGTAAGGTGCACAAATTTTTTTAGTAATAAAATGAGATTCATTTCTGCGGTCTTCAGCCAAATTAAACGCGTTAATGTAGCTTGATGACCGTGAGGAACCTTGTTCACGAAAGCGATTTGCTGCTCATAGAAAATCGCGTGAGTTCAATTGAGAGTTGCGCTTGCAGTTGACATCGATCGAGGTAGGCCTTAGGCGGATCAAAGTAGTGAGCTGACGTGATCGAAGCCAGGACGGGATTTGAGGTATAACGCGTCTACTGCGGTGGGCACCAATTGGTTGTTGACACAAACTGCGTCTCAATCACCATCCATGGCATGTTCAACTTCGTGTGTAGTGAATGCTGGGCCTTACTTCAGCCTCATGCTTTACGAAAATTCCTGCTTGTAGGATGAAGACGGAGCTTGTCAGCGATGAATTTAGCTGTGTTCATTGCAAGAATTATGGTTATTCTTTCGTAATTAGAACATTTCCCGTACAAGGGAGGTGAACGAAGCAAATTTTGCTTAGAAATTGTAAATAAGAATTTTAATTTGTGTATTGTTTCAAAAGTCGAAATATTACTGCCATAATAATTATCAGGCCGTACTTTCTGTACGTCTTGAATATTTACTTGGGTTATGGTCTCTGCCCTGCATTCATTTTTACGGTTCTGTGAAATTCACGATAACGAATAAGTTTTATGCAAAAGCTACAATAATATATCATGCTATTTCTCTCGCCATTTTAGCCTGGTTGCTATGTTAGAAATGAGTATATGACTCAAAAGAGACTTAGAGACTCAAAAGAGACTGTAGCGCTCTTATTTCCTGCTGCGGCACAGTTGCTGTTTTTGATCAAACTTGAACTCGTATGATCAAATTAGGTTGGAGCAATCTTGCCAGTTTTAAAATGAAAATGATAGCAAAGATAGCTGATTTAAAAATTATTTTAATGCGTGAACGTTTCGGCTTAAAGCTCAAGCCATTATCAACACCTGTTGAAGCGAATAGAAATACAAAAAATACGGCAAGGCTAAAAGACAAACAGAATACAACTTAAAATAGTACAAAAAAGGGGAATGGAGAGATTAAAATGATTTTTAAATCGGCTATCTTTGCTATCATTTTTATTTTAAACCTGAACTCCTATTCGCCTCCAGTGTGAAGTGACCAAGTCGCTCGAGGAGTGGAACTCGGTAATGGAATCTTTGCGGCTCTGTGGTGGGGTCCGTATCAACTCAGCTGCAGCCGTTTTGACTTCTGGAATAACTTGATATCTCTTTCAAATTGCCTAGTGATGTACCGATGTATCGGTATCGGGCAGTATCGGTCATTTTTACTGGTATTGGTATCGGCAAAATTCGGCCGATACCTTACCGATACTTTCCAATAATAAGTATTTTATCATGAAAATGAAGGTCATAAATCGTGAAAGTAAACGTATCTAACCTAATAACACCCGTTGTGTGTTTATTTACATATATATTGATATATTTGTTTGGTGTCCGCTTCTTGAGAAACATAGGATATCTGAGTGTGCGGTATCATGGATACCGAATATCTCCGTGTAACATTGAAAGATGGCCCTTGCATGTATTGATATGTTTGATATTTTATCAGGATAGCTTCGGTTAGGATAGGTTAGGACAGGAAAGGTTGAGTGATGTTGACGGAATTTTTTCACGGGCCACCGTGAATGATGACATTGTACATAAAATTTCCACGGGTCCTGCTACTGCCTAAAAATACCCTTGGCTCATTTGTTTGAAGTCCGCTTCTTCGATTTCTCTGTCACGCTCATAAATGTAGCCACAATGACCGTATCTGTGATACGAGTTTCACAGTGCGTAAGTACAATAATATTTTTTATCACGGGTACTGTTATGATAAATATATTTGTTAGTCATCCACGTCTGGAAAATTTGTTCAAGAAAGGTATTGAATCCCGTCATTTTTGGCGGGCCGTGCACACTAGTAATCAAATAAAAAGCATATTCATACATAGTAAATTAGTTAGCTAACTGTTCAGTTACAGCGTTTAATCAGGCCCGCTAACTGAATTTACTACTTTTAATTTCCGATGAGTCACTTACGGTCAGTGAGTGAAAGCTATGTAGCATGAATAGTTAGCACAGTAAAAACACAGTAGCGACATAAAATTATCATACTTTTACAACTAAAAACCCATATAGTTTGAGAAGATTCCTATTACTTGACGAATGTGACAGGCTAAAATAAGTAAACCAAATAAATAAAGTTGAAGGCGAATTTTAAAGTTTATGTAAATTTAGTATAGAAGTAGCTGAAAATTCTATTTTAATTTAGCATGTAAATCGTCGTACATTACGAATCTTGCATTTTTCTTCTATTTCAAGATGTTTGAAAAATTCACGAACGATCATATAGTTGGTTGCGTATTTGCGGATCTTTTCGGTTTTGGGGCCTACCGAATTTTAATGTTTTCATTTCGTCAAAATATGCCTTTGTTATAAAATATTTTTTATGTATATATGCAAAAATATGTATTTTGATGTGAAAAACGCGAAAATGATCACCATTTTGTGGAAAAATTATTCATTAAGTATTACTAACCTAACCTAACCAAGGGTATAATTTCAAACACCACACTGTTCATCATGGTGAAAACTTCGTGGACCCTGCAACAGGTGCACACACTCAAATGATTGAGAGTGCAGAGCTTAGTCTAAAAATGAAAAAAACGTCAGGGAGGCACTCATCGACAAATGATGGACTCGTATCTGTGTGAATTTGCGTGGCGAAAACGTACCGAGAAACTGCAGTGTTTTTTAAAATATTAATGGGTATGAGCAAGTTTCAGGTTTAATAAATAATTTTCCCACAAAATGGTTATCATTTTCGTGTTTTTCACACCAAAATACATACGTTGTCGAAATAAATATTAAAATTCGATAGGCCCCCAAACCGAAAAGAGCCGTGTTTGTTTCTGCACACTGTGTGTGTGTTGGTACATACGTACACTACTTGCGTTCTCGCTGCTATTTCTGAGACTAAATGCTACATTATAGTACTATTTTACGTTTGTAAATGGAGAACAATATGATTTTTAATTAATTAAGTCGGATAATACCTTCAGTTGGCAAATAAAGATTGTTAAACAGTGAATACTTGTTAGTTCATGCATGCTGATAACGGTATCGTACGAAATAAAGCGGAAAGATGACGCAATCGAAAAACTTTGTGCGAGAAACGAATCTAACGATATAGGTAACATAGCAAGAGCAGTTTTATCATTCCTAATCGAAAACTTTATTGTCAATATTGTTATATTATTAGATATATTAGTAAATAATTTTATTATAACACCCATGAAGGGCTTATAATGGTTTTATTTAAATACTAGTGTGCACAGCCCATCAAAAATGATGGGATTCAATACCTTTCTTGAACAAATATTCCAGATGTAAATGAATTAAAACGTTCTTTTACTTGTGCACTGGTGATCCTCGTATCACAGATACGATCATTATAACTCTCCTTATAAGCGTGACAGAGAAATGGAAGAAGTGGACTCCAAACAAATAAGCCAGAGGTATTATTAGGTAGTAGAAGGACCCGTGGAAATTCCACGGACAATGTCATCATTAAGATAGGTGGATCCGTGAAAAATTTCTGTCAACATTTCCTAACCTATGCTCGTCAAACCTATCTAGATAAAATGTCAAAACATATCAATGCATGCAAAAGCCATCATTCAATGTTACACTGAGATATTCGGTATCCATGATACCGCACACTCAGACATCCTGTGTTTCTCAAGAAGCGGACACCAAACGGGTACATAAATAAACACACAACGAGTATTATTAGGCTAGATAATTGTGAAAGTGTCGGCATCGGTAGTAGTATCGGTCAAAGTATCGGTATTTTCAAGTATCGGAGTATCGGTATCTGTCAAAAAATGGGTATCGGTATCGGCCAAAAAAATGGTATCGGTACATCACTAAAATTGCCGCTTATCAGGTGACCCTTTACCACCTATGACGTGCTGCGTTTTGACGTGTATTGTCCCTTCCATTTTGTATTCATTTTTGACTGATTTCAAATTATTATGTGAGGGCCTGAGCTAAATGGTAGGTAGAATCTCTTTTTGTTGAAATAGAATAGGTTTTTGTTTTGTTTCCGACCACCTTTTTTCGGGTCTCTACTGTCCAGTTTTTCAGCACCTACTACTTTCTTCTTCAACTTTTTTCTTGTTTCATGAACTTCTTTCCTAGCTTACTGTTTCTGTGCACCTTGTGCATTGATTCCACGTTCCCTCAACTCCATACTAAATGGTGCCTTCCTCTTTCCTCTCTTGGAACATCTTTGTCGTGGTTAAGGGAAGCTAAAACTTTCTTATATAATAATAATAATAATTCTTCAACTTTTTCTTGTTTCATGAACTTCTGAATAGATTCCGCATTCCCTTATCTCCATACAAAATGGTGCCTTCCTCTCTTTGGTACGCTCTTTCTTGTAGCGGTTAGGGAGGCTTAACCCTTAACGCCCAAGTGGACTGAACGGTCCTCTTTCAAAAATAACAATAATATATTGCATTTCTTATTCAATTTGTTCACTAGTGTGTCCTTTGAACTTCACTGCCGAGAGACAGTTTCTTCCACATCTTGATAACAGTGACCACCTAATGCCAGTGTCGGTTTAGTGATAGTGGTTGTGATAACGGTAATATGAGTATAAAAATGTGGGCTTTAAAGGGTTAAACTAACCTATAATCTAATCTAATCCTAACTTGCCGTATCTATGTACATTTTTTTGTTTGAGATCAAACCTTGTGTATCGATTTTCCGCTGAGAAAAGTTGACACTGAAGGTGGGTGCTTTCGTCTTTCCTTTCCTCTATTGGGAACACGTTTCATGTGGTTATAAAATTTTGAGCGAAAGCCCGCAATTCAAGGTGCGTTTCATCGACGAGCGTTTCATGCGATGCGATGAGCGAACCATAGAATTTATTTGTCCAGGCTGAATCAATGAAGCATGGCATGTGTGAGTGGAGACGAATCTGGGTGTTGGTGGCGGCGGCCGTAGCGTCAGTATTGCGAGTTTGTATGGATGATATTTCCGTGATCGAATACGCCCGTAAAAACAGTGAGAATGACGCACACCGGCCTGCAACAGCTGTTATTGTCTGGTGTGTGCCGGAGGGAAGTACGAATTGTGGTTTACGAGCATGACCGAGCAGAGTTCCTAGAGTAGGTCCAAACTTGCTGCTTCTTTGACGTAGTGGCTTACGAGTCTCAAGGGAAGAGACGAGGTCCTGCGCTGAACGTTAGGCAGGCCTTCATTTTAAGATGTTGTAGGTTTTTGTTTTTCATAGACCTTTTTTCGGTTCCCTGCTGTTTTTTCAGCACCTATTACACTCTTCTTCAACTTTGATCTTGTTTCATTAACTTCTTTCACTCTTGCTGTTTCTATGGGCAGGGTGTGGAAACACACCTTTTGCATAGATTTCTCATTTTCATTATTCAATATTGAATAGTGTCTTTATCCTTCCTCCGTTAGAAACACGTTTGTTGTGGCTAAAGAGGCTTGATCTGTCTCGAAATCCTACCTAGGGAGGGTCAAAGTTGCCTCTTTCATGTTTCAGTCTGTAACGAAAGTCCCCTCAGGGGGATACAACTATTGTATCTATGGGAATGAGCGCTCCCAGGGGAACCATGTGAGGGCCCGAGCTAAAGGTTAGGTAGGCTTCCTTTTTGTTGTAATAAAATAGGTTTTTGTTTTGTTACGGACCATCTTTTTTCGGCTCACTGCTGTCCTGTTTTTCAGCACCTACTACTTTCTTCTTCAACTTTTTTCTTGTTTCATGAACTTCTTTCCTAACTTACTGTTTCTGTGCACCTTGTGCATAGATTCCGCGTTCCCTTTAACTCCATACTAAATGGTGCCTTCCTCTTTCCTCTCTTGGAACATCTTTTTCGTGGTTAAGGGAGGCTAAAACTTTCTTATATAATAATAATAATAATAATTAAAACGAAAGTAATGCCGAATTTTTTTCGTTTGAAATTTATGTTTGAAACATAAGCTGCTTGTACCGTTCAGGAATGTTACTGTGAATTTCTACAACCTTTTTGCTTGAATTATCGAACTACCGTTCATAACCTTTAGATGTCACTACATACCCATAAGTTCATCGCATGTAAAGATCAGAAATCACTATTAAAGTAGTTTAAGTTAGGTCGTTATATTGGAGAACTTACGCGCAAAGTGCGTTTCCACACAAGATTCCCTGCTCATAGAAACAAGCTGAGAAACATTTTTGCATCAGTTGCTTACTGTTCATGTTTAATAACTCATCTCAATCCCAGAGTCAAAATGTTCCTAGGTATCAACTATTTCCGTAATTTTCTGATTGATAAAATTATTAGAGCATCTTTTTGAACTGAATTTTGAGCAATAACTAATCGTGGAGTAAAACACGTCATATTATGTTTTATGAAAACCAAATGCATGAGAATTACAAAATAGATCTACGAGTCTTTAAGGACATAGTGAAAATCTCTGTTCACCCAGTAGGTCCAAATATTTTTAATAAATTCTGTTTGTTTTACAAGAATCAGTGAAAATAAAATCAGTGTCCTCTTAGTACAAAATATTTCCGGATCTAGGGTCAATAATTTTGACAGACCCAGTGTAATATGCTAGTTCAGATATGACTGAAGAGAATGTCAATGTTGGATTGGTATAAATGGGATGACCATTAACTGCGCACCAACATCGAGGTTCTATGTTTAATGATATCCGTCTTGACCATAATTGCAAGCCTTCGAATGAATACCTGTATTTGAGTACAAATATTTTATATGTTAGGAAAAAACATATTCGAGTAATTGAAGCATTCGATATTCATAGACTTTAACTTGTCCTCAGCAAAAATATAAATGAATTTTTCGCTCTAAAGTAATTCAATAGGACTGCAGCTTAAAAGTTTGAAGCATCTGTTTGATCGTCCATTTCGCTCTTATCTCTGCTGACATTAACATTTGTTGTGGAATGCCGTTATCTTGTTTTGTGATAGTGTATCCTTGTGGTACAAATTTTGTCTCTAATCGTTTGTGTACATTGATTTTTAACATTATAATTGCGTCCGATGTAGCTTAATTATTAGGTTTGCGTTTTTATCAATGTGACTGTGAATTTTTAAAATATATTTTTAGCATTAGGATGTTTGTTACAAAATAACGTTGCTTTTCATGTTCTGAGAGAGGTGTAGAATTTTAACGATTGAAAGTGTTTCAGTAAAAATGTAGAGTAATTACCTTCGCGTATTTTAGCAAATGAAGAACTCAAGACAATATCGCCAAGTTGAAAAGTTGGATAATAATTACCGTAACGTTAACGTTGCAATTCATGGAGCTGTAGAGGAGGCGGACTTGCTCAGCAACCGAGAGGTCTTCTTACTCTGTGTTCATGATGAGTGTGTGGTAGACCATCTGTTGAATTGTTTGCCTATGGGAGCGGACTTATTCAAATGTATACTGCCATGCCCGTGGATTACAACAGCTGCTTTGACAATGCCTGTCTTCGTACAGCGTCAGTAACCCGAGGTCTCTTGATGTGTCCTGATGATGCCTGTCTTCGTACAGCGTCAGTAACCCGAGGTCTCTTGATGTGTCCTGATGATGCCTGTTTTCGCGCAGCGTCAGTAGCCCGAGGTCTCTTGATGTGCTCTGATGATGCCTGTTTTCGCGCAGCGTCAGTAGCCCGAGGTCTCTTGATGTGCCCTCATGATGCCTGTTTTCGCGCAGCGTCAGTAGCCCTAGGTCTCTTTATGTGTCCTGATGATGCCTGTCTTCGCGCAGCGTCAGTAGCCCGAGGTCTCTTGATGTGTCCTGATGATGCCTGTTTTCGCGCAGCGTCAGTAGCCCGAGGTCTCTTGATGTGTCCTGATGATGCCTGTCTTCGCGCAGCGTCAGTCGCCCGAGGTCTCTTGATGCGCCCTGATGATGCCTGCCTTCGCGCAGCGTCAGTAGCCCGAGGTCTCTTGATGTGCCTTGATGATGCCTGTCTTCGCGCAGCGTCAGTAGCCCGAGGTCTCTTGATGTGTCCTGATGATGCCTGTCTTCGCGCAGCGTCAGTAGCCCGAGGTCTCTTGATGTGCCCTGATGATGCCTGTCTTCGCGCAGCGTCAGTAGCCCGAGGTCTCTTGATGTGTCCTGATGATGTCTGTCTTCGCGCAGCGTCAGTAGCCCGAGGTCTCTTGATGTGTCCTGATGATGCCTGTCTTCGCGCTGCGTCAGTAGCCCGAGGTCTCTTGATGTGTCCTGATGATGCCTGTCTCCGCGCAGCGTCAGTAGCCCGAGGTCTCTTGATGTGCCCTCATGATGCCTGTTTTCGCGCAGCGTCAGTAGCCCTAGGTCTCTTTATGTGTCCTGATGATGCCTGTCTTCGCGCAGCGTCAGTAGCCCGAGGTCTCTTGATGTGTCCTGATGATGCCTGTTTTCGCGCAGCGTCAGTAGCCCGAGGTCTCTTGATGTGTCCTGATGATGCCTGTCTTCGCGCAGCGTCAGTCGCCCGAGGTCTCTTGATGCGCCCTGATGATGCCTGCCTTCGCGCAGCGTCAGTAGCCCGAGGTCTCTTGATGTGCCTTGATGATGCCTGTCTTCGCGCAGCGTCAGTAGCCCGAGGTCTCTTGATGTGTCCTGATGATGCCTGTCTTCGCGCAGCGTCAGTAGCCCGAGGTCTCTTGATGTGCCCTGATGATGCCTGTCTTCGCGCAGCGTCAGTAGCCCGAGGTCTCTTGATGTGTCCTGATGATGTCTGTCTTCGCGCAGCGTCAGTAGCCCGAGGTCTCTTGATGTGTCCTGATGATGCCTGTCTTCGCGCTGCGTCAGTAGCCCGAGGTCTCTTGATGTGTCCTGATGATGCCTGTCTCCGCGCAGCATCAGTAGCCCGAGGTCTCTTGATGTGTCCTGATGATGCCTGCCTTCGCGCAGTGTCAGTAGTCCAAGGTCTCATGGAAGCGTGCTGTTGATGCGTACTATTTTCTGTTTGTCATTCAAATTCTTCTGATTTTGCTCTTCTTGGGCTTAGTTCGTCTTGGTGGCAGATAGACAATTTGGGCACTGTTAGATAGGCTTCTAATGATGTGGACTTAAACTTGATGGATCCATGTGCGTCATAAGAGAACAGGAATTTCACAAATTATCCCGGAAGTGTTTAATCGTTTCACTGAAGTGCGGACAACGAAACGTTAGATGGGAACATTCATTTCGTTCCCATTTCGTTACGACTTCAGACAGAAGTGAGGTTGCGCGTTCACGAGTCCTCGCTGCGGGCTTGTGTTACCACCTTACCCCTATTCAATGCGTGGAGGCGAGGAGCGGCTGCTATAATTATATGACAACTCAGGGTGACACGAGCTAAGCTATCGGCCAGGAATGTGCGCGCCGCAGCCAACCGGCGTCTCGCCTGCGCCCCTGTATTTTCTTACTCTGCCGCTTCTGTAAGGCAACACCTTCCTCTTTCTTCTATGCTTTCTGCTAATTACCAACACCTGGGACTGCTTTTTGACATGTTATGCGTACACTTAGCCTTGTCCTGCGTAGATATGGTTTGAAATAAAGTAATTGAAAAAAGTTAACGTTGCTAAGCGGGAAAGATCCTAGTTTCGAGTTGTTTCGCGTATTAATGTACTAAATTGCCCTAAATCTCGGGGTCCAGAAATGTCGGAGACATTTTAATTTTCAATAAATTGTAAAGAAAAAGGTTTTGAGGTAATTTACTGGTTCTGTAGCATACGAGATATAGTCGCTCATTATACCCGAAGCTCGAAGCAAGTCCTCATTGTTCATATATTTTAATGAATTAGTGAGAAATAAAAAATACTATAATTTGCATACTTTTTTTCCAAGGGAAGCTATGAGATCTCGAGGGAACGTTAGATAGGCCTTTTTATTGAAAGAAAATCTATCTTTGATGAGTTATGGACCGTTTTTTTCGGTTCAGCGATGTTTTTCAGCGCTAATTGTTTCCTTCTTCGACTCATATTATGTTTTATGAAATTACAATTTTGCTGTTTCTATGCAGAGGATGTGGATACACCGGTGCATAAATTCCCAGTTCCTAAGTTTCCCATACCAAATGGTGCATGCCGTCCCCTCAGGGGGATACAACTATTGTATCTATGGGAATTAGCGCTCCCAGGGGAAAAATGTGAGGGCCCGATCTGAGAGTTAGGTAGGCCTTCTTTTTGTTGAAATGAAATGTTTTTCGTTATGTGAAGGACCACCTTTTTTCGGTTCACTACTGTCCTGTTTTTCATCACCTCTGACTTTCTTTTTCAACTTTTATCTTATTTCATGAACTTCTTTCCCATCTTACTGTTTCTATGCCCTTTCTGCATAGATTCCTCATTTTCTTATCTCCATACTAATTGGTGCCTTCCTCCTTCCTCTCTTCGATACGCTCTATTTTTGCAGCGGTTAGGGAGGCTTAAACTAACTTATAATCTAATCTAATCTAATGGTGCATGCCGTTGTCACACTTTCGGGACCGTCTTTGTTGTGGCGAGGGAAAGTAGAGCTAACTTGTTATCTAATTTTCATGTAGTTCTTAAAATATCAGAAAATTTGATGCTCACGATTGGGTCACTTTTCAAACTCGCGCTTCGTCGTCTTGCTGATCTAAAACGAGTCGTAGTCATCTTGTCATCTTGTGCAACATTGAAGGAAGCGGTAATTATTTTTGCTCTTCCCTAATGATTGTTTTTTGAAAGTGCTGACGTTTTGTTTTGCGTGATCACTATGTATGTTACGAAATATACCGCTGAATGATTCGGAATCAGCTTACTTGTTGACCTGCTTATTAACCCGTCTCCACATGGTCGACCTACCAAGAGGTTTGAAGAAAATGGGTAAACTGTGCAACTTACTGTACATTCATTAATCATGTTAGAAGTTTCATTGGGGGTTCATTGTAAAGAAAGAGAGTTGCTCTTCCTGTCAGCGGGGAAAAAAATACTGTTACCCCAATGAAAATCTACGAAATTCGAGTTTTTATTTCGGTAAAATGCAAAAAAACAGAAATCAGAAAATCACTGGCCATTTTTTATTTATTGCACTTTTATGTTTTTTTATGATGCATTTTCATAGAGTCTGAGTTGCTGAATCTTGTGGTATGTGAATTTTTTTTCAGATCCAATAGTTCCGGAGTTATGTGCACTATATGTAAAACACAGTTTTTATTTTTTAGTTCATTTTGTGTATAGGCTGTTATTAAGCAGTTTCATTGTTTGTAAAGAGTTTGATATGCATAGAGCTTTTCCTCCCGAATACAATGGTGGTATTATTTTTTGCGTAGGAGTAAATCTGTGGATTTGGACTCCCATTTTTGGAACAAAAAACAAAAGAAAATAAAAATGATGGCGACCTTCTTAGAGGCAGAGTTTGTGCTGGTATGCCTCAGCTACACTGCTGGCCTTCTAAGAGGTTGTGCAGCGCCGGTAGCTACACTCCAGACAGAGCAGAAGAATCCATACAGATTTGAGCTTGATACCTCTCCTTTCCTGTTCCTCCCACCTAATTTTACCCTACACCAATGAATAACGCTCAACGAGACGCTTAAGACCATATATGGCAACCCTAGGTTTGCTGATGTGAAACATGTGCTAGCTTTGCCGACCTTCTAAGAGTCCAGGACGTGGCGACGGGTTAACCTACATTCAAGATCTGCGCAACAGCTTGCTTACCTTCTTATGGGAATTATGTCTGTGAAAAAGAGTGACATTGTAGCGTATAAAAAATATATAAACATCCTACTATATTCATTGAACTCGAATTTATAGCAGCACGCATTATTCCCGAACACAAACAGTTCAAGCCTCACTACGACGTAGCTGCAGGTTCGCGTACTCTCTCTCATTGCCTGCTCTCACTCGAAGTGGCTGAAGTCTAAATTGTTTGAATGTTGTATATTGCGATGTCAACATGTGTTGATCATGAAAAATAATATGAGATCGCTTTTATCACGAGTTTTCTGAGCAATTCTACACAATACTCACAACGTAACATTTTCTGAGCTCTTAAAGGAAACTCGCGGGTCTAAAATGTACTAAAAATGTGCTAGAAAGAGGCAGGGTATCCTGGAAGTAATTCCTAGGTGGTGTACCGGTGTTAACTCGTCTTGTGCGGCCACTGCCCAACTTCAGTGTAAGGACAACGTGAGTGTGCTCTTCTCTCCGAGTTGTGATATGTGGCGGTCTCCATTGGTGCCGCAGTTTGACAGCGTCCTCGTTCGCGGCTGCGCAAGTCACGACTGCCAGTTTTACGACCGCCGACAACTGGCCTCTGTTGCTTCTAATTTACTCAGGCTATCGTTGCCTGAGTGACTCATCTCGCTGACGCACTTGTTTCCTTGCCTTTCGTAAAATTTTACTAAATTTTTTATTGTAAGAATTCCGCGCGTGCGTGGGATGCGGCGCGCGTCACTGTCGTGTTATTTGCGCTCAAATGGCTCGCTGTCCCACGGTTGCTGCTACTGCTCGCACCGAACATTTCTAGTTCTTATTCTGGTGCCAGTTTTGTATTGTAATTTCTTGTATTTAGGAGCATTTTCTTGCAGGATTTGGCTTTAGAGTTCATTAACATTTATTTTTATCTAACACTGTGCTCCCATGGGAATCAGTTCTTGTATTCGGACAAAATGAATGCGTCATTCCTTGAGCAGTAAAGCCGTATTGTGTTTTGCCTGATCTCAAAGTTAGGTAGACCTTTTTTGTTAAAATAGAATTGGTTTTCTGTTAAGTTCAAAACCATCTATTTCTTCGGTTCACTTTACCACTTTTTAAGCGCCTGTTACTTTCTTCTTCGAATTTAATTTGCTTCATAAACTTCTCGCAGGACTTATTGTTTCTGTTCACAGGGGGCCTTGTGTGTTCTCACATAGGGCCCTCTGTGGACAGAAAGTTTGCTTTTGTGCCTAAATGGTGCCTTCATTTTCCTCACTTTGAACACTATTGTTCTGGTTAGGGAGGCTTAAACTAGCTTATAATCTACTGCAGTGTATTTTGCAGATTATATTGGGTAGCATTCATGAATGATAACGGCTAAATTTCTGTGACAAATTTGTATGTGATCAGCGAATGCACGATATCGAGAAGATCGTTACGATTATAATTCATTCGAAATGTTAGGCTTTTATTGTTATTTCGTTGAACCCACGAATAGCTTCGGTATGACAGGTGAAACTTGTAAAGGAAGAGCTTTTCCTTCAGCCTGATTCTTTCTCTTCGTCGTAGTACGTGACGGTAATGTCGAGTATTGTTTTCTTTAGGTGTGGTGCGGAGTGTCGCAGCAGCGCGTCTATGTGTTCGAAATGCAGCGGCGATGGTCGCGATGGCCGACTTACAGGCGCGGCGGCTCCCTATTTACGAGCGCGCGCTGTGTTCCTGCAAAATATATTCGTCTTTAAGAGAGGCGTCTCATGACTTACCTTGTGTGGGATGGCTTATCTCCATCCCGCCATTTCTCTTCTATGCTTCGCTGCCGTCAAGCATCTGAACGCAGCATTTATGTGCCGAAACTCGAGCGCCGTGCAGCTTCTCGTGTGATTAATACTATCACTGAATTTATTCACGTGTTCGTAGTTTTGGTTTTTGAGAGCAAACTTCATTCCTAGTTGGATCTTTTCGCCGTTTATGATCTAATTTTTCAACTATCTTTGCATTATTCATTGAGGACACAAGTTAATGTGTTTGCGTGGCAGCTTGTCAAGACATTAAGAGCAATACAAAAGCGTCTTTCCGAATACAAAGGCGTCTTTCTGAGGTTTCGCTTTAGTTTTTTAGAAGTTGCTTAAGCGGTTCTTTGGTATGCACTTAAAATGCGTTCTACGTGTATGTTTCTTTGCGTATTGAAGTTTTATGAAAGACGAGAATAATGAAGTTTACGACTGGAGAAATTTATAGCAACTTTTTCGAATAAAAAAGGTGTTCGAGGTCAAAAATAAAAGTGCACGAAGTCAGTTAACAATTTATGGCGATTCGCATGAAAACGTTTGAAATTTGGGAAAGAGGTAAGTTTACTGTTGTGCAAAGAACAAATGCTGCTAGTTTAGCGTTTGAATACATTTCAATGAACTTCTAATTAATGGATGTTGTATGTAAATTAAATCATGTTGTATTTAGTAATTATTTGTTAATTATCGTCGGTTAAAATGATTATTTGTACAGCACACAAGAAGCAGCGAGCAGGTCAATTCAGTGTCAGAAAAGCTAAAGCCAAGTAACATTGCTGGGCATAAAATGAGGAAAATTATTGATCAAGATGAAACAGTACGAAATTGCTCCCCTGCTCTCATTTCCTGAGTTTTCATTTAAAAACTGTGAAGCCGAGGTCTTAGAATTCTATCGCTTGATAAATTAATAAGGGGATTTGAGCACACTCATCAATTTCCGTATTTTGTGCTACGTATGGTTATATACACCATTTGTGCTTCAGTGAAAGAAAGTTTCAGGTAGTTAAGCTGCTGCGGAAGTAATGGGGCGTATTGGTTGAAAAGGAGGTACAGCGTGTTTTTATTTGCAAAAAATTGAGCGTTCTGGTTCAGAAAGTTGTCCCGTAGAATTATTGTGAATACCTGAAGTCAAATTCCACGTGTGTAATGCAGTCAAACAATATATCGAAAAAGATTTTTCATATAAAGATTTTTGTCTGCTTACGTATGTTGTAAATCTCTCTGAAATGGTTCATGCAAAAGAAACAATCATTTTGTATTGATGATTTCCTCATTTGTATTGAGGGGTAAAGTATCAATTGAATCACATCGAGGGAGATACCTGCGACCCGACAGACGGACGCCGCAGGTCTCCATGGACCCTAGGCTGCGCTTGTCGTGCCCGGTGCAAGTTGTGTGACGGGTGTAATCCTCAGCTCGCATTTGATGTGTTCTGCGCCGTGCTGCCCGCCTTCTGCCCTAATTCTGACGAAACCCTCAAGTGCCGGCCGCTGCTAGCCAAATTTCCTGGCTTACTGCTCCTCGTATTCTGTGTCGTACACACGTTGCTGCGAGTGCAGAATGAGTCGTGCCAATGTGATCCTCCGTTGCTCACCGTGCGCTGGCATGAGGAGCAAAGTGTCGTATGTTCTAGTATTAAGAGCAAGAGATTTATGTAGTTGCAAAATTGTTCTGAAATTAGTGTGCCAGTAAACTATAAACTATTGAATTGTCTGTTTCTTTTGCGGTGCGTATTCTAATTTCATAATTCATCAGTTTTTGCTATTTTGGCTCTATAGTGAGATTCTTAGAGGTCTGTTCTTTTTTTTTAATGTTATGTTTAATTTTTTCAATACGACAAAGCAACATCCAAAGATCGCTAAAAGGACAACAACGAAAACTCGAGTAATCCTTGAGGGCGCCTACTATTGATTTATCTGCCGATGACAATGTGGTTAGTGTACTATACGCTGTACTGTTATGTATATGTACCTCCTGGATCCTGGAATGCCGTTTTTCGCCTTGTCACCTCTGGGGGATACAACTTGTGTATCTACGGCAATAAGTGCCCCCAGCAGGAAAATGTGAGGTCTCTAGCCAAAAGTTGTGTAGGCCTTCTTTTTGTTAAAATAGAATAAGGTTTTTGTTTTGTTGAAGTCTTTTTTTTCTGTTGCTTGCTATTTCTTGGATCAACTTTTATCTTGTTTTCTAACTTTCTGCAATTATGCGCAGGGGATTTTGAATTGAAACATCCCAGGTGTGTAGATTCAGCGTTTCCTGAACTCCATACTAGATAGCATCTCCATCCTTCCTCATTTTGAAGCGTTTTATTCCGGGTAGGGAGGCTTAAACTAACCAACTCGCTCACGGTACAGCCTTCAATGCAAGTATGACTCACGTTCAAGAGCAAGCGAATGTGAGGGCGACGTGAGTGGTGCAAGTGAGCGCCGCTGAGAGGAAATAAGAAAGCAGCGAGTGACCGGTGGACAATTTTCTGCCTCGGTTGATGTGCTCTTTGTGAGATTTGTTGGGATTTGGGGATTGCTGCGAGCGGCGCTGCTCGGGTTGCTGCCCAACGCCGGGGGCGCACCGGAGGCTCCGCTGCTCTGTAAATCCTTTGGGTATCATAGAATAAGGGGAATTCGCCCAAACGAAATTATTAACATCCTGGGGCTAATATTTCTGTGAAGAAGGCAACTCTGTGTTCCGGTAATAGTTCAAATGCTCATTTTTTTAGTAGTAGCGATGAGCTATTCAGGAACTGCTGATTGGGTTGAGACGTGTACTAGGGTCCAAAGCAACATCTTTGTTTTGGATGAAGGAAACTTTCAGTAAGGTTAGGGGGGTTAATTGAGAAAGTTGCGTCTTCAAATCGTTGAGCGTTTTTGTTTGTCGTAGTACTTGAAGTTATGAGAATTTAATCTCATATTTAATTACATGTTTCAACGCTGATAGAAGTGATAAGCTTGATGCTCTGTGTTCAAAATATTGAAGAACTATTTTCATCGCGCGAGGGCTTCAGTATTTATTGCTTCATGTAGATTCTGTTTGAATCTCGCTGTCTCCGAGGTAAACTTGCCTTGTTTACTTTTGGCTTAGCGAGCTCACCTCCCGCTGCTTCTCCTGACCCTTCGAGCCGCGCCAGCACAACTAATAGCTTCGATTTGTCGTTTGTAGTTAGAAAAACGTTGGTCTGTCTCCTATGACTTAGCTTGACGTTGTTTTTACAGGCCCCGCACAAACAGTCGTTCATTGGCGGCTTGTTCACGCGCTTTATGAATCAGCGGAACTTGTAGGCTTTCTCACGCGCTTTTTGCAGCATCCCTGCTTGCCGTCTTGTCGCACTGACCTAACTAACAGGCTTGGTGCTCATTGGCTATTGCCAGACCACGAGTTGTAATGGTGCCACATTCCTTCCTCGTGCTCACTCCGTAAACTGCCGCCAGGAACGCGTTTCATTTACGTTATCGTGAGTGGAAACTTCTGAGCTTCTCAGAATTCTGATTTTATTCACTATTAATTACTTGACTCAGCTAGTAGTAGTTTTCACTTAATAATAATAATTCAGTAATTGTTAAAGGGCTTCAGTTTATTTTTTTTTAATTCGCGCACTGTTGGATAGTATGTCAATAAAATTTCATGTCGGTATTAGTGTCTTTTGTATTTGCTTTGCTTTTGTACTAACGAAACTCCAAAGACGTCAACGGAATTATTCCTAATATCTGTTGCCTGAACCTGTCTTAGGTACAGTACATGCAATTTTACTTGTTAATCTGTCTTGGAAATATTTTTGCTAAAATGCAGACAATTCGCATTCTAAAAAACATGAAGTTATGAAATATTGTTGAGAACTTTCTTGGCGTGCTCGCGTGCTAATTTGTATATGGATGTTTTTCACCTCCATAGTGAGCTTAGCAATATTCTTGTGAAGTGTCCTCTTGAATTCGTGATGAATTATATGATAATCAATTGAAGTAAATTATTTTGGCGAAATAAGAGGCTGAATTGCTATAGTTGAACAATAAATCTGGATTAGCCTTATTAGTCATTAGTGCTCACGCGGGCCTGCCGCTAAGGGAGGTCTTATTCAGAAAAATCTTCATGTGTCATAGAAACGACTGCGTTGCGTACACTGTAAAAAAAAAAGTGTTAAAACAACGGAAAATTGTCTGGCAGCTTTTTCGCCAGAGAGTTTTTTTCTCTCTGTTAGTCCGCCAGATGCATCAATTGCTTCCGTCGTCGTTACAGACATCTGTTGAGTTAACGGACTGCGATAGACGCACCGTTAGTCCAACGGAACTATCGTTATATCTCTGTTTAATTTACAGAAATATTTTGAACTATCTGTATTTCGCACAGGGAACGTCTATATGTCCGTTGTTAGAACGGGTGATGCCGGCATTATGCCGGACGAATTATAGGTTGCCGTCTCTTTTCTAGAAACTATAAGAACTTCCGTTGAATCTACAGAAACATAAAGAAGCCTCTGGGTAACTGACAGTTTTAACAAACTCTGTTACCACGACAGAGGAACCGGAAATAGGACGGTTCTCTGGTTCATCTACCACGTGCAGATGCATTATGGTGCCCAGTAAACATAACATGCGATGCACTTTTGTCCGTTTTATTTACATAGAAGTATTGCTGCAAGGCAATTATCTGTACGAGCCGCAGGGAACGGTTCAATAAAAAACTAGTCGTATCTTCCTTTGAACGTGGGAAGTTACCGAGTCTTTATATTTGGAAATCGCATTACCGCTGGCGATTCAGGCAGTTTGATGAAATTTTTTATTGCACCACGTACAATTAATAAGATTGACATGGATACTTCTTAGGTTAGTCAAAAACAAATTACTTGGCAAGTATACTGAAAAACAACTTGGTATACAGAGGGTTTTCACACACCGTATGACACACCTGGGAACGAATGATGAAAGACGTGTACTACGAGACAATAAATGCTGGTTGGACCTCTTCTGCGATGAGGTCCAACCTTTTCTGCGAAAAGATCCAACCCATACACAGCTTACTTTTATTCCCGCAGGAGCATTATGAATAAAATATGCCTCTTTCAAGTATGAAATTATTTTCCAATTGAAAACAACAAAAAACTATTATTTAACCAATGAAGTTATAATACACAAACAATAATAATGAACCATACTGAAAAATCTATCGATGTTCTCAGTAAAGGAGTGAAACTGGTCCGTTCCTAAGAACGAAGAACTACACCTAAGTTAATATTAATATAAATGAAACTGAGTCGAGAGCTATAGCGACGCAGCGATGCTCATGCACACAGAAAAAATATTAACTGCCGCTGTACGCGGTGATGCGGTCCGCTTCATCAAAATACTAGCTAAACATTTCAGAGATCAAAGAAAAACAGCGGTGCGCTTCATCAAAATACTAGCTAAACATTTCAGAGATCAAAGAAAAACAGCGGTGCGCTTCATCAAAATACTAGCTAAACATTTCAGAGATCAAAGAAAAACAGCGGTGCGCTTCATCAAAATACTAGCTAAACATTTCAGAAATCAAAGATAAACAGCGGTCCGCTTCATCAAAATACTAGCTAAACATTTCAGAGATCAAAGAAAAACAGCGGTGCGCTTCATCAAAATACTAGCTAAACATTTCAGAGATCAAAGAAAAACAGCGGTTCGCTTCATCGAAATACTGGCTAAACATTTCAGAGATCAAAGAAAAACAGCGGTGCGCTTCATCAAAATACTAGCTAAACATTTCAGAGATCAAAGAAAAACAGCGGTGCGCTTCATCAAAATACTAGCTAAACATTTCAGAGATCAAAGAAAAACAGCGGTCCGCTTCATCATAATACTACCTAAACATTTCAGAGATCAAAGAAAAACAGCGGTGCGCTTCATCAAAATACTAGCTAAACATTTCAGAGATCAACGAAAAACAGCGGTTCGCTTCATCAAAATACTAGCTAAACATTTCAGAGATCAAAGAAAAACAGCGGTGCGCTTCATCAAAATACTAGCTAAACATTTCAGAGATCAAAGAAAAACAGCGGTGCGCTTCATCAAAATACTAGCTAAACATTTCAGAAATCAAAGATAAACAGCGGTCCGCTTCATCAAAATACTAGCTAAACATTTCAGAGATCAAAGAAAAACAGCGGTGCGCTTCATCAAAATACTAGCTAAACATTTCAGAGATCAAAGAAAAACAGCGGTTCGCTTCATCGAAATACTGGCTAAACATTTCAGAGATCAAAGAAAAACAGCGGTGCGCTTCATCAAAATACTAGCTAAACATTTCAGAGATCAAAGAAAAACAGCGGTGCGCTTCATCAAAATACTAGCTAAACATTTCAGAGATCAAAGAAAAACAGCGGTCCGCTTCATCATAATACTACCTAAACATTTCAGAGATCAAAGAAAAACAGCGGTGCGCTTCATCAAAATACTAGCTAAACATTTCAGAGATCAAAGAAAAACAGCGGTTCGCTTCATCAAAATACTAGCTAAACATTTCAGAGATCAAAGAAAAACAGCGGTGCGCTTCATCGAAATACTGGCTAAACATTTCAGAGATCAAAGAAAAACAGCGGTGCGCTTCATCAAAATACTAGCTAAACATTTCAGAGATCAAAGAAAAACAGCGGTGCGCTTCATCAAAATACTAGCTAAACATTTCAGAGATCAAAGAAAAACAGCGGTGCGCTTCATCATAATACTACCTAAACATTTCAGAGATCAAAGAAAAACAGCGGTGCGCTTCATCAAAATACTAGCTAAACATTTCAGAGATCAAAGAAAAACAGCGGTGCACTTCATCAAAATACTACCTAAACATTTCAAAGATCAAAGAAAAACAGCGGTGCGCTTCATCAAAATACTAGCTAAACATTTCAGAGATCAAAGAAAAACAGCGGTGCACTTCATCAAAATACTAGCTAAACATTTCAGAGATCAAAGAAAAACAGCGGTGCGCTTCATCAAAATACTAGCTAAACATTTCAGAGATCAAAGAAAAACAGCGGTGCGCTTCATCAAAATACTAGCTAAACATTTCAGAGATCAAAGAAAAACAGCGGTGCGCTTCATCAAAATACTAGCTGAACATTTCAGAGATCAAAGAAAAACAGCGGTGCGCTTCATCAAAATACTAGCTAAACATTTCAGAGATCAAAGAAAATCATAAGTATAACAGAAAACATTGCCTTATTACGTAATACATACGAAATTTAGGCAGTAGTACTTAGAGACAGAAAAAAAACAAAATCTACCCAAAAGTACAAAATTGTACAAAAATCAACTCATTGCTATACATGAGTAACGCTAAGCATAAATTACGTGGAGGGTACAAACTTTCTAATACAAATCATCGGTTCACTCTATCTTGAATCTGTACTGAACAATAAAATGAGTTTAATGGAGCGATGAACTCGTTAATGAAATGAAAGTTTACGGTTCAGAACAAACCTATTCTGACGTTAGAGTACTTTTTAATTTCGAATAGCGTCGTATCGCATGTGAGCTAGTTGACAATAAGTCCTCTCAAATGTTCATCAATGGATGAAGAAAGTTAGCTGCAGATGCTGTATCTTCAAAATGATGACAATTACATTATAACAGAATACAATGTTATAACAATAACATAACATTTGGTGTAATAACTGACAGAAAAGTGGGAGCGTTTCGTGTACTCCATTTGGTGTTATTAGTCAGAAATAATTTTACGCCTAGACAATGAGAAAGAATGAAGGAAGCCTGATACAGAGAATGTTCACGTACAGATTAGATTAGATTGAATTATTAGTTAGTGTAAGACTCCCTATCCGCAACAAATGCGATCCAAAGAGAGGAAGGAGGAAGGCACCATTTAGTATGGATTTAAGGGAACGCGAAATCTATCCAGAAAGGCATAGAAACAGTAAGCTGAGAAAGAAGTTCATGAAACAAGATCAAAGTTGAAGAAGAAAGTAGTAAGTGCTGGAAAACAAGACTGCAGTGAACCGAAAAAATGATCGATACAATAGTTGTATCCCCCTGTTCACGTACAACTTAAAGCTCAAACATACCGCAGATCTATGCAAGCCTCTATCTGAGTCGTCTACAATGGAAATTAGAAACTATTTGAAAATCGGATGCCGATTTCATCAAATTGGCATTCAAACAACGTAGCAGCAAATACGAGGGCAGCAGCACTTACTAGTTGCTCAGCCTTTCGTCAAAAACTTGAACCATCTTCTATCATCAGAACCTTAGCTTAAAAACCGAACGGAAGCGAAATTCGTCTACAAGTATGCGAAACAAGACTAAAACGAAGGAACACAAACAAAAACACAACATTTCAGCGGTACACTACATAAAGCTAGCTGCAAGTAATTAGCACTGTCATCTTTCAAGACAAGTATGCGACAAAAGGCGCACTGGACATGTAGGAAACCATTATATAATGCACAAAGTGGTCTCTAGCGAAGTATATAAGCATAGAAAAAGGTTGAAAGAAGAGTAGGAAAAGAAAAGCATCAAGATTGAAGTTTAGGTGGTGAAAAGGGCAAATATGGTCTGGAACTCCTCAACTCTTTGCAACGAGAAAGAAAGGCCAACTTGTCCTAAATTCAGGGTCTACACGGCCTATTGGTAACTCGAAGTGCAAAGCATACATGATTCTTACCCATTGGCTGGAGGAGGGGGGCAGTGATGGAAAAAAAATTTAAATGAATTACCAGTTTCACATAGCCCATTTCCAGTCAAAATATATAAAATCGCCATCCTTCGAGGCATTTAATTCTATCGCGATGAGTTGTTCAATTTTTGAATATACGCCTTTTAATTTATGAATGAACTGGGAACCACGGTTTTTGGGCAATCTTAATTGAAAAGACCTAAATTTTCAGAACATAAAAAACTTGTCAGATAATTGAATTAGCAGTCATTTAAACCGCACTTAACATTTAATTTTTCGTCACTAGAAGATGGAGACATCAATCACACTTAAGGAATGGATCCGCAAGCAAGGGTGGCAGGGTCGAGGCCAAGAGATTCTTCAGTGCTGAGGCACGTGACCAACGACAGAACCTTCGGATGCATCCCGCAGTGGCGTTTTCTTCCATTCGTGAATTTGATCTTAGAGCCTCGTTCAGGGTTGATTTTCAGTAGGTATCTGGAATGGATGCAAATACATAAGCGTTTGTTAGGTAGTGAAGTCATATTCATACTACTGAAAATACACCAGCCAACAGAAGTTAAATTACGTAAAACTCTCAGCCTAGATTAGATTAGATTATAAGTTAGTTTAAGCCTCTCTAACCGCTGCAAAATAGAGCGTATCGAAGAGAGGAAGGAGGAAGGCACCATTTAGTATGGAGATAAGAAAATGAGGAATCTATGCAGAAAGGGCATAGAAACAGTAAGATAGGAAAGAAGTTCATGAAATAAGATAAAAGTTGAAGAAGAAAGTCAGAGGTGCTGAAAAACAGGACAGTAGTGAACCGAAAAAAGGTGGTCCTTAACATAACAAAAAAAAAAAACATTTTATTTCGACAAAAAGAAGGCCTACCTAACTCTCAGCTCGGGCCCTCACATTTTTCCCCTGGGAGCGCTAATTCCCATAGATACAGTAGTTGTATCCCCCTGAGGGGAACTCTCAGCCTAACCACAAGCAAAAGTTTGGCAAAGGGATGCTCAGGAACATGCAAGTACGTACCTTTCTGAATTTAAAATGTTATGTACAATAATGCATGCATCCGAATGCATATACACATTCATGAACACACATACGTATAAACATCTATATAAATTAGTGCGATTATTAGTCTCGATTCAGTTAATCTCAACCATTTAAAAATGCTATATCACAAAAGTAATGTGTCGGCATTCTTCCAGCATGATGTATTTTATAAAAATCATTTCGAAGAATAATCATATTTTAAACCATTAATGTTCTAAAAAGAACAACCGTATATTCATTAATTTTACTTCTGTTAATTGTTTTCTCCCATCTTGTTGCTCAAATTACTTTCCCGCATCAGAGGAAAAAACATTGAAATAACATCACAATGAGAATGTTGCAGCAGCGCTGGCCGCACTCATTATCCGGCATCTGGTCGTCACCAACGTCAGAGTGAGAAAGAAATTGGCCTTGACGAGGATCGCACATTTACAAATATTACTTTTACAATAGTAAACATCCTAATATTACATTTAAAATGGAATGCGAAACGATAACAAGCTATCTTTTTTTAATTTCTCGGTGCAAAGAGTAAACAGCAAATTTGAAGCACCAATCTAACGTAAGAGTACGTTTACTGATAAGGGTCTGAGTTTTTTATATTTTTGTTTTTCTGTTTCAAAATTAACTGTATTGAAACAGTCCCCCGTGCCTCTATTGAGTGAGCTCAAATAATTTCACTATGCACCAAGAATTAGAATCAATGAAAACTTTCTTCCAAAATAATAGTTTTCCTGCTTGGGTTCGTATTGAAAATATTGAAGGTTTTTAGATGATGAATATTTTCTACCTTCCGTAGTACAAACTGTGCAGAAGAAAATGTACTTCAGTTTGCCATTTAATTGAGTGAAATCAGAGAAACTATCATGCGAAATACCTAGTCTTGTTGCCAAGTTTTATCCGTGCATAGATTTTAAACCCATTCTAACAAATTTTCAATGGGCTAATAATTAAATTTGAAGACCGCTTGCCCCCTGAAATAAGCTCTGGAATCGTATATAGGCCCGCGGTGTGGGTCTGATTGTGTAGGATGTACGCAACGTAATCTTTGGAAGCGATTCTATCTAAAATACACGCGCACCTTTAATACATCTTCCCTACTCATCAGGTAGGAATCAAGCAGCCAGATGTGATGTAAGGATAGTGTGCTAAGATTTTTCTATTCTTGACTTCGCCTCAAATGTCCGTATATACCTTGCACAACTCTCTTCTGACCAAAATTAAATAATATGCAGTCGTCCTACCCCTCTCAAAGTTGTTGCATGATTTTAATATGATATATATAGTTCCTTATGTTTATTATATAATAGCTTCAGTTAAATCCAACACGTCCAGATTTACCAAAGTGACTACTTATTTATAAAAGATGAATTTTAAAAGTACTGTCTTCATCATCACCCTAATTTTACGACGGTCGAGAGGACTTCAATATAATCATTTTTTATTATAATCTCAGTAATGTAATTCGCCTACTTTTGTAAGCAAATTAATTGTTATTACGAAGTACAACCAAGAAGCATCAGGTCGTTTTGATTATTCACTGCGGATGCATGACAATATATCTTTATATTGTTTTCCAACCAGGATATTGCATAATGAAATAACTTGTCAATAAAGACTGGTAAAACATTAGAAAGAAAAAATTCAACTGGGAAAGGAAGAAATTGTATGGTATCTATACTACAATCCAAACTTGACACAAAAACACATAGTAAATCTTATTTCGGTGCAATGTGTGATAAATCAAACAGCCCATACATACCGTACTAGTTATCTAATGAGGGATCTGATACTAGTATCTACCTCGTAGCCATTGCTTCACTAGCATTTCATTGGGACCTCATCTTACCTTTGTAAAAACTCCAGTGTTGCCCCATGGCTTGTAGGGTACTGGAGAGACAGCACAAAGAATGACGTGATGAACAGAAAGAGAGCGTGCAAAGGGAGATCCGCTTCGAGTACTACTCTCTTGTCTACACTGATCCAAGAAGGCGAAGCGTCTGGAACAGACAATATGTATGTTTACATCTATTTGTAAATACATTTGTGTGTATATATTTTCTGAAAATGTAGTTTTGATATACGTACTTGATTCAGATATATAAGTGTGTATATATAAATTACAAATACAAATTTATTTTAAAATTCAATGCCCTTAAAATTGTTTCCTTATTCGCCAATAATCGAATGCATTTCTCAGACTCATATTCGAGAGGGATGTTCAGTTCGGAATCATCCCATACTAAATAAGCATACAAAATAGGCCACTCGACACGGAAGATCCTACCTGAATAAGTTTTCAACATTTGCAGAATTATAGCAACAATTAAACGAATAATGAAACAATTTCAGGCAAATAAACTCCTCCCACTAGTTGGTTATATTTGCGCCACAATAAAATACTTGTTTACGCATCTTAGAATCCATTTCTATTAAATATTAATACCCCCAAACACTTTTAGTATATTGTTTACATTTATGCTCATTACTTTTCAAGTGTAAAAACCAGAACAAATGTTTTTAAACATGATTCCTTAGTGGCTAGGTACGAATAAACTGTAGTTAAAATTCGAAACATTACCATTGTGCGCGATGCATGGAACACTTGGCAAGTCATCACAAGCAGTGAGGTCCTCCACGCTCATCTCCTCCTGTTATATAAAATTTTTTATATATTGCGTAATCACAGAAAATTCACAGCAAAAACGCATTGAAATAGGCATGCAATTATCATGCCAAAACGCTCAACATAACATGCAAGCGCCAGTCTTCGGATTTACAACACTCAATCATTGACTAACTATCTATTATTAATTGAGGGCCTACTTCGAATTTATTAGTTAAATTTTAAATCTACACAATGAGCAACACCTGAACTTCACCTGTATAGCATGCTTCAGGGTGTCTAGCCAGCCACAGAGCTAAGTACACTTCATAAAACTATTCACGTACAATGCCAATCATTCTAGAACTAGCGCGGCACCTCGTCACTACTCACGGGATTGAAATATGTTCGGTAAAAGATGTCATTCATTAATGATTAGGAAAGAATAACAAATACATCCCGATGCCTTGAACAGCAGAAAGTGTACAGCAAGCGTGTCTAAGGCTCAGTCACGTGCCCTACAATACCCTTCCAATTTTCCTACATCATTGCAATTCTTCACAAATGCAGTCAAGAAATCTTAAAAATCAGACCAAAACACATGATCTGTGTCTAGATGCAGGACCTGCTGAATCACACTTTGAAAAATGTTCACCACGGGTGGTGGTGCAGTTAGATTGCAAACAAACCTCTTTACAACTGAATTTTCTACCTTAAGTTCTATGTTTTAAAGATGTCTATGTTTTAAAGAAATATGTTCTATCAAAATCTGTGAAAAAACGGTTTTAAAATTTTTGTCATTTAGCACATTCTGCGTTCGGACGCCTCATTATGTTGGTACTCGCGAGCCTGTGAAACTCGTATTACAGACATACTCATCAAGTACTTCGTGCTTTTTTATATCCTGAATACCTCAAGAGATGCTGTCAGGTGTGCACTAATTATGATGTGTTATTCACTGCAGCGCACGTGAATTTTTTCCAATTTAAATCATTGAAAAATATACTTGATGCGATTTAAATAGAATGCTATGAATATAAATTCATAAATAAACGCACAACGATCATTGTCATTCAAGTATAGATTCCAAATTGTACTTACAGAAATACGGTACGCCAATGAGTCAGGTTCTCCGAAGAAGTGACAAAGGCATTGTAGTAGAGCAACTCCAGCATGCGAAGATTGCGGAGTTGAGATGGGCTTCCTCTTATTGATGTATGCTAAAATACCAGGTACCTTCTGATTAAAATGGTTCAAAGTAGCGGTAAACTTCAAGCCCATCAATTCTTCCACATGATCAGAATAGCAGATATTCTTGAAGAGAAATGGCATTTTAGCTTCTATCTCCAACACTGGATGGCCTTTGAGTATGAGGTATCTTTGCAATGGGAAGGTGGTTTTCATAGTTTGGCGAATAGCTTCACTGACTGGTTCATCTGCAGAGAACTCTTGCTTGAGTTTGCTAAGCTCAATTTTCTGTCGATCAAATTCGCTAGGGGTTAAAGAGGGTGAATAGTTCGTACACCCGTAACTATCCCTTTTTTTGGTTTTGAAGGGAACTTGTTTCTGAATTTTTTTAATACTTGCTCGTTTCCTATTTAGATTGTCAATTCGATTTTCTAGATTAAGAGATAAAGCAGTGTATCCGGTTCCAATTATTTCTCCATTTTCTAGGTGTTCTAATAGGCAAGGATATTTATTCGCTAGCTTTGATGCCACACGTCGCAGAGAAGATCGTCCAGGCCTTTCACACTTTAAATGGATGTCATCAGCAATTACTCTAACTAGAGTTCTCCTCAGATCTAAGGGTAGCAGAGTTTGCTTGGAGCTGCATTCTTCGAGTGCCTCAGTCAACTTACGTGGAAATATTTCACTTGGAATATGGTATGAAGCGGGGTCAAAAATCTGGAATCGGGTTCTTGCTACGTCTTCATCATCGTCGTTCACATCTTCCTTTGGAGCGTCATCCACTCGTTCATTTGTGGTGTCATTCAAACTTGCGCCTTCTTCTGTAGAAGAGTCCTCTCCGATATTGTTACTAGTACTTCTCTCTGAAAAGAATGACTAACTTTAGACAATCATGCCAATGCATAAGGTCAACTTTTGCACACTGTCACATGCTGAAAATAATTGAAGGTCACTCTGGTCCCTCATTATATGTTGTTCCATGATATTGATGAATTATCTAACCAACTGCATGTAGGATGCATAATCAGTACTTGATTGATGCCATACATCTGTAATTTAAACTCAGCACTTCTCACAAAGTATCAATCAAAACTCATAGGCGGTACAGAACTGCTATAAACAATAACCGAACACAGACAAAAAAAATCAAGAATTATACCAAATTTACACATTTTTATTCAAGTCAGTGTTCAACTCAATCAAAATTAAAAAGTCAAGTTCAACATGTTAAAAATGAGCTTCAATAAATAGTATCAGGTTATCAAGAAACTATGAATCTGAAACTATGTTCATCAATATCTATTATTAATGATCAACAATGATACTTTTAGTTTTACATTAATGTTCACAAAATTCTAAAACAATAGAAAGATCCCTAAAAAAATGAAGATGTAAATGATCCATTGGCCATGTGAAACAGAAAATCTAAAAGAGGGTTCTCATAGATTCTACAACACATTATAAACAAAGTACTGAAGAAAGTGCACATGATATGAAATCAGTTGAGAAGATAGTTACAGGTACTGGAAGCTTTCCTGTAATATAGAAATGTGACCGAAATGCATGAACCCTCAAGAGATCTCCCGGCCTTCTTGCAGTTAAGTTTTGTCTAGCAATAGTATTTGTATTACCAATTAGTGTTTCCCAATTCAATGTACCGAATTATCAGTTAAAGTAAACATTACCATATTTGTATACGAGTAAACTTGTATTGGATCTACCTCTAATGTATGGGTAAGCATTTATACTTTATACATACCAATATCACTCCACTGAATATGAACTATGTAGCATAGACACAGAATGAGTAGTAACAGAAGACTAAGGGAAATAACTAGGATGTAAATTCATCAGAAAATTGTATATTCTCAAAATAAATGAGACAAATATCTTTCTAATTTTGAAGTTATCAAACAAATGATGTACACATAATTGCAGCGGACAGAATAATGACATATCAAATAGTGCATAAGTAAAATGAAGATGAGTTTACTTCTAAAATAAGACATCTAAAAATTATTCATAAATGCTACATACAAAATTGGTACACAAGTGTTAACTTACTTCCATACTTCCTCCACGAGGCTAGAAGGATTCTTGCAGATATCTTATTTAAGATTGGTGTTAAGTCTTGCTCTTCAATGAGAGCTAAATGTTCTTTAGCTTCGACGCCATCCTTTAGTAACGATGCAACTATTTCTGCCACTTTGTTCTCTTCAAGAGACGGCAAAGCTGATCTCACTTCAGATAAAATAATATTTTCAAGATCCATTATAGCTCATGGAAAGTATACCAAAACAACTGGCATTCACAAGATATAGAGTCAGCACACGCACACGTAGGATTATGACACTCGCACTTTGTTTGAAAGTATGACACGTAGGGTTCAATCAAAAGTTTTTCAATCGATGTGCAGTAGATAGCCACTTTGATGTACTCAGCGTCACTTGTGACTATACAATGCATAATTTTCTGCGTTTTTCAAAGCTATTTTTTCACATTCCTAAATCAACAGGAATAGTGGGCGGTACAACAACAAGTTTACCTGGAACTAAATATAAATTGAAAGGATCAGAAGTAAGTTCATCATACAGCACAAATTTGTAACAAGTTGTCTTCTTCACTGTGAAATAACACTGCTCAGGGTGGTCATTTAAACATTGAACAAGGAAGGAGATCTGAGTAGAAGTGGGATTGATGATGATTCTCTCAATCAAACCAAAGGTATTATTACAGTCATTCTTGAAAGTCACTACCATTCCATTTTTGAATTCAGTATTTCGATACACCACTGTATTAGTGGTTTTAATGATGGAATTTTTTTCATATCCAGAATTAGATAATGCATCTTGAAGTGGTTGACTCAAATTTGAGAAATAAACATCCATATATTCTTTTAGTACCATTTCTTGGATATCAGAATCAATTTCACGCAAGTAAGTCTGAAGCATTTGATGTTTCTGTCCAAGCAGGGTGGTTATATTAACAAAATTAGATGCTCTGCAGATCAATCTCTTGAAATATTGGTGTTTGCTTTCAAAACGTAAGGTCCAAACTTGTACAAGGGGTCCAAATGTGTGGAAAAGGTAAGGGTAATGTTCAATCAAATGATGCTTTGGCTTCAGAGGATATTCGGGGAAGCCTAATCTTCTTGAATGTATATAGTCTTCAACAATATAACTGAAAATAGCTATTTGATTGTTAGAAAGCCTAGGAGCAAACGCATAAGAACACAGATTGTGCAGCTTTATTAGACACAACCATGCTATAGCCTTTTCATCAATTCTGAACTGACTTAAAAGAAGGGGCAAAAACTGAAGAAGACACCAGATTTGACAAGCTTTGCCTATAATATTTTTACCTTCCACTAGAACACAAGGTTTGTTTTTGGCATCAACACCTTTAAATTTGAAATTAGAGAGGGCCAAGTTCAATTCCTTATAAGAAAAAAACTGTTGTGCAACAAGTGAGGAAAGGTATATCGACAAGTCGGCTTTGACAATCCCTTCAAGTAGATCATGTGCAGCACAAGGGGGCAAGCCTGGATTACAAACGTGAAAGTAACTCAAACTATTAAAAAGAGAATTAGCCTTAATCCCTTGAGAAGTTTGTTCTGAAGTGGAATGTGAAAGCGCTCTTTTGTAACTATCTGGAGAACGAAGTTCATAAAAATTGAAATTATTAAAATATTCACTCGGGGAAACAGCACAGAACCGACAGAACCTTGTTGTTGTTGCAAAATGTGTGGTAAACCCTCCAATGTCATTGGACCCAAGATTGTCTCCTGCAATTCCCAAAATCCTGAATTTGAAGTTCAGATCACCACACTGCACACCAGTATTTTCAAGGCCTTTTAGTTCAGTCAAGAGAGGTTCTAAGAAGGCTGTTTTATGCTTTTTGAAGTCGATCGATTTTGCTAGAAGCACAAGCTGGATATCATTGACTTTACTTCTATACCACGGATACAAGTTCACAATAATATAATAAAAGGCTACAAGTTTATACTTGTTACGAGCAGAGCCAATTGGATTGCAAACTTCAAACTCATCGGTATAGAGTAAAAGTGCTACTGTGTTTTCCCTAGCAATTTGCTTATAAAGTGACCCATCCTTGATATCAGCTACAACATTAGGAGTATGAGGAAGGCAATGACTCAGTTGAAAGTGAACAGATTTCTTACTCAGCACAGAATGCAATGAATCAGCAACACTCACATAGCAATATTTTTTCACTATGCCACTGGGGATGAGGGGAACAGTTTTTACTATAGGTTCAATAAAATTGAATTGTCTTTCATAAGTCAACTGTCTCCCATAATTACTCTTCAAATTTGATAACAACCTTTCAATGTCAGTATCTCTGAACAGTTCAAGCACTTGATCTTTCAGTTCAAAGTTTTCAGGCAACAAATTTTGCAGTTTTTCTTCGAAAATTACATTATTAAGAGACAGTAGATTCCTAATTTCATTCACTATCAAGTTTACTGTAGATGTAGGCACCAGTAATAAACTTTGCAACTTCAAAAAGAAGAGCTGAACATTCTTTTCAAGCAACTGTACACATGTTTGATTACTTGTTGTCCTGGGCAGTTCAACATCTAAATGTGGAACAACATGTGTTGTTTCTTCAACAGAATCTTGCAAACAGCTGGTCTCAGGAATGTTTGGAGCAGACGAGAGGCGTATTTGTTCAGTCCGGTAGTGATTACGGCTAAGATGCGATGAAAATGTACTTTTATTCACAAAGGTCTTCCCACATGCAAGAATGGGACACTGAACACTCACACCATTATCAATATGAATACGAAGATGTTTGATCAACAATTTCAAAGTGAGAAAAGATTTTCCACAAGATTCCACTACACATTTCAACGGTTGATTACCATGTTCCTGAGGAATTTGTTTATTGTGATGGTATCGGTAGATATGACTCCGCAACTTTAGTCTAGAGGAGCACACGACACAACATTGGGGTAGAGGACATTTGAACTTGCTCAGAGTTGAGTGAAAACGCAGATGAAAAATGAATGCATTTACATTTTTACATGAGGCACTACAAATGTTACAAGTCAACATATGCGTATAAATGCTTATTATATTCTGCAAGAAACCATACAATCAAATAACAGTAACTTACTTTTATGAAAACTCAAACCTTTAAGAAATAATTTTTTCCCACTCAGTGAACAGAAATTTTTTGGCTGCTAAGTTTCAGACATCACGGAGTCAAACCAAACAGAATTCAAGAATTTTGATTCAGTATTATTCGTCTTCATCATAATCTAAGAATAGACCTTACTAAACACACTTCACCTATCATCAGACATTACTACCTAACTGCGGAAAAATACGAAGTAGTCGGAGGTACACCATGGGTCGGTCTGAGCACGAATTACTACGCACTGTTCTGAGCTTGCAAATATAGAAATCGAATATTGACCACTGAATCACGAAACAAAACCACTTTAATATATTTTGGAAAACGTTATTAAGAGTGAATAAATAATTGCATATAAAAATTTTCCATAGAAATAGTAAAATACGATCATACCCTTAAACTCGATTTTATATAGCGACAGTGACCGTCATTAATATCCTGTAATTCGCAATAAACTTAATCAAAAAGCGAGCAATTCCTCATGAAAAAAATGTACGGAGCAGTTATTCATTAAATTCACGGTTTAAGCTCTAACTATACGTGCTACATAACAATGCTTCCTTGCATGCAATGATAGAACGCTCTTTGTGAGGCATTTTTCAAACCGCCATATCAGAAACACAAGCCTTTTCTTGTCTAGCGCAACAATACACATCAATGAGGTGACGCCAATCAATGGCGGGAAAAAACAATAGCGTCATGAATGCTGATGGAGCCAAAATCAAGTTTCAATAATTATACTACATAACTTTATAACAATTAACATTTAAAGGAACCAAAATTTTTCTTATTTGTGGAGGACATTAGTCGATTTTCCAATTTTAGGTGCTTGACATTGGTAATTAGATCGAAATAAAATTTTTCTTATATGAACTTTCTTTTTCATAGAAGAAAAATTGATTATTTCGTTCTAATTACCCATTATCGAGCACCAAAAATTAGAAAATCAATTATTGTCCTTTCCTACACATTTAACAAGTTTTTAGTCCCATTATCTACCTAAGACAACATTCCTAGAAAGTGACTAGAAGTTAGGATTATTCGTTGAATGTGCACATTCAAACATTTAAAAGTAATAAATACTAGGTGAAAATTGAATCACAGTCAAGAGAAAAATTGCACTACAATTATATAAAATAATGATTTCAGAGGATCAATCTTGATAATCATAAGCAAGCAACAGTCATGGCACACATGCACGATTGACCTTAGTCACGATTTCGACACACCACCTTTCACTCTCGTGTCCCGCAAGAAACTGCAGTTGTCGGTTCACTGGTTAGACGTTTAATTCGTTTGAAATTCGTTTTACCTTTAGTTTTTCATTTTACCTTTAGTTTTTGATCTATAAGCCATTAATTCATCATCTTAAAAAATTTAACCTTATCGAATTTTGGTCAGCTTTTGTTGAAAGAGCAAAGAATTTTCGAAAAAACCTTCATTGGAGCAGAAAATAATCCCAAGGATAAAATTAGTTTCTCTTGCGTGACGAATATTTTCTGCGTTTTAGATTCCCCCTGCCATTGAAACATTTTTTAGTGGTAGAAAATAATTCGCATGTTAAAATATGACTGCAGCTGGCTGTAAAAACAAAGTTTAATTAAGGGATTGTACCTCCGTAACAAGAAATTTGGAAAGCCAGTATGCAGCACAAACAAAGAACGAATGAATAAGTAATTATTTTCAATCTAACTATCACACACGTAAAGCCAATTTAAGTTACTTTCAGTAGGCAAATGTATAAAAGCATAGAAAACAACGTTGAATTCCACCACGGGCACAGACACTAGAACTAGTTTGTGACGCGTTCGAAATTACGCAGGAGTAACGATTTCTTTTTATTTATGAAATACAATTACTCGACGCATGACTGGAAAAGAATTGAAAATATTTCTAGCATTTTGGAGAGTTTAACGGACTGAATACGGTTAATAAACATTTTCGCACATTAGTGCAAAAAATTCATAAGAGTACATCAGTTTGCTTATAATGGAATTTATAACCACCAGAAATTCAATACGGCGACGACAGCGTCTCTTTCATTTCATAAACTGCTTCATTTTTCTTTGTCCTCTTGTTCGTTTCCGAAGAAATAGAGAAATTTAAAAATTCATAAAAAATGACCTCAACAAGTGGGCTTTATGTTAAAGCTCTACATCATAGCTCTATATCATTGAAAATTTCGTTTACGAGAAAGCATAGTTTCTCAAATAGAAGATTATTATAGTGAAACACCATATGAACTCATGAGTTATGGATTAGGGCAGCTCCAGTCACTGCCTGTTCAGCAGTTTCAGTCCCAGCCGAAAAACAAGGGGTCTGCAAGTATGGTCACGTGAGAAATGGATTGTGCTTTCGCACAGGATGTATTGATGCATATAAAATCAGAAGGTGATTACTAAATGGTTCGATAATACAGTATGTGATGCCATTACTGTATATATGCTATGCATTATCATACTGGGTCATGTGTAAATAATCATAAAAATGGGAATAAAAACGATACGTTGTATCGTGTTTTTATTGCACATGTGCAGAGCCCAGTTCATGCTTGAATAAAAAGTGAGCTTCCTTCCTGACGCAGGCTTGTTTGAAAATTCATGAACCTTGTAATGAACACATGTATAGTGTTTTCCACTTATTCGAGCGTAGGTTGACCTACATGTATTTCCGTGTATTTACTTACACACACACACGTGAATAGACTATTTGCATGAATTCAGGTACGTATGTATGTACGTATAAAAGCACAAGCCCCTGATTGCTTTATGTTCCTCATATTCATAGAAAATAAAAATATACACGTTTAAGTACGGTCATTTGCCAGTTTATACACATTTGTCAATCCTTGTGCAGAATTCGTCAAATTGTATAGCATCTTTACGCAGCGTTGTCTGCATCATAAGTGCGAGGGAATGGGCACATGTTCTGAATAAATTTGCACTTGCCTTTTATTAACGTTTTGCTTTCTGACTATCATATATTTTTAGTTAGCAATTTGATGTATTTGAAACTTAAAACTCTTTACATAGCGTTAATATTGTGAATTCTGTTCTGAGAGAATAATTAATTTTCTAAATGCAGCTGTTCCGCTACAATTGTCAATTTTTTATCACATACTTGGCAAACGCAAATCGGTAATGTGCATGTTGGTTGAACAGAAAATAAAACGACAACAGAGTATGATACAAGACATAATGCAACGTTAACAGCAATTGTTACATATATTTGATCATGTTTTTACTTTTACGGACCGTTGAAACAATGAAAATTTAATCGAATTCCGTATAATCCCCTGAAGAGTCATTCGAATCTGTAATATTCAGTTTATCTGTGAAAACTACTCCTAAATGTAAAGAAAAGCCGTTGGATCAACGGACAACTTCCAAGAGTCCGTTACGACAACGAAGAGTTCAATTTACTCCCGTAATTTTTAATTGACCCGTGAGAACAACGGAAATCAGCAAAATTGTCCGGTAAGGAAACGAATTACGGATGAATTTGTTGATTTAACAGATAATATTCAGAAAACGGACAAGAAGTAACAATTTGTGTTATTTTAACAGATAATTGGTCTGTTTTTGTCTGTATTTTTGCAGTTTTTTTTTACAGTGTACACTGACGTCTCAAACCTCGTGAAGAACATGTTAGAAAAATAAGCCAAAAGTGCCCGAGCCTCTGAAGAAAACTTGAGATGAGTGCCTTGTCAAATTCGAATTCCCCGACATAGTTTTTGTTCGACTAGGGTATTCTTTGTGGATTGTAGAAAGAAAGTTTTCAGTGTAGTGTAGGTATACTATTCCTTTATGTTTGTGATTTATTCAAGAGATCGTTATCTGATGGCCCCTAAGGGGGATACAACTATGGGGAATTTATGGGAACTGGTGCTTCCAGGGGCGATATGTGAGGTCCAAAGCAGAAGTTTAGGCAGGCCTTCCTCTGTTCAAATAGAACAGGCATTTTGTTTCGTTACGGACCATCTTTTCTCGATTCTATACTGTCCTGTTTTCAGCACTGACTACTTTTTCTTCATTTTTTTATCTTGTTTCATAAACTTTATCAAATTACTGTTTCTAAACACCTTGTGCATAGATTCCGCGTTCCCTTAATTACCTACTAGATGGTGCTTTCCTGTTTCCTCTCTTTGGAACGCCTTTGTTACGGTTAGGGAGGCTTAAGCGAACATTTAATCTAATCTAGTTATCTGATGCGATTTTCATGCGTGCAAAGTTGAGTTGCAATGAATAAAGTAATCGTGTGGGTGCGTGCTTGCGGGCGTGTGTCCTTCGCAGACTTGCATTTGCGACTTGTTCAGTGCGTTCGTAGCCTCATTCTAAAAAGTTCTTTGGTTTTTCCTCTGGGATATTCTAGTCGCAGCTAGAATTTAAGCTCAGTGGATGGAGGTCATTCTAAGCAATTGCTGAAGCTCTCTTTCTTGCGTTTTGTTTGAGCGTCAAACATGAACCTGGCCCGTCCTGTCCTCACAAATATGCCATTATGCAAATTGTGAGCGCTAGCTGATCCGTCATCCCTCATTCCGTGTGGCTCTGGCGGGCCGCCTCCGGCACCTGTGCTCGGGCTCGTTCTCCACCCGCCCTTGCCCTCCCGCGCTGGCAGCGCAGTTAGCAGTCGCTCACTATTGTTTCTTTTTAAAAATCGAAATGGAATCACGTTTCAATGACCTCATTATCGAAAACGCGACGAACTTCCAGGCGACTTTTATTTTACTGCTTGCGGTAAGAATTATTGAAAAAATATATATCTTGGAGCCATACGGGGCTCGAAGGAAGATAAAAATATTGACTTGAAGAAGCGGGCGCGCGTTCGTGCAACCATTGATGTTAGGTCAAACTCGTTTTTGCAGTCGTGTCTTTTACCTCATGGAGAGGGAGGAAGAGACAGCTAAAAACTAACTCATAATTACTACACCCATTCATACTTAATATCGTGTACAGTACGTATATTAAGTCTAAATTTCTTGTATATTTTATCGGAACCTATCGATATTTCTATATACTTTAATTATTGTCTTTGCTGTTAGCGAGGGAGGTTCAATATTTTCTTTCTTTTCATTATTGGTTATCTTATTTCTCGACTTGATTCGAACGAAATGGCTCAATTAATTAACGCTTCAGTCTTTCGATGAAATTTTCAGATATCGTAGTGGCTGAGGAGCACATTCTCATCTTGACGTTTGCTCCCGACACAGAAATCAAGGGCGGTTCATTCTGGTAGTGGCGAGTTCCGAGGGTTACTAGTAACTGGCTAGCCAAGTGGAAGGCTCGTACCTGGTCTGGAAGTGAAAGGATCTTACCGAACTGTCAGGTTCATAACAGCCGCTAGGACCTTACGTCGATGTTTATCCTGTATACTGGATATTCTTGGGTATAAACTATAGTGTATCATGAAATAAAGTCCTGACATTTGAATATTATAAGGTGAAGGAATTTAATATGATCATTGAAATTCAGTACATTCGTAAAGCAGGTGGAACTTGAATGAAGCTTTCAGTTTTAAAGAAAACAATCGATGACGGGACCAGAGGCAACTTGAATTTTTTTTAACGTAAAATACCTTCATGAAGGGCTAGACTCCAGCACACAGCATGCGTGAAGCTTAATTAATCAAGCTCGGTTAGGTGCAGACCGTTCCAACGCTCGGAGCGTTGCAGGATTTGGTAAAGTCCAAGGTAATCAGCGCTCCCAGGGGGAGATGCTAAGTACCGAGCTGAAGATTAGGAGGTAGCATTATTTCAGTTGAAACAGAATAGCATTTATAATTCTGTTGCGGACTTTCTTCTGTTCATTGCTATTCTTTTTCAGCATCTATAACATTTTTCTTCAATTTCTATCGTGTTCATTAAACTTTCTTCCTAACTTGCTGTTTCTGTGCACAGATCTTGTGTGGGAACACACTTTTAGCATGAATTCCCCGTTTCCTTGACTGCGTATTAAATAAATTGTCTTTTCCATTCTTCTCTAGAACATCTTCGTTGTGGTTAGAGAGGCTTTGACGAATTTATACGTGTCTAATCTGGTGAGATAAATCCTACGTTTATAGGTGGAGCACTAATCAGCGTAATTCGTTTTCCACGACGTGTGTCTAATTTGTACACAGATCTCATTCTGCTGGCTGCTGTGCCTGCGAAATCGGATCACGTGTGCGGGACTGATAAGTTGGCACCGCAACGCGTGGAGCGTAACAAGCTTTTAAGCTGTTGTGGTTTATTCCTGATAATAATTCAAGGAAACTTATTTTTAGAATTTAATTTGAATTGGTATATTTTATGGATTACTCACTAATTTCTTTACAACGTGCACTCCAAAAAATATTGAAGTATGAGCGTTTAAAAATGTTCGGGTTGAAAATTATTTTTCAGCGCCTGAGTGGGTTTTTATTATGCACTTTGTCGATGTATGAGAATTAGCGCTCCCAAGGAGGAGGGTATCGGTTCTCAAGCTGAAGGTCAGGTAGGCCTTTTTTTGACTTATCGTTACTAGTAGGCCTTGTAGTAGCTTAGGTAGACCTTGTACCTGCTGTTTCCCTTTTTTATAATTTTATCTTGTTTCATAAACCTCTATCAATGTTGTTCCTATGGGCTATGTCTAGAGGCACACTTTGTGCATTGTTTCTCCATTCCCTTATTGAATACTAAAGTTCCCCGTATTGTTGTGGCTAGGGAGGTTTAAATCTAATCATTCGAGCTTCTATGATACGAAATGAACATATTATTTTTGCTGCCGCCATCATTAACTTCAATTAACATCGTCAGGTCGTCTCAATATTAATTTGCAAAATTTGTGATGCTTATGTTGGGATTTGAATTCCGATAAACTTTTGAATGTGCACTGAAGTACGTTACGACATTTTTTCAAAAACTACAGCTGTCATCGTAATGCCCAACGAGTAATTACAGCTATTCGAACAAATGGTCATAATTTCTCACTGCACCCCCAACACACTTACAGGCTTGAATAACACGAGAAGTAGCTATTAGCGCATTAGAAACTTACGCTAATTAATGAACTTTCTTAAATTGGGAGAGACGGCAATGTCTTGAAGGCAGTAAGGATTCACAAGGTCGATTGCTGGCGTTTTTAGGGATCACTTTAGAGTTTAAACGATGTCTAAAGAGCATGGTGGTGTTTTTTTTATCTCGCTAATTAGTTGTTGGTGCCCCTTCATGTACATCACTGTAGTTAAGGATTCAAAGCCTCACTGACAGCAACTTGCATAATCTTGAGGTGTAGTGGCGTAAGAACGAGCAGTTAACATCCTTTTTTCCTTCGAGCAGATGTAGAATCTATTGAAATTCAACCAATGCTTTCTCAAAGTGTTAGTTGGCGTAGGAGTTGCATTTTCTAGGTGAGTAACCTAGAGTTTTTGATTGAGGTTAGCCATGTCTATTCGCTCCGTACACAATCTCAGCTAATAATCCTTCAAGTTTTATGGCTCTCTTTGCATTATAAATAATGTGAGTTTATATCAGCAAACTATGGAATTATCGCTTGTTGAAGCTGTTATTTCTCAATTAGCTCCCGAGTTTCATCTTGAATCAGTAGCTGGCTTTGTTAGGTTTTGTGAGCCACGTATTAATCCGCGTTCGCGTGGCCGAGTGCCTCCCCTTTAATTCTGTCTCATTTTTTCACCGTTGGCTTCTTTTCTTTCATGACCTTAGCAAGTTGTTTTTCGCATTCCCTAAATCAAACTCTGACGCTTTCATTTTGGTCTTCAGCCTTCCTTTTATCGTTCACTCAGCTAACATTGGATTTACTCGCTAGTTAGGAGGCACTTAAAACCTGAATGAGATTGAAATTTTACAATTTTCGGTCGAGTCTATCTCAACTCGGGGCAGCCATTAACGGACTCTCATTCAACCATTTACGGACTCTCATACAACCATTTACGATCATGTATAGCGCTCTCTTATTTACCTGCAAAGAAATTTAAATGTAGCTCAGGGTCTCGCTACCCTACGAAACTGTGAGGAAATAGACTCTCTCAGCCTAGGAAAAATCGCACTTTCACACGAATAGCTTTGGACTGAAGGAACTCAAAAGGGTTGAAAAATATGTACATGGTGTCTATTCTTCTTTTTTCTACAAACAAATGCTTACGGATTCTTCTGGCAGTACAGAAACTATTCAGAAGTGAATAAAAAGCATCGTCGAAGTGACAAGTCATTAACGCACTGCAAGTCGACCACTCCGATACGATTAACTCGCAACTGATCTCATCAACAGCATGCTCTGTCAAAATAAATGACACAATCATCTTCGTGTGCTGTCAACACGCGCGTGTATTTTGGTGCCGGGTGTGAGATAAATGACTCCGTCTCTGCCCGAAGAAATTCGACGTGTCTCTCTGTAGAAGTCAGATTGAAAACGCTTGCTACATTTGGGGTTGAAAACAATTTTTTCTTATCTTTTGATATACGTGTACATGTGGCACTTGTGTTTAAGGATCAATAAGAAGTATGAGCAAGTTAAGCGGCTGATTCCTAAGGGAGAGGTGCTGATCATTTACGTTGACGAAATCCGAGCACATCGCATACTCTCACTCTCACGGATTAAGTCACTGCGATGAATTATGAAGAGCTAAGGCCTCAATTATGGTAAAGTTATGTGTAGCACAACTCTCAATTCATCTTCCCTAATTTGTTCGCTAGTCTTTGCGTAATAAATTTCATTGACGTAAATGTGCTGCTTTTGGCTCCCCTGGCTTGTGACTGAATTCCTTAAAGCTGGCAGTTGTTAAATGAGACTCGAGTGTGTTTTATAGGCTGTGAAAACCTATCTCTTTTTACAGCCACACATTCGTCAGGCGTAGATGTGACCTGTGTTGGCAGCGAGTGTGTCGCGTGAAGTGGGGGTGATGTATGGCTTCCGGTGGAGCGGGAGCTGCCTGGTGGAGGCAATGCAGCTCGGGCACCTTATGAGTAATGGCGCTACTCCAGCATTTGAGCTCTGGAATGGAAGGTGTTCCTCTTGCTGCTCAGGCCTGGAGTCAAGGGGGCGTCGCTAGCTGGAGATTCTACTCACTGCCGCGGGGCAATTGAAGCTCGACTTTATGTTTCAGGTCCACATCGAAAAAACTATGCACCAATGTGTAAAATCAATTGTAAAATTTTGTCCATTAATGTAATGGTCGAGTTGCTCTTTAGGAAATGAGAGAGATGCTTCGTAATCTCATTTGAGGAGACAGGTTCAGTATTTCTTGTAAAATTCAATGCGACGAGCTGGAGTCCTTCACGAGAGGAGCCGAATCTGTGCCTGATCCTGCCAGTGACTTGTTCATGTGCTCTTAAAGTTAGCTTCTGTAAATCGCAGAAGTTCGCAGAGATGGTTTGCTTTACGAAGAAAATATTCCTTATTGGGTAATTATCTGAACAGAACTTCCATTCTGTTCTGGTAAAAAAACACATCGAATTCAGTGCTTATTGACAGCATGTTTTTCAGGAGGAAATTACACTCGTGTTTAGTCTGAATACGCCTGTTTTGAGACATCTTTGTAAGGTACCTACTCATTACTGGTGCAGTAGGACTGGCTTTGGTGACTTCTTGAGGAGGCCGTCTACCCAAAAAAAATCTTTATTTACGAAGGGATTTCTCTGAAACTTTTACAGTAGTTGTGCAATGCTGCAAGTATCATTTCATTATTGATGTGTTTTTTTGCATCTGCACTTTTTTTTTTTTTTCCGAAAAAATCGAAAAGGTTTTTTTCAAAATCTATCTTCTCATACAATTTTGAAGTTACAGAACCGAAAATTCGTTTTTACATAGTTCATATACCCACATATCCGTAAGCAGTATGGAATTTTGATAAATTTATTTCTGGAATTTGGGGATTTTTTTTAATTTAACTTTCTTCTTCTTGCATGTCGTGTAATTTTCAAAATAATGATTGTTTAGAAATTTTGTATTGCCAATGGATATAGCTTGATAAGCCCTATCAAATGGTATGTACCCCATTTATGTCCCCCTGAAATTGTGGAAGAAGATAGATTCCAAAGAGCCAATTAGCAAGTTTCCAGAAAACGTGTTTATCTACAAAAAAATGTTTTTCTTCCTATTTTTTTTTGGACTAGGTGTTTTCTACAATGAAGTCCTGAGCTTTAGTAGTGCTTTTTGAGCACTTTCGATTCATATATTTGACATTGTTTTAGCTTTTGAACTTTGGGAGAAAATCTACATCAAAAGACAAGTGTTCATAACCCCTATTCCTCAAAAAAATTTTTTTTACCCAAATACGTATTTTTTCCAAGTGATCTCCACTGCTTTGTAGCTCTTTTCAAGGCCTTTTGATTGGTGTGCTTGCCATAGCCGTATCTATGATACTGCGACTGTCATCGAGCTTTAAATGAAAGCGTGTGTAAACAGAAGTAAACAGAACAGCTGGAATTTTAAAATTGTCAAAAATAATTAGTCAGCGACAGAATGTTTTGTTTGAATATGAAAGCACTTTGAGTAGCGCATGAACGAACTCTATTGCCATTGCCGCAGAGAAACACGCCCAATTGACCCCCAATATGAGGGGTGGGAGGGGTCACACCTGCGTCCAGGTCATGCCACCCCCTCACGCTCTCCCCTCTGGGGGGGCCGTACCAATCGGAGTAGACGCGAGCGAGTAGTACAGGGTGCGCCAGAGAAACTTACTTATTTGAAAGGTCAATAAAAACAAAAGTACTTCAGTTATTGTTTTAAATTATTTTTTATATGAGAATACAATATCCAAATTTTTTTTCATGTTGTCTTGAAAATGACATCGGATAAATGGCGACCCCCATTGCGCATACACTGATGAAGTCGATTTTTGAAGTGCGTGTCCACTCTTTGCAGCATATCAATCGATATGTTAGCAACAACGTCGTGAATGTTCTTGAAGTGAGCTATTGTCCGTAGTGTATCGACATAAACCAGCGATTTCAAATAACTCCATAAAAAGGAATCGCATGGGACCAAATCTGAAGAGCGAGCCGGCCATTCGAGCGCGGAAGGCACGTTGCGTAGCAACAATTGAGCGACCGTTAGAAAAGAAGCTCTCGACTGCGAAGGCCCGCTGCTCTCTAGACCAGAGCATGATGGCAACTGACTGGTGGGAAAAACAAACAGTGTTGCCAACTCCCAGTTGCCAATTGGGGCTAAAATCGTACAGAAAAAGGGCTGAAAAGGGGCCAAAATTTTACGATCGGGCTAAAAAAAGGGGCCAAATGACAATTTAAGGAAATGAACATTTTAAACAATATTTTGATGATAAATATGACCTATAACCTTACCGTAAGTAAGTTAGTAAAGTTACCCTCTCTCTCCGTCTGTCAGACCAAACCGTTGGACGTCGATTGAACCAGTCTAGAACGAGCAATGAACTCGATTCGAACCAGATAATGCAATGAAAATTTAGTAATTTTGAGTAGATACCATGCATGGAGACAAAAATTGTGTGTGAAATGCTCAAAACAAGCTAGATATTTTACTTTTAAAGAGATTTAATTATAAATACTCGATACGTATCTTCAACACTGAATTATATGAATAGGATCAGAACGGGCTAAAAACGAGCTGAACTAGTAAAATAAGGGGCTAAAAAACGCGCTAGGGCTAAATGCAAATTTTCGAGGGCTAAAAGAGATTGAAAAGGGCTAAATTTAGCCCGTTTCGGGCTAAATCGGCAACCCTGAAAACAAACTTGGGAACTTCCATCTCCAGATGCGCCCCCTCTCGCCCCTCTACCCGCTCAACTCACCGCGCGGGAATTTTTTCAAATAAGTAAGTTTCTCTGGCGCACCCTTTACCAATGGAAGCGCAAGAAAATCCCCTATAAGATGCATTTAAAAACAGAAAATCAGCCACTTTTTCAAATTTTCACGTGGACGGCCTCCTTAATTGCCAGGTTATAATTTTAGTTCATACGTAGTGTTCTTGTATAGAAGACCGCGTGGCATTCACACCTAGGGTTTGCGCTGCCGCTAATACTTCAGACTAAGCTTTTACCTCATTACACGTTTGGTGCGGCTGTTGGTATTACTCGAGTGGGGACTATTGTAAAATTCGTAGTGATTTTTCTGAACTTGTATTGTTTCAAGCTATTCAAAACTTAAATTTTGTTTCGTTATAATTTGAATGTGTTATTATATATATAAGGGGCTCACTTCCCATTTTTTACGTTATTGATAATAGCTGTAATATTTCGTACTTGTTCCCAGGTTTAAGTTCAGACTTAACGACATCCATATTGGGTTCTCATTTCGCTTCGTAACCCCCATAGTTATAATGAAAACGAAATTTTATTTACGTGAAATTTGTCCATGTATTACCTTTTCAAGTCTTCTTTATGTGAATTTGAGTTTTCGGTACATGATCGATCACTTTCTCAGTGATGCTCGCCTACCTGCTGAGCATTGTATTTTTTTGGCCGAAATTCGATTACTTCACTGACCCATAACGTGATGATTATTTGAGAGTGGCATCTCAAGGTTTAAAATCGCATTGCATATCTCACATAACGAAATTGGTCTAGCATTCACTGTATAAACAAACATTAATATCGCGGTAATGGAACTGACGCTCAACGCAAGACAACACGTTGACAGCTCTTGTTTTATTGCACGTTTGCTTTTTGCCGAGTACATTTCACGAGTCTTGCAGGGAGACTGCAAGATAAGTGGAGAATACTTGATTTAGAAGCGTCTCGTGTCTGCAGGCAGCGACCAACTTTTGGATGGAACTCTTGGTGTTGCGGCTTATGTTCCGAGTTTGATCTTGTATCGCCAAATTATGTTTTGACGTAGTTAGGCACTTCTCATAGCAGAGCGGGCCACCGCTCTACGGTCTCATGCACCTCAGAACCCGTCACAGTTCTCATGGATGACTAGGTGTTGTTTTACTCTTGGATAATTATTGTTTTTTTTCATTCCTCTCGTAACGGTAGGTTGGCTTTAATTTGAGGATGATTTATGTCAATTCTATCCTTAGAGTATTCATTTCATTACCTTAATTTGCTTCTTGGTGATGATAGGGCATTTCGAACGGATGCTGTAGCATAATCATGTAGAGATGATGCCATGCTTTTGAAGTACCACGAACGAAGAAATTCAAGTGTATGCAAATGAATAATTTTTTAACTCGAATATATCCTCTGTATCAAGTCAAATGCACAGAGTAAACTAAAAATAATGGAAAAAAGCAGTGTTTTAAAAAGCTGGACCTTTCAGGGGATACAACTTTTATATCTATGGGAATTAGCACTCTCAGGGGGAAAATGTAACGTCCCGAGCTGTGAGTAAAGTAGGCCGTTTTGTCCATTTTATTTTTTAATGCGTTTGTGCAGGACCGTTTTTTCTGTGCACTGCTGTCCTATTTTTTCAGCACCGTTTTCTTGTTCCATTGCCTTACTTCTTAACATACTGTTTCTGTGTGCAGGGTATCTTTTACGGGAACACATTCTAGATAGATTAGATCTATTCTGATCTAATGTTGAAAAGCTGGATTTTAGATTGCCGAAGCAAAAGTCGTCTCGTGTGTTTTGAATTTGTTTATTTTTATGGCCGCTATTATTTTTTTCTCATCTTAGTATAACAATAAGGCCGTACTGATATATGCGAGTGAACACTTGCGTCACCGTAGTGCAGGAAAAACTCCATTTCAAGGGCCTTGCATGCTTTTGCAATGCTTGTTACTCAGAGTTTACACGTCGCTCGTTTTCCTTAGCATTTAGATTGATCAGCAGCTGCACGGTAAGGTTCTGGCCTGGCTCATGGTCCAAGTTGTGCTTCATGGACTAAGTTGATACAGCAACATCTGTGAGACTGGCAGGTGTGAACTTAATGTGGTCTAGTATATGCGACTTACAGATTAGTTGTCATTGCAGGAGATGGTGAATCGCAAATAGGCGACTGAATTATGAAGTGTGTCCTATCAGAAGAAATTGAAGCTGACAGTATTGTTAAGAGGTGCGATGTATCAGTATGTTACAGAACATAATAATGAAGCGAGTCCAGCCTTACATAAACGGATGAAGGGAGAGAAAAATTGTTGACACTTCGAGTCGTCAATGGTTTTGAGTGGAAGCATCAGTGACCAAAAGGAGTTCATGAGTACTTGATCAGCATAAGATATTTCAAAAAATTGTTCAGACGTTGAAGTTCCACTGTTATAGCATAAGAAGAAAAGATTCATATTAATATCGGACTGGTTAATGAGGTGACAGGAAAATAGGGTATATATTATGTTTAGCTCAGAGATGGAAGGATTGATGATAGCGACATGAGGGACGTTAAGAGAAAGAATAAAATGCAATGAAGGGCAATTGCAGCGATTGAATTTTAAGATGGTAAGCTGTATGATATTCATCTTATTTGGCAGAAGAGGGCAAATGAGAGGCCTCTGAGCAAATAAGCAGGGACTTCCGAATTGTGAGAAACAAGCGCTAAAAGTAGATGACGGTGTGGATGTAATAGGCGTTGCGTTGTTGAGGTTTTATACCGAAAAGAAATATGAAACATTTTTGGTTCTCCAAGTGTATCACAACTCGAGGGCACATGGAAATAGGTTAAGGTTTGTTTGTCTATCGAATGCTATGGGAACTGGCGCTGCAAGGGGAGATACTGTTAAATCAATTCAGCCATTGATAAGCTTCTGAGACTTCCAACTTTCGTGCTCATTTTGCTTGTTTCAGTTCTGATATTTTCTTCGCCTTTTTTTTCTCTTCCAAACATATTGTTATGCGCAGGGTATCCTGTGTGGGAGCGAGCCGTGTGCACAGATCTTGCGTTTTCCTTAGTCTGTAGTAAATGATCCCTTTTTTTTCCCCTTGTGGCCCTGGGGGAAAATGTGAGGGCCCGAGCTGAGAGTTAGGTAGGCTTTCTTTTTGTTGAAATAAAATGTTTTTTTTTGTTAAAAGACCACTTCTTCTCGGTTCACTAAGTCCTGTTTTTCAGCACCTCTGACTCTTCTTTAACTTTCATCTTGTTTTATGAACTTCATTCTCAACTTATTGTTTCTATGCCCCATCTTCATAGATTCCTCATTCTCTTATCTCCATACTAAATGGTGCCTTCCTCTCTACGATACGTTTTTTTTGTAGCAGTTACGGAGGCTTAAACTAGCTTATAATCTTAATCTTAGGCTTATTCCCTTGTAAAAACATCTTCGCATTGGAATGGACCTTTTAACTAATTATTATTCTACTTAGTGTGTGATACGCTTGTCACAAATTTCAGGACACAATTGTGTATAAAAACTGCGACATATTTGGCCCAAGTCTATGGAATTTGATACCCAAATTCAACTTACCACACTCATCCAAGAATTCAGTTGATCTGTAAAAAGTATGTAGTTCGGTTCATTTATAAAAGGCAAGTTAAATAATAATTTACCTTCCTTAAAGCTAATAGCTTTAAAAAAATGGCAGAGGGCGAGGTTTTATGAATACAACTTATGTATCTATTGATTGCGAGGTAGCTTTTCCTTCGTTTGAAATAGAATAGGTTTTTGTTTTGTTGTGGATTTTTTGGGGGGCTCTGTTTTTTCTCAACTCATATTTTATTTTTCACTTTCTTCGTTCTTGAACTTTTTTCTGTCATTCGTTTCCTATGCATAGGGTGTGGGACTAACTTTGTGTATAGGTTCCTTGTTTCCTAATTTCTATTCGAAATGACGCCTTCCATTTTCATTTCTGGGAAATTCTCTGTTGTGGTTAGTGATGCTTTAAACAAAGGTTTAATAATATTTAAAATTTAAGACATGTCTGTAAAAACTTCATACAGCGTAAATGAAAAAATAGAAATCGTCTGAAGCAAGATCGGCAAGAAATGACCCAGATTGTTGGCCGGACGCAGCTGCCGGAGAGTACTGCGAGAGACCTTCCTTCCTCAGCCGCGGTGCGAAGCTACCTCAGCTGCTTGGCTTGATTGCGAAACTTTCGAGAGCTTATCAGACTTCAGAAAATTGTCGGCGGTGCTGTTGGTTCTCACAGCCTTTTCTTCTCGCTCAAGCTGCTCTTCTGTTCAAGTTTTTGAGGCATGTGAGAAAATAGCATTGGCATCCTGGTGATATAGATTTTATCTCATCTTTTTGATGCGTGGCTTTCGAACTGAATGTGTAGAACTGATTGAAAGTTTATCTTACACAATTGAATCTGCCCGATCGCAATCAAGCTTATGTTCATGAAGTGTCGAATCATGAAGCTCTATTAACACGTTGACTCTGATGGCGCGGGTCGTTAAGTTGATTTGGTTAAGTTGCAAAAAACAGACTGAAAAAACGATCTGCCTGCTCGAATTAGTTTCTAACCTTTGTAAGATGTGTACAAAATATGAGTGCACATTAATATTTTCCTCGTGCGATAATACTCCATCAAAAAGAGGTCGCGCAATGATTTGAAATATTATTCATTTAAGTTAGTGCGTAAATGCGCAATTTACCTAGTATTTGTTCCACTCCGTAGTCAACGTGTTAGTTAATAATTTGAAAACATGTGCTGCAAGCCGGAGCACGTAGGTATGGTTGAGGACTTGGTCCCACCTTCGTGCGTTTAATATAGTGGCGGTGGTTGTGCAGGCCAGGACGGTGTTTGCAGGCGTCTGGTCGAGTGAAGTGCTTCTCATGCAAATGGCGGCTAACTTGGGACGGCTCGCCTCGCAGTCCTTCCGTGCGCCTCTCATTTCTTATCTCCTTAATGTTCGTCTTATTCATGTACTGCTGCTGCAGCTTAGTCTTGTAGTCACCAGAAGAGTTTCTATTGACAAACTGCTTTTGAGACGTCTCTGATGTCTAAATATCTCGCGTTTTTCTTGTTCGAAATAAATCGTGTCGAAAATTGATCATCAATATCATAATTTTTCTATACGGAACTGCATTTCATCTTGCAGTGCTTTTATTTTATCGTGGATTTCTTCATTTAGTCAAGTATCATGTATTATTAACAGTATACATAGTTTCAACAACATGGCCATAACAGCTGTCGGTGTTATGTGAGCTGCATTAAAATAAACCCTGGACTGTACTCGTTTCGGCTGTTGGACGTGTCTGCACAAGCTGGCGTGCCTTTGTCTGCTTGTGTAATATCTGAAGAGTTAGCGTGCTGAATTTCGTCGCAGTGTGAGATGTTAGGTGTTCGGGTTTTTTGTTTGAACCTTGAACAACCCCCACGAAGTGGGACAACTACAGTTGTGGGAATTACCGGTCCTAGGGCAGAATAGCCTGAAAGTTAAGTAGGCCTTAGTTTTAGTAAAATAGAATAGATTTTTGCTTTGTTAAGGGTCATCTTGTTTCAGTTCACAGCTGTTCTGTTTTTTAGAACCTGCTACTTTCTTCCTAAACTATTCCTTTGTTTCATAAACTTCTTTCCCAACTTGGTATTGTTATGAGTAGAAGATCTTGTGTGTGGGAACACACTTTGTGCACAGATTCCGCGCTCCCTGAACTTTATAATAAATGTTGCCTTCATCCTTCCTCTCCTTTGAACGACCTTGTTGTGGTTAGGGAAGCTTGAACTAACTCAAAATATCTAATGAGTGTTTTGTAAATATGTTTTAACGTTCATGTGCGAATTTAATCAAGGCTGATGAATTTTTACCAAAGAGCTTGCCCCAAACTTCTGAAAATGGTCTGGTCTTTATCTCCGGGATCATAACCGGTGATGAAAGCTGGCTTTTTGTCTATGATCGAGAAATAAAATAGTTGCCGTTGCAGTGGAAAAGTCCATGATCATTGAGGCAAAAAAGCACGACAGGTCAGAAGTGCAACAAAAAACATGCCCATTGTGTTTTTCGACATCTAAGGCATTGCCCATTGAGAGTTTCTGTGAAATTCTGTCACTTGCTGCTGCAGCTGACTCAGATTTTTATTCCGACGTTTGAAACGGTTCGGAAGAAAAATATGTATCGAGAAAGTCTCAAATTACGGAAAGGCCGAAATTAGCTGTCACATCACAGCAACGCAACTCTTCACGCATCAGTGAAGCCAACACAGTGTTTGACCGAAAACTGTGTGCGGCCGTCGAACATCGTCCATATTTACTTCTGACTGTGACTGCTCTGTTCTCGAACTCGAAAATTAACGTAAAGACTCACTGTTTTGACAGAAAACATTCAAGAAAATGCCAGAAATGCTGCACAGTATTACGGAAACGGATTTTTTGGGACATCGATTCGTTGTATCGATTTTTATTTAGACTACTTTGAAGGAAATACAGAGGAACGATTAATGGCCCAGGTTAGCTGAACAAAAATTTGTAGAGTTAGTCGGGTAACTTTCTGATGGTACCCTGTACGTACTAACTAGAGAATGCATTAGCCACTACACCTGAACGCCAGCCGTGTTCGTGAGGCCATCGCAGGTCCCGGAGAAAATTGAGGGCTTAATTACTTCCTAGGCTTCTGGTGCTGTCGTACGTCTGCCCTCGGTAGTGTAGTTGAATCGTATCAGGGCCTTGTAGTTTCCCTCGAGAAATTAGTCACATGGACACAAAGACTTGAATTAATTTAGTTTTTTAAATTTAACCACCGTTATACATGGAGAATGTAGACCTCTAATAGTAACTATAAAATCGTTTTATTATGGAGCTAAACGATTTCATATATATATTACCTACTTGTGTTTACTTAAATCTGTGAAATAGGCAAAACTTAAAATTCTTAATGTCTTGATTTTTTATATTTTCTTTGTAAATGAAACTTGAGATTTTTATTTTGTAATTATGTACCGAGTTAGTCATTGAATTAGGTAGCCAGTGAATATATCAGCTATTACCATGATGTTTGGTTGGGTGAATGTAATGTTATCTAGCAGAACATGTGATGTGGCCGATGTGAGAATTCATCGATGAACTACCGTTCGAACGTTACTGATATATTTTGAGTGTAACTTCGTTAAAACGTGCTATTAAAACTTAATTCTGTGCTGTCAATTGAGTGCAGTGTTGTTGGATTTGCTATTGAGAGGGGAGTATTGAATGGAGTATTGAATGGAGTTTAGAAAAGAAAGGGTGGGTGGGTCGCGCCGTCAGCAAACACCTCTCCGCCCCGGCGTGTCGTGTTGCAGCGGTCGTGTTGTTACCCTCTCATGCTAATGAAGGCGCCGGCTGCTCTCTGCCCTCCTCCCTTCTATCTGGCTGAGATAATCTTACGCAGTTCTATTCCTACGAAGAATATTATGAGGACGAACAGTTTTAGACCAAATCTTTTTTCCGAGAATGCGATTTTATAAAGCGATGAATTCTTGTCTGAAAATTTCCCCTCAGGGGGATACAATTATTGTATCTATGGGAACTAGCGCTCCCAGGGGGACAATGTGAGGGCCTGAGCTGAGAGTTAGGTAGGCCTTCTTTTTGTTGAAATAAAATGTTTTTGTCATGTTAAGGACCATCTTTTTTCGGTTCACTGCTGTCCTGTTTTTCAGCACCTACTACTTTCTACTTCAACTTTTTCTTGTTTCATTATCTTCTTTCACAACTTACTGTTTCTATGCCTTTCTGCGTAGATTCCGCGTTTCCTTAACTTCATACTAAATGATGCCTTCCTCCTTCCTCTCTTTGGATCGCAATTGTTGCTGGGTAGGGAGGCTAAAACTAACGACTAATCTAATCTAATCTGTCTGAAAATTTTATTGCAAATTCTGTATTTCGTTCACTATCTTCGCCATGTATGTCACTTCGTTAGGCTTTATAAAGTACGAATTCAACCGTTTTATTTGTAGTTTTTACTTCCGAAACAAGTTATGTTCGCTTTGAGCTGACGATAAATATAACATGAAGGAAGCTTGTCGTTTTAAGAGTAACTACGCTGGTTTACAGAAGTCATCACAAATTCGTCTTTAACTGGCTTTTGTATTCCAATTAAATTTTAGACTTGGAAGTAAATTTTTGAAAGCGACTTTCGTGCTTGTAGTGAATGATACCATGTCTTGGTGTTGTACCTTGTAATGTGAGCGTCCTTTCACGGATTTTGTTGGTATTGGGATCACTAGGATTTCATCCCCTAGGTCTCAGCAAGTGTAGTGGAATGTTCAGCTGGTCGATGGTGTCGGTGCGCCTCGCATGAAGCCACTCAAAAATCTCGACTCCATCAACCTCACGAGACTCGTAGCGCTAGATCTTTGCCGGCATTCTTCCCCCGTCCAAATTCGTCTAGGTAAAGGTCACGGGTAGGTCTGGATTTGTTTTTATGTGTCTCAATAAATATTTTACACGAATGAATTTTAAAAACTTTGTTCTAAATATTGTGTAGTTAAGCATGTTGACTGCCCTGTCAACAATATATGGTGACATGGCAGTTTGCATTGAGGCTGCTTCGACAATATTGGTTGACCATTTTTCTCGTTATCCAGATTGCCAACAATCCTAGTATACGCCTTATGTTATTTCTATGACTTGATGTAACCGTGGCGCCTAGGGCACGTTGTTACTTGTGAATGTGCCCCCTGGTATACCCAGGTCTGGAAAGAGAATTACATAACGGGAAACTTAATTTCCTTTTCATTATTTCCATTCAGATTATAAAATTAATTCCTGTGGCTGAAAAGCACCACATTTTAATTGCTAATATAAGATTTGATATGAAAATTTTAACAATTTATTTACCACAAGTGATATAGCAATAAATGTTATTCTAAATCTATTACAATGGGCACATTTGAGTATAGCTACTTGTGGGCCCGAATAACAGCGACTACTAGGGCATCCTATCATCAACTCTATTTTAAGGTGTACAGTTATGTTTAACCTAGGGGCATACTAGACTGGTCAATAAATTGCTTTTTTCATGATTCGATGCTTAATTTTTAAATAGATTATATTTGCATGCAAAGAAATATTTCAAATCACAAAATTAGGTAGTGACGCCGGAATACTCTACATTTGGAAAATAGTATATCCCTAATAAGTAATCCTTGAATAACATACAGTAACAAACAAAAACAATCTGGAAGTGACAAAACAAAAATAAAAATGTAGCTAGCTAACTTGAATGCACTAAATGTTAGCACTGAAATGTGGCTAAGAGGTGCTAATTCTTAATACTTGAAAATGTAGTTTATACATGAATAATATTCATTTTATTTGTGAAAATTTACGAACCATTCATTCTCTTCTTCATTTTTTCATTCTTTTTGTCTTTCCTCTACTATGGTCATTCCATTCAACTCGGAGAATTCCTTCCTCACCGTCTGCTTCAGACATATCTGGTCGATGATCTGGGTCACTGACGGAATCATCGTCGCTGAAGGGACTGGATTCATCTGTCATATCTGATATCATTTGCTTTATTTCTGCGGGGGCTAAACTCGCTGCTGCCATGGTGTTCTGGGTGTTTGTAATGCCTGAAAGAAAAAATACATTCATTAGAAAAATGGTAAAATTTGTAGTATTTACTGCTCCAAAATGTATAGATATAAGTGAAAAATACAAGTTAATGAAAAAGTGCAAGAAAAGTAGTGCATATCGACGGTGTATGTTGACATGGCCTGTTACAGTTACTTAAATCTAAAGCCCAATGAGATAGAATTATACCTATGCAACGATCGGTCAGTACTTGGTGCAGGAAGTGAAGGAATTTTGCCTCTGGCAGACATGTGCGACTTCTGGATGTTCTCCGTAAATTTGTAACGTCTTTAAAGTTTTTTTTTTCTTCTCGTGCCTTGAAAACTTTAAATAATAGTAACCGGTCCTTCAAACATGTCATTTGAACTTTTTTCGCAAGAAGTCCTTTTCGTTTTCAAGTGAGCGCACAGATGTGAAGTTTTTGTATTATTACATAATCCATGAGGCCCATGACACGACTTGAGTTGCTATAGAGATGCTCGGTTGCAGGGGCTGAAGTTTTTGATGGATTTCATGTCCTCTATTTTCATGTAATTTTAGGAAGTATTTCAGCGCTTGTGCTAAATCTCCGTTAATGAAGTTTTAGTTTATGTTACGTTGCTCGCGAAGTCAGTGTGTGAGCTATGTTGTCACGTTATTTATTGTCAAATACTTGGATCGGCTGTGCCTTTACCTTTCCTGGTATGTTGATTAGGCTGTCTAAATTTGGACCTCTGCTCGATGTTTCACGACTTGTCAACTCCCGCGTCACTTCGTTATCTGTGTAATTTTTTCTTTACCCGTGTCCCATCAGTCAAAGCCTCTCATCAATCTTCAGCTAGTCTTGTGACTTGTTGTGTCCACCGAGTTCCTAAAAAAACGCCCGGCTTCTTCGCCACCAAGGCCCTGATTTTTATTTGGGCGCACTGTAGTGTGAAGACTTTTTTTTAAACTATTCTATTTTCTGAACACGTTTAAAGGAGATGCTTGATAGGTGAAACATACTTGTGGCATCTTAAAATAGTCGGTTCCTAGAAGTTTGCGTGATGTGGCAGCGTCTCTGGCTGATTCCGCTGAACCTTTCTCTAGAGCACAGAGTAGGCGAAATTGATTTTTCTCGATATGTCTGCTGAGAGGGGCGTACTGATGGTCTTCCCCACGGATGTAACTTGCGAGAAGTATCAGATTTTAAGTGTCTTTTTCGATTTCAACCGCGGCACCTGTTAGGGCCCGCAGACCTAATTATGCAGGCATTAGCTGTGTGTGTCTGTAGAGCGTGTCGGGTGGTTAGTCTAATTAAATTCGTTCATTGTGTTGAATGATTATGATGTCTTGCTGAGCTACAGCATTCACTTTATCATCGTGCTCTGCCTTTGCGCAAAGTGCGGAGTGCTGACATTCCTCTCTGACCCAGGTGTGAATGGCAAAATTGCCATTTTAGCTGCATTTGCGCAGTTAAATAGCCGCTTGAGACTTCAAGCGCGTTTTCATGCCTGTCCAAAAACTGGGGCCGTGAAGGTCGAGACAATTGGCTGGCAGGAACGTCAGGCCCCGGCTGGAAGAGCGCGATAAATTTGTGGCGAGTACTTTGCCATTTGAGGCAGGGGAGCTATACATGAGGAGAGCAATACATCGTGTTTCAAGTATTTGTTCGTGGGGACGTCGCTGCAACTATCTCACTATCCAATTTCTGAGTCAATTTGTCCAGGCAAAACGTAAAGGGTGAATGATCAAGCATTTATCTTGAATTTTCAGTCCGCTACTTGAAGTAACTTTTCAGTCTTATTATTATTGAATGAACTCAATTCAAGGTCGATGTAGCTAAATACGAAGTACTTCGTAAGCAAACCTGTAAAATTCCGTAAAATAGGTTTTCCGTTAGAATAGGCTAAATGAGAAGACTTTAGGGCTTTATCCCTACTCGCATTGACGATATTGGAGTCCAGCAGTACAAAGAAAACGTGAGAATTGTACGATGCGACGTATCAGCGTGGAGACTTTCATCCATGCTCGAATAAAATTTCAATTTGATTGTGTTCATGTATGAGAATCTCAATTGAGAGCATCAATATGAGCGTACCATCAAATGTATTCGAAATGCTGTGTTCAGAAAACTAAAATTAAATTGTATCACGTTTTCGTTTTCTATTCACCCTCGCTTCCCTTGAACAGGAGACGTAAAGGCCCACACACTACACGCGCCACGAGCCGAGCCGCGAGCAGGGCCTGAGGCTCGCGCGAGCCTGCTTGGCTCGGCTCTGGCTTTCTGCCTCCCCACACATTACACGAGCCGAGCATTAGTTTGCAAGTGTTTTCTCTAGAGATAACATGGAGTTCTCCGATTCCAATTCAGATGACCGATTAGAGATTGCAATTTGCTCAAGCGCTAAACAACCTCGAAAAAGGTCTAAATGGTGCAAGCCTTGGCTATTGAAGAGGGGAGAACTGTCTCATAGCCAGTTAATTTAGGAATTGAGACTAGAGCCTCGAGACTACGCTAATTACTTGTGAATGGATGAATCAACGTACTTGGAATTTCTATCAATGATGACACCATTTATAAAAAGGAAGAATCCATTGTTGAGAAACTAAGACCAAGACACCATATGTTTCGTTTTTTTTATACTTAGTTTGAATAGTCTTGACTTTTCACTTTCCACAGACAAGGATAACTCCGAAAAAGTTCAATAAATTCTACAAAAAATCTTTCTTATCCATATTCACTTTTGTTCAATATACTTTTATCACACTTGAAATTCTATAGTGCATCGTACATCAAACACTTTCTGAAAAAAAAAATTCGTTAACATTATGCACTAAGCTGACCGCAGGCTCGGCTCGTGCAAATTTACCGCCACACACTACCCGAGCCGAGCCGCAAGCCAGGCCAAATATCTGGAAGTGACATCTGCACGAGCCTGACTGCGCGGCTCGTGGCTCGGCTCGACATGCCCACACACTACACGAACTGGCTCGGGGCTAGGCTTGTTTGCTAATTAAGGCCCCGATACACTGGCGTTCATGACTCGAGAAATTGCGGCAGTGGATCCGTCCGCCAGTTGAAGTGAGAACTGGCGACATGATACACTCAGCACGCAAGATGAAGCACCGCGGAATGCAATGCAAGGTGTCAGTCTGCCTCAGCGTGTCGTACGGGTAGGTGCGCGATTGCGACCAGCCGTATGGAGCGCAGGATTAAACCAAAGCGCACGTTGCGCTGTGCTTTAGCCTTCTGTAAGCGCTGCTCATCACGTTCTGCAAACAGTCGAATTTTTTAAATGCGTCTATAGAATTCAGCGTTCGAGTTTTGTCTACTCAGTTGCGGAGCAAGACATGGCTGTGCACCTCTCCCGTCAACGTTCAAATCGGTACTGCTCGTCCGTGGAGGGAGTATATATGAAGGGAGCATAGCCGTCTGTGAAGGGAACCAGTTTTTGAGATTTCTCCCATGTTTGTGGTAACCAATAGCCGTCTCGCAAGTGTGACGTCAGCACGGAAGCCAGTTACCTACTAACTACGCTAGGGTGCGCACATGCTCGCTGATTGCTCTTCCAGCTGTTGAGTTTATCGTAATTATTAATTTGGGATTCTAAGACTCCGAAAGATAATAAATTGTGTTTCCACACTCGAGGACACTTAATAATATCAAAATTACTAGCAAAGATACATTAAGAGTTAAAAAATGTAAAGATTACAGGCCCTTGAATATAACAAATTAGAGAGCGACTTGCACGCGCACCTCATCCTTCGATTTGTGGAGCGGTACTAATCTTGCTTTGGCAAATGAACGAGTTGTAGAGGAGGCGAGGAGGAGCCAACTTCAGCCAAGCGTCTGTGGTTGGCTCACGTGGGGGCCTTGCCAATGCCCCAGTCTCCCAACTTTTGCAGCTAATTTGAACCCGATTGGAATCGGCTATGCTCCCTCCATATATCCTAGCTCCATGTGCTCGTCGCTGTGACGACCGTCCTAATCCAGACATTCTCGGATCGCTGAAAGCTCGGTGGCCACTCTGCCAACTGGCTGGTGTGCAGGGATGGGAGCCACATTGACAGGCGTGCTGGCGGTTATCACCGCGATTTTTGCCTATTGTATCGGGGCCTTTACATACTACGAGCGGAGCGGAGCGGCGAGGAGTATAGCGGAGCGAAGCGGCAAGGTGTTCACATACAAGCGGAGCGGCGCGATTGATCAGACGCTATGGAGGACTTTGTGAGTGCATTCCTGCTGCTGGACGGAGTAAAAAATAAAAGAAAGCATTGGGTCCATCCCGTTAATTTTGCGAGAGAAACCCATGGTGAATTTCATCATCTGCACGAGGATCTGAAAAGAGATGAATCTCGATTTTTCTCATCCTTAAGGATGAAACCATCCTCTTTCGAGAGTTTACACTCCCTTGTAGAGGAAAAAATTGCAAAAAGGTAAGACCAAACCCTTATAAAACCTTTTTTAAATGCCATATTGTATGATTAGAGAAAATTAGTTACCCACTTACCAGTGTATATCAGTTTTCTATGAAACCTCAATGAAAACATTAAAGGGAAACTCACCAAATTCAGTCCGCCGCTAGCGGCAATAAATATCCCTCAATTTCCCGAGCGTGCCGTTCCGCTCCGCTCTTCGCCGCTCGCTCCGCTCCGCTTGTAGTGTGTAAGGTAAAGCGTCTATACATAGGAATAGCCAAAGACATTATTGACGCCCGTCGCCGCTCCGCTCCGCTCGTAGTGTGTAAGCACCCTAATCCAGACATGCTCGGATCGCTGAAAGCTCGGTGGCCACTCTGCCAACTGGCTGGTGTGCAGGGATGGGAGGCACATTGAGAGGCATTATCACCGCGATTTTTGCCAAGTGTATCGGGGCCTTAAGGCTCGGCTCGTGGCGCGTGTAGTGTGTGGGGGCCTTAACCCGTCTCCACATGGTCGACCTACCAAGAGGTTTGAAGAAAATGGGTCAACTGTGCAACTTACTGTACATTCATTAATCATGTTAGAAGTTTCATTGGGGGTTCATTGTAAAGAGAGAGAGTTGCTCTTTCTGTCAATGGAGAAAAAAATACTGCTACCCCAATGAAAATCTACGAAATTCGAGTTTTTATTTCGGTAAAATACAAAAAACAGAAATCACAAAATCACTGGCCATTTTGTATTTATTGCACTTTTACGTTTTTTTATGATGCATTTTCATAGATTCTGAGTTGCTGAATCTTGTGGTATGTGAATTTTTTTCAGGTCTAATAGTTCCGGAGTTATGTGCACTATATGTAAAACACAGTTTTTATTTTTTAGTTCATTTTGTGTATAGGCTGTTATCAAGCAGTTTCATTGTTTGTAAAGAGTTTGATATGCATAGAACTTTTCCTCCCGAATACAATGGTGGTATTATTTTTTGCTTAGGAGTAAATCTGTGGATTTGGACTCCCATTTTTGGAACAGAAAACATAAGAAAATAAAAATGATGGCGACCTTCTTAGAGGCAGAGTGTGTGCTGGTATGCCTCAGCTACACTCCTGGTTTTCTAAGAGGTTGTGCAGCGCCGGTAGCTACACTCCAGACTGAGCAGAAGAATTCATACAGATTTGAGCTTGATACCTCTCCTTCCCTGTTCCTCCCACCTAATTTTACCTTACACCAATGAATAGCGCTCAACGAGACGCTTTAGACCATATATGGCAACCCTAGGTTTGCTGATGTGAAACATGTGCTAGCTTTGCCGACCTTCTAAGAGTCCAGGACGTGGCGACGGGTTAAGGATGGAAGTAGTTTTCCATTATCTTAGACTTTTCTTCTCGGGTTTGTGATATTTGTGAGTATCTTCCCCCTCAGGGGGATACTACTGTTGTATCTATGGGAATTAGCACTCCCAGGGGGAAATGTGTGGGGGCTGAGAGTTGGGTATGTGTTAAATATTTCGTATGGCAGTCCCTTAGTTCGGGCGCCAAATTGTTAAATAGTTGGTGAGGCATATCCACATTGGGCGCCAAAAGCTAGATAGTTGTTTTGGCGAATCCGCGTTGGGCGCCAGCTATAGATTATTTAATTTTTTTTTGGCTGGTGCTTCTTGGGAGCCAGCGATAATAGTTTCCCTATTTTAGGGTTCTGAGGGTCGTAAGTTCCGAGGCCTTTATTCCGGAGAATCTTCCTGATTTTTCAGGGATATGAGAGAAGTCAGTTGCTGAGTGATTATTTTATTAAGGCGAGGGCTTTCCAACAGTTTCCAAGTTGCGAATATTATTAGGTAATTTTCGGAGTCTGATCTGGTTACAAGGTTTGAAGATTTGAGCTGGTTTTTCAAGCTTTCGAAATTTGAGTCGAGACGAAATCAAGCTAAGTTTTTCGCGCTGGTAATACAGGCTTCGAAAGTTGAGAGCCGAATTGAGATTCAAGCTGCGAGCTAATCAAGCTTTGAAGTTTTAGAGCCGAACGAATTCTGGCTGTTGAAATTTTGAAATCTGAGACGGATATATGCTTCTCAAGTATCTGCGATACGAAGAGTTTAGTTATGCGAGGAGAATTATTTTCCCTCCTGTTAAGTTACAAAGCACTAGTCTTCATCTTCGACAATAGCCTGACAGTATGCCTTCATTGTGTTGAAATAAAATATTTTTTCTAATGTTAAGGACCACCTTTTTCGGTTCACTGCTGTCCTGTTTTTTTTAGCACCTACTACTTTCTTCTTCAACTTTGATCATGTTTCATGAACTTTTTTCTCATCTTACTGTTTCTATGCCCTTTCTGCATAGATTTCGCGTTCCCTTAACTCCATACTTAATGGTGCCTTCTTTCTTCCTCTCTTTGGATCGCCTTTGTTGCGGATAGGGAGGCTTAAACTAACTAATAATCTAATCTTTTAGCTCATTACTTTCTTCGTCGACGTATATCTTGCTTCATGAACTTATTTCCCAACTTACCGTTTCTGTGCGCAGGGGATCTTGTATGGGAGCACACCTTGTGCATAGATTCCGTGTTCCCTTAACTCTTTACAAAATGATACGTTCCTCCTTCCTCCCTTTGGAACACCTTTGTTATTAGAGGCTTAAAATAACTTGTAAAATTTAAACTGAGGTAACAGTAGCCGTGTAGCTCTTATTATATCTGCTTGATAATGAAAACAAGGCAGATTTGATAACAAAACTGGTGCGAGCGAGACGCTAGCAGGAAGCACTTGAGCAGTGGCCACAACCGGCGGCGGAGGCAGGTGAGGCGGCAGCAGCAGCTCTGGGTGCTCGGGTTTGCGCGCTCACTTGAGAGCATCGCTGCTTATCGATCTGGGGGCGAGCGCAGAACAGCTGGCGCTCGACCTCGTCCCTGCGTCCTCCCATTCGACTCGAGAGCTTTTAGTATCAGCTCCGAAATTGGCGCGTGCGTGCTTTCGCTAATCCCAATGTGACTGCATCTCATTCCTCTTACACACCTCACTCGAATTTGCTGTTTGATAACGAGCCGTGAGTGTGTTCAGCCTCTTTTATGGTTCACATTCATGCGACGGAATCTTCAGCCTCACTTCACTTCAAGACATGACTTTGTAATACTAGCTGGGTCTCGGTGTTAATTTAGATTTTCATGTAACCTTCACATTCGCAAGCAACCACTGAGGTTGTAACCACAGATCTCTTTCTTCTCTGGTGAAACTTTCCAATCGCTATGTCATCAACACGTGATTCCTTGTATCGAATCATCAATCAAAACTTTGGGGAGCAATAATTCTCTTATTTTATGAGAGGTGCAAATATTCTCGTCATGCTCAATTATCTCATTTCATTACGAAGGTTAACTCGAACAGTAGGAGCCACCTGGGAAAGAGATTGTAAGTATTTTTAACGGGATTTAATGTGAATAATTCAATCTGCAGGTGATGTAAAAGTTGGTAATTAATCATGCGCTGCCTGACAGTACGGTACAAGCGAAAGTAATTCAAGTGTAATCAATGATAGGAAAAGTTTTTTAGTAAAATAGTGTTGATGGCGTTATTTACAAGAGTATATAATCATTTCATCATCGATGTTTTCATCATCGTCGTTATCACCATCAACATTCTAACCGTTCGCTGCGGAGATTAAATTTTAACCAGATACACACGCGCCCTCCTCCCTCCACACAAACACCCACACACACAAACACCCCCAAACACCGACAAACCACAACAACACATTATCAACACCACCAACAACAAACCACACAAACCATCCACACAGCACACTTGTAAAATCGTCAAAAAATCACCCACAACAACATACCACATGCGCTCAGCAAATTTAGTACAGCCCGTATATTACTTTTCACCAAACTTTTATGTTTTACTTTTAAACACCACAGCCACTAATTCATTTACCAACAAACAACTCACACCTAACCATCAACCATCACTCAACAGGTCTAAATAATTAAACTAACTCTTTTAGTATGACAATAATCCCTAAACACACACAAAACGAGTTGTCATAACCTATATGATCCTTATTTATCATGACTTTACCTTCAAACCCAATCTGTCCAATTTTACTGTTGAATTTTCAGCCCCCTCATACTTCATCCCATCTATCTTAACATACATCCCCTTATTCTTACTAAATCATTTCACCAAACCTATACACTACCCAACTCAATTCCTTATATTTTAAAGCTCGACAGAAAGTCACACCCAATACAATCAACACTTGTTTATTTAAATGTTCAATACAATTATGTTCGATATAAGTTTTCCCATATACGCCCCTCAAACAATAAAAAGCATTTACCTTAAAACATTCAGTATAACTTTAGGGCCAGACGTACGAAAATAGCACTCCAATAGCACACGAGAATTACAAACTTTCATATGCTTACAAGTTTATACGCACTTTCAAAAACCACACTAGCGTTTCATACTGAATATCCGCATGAAAACATTACTATAGAGCCCCAAATATTCACCAACATTATGATAGTTCAAATTACCACGAGCAAACTCGTTCAAATCAACCAGAAAAACTCAATTCAAATTCATTTTTGTGAATAAATGGATTGAATGATGGGTAAATGATAGAGTATTAGATTATCCATGTTCCATTACTCAATAGATCCCATACAATCCGATCCTCCTTCAACCTCAACCACTACAGAGACCCACAACATTTCCATAAAATTATTACAAAATAAATTTGCAAACAAAAGACCACATCCAACTGAAAATTAGCCCGCTTTTAATAGAGAAACATCGCTTTTCCACGCCTCAATTGGAAATATGATTATGCAACACACGCGCAGTTGCGCGTTCATGGTTAAGGCTAGTAGTTTTAGTTATAATTTTTGGGCCGCTCTGGCGGTCCATGGCCCGCGGCAGAGCGGCACAGTCCTGGTCTTCATACCTACCAAAACCTAGCAACTCTTAATTTACAGAGGTTCACTCATAACCTTCACAAAAGCCCAATAATATGTAATTTCTTCCCATTTTCGGCGTGTTTTCCCCGTAGACTTTTATCATAACCTTCAACATCTCCCTCTGCATGAAACTGAAATACATTTGTGCATGAATTCCCACTTTTTTGCGATTTTTCATCGAAAATAAGTTTACCATCCGTAGACTTTTGGCGACCATTTTCTAAAATTTCTGAAATGCGTACATTTCCGACCTTGCAACCCTTCCATACTGTCCAAAAAAATTGTTCAAAACACGCTTCTCTGACGAGAAAACAGCCAAAATATTTGCAAAAACTCATTTCCAAATATATTAAAAAATATTCATTAACAAATTTTTCATCGACATAATTCATAAGACGCTTTCGATTCCGCTTCTTTTGAGCCTAAAATCGTTTCTGGCTTGTTTCTAAGTGCCATTTTTTAATAAATTTAATTAGGTATGGAATTTTCGAAGGTTTCTTCTTTTTCCCCAAATATCGATTGGACCATTCTCAAATTTTAACCATACAAACTTCTTATTGATATTTAGATTGTATCAAAATTTCAGACGTCTAACTTCAAAGCCAAAGAAAATAAAGCTCATTGAAATTTCACTCCTCTCGCGACCGAGACTTTATAGGTCAATTAACAAAGAAAATTTAAAAATCATAATTTATGTCATGAAACCCATGCATTCTATACGAATGAAATACCATATAACGCCCACCAAAACCTCCAGAAACCATTTTCGTAGGCAATTCAAATACCGCTGTAAACGTTTCTTATGGGAATTCCCAGAAAAACAACTGCCAGTCAAATTTTACACTTAACAGTAAACTTTCTACCAGGAAAATGCTGAAAGTTCGAACCGCTCCTCGGTCACTGAAACATGAATGATTTTGAACGCCCACCATAACCAGCACAATAACTTACGTTGGAATGAGTGAAATTTCCATTTGAGCATTAAATTCATTCAAAATAGAACATTTCACGAGCGCGCGAACCATTTCGCAGAATTTCCATAAGTATACTTCAATCATTCGCCAAAATAAAACCCTCGACCAAGTCTGAGGCAGAATTTAAAAAACATTGCAAAAAAATATGAGTGATGACATTTTACATTTCGTAAATAACAAATATGAGACCTGAAAACCATCTCATGAAAATTCCATACATCTCAAGGACACGTGTACGCACGTGTATCGACCATATATGAACTATATATAAGCCATAAATTAGCAAACACTCATTCACACTTTGAATATTCAAATTCCGCGAGCAATTAATGAGACCTTGTGATGCATTCAATCAATCTTCTTATATTCCCATTCACAATAAAAATTGACCTCTGCAGAGTACTGAGAGAAAATTTCCTCTTCCAAACGAACATCGAATTTCACTTTTCAATCGTCAAAATTGATGAGAGAAAAATTCACTCATAGTGCTCTCGTTAGTAATCGACAAATCCTTCGTGATGCACTCTTTCTTCAATGAGAATATAGGCATGTTCACTAAATACTCCTTTTCCAAGGAGCTCATTCCATTTCGAAATCAAATATACATTTTCTGCAACACGCATACAGTACGGATTTCCGATTTCCGACGTAAAAATACGCTGGTAAACTCACGACACAAATTTTGGCTACATATCGAGCGATTCTGGAGCCTCATTAATCTCATTTATCGAGTATTATACGTTTTGTATCGCCATTGTGAACATTCCGACTAATATCACTAGCTGGCAACGGCGAACATTCTTATTCTTCATCAACGACCGACGCGACTCTGTTCATTTCTAAGACAGTGAGGAAATACGAGCGATTTTCAATGTCACTCACTCGTCATGAGTGAGAGCCTCATTCAATCCATGAATTTCGATTGCGTGCTGACAGTCGAATTGCGAACAAGAGAGGAATTCTCACACCCAAAGATAGAAGCAAATGGCATCTATTTATCGCCCGAACGTCGACAAAATTCACGACTGAGATTCAAATTACGGAAAAATGAGTTAATTTTACGTTATATATATATATATATATATATATATATATATATATATATATATATATATATATATATATATATATATATATATATATATGGCTCCCTGATGTTCTTACTCGTTAACATTGTGCTAAGAACGTCAAAAATTTCCTCGGAAAGATAGCCATTCAAAAATTTCGGTTTCGAAAGTACCAGCACTCTGACGTGACCGCGGCCCGGTCTCGCACTTAGCCTCTGTACGGACCGACTGAACTTGTAAAATTTCTACATCAAAATTCAAATTCGAGTTTCCGTCGTTGATGGAGGTGAAAAACACTACGTATAGGTAAATCGTCAATTTCCAACACATTTCATCTCTATAAAATTTCTTGTGGAACGCCTCTAAAGTCCTCAAATAATTAAAAATTACCGCATCATCAAATGAGTGATATATGAGCGATTAAAATTGAGCCTTTTTCGCTTGACTTTCCAAACAAGAAATATTTCTAGCAACTCTAAAGACACTACCTTGCCCTCAAAAAATAGCTGCGTGCCCTAAAATATGTATAAAATCGAAAAAACTTTAAACACTCATTACTCATTATTAAGCTTTCGGATCGAAATTGCTTAGAAAAAATTTTCAATAGTTTGCGCTTTCACACTTTCGAGTTGAAAAAAAGCCAAAAAATAGTTTTTTATGCCCTTTATTGGAAATCGCGGTTGCTCAGGGAAACATAAATCGAGCGAAATGAGGCGAAATCACCAAAAACGGCTATTTCGTAAACTACTGGGAATTTCGTTCTGAAAATTTTACTGAATGCGTAAAATGATGCGACAAGCAAAACATGTTAAATGACTTTTTCTGTGCGGGCAATAGAATTATTTTGATACGCGAAAAATCGAAAATCACGCATTTTTTGATGAGCTGCTGCGGCCAAACGGTAACGTTTGGGGCTTTCCCCTTCCTGTGAATCGTAGATATTATTGATGTGAACATCTCATTAAATTTTGAGCTTTCCACGTGCGATGGATACGCTATGAGAAGCGGTCGAAAAATCCGACCGAAAAAACGCCTATTTTTACACCCCTTTTTGAAGTCGAATAAAAAAAAATGAGGTGTCGAAAAACCAGACCTCTTACTTTGAAACCCAAAAAAAGAAAGATTTGGCGCAGAACACATTTTTTTGAGGTGTTTTTTGAGAGGCATTTTCTCGAAAAATTGCGCACACAAATTTTTTGTGATTTTTTTCGCGAGAGATATTCGCAATCTCTACAAGATATCAAATTTTGAAAGCTTTTCCGCCGCTGGCCTGGCCAGAAGAAAATCGCAAAAATCGACCCTTTTTTGGCATGCTTTTTTTGAGAGGCTCTAGCAAAAAATTTTTCTCTATTCGAAAAACCTATAAGTTTTGGCTGATGTGTACCGCTACTCGTACTACCAGGAAATGAAATCCGCAGACCTCTAGCTATCACAGCGAAAATTAGATAAATATTAGAAAATGATCAGAAAATAAGTTTTTTTTAATTAAAGCATTTTTATGGGCCCGATCGACCCGAAAATCGGTACGTGGGGGTTTCCCCCGATCCCCGACCTGCTCCCAAAATTTGAGCGCGCTGGGACCACGGCTTCTATGGGTTGCACCCGATAGAGCCCTAGAGTTTGACTAAACCTTTCGACAATAACCACTCTAGCCTTCTGATATAAATTTTTCTTCTGTCTTGATCTACCTGCGGAAACCGATTTTAGTCTTTTTTCACACTCTAAGAGGGCGCCGCAAGTAAAAATAACTAAAATCTCGTAAGTTTTCTTCGGTAGGAAATCTGTATCTTTTCCCTGAATACAAATGAGAAATGAAGCAATATTTTTTCTACATATCACTCACTATGGAGGAAATTGGTCTGTGAACACAACATACGCAGAGGGTTTAGAATGAGTAGTTAGCGGACATGGTTATGGTGTTGGGAACACTCAATTCGTGGTGCTAAAGGAATCGGCTTGCAGCAAGGCTACCGCGCTGAGTACCTGGGAGCAGGATCAGTGTTCGTCTCTGATGTGTTCCACGAGTCAGTCGAGATCACGAGCAGCGAGAGGAGGGCTTTTGGCGTGATCAATGAATGATTGTGGTATGGCGGAGGTTACGACTTGCCGTTGATGAAATTCAAGGCTTACGCCTGATCAAGGAGGTGGTATTCCTGGCCGCCTAGGCAGGGGCTGCTGTGGAAATGCTGCCTCTTCAGAAATTGCCGCCCCGACTACCTACAGCAGGTAAGGGAAGCAGGCCTCCACCTGCTCCCACAGTGAGGGAGGCTGAGGTACCCACGAATAATTATATTAAAATTCCAGGCAAAATATCTAAGAAAAAATACGACGAGGTTGTTCGCTAAACTCGCTAGTTAACTCTACAATAAAGTTTCATTAGTGAAGGCAATTTAAAGACAAGGTATAAATGTTCGTCGAAGTCTCTGACATCTTGAGAAGTGGTTCAGGATGATAGCGTCATTGTTTTTTGTAACTAAGAAGAAATCTGTCAAGTTTCGAGGGTAAAGCGGCACACATGCCTGGAAATGCATTATGAAGATAATTATTTACTGTATTTTCAACCCAGTTCTCTGAGAACTGAGAGAAATGATGCGCTGGTTAGTTGTATTTCCAGGTTCCTAACATTTGTTTCGATCGTTGGTAAATATTCATGAAGTTTCACAAAATGACTTTGTTTGCTAGGCTCGCTCTTTACATGATAGCAAGGAAATGCTCAGAAGATGGGAAGGTGCAATGAGAAATTCTAGGTTTACAATTAATTTGAAGAAAAGCTTTAGTATTATCTTGGCTTCATCTATTGTACATGAATAGTTGCATCTATTTCAGTGATTAGTTCATACAGCAGTGTTATGTCGCTCCGGAGCATGGATTATGATGCTTAACATCAGTTTTCTTCTAAGCATGTAATTGTGGGGAAGTGTAAGGAAGAAAGTAACTCTCCAGAAAAAAAGGTTTGCTCAAGATCCCCGTAGCTCACGAGGTAGCTTAGCCGCAGGGTGTCTTTGTTTTGTTTTTCCGAATTACATCTGAATGAATTCGACTGCTGAGTACTGCAGGTCTAGCGCAACTGAAACTAGTGATTTCAAGGCTCTCCGGCACTTCGTCTCACTCTAGCCACCTGTATTATTTACAGTTGAAATTAAATTCGATTTGTGTTTTAAAATATTTTTAGCACCCAACTTAGTGTGAATATATCTATTCATGTTCAATGCTATTGTGCTTGTATTTTATGTTTTCCTTTACCAGTGCTAGTTAGTGTCGGCTTTTAATAGTCGCGATGGCACTAGCGCTTAATGACCCGCGAACTGACGCGCCTATTCACTCATCATTCACAATTATGTTTTATTTCCACTTTCCTAATGCAGTTGGAGACGGGCTTTAGCGCGTTTAATTAAGCAATCATAAGAAGTTGGATTGACGACAAGGCTTTAAAGCAGAATGGATTCACAAGATCAATTGCTGACGTTTTTGTGGATAACTTATAACGATCAGGTCTAGTGAGCATGATAGTGATTTATTTGATCTCACTAATTAGTGATTGATTGCTTCAATCATAAGAAATGAGATTGACTCGACTGTAACAATCAGTTTAACATGCCGAAGACAATGCGTCAGTTTTGAGTGCAAGTTCTTGATAATGTAATATAAAGGTGACAGAAATTATATATGGAGTGAATGGATTTGATTTTGAATTTTTCTATATCGTTAGATACTTTCGCGTTGTATAACCTTTCAGTTAACTAGATGTATTTCTTGTACAAGCCAAGGAGCGTTTTCACTCGTCTTTGTGCTGAGTTTGAGGGATGTGCGCGGGATTGCCTGCTGGTTGATGCAGCCTTAAACACATTTCGCTTTTTTCTTGCTCGCCGAATTTTTTTTACCGTTCTTGATTACGATGAAGAATCTTTCTGCTCTCTAATCCTCCCTCCTAAGATTGGATTGCTATCTAATCAGCGTTCCTCGTCGAGGCAGGATACCTAGACCGGCATTTCGTTTACGCTCTCCATTGTGCAATGTTTTTGCTGATGCTTGCATGGTTTCTCTATACTCCTCAGTTGGCCAGATTTTTAAGTCTGTTTCAGCGTCAGTGTTCTTCTTGCCGTCCTTTCGTCTTGTGTGGTCGTGTTAACAATTTCCATATGCCAAGGTTTCAGGTCAGCCTTGTTCTTTACTCACCGAAATTATTCACAGTTTGCTGTAAGAATTGCATGTTTCATGAACTTCCTTCCTAACTTGCTCTTTCTATGTGGAAACTCACGTTGTGCATAGGTTCTTTTAACTCTGACCATGTAGTGCCTTTCTTCTAAATCACTTCAGTACACCTTTATGGTTAGGATATTTTGAACCAACTTATAATCTAATGTAATCATATTAATTAATCTGGTGTAAGACCTAACCTTCAATTGTGTTCCGGTTTCGTGATCAAAGAGCGAATGCCTAAATCGAAGAGTAATTTAGGCATTTTGAGGATGAAACGTATAATGAATGGAATTTGGCGACAGTGGTTAAATGAATAATTACGAAATTAATTAGATTGGTTACATACACGTAAACCCCTCAGGGGGATACAACTAGTGTATCTATGGGAATTAGCCCTCCCAGGGGAACTATGTAGGGGCCCGAGCTAAAGGTTAGGTAGGCTTTCTTTTTGTTAAAATAGAATAGGTTAGTGTTTTGTTACGGACCATCTTTTTTCGGTTCACTGCTGTCCTGTTTTTCAGCACCTACTACTTTCTTCTTCAACTTTTTCTTTTTTCATGATCTTCTTTCTTAGCTTTCTGTTTCTGTTCCCTTTCTGCATAGATTCCGCGTTTCTTTACTCCATACTAAATGGTGCCTTCTTCCTTCCTCTCTTTGGATAGCCATTGTTGCGGATAGGAAGGCTTAAACTAACTAATAATCTAATCTAATCTACATACTCGTAAATAATAGTAAAAATGAATCGCGAGTGCGACCTTGTGCAGAAATAAAATGGCTTACTCTGTAGCCGAGTCCTCGGGGAATCTAGAACAGACTTGCGACATAGTAGCGAAACACCCAGTAATAATTTAGCGTATAACATTTCTAACTAGTGATTCTAAATGAGGTAAATGCTCGTTTTAATTTAATGACACTCAAGTTTTACGTCCTGTGCAACTTGTTAATGACCTAGTGTGTGAAGAAGGGGTTATAGGTCGCTGTCAGAAATTATCTGCTCACTGCAGTATCTGCTTTCGTTTTCTTCTGTTGTGCTGGCCCATAAGTTGACGTTGCCATGTTTCAGTTTGCATGTGTTAAAACTTGATTGCAATCGACTTGTGACGTGTTTTCTTCGAAATGGCTAAACTAAGCTGATCTTATTGATGAATTTCTTTCTCCTCACAAGCATTCGATTATTTAAAGCTTGATGTTTTCTTACGATTCGTATGGTATTTCTAGTCCAGATCTCACTCAGTTTTCTGCCAAATGCGCTGTACTTTTACATTTAGTGTCTCTAAAGTATCGCTTTTAATATTTTGTTTACTACCCCTACTTTCGCAACTATATCCTCTCAGCATTCTGCTGCGTTGTGAAGGTGAGAGCTTGTTAGTGAACATTTACGGTTCATACTAAGTATCAGTTTTCCTCTTGCAGTTAATTTTACAACTTTTCACGGCTTGTACTATTTTTTTAGTTTGAGAATATTTTCTTCTTATCAGCACTCAGGTACAAAGATCTTGATTAATAGCATGTCTTATACCGTTGCCAAGTTTCTCTGGTGCATGAATGATGATTATTAATTAATGTGTTGATATCAATGTAACTGTTTCAGAGCTTAATGTTGGCCTACTGCAAATATTGCATCGCAATTTTGAGTACGTAAGTTCGGAAGGCACTCTTTTTGTCGATTTCACTATATTGAACTTGCTTTTTTAATTTTTTTGTAGCTCTTCTATTGAAATGTTGCTAGTGTGTGAAATCCGTCCAAAACTTCTTATACAGTTTACGTAAATTGCTGTAAAACTTACAAAATGTGTTTCTAAATTTAGGTTTGAAACCTTTAATAATACATTGTATCGATAGATATGCAGTATACTGATGATTGAATGAAAAGCAATCGGTGTTGCAAGCCGGGAATAATATTGTGAGCGAAAACGTATTCCGTGACCCCCCAGGAGCCCTGGGATGAGCAATGGGTTTAGGTTAGTCCAATTTCTCTACCGTGTGCGAGGGGGACTGCTGTTCCCAGCGGATGTGCTGTCAAGTTCAAGTGAATGATCTGCTATAGATTGGTCTTTGGGAACTTATATTTTTCGTGCCTACCTTGCTACTTTCTATTATCATGCTTTCTTCGCTGTCTCTTCTTCCTCTTCCTTCCTTGCCGTTCCTATGTGCAGAGTATCCTGTGACCGGGGACACATTTTGAGCATAGATTATCCGTTTTCTACAGCCCATTTTAAAAGGTCCTTTCTCATCGCCCTTTGAAAGGGCCTTTCTCTTCACGCCTAACAATTATAATAATATTGTGTTCTGTTACAGTTGTAGCGATGAACGAGGTATGCCTAGCCCGCCGCTGGTTGCCTGGGATCTGCACCCATGCTAAAATACCTTGCGTGAAGTGTTAGGTATCGTGGGCTTGTTCATTGTACAGTCGCCGCAATGTTTCATTCAATCTAAGCGGCGATCATGAAAGCGTGGCTGGTACGTCAAGTGAATGCTTCAATGAACGCTTCCTGATGTATTCATCGTGAGGTGTTATTCATCCGTGAAGCCTGTTCCTGTGTTGCTGACTAATGGGCCCGTCAGTGCCGCTGACGTCTGGCTGAGTGACTGCTCGGGTGCCAACTAGATTATCTCTTTATCAGTGTCGAGTTTCGTGCCAACTCGACCTACTGTGTTGTGACTTTCCTTCGCTACTCGTTCTCATCGGCTATTATTTATTGTTACTGTGATTTGTCATCTTAATGGTGTCATAACATCTGGTCATAAACAAATTTGAAGTTAAGTGAGACGCTTCTCATCGTGATGTGTGTACAATTTGAGAATCACTCGCTGACTGCGGTGCGCCGTCGCGTATAGAAATACTATCGTGATTCATGCCTCCTTGCTTGGCTAACAATTGCACTTACTGTACTGCTCTCGTTACGTAAGCCTGGGTTCACAGAGCGAGTGGAGCGCCATTTACTAGATTGCTGTTTTTTAACGTAGCGTATTTTATTTGTATATTTTTGACATTTGTAAATTCTAGATAATGGCGTTTGGTGACACCTTCCGAGATCGCCCGTTCAGCTGAGCAAGTCGCTTTCTATCAGAAATACGATCGATCAGTTGTATCTTATCTCGGAATTCACAAATAGTGAAAAGTGTTTCATAAAATATTAATTGGGTTTGGTTCCTGTACCACATTTCTGCGTTGATTGTGGTTGCTACGCTTATTTGCTGAAACCGTTCTGATTGAAAATAACTATTTACTCAGCCGCCTCCATAGAAGCGCACTCGATGATATTGCCGTTGCGCATGTTCGGGGGGGACTTGGTTCTCCTAATTAATATGTAGCGTTCCCGAGCTGTTTGCGCTGATCCCGCACCTGGGGAAATTAACGCTCAAAAATATTTGGAGGTGATGGCGCAAGACTTTTTGAAGGAGGGACTTCGTAATTAAGTATGATCCCTTTTTACAGCTCAGTTAATCTCGTGGGAGAGGCTAACGTCTCTCACAAGTGATGTTCCACGCTAGTGTCGCTGGTGCTTTAGCTGTCTGCTTTGTTACTCAAACTTCCGTTCCCTCGGGAGGATACAGCTATTGTATCTAAGGGACTTAGCACTCCCAGGGGGAAGATGTGAAGTCCCGAGTTAACCTTTAAATATGCTTTCCGTTTGTTGGAATAGAATAAATATTTTTTGTTACGGACGATCATTTTCTGTTCACTGTTGTCCTGTTTTAAAGCTTCATCTACTTCTATCTTGTTTCATGAACTTATTTCCTAACTTGCTGTTTCAATGCGCATTGGATCTTGTGTATGGGAATACACCTTGTGCATAAATTCCCCCGTGAATAAAACGTATTTTATCTGGTCGCAAGCACTCACGGTTCATAAATTAGATTGTACCTAATGGACACGGGAAACATTGTTCTTGTTATACATTTAAGAGCGAGCGCCAGAACTTAGGACTGGGCTTTGTGATATGAGTAATGAAAGAACAACTGCACCTTCACTCAGCGTCCTCAGTACGGGCAGCGGAGGCCTCAGCAAAAAACTATATATTATCGTCTATTTTTCAAATTAATTGAGACGGCAGAGCGTCCTTTTTTCATAGAGCATTTTAAATTAAATACAGCAATGGTCAAAAACTATAGTGGTCGCTGCTTATGCCAGCAGGTCTGAGTGATCGGTGAGGGGCCCCCTTCCTTTCTCCCCAGCCTCTCTTGCCCCCTTTTGAGTCTCGTGAGGAGACGCAGCGTGCTGTGGAGGCCCTTGGGATGTGGGCATAAGAGAGACAGGGCGGAGGCGAGACGAGAGTCAGACTTGACTGATACGTCGGAGTTCGATAAGCTCCTTATTATTTGTAGTGAGACTACAGATCTCAACATTCATGACGACCAAATTCATTCTGAATTGGTCTTTGAGTTCAGCTTCAGGGTTTTCTGCCGTAGGTTCGTGTACTCGTGAAGCCTCTTTGTTTAACAGCACCCACCATTAATAAAGTGAGAATTGACATAATTAATTATAGAGCTTGTTCTAAGAGGCCTGAAGCTAGGGTTACGGTCTTTTTGTCTCCGCCAGCAAATTCTTAAATTGTACTCAGGTCTTTTCCTTTTTAAATCGCGACTCGCACGAACCACAAGCAGAAACACGCGCTTTAAAAACTCGGTTCTACCAAGTTATTGTGCGCTAGATGAAGTGAGAGCTGGATGTAAAGGCTGACTTATACAAGCCCTATTGATGGACAATAGGTATTGAAAGTAGTTCCTTCAATTTCATGACTTCGGTCTCTGGGGCAACAACTTTCCCGGATTTATCTCTAATGAACGTCACGAGAACGTAATTACGTCATGAGAAAGCACTAATATTCATCCGTTTTTTTAACTCCATACTTAATGGTGCTTTCTTTCTCTCTCTATGAAACATTTTTGGTGGTTAGAGAAGCCTAATGAACTCGTCTAATCGTCAAATTTCTGTCCAGCTAAATTCTTTCTACCGTTTCACTTGGGGAGTAAGATAACATTTTTACTAATTAATGTTTATTATGTCTGAGTAAATTGGCTGAATGTCTGGTCCCTTGTGCTTTGGGTGTTTTTGGGCCCCTCAGGATGATACAACTAATGCATTTACTAGAATTTGCGCTCCATGGGGAAATATTACGAGGTCTCGATCTGAAAGCTAGGAGTGGCTTTCCTTTTCTTGAAATACGATAAGTTTGTGGGAATTGGCACTCCTGGGAAGAAAATGTTTGGTCCCGAACTGAGATTTAAGTAAACATTCTTTTTGTTGCAATAAATGACCTTTTGTCTTGTTGAGGAACATTTTTTCCCTGTTCGCTGCCGTCCTGTTTTTCAGCACCTCAGACTTCTTTCTTCAGCTTTTATCTTCTTTCCTTACCTTCCTTCTCAACTTATGTATGCGCTGCGATTATTTGCTGGAACACATTTTGTGCATAGATTCTGCGTTTCCTCAACTCCATGCTAAATGATGCCTTCATCTTTCCTCTCTTTGATCATCTTTGTGGCAAAGGGAGACTAAAACTAGCTTGTAAGCAAACAATGAATTCATTGCTGGCTCTGATTGGACAAAATTGTCCAATCTAGCTTCTTCCATGCATAGTGAAACCTTGTTTATAGGTTCCCCGTTCCTTTAGTGCCATTTTAAATGAAGCATCTTTGTTGTAGTTATTGACGGAAGCTTAAGCTAATCTTATACATACATGAATGCATTTGACGTTGATAAATTCGTATATGATAATAAAAAGCGAGTGACATATTTCCCGCATATGCGTTGAGGTTTTTGGTGCAATGTCTAAGTATTGAAAACAGTTGTAAAGTTAAAAATTAATAAAAGTCTTCTTTAGATTAGGGAGGTGATTTTTCTCTCCTGAGCTAGTATTGTTTTGCTCTCATAATCCTGTGAACATTGAAGCTGCGATCGGGTACAGCGCCGTGCTGCTCCTGAGTTGCGACCGCAATGAAGTCAGTTTTTTTTGGCTTGTAGAGCGCGCACGTGCTGCAAATTCTTAACTTGGTGCGTGGCAGTGCTATCTATGATGCTCCGAATGAGGCTCCCTTCTGAACCTTGTCGGAGCCGCTGTGGCTTGTCGGACTGCCAAAACAACTTGCAACTTCGCTTCAAGTTATGCAGGCACGACGTGTTCTATCTACGTACCTAATGGACCTGTAGCAGCACTCACGGTCTTTTTATCGCTTGCCTCTCGTTGATTCTCTCGATGTTCTGGTTAGGATTTGAACTTTGTCGTTTGTTTACTGCTCTGGCGAGATGCGTCTGATGGTGGTGTCAAGAGCTGTAGTGAATTCATGATCTTCTAAATTGATCGTGATTGGAATGTGTTTGGTTTAAAGGTGTTTCCTTGATACATCCATATAGGTGTATCACGGTTTTATTGTTAACATTTGTAAGTTGGAAACTGAAATTGATCTAGCTTCTGAGTAGATTATTGAATCATTTGTGGCCGATTTCCTTCGTCGAACTTTGTTGCTATTTCCGACAAAAAGTTTCCTTTCATCACTGCGTTATTTACTATTCTTTCTGCTCTTCACTATTCTTTCATCCCTCGAGTATTGCCGAGTAAGTGACGAGGCTTGGGTGCTCTAGAGTCTCGTCCTCCAACGTTTCTGGGCTCACGGTGGGAGGTACACTGATAGAGTCCGATGTGTGCTGATTTCAAGTGTTTGTCTTCGCTCTGCCCAGTGTTGGACCCTGCCGTTACAGTTTTAGCTGAGTCTTAGACGGTGCACTTGTTTTAGGAATTGTTTGCTTCATTTCTCATCACTTACAGTATATTTATAAGGTCTTGTTTAGGTTTTTTTCTGTAGGTTTGTTCTTGTGAGCTATTTCTTGGTTCATTCCTTTGTTGTAATTGAGGGTGACGTACACTATAACAGACCGTACGTTTGTTTTAGTTTGTACTCCCTTCATTGTTTGAATGTGTCGAGATTTTGTCTTTTGTCGCTACCTCAGAAAGCATGCGATGAGCAATAGGTTTAGGTTTGCCCGTTCTAAACACTGGGGACCGGCGCCCACATGGAAGATACTGTTCGGTTTCCTCAATTAAAGAGATATCTACGGTATTTTTGTCTTTTGTGCCTCCTTTGTTTTTTTCAGTTTTCGTACCTTTTTCGCTATTTCTTCTTTGTTCTCCTTTTCCTAAGCTTGCCGTTTTTATGTGTAGGGTATCTTGCGTGGGAACACACCTTGTACATAGGGATGGAAAAAACCCTGGGTTTTTAAAAAAACCCAGCCCACATGGGTTTTTTTGGGTTAATTTTTTTTTAGGGTTTTATTGTTTTTTTTGGGGGGGCTTTATTGTTTTTTTGTTATACCTGTTTTGGTTTAAAAGAGTTATTCACATAGCTCCAGTTGCCTCTTTTCCAGATTTATATATATACACTTATTGAGTAAATATTGTTATTGATTACTTTATTTCCAACATTATATTACATTATTATATGAATTATTACATTATATGAACAATATATGAATTAAGCTTGTGCATCAAAATTACCATTTACCAATTACCATTTGCATAGGGACATAGCTCTGCCGTCTGTAAAGATATAAGATGTGCAAAGAGAATTGCTATGCTTGTCAATTCATAGTAAGTTGTTTTAGCAACAGACAGACGCAAGTCATGTGAGAGGGAAGCACCATGCAGATCATAGGTAACCACCACAAGCAACTTGAAGCAAGACAGCTGCACATCACTTAACAGTCATGCTGTTAACAACTTAACATGTGTATTGTGTGAGCTGGAGTGCTTAGCAGCGCAAGCCAAGTCAGTCAACCACACTCTTACATGCTACAACATGTAGTGGCATGCCAAATTTTTTTTTTATGTTTGCCAAAAAAATACCTTTTTGCAGTTCAGGATAGCAACAAATACTAAAATGATTCTATCTATCTTCTAACAGATTCTATCGTCAAATTTGTTCCAGTGCAGCTTGAATGCTCACCATAGGCCAGTCGTTTATTTACTTTCTTACCCAATGATGGCTGCGGTCGTGTCTTACCACATCTGACTATAATTGTTAGACTTATTTCAGGCAAAGCTCTCATAGGAGACAGATATTGAAAGAGTGGTTGGCTGAGTACAATCCGAAGTTGATCGGTGCGATTTATTTGTATAAATTGAAGGACTCCAACATCTTCCCAAAACACATGTTCAACAAGAATATCACTAAGACACTGACTCCTCGTTGATGGTGGGATATTCAAGACATGAAACAGCAGAAAATGCAGATTTCTGAAAAAACACTGGCAGAGGGTTTCTGCAAGTTGATAAGCAATCTTCATTCTTGCTTCGCACGTTCAGGATCCATTGAGAGAATTTTCTAAACATGTGGAATTGTGTGGAATAAATTGAGAAATAGATTAGGATCGGAACGCGCACAGAAATTGGTCTCAGTATATCGCCACCTCACCAATGATCATGATGTGGATGACAACAACGAAATGGCAGTGGATGTAGAAAGAGAAACACAGTAGTACTGTAGTAGCAGTCTAGTCTAGAAGACAGAGGAAGAATTCAGAAGTCTCTATACTCTCAAATAGTCAAACTGTATTTGTTTCTTAGTTTTTGTTTTTACTTTGGGAATGGAACTCATAGAAATATGCTAGTCCCTCGATTTTTTTATTTGTGATAAGGGTTTTTCTTATTTTATTTTTATAGTAGTGTTTTTTTTTGTTTTTCAATATTTATTGTCATAGTCATGCAACTGCCTTGGACAAATTTTTAATAATATAAATATTTAGCTCATTTTGATTCTATAAGCTTGAAAACAAGTGAAATTTAAATAGCAGTAATAAAACTCAAAAAAGCCCCAAAAAACCCACTATTTAGTGTTTTTTTTACGTTTTTTTTGGCTTTTTTTGTGTGGGTTTTTTGGGTGGGTTTTTTATGTGCCAACCCTGCTTGTACATAGATTCCATGTTTTCCTTTGTCGATACTAAATTGAAAGGTCTCTTCTCTTTCGGTTGTTGAAACATTTTTTCAAAGAAAACGAGGCTAGAGAATTAATACTTTTACACTCCCTCTATCTCCACATGAGGCGGGCCACAATTCCTTGCTGTCACAAGTGATAACTCATCGCAACTGATTGAGATATGCTATCATCTTGTGCCAAGGTGGAAGTATCGATTACGTCATTGTTTTGTTCAGTGATCTTAAATTAACTTACTCGGTAAGCGTGGGGAAAATTGTGTTTACTTGCATGGTAAATCATTCCTGCAATATCTGCATCTTTGCTTATCAACGTAATCCCCTCAATGGAGTACAACTGTATTATCTGTGAAAATACGCTCTCCCAAGGGGAAAATGTGAGGTCTCGCGCGGAGAGTTAGGTGAGGCTTCTTTTTGTGGAAATAAAACGTTTTTCGTTTTGCTGTCCTGTTTTTAGCATTTTAGACTTTATTCTTCAATTTTATCATGTTCCATAGCCTTCCTTTTTAACTTGCTATTTCTGGACACCCAGGATCTTATGTGGGAACGCACCTTGTTCATAGATTCCCCGTTCCCTCAACTCCAAAATAAATCGTACTATTATCATTCCTTTCTGTGAAACGCATTTGTTGCGGTTTGACAGACTTAAACTAAGTTATCTATCTCACATAATCTACTTGTTACCAATCTTCTTTCCTTTTACTCCACTTGGTAGATAATATAAAAATCAGAGCAGAATATTTGTTACTAAAAAATGATGGTTAGTCGATATATGTGTGACAGAGCTGGGTAGTAATGAACAGTATTTAACTCAGAATAGAGTAGTAATAACAGGGAAATTCGAGGGCGATGAATATGGCGACCTAAAGGCCGACTACGCTAAAGTTGTTAGTTGACGTTAAGTTGATATAAGAGTGTCATGTACCCCTATCTCGGGTTGTATTGATCTAACCGATGCAAACCAGCAGTAAAATTTTAATTTTTTCGACTATTATCATTTCACTGTTGTTGTACCAGTTATATGTCTACTCTCATATCATTTATACTCCATCAATGTGGCGTCAAATGTTACGTGCCCCATTTTCCAAGACTCGAATTACGTTCTGAAACGAATCATTTCAAAGAGAGTTTCTGGCGTAAGATACCACCACCCGTCCCCCTCAGGGGGATACAACTATTGTATCTATGGGAATTAGCGCTCCCAGGGAAAAAATGTGAGGGCCCGAGATGAGTTAGGTAGGCCTTCTTTTTGTTGAAATAAAATGTTTTTTGCTATGTTAAGGACGACCTTTTTTCGGTTCACTACTGTCCTGTTTTTCAGCACCTCTGACTTTCTTCTTCAACTTTTATCTTATTTCATGAACTTCTTTCTCATCTTACTGTTTCTATGCCCTTTCTGCATAGTTTCCTCATTTTTTTATCTCCATACTAAATGGTGCCTTCCTCCTTCCTCTCTTCGATACGCTCTATTTTTGCAGTGGTTAGGGAGGCTTAAACTAACTTATAATCTAATCTAATCTAAACTAATCTAATCTAACCACCACCCGTCTCACTGGTATTTGTTTTTCGTTAAGATGACCTAACTCATTTTATGAGAGTTGTGATCGAATAATTCTTCTAGAAATCATGCCTGTTGTAGTAATGGTTCAAGTTAATTGCTTTTTCGTGCTTATTCAATTTCGTCTGTTACACTCTTGGCCTTCTCCGGGAATAACGTGCAAACCATTTGGCTTCTACGGTTAAGAGCAAACCTTTACGGAGAGCAAGTATCAAAATGAATAAATTAAATGGTAGAAACGTCTACAATTCTGCTGAAAAATTTAAGAAAGTGAATCCTTGCCCTAATTTGTGTACAGTGAGTGAAATTCTTGTTGGGCGAAGTGCAAAGCGTAAAAATATATTGAAGAAAAACATCTTGGTCATGACGCACTCCAGCGCCGTGTCGTGAGGAGGGTTTGCATGTGTGCATGCGCAGCAACAGTTGCTAACGCGTTCTTTACGTTGCCGGGATGTTGGCGGTTTTGGTAATTAAGAGAGCATTCGACTTGTGCTGCTTCACAAGATTTGGAGTTCAAGTTGTACAGATGCTTTGATGTTTGGGAAAGGTATATATCTTACTAGTCATCGGATCTTTTCGAGGTACAATTCTTTCAGAGAGGTACAACTATCGAGGGGAATTAGCACTCCTTGGGGAAAATATGAGACATTTTTAAGAAATATTAAATAATTTTTGGTTCATTGCGGTCCTGTTTTTCAGCACCTGCTGCTTTTTTCTCGCACGAGGTCTTGTGTAGAAATTCACCTTGTGCATATTCCCTGTTCCCTTAGTGTCATACTAAATGGTGTTTCCATGCTTCCTCTCTCTAGAATAACCTTTGTTGTGGTCTGAATGCTCTCATTAAATCTAATCAAAATGCCATCTCATTATGTCAATATCGTAGAAACGCTGTCATCAGGCTCGCTGCCAGAGGGCGACGCCCTGCTCGTATCAGCTGGTGAAGTCGCCCTGCCCAGTCAGAAATTATGGTATGCAGCAACGATGATTATGGTCGAGATCTTAGGTTGTTTATTATCTAAATATCCTCCATATTCAACTATTTATGGGGTGCATTATGGTAGGGATATGTCCGCTTTTCTCGACCCTGATCAACTATAATACCCTTCCATAAAAAACCAATATCAACCTTTCAGGGTCTGGCTCCACAACCATGTTCAACCATAGTGAACCGTATGAAACACCATTCACAACCATAATCGACTGTGATTATGGTAGAATATAGTTGTATAGTTCTATTAACTGAAAATAGTTGTTTTTAGTGGTGTATGGTAATGTTAACAGCTAAATAAAGTTGATCATGGTAGGATATAGTTGTATCGTTAGCAGCTAACGATACAACTATATCCTACCATGATCAACTTTATTTAACTGTCAACATTACCATACACCACTAAAAACAACTATATTCAGCTAATGATTCATTAGATGATTATAGTTGTTCTTAGTGGTATTTCCTAAACTTCAGAGCTTCTGAAAACAAATGTCAATGAAAGATTTTTCAATTGAAATATCTATTGTATATATTTGCTGGAACGAGTTGAAGAAAAAATATTTTTTATTAGCGAAACCCAGTAAGGCTTCGAAATAATCAAAGAATTTGCTAATAACCGTAACGAACAAAGAACTAAACACATTCCGATGAGGATCAATAATAAGATCTGGACTGTATGAGTACACAACATAACAAATCGTTAATATCGCAAAAAGAAACGTTATTATCGTATTTAAATCAAAATAAACCAATGAGAGCAAAAAATACTTTCCGCAGAGAAAAACTCAAGTAACATGAACAGTTTGTCTATCATGAATTAATTACAACGTGGTTGAGTGACCAATGAACGAGCTCACAATTCAATTAAAAAATTTAAAAAAGTGTGCGGGTGTTTTTTAACTTGAAATCCATAAATTAAAAACTTTAGCATTTATCTTCATTGTCGAGACGAATCTAGTGATATATCATTCGAAAATTCTCAGGAATGAAGTCTAAATTAGAAATCTAAAATATATCAAAAAGTAATTATAGGGTGTCCCTAATTCGAATTTCTAAGGTCGGCAACAGTTCATTTATTGACATTGACGAAACCAAGCGAATGATACTACTTTCGACGATATCAACTCAAAACTGTGGCCGAAATTATAAAATATAGGGTTACTGACGGACAGACAAATAATTAATGTATAACATAAGATACGTCAAGAAATTTGAACCCCACTTCTCTACGACCACTTCTTATGGGTCATGTCCGATTACTACATGGTTACCTCATGTGAGGTGAACCATAAAAAGATAATCCTTTTCAACATGCACTCGGCGAAAAGCATTAGTAAAGTTTCAGGCAAAGCAAAAAACTAGACGCGCAGTCAAGTGGGACTGCAGATGGGTCCAATTTTTAGTGAAAATGGAATAGCTTGTGGCTCAAAAAAATTTTGAACATAAAAATCGTGATTTTCAATACGAAATTCACATTGCAACTACAGTCACCATGTCTGTAAAACGAGTTTCACATCAATCTAACCAAAAATGAAGATATTAGCCGAAACCTAGATGGTTATCCGAAATAATGAATGAATAATAATGAACAGGAACTCTTTGCATAATAATGAATAGGAACTCGTACAATACATGTAACGATCACTTAAGCAACATAAACATTTTATTCCTCTTTACCTGTTGGCATAACTAGAATACTTATAATTATTAGAAGAGGGGAGATGTAGCCAAGATGTAGCGGAATCATCAGACGGGCAGCTTGTTGAAGGTTTCAGTTGAAGATCCAGCTGATGCTTCTGCTGCGTTCTGCGCGCAGTTCATCATAGTGTCAGTTGAAGGTCCAGCTGATGCTTCTGCTGCGTTCTGTGCGCAGCTCATCATAGTGTCAGTTGAAGGACCAGCTGATGCTTCTGCTGCGTTCTGCGGATTTCCTGCACTAAAAAAGGTTGCGACTTAGAATCCTAAAATTTTGTGAGCTTTACCATCACTAGAAAAACTTACATACGTTACGTCTCATTTTGATAAATGGTAAAATCTAGTTTTACTTTCCTTTTGACGTTTTAAAGTCGATTAGTAGTCACGATATTTTCTATTCTAGTTGAGAACATCAAAACTCACGTTATGCAAGCCAATGCAGCGGAGCGTGAGCGGCCACCATCCCAGTCTGGAACCGATTTCAGAACTGTCGCCACTGTAGCGCTGAAGTCCTTGAAAGTCAGAGGAGGGTAGCAGAATTTCCAGGCATCTGTTGAAATTAAAATTGAGATTTTGTAAGACTTCGGACAGTCTAAATGAACATAAAAATCATTGCTATATTTCATTCAGCCCTGACTACTTTCTTCTTGAACTTTTTTCTTGTTTGAACTTCCTTCTTAACTGGCTATTTCTATGCGCTTGGTATCCTGTTTGGTAACACATACATGTTGACATTCAAGGATGTTCTGTGCGAGGCACATCTCGTGGATAGAATCCCCTTATACATTTACATACTAGATGGTCTTCATTATTCCTTCTCTTGATTTGGTTAGGGAGGCTCAAACTGAGAGAATAATAATAATAATTATAATAATAATAATAATAATAATAATAACAATAATAATAATAATAAAGTTGGGTTCTTGAAGGAGCAAGGCATAGGCCTAATTATCTAAACGGAACCAAGATAGAAATGTATCCTAAGCCAGGGGCTTGTAAAGAAGCTACAATTCAAAGATGTAATGTACGTGACACAGTGGAGAAAACTTAAAAAGCCTACCCAACTGAAAGAGAACAATCCAGCTGCAAGTCAACACCTATACTGCAAGGCTCGCAGTACTATGCCCTGTCGGAGAACCCAGGAACCTGGTATTCCTGAAGACCTCGCAAAAAAATTGAAAGCTCAAGTCCTTTTGGGGAATAGTTTTGAAGCAATGGTAAAATTGACATTATCAGATAAAATCTCCTCTAGCTCTTCTTGAAATGGGAGGTAATGAAATTTTATTTTGCTTTTCATGCTCAAAAAATTGGTATCGTAGAAAGTCTTAAATACACTGTTGAAGGAATTAAGGGACATTTAGGTCAGTTTCACAGCAAATTTTTCAAAATTAAAACATTTAGAAGATTACATAAATGACCTATAGTCATACCATAACATAATTTCCCAGCTTGATGATCTCTGAAGCTGATTTTTGTAGGCTTTCTGGAAGGTCCCAGTCCTGTCCAGCTGAAGGATAGCGCCAGTTGTTTTGACATAAGCCTTCGAATAATGCGGCGAACTGTGTCACTGGATGACCTGCCTTGAAGTTCCTTCAGAGCATCAAGCTGAAAATAAAAAACATGATTGAGTTGGTTTCTGAAATATTTACATCTGAAAAGTTATCCATTAAAATATTACTTGATGTAGTAGTAAATAGTGAAGATAGTTCATAAGGAAATTAAAAACATTCAGAAAGACAGAAAATTCAAACTAAAATTCGCGGCACTACATGTCATCATAAATGAATGACATTACTACATTGACTGTATGTGAAAGACTAAATTTCTATTCTGAATGATACCAAGTAACAATGAGTGGTATAAAGATTAAAATAATGTAATTTATTGTGATGTGGCAAATAGTTTAAATGACATAAATCAAAGTAGTACATTTTGAAACTTTATCACAAACAATTAAATACACTGATCTATTTAATCTGTCAATCAATACACAGCAAGGTGACTACTGATATTTCATTTCCAAATGTTACTACTTTTTACTACCAGCAACGGCAAAAAAATTACTACCTTTTTTTACACAATGAATGTTGTCCAAATGTCCAGATGTAAGTAATCGGCCTATCATTAGTAATTTGAGTCAATAATATACGCAATACAAAAGGTTCAAAAAAGATTAGATTAGTCGTTAGTTTTAGCCTCCCTACCCGCAGAAACAAATGCGATCCAAAGAGAGGAAGGAAGAAGGCACTATTTAATATGGAGTAAAGGGAACGTGGAATCTATGCAGAAAGGGCACAGAAACAGTAAGATGAGAAAGAAGTTCATGAAATATGATGAAAGTTGAAGAAGAAAGTCGGAGGTGCTGAAAACCAGGACAGTAGTGAACCGAAAATGGTGGTTCTTAACCTAACAAAAAACATTTTATTTCAACAGAAAGAAGGCCTACCTAACTTGCAGCTCAGGCCGTCACATTTTTCCCCTGGGAGCGCTAATTCCCATAGATAAAATAGTTGCATCCCCCTGAGGGGAAAGTTAATTGTAAATAATTTTATTTCTGTTCTTACGTTTGGGTATAAAATACTTTAAGTTTTGAGTATCAAGTGCACAAAAAGAACAATTATGCCAACTATGCTATATATCTTACGGGCAACTGCATCCACTAAAGATAAAATTCAATAAAATGTAATAGTTATTTAGTGATAAGTGCAATTACCTATTTGAAAATTTTGGCTAGTTATGTTTATTCATAAAATTTAAAAGAAAAAGTTCACAAGATGTTTTACATTTAAAAGCATTGTAATTTGTAATATAAGATATGAATTATTTTACTTGACAAACATATTTAAATCAAAGCCACTTGATATGCTTCCACAAGAAAATATGTAGCTATGCTATTTCATTTATCCTTGAGATCGTATAATGCATATTTGATACGTAAAAATAAAAGATGTTAAATGTCGACCTCATAATCATAAATGCACAATTTTTAAATCCTTGTTTAATTTCAATACTAATCCCTGCTATTTCATGTTCCTAAGCTTGTAGCTCAATGAAAGTGCGCAGTAATAGAAGTGTTTTCAACAATGCATCGCCACTGGTATTACATGTGTTAAATTTATTTTCATACGATTTATGAAACCTCGATTACCACATCAAAGCGAGAGCCGTTTTATTGTTTTATCTCAATAATATGTTAATGATAAAATGGCTCAAATGAAACTTCCATCATAAAACAACTAGATAACTTTCAGTTCAGACGGAATGAGAAGTAAAAGTGAACTGTTTTTACTGTTCGCAAAAATTTTGAAACTTTTTTCTATTTTGTGTGCTCCAATCCTAAAATTATACCCCACTCTACAGGAATGTTTCCCATAAATCAAGGCAAATTTCTGATTATGGGAAAAATAAAGTCAAAAAAATCTTTATACGCTATATAAATATGTAACATTACTTTAAAATTTCAGAGAATTATTCCACTTAACACTTAACAATTTTTTTACAACCCTGAGGAAAATTTAACTAGTTTTTACTACTTTTTAAATTTTACTACTTTTTACTACTTTATACTACTTTACTAGCTAGTAGACACCCTGCACAGAAGAAATATGTTTCGAGTTCACCGTGCACAATACAGATCTGGAAGTGATTTAGAGTAAATTGTGGTATGATCATATCTCATACCTTGGGAACTGTTTTTCAAATCAATTAACTTACGAGTGTTGGAGTCTGAAGTAGGACGTCCAGTTGATCTAGAGTCTCAGCTGGTGGAGGTAGCCCTGTGCTACGTGATAAGTGCTCCTTCGCAGCTGCTTGGGACAATTTTTCCTGATAAAGCATGCAAAGAATCTTGTCCAATTTCTTAGAATTTTCTTCCTGAACTTGTTTCAGTTGTGACAACTCAACTGATAATTCCTGGCCATCAAGAGCCTTTTTACACCTGCTCAAACATATCGACATTAGAAGTCACGTACAGCATTTGTATTTTAGTTGAAACACGGGATAACTAGACCCGCAGTCAACTGAAACTGCAGATGGGTTTCATTTCACGTGGAACTGGAATAGTTTGAAGTTAAAATGGTGAGCATAGAAATGGTGACATGTCAATATAAATCCAAAATTCAAATTGCAACTACAGTTGCCATATTTGGAATAGCAAGAGAAATCATTACTATCTTTATTGCTGAAATAGGAGTAAAATTACAAAGTAGAAGAACGCAAAACTATTTTTTTAATTATGGATGGGTAGGGAGATGAGTTACCATTCAAAATTTAAGAGTAAGGGATGGTCAAATTCATAAATTGTCACCATTCATTTTTAGAAATTGAGAGGATAAATTGATTTATACCACTTACGGCAAAATCATAGCAAAACTGGGGAATTTTAATTTTTGGGGGTGAGAATAGGGCTAACTCAAATTTGAAAATTGTTTCACACAGCCAAGATGAGGCACAATGAATTGATATTATTTTCGATGGAGTTAAATCAAAATTATGGACAGAAAAATCAGCTACAATCACTCTGTTGGGAATGTCAAGACACATCGATTAAAACAACTGTCGATGAGACCAGAGTACAACTGTGGAGTGAATTAATAAAAAAGAGCGTTACATTTGACAGACGGATAAACAGACAATAAAAAACAGTTAAACCCAAACAGAATAACCTAAAAAATCCGGCAAAATCTAAATGGTTCATAGCGGGGACCCCTAATAATTTCAAGCATGGTTACCAATGATTATGCAGATAAAAATGCAACTAATGTACATTGATATAATCCATGCAAAATATATAGGTAGCTAGCTGTTACCTCTTTTTAGACGGCATGGCATTGCAGCGAGGAAGAAGCGGTGACGGTGTACGTATTCTACTGCGAATCTCCTCTGTAGATGAAGCGCAGTCTGTGCTAGTGAATCCGTCAGTTTCTGACGCTGCATACAGCTTCTTCTCACATCCAGCAAACGTTTCTGTGAAATAAAACGAGTTATATTTTCTCAGATAAACACTAATGTGTGTACTAAATACTCGAAGCGTTTGAAGAGCCTGCTCCTGATAGACCTGACGGCCTGCCCCAGTTGCCGCTCACCTTCTGACACAACAATATTCTGACAAGATTATGAATAATAGTTGAAATTTTGAGAGGTTTATGGGCAAGATGATTGGTAAGTTTAGAATCTTGGGGCCCCTACAGGTTTTTATGTGAATGACTTGAGTCACCTCAAGGGCCAATTGCAAAGTTTTTGTCAAAGTCATTGCAACTGTGTCCTGAAGTTTACCTACAGGCTTTTTTTTCCTTCTTTTTTTATTTCCTTTTTTCTTACCTTTTTCTTTCTTTCATTGATAATAAATAATATCACTGAGGTATTTCAATTATAATACATTAGTTGTTATTTGTTTATTCGTTCAGAATTATGCACAGTAATTAATTTAATTGATAAACCCCAATGAAAAAACAAGTAAAACAACAAAAACTGATGAAAAACAAACAAAAACAGATAAAAAACATTTTTCATTAGAATAGAAACCAAAAACATGAAAAACATGTTTTTTAGAACTTTACTCATAACCCATGGGATAGTTAAATTATGCATAACGTCAGTGGTATAATTTTAAAATTGGCATTCCATAAATATAAAAATCCCTCAGGTCTATGACTGTGCAAAAAAATGATTAAACACAACTTACTAGAATGTGTCAGTAGTTTAATTGGGATAAGTTCCCAGCTGTCATCTGCTGCAAGTCCTCCAGGTGCGCGCAGTCTTACTTCTTGAACATCATTATTTTTTGGCCAGAGACACTTCGTCATTTTTTCTTGAGCCACTCTCGAGGCACGACTTCATGACTATTGTCAGAAAACTGTATGCCACAGAATTTTTTCACATTTTTCTTGTCGATGTTCATGACTGTACTTATAGCTAGGAACTAAATATACTAACAGTTTTGCTCAAGTGCTGTGTATGAGAACCTGTGCAAGAAAATCATTTTTATAAGGAAAAATTACCATTTTTGATACAATATCATCTAAAGATATCCAAGTTGCATCATTTATTAAATCAGTTAGTTTGAAAATTCCAATTTTTGATGAAGGGAAAGGTTCAGTGAAAAAATCAAGTTTGTGTAGAAAATGAGTAAACAGTAATGTTATATTATTTTCAAGCTTGTGGATTACAATGATAAATCCATTTCTATCATCTGCCAATTATACACAACTGTTTCTTTCAGAGTGAGATTTTATTTTCAGGCACAAATTGTTTTTAATTTTCAACTTTTTGTAGCACTTTTCATTTTGTGTTTTCCCACGGCACTCTTTGTTGGATATTTTGCAACAGTTTACACATTCCTTTTCAGTCTGTTGTTTCCAGTTGAAGTTAGTATGAGCAACATGTTTGGAGATTTGACTCAGGGGTTTAAAACCAGACCTTACAGCACCTTTTATGTGAGTGCCTAAGTATGTTTCAAACGGAAAGGTAGATATGTTTTCGAGTTTGCCAAATCTAATATAATCTTGTGGAAGATGAATCATGGCATGAACATTATAACTGATGAAACCTCTCCCAAATAAACTTGTCGTTTTTTTAATAAATGCATGGAGAAGATTTTTAATCATGTCAACATTTTTTTGTTGATCATCAAGTAAAAGTAATTTCATGGCCAGAGAAAAATTTAAGAAACTATTGTACACCTCCTTACTCACAATTTTGGAGCTGCGTAAAACAAGTGTTCCACAATATAAGAGAAATGTCCGAAATTCTGTTGCTTTCCAATGCACCATTTTTTCAATTCCCCCTTCAAATTTTCTTGAGAAATCATCTGGCAAATACACGGAACATTGAAGTAGCTTCTCATTGAATTTTAATTTTGCTTATGAACTCATATGCATTTTCTTTTGATTGGCTCTGCTGCTCTTGAGTCTGCTCAAGAATCTTTTCATAGTCCCAAGTAGACAACAGTGCATGTAATCAATGACAAAGTCACTAACCATATTGCATCCAAATTGTTCTAATGGAGATTTTAACAATGCCTTATGATGATTATTATCTAATCGTCTTGCAAAACTTTCATCTGTTCTTTCATCGAAGTCCAGTTCAGGGTAGACAACAGTGCAATCATGATACTGACCGCGTTGAGTGCAGCGCTCACAGCTTGAATAACCGCTATGACTAACAATGTCTTTTAGAGCTGCTCTTATTGGAGCATCACACACAAAAGGTCCCAGCTTCACAGTAAACCCCTTATTCCCCATTGATTGTTGCAGTAAGGCAAAATCATTCAAAAATGGTTCTAAGAACTCTCTTGTCGGCGGCATGTGATTAGAACATACCTTGTTGGTGCAATATATTGCTGCACAGAATATATGTTTGGGAATTTCCAGTACTTGTAAAAGAATTGGATAAGCATTATACCTAATTGAAGCATTAGTAAGAGGCAACCCATCCACATTAATTTTGACGTGTAATATATTTTCTTGCTTCTCATCCGTATAATTATGCAAAATATATTCTTCTAATTGAAACCGCCAGCATTCAAAATAAGAATATTCACCATTACCCATGTCTTTTATATTAAATTCATCACCTTTTTGGCACAATGATTTCACTGAAGTTGGTAAGCCCGGGTACCTTGGAGCCAACATATTTAATAATCTATCTACAGCTGCGTGTGGAACTTGTTTTTCTTCATTTATCCAATTTTCAAATTTTGATCGCAGAAAATTTCCGCAGTCGATGGTGCATGTGGTAGTTGGTACATCAGCGCTTTTCACATAAAAATTTTCACATGAATCCTGTAATTCAGATGCAGCTCTCTCAGCTCTACTAGTTTGTATTGATGAGTCACTGTGATCCATCATTTCAAGCGGAGATGCACTTCCTATATCACTTTCTTTCTGACATGTTTCAGTAGTTTGCTGTATATTTTGTCCTGCACTTGCATGCAGCTTAAGGTCACTTCTAAAGTTGGCATCACTCCTACTAGCAAAAAGATTACTACTAGTAGTTTCGCAGATAGTAGGCACTCTACTAGTCTCTAATATAGATTTTTTATACGGCGTCGTTTCTGCCTTTGAGAAAAATCCTCGAAGTTCTTTTTTCTGCCCATATTGGATCAAACGATCAATTGAAACAACAGTTCAGTGCACAGATGCAGCCACGCCGGCCGTTAAGTCATAACTAAGCGTCAACTAGTGCCTGAGTGAGCTGCCAGAGGTAAGATCCAAGTATTGTAATGAAAACACAAGGAAATGAATCACATTAAAGTTAAAGTTATTTTTTCTATGAATTAATTCTCTGTGTTCCGAATTATTGTTTTGCTATAGACTCTTGTAACTCTCATGTAATTTTTTATACGCTGCGTAGAAGTAATATAGTGAAAAAAATTAGTTTTTCGGACATATTTTATACTTTGCGTAGTTCGTACAAACATGAGCTACGTTGCATACGAACGCAGTAAAACTGTTATATTGGTTTGATTTGCATTTAACGTCTTGTAAGTGTAAAGGTACAAGGAAAACCTTTGCAGTACAAGAGTGTCAAATGTCGCTGCAAAAAAAGGTACTGTACAAATTGGAATCAACATCTGGAGTTAGGTACAACGATCGAACAAGTATTACACCATGGGTGTGCCTTGTTATTTCTCTCTATGGAACACGTATGAAACGCTGCGTTCGGGTAACAAATTTTGAACGCGTCACATAACTTTTCTATTTTTATGACACATTTCATTACAGTTATCATTCTCTGGATGGGCAAACAGTGTTTTATCCTAAAGTATGTAAGCAAATTTTAAAAGTGATTCGTAACGAAGGAATGAAAATAGACTGGACTGTCTTAAATGTCATTTTATTATTAAAGTATTGCTTTCCAGGTAACTTCAACATATAAACAGTAACGTCACAGTACGTTTTCTCTAAGAGTCATTTGACCATCACTCATAGAATATTTAATTGATACACTATATGAGGACAAAACTTGAATCAACAATACCGTATATGCATAATTAAAGTAAATAGAAATACATTGCCTAATTCCAATAATTTTTAGCTTATATAGGTGCTAAATGAAGAAACAAAACATTTTGCAAACATGAAGACGATAAAATTCATAGTTTATTATGAACAGCTGTTTTTTATGTACTTAATTTACGGAGCAAAGTTAAAGCTACATTTATCTATGCTGTGCCATATGTAGTCTTAAAACATCCATGTAATAGCAAACCTTAATCAACCATTGTTGCCTCCACCGATATCGACCTAAATAAACTAAAATCTACGATATGTTAACAAACCATAACCAACCAATATTACCTCTACCAATATCGACCGAAATATACTAAAATCAACATTAAGTTATGGTCGATATATCTACCATATTGTTTCATCGTCCATAATCAACTTTAATCTCTTATACACCACTATATTCTACTATAATCACAACCATTATTTCCGACTGGGTGTTATTCATTGGTATTCCTTAGTGATGTTATCCAAAGGAATGCCAATGCGTAACCCTTGCGATGGTTATGACTCGATTGTGACGACTTGGGTACGGAAATCAGGTATTATAGAGCTACTAAAGCATTTGAAATCTGAATAATGAATCTGTGAAATTGAACCCGTGGTTAACCTAGAAAACACTGAAGCGAATCCCCAAGTTTGCTAGAATACAGGCACAGTGAATTAGATCCTTTGATAATGATGTGCGGCATTTTGAGGACGTGTTAAAAGCAGCGTTGCATTGACGCTAAAAAAAAAAGCGTGGCGAGGGATGTGTGCACAGGCCGCGTGCCCGCCACCAAAATGTTTAGTACCCAAGTTGAGAATAGGCCCCCTGCCGTTTCGACAGTTAGAGACGTACGAAAGCGTCGAGAAATTTCGATCGGCGAGTCACGTGGACACCGCTAGCTAACAGTGAGAATGTACACTGTTTCACTACTTTCAACGCGACTGTCTGACATCGATGGAGGAATATCGCTGGCCATATGTCTTCATCCTATCTTTAGCTCTGCTCTCTAATTAATAGTGTAAATTAAATGTGTAGATTAGATATAGAATAAATGAGATGATAATCTAATTAGAATCAATTTAGATTTTAGACGGAAATGAGCCCTTATAAAAGGTGTGAGGTATTTGTTGGCGTATTATTAGTCATAAGGAAATAAATATGATGCAGAAAGAAAAATTAGTATTGAAAAAGTTTACACGCAAGAAAAAAAAGCGCGTTTCGTTAGCTCATTCCATCCCCTTCACAGGGATACAACTATTGTATCTATGGGAATTAGCGCTCCCAGGGGAAAAATGTGAAGGCCCGAGCTGAGAGTTAGGTAGGCCTTTTTGTTGAAATAAAAGATATGTATTTTTTCTGTTATGTTAAGGACGACCTTTTTTCGGTTCACTGCTGTCCTGTTTTTCAGCACCTACTATTTTCTTCTTTGACTTTGATCTTGTTTCATAATCTTCTTTCTCAACTTACTGTTTCTATGCCCTTTCTGCATATATTTCTCGTTCCCTTAACTCCATACTAAATGGAGCCTTCCTCCTTCCTCTCTGGATCGCCTTTGTGGCGTATAGGGAGGCTTAAAGTAACTAATAATCTAATATAACTCATTCCATCCTGCAAAGGTTCGTTTAGAGACAGTGTCTGAATTTTTGTGAGATTAGAATCAACACGTAAAAGAATATAATGGTACTGGTTTAGATTTGACACTGCGTAGGCCATTTTAGTTTTGAATGTAGCCTGGGTATCGTGAAGCTTAACACGTTCCCCGCGTTTCCGCGGTTGTTAAGGGTTGATTTGTTTAGGCTGGAAAAAAAGAATTGGGGAATCGACTTTACAGCTCGAATACGTTTTTATCCATCCTAAGAAATAAAAAAAAATACAACTCCACGATAACATACCACCTCGTATGGTATCAGTTATTTTTAAAAAGATCGCGGAACACATGAAATGTCATTCATCTTTACTGGTACTTAAATGAGCAATTCGCCGAATGGTACACATATGGCGCAATACGCGGGGACGGTATTAATTACCTTCCCAATCAGCGTTCCACGTGTAGTATTTCGTAATGATCAAGCTCTTGAATTTTTGGCCTTTCTCTACTGTGTCACTTGAGCCTAGTGTGACTGTGCGGAGTCTTGTTGAAACACCGAGGCTTTCTATTGCGTTTATTGTTTACCCAAGATATAATGAGTGGCATTATCTCAACGAATTATTTCATCTAATCGCTGAAAGCGATCTTAGCCTTCCACAGAAAGATCAAATACACAGGAAAATAAAGTGACGTGCAAAAACTCTCAGCCTGGCCTCTTTGATGACTTTAAAAACAATTGAATCTACGCAGTTTGTTGTAAAAAGAGACGTGTAAATATTTAGAAAGTCAACAGCCGTTGTCATCTGAGCAGAGCGGCGACTAAAGCATTGCTACGTTTTGAAGCAGCGGACGCATAAAATGCGAAAATGATCACATGCTCTCCATGCGAGTAAAGCAGCAAATAAAAACATGAATTAAGTATGAAACTTTAATATCGCTATCCCGGGCTTTGCCGTGATTTCGAAGACAAATAAAAATGATACTTATTTAGGATTTTAATTCATGTAGCCCTTTATACAATATATGAAAACAAGTCGGCGCTAGGACGGAGGCGTTGCTGAACATAAATACGCTGCTGTTCTCAGATTGAATGCAAATTAATGAAAACCAGTGAGCTGCTCGTAGGAGTGGATACACAACTGTGAATTATAGATTTCCGAGCTTCAACATCTTCGAAACAGGAACTTTTACTGAGAAGGCGATTTAATTTAATAGTAACATTAGATATGATGTAAGGATGTATGCGTTTGGATTCTTGCGAAACTACTGTACATTCTTGAAGTATATGAATTCACTTGTAGAATAAAAAAATCAGTACTAGATGATTAGCTCTCTCTGAAAAGATGTTTGGTCCCGAGCTTGCGGTTAGGTAGGCCTTCTTTTTGTTGAAATAAAATAGGTTCTTTGTTTTATAACGAACCATCTCTTCCGGTTCACTATTGTTTTTTTTAGCATCTATACTTTCTTCAGTTATCTTCTTGAAAAAAAAATCTTTCCGAACCTACTATTTCTTGTGTGGGATCTTGTGTGGGAACACTTCTTGTGCATAGATTCCGCGTTTACTTAACTCCATGCTAAATGGTGCTTTCATCCTTTCTCTCTTTGGAAGACCTTTGCTGTGGTTATAGAGGCGGAAACCAACTTGTAATCTAATCATTTATCTTTTTTCTTGAACTCTTTTCACCTTTATTGTTCCAGTGCTCAAGGTGTGAGGGACATACCTTCTGCATAGGTTCTCCGTTCTCTCAATTTCGTTTTAGACGATGTCTTACACCTTCCTTTCGTAGGAACATTCAATTATAGTTAAGGAGGGTTGAACTAATTTGTATTCTAATAAAGTTATTTAGCATAGTTGGGTTTGAGCGTAAAATTTCTCCTACTTATTTAACTGGTTTTACAAAACTGAATCCTTTTTTAGATGAAGAAATGAATATGTTAAAACAAAAATTATTTAGATTCTCGAAGATAAATTATTAAAATGATTAAGTCGGAATCTTTATATCTTGAATAAAGTGCTAAACACCGAACAATAGACCCGGGTATGAAGAGTGCAATATGAGTGATCAACTTGAAGATCGATCATATCAAAGATGTTAAATATGCAAACTTCGTACCGCAATTGTTTTTCTAAATACCTATCCCATAGGCACATGAAAGTAAAGTCTGCTTCACGAAATGGTTATCCCACGTGATCTAAACAAACGACAATCGGAGCTTGCTCCGAGTCTGATTCAGTTCTTGCATTCACTGTATATGAGGTTTTGCCCTTAATTCAGTTTTATTTGGCGCACAAAACAAAGAGTGAGTGGGAATATTCAAGTTCTGAGACGCAGTTGTGCAGAATTGAAGAGTACGTCGTACGAGTTTACGAGCCCACACTCTACACAGGCCGGGACGCTCAACAAGGCCTGGTGTGAGCGGCCTGTGCTTTTATGTGAGCCCCTCGTTTGCTCGCACGTGGCTATTGATGTCTTGCGCGCCTCCTGACTGCAATAGCAAACTTGTTTCCCATGCTTTTTGAATATTTCATCTGAGCCCCATTTGACTTATAGTACTTCTATTTTTCTATGTTTGTAATTATCTAAAGGTTTGCATAGATTCCGCGTCCACTTAACTCTATTCTAAATGGTGCCTTCCTCCTTCCTATTTTTGGGTCGCCTTTGTGGCGGATAGAAAGGCTTAACACGTTGGTCGCGGTATGAGCCGCCGGTGTACACGGAGGGAATTTTCATGTTGCTGTTGAGCTCGTCGGGCAGTAGTCACCTACTCAATTTTTATAAATACTCATCCAAAGCTGAATGAAGGCACGATCCAGTTAATGCTTGCTATATTTTGAATTGCTTTCAATTGCCATTGAATTTGAGTTGAATATTGAGCTTGAGTTTAACGTGTTGAACTAATAATCTAATCTTTATCATGTAATTGTTCTTGTTTTGAAATTCTTACCGAAAAGTAGATGTTTTCTCTCGATTGTTTCGGTGCGTTCTTCAGTTCTGCAGCACAAAAGTTGTTGAATGATACCAAATAATCAGGTGCTTCATTGAATTTTTATCATGTTGACAGCCGTTGAATTTTTATTTCAAAACTTTGAGTGTGGATGTGTATGATATTTTCGGTTCGAACATTTATTAGAAATATTTTTAGCTCTAAAACCATATAGATTGCATCTAGTAAGGAATTGAGCGTACACTCCATCTTGTGAGTGCCTTGGTGTGCGCGCGCGCAGCGAGAGTATATGCGCGCTAAAGCTGAGATTTGTGTGTTTAGATGCGGGCGAGGTGAGGGGCAGCTGAGTGCTGCAGGAATTTTGATGGGTGCCTAAGTGTTGCCGCAAGTTCTCTAAATGGGATGCGTCTCGCATCGCTCGCCTCCCAGGGGGCCGAGGTTCACCTCAGCTCCCGCGCGTTTACTCCAACTCGCTTGGCGTGTCGTGCCCAACCGTCTCGCGTGCACTTCTTTCCCTCAGCTCAGTGAGCTGGTATCCTCTTCTGACTCACGCGGTGCAGTACTTGTTTCACTGTCGTGATATACCTCTATACGCCTGCCAATCCTAGGCTCACATAATAGTACTCGGACTAGTCGAATTTTGCAGTTATTTTTCTTGTGTAATTTAGCGTTATTTTCACGGACTAAGTGCTAGATGTCTTTATTTACGGTGGTAATTGTCGGCGGCACTTACTCAACCACGAGTGTTCCTGCGCGGATGTACGGTCCTGAAACGCTGCAGCTGGGAACTGTTTCCATTTCTCTCGCAGTCAAAATTTCATTGAAATGTTTGCTGCTATTCGAGGTTTTTATGAGGCACTTTTAGTGTTTTACTTTAGTCTGGTTGTGTTTTTATTGCCGCGCTACGATTTAATTGCTGGTCATCAAGTTATGTGCTTGGGATAAATGATAGTTGTCACTCGATCAGCATCTGCTGTACGAAGGAACTTCAGCTGGTCACTAAGTGCGTGTGCATGTAACGTTGTAGCAAGGTTGTAACGTTGTAACTTCCTTGCGTTGTAGAACCAACCAATGTTTTATATTGTTTACCGTTGTTTACCGTTACCATGTAAGCCGTTTGGAGAAAAATCAGGTAATACCATGAAAATGTTCCGAAATTGGACTTCTCAGCAGGTACAAAAACTGTATTTATGGAAATTAGAGCGCTTCAGGGGCAGATGTGAGGTCTCGAACTGAAGGTTCTCAGGGAGAAAATGTGAGGTCCCGAGCTGAGAATTACCTAGACCTTGTTTTTTGCTGGAATAGAATAGAAGTTTTAATTTCGTTTGAGATAATTTTTTTCGATTTTCAGCCCCAATTACTTTCGCCTCCAACTTTTTTTCCTAGACTTCCTTCCTAACATTGTTTCTGCTGTTCATTATTATGCGCAGGTGATCTTGTGTGAGAACACACCTTGTGCATAGATTCTGCGTTTCCTTAACTGTATACTAAACGATTTCTTCTACCTTCCTCTCTTTGGAGCACCTTTGTTGTGGTTAGGGAGGCTTGAACTAACAATTTAACCTGATCTATTGTTCGAACTGAACGTTGGATAGTCCATTTTGTTAAAAAAGGAAAGCTTTTGTTTAGTCGCAGTCTTTCTTCTCAGTTCCTTATATTTCCTTTTGCGACTATTATCGTATTGTTTCGTAGACATCTTTTAATCTTCCTGTTTTATTGCGCAGGGTGTGGAGACGCGCCTTGGACATGGATTCCTCGTTTTTGCTATTTTTTACTGCATGGTGCCTTCCTCTTTTCTCTCTCGAAAATAATTACGTTGTGGCTAGAGAGTTTTATGGCAACATATAAACTATGGTCAAAATTGACTTTTTGTAATGAATTTTGTGGAATATTGCGCGGTAATTACGAGAACGAATCTCACGTGTGAGAAGTTTGGCGCATTTTTAACTTTTATTGCATTTTGTTTCTTGTAATCCGGTCCGTTTGAATTTCTTTCGTAATTGCTTGGGCTTGCTTAATTAACGTGCACACGAAAGTGCACCACATGATGTACCTGTTCTCTTTCGGAAGCGCGAGTTGCGTTTTTTAAACATTTCATTTATCAGTTGTTACATCAAACAAGCTTCCGAGTTGCTTTTTCATTTTTACATGCGTCTCGCTATTGGTGGTAGACTTGCTGAAATGCTTCTTAGCCCTCTTAGGATTTATTATCATTCTTTAAAGGTGTACGTAAATTTATTGCTGTGTTTCATGCTCATTTGCTACGCCCCTTTGTGTCCTATAGAGATTACTCGATGAACCTACTGACGACTCTTCTTTAGCCCACTTGTTTATGTCAATGCTCTGCTATTTTATTGATAATTTATTGTACTTGCATTGGTTTACATAATGCTAGCTTAGGTCTGTGCGAATAAACTGCTTTTTTATGTATGTTTACTTCTCATTCATGCTATGTCTCGTTTTTCCACCTCAATTGTCTATAATGATAACGAGCTCGTGCCAGGTTTCACTGATGCACGTCGTGTATGATATTTAGGTGGCAGTTATTTGGCGTGCATGGCTTCATAAGCTGTTCGCAGCCTCAGCATTACCGGAGGCCGGCTGCTGCCTGCGCCATTATGCAGTTTTGCTCATTATATGTTGTGTCGACGGCTGTTTACGCGCCTAATAATGGTCCTCAGTAAATTAACGGGACACACGCGGGCCAGGCTGCCTGCTACAGCCGTGGCACTCAGTCTCACTGACTCCAAGCTCTGCCTGATCTTATCGTGGCGTTGGTATGCGCGAACATCGCTTGTTCATTGCGTCCCAATACCTTTGATCACAAACTCAGGAGAAAGCCAGTATGAGATTCATCAATTTTTCGTTTAATTTGTACTAGTAATGTGCTATACGTTTATAGCGTATGAATAAAAAGAAGAGTTAATTATTTTGACTCAACGGAATGCGAATCGCTACTCTAAATCTTTTGTATTCGAGTTTGGCTGAAGCTGGTTTTAGTTTTATTCTCAACTTTAAATATTATTGCGAAATGAACTGTTCTAATTCTTTCCAGTAACAATTGAAGATATAGAAAAACTATCGACTCACTCGGCTAGAAAATTCTACTAGTCCGTAATAATTTAAGCTTTCGGTTTATTTTGAGTTGTTATATATACCGAAAATGAATAAGCGATTTATCTCTCACTTATGTTGGCACGATACAATGCTGGTCTAGCACGTAACGTAGGAGGAGTCTCAACCCCCACAAGTAAATATAATGTACACCTTTGTGCTCGCGTGAATACTACATAAAAGCATGGACAATGAAAGATTCAAGATTAAAATTGGTTTATTTTTACGATCACGTGGATTAAAATACGAGCACACAAAATATTTCAATGCAATCATTAAAGCACAGGGAAATGTTAAAGCACCATGAGCATAAAATGAGCGGGTTAACATGAGCAACATAATGAGACACACAAAAAAAACGAGAAGTTTGCTCTCCTTATCACAATGAACGCTAGCCCAACAATTTCAGGATTACGACAAAAATAACTTTCCGCACTGTGCAAAAATCAGGAAACATAGTCGATGAATGGGCTAGCATGAACACGAAACATTCGGAAATAATGCAATATAAAATCAAAGAACTTTGCTTACCACAAGGTGTTCAAAAATTAGTAAACACTTCGCATCATGTACCATCTGAACTCTTGCTTTGTAACCGAAACACATCCTCCTGCTAAGTGCACAACATCATAGCAAACACAATTTAATCCTATAATTAGCACGCCCAACAATAACTCGACACTTAATACAGGAAAGGGGCCATTTACGAAATTTAGCGCGTTGAATTTGAACACACTGCTTTCACTTATTACTTGACTGGCGATTCACTGCATGGATAATTTTCAGAGTCCTATAAACCAATTATTTCGTGCTACACTTTCTTGCAGCATGTAGATTTCGATGACCTAATATGTTTCCAATACTGCCTGAAGAATACACGTACGAGTTGCTCGTATAGTTGATCCGATGCCGACCATCTTCACCGGTCTGCTACCTCAGTGTTGTTACTCCCGCCCAGCGCTCTAAATTGAGTACCGCCTGCCGCCTCAGTGGTGTTGCTCTCGTCCAGCGCTCCAAATCGAGCACCTCTCGTTTGAGGGCCAAAGGAGATTGAACTCTGAAGGTCTCGTTGCTGCGTAGCATCGTTGCAAACTTCGTCATTGAGCAGTTATTGCTTGCATGTGGGAGTTATTACGATCTTGATGTTGAAGTCGAAACATCTCTTGAATATCCCTCCGTAGAATCGTTGTGGAGCGGTCGTCAACGAACATCGCCGCGGTGCTAATATGCTTCAAAGAGATTATTTGTTCTTGACACTTCGACGTTAACTTTCCTCTGATGTAAATTTGCTGTTTGTGTGAAATGCATGTCGGCGACGGCCGACACGCCACGTTCGCCTGCCCTCAGATCACGTGTCCTTCTCTCGCGACTTCGAAACAAAAAGACTTCACCAATGTACTTGTACGCCGCTTATATCTTCTCGCTTGGTTTCTTTTCCAGAGTTTTCTCGAACCTTCCCAAATTATTCGAGCTTCTTCCAAGCAAAGATTACGTGTTTCCCTTAGGATTGGTGGAAATCTTGCCTGCTTCGGGTTGCCGAAATGTAACTGGTGCGTTCTCTGCCACACCCATGCGCCTGATTCGTTCCAGAGCGCTGATTGGCCGGCGGGATGTGTTCCCCTTCGAAGCTGAATCGTCCGGGCGTTCCCACGCAACGCATGTGTGTTGTGTGTGTGTCTTGTGTTGTGTTGCCTAAATGTGTTTTGTGAGTTTATGTGTACGCCTGCGCCAGCCCTCTCGTCGAACCGCTACCCACTTGAGCTCGACATATTTATAGCCAGACTCATGTCGAAACCTGAGAACAACGCCGTTCTTGTAGAGTTCTGCGGTTACAGCATCCTGTCCACTGTCCCTAGCTCAACAAGATATTGTATTTCCCCAAGTAAAGTATTTTGAAGTGAAGTCTTTCCTCAAATACAGTATTTCCCAAATTTCCCCGAGTAAAGTATTTCCCAACAAAGGTGAATTATCTCCTGAAATAAAGTATTTCCCAAATTTTCATACTTCTTCGAATAAAGTATTTCCCAAATCTCCCCGAGTGAAGTATTTCCCCACAATGTTATAACTGCCCCCTTTTTGCCGGAGGAGTGTCACTCGGTCGATGTATGCTTCTTTCCTTATGACTTAGATAAGTGTTTTATGTAGGGTGATGTGTTCACGACCCGGAGAGTAAAGTGAATAATATTCATAAAAAATATTATTGAGCTACAGGAGAGATTTTGTGCTTAAAAGAAAGCTTAACTAATTCCCCATCTTATGCTATGAGTTTCATATCTGTAGATATCATAGTATTGGTTGTACAGCCGTTTCTGAAATCCAGAATTCTTTGTCCGGGTCGAGACTGCGTGTTCACGACCCGGACGGGGGTGTGGTCTCAACCCGGACAGATGTTTTGGTCCGCTAAAAACACACTTACACCAATGTTTTATATTTTTTCTTACTAAGAACATCCAGAACATGACACTGATAGGTGGAATAAAACAATTGGTAGCAAAATATCAATGTATTGAAAAACCGACTCGGACTCGACTCGACTCTGACATCACGTGCACACTGTCCGAGTCGAGACCACGCACATCATTTTTTTTTAAATTAGTAAACATAAAAACAATTAGCCTACGTTAAATATTTCAGTTTGGAGAAGTAAGCACTAATGGAGGGGGGGGGCACATATTAATGCTATAAATAATTCACTTCCATCAATAAAACACTTCGAAAAATCACTCGGTATTTAGCCATGGCAAACACCCATTTCCAGCCTTTCCCATGGCTTTATCTCACATATGGTACATTATAGTTGTAAGAACTATGCAATCATTCACTTTTTAATTGTTTTTTTCAGTACACTTAATATGCATGAATTGTCAAAAATTGTCCGAGTCGAGAACACAGCATAATTTTGTTTAGCGGGCACCCCAAACGAGTCCATTGTTGTTTAGGCACTCCGTATTATCACTGATTTCATGCCAATATGGCATAATACACAACAAAACTTATCACAAGTTGATCACGCCTTATTCGTGGTCATGGCACAATATATCCTGATGCCGAAAATTAAGATCGCGACCTCTTAAAATCGAAATCCTTACCTTGCTTACAAGCGGAGCGTCGGCGGGGAGGTTTGCAAATGACGTCTATTTAGGACCGCCCTCCCTCATACGTCATAGCTCTGACGTCATCCTAGGCTCGATCGTTCATTGGTTAATCAAGACTGTCCGGGTCGTGAACACATCACCATACTCTACTCTCCTCCATTTGTTTCCACTGTCACAAAGTTCATTCTTCATTATATTCTCCCGTACTAACCTAATGATGAACACCATTAGAGCTAAATAGGAGAATTTATAAAATTGTTTGATTCTGTAGCTGCGCGTATTCAAACTGTGAGTTATGTTATTTGTGTGTTTTTTCATATTTCAATGAATATTGAAGCTATTATTCTGGAAGTGCACGTTCTAATTTTTTAATTTCCGACTATCGTTAATCATTTATTGTCACAAAGCAGATTCCATTCATGAATTTTTCGTTATCTTTCTTTATTTATCATCAAAATGCTAGCTCTGTACTTTCTTTATTCGTAATACAACTCAATTTTTTCAGCTTTTGCGCTTTAAGGGAAAAGAATGAACTGCATAAAAATTGCATATTGCGAGGTATAATTTGTAAAGCTCTAACCTCTCATTTGCAGATGCCAGATATACAGAAGCGCCGCTTTCCTATGCATGTTTGCCAACCGACGGTTGCATCATGTCCGCGTTGGACTCACAGCGCTGCGATGTACTGACAACTAAAAACTTATAAATTAAAGCAATGCGTTACAGAATTTTTACAGTAGAATAAAAATCGAGTATTACTCTTATTAATTTTAAATCTCAGAATCAGCCTCATTTCTTGCAGGAGCGTTTGTTGTTTGAGATTTGTAGTTAAATAGGTCCGATCTTGCATTCTTTATTTCCGTCTCTCTGTCTAGTGGGAAGCCGGTGTATTGTGCTACTGCCCCCCCTCAGGGGGATACAATTATTGTATCTATGGGAACTAGCGCTCCCAGGGGGACAATGTGAGGGCCTGAGCTGAGAGATAGGAAGGCCTTCTTTTTGTTGAAATATAATGTTTTTGTTATGTTAAGGACCACCTTTTTTCGGTTCACTGCTGTCCTGTTTTTCAGCACCTACTACTGTCTTCTTCAACTTTGGTCTTGTTTGATAATCTTCTTTCACAACTAACTGTTTCTATGCCTTTCTGCGTAGATTCCGCGTTTCCTTAACTCCATACTAAATGATGCCTTCCTCCTTCCTCTCTTTGGATCGCAATTGTTGCTGGGTAGGGAGGCTAAAACTAACGACTAATCTAATCTGTGCTACTGCCTTGCACAAGTGCCTTCGTTTTTATTCTTATTCATCTTTTCGTCTCATTAAGATGCTTGCGCTTTCTTTTGTCAGCTTGGCGAGCTATGGGTTGGCATACGTGTTAAGCATTTGACTCGGAGATATTATTATTTCGAAACTCAATATATAGAACCTAATAGTTTAATTATTTCAAGTGAAACTTAACTTGATGTATCAATTAATTGTGCTTGCCGTATCGAAGTGATGTTTGTCAATTGAATATGTAACACTGATTGTGTACTTGATAGATTCGCAGCGAAATAGCGAAAAGCGCTGATGCCATTGTGAATGCTTGCCACCCATGAACTAAACTTGCGAATGAGTGGGGTAGCGCGTGAGCGAGCTGCATTTTTGGAGCTCAACACCTGAGTTTTGAACTCAGTATCATAACATCGAACATTTTAGCATTAAATTCGAAACAGTGAAATTCTTTACAAGATTCAGATCACAGATGAAATTCGTTGACAAGCTGTTCATTGTGTTGACGATCAAGGAATACAGTTTTTTCAGCTAAAAATTGCGTTGATCTTTTCTAACTCAGCTTTTTGTCGAATCTAAAGTTCGTCATATTTATTTGTCCACTATCCGGAGGGCAACTTTCATCTGGGAAATGGTCGGTCCAGCTATATGTTTCCTTTTTTCAATTTCAGTGAGATCAGAAAATTTACCGTGTTTTTTACACTTATAAGAAATATTTTCGTGCTTTTAAGAACCCTCAGTTTATCAAATGGCGGCTAAAATGACAATAATACTTGATAACCGGACTAACGTGACAACCTGACAAGTTATTGCTATTATTTATGCAAATTCTCAAATTGCTCGACAATTATCGTTACGAACTTTCTAATGTATAATTTATTTATTTTGGTGAGAGGTAGATAATATTTCGTACATTCCTATATTGTCATTGGAGTGAACCGAGTGATACACGATCAGTTTGCACAGCTAATGATTACAATAAAATTCTGCGCGCTTGTTGTGCTGTAGTCCTGTCACTACTGTTATGCAGAAGACTTCAGACTTCGGTCAGCGAGAGACCGACGTCAAGAATGATGGTGTAATTTGCTCGCGTGCGAAGTTGGTGAACCTCGTCTCATAATGCTTCGCTGGTGCTTAGATAAGCTTCTGAAATATTGGTGGTTGGCTGTAGCGGAACTTATCTTAGTGTAGTATTTTAAAAGCTGCACATCCTATTGGGCTTTCTATATTTTTTCAGCGTGTTAGGGTAAGGTAATGGTTGTTTAATTAAATGTTAAATTAAGTCCAATTCTACTGGCGGACCTTGAAATTCTCGTGGATGACGCGATTGTTATTGGATTGAATGCTTTTGGTGTCTTCCTTTAAAAGCGTAGAATGCAGCAATCATTTTAAGCTATTGAAATGTATTTTCACTCTGCATTACTAGCGAAATATTTTTTACCAGATATAAAAGAAGTGAAGCCCAGCAAGTGGAGACTATCGAGCTAATAGTATGGAATTTAATTCTATTTTTTTAGAAAGACTTACTTATTGTGAATCGTAAATACGTTTGTGTGTACATGTATGTGTGAAGTACTCGATCACCGATCGTATAATTCCAACCTAATGCATTGTATTTATTTTGCTTATACAATACAGAGAGGTACGTGAATTTTTCTTGCCATATTATAGGACGTGTTCGTTGGAAAGGAGGCGCTACATGTGTATTGTATTCATTACAACCAAACTCTGACAACACGTGTCATGAAGTTAAGGCTATTTTCTTAAGAGACATTGATTCAAGTGTAAGTGCGGTGTGAGTAAATTATTGATATGCAAAATTATCAATCAATTAAAAGAAACATAAATGCATCCTAAAATTAATAGGACAACAAATACGAAAGTTTTATGGTTCTTATTCCATGGAAGTATTTAAATTTTAACCGAACTGATACTAAAATAGGTAGATCTGGATAACCAGGGTCCGGAAAAGATGGAAATAACGGCTTAAAATATTCGCTACCGTAAATGAGTGCTGCATTTATTCATTATTTTGTATTTTTCTAATTCAATGTTAATTATTAAGTTGGAAATGTGTCGGACATTAAGTAACAGATAGTGAAACAGTAAGATAGTTGCCTCTGTTAATTATAATCTAGTGATCATTCATAAAAATATCCCCGGTTTTGCGCAACCGCATTTGAAGTCGTATTCCACTTCGAAATCTTCCAAGATCGCTCCTAGTTTTACATCAAGCTTTCCTTTGCTTGTTTTTTTGCAAAGTTCTTAGGGAACTACAGACTTCGATCTCCACCTCTCGAAATGAAAGTTCCCAAATTAAATTTTCCGAGTATCCGATTTGTATTTGTTGACTTCGCTTCTCGTTTAGCGACCTTGTTTTGTTTATTCACTATGTGGCCTCGTGCAGCTGTGCATTTCATTAGTCCTTATCTGCGTTGTTCGACCAGGAGATTGTTTTTCCCATGAATGTAGACGTGCACATCACCATTTCCTAGCTCCTGTAAAAAGTGGAAGCAAGAAATGAGCTTGATTTGCTTCGCGGTTTATTTGCGGCAATAACCTGCAACGTTGAGGTGGAGATGTTCAGCCTGAAAGAGTTTCTAGTGGCAGTATGTGACACGAGTGGACTCATCTTCATGACTACAGTTTTGGCCGAACAGCAAAGGAAATTTGTCATATGTGCCATGAATTCAATTTGCATATCTTTTCATTATAATATTACCTTGTTTTCATGGGGAGTTCTTTTTTATACCCACAGCTTCTGCTTTCATGAATGAGTCATCTGGGAAATATTGAGACCTGAACCCTTTATTTCAATAAAAAGTGCTATGATTTCCCGTTCAAAATTTCTTGTTGAGAAATTGCTCCTTTCTTCTTTAATTTGAAACGCTCACCATTGGGTTTTGTTTCGCCTCTGCCGCGAGGACAAGCCTCCTCCATAAACATGACCAAGGGGAAGTTTAGCACCATTGCAGTTGCCTCCAAATTTCTGAAGCGGGCTAACCCCAGAGAAATGCTAGTGAGATTACAGTGAGAAAAACTAATTGGCTAATTGATTCTGAACTAATTGACGTTTAACTATGCAGTACATGCGAAGTATCTGGAAAGTTGGGCCTCTTTTAGATGGTGAAGCTAGTTTTGCGCTTTAATTGTAATGGTCAAAAGTTCAACGAGCTGCAGTTGCTTCGGACGACGGAAATTTAATAGCATGATGAGTGGTTGCTCATTAGCTACTGTGCATAATGTGACTATGACGTGTTTGATTGTACTTTGCTCAAACATATAATGAACTTGTCTCTCTCTGACCTATTTCAGAAAAGAACTCAACTTGACCTGTTTCAATTGATTGTACTTTCCGTTTCGAAATGATGGTTGTAAATTTGGAAAACTTTTGCGTAATCTTCCATGATAGCGACCCCTCAGGGGGATACAATTATTGTATCTATGGGAACTAGCGCTCCCAGGGGGACAATGTGAGGGCCTGAGCTGAGAGTTAGGTAGGCCTTCTTTTTGTTGAAATAAAATGTTTTTGTTATGTTAAGGACCACCTTTTTTCGGTTCACTGCTGTCCTGTTTTTCAGCACCTACTTACTGTCTTCTTCAGCTTTGGTCTTGTTTCATAACCTTCTTTCACAACTAACTGTTTCTATGCCTTTCTGCGTAGATTCCGCGTTTCCTTAACTCCATACTAAATGATGCCTTCCTCCTTCCTCTCTTTGGATCGCAATTGTTGCTGGGTAGGGAGGCTAAAACTAACGACTAATCTAATCCATGATAGCGCTAGTGAGTTGCGTTGTGCGAGTACTTGCTACTGCTTGGTGTGCCTGACTCATATTTCCTTTGTAGGCATGTCAATCGGCCCCGCGTAGACGGTTGTACAGTTGTTTATTACTGAGATGGCGGCAACTGCAGCAGTCTTTGAACAGAAGCCTACAGAACTTGCGAGCAAAACCGCCTTGTACATGGTGTTCATTTATTGCTAGACTCGTTAGTGTCAGCCCAGATGGTCTGGAGTTACGGCGCTCGGTGTTGTGTCTCCCTCAGCTGCCGCTCTACTTTCTTTGCTCACCATTCGAGACCGTATTTATTCGACTTTTTTCTTGTTGTGCTCTCGTGAACTTCAGCTCTGAGTAATTTTTGTCTTCTCGATAAATGTGAGGATAGGGATGCTTCTTATTGCCTTGATACCTTCTAATTTGGAGAAGTAACTACTTCAGGACTTCCAAGATTTTTTAAAAAATTTTTACAAGTAAGGATAAACCTCGTATTTTATAATGTATCGTACTATGTAGTACGATACATCATAAAATGATACATCATATTTCTTGAGACTTTCCTTTTTATTTACTTGTTTGAGTACGCCCAATTATAACACTCTGTTCGTATTACCCTCTCTTCCGTTGCTTGGTTTTACTTGAGAGAATCAGTGCGTTTTTTATTGATATTGAAGCGTTTCTGTGCTGACGTCGGCCGTTGTCAAGTCCAAACTTTACCGGTGGTGAATCTGATACTGTCTCAAGTGGATGGTTGTGTACGTGTAACTCTTCTTTGCTCATCATGCTTAGATATTTGCTTACTTTTTATACTCTAGAAGTAATTTACCCTCAAAGAGTGTCGGTAGTATTCTAAGTATTGAACCCCTCAGGGGGATGCAATTATTGTATCTATGGGAATTAGCGCTCCCAGGGAGAAAATGTAAGGGCCCCAGCGGAGAGTTAGGTAGGCCTTCTTTTTGTTGAAATAAATAATTTTTTGCTATGTTTAGGACCCTCTTTTTCGGTTCACTGCTGTCCTGTTTTTCAGCACCTACTACTTTCTTCTTCAACTTTTATCTTATTTCATGAACTTCTTTCCCAACTTACTGTTTCTATGCCCCTTCTGCATAGATTCCGCAGTCACTAATATCCATACTAAATGGTGCTTTCCTCCTTCCTCGCTTCGAGACGCTCTATTTTTGTAGTGGTTAGGAGGCTTAAACTAACTTATAATCTGTACTAAGTATTGAAGCACCGAAGGGAAATTTGCTAGACGTATGGAACCAAACGCCCATGGACGCTCTAGGTTCATCCTTCCATAGGCTTGAGGGGCGGAGAAAATTGAAGATATATCGTCAAAGAAATTACCTGTAATTTTGTTGTGCAATACTATTTCTTTCTGTCCAATTTTGATCTCTTAAAAGTTAATTTATTTAAATTGCGACGCTATTTTCAACTTGAGCATTCCATGTGATAGTGTGTTTATGCTATACATACTAGGCAATCCAGATTCTTTGCTTCGTATCGCATCCTTCATTTTCCTCCTGGTATACTTTTTTATCTTTGGTCTGCGTAGGAGTGGGCTGTTGCTGAATTAGTGAGTCAAATTAGAATTTCAGGCTTTATAAGTCCGCAATCACACGTACCGCACACCCTGCCTAACCCTAGGCAGAGACCTCTGTTTTCCATGCGCTGAGTTACTGAGTTCACCAGTTTTAATAGCGTAAAAGCGAGTTATCACACTGTAAACTTCTAGAAAAATGCAAAACTGGCCTCGGAGGAGCAAGCAGTGCGTAAGAAATCTTTCTTCACGGACCCCAGGCTGCTCACTAAAGCATTGTGTCTTGCGGAATGGAACATTGTGGTGTGCTTTTGTATTGTCTAATACAAGCGCTTTATCTAATGGGGCATTACAGCTGCGCTTTATCTAATGGGGCGTTTTGCGTAATGCAGCGTTTTGTATGATGCTTTTTGCGTAGTACTGCGATTTGCATGATGCCACGTTTTGCATAATGTTGCGTTTATCGTGATGTTGCGTTTATCGTAATGTTGCGTTTATCGTAATGTTGCGTTTATCGTAATGTTGCGTTTATCCCCCTCAGGGGGATACAGGTATTGTATCTATGGGAATTAGCGCTCCCAGGGGGACTATGTGAGGGCCTGAGCTAAATGTTAGGTAGGCTTCCTTTTGTTATAATAAAATAGGTTTTTGTTTTGTTACGGACCAGCTTTTTTCGGTCCACTCCTGTCCTGTTTTTCAGCACCTACTACTTTCTTCTTCAACTATTTTCTTGTTTCATGAACTTCTTTCCTAGCTTACTGTTTCTGTGCGCCTTGTGCATAGATTCCGCGTTCCCTCAACTCCATACTAAATGGTGCCTTCCTCTTTCCTCTCTTGGAACATCTTTGTCGTGGTTAAGGGAGGCTAAAACTTTCTTATATAATGATAATAATGTTGCGTTTATCGTGGTGTTGCGTTTATCGTGATTTTGCAGTTATCGTGATGTTGCGTTCATCGTGATGTTGCGTTCATCGTGATGTTGCGTTCATGGTGATGTTGCGTTTATCGTGATGTTGCGTTTATCGTGATGCTGCGTTTATCGTGATGCTGCGTTTATCGTGATGCTGCGTTTATCGTGATGCTGCGTTTATCGTGATGCTGCGTTTATCGTGATATTGCGTTTTGGAAGATATGTTTTGCGTGATGTTGCGTTTTGCGTGATGCGTCTTGCGTGATGCGTCTTGCGTGATGTTGCATTTTGAGTGATGTTGCATTTTGCGTGATGGTGCGTTTTGCGTGATGTTGCGTTTTGCGTGATGTTGCGTTTTGCGTGATGTGTTTTGCGTGATGCTGCGTTTTGCGTGATGTTGCGTTTTGCGTGATGTTGCGTTTTGCTTGATGTTGCGTTTTGCGTGATGCTGCGTTTTGCGTGATGCTGCGTTTTGCGTAATGCTGCGTTTTGCGTGATATTGCGTTTTGCGTGATGCTGCGTTTTGCGTGATGCTGCGTTTTGCGTGATGCTGCGTTTTGCGTGATGCTGCGTTTTGCGTGATGCTGCGTTTTGCGTAGTGCTGCGTTTTGCGTGATGCTGCGTTTTGCGTGATGCTGCGTTTTGCGTGATGCTGCGTTTTGCGTGATGCTGCGTTTTGCGTGATGCTGCGTTTTGCGTGATGCTGCGTTTTGCGTGATGCTGCGTTTTGTGTGATGTTGCGTTTTGCGTGATGTTGCGTTTTGCGTGATGTTGCGTTTTGCGTGATGTTGCGTTTTGCGTGATGTTGCGTTTTGCGTGATGTTGCGTTTTGCGTGATGTTGCGTTTTGCGTGATGTTGCGTTTTGCGTGATGTTGCGTTTTGCGTGATGTTGCGTTTTGCGTGATGTTGCGTTTTGCGTGATGTTGCGTTTTGCGTGATGTTGCGTTTTGCGTGATGCTGCGTTTTGCGTGATGCTGCGTTTTGCGTGATGCTGCGTTTTGCGTGATGCTGCGTTTTGCGTGATGCTGCGTTTTGCGTGATGCTGCGTTTTGCGTGATGCTGCGTTTTGCGTGATGCTGCGTTTTGCGTGATGCTGCGTTTTGCGTGATGCTGCGTTTTGCGTGATGCTGCGTTTCGCATGATGCTGCGTTTTGCGTGATGCTGCGTTTTGCGTGACGTTGCGTTTTGTGTGATGTTTCGTTTCGGAAGGTATATTTTGCGTGATGCTGCGTTTTACGTGATGTTGCGTTTTGTGTGATTATTCGTTTCGGAAGATATATTTTGTGTGATGCGTTTTGTGTGATGTTACGTTTTGGAAGATATATTTTGCCTGATGCTGCGTTTTGCTTGATGTTGCGTTTTGCGTGATGTTGCGTTTTGCGTGATGTTGCGTTTTGCGTGATGTTGCGTTTTGCGTGATGTTGCGTTTTGCGTGATGTTGCGTTTTGCGTGATGTTGCGTTTTGCGTGATGTTGCGTTTTGTGTGATGTTGCGTTTTGTGTGATGTTTCGTTTTGGAAGATATATTTTGCGTGATGCTGCGTTTTGCGTGATGTTGCGTTTTGCGTGATGTTGCGTTTTGCGTGGTGTTGCTTTTTGTGTGATGTTTCGTTGTGGAAGATATGTTTTGCGTGATTCTGCGTTTTGGAAGATATGTTTTGCGTGATGCAGCGTTTTGGAAGTTATATTTTGCGTGATGCTGCGTTTTGGAAGATATGTTTTGCGTGATGTAGCGTTTTGGAAGATATGTTTTGCGTGATGCAGCGTTTTGGAAGCTATATTTTGCGTGATGCTGCGTTTTGGAAGATATGTTTTGCGTGATGCAGCGTTTTGGAAGATATGTTTTGCGTGATGCTGCGTTTTGGAAGATGTTTTGCGTGATGCTGCGTTTTGGAAGATATGTTTTGCGTGATGCAGCGTTTTGGAAGCTATAATTTGCGTGATGCTGCGCTCAGCCTGATGCTGTGTCCTGGTACAAGCCCCTAGAACGCTAAGCATGGGTGACACATATGTACCTTGCCTGGGCAGATGTAACGCCGACTCGGTGTGTTACTGTACTGCGATAGTTACGATTAATGCGAGGTAAGCACGATATTATGGCTTGTCTCAACATTTTGTGTGGCAGAAAGGCAGCTGGAAACTAGTCGGGCCTGTTATACGTGCCCTATCAACCCTGCTCAGTGGCTCACATTGGTCGGAATTAAGCAGCAGGACGCGCCACACCTGCACCCCTCAATCGCTCTGCGTTAGTAAGCAGCATGTGCAGGGTATGCAATTGCTGTAGCGAGAGCGGCCGAGTTCTGTTTGTGGCCGGCCATTGGCGTACATTTTTTGTAGTTGAGGTTTTGAAAATCTTTGAAAATAAAATATAATCTACCAATGTGTAGTTCTAGCGTGTAACGCAAAATAAATTGTCGTCCTAGGGTTTAAACTATTATCAGTGCATGAAATTTTCAGTAGAAGTCATTAAGTCTACGGTAAATGCAATGATTATTTTAGTTACTTCATGGCAGGGAGTTACTGTTGCATCTCGCTTTATATTTCATTTCTCAATTCTAAAATACCCTTTCAGTTTATTAAAGATTCATATGTGGGCTACATTCTGTTTTGTTCATGACATTTTCTTCGGCTGTAACGCTTGAGACAGATTAAAAATGTTATTGCCCCTGCTGTTGGGGCTCTGTAGCTGTACCTCATGAGTCGCCACTGACTTTGTGGCTATAGTGCTGGTCTGTAGTTTATTCAGCGAATATTTGGTGCAGTCAACTGTTCTTAGTTTCATATATTCAAATGAACATTATACATGCTGATCTTGACCTCCATTGAACGTATTTGTGGGAAAGTGTTCCTGTGTATACAGTGTAAGTGCGACGCTCACTACTTTTACGGCGATTGATGTTAATTTATGATATTTACGTTTGCGTTTTTGCGAAATTTTACATTTGCTTAAGTATAGCTAAATATCAGTGCGGTAGCTTGTTGTAGCATTTGTCCGATAGTGTGTGTGCACACAAGGTGTGCGTGATGACTCACTGCGAAAACTATATGATAGTTGCCTAGCAACCATGATGAAAATTAAATTGGATCATTTTTGTTTGGAAAAATTGCTTTAAAATTTAATTCGAAACTGAAACGCTGATAAAGGTTTGTAATTAAGAACTTGCATCTATATTTTAGAGTAAGAAATCGTAATGGGACATAGGATAGACAGTAGGTTTTAGGTTAGTTAGGTTTATCTGTCTTGGATTACATCAGGGAGACAGTCAGGTTACCTCAGCCGCTGACACGCTTTCGGGACTTCTATCTCTCCTGTCCGCTTTGCCTCTTTCAGTCTTATCATCTCCTGCGCTATTTCTTATCTTCTCTTCCCCTCTTTCCTAACTCTCTGTTCCTGTGTAGGAACACACCGTGTGCATGAAGTTTTCGTTTCCCACAGTCCGCACTAAATGACCCCTTCTCTTCTCTCTCCTGAGATCGCTTTTGTTGTGGTTAAGGAGTATCAAAATAACATAAGAATGATGATTGTAATAATAAAGTAAGAGTGAGCTGTAATTGCAAGAATTTTTCAGTCTTATCAGCTATTGTCCGTGATAAATTGTGCGGCATTTTGTGCTTCAATTTCTTCGATGTCCATACCTATTTGAAATGTTAATTTAAATAGCACATCATTGAAAATTGTATTAGAACTTATGGCCCTGCATAACTGGTGCTATACCCCTGAGGGAGTACAACTTGTATATCTGTAGGAATAAGCGCTCCTGGCAGGAGTGTGTGAGGTTTACTAAAGGTTTGGTAGTTCTTCCTTTTGTTGAAGTAGGGAATATTTGTTTTGTTACGGACCATCTTTTTCGTTTCACTGCCATCCTTTTTGAGCACCTTTATATTTTTTCATTTTTATCTTGTTTCATGAACTTTTTTCTGAACTTATGGTTTCTATACACCTTGTGTAATAGATTCCGCATTCTCGTAACTCCATACTACCCAGTTAAAAAAATAAGACGTTTTCAAGTCGTTTCTGTGCCGCGGAAGGCAAGACTTCTAGCCGTGTTTTATTCGGAAAAGCAGCCGTTTTTTGGTCGCCATGTCCTCTTTTTATGGCAGGAAAAAACGGCTACAAAACCATTGAATTCCCTTTGCAGCTGTTCGGAAATTTCCACCTTTATCGACTACATATCGACTTTCCGCGGCCCGAATTCGACCTTCCGCGGCTTTTACAATCTATATATCGGCTCGCTGCCGACCTTACGCGAACTTGTACTGGCCTCCCGCGGCAGCAAATCGACCTTGCCCGAACTTAATTACACTAGCTATTCATATACACCCCCCACCCCCACACACACCCCTTCTCCCCCCCACCCACACATACACCTACCAGCTCACCCATAACCCCCCCCCCCTCCTACCACATACACACACACAAATATGTATCTGAACACATAGTTGATTACCTTCAAGAACGTCCTTCAATTCAGAGGTTGCTGAAGACTGACGAGGGAAAATTCAGGTTAGGTTTCCACATTTTGTTGTTTTTACATTGCTCACATTGAGGATTGAGGAGTATATAGTAGCCTTCACAACCAGCCCCACCACAACGATGAATCGTCATAAATATCAATTAACCGAGGTGGTGAAGCTAATAGTTGGGCCCATGCTTTCGTTTATGCTCTGGAAGTTGTGCCTCTGCAGACCAGCATTCTACATCTCTCCATCTCTTGTTTCTTCAGCATAATCGCCATCTTCGCCAGAAGTCACGGGTCCGAACTCAATTACATGCGAAATTTTAGAAGAAAGCGACTCATTGCGCGTTTCAGCGTCATTTTCTTATGAAGCTTTAGCCAGAGCAGCCAACCGTCTTTTTTTGTCGTTGCACAAAATGTAAATTGCTTTCTTTTTTTATCTGAAATTCAGATAGAAACGTTAAAAAATACGAGTATATATAAAATCCTGTCATAAAATTATTGATGTAGCGATGTATCGGTATCGGTCATTTTTACTGTTATTGGTAAAATCCGGCCAGTACTTTCCAATAATACGTATTTTATCATAAAAATGAAAGTCATAAATCATGAAAGTAAAAGTATGATCAAATAAAGAGTCTATTCATACCTATTAAATTAGTTAGCTATCTGTTGAATTACAGTGTTTAATCAAGTCCGCTAACTGAATTTAATACTTTGACTGCCCGATGAGGCACAAACTGTCAGTACGTGAAAGATATGTAGCATGAATAGTTGAAAACAGAAGCGACATAAAATTATTATACTCCTACAACTTAACAGGCTAACAAAACTCAAATCAATTATGTAAATAAATTTAAAGGTGCATTTTAAAGTTTTTGAAATTTTAATACAGAAAAAGCTGAAAATTCTATTTTAATTTATCTTGTAAATCGTCAATTACCACAGAGCTAATTATTTTATTCTAATTTAGCATATGAATCACCGCAGACTAGGAATATTGCATTTTTCTTTAATGTACGGTTTTTGAAAAATTCACGAACAATCTTATTTATCTTATTCTTATTCCGGTTGCGCTTGTTTGGATCTATTTGGTTTCGGGGTCTATCGAATATTGATGTTTTCTTTTCGCCAAAGTATGTATTTTGGTGTGAAATACACAAAAATGATGACCATTTTGTGGAGAAATTATTGTTTTGGTCCACTTTTGGAAATAGTTGCTATTACAACTAGTCTACATTACGTTGCAATACGATCAGAAACACTTATCTATTGAATGGACTTGATTTTGATGTTTTTTGCAACAATATAGTTAAACATAGCACAAGCAGTTCTATTATTATCATCTAAGTGTATTAGCTTTAAGATATTTTAAAAACCGATGATGGTACTTTTGTACCATCTCTATTGGAAATATAGTGTTTTTTTGTTTTTCTTAATCTTATTCCTAATCGAAAAATTTATTGTCAATATTGTTATATTATAAGATATATTAGTTAATAATTTATTATAACAACTATGTAGGCCTTATAATGGTTTTATTTTACTATAATTGTAAAAGTATCGGTATCAGTTGTAGTATCGGTCAAAGTATCGGTATTTCCAAGTATCGGAGTATCGATCAAAAAGTGGGTATCGGTATCGGCCAAAAAAATGATATCGGTACATCACTACATAAAATAATTACACAATAATTAAAGAAACGAATGTTTTATTATTAACTCTTATTAAATCGGAAGACGTACTTGGATATTCATGCTGAAAAATAGGTATCTACCGATAGTATCGGTTTCGGAATTGGCAGTATCAGCCTTATTTCTCGAGTATCGGTACCGGCGTCCAAAAAAAGGATCTTAGCCGATACTCTCTTACTTCTATACTACCTTCAGGAGACCGGCAATGCAAAATTTCAGAAGAAAATCCTAATATCACACACTAAATGCATAAATTTGTTTATTAGATGCAATAATAAAAGTTTGATTTAATCTCGCACAAGAAATAATTGAATAGAAATAATTATTGTCACAACCTATTTCATTTACATAGAAAAAAGGTGCTTGAGTGTCCGTTCGCGTGTTCACAAGCACACGCAGGAACACGTGACGTCTGCCTATGATTAGTGACGTACCGATACCATTTTTTTGGCCCACACTGAAACCGATACCCATTTTTTGCAGATACCGATACTCCGATACTTGGAAATACCGATACTTTGATCGATACTACATCCGATACCGATGCTTTTACAAATACATTAAAATAAAATCATTATAAGCCCAACATGAGTAATGTAATAAAATTATTAACTAATATATCTAATAATATAACAATATTGACAATAAAGTTTTCGATTAGGAATAATTGAACTGCTCTTGCTATGTTAACTATATTGTTGCAAAATAATAACGAAATGAAATCCATGCAATAATAGATAAGTGTTTCTAACCGTATTGCAACGTAATGTAGACTAGCTGTAATAGCAACTGTTTTCAAAAGTGGACCGAAACAATAGTTTCTCCACAATATGGTTATCATTTTCATGTTCTTCACACCAAATTACATACTTTGACGAAAAGAAAACATTAAAAATCTATAGGATCGGAAACCGGAAAGATGCGCAAACACGCAACCAACTATAAGATTGTTCGTGATTTTTTCAAACATCTTAAAATAGACGAAAAAGGCAAGATTCGTAATGAACGGTGATTTACATGCTAAATTGAAATAAAATAATTAGCTTTGTAATATTTTACGATCTACGAGCTTATTTAAAATAGAATTTCAGTTATTTCTATGGTAAATTCATAAAAACTTTAGCATGCACCTTCAACGATATTTAATTGCTTTGATTTATGTTAGCCTGTCACATACTTTACGAATTGGAAATTTGGTCAAACTATATAGGTTTTAGTTGTAAAAGTATAATAATTGTATGTCCCCACTGTGTTTAACTATTTTTACTACAAAGCTTTCACTTACAGACCGTCCGTGACATCGGGAATTCAATGTAGTAAATTCACTTAGCGGGCCTGATTAAACGCTGTAATTCAACAGTTAGCTAACTAATCTACTAGGAATAAATAGGCTCTTTATTTAATTTTACATTTACTTCTATGATTTATGACCTCATTTTCACGCTAAAATACGTATTATTGGAAAGTATCGATATAATATCGGCCAGATTTTGCCGCTACCTATATCTGTACATCACTAGCCTACGATCACGCAACGCTTGCTTTAGTAGGACGCTTCTCAATTTAAATTATAATTCAACCCTAACTCATCAATAATGCTGATGTTCATCAGGTGATAATGAGTTTTCTTCAGTCAGTATTTACTTTAATGCGTTCACGGAAATCACGACCTCTGTTTTAAAGAATCACTAAAAACGCTCATTTAAGAACGCTTTACACGAATGACATTTTGCTCGCTGATACGTAATTTTCGAGCTATAACATGAATTACGTTCCGGTTAAAGTAATATTATATATTCGGCTGCATCGTACCTGCATTCTTGAAATACGCCCAGTATTTCGGTGGTAGCCATCAGTGTCAGTATGGCTAAGTTAAGTTATTTTAGGTAAGTTTATTCAGCAAATCTAGCGTTACCTAACCTAATTTAACCTAGCATCACGTCATGCCGTATTACATCATATTTACGTGTCCGTTTCTCCACTTTTATTTACAAATTTCCTATAACTTCACAGGTTAATAACTCAAAATTACGCATCAGTGAGCAAAATGTCATTCATTCAAAACGTCCTCAAATGTGTTCCTTTGGAGATTCTTTGAAACAAAATTCTTAATTTCCGCGAACGAATTTAATTAAGTAGATATTGACCTTTTCTTCTTTCGTCGTCGTTATTCCTTAATTTTATAACGCAGATAGTCAAATATTTATGAAGTTTAATTTTTCTAAATAAAAAAGGGAAAACTAGTGATGTACTGATAATATAAAAAGGCTGATACTAATACTATCGGTACATCTGAATTGAAAACATTACATATTGTTGCTTTTCAAAGGTTTCTCAAGTAAAATTATACTGCAACTTAGAAGTTTGAAGCTAAATTGTGTTAACACTCGCTGTAAAATATGAATGGAATTAATATTGAATAAACATATTATTACTATTCTTTCACACTAAAAAATTATTGAGACGAGGCACTTTTCTCAATCATCACCTTCATCAGGCACTTGACAACATGCCATACCGGCTTAACGTCTTCAGTGGAATAAGAATCTCACGTGACAGCGAACACCTCATACCTTTTTAGAGCAGAATTTTTTTCAGAAATAAGATACACTCTAACGTACTACACATTCGCACTGAAATACATTTTGACATTGCTTGAAACTTATTAAATGATTCAGAAACCACCACTGCAACTGTGACGTACAACATCATTCGAATAACTGCCGCGAAAGAGCTTGCCAGAATGCCAGTCTTGCCAACACGTGCGAGCAGTGTTGCCATCTCTAACTCGAATGCAAGATAAAAATTTGGCTCAGATGAACAACAGGGTAGTATTATTCAATGTAACCCATACAAAATGATTAAATTGACATTTAAATATCCTATTACAGTATAACTATCCGCAAGTTAAAGTTTTAGGTAAATTTACCAATTTTTTAGTTGACAGCTGTGACTAGCAAGTATTCCTCGGTAGCTACCAACTGTAATTTTCATGGCAAATGAATTTTGCTGTCTGAGAGTGCTCAAGAATGCTAGCAAGTACGATTTTCCCTTAAGAATGTTTTTATCTTTCATTTGAGAGTCATTTGAACTCGATAGGTGAATTATTTCAAAAGTTACGAGTGGTAGACGGAAATCTAAAGTTGCACTCAAGAAATTCTAAAGAAATTTCTGTAGTTTCCAGAAGACCGTTTCCATACGGTCTCTGCTGCAGCCTCGAAAGTTTTGCTTGTATGAGCTATGAAAAGTTAAAATTTTTAAGCTATTGGTGTCATAAAAATTTATAATTATCGGCATATTCATTGTATTCATCGTATTTTGATTTTTATCGTAGGTATCTCTCACTATTTCGAGACGGTATATAAATAATAAACCGATGAACAGTTATTCTCTTATTAAACTATTGCATTTCTTTTAATATTGTTATGATTGTCACAAATTACTTCTGTTTGTAGGCTATTACGTATAGTTTTTAATATACGTATTCTTTGAGATTTTTGACTATTATGGATCTGTCCAAATTGTGCGAGCATTGAATTAATTTTCGATTTATCTGCAAGCCTTTTTCAAAATGAGCCAAGAGCTTGCAACGTTCAAATGAATTCGTTTTTAAAATGGAGCTTCTCCATCGCCTGCTTTACGAACTGTTTTTTCTTGTATGAGAATTGCACATATAATTGTTCTGGCAACTATACATATTTTATTAGGCTTGATTGGAATAAAACACACCCTCAGAGGGATACAAATATTGTATCTGTGGGAATTAGAGCTCCCAGGGAGAAAAATGTGAGGGCCCGAGCTGAGAATTAGGTAGGCCTTCTTTTTGTTGAAATAAAATGTTTTTTGCTAGGTTAAGGACCACCATTTTTCGATTCACTACTTCCCGGTTTTCCGCACCTCTGATTTTCTTCTTCAACTTTTATCTTATTTCATGAACTTCTTTCTCATCTTACTGTTTCTATGCCCCTTCTGCTAAGATTCCTCATTCTCTTATCTCCATACTGAATGGTGCCTTCCTCCTTCCTCTCTTCGATACGCTCTATTTTTGTAGCGGTTAGGGAGGCTTTAACTAACTTATAACCTAATCTGGAATAAAAACATCCCATTCATAGAGGCCTGAATTTTTTAATTGTTATCTCAGTGTGAAATGTTCTATAATTAGTAAAGCATAAATATAAAATTTCTATATAGCTTTTTTTATTCATTTCATTATTACTTTATTCATTTCATTTCATTTCAAAATTAAGGGGTTATTTAACATATTTTAATTTTAGTTGCTTAGTATGAAAATTACTTATATATGTTAATTCCATATAATTACTTGAACATGCCAGCGAAATAGATTTGCTCAACGCCGGTGACATTTATGAATAAACACTTGAGAGAAATGAGTCAGCAGGTATGTTGCGCGACCGTTAATCAAATAGGTCGAACGCAAGCCGACATTCTCTTCTTGAATTCGGCCATGGGCAAGGGCTCGATTTTTCCGGCTTGTTTCCGTCTAAATGAGACTAGCGGATAGCCGTCGAACGGCAAATTTTGGTCGAGAGCGGCCGACAGAGGAACGTTCTGACCTTCTACGGCCATCTTTCACTGTGCTCTGCTACCTGTCGACCTAAAAACGGCACGGATTTTTAACTGGGTAAATGGTGCCTTCTTCCTTCTTGTTTTTGGAACGCCTTTGTTGCGCAATGGGAGGCTTGTGTTAACATCTGATCTAATATACTGATGCTAAAACTGGATTAAAAAAAATTAAAATGGAGGATTGAATTTTTGACTGACGAGTCATTGCAGAGCGAAAACTTTTCCTCACACTTTTATTTACCATTGTAAAATAATGCATGTTATACGAACTAAATATCATTTTCATTGTAATCATTTCGACTGAGATTTTTTATAGTACTTCCGTTCTCAGAAGCATACTCATATTTCCGGTGATTATTTTTACAAATGAATCCGGGTTGACTCATATGAGAGTGCGTGAAGAAATGCGGAGAAAGCAGCGGCTGGTGACGTCGGTTGGCTGGGAGCGTTGGGGCGGTGCTGCGTGCATCCATCCGTCACCGATATTTACTACTGGCGACTATCTGGCCAATTTGCTCTTAATTAAATAGCAAAAGTTGCGCCTGAATTACGAGGGCGCTAATGTGGGGCGCCACTTGGTGGCCGCGGCGGCCATCCTTGAGGGCGGGGCTGTGGTGCCCTCATCTTATGGCGATTCATTATATTACTCCTATTACACTTCCCATTTAATTATATTCTACGAGTGTGGAGAAGGTAAGAGTTGGTTGAATTTTGATCTGATTGCGGCTTTGTTGTCAGTAGTGTAGTGATCAATTTATTTCGTAAATGTTCGTTGACGTTGTATTTAGACTGAAACAAATGTGTGCAGCTTGAAGCGTTTTGCTTGATCAATATTTACAAAAGATCTAATGGAAAGAGTTCCATCAACTGTATAATTTATTGAGGTGGTCAGTATGCTAAAAATCGCTATGCTATAGAATTCGGATATTAGTGACTGTTGTGTCGTGGCTTTTCACTCTTTGGCAATATTCTTCGTGACACCATCTTTCTTGCAAATTTTGTAGGCGTCGATGGACTATTCATCTTTAACTTTTACGAACAGTTGATATCAACTTGTGTGTTGAGAATTAAAAGTTAATATTGTTTGCCTCTCGGTGCCTTGTTGATGGCAAGACTCAAGATTTTAGTGTCGTACAAATGGCATCAGTTGACCTGGCCATCTCTTGGTACAGAGTTTTACTTCCTTAAGTCTTGTTGGCGTAACAGAAGCTCACCAAGAAATCTTTGTGAGAATGAAGAGCGTCGTAAACACAGCCATCTCCTGGTCTTGATTTACTCGGCCATTTCTTGCGCTTGTTCTTGTGACCTGAGATTAGCGCGAGGGCCTTCCCGGGCCATCTCGTGTTACGGCGGGCGCTTTTTTGTCTTTTTGAGCTGCAGTTGGGCTGGCACTGCGATTTCGGAATGTTGCTGCAATGTCGAGTATTCTTGGACCGGGAAACAATTGTTTTGGTGCCCAAAATCCTGTAAGTATTGTTCATAGCAAGCTGAACGGCTGACCTAGAGCGTGCAATGAGCGGTAGGTTTCAATATGTGACGTGTCACACCTGGGCTACAACCGCACTGCAGGGCACGACTCTCTCTTAACTCCAATCAGTATTCGATCGAACCCACTAGCCCTATTACGATCATTGGCGCAGACATGCATTCTTTAGAAACGTATCAACTGCTCGGCACTTACTTGAAATTGCAAGGTAGCCTCAAATGCACATTCGTCCTACTACTTTTCCAGGACTAATTTTAATTTTTGCCTTAATGCTATTATAGACGTGAGGACTTCTTAACGTCAATTGACTACTGGTGTACACATGAAGCCACACGCCCATTGAAAGTAATTGCGTGCGCAACTGCAGCTGATGCTCAAACCCGGAGTTAGAGATGTGACTAAAAAAAAACCATGCCGTTTTTAAAAAAAAAATCGTTTTTTTACAAAAGAAAAAACCGTGGCCAAAAAAAACGTGGGTATTTTGTTTTTTTTTAAATATTTTGCCTGAAAATAACTCAGCAAGAAAAAGAACCACATTACATTATTTGTTTTCATGTCAAATTACAAAATAAAACAGCATACTTCTTAATTGATGGTTTTCTATGGTTTTATGAACTTTTTCATTTTCTGCGGTTTCATGCTTTGATATTTCATTTATTTTACAATACATGTGAATGACCTTAAACTCCCAAAATGTTGTGTTATAATAACATATCTTTACTTATGGTCATTGATAGAGATGTGACTAAAAAACCATGCTGTTTTTTTTTAAAACATGTTATTTATACAAAAATTATGACTAAAAAACATGGAAATTAATATATTTGTGAACTTAGAAATCCAATGCTGCTTTTTTTAAAACATTGTTTTTTAACAGAAAAATCTTGAATAAAAAAACATGGCTATTATATTTTATTGGACCAAAAAAGTTTTTTTTATAAACATTTAAACAAAAATCATGACTAAAAAAACACGGATGTAAATATCAGGAAAGTTAGTTTTCTTTAATCGAATTGTCTTTAGAAACTTATAAACAAAGAATGCTGTTAAAATTGAAATCATGTTTATTAGAACTGTACTAGGTCGTAGAATAAAATATCTACATAGAATCTATTCACTCCATAAAACCTTTCGGAGACCAGCTCCATCCTCAGTCATTCTGTAAAATTTGGTGAAATGGACAATGAATTTTCACTGTTCCTTTGAAAAACATTTGACTGAATGACTTACTGAGGATGGAGCTAGTCTCCGAAAGGTTTTATAGAGTGAATAGATTCTTTGTGGATATTTTATTCTAAGACCTGGTATGGTTCTAATGGATATTAATATATCTTATGTGACCAAAAAATCCATGCTGTTTTTTGAATGTTTTTGTTACAAAAAAGTCATGACTAAAAAACACTGATATTAGTATACTTTATTTTACCATAAACAACCATGCGGTATTTTTTAAAATAAACATGTTTTACAGAAAAATCATGATTTAAAAATGTGGATATTAATATATTTTATGTGCCAAAAAAAACATGCTGTTTTTTTTTAAATCATGTTTTCTTAACCAAAAAAAATCATGACTAAAAAACATGGATATTAATGACTTTTGGTGAAAAAAACATGGTTTTTAAATGTCATGTTTTTTTTGGTCAGATAAAATTTAATAACACATGTTTTTTGCAAAAAATCTTTTTTTTAGAAAACATGGTTTTTTGGTCACATAAAATAAATTAATATCCATGTTTTTTTTTACAGATTAGATTAGTCATTAGTTTTAGCCTCCCTACCCAGCAACAAATGCGATCCAAAGAGAGGAAGGAAGATTATGAAACAAGATCAAAGTTGAAGAAGACAGTAGTAGGTGCTGAAAATCAGGACAGCAGTGAACCGAAAAAAATGTGGTCCTTAACATCACAAAAACATTTCATTTCAACAAAAAGAAGGCCTACCTAACTCTCAGCTTGGGCCCTCACATTGTCCCCCTGGGAGCGCTAGTTCCCATAGATACAATAATTGTATCCCCCTGAGGGGTGTTTTTTTTTACAAAGAATTCGTGACCAAAAAATGAATAATATTAACTTTTTAATAAAAAAAACATGTTTAAAAACACAAGGATTTTTTGGTAACATAAAATATGTTAATATCCATGATTTTAAGACACGATTTTTTATGAAAAATATATAAAATAAAACAGCATGGTTTTTTGGTCGCATAAAATATATTCATATCCAGGTTTTCTTATACATCATTGTTTGTAAAAAACCATATTTTTTAAAAAACAGCATGGGGTTTTTTAGGTCTCATAAATATATTCATGTTTGTTTAGTCATGATTTTTTAGTACAAAAACATTTTTTTGGTCTCAAATATATTATTCATGTTTTTTCAGTCATGATTTTTTAGTAAAAAACATGTTTTTTTTAAAAACTGCATGGGGCTTTTTAGGTCACATAAAATATATTGTTTTTTAGTCATGATTCTTTGTAAAAAAACAGCATGGTTATATTTGGTACCAGAGAATATATTAATATTCATTTTTATTAGTCAGAATTTGGTCAATGTGAAGTTTAATGCAATCATGGAAATTAATAATTATATTCCAAACAATCACTAAAGGAACCCATTTTAGAACGTTTTACAAGAACGAAAATCTGCTCGCTGATGCTTTATTTTCGAATCATTGAACTTTGAAGTTGGACTTCCCGAGCCAAAGGAAGCGAGCGTAATTTAATTAAAAACGGAAGCTAACCCCCTGTTACAAACGTAAAGAGGTTGGGTCGTGAGGGGGAGGCACAGTTCTTCTAGCGAAAATTATAAATAAAGCTTCTAACCCACCCATTAACGTGACGACCACAATCTTGTTTACATCGGCTCTAAGATTGCGACCACCATGGGCGCTGCCATCTTAGAGCCGATGTCAACAAGATTGCGGTCATCACCCAAATGGGTTTGTTAGAAGCTTTATTTATAATTTTCATTAGAAGAACTGTGCCTCCCCCTCCCGACCCAACCTCTTTACGTTTGTAATAGCTTCCGTTATTAATTAAATTCCGTTTCACGCGCTCGCTTCCTTTGGCGCAAAGGCCAACTTCAAAGTTCAATTATTCGAAAATAACGCATCAGCGAGCAGAATGTCATTCGTGTAAAGCGTTCTTATATGGGTTCCTTTAGTGATTCCTGGGATCGCTAATTATTATTTTCTGATTGCATTAAACTTCACATTGACCCAGAATTTTTTGTAAAAAAACATGTTTTAAAAAAACAGCATATTTTTTTGGTCACCTTAAATATATTAATATCTATGGTTTTTAGTCATTGTTTTGTAATGAAAACATGAAAAAGAAACCATACAGTAAAAGTGGTGGCAGATAACCCACAATTACCTAGAGTCTAAGAGGTACAGCAGGAGCCACAGAACTTATATTGATGGAGTCAAAATTCAGAGCTTATTATGGTAAATCTGAAGGATATGTCAGTTATCGATTTTCCACTTTTTGGTGCCTGAACCTAATTAATTGAATCAAAATAAACAAGTTTTCTTCTACGCACCTTCCGTCTCAAATGAGTATTTAACAATTTATAGCGATAAGTTTAGTTTCGTCTTTGATGACGAATGCGCTCGAATAAACAGCTACTCATCGATTTTCGAATTTTTGTTGCTTGAATCATGGGAATAACATCGAAATAAACAACTTTTCTTCTATATTGTTTTCTCGTCAAAAGATTATTTAACGAGGTATAGCGGTAGGTTTGGTTTCGTCTTTGATGACGATCGCGCTGGAAGCGAGTGCGCATTGCAGTGTTGCTGTCCGACGTGCTCCTTGAATTACTTGCCGCTTCAAACACAGGAGTTGCGGTAAGTCATTTACCGCTATAACTAATAAAATACTCATTTGAGACGGAAAGTGCATAGAAGAAAACTTGTTTATTTCGATCCAACTAACTATGCTTAGGTTAGGCATCAAAATTTACAAAATCGATAACTGACATATCCTTCAGATTTACCCTTATTATCTCTGCAAAGTCTGATTTTTTGTTCACATAAAAATAAAATCAGGCATAGTAGAGATAGTAAGCTCTGAATTTTGACTCCATCAATATAAGTTCTGTGGCTCCTGCTGTTCCTCTTAGACGCCTCTAGGTAATAGTTTGTTATCTGCCATCACTTTTACGGTATGGTTTCTTTTTGATGTTTTTATAACAATGAAATGACTTAAAAACATGGATATTAATATATTTAAGGTGTCCAAAAAAAAAAACCAGACATATGCTCAACAAAATTTAGGTGTTCAAAAAAAAACAAAAAAAAAAAAACAAAAACAACAGCAATCAAATAACACCGTTTTTTTGCACCACTACCCGGAGTTACCGATTGTAGTTAACGCAATCATTATAGTGAAGAGAGCGGCTACAACATAAGCAAACTCTTGGTAGCAGCTACAGATTTATTTTTTAACAGCTAAGTACTGAAGACGGTTTATTCTGAAAGTGTGTCTCTAAGTGCCTATGTTTCAGCATCTTCACAAAGTGACTGAAAAAAATCCGAAAGCAGATACAGTGATGAGAAACTCCATCTCACCTGGAGCTAGATTGGGAAGCTATGTTATCGTAGATCACATTTTCAAAAAGCTGAGACGATCGTCAACCGTAGTTTTGGTTAGTACACGTCGACAGTTCCATAACCAAATTTTTTGTTTTCTTCAAGGCCATATTGTCGGTTCTGTATTGTCTTCGTAAAGTTTAAATTTTCGATATTATTGCTTCCACTGTAGAATTTGGGAGGCGGTCAAAAATTTCCCTACAAGCATCATCTCTAGAGTTAAAATTTTAATAGTCGTTCAATTTAGTACTCAATAAACATGGAAAATCTCTGTTCATCTCCCCTCAGGGGGATACAACTATTGTATCTATGGGAATTAGCGCTCCCAGGGGAAAAATGTGAGGGCCCGAGCTGAGAGTTAGGTAGGCCTTCTTTTTGTTGAAATAAAATGTTTTTTTTTTATGTTAAGGACCACCTTTTTTCGGTTCACTACTGTCCTGTTTTTCAGCCCCTCTGACTTTCTTCTTCAACTTTTATCTTATTTCATGAACTTCTTTCCCATCTTACTGTTTCTATGCCCTTTCTGCATAGATTCCTCATTTTCTTATCTCCATACTGAATGGTGCCTTCCTCCTTCCTCTCTTCGATACGCTCTATTTTTGCAGCGGTTAGGGAGGCTTAAACTAACTTATAATCTAATCTAATCTCTGTTCATCTCGATTAATGTCACAACAGCGTCTCCTGAAAACACCATCGTGTATACTCGACAGTAATTACCCGCACAGCACTCACTGCATTATTACCACCTGCAGCTGCAGTCAATAAAATCAAAACATGCTTGATCGCGACGGTTGACTACACCGCCGTTGTCAGTAGTCAAAAAGTGGGCTGGGTGTTGAGCAAATAAGTAGGCTTTAATACACTTGTAGTCAACTGACCTTGAAAAGTCCGCACGTGTATAATGGCCTTTAGAGGTTAGGGCGTACCCTAGTCGCCTCCATAGCCAGCTGCACATCTGATAACTCAGTTCATCATATTCTCAAGAATCATGAAGTTGCAGAGCACAAGTTTTCCCCTCATGACGGTGTAGCTGTAGGAATCAGCCCTCCCAAGGAGAAAATGTGGGGTCCCGGGTTGAAGGTTAGATAGGCCTTTTTTGTTGAAATGTTTTGTTTTGTTAAGAACCATCTTTTATCGGTTCACTGCTGTCCGGTTTTTCGGTACCTCTGACGTTCTTCTTCAACTTTTATGTTATTTCTTAACCTTCCTTCTCAACTTCCTGTTTAAATCGCACGGAATCCTGTGCGGGAACTTATCGTGTGCGTAGATTCTGCGTTCCCTCAACTTTATGGTAAATGATGCCTCCATCCTCTCTTTGTTGTGGCAAGAGAGGCTGAAACTAACTTGAAACCAATCCTGCAATAATGAGGACAGTGTCTTGATGGGTAATCTGCGTTTTGTGGGAAAGACATATTGACTTATTGAATTAGTGCGGGGTAACGCAGGGAACTGATCACCTGCGGGCGACGGTGTGACGTAAGGAGCAAGGCGATGTATAGTATTGATTAATAAATTTGTTGGTCCATTTCATGTTCTCGTTCCGTTGTGGCAACAAGAACATTTATCGATCGCTATTTTTATTACCATTATGTTGCAGCCATTCTCTAATTTTACGCACGCAATGTGTCAAAATACAATTTCGAGGTGTCCTACTTCATTTTGAAATATTACTGGCCACATTCGTCGACCATATTTTGAGTGAATGTTGGTAATTTTTGTGGTGATGAACTTCATGTCAATGCCTCGTTTGAAAACCAAGTTAATGTGATCGATCCATGACGTTCTTTATTTTTTTTTTGGTGTGTACCTGCACTTTAAGGAGACTGTCCCGGCTGTTCAACTTTTTTCGTCCGATTCGTTTGAAAGTTGGCCAGTATATGTATTTTGTAAAAGTAAACCTTTTTTACCCCTGTCGTTTTTTCGATTTAGGCCTTAGTTTTTTTTTTTTTGACGAAAAATGTGTTTTTGGTATATTTTTATTGATATTTCAGATTGGAACTCCTCCTTCAGTTTTGATGCTAGAACAAAAAAAAAGACAGTTTTAGAACCCTTGGAACATTTCTAACAAACTCAAATTCGGCTTTTTTTGAAATTCAATTTTTTTCTATTTTTTCAAAATTTTTTGATATAACAAAAATCAGCAATATTTTTTTGGGTTTAGAGCTATATATTTTTTCAAAGAATTCGAATTTGAAAAAAAAAGCGAATTTGAGTTTGTTAGAAATGTTTCAAGGATTCTAAAACTGTCTTTGGATTGGTTCTAGCATCAAAACTCGAGAACTAGTCCCAGGATGAATGTTGAAAGTTAGAATTGTTGGGTATAGCAAAAAATGAAATTTTTTGTTGAAGTGTAATATAATGAACATTTGATGTAATTGAATGCAGTTTTAATTTTTATTTCGATACTTTCCATACATAACTTCATATTAAAAGTGTGAATTGTGATTAAAAAAAAAAAAAATTATCATTTTTTTTTCAACAAAATGAATTTTTTATTTTCAGTCTGATTCTTATAAAATTTGACTATGATATGTAACCTTTGAAAATAAACACAATTGATTCTATTCATTTTTTTGATTCAGGCCTTAAATTTTGCAAAAATTTTACATATTGGTTTTCAGATATTGATATTTCACTAATATTGATATTTCATAATGGAACTCCTCCTTCAGGTTTGATGCTAGAGCAAAAGCAAAGACCGTTTTAGAATCCTTGGAACATTTCTAACAAACTCAAATTGAGCTTTTTTTCCATTTCCTATTTGTTCTCTTTTTATGTGGGGTCAAAATCGGGAAAAAATGGAATATTTTGGGTGCTTTTCATTCATATTGATATTTCAAAATGGAACTCCTCCTTCAGTTTTGATGCTAGAAAAAAAGCAAAGACCGTTTTAGAATCCTTGGAACCTTTCTAACAAACTCAAATTAAGCTTTTTTTCCATTTCCTATTTGTTCTCTTTTTATGTGGGGTCAAAATCGGAAAAATTTAAAAAATTTGGTCGCCTTACCCCCCCCCCCGGGGGGGGGGGGGGGAAATTATTGTCCGTAGCGCCATAAAATTTTAGGAACGAATAGTCTACCACCTAAGGGTCCTTTTACAACAAAAACATGAGAAATGACCCCCGGACCGACAGGGGCCTGGCAGAGGCCTGGGATGGTCTCCTTAAGCCACGATGCCCCTACACCTCTTCCAGGTTTGTACTTGCTGTTAAAACTACGGCGTGTCCCCTCAGGGGGCTACAGCTGTTGTATCTATGGGAGGGTAGCGATCCCAGGGGGAAAATGTGTGAGGGCCTGAGCTGAGAGTTTGGTAGACCTTCTTTTGGTTTAAATAAAACGTTATTTTTTAACCGTTGGGGACCTCCGTTTTTGGTTCACTACTGTCCTGTTTTTCAGCACCTAGTACATTTTTTTGACTTATCTTGTTTCATGAACTTCTTCCCCAACTTACTGTTTCTATGCCTGTTCTGCATAGATTTCGCATTCCGTTATTTCCATACTTAATGGGGCCTTTCTCCTTCCTCTTTTCGATACGCTCTGATTTTGTAGCGGTTAGAAACGCTTTAAACTAACATACAATCTTAATCTTTAAACTACATGTATGAAGGATACGCGAAAGATTAATGAATGTAACTCATACTTGAGACTGTTAAACTAGATGCCTATTTTCAGTTTGCATACATGACCTGCTCACCGTTTTGACCTTTTCGGTGTGAAGTTGTCTGGTGCCTGACTTGAGCAACGATCTTTTCAAAACACAGCTTTGGTCTAATATTAGTTTGTTTACGAAATAAAATCCCGTTACCAGCTCCACAGCGCATGCGAAAGGTTGCATCATCTTCTGCTTTGAAATGGTTATGATGTAGAAACAGATTATAACAAGATGAAAAACTAACAATGTTTGCAAGACAAAGTTCGGCTAGTAGTGCGTTACTTGTAAGACTTTGGTTGATAAATTTCACTTTTACCGCCTCAGAAAGCTCCTCATTTTGATGCTTGCTTTGTGATGCATATTTTACTTGGGCACCCTCAATGTTTCGTTTAGGCTCGAGGTTTGTGGTGCTCGAGTTAGACAGTTGCCATATTATGATGCGCTGATTTTACACACAAATGATCATGTTGGAAAATGCTCGAGAGGTGGCCGACGAACTTCTGTGAACGATAATAAAATTTGACAACATTTGTGGTATTTTTGAATTGTAGAACGTAGAATAATTGAGTGGTACTTTCTGAACGCCATTGTGAACTGGCACGCACATAATTGTTGGGCTCCTAATTTTGCTCGTTTCTGAAAGGTGAAACTGAGGCACCGAGGATTACAAGTTACGTTTGTCGGAAGTGACTAGTGGGAAATTTTGTGTTCAACACCGTTGCTTCAAGAAAGTTAACTTTCCCTCGTGTCGTGTGCGCTTGTGATCAAAGCAAAAACTTCATTCGAGGACTGCAGACCACTTGTCTATAAGCGATCTCTGAATAGGTGCGATGTTCGTCGTTTTACTGTGGATTTTCCATTAGCGACTTTTTTTTAGACTAATGGACTGCTTCCCTGCCCTGTATTGCTCGTTGGCTTTAGCTTTATGTAAATTGGTAATTGCGAACTGCTGAAAAGAATAGAATTACGGTTGACTGATGCAATTGAATTACACAAGTATTGAGCAATATTGTCGAACTAAGTGCTCGAAGGTACCCCATCTCCTTCTGCCACTGCATTAGCTCAATTTTGGCGTTAATTTCGTTCTGAGAATTCGTGCCAGTTGTGTTTTTTAATTTCTTCGGAGGGATACAATTATATCTGCGAATTAATGCTCCCATGGGGAAGATGTTCAGAGCTGAAGGTTAGGCAGGCTTTCCTGTTGTTGAAATGAATAGATTTTTGTTTTGTCACGGATAATCATTTTTTGGTTCGTTGCTGTCTTTTCTCAGCATATTTGACTGTTTCTTCAACTCGTAATCTTGTTTTAGGACTTTTTTCCTCAACTCACTGTTTCTATGCGCAAGGTATCTCGTATGGGAGCACAGTTTGTGCATAGATTCCTCGTCCGTGAAATCGCCACTAAATTGGGCTTTCCTCCTTCCTCTCTTGGAACACTTTCGTTGTGGTCTGGGAAGCTTAGCCTAACGTGTCTAATCTGATGCTGTCTTCAATATCAAAATATGACTTTCAGAAACTTCCATGCAACTTCCTTATTCACTGCCTCTCAGAAAAGTACAACTGTGTAATCCATAGAAATTGGTATTTTTTGGGAACAGACGTGAGATCTCAAGGTGAGGGTTAGGTAAACCTTCCTTGAGTTAAAATTAAGCAGGTTTTTTTTTGGTTACAAATCATCGTTTTCTGATTCCCTTCGGTTTTTTTCCCAGCTCATTACTTGTTTCAATTTTCATCTTGCTTTACAAACTTCTTTTAAGGAGATCGTCCCAGACCCCTGTCGGTCCGGTGAGCTTTTTTTGTTTTGTTGTTCGAAAAGGACCCTTAGGTGGTGGACTATTCGGTCCTAAAATTTTATGGCGCTACGGACAATAATTTCCCCCCCCCGGGGGGGGGGGGGGTAAGGCGAGGGAGGAAAGGGGACAAAAATCATGAATTTTCGACCCCATTTCAATCCCATATAAATAGAAAACACATCGCGAAATGGATAATTTGAAAATTTAATTATGTTAGGAATGTTTCAAGGATTAGAAAACTGTTTTTATTTTTGTTCTAGCATAAAAAATCAACGAGGAAATACGGTTTGAAATATCCATAATAATGAACTAAAAAACCAATATGTCCATTTTTTATCAAAAACTAAGGCCTGAATCAAAAAAATGAATGGAAGACATTGTGTTTCTTTTCCAAAGTTACATACAATAGTCAAATTTCATAAGAATCAGACTGAAAATAAAAAAAAATCATAATTAAAAAAAAAATTGTTTGGAAATCACAATTCACTGTGTGAACATGAAGTTATGTATGGAAATTATCGAAATAAAAATTAAAACTGCATTCAATTACATAAATTGTTCATTCCCTCAATTGTCCATTCCCTGCGCGGTAAGATACTTCAACAAAAAATTTTATTTTTGGCTTTTACCCAAAACCTCTAACTTTCAACATTCAAAAGCTCAAAACGGTACTCATTAAGTTTTGATGCTAAAACAAAACCAAAGACAGTTTTAGAATCCTTTGAACATTTCTTACTATAGTGCATTGGCTTTTTTCCAAATTTGAGAAAAAAATTATGTAGCTCAGAACCCAAAAATAATGTATTTTTGATGTAATGATAAAATATCGTTTATCACGAAATTTTTTTTTAAATGTTAAAATTTTCCTATGTTCTTTAGTTAGAAATGCTTCAAGGATTCTAAAACGGTCTTTGGTTTTGTTGTAGCATCAAAACTCAATGACGAGTCCCGTTTTGAAATGTCCATAAAAATGTACCAAAAAACTAATTTTTCGTAAAAAATAAGGCCTAAATCGATAAAGTGACACGAGTAAAAAAGTTTACTTTTAACATATTCATATAGTGGCCAATTTTAAACGAATTGGACGAAAAAAAGTTGAAAAATTGGGACGATCTCCTTAATCTTACTGATTCCACGAAGAGGATGAGGGGACACTTCGAGCGTTGGTTTTCCGGTCCCATAATTCTATACTAAATGTTATTTACTTCTTTTCTGTCTTAAGAACACTTTTTGTGGGGTCGGGAGGTTTTTACGCAATTTAATTTTTTGCCGTAGTCTGTCGCGGGGGTAGAGTGTTCTTGTCATTTTTTAAGGGCTAATCATATCACCTTTTCGTCTCCTCTAGAGCAGCCATTCTCAACCTTTCCTCCGTTATTTCCGTTATTGACCTCTTGGCTTTTGTATTTCTCAATTTACCTTTTACTCTCATACAAAACAAACCTTCTTTGCATTCTCTTTTTCCTTTTAGGAAAATAAATCTAATTAAATTATTATTTAAATTATTAGGTACTTCAGTTATTTACTCCCGACTAGATAATTTTTTACCCCTAGTTGAGAACCTGTGCTGAGGCTCACGCCTCGTGCCTGCGCGCAGCCAGCTGTGCCCGCCGTTGTGCCTCAATTTTATGCCTTTGTGGGGCTTCGAGAACTTACGAGTTGCTCTCTGATAATTGCTTGACAAGGGGACTAGCTTGGCGCGATGGCTTTGGGTGGTTAATTCAGTTACGTTGTCAGTAGCTGAGGTGAAAATGACTTAACTGCATGAGTACAGTTACATCTCTTAGGTGGTGTGAAAAATGTAATAGCACGAGGATAGTTACTTGGTATGATTAAATCTATTCTAAAAAAAGAAAAAAAGGAGTTGAATAATTTTAATTTTGTTCATTTATACCTGTACGAAAATGAGCAAATTACTTAGTTTGTAATAAAAAAAAATAATAGTAATAGTTTGTTGGTAATAAAAAGAAGCCTCGGGGTAAAACTTCAAAATGGAACAAATATAACGTAAATGCTGGAAAATAACTTTTTAAATAAATAATTTCAATGCTAACGTCTGAATACAAACAATAGATTTAAGTTCAAGTACGGAGAACGTAAAAAAAGTTTGATTGGAAATTTATACTGGTCCAAGCTATCTAGGCCTTTATTTTCGCAGACAAACCATTTCGTAGTTAATTTTTACAGATTAAATGACAGTTAATTTCAGTAAGCTTGGTGTAATTCAATTCATGTCTTATATAGAAACAATGTACGACTGATTCAAATGTGAGAATGCCATAGAAAAATAAGTAAACACACTTTCTGATGATTCTATCGAAATTAAGATGAGAAAAGTAGGAAGGAAACAGTGGACAAGTTGTGGCGGAACAAACATGGCTGGCGCTCCGTGCTGTGATCCCCAGGAGCCCGCTGCTAGGGCGCGTGGGGCGTGGCGCCTCTGGCCTGCTTTGATGTCGTCTTTCTCATTGAAGTGATGAGTGCTCACATTAGAATGGCTCACACAATGTATTCTGCAGTCGTGTAAAGTCATCCCCGTTCAACTCGGAAGTCAAATCCAGTCTAAAGTTTAGGGAGCTAACATTCCAAAGAACCTCATTTTCTGACCCAACCAAAAGCCCACAGTACAGACCGAAGATAAACAATCGAGCCCAGATTTGATTCACTCACATCCCACAGGGTTGGACGAGAAGTGACACAGAAAGAGCACTCCTGGGGAGCAGGTGGGAAAATGTATCAGAAAATTTAAGTTTTTAGGCTGTCATATTTTTCGCTTCGTCCGTACAAAAAATTTTAGCTGGTTGTTTGGTAGTAATTAATTTCGACAAATTTCTTTCCGTAAGTTCGTTGCCCAGATTACAATGGGTGCTTAAGAAAGTGTACAGTTCTCTTGTTTGAATAGAAAAAGTAAAATATAAGTGACACAAAGTGGCTGCTCCATCTTCGCTCTGGAGCAGATAGCGTCCAATTAGTGACCTATGGAAGAAGAGCCTCAATTCTTGAATTGGTGAAGTTTCTACCTGGGACCAGCAGGTGTCAGCGTGAATCATTGAATCAGCAGGACCCTATTTTGTGCTGTATATCATCAGCTACATTTTGGTGGCTATCAAAAACAGTTCTTACATAGGTTTACATATAAGCCGCAGTGAGTCGTCGCTGCTCGCATACACGAGTTTCGCCGCTCGTAAAGAGCACACTCAGAGCATAGGAACGCGAGATGTTAAGAGGATGGCCATTTTTATCAGCTCGTCCGACAGTTTCTCGTGTCTCGCGTTGTTGAAATAACGGAAAAGCCACCGAAATTCGCTTCATTGTTATGTAGCTGCTTAAGTAGCTGCACAAATGATACGGTCCATGCTTCACTGCACCGGCACAATTCCGGAGCAGTAAACTGACATCAGAATTCATTTACACTCGATACCCCGTGTGTGGCGGTGCGCCAGACGCCCTGTAATTACGAGTGCTGCGCGGTAATGTTGCCTCTCTGTGCATCGGCTCGGGAAACTCGACTACTCGAGTCAAAATTGCGTAAATGACGAAAGGAGACGATTACTGTCCATGTAACCAGAGTTATTTTTCTTTGAGTTTAGACAGTTCGTGAAAACACAACTTGAATAGCAATTATGTGCTAATTATATGATGGTTGCGGTCCCATGTCGGAGCTTAGTTAGTCCTTCCTTTTATTGAAATAGAAGTTTTTTTTGTTTAGTTACGCGCCCGGTTTTTTCAGTTCACTGTTGCCCTATTTTTGGTCATCTATTATTTGCTGTTTTTATGTACAGGGTGAGGACAGGCCTTGTGCATTGACTACTCGTCCTCTTAAAACTCAAGACTAAATGGTGCCCTCTTCCTTCCTCTCTTGGGAACACCTGTGTTATGATAAAGTAGCCTTAAAGTAACTTATAATCAAATTATCTTGTGCCAGAATATGTCTAAAGTGAGAAGTGTCCTACACGCTCTAACAGTGTTGTGCTTTGCGCAGGATGGATCTTTCAACGCGAGCAGCTACGACGACGAGGACAACGTCACAAAAAGAAGGTAAGACATAGTGTTCCGATGCATTAAATTTGTACATGAATTAAACTTCAAGAATGACCTACAGCGTGAACGAAAAGTTCGCGAAATGTCAGAGGTATAAAGCAATTCACGTGCCAGCGCGCTACATTCAACTTTCCGCTGATAGTTTTAACTACCTAAGGTAGGTAAAACTATGGGCGTGCGTGCTCGCTTTACTACGGCAAAGACAGAGGAACTGAATGAAGTATGTTCAAAATGTGTCAAACAATTCTAATATTTATGATGCCAGGTCCTGTTAACGACATTCAAGACGCATGCTCATACTTAATAAGAACATTGTGCCCACCAACTGCTTGTGCTGTTTCTGCCGAATAAAATCAAGCAAAATTAGTAAATTAATTGAGGACATCAAGTAATTTCCTTTAAATCTTATACGAAATTTTTAATTAATGATGGTTCGGTATAAACGCGATTTTTTATTCGTGGTGTACGAATTTCGCTTGGTTTATCTGAACGTTCATATTTGCGTGCATAAATACCGCCTTCTGCTTCGTTAAACGCCGCTTTGCAGCAGCGAATTATTCCTTTTTTCTGTGAGAGGTGTCTCGGTAGCTTTACGAGCGAGCGATATTTGAGAAGACATGGTGTTTTAGCTGTGTACAGCTAGTACTGAGCATCACAGGTATTATCATAAATTCTTTCTTACATCGATTCCTATTCGGACAGTTTTTTTATGTACCCTGAGAAATGTTTTCACGTTTTAGTCGTATTTGCTTTGTCACTCTGGGAATTAGATGTAGCCGCTTATACGTAAGCTTCTATATTCCACCGAACGCGTCCGCCAATTTTTTTTATTAAAGTTTCGCGCATGAAAGGAGTATGGAATTCCAAAACGTTTAAAGTCAACTCATCCTCCATCCCCGGAGAATGTAAGTGTGCTTCTCTTGCTGTTAGCTTCAGCTTTATTTACCGTGACGTGGAGCTATTTTATGCTATTATTTAGAGCGTGAAGTACTCCGCCCGTGGCGAAAGAGCTTACCGGGCATCTCGCCAGGCCGTCGATAACTGGTGCATTGTGTAAAAATATCTCAACAGCTCATTCGCTGCTCAGAGCAGAGCATTGGCCTGAATGTGTTGTGAAAGTTATGGGTGTACGCGAAATTATTGAGGAAACTAAAACCTTTCGGGCATGAGCTCAAATCCTCGATGGATTGGGGAAGTGCTAATCTAGTTTTGTTGCGTCAAAAGGCAAATCTGCATTAACAGCTCCGAACTTATTTCTATATGCGTTTCGACTGCTGTCAGAGTATTTTGGGAATTTACGAATTGATGAATAGAATGAAACGAATTCATTCCTCGTTGTAGTGAAACCATAGGTTTGTGGAACTTGATTCCTTTAGACTTAAGCTTGCACTGTTCCCCGGCGCCCATCAACTCGTTGGTGCCCGTCGCCTGGCTAGTGAGCACTACGCCTGAGATCTAGTTTGCTTGCGACTACGTACAGGTAGCGTGCTTCGTGGTCAAGTTGGAAGTACGAACACTTAATACTGAGAAGTTACACGGTTCACAGCATGAGACTAGCTTGGAGTTAGTTTTCTTGTAGTCCTAGTTTTTAATGAGACGGGGAAAATTTCACTTTACATCAAATCTATTTATGTATTATTGCATAAGAACACAGAACAGAGTACACGCGCTACGGATGATCGAGAAATTCGCACGTGTGTAGAATAATTAATATTCACAAGTTTGTAAACGCAGAATAATTTTCGGCTTTTGCATCCCTATCCACACCAGATTATCAATACAAGGTTTTGAGCATACCTGTAATGATGATCTTTATTATACTTCGGGTGTAAGAGTTGAAAACTTAACTTGCTCCTATGGACGTCGAATCACAACACTTAAGTCGAATTGAGCTCTTTACCAATGAAAGTTATCTCGAGTAGAAGAAGTAACGAGAAAAGATGACTAGATAAGAAACAACCACGTTTGAGTAGAAGTGTAACTGTTCTTCTTTAGATCAGGCGTCGAAACAAGCAAGGAGAGTGGAGAAACATCTTCAATAGTTTCACAATTTGTTTTACTGCATTGCAATGGCAGCTCATACCTCCTTAAAGGCGACATTCTGGTTGAGGGGCATTACGAGCGCATCCGCTTGTATAAAGTTTGTCACCATGAAACTCGAAGTGCTAAGATGTCTAAGATGATAACTATGATGGAACAGGATAATTAAATAGCTGTTTAATATATAGTAACAGAAAAGTTCGTGTAAGCAATGCCTAAACTATCGAATGAAACTTATGCCTATTGGTTGAAACTTGAATAGTTGTGGCAGAACTCTCTTTCTAATTTTCATAAATGTTAGGAAATCTGAAAATTCTCTCAGTAAATTATAACTGAAACGCTCTTTGGTAGCCAATGTACATGATCGTCAGATTTTGTGTGCTGTCACATCATGCAGTTACTTTCATGCAGGAAGTTCAACATTTTCTGATGGACTGGTCACGGTAACATGTTTTCCTGATATAACACTTATGTGGCTAGCAAGTAAATAAATTTTGCTTGTAGCTGAGAGAGTCAGTTTAGCCTTGGCCCGGGCTGGAGTTTGGTACGCCTTCTTTTTGTTGAAATAAAATGTTTTTTGTCTTGTTAAGGAGCATCTGTTTTTGATTAACTGCTGTCCTGTTTTCCAGCATATCTGACTTTCTTCTTCAAATTTTTTCTTGTTTCATAGCCTTTCTTCTTATCTTACTGTTTCTATGCTCACGGGATTCTTTGCGTGAACACACTTTGTGCATAGAGTCCATGTTCTCTTAACTCCATACTAAATGGTGCCTTCATCCTTCCTCTTTGAACATCTTTGTTGGGGTAAAGGGAAGCTAAAACTAATTCATAATCAATCAATCATTCGAGTAGTTCGCGGAAATAGCATCAAAAATCAAGGAAAAGAACGCCGACTTGTTTTTGCACACTTCGTATAGTGCGTTTGCTGCCTTAAGTGTGTCTTGCGGCTTTGGAAATGGAACTTAGTTCCTTCCCAATTATTTTACCGAAAGAAATTAGCGCCCTCAAGGGACGATGTGCGGTCACGAGTTGTACGTTAGGTGGCCCTTAATTCAAGTAAAGTTTTTTTTTTGTAATGGACCATTTTCTTTTGCACTTCACCCCTCAGGGTGATGCAACTATTGTACCTATGGAAATTAACACCCCCAGGAGGAAAATGTGAGGTGTCGAGCTGGAGTTAGGTAGGCCTTTATGTTGAAATAAATTTTTTGTTTTGTTACGGACCATCTATTTTCGGTTCCCTGCTGTCCTGTTTTTCAGCAGCTATCGCTTTCTTCTTCAATTTTTATCTTGTTTCTTGAAATACTTGTTTAATTTTTGGTTCTTAGCCCCGAGTAAATAGATACTGCATTCCCTCATCTCCATACTAAATGATGCCCCCCCTCCTTTCCTCTCTTTGGAAATCTTTTATTACGGTTAAGGATTCTTGAATAAACATCTAATTGAATCTTCAGCTTTTCACTGCCGTCTTTTTTTTGCGCATATTACTTTTTTCTTCAGCTAATATCTATTTTTATTAACTTCTTTCAATCGTACTTTTTCCATGCGCTGGGAATCGAGACATACCTTGGGTATAAATTCTACGTTCTCTTAATTCCATTCATAACGGTACTATCTTCCTACCCCTTTTCGCAACACCTTTGTTGTTGTTAGGGAGGTGTTAAACTTATAATTGGATCCAATATGCAGCAGAACCCTGCAGTTCTTGCACCACATCCAAGATGCAGTTCATTAGTGAGTTGAGGGACCAACTTACAGGATTTGATTTTAGGTTTCATGCTTTCCCCAAGTCCTCTTGCCTGCGTGCTTCAAGATCGTCGCTGGTAGAGACAAGATTGGGATGAAGTTTGTCCCAAAGGAAGGTAGCGACAGACAGCGAGGTCAGCCATTAATGTTTAGATTAACTCAGACACTGAAGGTATCTTGCGACTCGGGAGTTAGGATTGGGTTATGAATAGTGGGTGGAACCGTGAACTTAGGTGGAAAAATATCTCTAAGGTTAGGCTATACGATAAAGGCTTAACGATGAGATTAGAGTTGATTTATCCCAATTGAAAATCAAGGACGTTTCGCCGGTGGGTACGCGTCGGTTCCTAGGCGTTTTTTAGTTGTATTACGCGCGGTTTAAGGGTCAAATGTCCACTTTTTCGGACACAAAACTGCTCGCGAATCGCCGTTGTTCCGCCCTACCTAACGGCCGTTTACCGCCCTAGAACCAGATTCGAATCGCGGCTGGCCGTCCATGGATTATAGTTTAAAAAATCCCTCTCGGTTGCACGTGCCTCGCCTCACGGGGTGTACAATATTGCACTGGAAGCTTTGGATCCTACAATACATTCACACTTACTGCATTGCGAATTTATTGACCCATTAAGCTCAGTACAATATTGTACATCCAATGAGATCGATGTACGTGCAACTGGGAGCTCAGGTACATAAGATAATACGTTAGAAAGGGCATAGAATCTCGCTCTTTCTTCAACTTTTATTACAAAAATGAAACATTCTCTACACTATTATTTACATGAATATCTTATTACCATTAATCACAGCCAAAAGCACCAATAAAACACCAAAATAATGTAGGAATTAAAAATAAAATCACAATCCGTTTGAAATGATGCATGTAACAAACAAATATCAACTGCATAAACATAAGGATGGGAATGCAATTTCCGTATCTCAAAATTCCCTTTAACACATGTTTACATTATAGATTAGATTATTGGTTAGCTTAAGCCTCCCTATCCGCAACAAATGCGACTTCAAAAGAGGAAAAGGTAGGCACCATTTAGTTAGATTAGATTAGATTATAAGTTAGTTTAAGCCTCCCTAACCGCTGCAAAAATAGAGCGTATCGAAGAGAGGAAGAAGGAAGGCCCCATTTAGTATGGAGATAAGAAAATGAGGAATCGATGCAGAAAGGGCATAGAAACAGTAAGATGGGAAAGAAGTTCATGAAATAAGATGAAAGTTGAAGAAGAAAGTCAGAGGTGCTGGAAAAACAGGACAGTAGTGAACCGAAAAAAGATGGTCCTTAACATAACAAAAAACATTTTATTTCAACAAAAAGAACGCCTATCTAACTCTCAGCTCGGGCCCTCACATTTTTCCCCTGGGAGCGCTAATTCCCATAGATACAATAGTTGTATCCCCCTGAAGGGAGGCACCATTTAGTATGGAGGCAACACGTGCACTACATTTTGGGACATATCATATGAGTACCATTAGGTACATTGCATACCGGCATAAATGAATAACATTTCCGTAATTTCACTACCTTTTTTAGAATTGATTTTAACATACCTGGTACAAATTATAGTACACTTATATTGTTCACACTTTTTATAAAGGACAAGAATGGACTTGAGCAGTACAGTCAGTTTCTAAATTCTGCTACTCACAACTTAACCGAACCAACCGTCGCAATCGCACAAACGTAGTCAACGTTTTAAAGGGAACGCGGAATCTGCGAAGAAAGGGTATAAAAACAGTAAATTGAGAAAAAAGTTCATGAAACCAGTTCAAAGCTGAAGAAAAAAGTAGTATGTGCTAAAAACAGGACTGAAAATTTGTGGTCCTTAACATAACAAAAACATTTTATTTCAACAAAACGAAGGCCTACCTAACTCATAGCTCGGGCCCTCACATTTTCCTCCCTGGGAGCGCTAGCTCCCATAGATAAATTAGAAGTATCCCTCTGAGGAGTGTCTACATTATATCGCGTGTCCCATAAAAATGTCTCGGAGATTTTAAATGATTATATCTCCGCTTTAAATTAACATATTTAAAATGTATTTTTTTTCACAATGTATTAAATTTTGTTTCGGTTTCGAATAATCATTTTTTTTTAAATCGTTTAGTTACCACTTTATACTGATCGATTTAAAGAAAGAGGTAGAAAATTAATTGTTCAGGGGAAAGATTTTAAAAACAACGCAAAACAACAATTAGCCAGCGCAATTATCTTCCAAAAAGTATTTGCAATAAACCATACCCTCAAATGATAGATGAGCTTTATGCACTTTCGGGTGCACTGTTGCGCAGGACTCAATGCACAGGATTACAAATCTTGAAAAACAAATTAAACAAGAGAATAGTTGAAGACAGAAAGAGCTAACATGGACAGTAAGAAAATTAATAAAAAATGTCCATCATTAAAAGGCAAAACAATAATTACAATATAAAATGACCCAAATGCACATCTCTCGGACCCTGTAGGAGTGCCAAGTATCAAAAGTGCAAGAGTCATATAACGTTGTGCTATTTTTAGGCCATGATACATATTTACAGCAATCGATTTTTCATTATAAACTCACAGTTTTGGTTTATCACCAGCGTTTTCCTCTATTCTTGTTACACTGATACAAAGCACGGTGAAAAGCATATTTGTTTAATTTATAGTTAAATGTCAGCATTTGCACTTATTAATATCGTGAAAATAAGTAACTTATTGTGACATCAATACACATTTGAAAAACAGTCTTTGTAGCCACTCTGACTGTTCTAGTTTCAAAACAGTTGGACGAACAACACTTCACACAACTATGTTTAAAAAATTGAACTCAGCTTGAGCTCGAAAAGTGACGAGAAAAATCTGAGGATGAGCATAACGGTTGATCGCCACAACATCCCAGAAAACAATCAATATAATATCAATAAACATGTTTTGGGAATCTGATGCAATACTACGTCACAATTTGCCTAACGCAATGATTGTGAAGAACACAGTCGAAACACTAAACGCGACCTTTGCAGAGGCTATAACCGCCAGTACTCTCACGATGACACGCTGTCATTAACTGACAGATCGAGTTATGCCGCTTTCAATTTACGGCCGTTAATCAACTGAAAATTTTGCGCCTTCGTATCATCCAAGGCCAACTATGAATTTCACGTCCGAGCTCGACCGCGCTTGGTTTGGGGCGCGTAGAGGCAGTGTTGAAGCAGAGCAGGCCGACTAGCCTATAAATCGTGCATAATCGGCCCTCACGTCCTTAACACACCGGCGATACGTCCTTGATTTTCAATTGGGATGGCATGAGCGTTGTACGTGCGGTGGTTTTTAGAGTTGAACAGTGAGATAAGGGTTACGCTAGATTTCTGTCAAACGATGATATTAAGGTTGATAATGAGATGACGGTTAATCTTTGTTACTGGTCAAACATGATTAGCTTAGAGTAACTGGGGTTGAACATAGTAGTTAAAATTGAATTTTTTAGTTAGGATTTAATGTTTCACTTATATTTGAGTTAGGGTTGAATGTTTTAGTTTGGGTCAAATGATTTACTTCAGGTAAAATGTTTGAGTCTAGCTTTGTAATAAGGACTGAACGTTGGGTTACATCAATATTTGTTGTACGTGGAAAACGGGATGATTTATGATAAAGCCTATCTAGCGAATTCGGCTTAATTTTTCCAAAGAAGACAGTTCATTGTCACATTTTGTCAAATTTTAGGAAATTTAATATGAATGTTGACAAGTCTGGTGGAATATTTTAATCTAGTGTTGGAGTTAGCGCTTCGCTTCTCTCACGCGGTAGCTCAATGCGGCGAGGATGCACCGCTGTAAGCTACCGGGCGCCGATATCGATGTCTTCATGTGAGCCCTCGCTCTCCGGCTCCGGAACGCGGTTGTGTTGTTAGCTGGTCTCGGCCCCTCTCTGAGACCAGCTTTCATTGAGGGGAGGTATACGAGACTGACAAACCGAGTACAGCTGCTTGCTCTAGGTCCTTGGGTGTATTGTGGTGTGGTGTGCTAACTGTTGTCTCAACGAGAGTTCTCCCAACGGGAAAATATAAGACTCCGAGCTAAGCTTATCCTATTGTTGAAATAGGATGAGATTTTTTCGTCGTGGACCAGCTTTTTCAGTTCGCTGCTGTCCTCTTTCTAGCTGAACATTCATGTTGTTTTATAAACTACTTTCGTGTTTGCTGTTTTTATGCGCAGAGCGTGAAGACTCATCTTGTGCATAAATCCCCTTTTCTTAATTCTAAACAAAATGGTGGCTTATTCAGTCCTCTTTTGCGAACAGATTTGTTATGGTTATGGAGCATTAAAACTAACTTTTCTAATCCATGTAATCAATGAAGATTCTCCATCTTTTGTTATTCTGCAGATGTTGTTTTTCTATCTCCTCAGGGGATAAACTATTTTGTCTATGGGAATTAGCTAAAGCAGGGTGCGTACAGGCATGGAGAAGCATGGAAAGTAGTTGAATTTCGAAAATAAAATTCAAGGCCTCGAAAGTAGTGGAATTTTAAAAATGGTCATTGAAAGTCATGAAATTTTAGGATTTTCGTGAAAAGAAAATTTTACTGTTGAAAATTTTCGTTCCGTTTGGTCCGCGTTGAGCGAGGCGTTGTCAGTAACCTTCGAGTGTTACTTGGGCTCTGATTGGTTGATACAGCTACGTCTTTAGTGTCCGCGATTTTGATTGGTTCTCAGGCGTCACGTGAAACCAAACGCGCTCAGTGTGACTGAAGACACGCGCTCGCTCGGACCATTGTTGACCTGTCGCCACTGTTGAACATTTTCGAGCTGAGTTTTTATCATCGGTCTTGACCATCCCGTGTGTGTGTGACTAGAGTTACGGTGCCGAGACTGAGCTGAGGAATTATCGTCATGCCAGGCAGTTGTTCTTTCAACAACTTGTGGTTGCGAGACAAAGACTTTCAACAATGGATAGCACCGCATCCCAAACTGAAAACAATGGCGGTTTGCACCGCGTGCGAGTCGGAGTTCGACATCGCCAACAATGGAATAGCGGCGGTGAGGAGTCTTGCAAAAGGAACAAAGCATGCCAAGAACGTGAAAGCTCAGACGGCGAGACTTGCCAACCCGAAGATCGGGGATTTTTTCGTGACTTCCCAACCATCGACCGATCCCCCGACGCCTGCTGAGGGCAGTTCGGAGGCTCAGACTGAGAGCAGTGAGACCGTGCCAGCAGTACCAGAGTCTGCTAGTACCTCTACTTCATCGCCATCAGTCCAAACTTGCACCTGTCAGTGCTGTCGCAAGAAAACGGCTCTAACTGACTTTGTGCAAAGGGACAAAGTCCTGAAGGCCGAGACGCTTTGGGCGTTGAAGACCGTAGCATCGCACCTGTCCATCAAGTGCTCAAACCAGACTCCTTGGCTTTTTGGCTAGATGTCTGATTGGCTGATTGGCTAGATGTCTTCTGGAGCAGCCAGCTGGCCACATCCTCCCTCAAGAAACTGTGGCTGGTTGTGAAGATGCTACTGATCCTGTCACATGGCCAGGCTTCAGTGGAAAGGGGCTTTTCTGTGAGCAAGCAGCTCATGGAAGTCAACATGGGTGAGAACACCATCGTGGCGCAGAGAGTGGTCATGGACCACATCAAACATGTAGGAGGTATCTCCAAGGTTGACATTTCCAAGAAACTCCTCTTTTCAGCTTCACAGGGCAGACAGCGCTATCAACACTACCTGGATCAAAAGAAGGAAGAGACAGAGAAGCAGAAGAAGGGAGAGAAGAGGAAGAGAGAACTGGATGAAGTGGAGAACCTGAAGACAAAACGGAAGAGGATGGAGGAGAGTCTGCAAGCGCTGGTGGAGGATGCTGACATCTTTGCACGGAAGGCAGAGGACAAGAATGATTTGCGCCTACTGGCAAAGTCAAATGCATTGAGGAAATCAGCCAAAGACAAGCAAGAACAACTCAAGGGGCTGAATGCTGAATGCGGAAATTAATGACAAACTTAATGCACTGGCAAATGCATAGCAGATGCTATTAAACTGTCTAGCATGACTGTTTGGTGTTGTGATGATCATTTACACATTTATGAAAACAAGACCTGCAAGTAATGATGAATGTTCTGTGAAGTTTATGACTGAAATACATTTATTGTGCTGCAATTTAACTTTGTGTGACATTATTTTGGGCAGAGAGAGGTAGTGAAAATGTGATTTGGTTGGCATAAAAAGTCATGAAAAAGTAGTGGAATTTTGAACCTCAGAGCCTGTACGCACCCTGCTAAAGGTTAAGTTTGCCTTCCTTTTTTGAAATAGAATAGGTTGTTTTTTACGACCTTTTTTCTTTTCGACTTCTTTCTCAACTTACTCTTTCTGTGCACCTTGTGCACAGATTCCGCTGTCCTTCAACTCCATACTAAATGGTGCTTTCCTCTCTTTGAAACGCCTGTGTTGCGGTTAGGGAGGCATAACTAACATCTGGCCTAATCTTTGGTTTTTCTAGCGCTTGCTTATTAGATGATATGACTCATTTTTTAAGCAAGTCCACGTGCATGTTATTGTAACGGTGAAGATAGGGTCGCATTTACTTATTTTTTTTGTAAAACCGACGCAGGAGTAACGCACATTTTCCAAATTTGATTCTAGTCACCAGCATTTCCTATATATTTGTGAGATGTTTTGATGTCTTTAGTTAGTCTTGATGATTTACTTGATAATGGGATGCGCTATGATTAGGCTAAAATAAACGTTCGACACATTCTTCAAGTGAATTGTTTTGAAAGTTGGAACGTCTCTACCTAGGCAACGTCAAAACAGATTCCCGCTAGCGCAAATGAACTGAGATGTGTTGCATTCAGCGCCACGCTGCGAAGTGCACTGAGGCGTGACCATCCTTCGTTACTGCTGATATACGTGCATCCCTAAAATGCAGACTATGTCGAGTTTTTAGAGCATGTTTCCAAGTTGTGTGGAGCGCTCGAGCTTCAAGTTACCTAGCATCGGGTATGTCTATTGAGTCGTTTAGCTACGCAACAAGGATATCAGCATCCGCATTCATTCCTATTTAGCAGTCCATTTGCAATTTATGAACAAAATATACGACAATAACAAAAGTGCAAATTCTTATTTTAGTTTTTATAAATACTTTAGTAACCTCTTCAACGAAAGAACGCTAATTCTGTTTAATTCGTTAAGATTTGATCAATGAAGTTAATACATCGGTGATTGAATACATAGAATATCACAGAAATTCTGTTCGAGTTTAGTTTTTGCATGAAATCTGTGAATCCGTTATACTCTTTCAGATCAAGCGTATTAAAGAGATCAGTTGAAGTTTTTGGGGAACATAATTTCGAGGGAACATGATGAACACTTCAGTGCCTAAAGTTTGTTTTTCAAGTGTGTTCCGGGAAAAATGTGAGCAATTTTCTTTGTCCTGTGCTTATAAATTGAAATGCTCTTGCAGTGAAAATGTCGGCTCCTTCAGACCAAATAAGAAAGCGGAGATGACTTGAGATCTGTAGCGTTTTAATTGAAATTAATTTTAACTTCTCCCAACTCGGAGTAGTAACGCAATATTTTTGGAAAGTGGCTCATCACAACCTGAACTTTTGCTGCGAAATTAGAGGCAGCAAAGGAAGGAGTCCGCAGAGTTCGATATGAGCGTGAAGTTGACGCGCTCTCGATATTTGAAGCTCTATGCTGTCTTCAAACCAGCACATCTGCTTTAAACGCCCCGTGTTTTACTCCACACCCAACTGAGACTCGGAACAGCCGTGTTATCGCATATCCCTCAACTCGACTCTGGCACGTTACCAGTGTGGAGGGACGGCCTCGTCTTTCCCACTGTCAAGAGGGTGAGGCTCATAAACTTGCGTTATGTGGCAGTGCGACTGGCGTTACTAAATCAACTGGCCGAGAAGGGAAAACAATTGCATTTCTCGTTTTCATCAACGCCGTAAATAGTTAAATGTATCGCAGGAGACATTGGGAACACGTGTCGTGGAGCACATGACGCTGTTCTGACAAGTATGCAGCTCTATGGAAACTGTTCACAACAGAAAACATTTTAGAGCTCTCTTTTCCTCAAAAACTCCAGCAAAGTACTGTGGTATAATTTGAATTCACTTTAACAGACAATAATTTCCGGTTTTTGTAAGAAGGAAAAGCAAAATTTTAGGTGGCTAATTAGTGCTGACGGTTTTTGGACTAATGCAGACTATTTTTCACAGAAAAATAGACTGTTTGCGCCGGGTCTGGAATTCTGCCTAAGTATCGTCTAGAATAAAATGAGACTTTCAGTTGTATGAAGAAAAATTGTCGTGTCCTCTCCATCCAATTGAAGCTGCAGAAAGACGAGCTTGAAATATTCCCTGTTTGTTTTCTCATAGGCGCATCCTGAAGCGCCAAATAAAAAATTACCGGCGAAAATGCGTTCATGGCTTGCGCATCGTTTTTGGCACAGTTTTGTAATGAAATTTCCCACGACCATACTTCGAAAGCTGAAGAAAACAAGTTTTTCGAGTATTTTTTTTTAACAATTTAAAAGGAATCGCACTAGGTGAGGTATAAAACAGTTTGTATTCAGACAAATATCTCGCACTGCTCGACGACGATGGCAAAGCGAGTTATGGACATAAAACTTGGCAGCTCTCATGTACAGGCTTACGCTGATAGAATAAACTCGGGGCTCATTTTACAGCGGGAAATGGTGGATCCAGTGGGATATTTTATGAATATCTGAAGATCATGTGTGCCAGTCTCCTCGGATCAGGCGCGTTGAAGTTGTATCTCAGCGTGTTTTGAGTGTGTACGCTGTATGATATTTGGAAATTTGTTAGTCTCGTGAAAGAAATACACTAATTAAACTTGTTTTTCATGGTCAAACGCTGTCATGTCCTACCGTTTCCTTTCTTACCATTTGTCTCACAACGGATGCCAATGTGCCTCGCCACCTGTGTTTTCCTAGCTGTGCTTCGCATGATTGGTTTAGAAAGCTGCTTGTGATTTTTTGGCCGACGTAGCGGCCTCTGATCATCGAGACAAATTTTTCGCCCTGGTTAAGCCAGCTGTTCTAATTTAATAACGTTGAATGTTTTATGTCTACCTTGGTAACCTGTTCCTTGACGGGGGTCCAGCTCCATTGCTTCTCCGAGATTTATATCTTTATCTAAAAAGTTAAAACTCTGTTAAATACAGAAATTTTCACCCCATGTGATACAACTATTGTATCTACGGAAATTAACGCTCCCAGGTCAAATTGGCCTTCTTTTAGTTAAAATAGAACAGGTTTTTGGTTTTGTTACGGACCATGTTTTTTTCGGTTTACTGCTGTCTTATTTTTCAGTTTTTATCTTTTTTCATAAACTTCGTTCTCAACTTGTTGTTTCTGTGCACCTTGTCCATTAATCCTGTGTTTCCTCAACTCCATACTAAATGGTGCCTTCCTCCTTCCTTTCTTCAGAACGCCTTCGTTGGAGTTTGGGAGACCTACACTAACATCTAATTTAAAATTTAGTCTTATGTGGGAATACACCATGTACGAGTATACCATATGTATAGATTATGCGCTCTCTGAATTACATACTTATTGCTGCTTTCTTCTTTCCTTTTTTTGAAAGAGCTTTTTGGTTGTTAAGAAAATTTAAGCTAACTTAGTCAATTCTAATTCTAACTAAATGCTCCGCGGTCCTTTGATTTAAGGTTCAAATTTGAGGCGTACTAGTAAAAGCATTGAGAACACATATGGGAAAGGACGGCACTCCACGAGAGCGGTGAATTTTATAGAATGTTGCCTCGAACATGATTTCGAGCGAAATGATTTAGCTTGTCTGTAAGGATCATTCAAGTACCCTGAGTGCTCTTCGGAAATGACGGCCTTGTGTGCTGTATCTGCGTCTCGTTCAGTGGTCATGTATGTATTTGGAAGCCCGCAACATCCTAACCCATGGGAAGTGCTCTCTCAATTGATTTGAAAATTTACGAATAATAGTTGGTAGGTAATTCTCTCAACTGTCCTTGGTTCCTGCCCGTCACATGAGTAGAAAGGTTATATTCTTACCTACTGGGTAAGAATATGTAATGCTCACTCGACATATTGGGTTGTTAGGACTTCATATTCCACGCTCTCCTACCATCTAAAGGAGTGACGTATAGACAAAGAGGGAGAGCCGCAGGCGTTCCAGAAGAGGCTGATATTACCGGGCCGTAAAAGACAGCTGATGTATTGAACAAGGTTCGGATATTTAAAAAAAAGAGATCATAGCGTTCATTTTGATCTCCTCTAAGTAATAATATGTACTTTAGCCTGCAGCGTTCAAAGTCATCGCAGACGTGACTGATCCAGAGTCCCAACAGTCTTCCAACGTATTTGTTGTAACGTTGAATTCAAAACGTGGTGTCGCAATTTAGCTGACTCAGTCGATGCTATTTCTGCTGCTTCATTTTTTGTGCATGGACTTTATATATTTACTGCGAAGTTATTGGGACAGATGCAATATGTTCTTGGTGCAAACCGTTTCAGTGTTTCACGACTGAATAGGAAAGCTTTGTATTTGCAGCCAAGTACCAGAACTATTTGGCCAGCCATAACGGTCCGTCATGTGCGCTCTAAAGTGAAGTGAGAAGAGATGAATATTAACTTCAGCTGCCATTTTCTAGTCTTCATACCCCAAGTGCTGTGTGTCTTTCTAGCGCAATCGGTACTTCAGCGTCATACGCTGGCTTCTTCGCTGGTTTTGTTGCTAACTTACGGCTATTGTTATGCCTCTCTTGCAGGGCTTGCGACTCGGCAGCCTTGTTGCTGTAGTGCTCACTCGGAATTTCGGGTTGTTAGGACTTCATGCTCCACGTTTATTTCCTTCTATGATTGAAGGTTTTGCCTTTTCAGCCATTCCATATTGTAACTTAGTGAGCTTTTATTTCTGTCACTCACATTGTGTTTCGTTTAGATAAAACGTTCTTCAAATTTCATTTCTTAACAATGATATTCTAATGAATGCCTCACGCAGAGTATGACTCTATCCTTGCTTCAATTTCAAAAGGAGGTGAGTAGTGCACAACTTGTTCTTGTCCATTCGTCTTATACGCAGTCTTTCCTTTTAGAACTTGAACACTTTATCGCCCGTAAAGGGGGTGATTTTGTGTTATTTTCTTGTACGTAGAAATTATTGCAGTATTAAAAAGTTTTATGTAGTTTTTTAGCGGCAGTTTATTTTGAGAATTTCATTCATCACAATACTTAGTTTCACTTATGAATCGAATGAAAATCAGACACCTAGACTTCTTATGTTTTGTGTTTTTGGCCATGCTTTTCGAAATTGAAAATCTTGTGCAAATTGCTTTCAGTGCGTACAATAACAATCATTATCCAAACGAATTACACGATCAGCGCGAAAACATATTGTTAGTGACTACCTTTCGCATGTGCTAACTCGGTCATCTTTGAAGACACAAGTTTCCCTTGTAAATCGGCCTTAGTGTGGCCAAGGAGAGTGCGCTTGAACTGAACCACGCTAGCCTTTTCTAACATTTTGCTTATTTTGCCCGCTTTTCTCATCTGGCATGTTTTCCGAGGGGATGCGCTGATATTTATGTATCGTAATTTAGCAACTTTGGGCTCCGCAAAGCTTTGCAAGATTTTTGAGCTCCATTTGTTGAGGCGTTAGCGTCGGCTGAAAGCGTATCGTGATGAATGAGTTTCGTCGTGGCATCTTATACAGTGGGAGGAAACAGGTATTCGTACATCATGAAATTATTCCTTAAACAAATTTATGACAAACTGAAACGAAACTAATTGACAAGCTATTTTGATTACGATACTCAAGAAAGCGATACACAAGAAACATAAAGAAAATTTAACTATTATTATAAGTAGATCAATTTTAGTACATTTAAGGACGGAAAAAATTTCGTGTATTGGATCAAGTGAAAATGAATCATTTCTCATCTGGGACAATTTCCAGTTGATTTGCGCGTAATGAATGTGAAATCAGTTTTTAGGCAAAAAGATCGTCAGTTCTCCGCCAAGAAGTTGCGCATGCTTGTGGTGGCGTGTTCGAACGGTGGTCATCTCACCTAAGGGATTGCTTCATTGCCATTTAGATATTTCATTCACCTTAATTATTCAGTGTCCCGGGTAGGTTACGGAGGCTTTTGGTTGAAGTGGAATATTTTTTTCTTTTGTTAAGGATCTTTTTTTTTTTTCGATTCATTGCCTTCTTTTTTCTCCGTGTTTATTACTTTCTTCTTCAACTTTCATCTGGTTTCGTATGTTTCTCCCCTCGGGGGGATACAACTATTGTATCTATGGGAATTAGCGCACCCAGGGAACCATGTGAGGGCCCGAGCTAAAGGTTAGGTAGGCTTTCTTTTTATTGTAATAGAATAGGTTTTTGTTTTGGTATGGACCATCTTTTTGTTGTGGACCCCCTTTTTTCGGTTCACTGCTGCCCTGTTTTTCAACACCTACTACTTTCTTCTTCAACTTTGGTCTTGTTTCATAATCTTCTTTCACAACTTACTGTTTCTATTCCTTTTCTGCGTAGATTCCGCGTTTCCTTAACTCCATCCTAAATGGTGCCTTCCTCCTTCCTCTCTTCGGATCGCATTTGTTGCTGCGGGTAGGGAGGCTAAAACTAACAACTAATCTTATCTAATGTGATCGACTGCATTCACCTAGGTTTCCTGATCACTCATGACAAATACTTCCATCTGGGCAAAATTAGGTGCGCTGTACGCTTGACATTGTATTTATTGTGGTGAGAAGTTGTTGCCTATATCTAAATCTTCAGGACATGTACTTATTGCATCCATGGGATAACGCTACCAGGGTGAATATGTAAGGTTTGGAGCTAAAGGTTAGGAGCTAAAGGTTAGGTAGGCCTTCTTTTTGTTGAAATAGAGCAGTTTTTTGTTTTTTACGGACCATCTTTTTTCGGTTGACTGCTGTCCTGTCTTTCAGCACCTACTAGTTCTTCAATTTCAATCTTGTTTCATAAAATCTTTCTTAATTGTTTCTATTCATCTTGTGCATAGATTCTTCGTTCCTTTAAATACTATACTAAATGGGGCCGTCCCCTCTTTAGAATGCTTACGTTGCGGTTTTGGAGGTTTAAACTAACATCTAATGTAAATCTAATCTGCATGAATTTAATCTCATTTAGTTTGAGAATTGTTGTGTCATATTTTTTCTGTGGCCGGATCGACTGTCTCAGAGCCTAACTCTTGGAAGAGGAGGAGAGATGCCGAAGGTGTACGATCTTTTAGAAAACGTGATTGAGTTATTATTCCATTGGCACATCTCTTGCTGTTCACCGCTTATCCCAATCGGTTACTACAGAAGTATCGTGCGGATTGAGGTGTATAAGAATATCGGTCATACGCATAATTCGTTTCTGTATGAAGATGAGCCTAATTAATCTTTTGAACGAGTGATCTCGATAACTGTCTAATTTTTTGTTTGTCGCAGTTGTTTCAACTTCATCGAGACTTTTATAAGCAAAGCATTTTTATCAGCATCGGAAACCGCACGCCTACTAATTTCTTCGAACTGTGCGTTCGAACCTCACTTTCATTGTGATGCTAAAATACTTTGTGATGATGTGTATTGTTTTCGTTTTAGTTCTCCTCATGGTGATACACTCATTGCATCTTCTTTAATTAGCATTCCCAGGGGGAAGATGTTAGATCTTAGTAGTTTTTTCGTTATTGACCATTTTTTCGTTCTACTACGATTCTTTGTTTGCTATATTGACACCCCCATTTTCTTCTCCAATTTTATCTTGTTTCATATAAATTATTCCATCTTACCATTGCTATGCGAAGGGTGTGAGGACACGCCTCATGCATAGATTTCTCCTCTTTTAATTTCATACTTAAGAATGTCGTTTTCTTCCTCTTTAGGGAGCATCTTTATTATGGTTAAGAAGACTCAAGCTGATACATAATCTAAATTTATCGAAAATTAATTGTTGCAGAACACTGCTGAGATCGTTCTGTATGACTGCGGTGGTGGGATTAAATGATTATAGAAATTGTGTGAAATCAAATAGATATTTTACGTTTTGTTCCAGCCCTTTTCTGTATTAGGCCGTAACCAAACGCGGATGAGGTTCGGGAGTGAATCAGTTGCAGCAATGTAGTATTCTTTATTGTTACTTCAGGATTGACACAGGCTTCGTAATTGGTAAGGAGTCTTTCGATTGGAGGGTAATCTCGTAACTCTGTAGCGCATCTGTGATCTCTACAGCTGTTTTCTCGACAGCCGAGCTTCAGCTACTGACAGCGCTGCTTCTGTTTGTAGAAGCGACCTCTACGGCAGACCTCCTCAAATGAACCACGATATCTCTCGCCGATCCTATTTATATGCCTGGCGGGCGCACATCTAGGACCCCCCACGCACAAAAATTTTTTATTACAATAAAAATATTTTTAAAACGTCAATCAATCTCATTGATTATCCTTGGCGATCAATAACTCTGATGACAAAATTGCTTCCGAATTATGAACAGAGGTAGACAGGTATGGCCTTTGCTGTCATCATAAACAAATTTCAACGGTAATCCTACACCTTGTTAAACATTACATTTTTAGTAATTTAGTAAACAAACATTAACATTTTTAGTGTCAATATTATATTTTAGTGTCAATTCCATACTAGATTTATTATTTCTATAATCAACCAAATAATCACTTTATGCACTTAGCTCAACCAATTTGTTCATTTATTATAAAGTTATTTATCAATTGATTCTTAGAATTCGTGGATACTCCAGATATTTCGGATACAAAAAATACACCGCACAATTAACATATCAAAATATCAAAATCAAACATCAAAACGCGTACTTAATAAATCAACTAAAGTTATAGAATATAAGTTTAAATACGCAAAACAATACAATACTACAAATGGCAAGTTCAAATCGTCCTACGATTCAAATTAACTTAATAATAATTTAATAATAGAGAAAAATCTACGGATTTCAATACCAGAATTTAACTATCTCGTGTCACATTTTTCTCGCGTTACATTTCTCGTGGCACGCTGCTGAAAAATGCTTTGAATATGAAAACTCTCCGATAAATGCATTAATAAAATTAAATTCGCAAGTGATCGTTACATGGTGAGTATATAAATAGTTATTTTCTGCTTTTCTGCTTTTCAATCATTACAATTAAAATGGTTCTTCGAATTTTCAAAAAGCTCTCGCCCTTCGCGAACTATTGATGCACAAACATGTCCATAGGGCAAGTAAAACAACATCAAAGGGTATAATGAACGACGCCGAAAACACGTAATTTTCCATATACAATAGAAATATTCTAAGGCAATATATTCTAGAAGAAGTTTCGAGGAACACCCTTGAAGATGAAAACTCAACGTTGAGGTTCATGTGTTTCGTTAGGTTAATATGAATGTAGAAATCAGCGTTGTAGTGTTAAGCACTAACTTGAGGTGGAAGTGCAACTAATTGCCTAGGACTATTACTAATCTCCTTCCAGGCAGATCGACGCAATGCCACGTCCTCACCGCTGAGTCTTGCGATTTAAATTAACATATCAATTCAACTAAATTAAAGATTGAAAGGAAATAAAAGAAAAATCAATAGCTGATTCAATTCCACCAATCTAAAACAATAAATGAACTTAGCAGAGGCGAGTAACGCGGCATCAATGTTTATAATTAACGACAATAAAAATATATTCCGTATATAATAGAAAAATCTCCGTATAAAATAGTAGTAATCTAAGACATGGGAGGATTCTACTCCTCGGAAGATATTAAAACCAAGAATATGATAATCAGATCCATCTTAATCAGAGCTTAAGGTGAAACTGCAATTACTTGTTTAGGACTATTACAGATTTCTTTTAAGGCGGTACGACGCAAAGCGACGTCCTCGCCACTTAGACGACCTATTACCTTATTAAGGTCGCGTTTTATGTAAATAATCATTACCGTAATTATGATAGTAATTATCGTGTAAAGAAGCAACATTATGTCGCTCAACTGGTCAGGAATGAGATCTACTCTCGTTTCCTCGGTGTGTCGGATGAGTTCATCCGATATTTGACCGTTGTTGGCTTTAATCGCCGTTAGAATGGCGTCTACATTAAGGTTAGATATTTTATTGCCCATCTTAGCAGGCCAAAAAGCTACTAACAGCGCGGGAATTAAAATTGTGATTTATTTTAATCACCTAAATGTGATAAATAAATTATGACTTTATAAATGTTGATGTAGAAAAAGTAATTCTTCACTGGATATTTGTTGGGAATGCAGCAATTCTGATTATGAACACGAGTTCGACGTGTTCTTCAGACTCGAATACTTGAATTCGAGTACGCAACGGGGATTCGAGGTTCAGGAACACTTGAAAATTGCAGTAGGCTTCTTGTAATACTTCCTTTCGTATCTTGATACCGAAGACTATTTTTGTTTCCTGCGGCTGCCACAGTTGATTTACCCCGGTGCACATCGGGTTTTAAAAGTGTTCAGAAGAAACAGTGAATGACAGTGGAAGTCTAGCGTTGTAGTATTAAACGCTAACCTTAGGTGGAACAGCAAGTATTTGCTTATTACAATGGCATTAACTTTGATTGATTGATTGATTAATTGATTGATTGATTGATTGATTGATTGATTGATTGATTGATTGATTGATTGATTGATTGATCGATTGATTGATCGATTGATTGATTGATTGATTGATTGATTGATTGATTGATTTATTGATTTAATTATTGATTGATTTATTGATTATGAATCATTATTGAAGTTAAATAAGTACGCTACCAAGTACTAATTGAAGGTTCAAAGTGTATGTGTATCTTGTAAATCGGAGTGTGCACTGTCCTGGAGTTTTTCAGGAGTCGCCCAAGGATTCTGAAAGGATACGATACAAGAAATTAGCATGGCCACATGTTTAAGTAAGCAATTTTCGTTTCATAGTAAGGCAACGCTTCATTCTCATTAAGACACATTCTCATTAAGACACATTCTCATTAAGACACTTTCATTCCGACTACACTGCCTAGCATTGTTGTCAAACAATCTGCGGCAGATTCGAGGCAGTTCTCGCGGTTGCACACTCGCACGCTCGTGTCGACATCGCCACGATTACAGCTCAGTTTATCAACTTTTAGCTGACGGCTTGATGAGCACAGCTCTTGATGTCGCAACAACAGCATGACAACATCCTGAGCTCAACATCTCTTCTGAAGGTGTTAGCGCAACACAATATTTCTTAACGCAAGACATCATAAGGTCTTAAGAAAGAACTCGTAGAACACTCTTACAAGCTAGGAACTCACTGAACGAACTTACAAACTAAATGCCATTGAAATGCATATATGGAATGGCGTTTTCAGAATATAAGGAATGAACAGCTCCAACTAGGTTGACAATTTTACTTTCTTAACTTATCTAAAGGCAGCACATAGTTTAGGTTCGATCGGATAATCTTGTTACCGATCTTGACATCCGCGTAATTTTTACCTAGCTTTTCAATGATAGCTGGTCCTAAGAAATTTAGCTGTAACTTGTGTTTTTTGGCATGATTTTTTACTAGTACACGGTCCATCACTTTTAAATTTTTATCGCGACGTTTCATATTTCTATAGGCAGTTCTTTCAATTGTGGCGTTAATGATCGCATTTCTAATATTGTTCACTACAATAGATGACTCGGTAAATTTTTGTTTGTGAACATCTTCATATGTAGTCGCAACATTGAAATCTTCTAAATTAGTAGAACTGATATACACACACGTATCTCTACCGAAAACCGTGTATGCGGGTGTATCTCCTAAAGTTTCATTATAGCTATTATTAATCGAATTCTCTACAATATCCAGCAATCTATCCCACTCATTATGAGTAAGAAAATTTAGATATAACTTGAGCAGGTGTCGAATTTTACCATTACATCTCTCAACAATGCCGTTTGAAAAAGGGGAATAGCTAGAACTTCCCTTTTTAAGATAGAAAGTCCTTTTGTGAAATTTCTCACATTAGATGATTTAAATTCCAGGGCATTGTCGGACAGTAGCACGTCCGGGGTACCGAACAAACAGCAAAAATTCCATAGACAATCTGTAACAGTCTCTGTACATCGGTCACTAGTCGAATACAATTTAACAAATCGTGAAAAGAGGTCGATGATAACAAGAATATATTTGTTACCATTGTCCGTCATTGGTAATGGACCATAGAAATCCATGCTGATCGTTTGAAAACATCGTGTTCCAATCGGAGCATTTAGAATTTTAATCGGCGTCGGTATTCGCGATTTTAGAATCTTACAGATGTCACAAGATTCAACAGTTTTGCGTGTAATTGTCCGTTCGTACGGGTGAAAATATTTTAATTTAAACTTAAACAAGGTATGATTCAAATCTGTATGGGACAAATTATGGATGAATAGAATTGTCTTGTGTAGCAGAGTATACGGCACCACAATAGTCAGAATGGTGCTGGGTCTGTTGTCAATTCTTCGTCTTTTATACAAAATGTCATTCATAATCAGAAATTCATTCATGTCAGTATTATTAACTTTTGTTGCATTCTCTAGGGCGTCCTTTATTTCAGAACAGAAAGCATCACTATCTTGTTCACGTTTAAATTCGTCTAACGACCAGTTGTCATTAATACTTGAATGGTCTGTAGTCGTATTAACTCTATCCAGTCTGCATAAGCTCGTTTTCTGTCTGCTATTAAAGTCACTGGGTTCACGTCTGGGGCTTTCAGCAGTACTGTTGTTGTTTCTTCCGTCATCACTTCCTGGTATTGTCTCCTCGAACTCTTCCTCAGTCACGGGCTTGTTACATTTGTTACCCGCCGCAGTGGCTTGCAGCCTGGTTACAACGGGAAAAGTCTCTACCTCTGGGGTTAAATCAGAACATGCTGACAGTTCTTTTTCTGTTAAAGGATTTTTGTCATGATTTAATCTACTTAATGCATCGGCGGCACTGTTCGCTTTCCCAGAAAAATATTTTAATTTGGCATCGAAAGCTTGAACATAAATACTCCACCTAGCGAGCGTGTTGTCTTCAGGCAATTTCTTTGAAAATAAAGGAACTAAAGGCTTATGATCGGTGTAAATGACCAAATCATAGCCTAAAACAAGATATTTAAAGTATTTCAAGGCTTCAACTATAGCGAACATTTCCTTTTTCGTAGTTGAGTATCTTCGTTGAGTGGAATTCAACGTTTTAGAGAAAAATGCAACAGGTCTCATGTGTCGAACTTTATCAGTAGATGATTGAAGTAAAACAGCTCCTATGCCGACGTTCGATGCATCACAAAATAGATGAAAATTTTGATCGAAGTTTGGGTGACTCAAGGTGGTGTTGTTACATAGTTCATCCTTTAATTTTTCAAAGGCATCTTGACAACCTTTGGACCAAATGAATTCAACATTTTTCTTCAGAAGATTATAGAGCGGGCTTGCGATACTCGCGAAATTTTTTATGTACCTACGAAAGAAATTTACTAGACCTAGAAATGACTGTAGTTGTTTAACATTCTTTGGAATTTCTAAATTCTTTACTTTGTCAGTACCAGTGCTTCTGGTTCCCATTCCACTAATGGAATGTCCTAAATATTCAATTTCGTCACGGAAAAACTCACATTTTTCCGTTTTTATTGACAATCTAGCGTTTCTTAACAGTTCAAGTACAACTTTTATATCGGCAAGATGCTGTGCCTTCTCCTTGGAGAATATGAGCACGTCGTCCATAAAGACGAAAGATAGTTTTCCTAGAACAGGAGATAGCGTTTGCGTCATTACTGACTGGAAATATGCAGGTGAGGTTTTTAAACCGAATGGTAAGCGATTGAACTCGTACTTCCTACTACCAACTGTAAATGCGGTTATTTCTTTACTCTCATCGGTCAGTGTAATATTATGATATCCTGACCTAAGATCTAATTTTGAGAAATATTTCTGACCATTTAAACTATAGAGAAGCTCGTCTACTCTCGGCAGCGGGAATGATTCTTCATGAATTACCTCATTTACCTTGCGAAAGTCAACTACCGGACGTATAGTTCCATCTTTCTTATGAACTACAATTATCGGTGAATTATAAGCTGAAATCGATGGTCTAATAATTCCGTCGTCTAACATTTTTTCGTTAACGACTTTCAAGTCTTCCATGTAACGGTGGGCAATACGATAGGGAGGGACATTTACAACATCCACGTTAGGTTTCAAACGTATTTTGTATGGTTTAATCGCAGCAGCTGAGATCGATTCATTGTCTATAGTTATAACGTCTCTGAATTCATTCAGCAAACTCAGCAATTCAGGCTTCATTTCGTCATCGTTACACTTGATATCATCGTTATTTAATTTCCGCCGACCACGGGCTATTTCTTTGAAATCATAAACGTACCCTTCGTCGACAACTCCTGTGATCCCGACAGATTTACTATTAGTGTCTTTCTTCTCGACATCTAAATGACTGTCCTGAACAACACTCGTTGCCTGCACAAAAGTACTCAATCCTCCCTTTAATTCTCCTTGTACATCTGACAAGTAAACTTCGGATTCAACATGATCCTTCTTCACTTTTTCTAAAGTACTTATAATTGCATTCTCTGGTAAAACAACCGCTCTGTCTGAGCTATTAATTAACAACAACGGAATCTTTCTCCTATTGTTAACTCTCACAATCGCTTCGGCGACACAAATGCCTTCTTTTAAAGTTGCTTTCTTTATTATGTATTCTCCATTTTTACACTTTCCAACATGTCCAACATGTTTCAAAATTACATTAGGAGCAATTTCAATTCTTTGAGTATGCACTCTTAACGGCCTTGGCCTTTTGTGGGAATTGGTAACTACAACTACGCCTCGGACAGGCTGATTTTCTCTCTTACCATCCCTTTTTACTTCCTCGCCTACTCTCGCGGCATTACACGTCCTCATAATTTCTTTCTTCTCTCTTAGCTTATTTAGGACTTTTTTCTTAGCTCTGGAAGTAATCGTGTCCGCCATGAGACACTCAGTATTCTCTATTAAATACTCGAGACACTCTGTCTTTCTCTTTTTTCGTCTTTTTACCTCTGCAAAGGGAATTCTCTCGTCTTTGATAATTAAACATTTTTGTTTTAAGTCTACAACGGCGTTCTTGTCCAATAAATCACGTCCAATAATGACGTCATAATTGTAAATACCATCTTTAATTATTAAAGCATTTGTCTTTAAACTTATACCGTTTTTTAACTTTAGGACAAGCTCTACCTCGCCTTCAACATTACTCTTAGCGTTAACGCCTTTTATAGTCAGAGAACTTGGCTTCACGTCATTACTTATCTCATTAATTCTGTGGTAGCTGATCAGGCACTTCTCTGATCCTGAATCAATCAATGCATTCCACAGGTCTGCATCTTTTCTAAGCACAATCATGGGCTTATGACTTTTTCTTATTACAAATAATTCATTTTGTCCTATAATTTCGACCTCTTCATCTTCTTCGTATTTACAAACGTTCGCCGTAACATGGCTTTCATAATTATCAGTGCCATGAGCGTTTAAGCCGCTCAAGTCGCTTAGATCCACCTCTCCCAGCGATTCATATCTGTTTTGACATTTAATCAGTGGATCAACTCTCTCAACTTTTTTAACGAGGGAATCTTCAGCACCAGATTTCTCCTCGGGTTCACAGGGATTTGTCGCCGTAGAGTCATACTTAGTTATTGTAGTTTCATTTTTACCATTGACGTTATTTCTATCGGAAATGAAATCTTCTCCGCTGCTTACGCTAAAAAATCATTTCCACTGTTAGTTTGGTAAGTTTCTACCTGGCCTTTTTCTGACATACTAGTTTTATACTGTCCTCGCGCACGGACACGATTCGGTCTGCCTGGTCTGTTTAAATAGTCTCTTCTGGACCTACAATCTCTTGCGTAGTGTCCTAACTTATTACAACGAAAACAAGCTACATCACGCAGTGAATGCTCGGTGGCTGTCTGAGATGAACCTGGTTTGTACCAATCAGTCGGTTTCCTAGCCACAACGGTTCCCGACACACTTTGTTCTTGACAGACACACGCACGGTTGTAACACCTCGAGCAACGCTTCGCTTCAGCTGTCTCTAATGCTTGGACTTCTAGAGTTCCCAATTCACGATCTCCAAAATAAGATTTTACGTGGGGCCTAGCACGAAAAGTTGGTCTCGGGAAATTTGGTCTCCAGTAAGGCCTACGCGTCCTACCTCTACCTTGGAATCCACCTCTTGTCATTGTATGCACTTCGGCCTCATCACAGGCAGCTTCAAAGTTTGATTCGGACGAATGATCATCCTCAGCACAATAGAATTCCACAGACCTCTCAGTTCGAGTCGCTAATATTTGCTTATCTTCGGGAAAATTGCGAATTACAGCCACAATTCTCTGAAGGAGTTCTTCCGAAGAGGTAAAGGGTTTGTTGAACAATTTTTTGGAAAAATCTTCTGTTACTAGGGGGTTGATGATGGCCATAGCTAACGCAACAATTAAAGTATTCTCGACATACTTATCGAGAGCAACAGGATCGGGACAACTTACTACATAGGGGTGTGCTCTGTTCGAACACTCCGGACTGTTCATTATTCTGTGGGTTAGTTTACGAATTTTGGACAGTATAGCAACAAACTGACTGGCCAACGCATCATTACGTTTTAGGCGTACATTGTTCAGGTCACAAGCGACCGCGTGCAAAGATCTCTCTCCTTTTGATACGTAAATATTTTCTAACAGGTGCACGACTTCGAAAGTTAATTCGTAACCTTCACTGATTATGGAGGCTACCACAGTATTGAAGTCGCCCACCCGCTTGTCTGCAGTTCGCAACAATAAGTTTAGTTTAGCTTCCTCTGAGTTGTCTGACAGCATATTGAAATACGCTCTCACATTTTTTATATGCGTTTCTAGTGATTTGTTTTCTATGAAGTCAGGGTCGTTCTTTCGTTTTCTACCTCTGTATTGGGGCAGATCCTGCCCCGCAATTACAACACTAGGTATCGGACTGACAATAGAAGTCGTCACAGCGGTAACTGTACTAGCGACAGAGCTAACTGTTGTAACGGCTGCACTGATAACAGGGGTAACAGTGGTCGCTATCGTGCTAGGTATTTGAGGAATTGATAATCTGAAAACAGGGACGGATAACCTACCAAAACGGGTCAAATACGGAATGGTTCTTATATACTCGTATTCGTCAGAGTCACTGCCTGACATAAGCACAAAATAATCCTATATTCATAAACTTCCAATTTCCAGTAAAAGAAAAATGTTCTACACACAATAAAATTTTCTACATGCAAATGATAATATTCTACATACAATAAAATTTTAACTCACAACTCACATTTTCAGTGGACTTCCGTGGACTTAAAACAGGCTAATTGTTAATTACTCGTGAAGGCTGGCACCACTCTGAATAGAGGTAAGCTGCTTCAGCTTACTTTTATATGCTAGAGACAATGGGCGCCAGAGGACAATGGGTGCTAGAGACAATGGCTACAACTTCCTTTAACTGTTTCAGAGAACAATGGACTACCACTTCCTTCAATTGTCCTCACAGACAATGGACTACCGCCTCACACAATGCTTCCGCGTAGACGCTCGCTCTCTCACTCGCGAGAATCAGCTTGCTTACTGCGCTTTCGCAATTCTTTCGCTCGTTCTCGCCGCTACCCGGAATCAGCCTACGCTTGCAATGCTTTACTGCTTAACTTCCTACTTATTAACTTTATAATGATGATGTATAATCATTAATTTGAGCGCATGCTTATTTTTAATTTGCAAGCAACATTATCGGCGTACACTTAACTTAATATTTTGGCGATGCGTAGATCTCGTAGTTCTTCTCGTTGCAGATGACGGTGGGTAGATGCGTAGATCTCGTAGTTCTTCTCGTTGCAGATGACGGTGGGTAGATGCGTAGATCTCGTCGACAGATCAGGATGTAAATTTTGAAGCGATGAAGAGTTTCTTTCTCGAAGAGTTTCTTGGAAAGCACTTCGATTTTTTGCGCTGACGTCTTTCTTCCTTTTCTCGATGCTCTGAAGTAATGTGATAACTGTGCGACGTTACTCCAAACAGGGTGACACTCCTCACATTTAAAATCACGGATCAGCAGAACTGAAGATCAATTCTTGATATCTTTCTTCTCAATGGGCATTGTGGCAATGTGGATATCTTTAATGTGGCACTCCCCATACACGGGCACCAGAATGTTCCAGCCCTTTTCTGTATTAGGCCGTAACCAAACGCGGATGAGGTTCGGGAGTGAATCAGTTGCAGCAATGTAGTATTCTTTATTGTTACTTCAGGATTGACACAGGCTTCGTAATTGGTAAGGAGTCTTTCGATTGGAGGGTAATCTCGTAACTCTGTAGCGCATCTGTGATCTCTACAGCTGTTTTCTCGACAGCCGAGCTTCAGCTACTGACAGCGCTGCTTCTGTTTGTAGAAGCGACCTCTACGGCAGACCTCCTCAAATGAACCACGATATCTCTCGCCGATCCTATTTATATGCCTGGCGGGCGCACAGTTTCGAATAGTTTTATTTCTAATAAAGTTGTTTTGTGGTGCGTATTATCTCGTGACCCCACAGAGGCCTCAACAACCTTACATGGATTTGTAAGTTATGAAAGATAGTGTTTTCTTCCTATCTCGTCGTCTGTTTTTTTGAACTTGGTCTACATAACATGTTTTTGTCAGAGTACGAAAATTTGTTCGTGCTCAAACTGAAGATGAACTCAGAGTGCAAGAGAAGCGTTTTAATTCAACTTGAGTTTTGGCTCATTAATTTTTAATCACTGTCTGTTGTTGAAAGATGGATGCTATGTTGACACCAGTTTGTTTTTGTGCGCAGGAAGGGAGAACCCGAGCAGCCGAATCACGTCATTCTGATCACGGTGATCAACCCGGCCTACCCCATCACGGTGGTGAGTTGTGACGCTGCGCTCAATCCGTGGTCGCTCATTTTATATTCTACCTATCCTTAGCCAACTTGTCCCCCATTATTATTCTAACTATCTGTATTCCAGTGAAATTAATTTATTTTGCTTTTTTGACCCGAGCATTAGCCTGGAAGTGATCAGAATCATTTTTTACTTTATTTCCATCAGTTTTCATAACAATCTGTCCTCAGGTTATTTCTCTAAAAATCCAGCAATAAACGAGAAAATTATGACAATCGTAGGAAAGCTACCCCTGCTTTGTGATTACTTAGTACCTTTAAAGAAGAACAGCAGATAAAAAAAAGTAGTTTCGGTCAACAAAAGAAAAAAACGCTTGAGAAAACCATTATCCACTGCAATTAAAGACTGAAGAGAACGTAAGATTCATCTTAGGTCTTGTGGAAAAGTGGTAGATGTTTTGAAAGCATGTTTTGAAGATGTTAAATTTTGTTTCAGGATGTGATCCATACGATCACCGAGCCTCATGGCAATGTCCTGCGCATCGTGATCTTCAAGAAGAGCAGAGTGCAGTGCATGGTCGAGTATCCTTTTGCTGTGCTCATAGTTCTCTAAGCCTGGTTGCCGAGTGGATCTTGCAGCTGTTGTATTTTTACCGTTTATTTTGAACTCCTTCGAAGGATGTAGCAAACAAGTAGTCCTGTTCCTTCCTGTGTTCCGATTAATCTCAGAGGTGCCTTTGAGCGCTTACTTGTGGGCGTGGTTTAAGGTGTTCTTGTCCGTGTTCATTGAAGACTTAGTGTCACTGATGGTCAATCGAGTTAATTTTGGTGATTATAGACTCGTACTCAAAGGCAATTGTTACTTAGCATATATTCTGAGCGTAGTTTGAAAGGGTCGGAAGACTCTTATTTAAGGACATATTTAGGTTGGGTTATTTCTGCCTGCTGTTGGAGTTCATATTTTCACGACCGAAAAACGTTCTTTTAGGGAATCGTTATGATAGGATCTATGGTATTCTCTGCCACCAACTTAGAATGAGTCAAATGACATTGATTTAATTAATAAGTACTGTAATCGCTTCATTGCGCTCATCGTGATCCGGTGATGATTTTTGGTAAGAGTGTCGAAGATCAAAAAGACTTATTGTTAAGGCAAGTAGATATCCGTGCGGTTTTAGTAACGTCATTATCATACACGGATATCATCTCTAATTCCTGCTAACTCGCGAAAAGAATTAAAACATGATTGAACACTTATTTCGCTATTGAAACCTGATGAGCACTGACAACTGTACATCACAAAGCTGTTGAGAGAGAAGCTGATATAACATTTTAGTAATGATGACTTACCTTACGAGTCCGTTTGGGCGTTAATGATGTATGTGTGGGGTAGCTGATCACACTTTAATTAAAGTTTAGTTAGTATAATGGAGGCGAGTTGGGTCTCCTGATCTTTCATGATAAATCACCACATTGATTTTCAATTATATAACTCAGTTCGATATAACGCGGATTCATCGCCTAAGGCGATGAATCTTAAAAAAGGATGACCAATGTGTGTGTGAACTCGCACAGCCGGCCTCCCGCACAAGTCTGCCACGCTTGGTACCTGCGCTAACCCTGAAGGCACGTGTCGTTACGCCTAGGCACAAACGCGTTACGGCCGTGATAAACTGTTGATAGGTATGAAAGCTCATAATCCTAATTATTGAGAAGCCAAACCCTTCGTTCAATCTATATAAAATAAGATTTTACATGGTTAAAGTTAAAAAGACGTAGAGAAGTGTATTCTTTGAAGCGGAATGGAAAGAATCGACGAGGTGGTGATGACTGAGTGTCGAGGGTAAGCATTCAACTGGCGCCTGCTAAAGTTATATTGGCGTGAGCTGGGTGCGGTTGTTCGTGGTGGATTGTGCAGGAGGTCGTAGTGGATGGCACGAAATGCTGGATTGTTGAACGACAACACTCCTCTCACGAGAAGGTGGCTTTTGGTTCTTTTTGAAGGGGTGGTATGGAAATGTCATTGGTTGGACGCAATCCTTGCTTGTAGCATTGCAGTCATCGGATGTGATCCAGTAGTTGTGTGAAACACAACACTTGTCAAGTTTCTTCGCCAGCTCCTCCCGCGTGTGCATGGAGGGAATAGGAAAGTGGTCATTAAATTTATATTTCATTTATTGTGAAAAATATGTTCGTGTGTGAGCGGTAGAGTTTCCTTAGCCGAGGTGTGCAGGTTCGACGACGTGGAGTCCGCCACCCGCGCCCGCGAAGCGCTGCACGGCGCCGACATCTACGCGGGCTGCTGCACGCTGCGCGTCGAGTATGCCAAGGTGAGGCCCGCTAGCTCCTGTGCCCTTGCGGCCTGCCCGTACTGGCTTGCCGCATCATTCTGCTAGGCGTTGGCTCACTTTCAGTCCTGCACTTCGAGCGTTCTTGCTTAACTGTGCGGCCAGTTAATACTAATTTTATACTGAATAATTGATTCCCTTTAACCCATTACATACTTTCTTTTCCTTAATGACTGTTTTCATGTGGCAAAATATGAAAAATGTATTTCAAAAATCTCACTTTGAAATTACCCTGGATTATTAATTATAGATAAGTAATAAACAAAACTTCAAAATCTCAATACTTTGAATTTTACAATTCTACAAACTCAGTTCAATGACGTCGATAGCATTTTTCCAGGGGAGAAGTTCCGAACTCTGTGCATGCAACAGTAGACTTGATGGTACATTTGATGCCCTCTATTTAAGATTTAGTGTGACTGTGTGTGAGGCTGTTGGTCGTAGATATATTTTCGAAGGGTTCAATGCGTGTTACTACATTTGGGCTTGTATCTGGCTCTTACTTGAGTGTTTTTAACTTCAATGTTGCGCATCATTGTGCTCCGTTATTTGTTGCGTGTATATTTTCTGAGATGGATGTTATTTAAAGTTTTGATATGTCTCCCGTAATACCGTGTTTTGAACCTCATAGATTTCAATACATTCCTGCTTAGTTCCCGTTGATATTCTTTTATACGCTGCTCACATTGACTAGCGTAGACGCCTATTTGAGCAGCTTATGAAGCCCATTCGAAAACACCTTCAAACTTTGCTCAAACTGGGCTTCAAACTTTGCCTTATTTTCTTACTTCTGGCCCTGGATGCATGCTGGGAGAGATAGCTGAAGGGTAACGGCTCATGCTATAATGTAGAAGGCCTTTATAATACGTATTTGATCGAAGTAAAGAGTACTTTTGTTCGTAAACTGCTCATGAGCATATTCCCCTCAAATTTTTGCCATTCGTTGATAGACTGTAGTCTTTAATTAATTGGAACACAGATGGAATATGGAACTGACTGACACGTTGAGGGTCAAGTGGGAGTAAGTGAGCAGCAATGGCAAAAGTAAACCCTTCCATAGAAATTATTTCTTGAAAAAAAACTCGCCTCCCTGGGAGTTTCACTGCTGTTGATGCAAAAATAGAAAACAGAAGAGTTTTGTTGAGAGATGAAATGTAGAAATTTAAGCCTCTAGCCCGAGGTTTCAATTAGCAGAATATTTTAGTGGTCGGATGCATTTCAATGAATATAGAGCGTTTTAGCTCGTCTCAGTCCGGTGGACGCTGCGCTGAGCGACCTCTGCGGCAGCTGGTGCAGCGTTCTCCCTCCGCAGTGGCAGCGGCTCCGACCTGCGCTCGTAGCGCTACCGCAGTTCTGCCGTACGCACCGTCGTAAGGAGAAATTCTCATCTCGAAAATCAGCTACTCGACATGTTCGCTGTTACTTCGTGGGCGCCAGTTTGAATAATTCCATTGAATTTTACAAACATTTTATGCCTTTTTGAATTACTTCAACAAACTATTTCGTGTAAACACTAAGTGAATAGTTATCATCACTCAAAATATTTTAACTTTGAGGTTAAAAAAAGGATAATCTCCTTAAGTTTTAAAGAAGGACATGTCAATTGCTCGCGGCGGCTGAGTGGTAAAGGTGCAGAGAGTAAAAAAACAAGACTACCGCCGATGATTCCAGAAAATACGGAATTGCAATTCCAGCGCCTCCTTAGCATCCGTAGTTCAAGAAAGTGCGCCAGGAGATGAATGTTACAAATCAAAGATATGGATAAAAGAATGAACGGAGATGTTGAAAATTCCCTGATAATGGTTGAGTCAACACACGTGAAGTAGTCTTCGGAAACTTAAAACAGTTTTCTCGTAGGTCTAGTACAACGCAATGAGCTTATGAGGAGCGTGCAGGAAAATTTTTACGTATTATATTAACGAGTAGAAATTTCGATCAGTTTGCTGTCAGGCGGTGCTTCTTTCTCAACTTCAGTAGCGTGCTGTGAGACGTGTTGTGAAAATTATGAGGGGGTCAGGGATTCAACGTATCTGATTTGTGTATTCCGATGAAATTTCACAGGGAGATGTTTCTCGGGTATATTTCTTAATAAACCGATAGCTGCAACTGCTGCGTCGTAAAATTTTCGTGGAACGCTGTATGTGAAAAATTCACATTGGGAGAAATCTGTACAGATGACAGCCTCTACGAATGAAAGTCGGTACGGCTCGTTTTCTGAGGAATTTTACATCACTGGTCGATCCATTCTAATGTTCTCGTTCCCTCGTTAGAAAAAATGAAATTAGTTGCTGCATGTGGCTTGGAATTTTAACGTATGGTAGCAAACGCACGTAAAATATAGCTGCGAATTTGACATCGATTTAATCACAAATTATTCAAGCAATCGATGGAAGATGTTCCACATTTTCAAATGTTCCTCAGTATCTGCAGGGCGTTTGAGCACTGCTCGGCGACTTTGAACTCATGCCTCATCGTCTAATCATGCCGATTATATAATTAGTACAATGAGTGGAGGAAACGTGCGGTGTGCCGTCTTCCACAAAACCGTTGACGCCAGATGTGCAATGAATTGTAGTCTGCTATCTGCACACACTCTAACACTTCCTTCTTGTGTTCAATGAGAAAGACATCGACGATTAAAAGGTAGCCAATATTTCCTGAATAGGTGCTTGCAGCTAGTGGTTTAGAGAAGCTTAATATTTTATGAACTTACACGTTTACGTAACGAATTTAACACTTAAAGGAATCATTAGGAACCAGAAATAACATCTGTTAATTAACTTCTTGAGCTGCACTTCATGCATTGCACTGTTCATAGCAGCTGTTACCTACCATAAGATCTTTCATGTACGAGGCCCGTCTCCTGATTGTATCATTGGAAAGGGAAATTACCCTCAACGAGTCGGCGTGCTATTCTCGGACCGCTTTCGTTTCTTCCAAATGTCTTCGCTAATGGTAGGAGGTTTCCTAGCCTGCACGATTTTGAGATTGGGAGCATTTCTATTTGACCCTTCATAGATTCTCGAGTGAAGTGCCTAGTGCAGTGGCATTCATTGCGCGGCTCGCGAGCCGCTGGCGGCTCACGGTGACTCAATTTCCGGCTAGCGAAAAATATATAAATTAATTAATATATAACTTTTATAATATACGCTAACTTGCAGTAGCTGCGGCTTTCTCAATCAATGCGTTTAACCGAAGTTGCTCTCCTGCAAAAATTAGTGATTAGCACTTGACTAGTGCAATCTATACCACAAAACAACTAAGTCCTATCTAATGCCCTCTAAATGGCTGAGCTAGTTTTGAAAATGAAAGATCTTCAGTTTCCTTGGCTTCAATCTCTCGTTACTCAAATCGCATGTGAATGGCACATTGCTACCAGACTTTAGGAGTCTGAAAATTCCTATCGAATGCTTCCTTGGACGTTTGCTTTTTGCAGACGGTCCAAAGATGAAGCTGCAGAACGTTCCAACCACAACTCGAAATCGACCTCACGCAATGAAAACTTAAGAATACGGAAGGTAGGAGGTATCATTTGGACGAGGATTAAAAAATTACACCCTTAATCTTTTTGCAATGATAGTCACGCTCATGATAAATTAAGGTGCATCCAGAAAAGTGTCACATGTTCAAGCAATGGCGGCTGCAGAAGCTAATTATTACACAGTTTTCCAGAAGGCTTAATGCTCACTTGCTGGCTATTCAATTCAACCGGTTGCCGAACTTTAAGTATTCGGGCAACTTCAATTTTCAGTCAGCCGGCACACGGCACACCAAAAGCGCTATTGGTGACGTCACCGTTTTTGACGAAATGTGTATTCACGTCCGATGGCAAATTGCTAGTTACAACAGGTACGAGACTCGTGCTACGAAACTCACGTTTGCTGTGATGTCTACATAAGGCAAATGAAATTAACGATAGATGCAGCTGAAGATTATCTTTTTATTTATGTTTTATATTCTGTGAGTCAGTTGGAGCTGGTAGTCACGCTCAAGTGAGTACTCTTAATCATACGGTAATTCGGGTAGTGATTCCTTGAATATTTTGCTATAATTTCAGCATTATTTTTTTGCATCAAATGAATGGAAAAGGTACAACATTTAACCGTGGCATTTGCAAGCGATATCATTAAGACACTGCTGTGATAAATGTCATCTTTAAATTTTTACGAAAATCAGAGGTCACGTTCGGTTTTTATCTACGATCGTTTCTATGCGGTAGAGAATTCAACGTGTAATTCTAATAATAAATTCATTCAATGTGTTAAGTACAAATTTGATTTATTTTGCAGAACCTTATCGGTCCGTCATTTGTCACATGCTACATTGCCTTCATTTGGATTTATTCGTCGGTATCGTTACTGTTCTCGCTGGGAAACGGTAGTACGGATGGGTGTGTATATATATGGAAGCAATGCCGCTCTTTTGCAGCCAAGATTTCAGTAAAGGGAACCGAACATGATAATTTTCTGTCGAGTAACTAATATTTTCAAAAGTAATGTACGTTTTGACCTAGGAAACTGCTAGATATTTCACCATTGCTGGTGAGAGAAGAGCAGGCCTCTGCATTATTGCTGTACTGGTGCAGTAGCTGCTCTCGAGTGTGGTCCGTCGAGTGACGGGCCAATCAGCGATACAAATCTCAGTCTTGCTCCTCTTGTTTCTCTTGCTCCTGAGAGAGGACTGCTTCGCTCGGCTTGCTGTGGCCAGCGCTTTCAGAACGTCAACCACGCAAGGGGGCATTGCTAATGGTATTGGCACCGCTGTTCGTAATTCTGTTCACTGCAGAACTCTTTTAATTTGGAATTAATTTCATTGTTTTTTGCCCCTCAGGGGTATACAAATATTGTTTCTATGGGAATTAGCACTTCCAGGGGGACAATGTGAGCGCTCGAGCTGAGATGTAGGCCTTCTTTTTGTTTAAATAAAAAACGTTTTTTGTTATGTTGAGGACCACCTTTTTTCGGTTCACAGCTCTCCTGTTCTTCAGCACTTCTGTCTTTCTTCTTCCAACTTTTATCTTATTTCATGAACTCCTTTCTCATCTTACTGTTTCTATGCCGTTTCTGAATAGATTCCGCGTTCCTTTAACTCCATAATAAATGGTGCCTTCCTCCTTCCTCTCTTCGATTTGCTCTTTTTTGTAGCGGTTAGGGAGGCTTAAACTAACTTATAATCTTATAATCTTCGGTTTACTGCTGTCCTGTTTTTTTCAGCACCTACTACTTTCTTCTTCAACTTTTATTTTACGAGGCCTGTCGAAAAAGTATCCGACCTTTGGCCAGAAAAAATACTTCAACAACCTGACGGGGTTGGGACCCTAATCCCCTTCAAAGTAGGCTCCTTGTGCTTCCACACACTTAGCCCACCGATCCTTCCACTGCCGGAAACACCTCTGGAAGTCTTCTTTTGGAATGGTGTTCAGCTCTGTCGTCGCGTTCCGCATTATCTCTTCTCTACTCTCAAAACGGGATCCTTTCAGTGGTGTCTTCAATTTTGGAAACAACCAGAAGTCGCAAGGAGCCAGGTCTGGAGAGTAGGGAGGTTGGCGAACGGTCGTAATTCCATGTTTGGCCAAGAAATTGCGGATCAAATGGGATGAATGTGCGGGCGCGTTGTCGTGATGCAAGTGCCAGTTGTTCGCAGTCCACATGTCTGGTCTTTTGCGCCGAACTGCATCACGAAGTCGCCGGAGAACATCCTGATAGTACTCCTTTGTCACTGTTTGTCCTTCCGGTGCGTATTCGTGATGCACAATTCCACGGACATCAAAGAAAACAGTCAGCATCACCTTGATTTTGCTTCGCACCTGCCGCGCTTTCTTCGGCCTTGGAGACTCGGGATGCTTCCATTGGGATGACTGTCTTTTTGTTTCTGGGTCGTACCCGTACGAGCCATAGCATCTTCCCCAAACACCTGCTGAATCTTACGAATTGTTTCAATTTGAGAATCACCAAGCTTTTGACAAAATTTGATGCAGTGTCTTTGCTCAATTCGTTCAGTCATCTTGCAAGAAAACTAAATCCGACAAACACTTAGAACAGCACCTTACTTGGCGACCACCAGCCAGTGACTGGCCCAAGTGAATGCGGTGAAAAAAGTCAAGCATGCGCATTAAGATTCCTCCTTCCACCGTGCACAGTGGCGCCGCCTTAGAATCACTACTTTGCGCGGGAAAAATTAAGGTCGGATACTTTTTCGACAGGCCTCGTATTTCATAAACTTCTTTCTCATCTTCCTTTTTCTATGCCCTTTCTGCATAGATTCCGCGTTCCCTTAACTCCATACTAAATGGTGTCTTCTTCCTTCCTCTCTTTAGATCGCCTTTGTTGCGGATAGGGAGGCTTAAACTAACTAATAATCTAATCTAACCATCGTTTGTTAAGGCTTTACGCGTAAAACTGATGGGGCCCTTGCACATTCTCGGATTTAAAAAAAATGTATTCCTAAGTGGGGGTTCAAAGATTTTTTTGGTCTGGTTGTTCACCTATTCGATCTCAGTTGTACAAAAATGGCCAATTTCCTTAGTCGAGTTCGTGTTTTGTGAGGAGAGTATTGGTAGCTCGTTGTATTGCGTTACTGAATAAACTCGTACTGTAGAGTAAAATGTATAGAACAACTAAAGTGAAATTTATATTTCCAAAAGGTCGATTCTAAGGGAATCTCTCCCGTAAGATAGAAAGAAAACCAGTGTAAAAAGAATATTTTTATTATCTTTCATGGCAAAAGGTTTAGAATATAATTCCATCTTCAGTGCTGAAAAATAGAAATAAAAGCTTAAATACAGATTAAGTCAATAAAATGAGTAAACAAACAGCTATAAAGCGTCGATCCTAATCCTCAATCAACAGCAGTAGAACTGACACATACGAGGCCTGTCTAAAAAGTATCCGACCTTTGGCCAGAAAAAATATTTCGAATACCTGTCGGAGTTGGGACCCTAATCCCCTTCAAAGTATGCCCCTTGTGCTTGCACACACTTAGCCCACCGATCCTTCCACTGCTGGAAACACCTCTGGTAGTTTTTTTTTAGAATGGTGTTCAGCTCCATCGTCGCATTGCCTGTTTGACTCCTTCGATGCTGACTGTTTTCTTTGATGTCCGTGGAATTGTGCATCACGAATACGCACCGGAAGGACAAACAGTGACAAAGGAGTACTATCAGGATGTTCTCCGGCGACTTCGTGATGCAGTTCGGCGCAAAAGACCAGACATGTGGACTGCGAACAACTGGCACTTGCATCACGACAACGCGCCCGCACATTCATCCCATTTGATCCGCAATTTCTTGGCCAAACATGGAATTACGACCGTTCGCCAACCTCCCTACTCTCCAGACCTGGCTCCTTGCGACTTCTGGTTGTTTCCAAAATTGAAGACACCACTGAAAGGATCCCGTTTTGAGAGTAGAGAAGAGATAATGCGGAACGCGACGACAGAGCTGAACACCATTCCAAAAGAAGACTTCCAGAGGTGTTTCCGGCAGTGGAAGGATCGGTGGGCTAAGTGTGTGGAAGCACAAGGAGCCTACTTTGAAGGGGATTAGGGTCCCAACCCCGTCAGGTTGTTGAAGTATTTTTTCTGGCCAAAGGTCGGATACTTTTTCGACAGGCCTCGTACTCTCATTGGCTTACTTACACACCCAAGCACAAGCACTCATCATCATACATTTATTTACACATGGGAGCCTCACATACACAGACGCGTGCAAACACACACGGGGAAATATATCAGTAGGTTGAAGCTATGTTCAGTTTAACTGCACTCAAGTCTTTATTTAGGTTCGGATAGGAATAAAAATTTCAAAATACGAAGATCTTGTTCGTTATTTGTGGTACACAGAGTGGAGAAGTTATTTATTTTAAAAGGATGGTTGAATTGCTGACAGTGATCTCAAATTGCTGAATGAGAAGATCATTCAGCACCTCATTTTATTTAATTGTTTTACCTAGCGCATAAGATTAATAAAAGTTCTGGGGCACCAAAAGGTTCAAAAGTTAATTTTAGTATGTCGCCTCCACTACTTGACTTAAAAGAGACCAGTTAGTCCTCATTTAATATTTTTATTTTAGGTTAAATTAGTGTGTAATTATTAAGGGTTGAAATGGGTATCAGGCGCAGGAATCACTACGGGGGCAGGATAACCACCGCCTCTCAGGCCTCCGATAAAACTAGCTTCGGCAACAGCTGAACGGCGCAAGGCCGCTCCTCCAGTGGCCCGTGACGACCACCACTGAGGGGGACCCCCTCAGGAAGCTCGGTCGGGAGAGAAAACTCGTGCGAGCGCAAAAACTCCTCCTCAGCTCCTCAGGTCAAGTGATCAAAGTTCACACCAGTGTGAGCGTTAGCAAAAAGGAAGAGCAGCCGAACCGCGTCCAGGGAAAGCGCTCAATCTCTTCACAGCTGCATGTGCAGAAAATCAGATATATGAATATGATTGTAGAAAATGAATGTTATCTAACAGTGCTATTCACCAGAAACGAATAAATATCTAGGTAGACAATTTGACTAATTTGCCTAATTCTGTGCCAGTTGTGCCACAGAACAAAGCTAAATTCTTTAACTGGGCGTGAAGCGGGTTACACGCAGCGCAAGGCCGCGTCAGAGCGAGATACTGCAAAGTAAACGTAAGATAAGAAAACAGAGTTAAGATCAAGGTAAATGTTCGCAATGAAGAGATATGTAGCTTATATAATCAAAAAATATACCAACATTGCAACGCACCAGAAGAACTTCATCCTTCGTGTGCGCGGAGTAACTCCTAGTGACTGCGTGTAATGGCGATGTAGCCATCGCAGTAAAGTTTGATGTTAATAGGAAAAGGCAGAGGCCCAATAGTAATGTGATAGATAATGGTTAATATGTCATAGTAAGGACGACGAGGTTCACCCTGAGAAGGCAAGGTAACCCCTCTTTTAGAGCCGTGAACTCGTCTTTAAGAAGAAAGTTAATGCTACTTCCGAACAGCAGTAATCATGCAATTATTAATGAAAAGACCTAAACTTAGCGCAAGCAAGCGCTCATTCAAACCCTGAAATACTAAACCATGCAAGAGGAAGGGCTGGGAAAACACAGGACCACGACCGTCGCCAAGCTGCTCGCCTCAAGCCGACAGTACTCCCTTTGTGCCTAGCGTCGCTGCTACTAAATCCTGCCGATTACTTTGTGGAGGTTCTGCCCGAGAAGCTGACTGAGCTTTTCTGACACACTGGCTTTAGTGCGGTGCCGCTGCGTGGCCTCGCCTTTCACGCAGCCCCAGCGGTTTACCTTTAAAGTATGGAGCAGAACGAGAGCCCCGGTTGAATCTGCGGGGAATTTTCCCCGCGCTGTCCTATTTTTCAGCACTTACTACTTCAAATTTAATTTTGTTTCATAAACTTCCTTCTCAACTTGCTGTTTCTCTGCGCAGGGAATCTTGTGTTTGAACACACCTTGGGCATAGATTCTGCATTCCCGAAAGTTCATTTTAAATGGTGCCTTCTTGCTATCTTTTGAACGCCTTTGTTGCGGCTAGGAAGCCTCAAACTTACGTATCCAATCTAACGAGTAAAGACTTGACCTTGACTGAAAAGTAAATGAAAGCAATAAGAAAAGCCCCAGCTAAGTTTAGTAAATAAAATTCAAAACATGCATCGTAAATTTTGTTGCAGATCGTTGGTGACACTATGAAAATATTTGTCAAATGATTGTGACAATATTTTTTGGCATGCAGTGCTTAGTAATAACCATAAATTTTCTATTCACTTTCGCATCTTTCCTAAAAATTATAAAATTGTTTTAAAATACTGCATCTTTCTCTTAGGTAGAAATGCCATCAGATTTAGTACTTGTTGAGACGGTCAGGATCAAAAGCGTTTAATTTCGCACACTTAATGTTGATTTCGCAAGTAGATTTTAACTTGATCAGGTTTTCGTTCACCCACGCTTGTAAACCAGTGACGTGTTGTTCGATCAAGTTTAGGCACATTGTCCCCCTTACCCAGCCCCCTGAACTTTGGCCTCACTTAGCCCTCCTGCATGTCCATTCTAACTTGTATGCTCAATTCGGATTGCTTAGTGACACCGCTCAAGTGTTTGCGGGCCTGTGTAGGAATATCGTGCAATTTTCATTTTCCCGTTATGGCGGTCTTTCTTGAATATTGTTTCCCCGCCGCCTAATTTATTTTGCTTTCTTCAGCACTTCTGTTTGATTTGTTGTTAAATGCAACGTTTTTATTTCAATGGAGTGGGTACTGAGGACATTGTTTTGTAAGTTTCTCCGGAGTTTAACCAGTAATTTAAATTTCAATTAGCAGTAGAATTTAACATGGAAACTTGTGAATTGAGCCCTTCCAATGTCGTGCTTCGCAAGTTCTAACTGTAAGGTCATTTGGGAGGGAGAAAGTGCATTTTCATTTGACTTTCGAACTAATTGGACTTGGTTGCGCGACTAGCTTCTAGAATTTTTAGTTCTCATGTTCGCAATTTTCAGTTTTACTAGGTTTATGATGTTTACTTCATTGAACTGTTTCGTTTCCTGCGCAGCCAACGAAGCTTTCGGTTCACCGCAATAACGCCGAGACCTGGGACTACACCGTGTCAGGTGAGCCTCTCTCTCATGCTTGCATTTGAAACTGTTTGGTTTGATGTGGTATTTAGGTGTCTTGTGACTTCAAGGTTGAGCTCAATTTTTTATATTTATGATATTACTCAAATCAATGAATCATTCAGTTACCAAGTGTTGATGCTGGCATACTGTGTTTTGCTATTTATAAGAAGGCTTCTGAGAACTTGAAATTCGCATCGGTATGAAAGCCTATGGTTCCTCTGGCTCCAATAACCACCCTCCAGCCTGCACCCTTAATCAAACAGAGCCTATCCTCCAAGTTTTTGTCTAATATACAAGCAGCTGTTCAAACTCCAACACTACAACGTGCCACCGACTTCAGCACTGCAGTCTGTCGTTGAACATTACAATTAAAGTTCGTGTGTTTTACGTATTTGATTTCTCATTGCTTTACAAATATTACTGTACATTATTTTCAGTTGAATGCTAACATGCCCATTTTTGATTCATGACAGCCAACTCAGGTGAGAAAACTGTTTTCATTTTTGCTACATGTAGCACGTCACAAAACACTTCCTATCCGTGTTCTGTCAAGGTAATAGGCACACCGCACAGAAGGTACGTCTCCAGTTTCTCATTACAGGTTTGTTCGCTGCTCATTTTTCACAAATGTGCTGCATTGAAACCTTCAGACTTACATAAAGTTTACTTAGCATTAGATATAAGGTGGTACATCTCTGTACTGGGTCATTATGAACTAGGTTTACTTCTATACGTATAGTAGCATTCAAACAATACACGAGTCAAATACCACATTTTTGTGGAGTTCTAAAACGTGTTTCATTTGTAGTCAGTGAGGGAGTGACAATGTGTTTTTTCAATACACGGGACAATACACGAGAAGAATTTAAGGACGTAATTCACTCAGATATCGAGTCTTTTGTTCCCCTCTTTACCGGACTTTGCGAGCTTGTCGCATTTCTTAGCTTATGCATATTCAGAACAGAAATACTCGTTTGCCTTTTCTCTATTTTGATAGCATTTTAATATCCTAAAAAGCTACCTCACTAACATAGATCGGTCAAAAAAATCTGTTCAATATTATTTCGTTTGGTACCCTACAATTTTGAACGGATAACTTAGTCATCTGCACCGCTTGACAAGCATTCGTTACGCATAATTTCTGTAACTGTGTAAAGACGTTCATCAACTTGTGTCCTGAAAGTTGTTGATTGTAGATGCAAATTCGTATCGTCATCGCTGATTCCTTTTAATTGCAAATTCTGCTATTCTCTTTGAAAATTCTTTAATTAGCAAAAATTATCTGACGTAGATATTTTTTTTTTTGCCAGGAGGTTTTCCGGTAATAAAAACAGTTTCAATCATCAAAGATTGAACTCGGGTTATTCTTTTTTAAATTACTACGTATCGCATGATAAAGTGATGCATTTAAAAAAATTATTACGAATCGTACAAAACTTGTGCAAGTGCTCAGTCACTAAGAAAACGCACATGAGTATAGACTGCGCTCACTTCATTCACATTTTAGTGCTTCGGTGCACTACGGTTTGAATGATCGTATCATGAGAAATGTCTTGTTTCCCCCTTGTAGCTTGCATTCCAGCACGAACGATCCAACTGGATTGTTTCCCCAAGTTTCAATGTACTGTTTGCAATCATTCGTAAAATTTTGACATTTTTACTCTGATTTACAGTGAGACTTTCATTTTTTGGAGGTCAATTAATCCTTGGATTAGGTCGAGTAAATAATGAGAGCTACGGTAGCTTATTGCTGGTAGGTAGGTTTTTATGCTGACGTGATTTGCTGTTATTGTTACCCTGAAAACTTGAACATTTTGTTTCGTGTTCAAACATTTATGGGTCCGTTGAGCCATCAAAGTGTAGCGACTCTGGCTCGTTTTGAATAGTGTATGTCTTCATAGTGACGCATGAAGGCTGCATTGCTTCCACTCCCCTACTAGCTAAGCTGGACAAAACAGACCATGCGACCTCCGTCATCAGGTCACCCTCACCTAGCAGCTCGTTCGCTTAACGCCGCCTCCCTCGGGACGAGCATCACAGCTCTATCAGAGACTTCGATATCCATTCACCACTCTCAATTCCAGTTCCCGTCTACTCGTTTTGCCTAATAAGTAATAATGCTCTTCACGCCTTGTCATTGTTATACATTGTTCATATTCGTTATTGGCGTGTAGTCAAGTGTAACTCCTTTCACAGCAACATACGGCTGCTAAGCAACTAACGAACAATAACACAGACGCTTCCCAAATCTCCAAACCAAGTTCCTATACACTTTCTTCATTTTCAACTGGAGCTTATGGAGCATTAGAGCTGGCTGTACCGTTTGTTCTCGTTCGCCTGTGTTATTTGTTCAGCATTAGTTGAGTTTCTGACCAAATCAGTTGCGTTAGCAATAATTGCTCACGAATGATTGTTCTTGCACTTGGTCAATCATCTAACCTATTTAACTATGCCTTTCATTCCTTAATAAATGATTAAATAATTAAATACTTGCTGCACATAGGCAAAATGCTTTGGTCAGTAGCTGGCTTCTGCACGGTTGTTTCAAAAAGCTGTTGGTAAACGAAGGCGTTGTAATACGTTGAGTTTCCGACGGTTTTTTTTCTTCAGCCGCCGTGTGTTGTCTCGTGAGCAGGAATTTCTAAGCTCTTGGTTCGTCGGTGGGTGAAGCACATGAATGGCATAAAGCGATCTAACGACGTAAAGCGTTAGACAGGAGTTGCTACTCATCTAAACTGGAGCTCAGCCTGTTCTGCAGCCGTCCTCCGAGGTGGGTGCCGCCGCGCTTCATCGCATGCCAGCTCGCCCAAGTCCTCATGTCGCTAGTGTGTGTGATGCCTCGCGCTATTCTGCATGATACGAGACCTGTAGTTTTCTTTACCTAACATTAAGTAGAAATAACCATTTATAGTTATTATGGAGCTTCCCAGTGTATGTGTAGCTCGATGAGTAATGTTGAACAGCCGTTGTTGTGAAGTAATTCACATAATTGATAAAAAAGAGACATTTTGCGTTTCTTAAGTTATACTCGAACATTTTAGCCGTCAGAGCAGTGATTCACTTTGATATTTTCGAAGAGAATATAGTTCAAGAATTCTGGCTGAGAAAGGTTTACAATTCACAGAATAAATTTTGCGCGCTATCGAAAGACCGATCGATGTTACCATTTATGTATGCTTTGTTTTATCTGTGGGTGTGACATCACCGCAACGCCCCTGTTTGTCTTGATAAAGTGCCCTTAGGTTTTGTTATGTGCAGTTGGGCTTACTTGATTTCATGGTCAACGAGGGCTCAGTGCCCGTTGTAGTAAGAGTAAAATGATTATTAGATGAGCTTCTCGAGACCATTATTCATAATTTTAAGGAAAAAATGTATGTCGTGAAATTTTCGTAATCCTCAATTTTGATGCCATTGCTTTTTATTTTTAGAGATGAATGAATCTTGAATATACAGTGGTGCAATAAATATTCAAAGTATGGTCGAATACTTAGTTTACAGTTTATTACGCAGTAGCATAGTAGTGTAAATTGGAACATGTTATGTACAAGGTTTTATTTAAGAACGGGACCCGAAAAAGTCTTTCGAGTAAAAAAAAGTCCTAGCCCAGAGAGAGTACAGGTTTTACTCTCTCTTGAAACTTTGCTGGGCTAAGACAATGCCCATTTCATAACAGAAGTATGCAGTGATTATGAAAGCTAATTGTTCCTTTGTCCAGTTCGTCATCCTAGCGCAGTTCCAAAGCATGATGAATTTTACTGGCCTCTGATTCTTATTTTGACTGTTGTATCATGTATACGTAGGTACCAAATAAAAGATTTAAATCTCAGGATTCTACTGCCGTTTTGTTTTCAAAAATCCGTTTATTTTATCAGAAGTTATTAAAAAAATTTCCCCAACTATTGTGTCTATGGGAATTAGCATCCTTAGGGGAAAATGTGAGGGCCCGAGCTCAGTGGTAGGTAGGCCTTCTTTATGTTGAAATTAATTTTTTTATTGAAAATGATGTTTGGTTCACTGCTGTCCTGTTTTTTTTTGTCAGTGCCTATTACTTTCTTCTTCCCCTTTGATCTGGTTTCATGAACTTCTTTCACAACTTGCTGTTTCTATGGCCTTTCTGCTTAGATTCAGCTTCCTCTAAACTCCATACTAAATGGTGCCTTCCTCCTTCCTCTCTTTGGATCGCCTTTGTTTCGGATAGGGGAGGCTTAAGGGGGTCATCTCAGGCCCCTGTCGGTCCGTTGAGATTTTTTTGTGTTGTTGTTGGAAAAGGACCCTTGGTGGCGGACTATTCGGTTCTAAAATTTTATGGCTCTACGGACACGAGATCCCCCCCAGGAGGACTAAAGACTAAAAATTCAGTAAGAGGACTAAAACTCACTTTGTTTACAATGCTTCAAGGATTCTAAAACTGTCTTTGGTTTTGTTCTAGCATAAAAACTCAATGAGTTCTATTCATTTGAAATATCAATAAAAATGAACTAAAAACCAATATGTCTAATTTTGTCAAAAAACTAAGGCCTGAATCGAAAAAAATGCATAGGAGAAATTGTGTTTCTTTTCAAAAGTTACATATAATAGACTACAAATATAAAATTTCATAATTTTTATGAAAAAAAAAAATTTGTTTAAATTTTTGTAAATTACAATTGACAGTGTGAATATGAAGTTATGCATGGAGATTATCGAAATGAAAATGAAAACAGCATTCAATTACATAAATTATCCATTATATTACACTTCAAAAAAAAAATTGTTAATGGCTTATACCCCAAACGTCTAACTTTCAACATTCAAAAGAGGACTCGTCAGTGAGTTTTTCTGCTAGGAAAGAAACAGAGAGTTTTAGAATCCTTTGAACCTTTCTAACAAACGTAAAGTAGCAAACTTCCAAATTTTGGGAAAAAAATTATAGAGCTCAAAACCCAAAAATAATGTATTATTGATATAATGATAAAAAATCGCATATCACAAAATTTTTTTCCCAAATGTTCCAATTTCTACTTTACGTTTGTTAGAAATGCTTCAAAGATTCTAAAACTGCGGTTAGTTTTGTTCTAGCATCAATACTCAATGACGAGTCCTCTTTTGAAATATCCATAAAAATGTATCAAAAACTAATTTTTCGTAAAAAAGGCCTAAATCGAAAAAGTTACAGTAGTAAAAAAGTTTACTTTCAACAAATACATATACTGGCCAAATTTCAAACGAATCTGATGAAAGTAGTCAAAATCATGAGATGACACCCTTAAACTAACTAATAATCTAATCTAACCTGGCTTACGAGAATTTGGCCTTCAATTTGGCGCGATCCATTCAAGAAGAAGTTATTCTCAACGCAATACTAGAAGATCGATCTCTCAGTCCTTGAAAATCTTCTGAAAAATTCGGGATCAACCTCGCGCGATCTCGATTGCCAGCGCTGCGTCAACTCGTCTTTCTTCGTTCTCCTCTCTCCCCCACAACGGACTCTCAGATGCCTTCTAAGAGAATGATAAACCTTCCTCCCTCTTATTGTACTCATCTTATTAATTCTTGACTGTTTTTTGGAGAAGTTTTTGTATGGAACATAATAGCATATGCGTACTTTGGTATTGTCTGTCTTTACCTTTGACTCTGGTTTTTGAAACACCATAAGGACATGTTTGTTCCTAACACACACGTTCGACGTTTAGCCTAGGTAACCTTCAGTCAGTTGAATTAGAGTGCACGAGTTGATCTCGGAAAGAGAGGACGCTTCCACCTTGTGTTGCGTTGATTAAAGCGTCTACCACAACAGTGTATCAATTGTGAAAGCTCGCTGTTGTATAGTATCATCATTCATCACCAGTAAAGTGAAAAATCGATGAAGTATATCATCAAAATATGATGTATTCAGTCTCATTATCGAATAGTTACTTGAAGTTGCATCGCAATTACAGGTGAATTCGCGCTCTGTGAATCATCAGCTGCAAGGATATTCTGAAACTCACCGTTCAACACTTTTATGTTAATACGTTGAAGATTAAAGGATTGTCATGAAGTACATGAAAACTGATTTCTCAGATACATAAGAGACTTTGGCTCAAATATCAATTTCAATCGTTGGTGACCCCATTCCCTGCTTCATATCAAAGAAGTCCACTGCTAGTCTATCGCGTTCAGGGCATCCATTTGAATTTTCAATTTTTTCAATCTGAACTTCCAAATAATCAGGAAGTTTTGGGGATAAATGTATAAAGGGAGTTCATAGGAACAAGGAACTCTGTTCTCGCACACATGAAATATACAAGTGTAACCAACCATTTGTGGCAGAAATCATCTGAATTTTTTTCGGGAACGTTTATAGAAGTCTGAAAGTATTTGGGACTCGGTACTGAGGTCCGACGAGACGAAAATTGAGGTCTTTTGGCGAAACAGTGTTATTCATTCACGTTTGGAAGCCATAAAGCTTGGCGTATTATCCTAATAATAACTGAACAGAACTGCAACTGGAGTTGGGGGCAGCGTTATGGTGTGGGGCGGCTTCTTCCCTGCAAGTCACGGCAAGCTCCGTTTATTGTTGAGAAAATGACTGCAGATGTATGGCAGGGTTCTAGACGATACTTTCTTACAGTGCAAATGACTTGATGTTTCCAAGAGGACAGACATTGCAACAATGCAACGGACCAAAACTTAAATATGGTCGAAGACACTGTACGTAGTATGGTTTCCACTAGAGAATATAAAGATTATGTTATGTTCAAGTTATCTGACAAACCTAAATCCTATCGAAAACTTGTGGCGAGAGTTGATACTACACCGCTCAGTGAGTTACAACTGCTGTATGGATCTAAATTGGCGCCTTCGTGGGGAAAATATGGGGTCTTGAACTGAGTTCGGTTGGCGTTTTTCGTTGAAATGCTATTGTTTTTTATTGAGAACTATCTTTTTTCCTGTTCAGTGCTGCTATGTTTTTTCAGCTACTATTCTATTGTTTTTTCTTCAACTTTCATCTTGTTTCATAAACGTCCTCCTCAACTTATGTTTTACTGCGTTGGGGATTTGTACATGGATTCTACGTTCCCTTAACTCCGTACTACAAGGTGCCCTCATTCTTCAACTTTTTGAACACCTTTGTTGTGGTTAGAGCGGCCTAAAGTAACTATTTAATCTCATCGAGATGCTGACTTCTGTCAGGAGACTGAAATTTCGTTAACTCTTCACTTGGTATTATAGTCATCATCGAGTTTAAACTTAGGTTAAACGGGGTTTTATCGGACAAACCTTCGTCAATTGCGTAAAAACTGTGGTAACCCTTCATTTTCAAATATGATTGGATTCAGGTATCCAGAGTCATTTGCTAAATTAAATATTCTAATTAATCTGATTCAGCACTGCGCGAGCATAGCTCCTTCTATGGAGTAAGGAGCGGTCGCGTAAGTAAATAGTTAAACTATCGTTTTTCCTTCAGTTCGAATTAATTATTTGGACGGATATGCCATACCAGACTCAAGTGGTTCAACGTAAGCCCAGAGAAATTTTGTCACATGTATATCAACCGGTTATTCAGAGAAATCGTGTTAAATCTGGGTATATCACTTTTGGTTACATGTTCAAATAAACTTTAAAGTTTGAACATAATAAGTTCACATTTCATACGGTGGAAATATCTCGTTATGAAATTGGCAGTCTTTGGAACTTGTGAATGTAATACAATTTTCTTCAAAAACCTCAAGAAATTTGTCATTTGTTACTCAAATTTTTAAGTTTTGTCCGCCACTACGTTTATTCACTGGGCGGACTGAGAGAGTGGAACATTTACGGGAAATAATGCTGACTTCAGCTGTGTGTAATTTTTGGCACGCCTATTTGTGTCTTGTTAGCCAATGAAACACTGAGGTAGGTTGCAATACATAGATTAATATTGTATATTGATCACACGCTTGTGTGTGTTAGTTTACCAAAGTCGATGTCGATACCGTCGTGCGGTCGACGTAAGGGTTCGTGGAAAAGGGGGGCTGTCTTCTGTGCAGCTACCTTTTTCCGGGGCGCTAGCTTCTCTTCGCAGCTGCCCTTCCTGAGGTTCGTGTGGGTACCGCCTACACCCTAATCAGTCCGCTAGGGCAACAGAAGTTATTTCTGTTTTGTGCCGAACTACGGTGGCACCGCTAGAGTGAGGTGTGTGTGTGTGGGTACCGCCTACGCTATATTCAGTCCGCTAGGGCAACAGAAGTAAATTCCGTTTTGTGCCGAACTACGGCGGTACCGTTAGGAAGACGAGCAACTGTCTGCGCCGTATGAGACCGCTAGGGCAACAGAAGTGAACTCTGTTAGTGCCGAACTGCGACAGCGTCTTCCTATCGACCAACTATGCGAAATAGTTCGTCCTTCCGAGGTGGCTCCTCAAACTCCTTATTAGGCGAGGTGTCGTTTGAGACTAAAGCCTGTGTCAATAAGGAGAAAGGAAACTTTTGACCTCAGGGTGTGACTTGTTTATTGCTGAATCTCTTTGAAGTCCCTATTACATACACCGGTATATTTTAACAAAGACTGTGATTTAGTTTCTGTTGCAAAAATAGTGCGTACACACATGAGCTACTGCATAACATGGTACAACACTCAAAATTGCATTTAAAATATTAGTCTTATTTAGCTAGGTAATCAAAGAAACATTGGAATATCGACATGTAATACAAATGATATTTAAGGGCTAACTAAAGTAAATGCACAGACGCAACATCAGCGCAGAGAAACAGATAAGTCGGCGTTCAGGGAGCTGGACACATAAAGAAAATACTTGGGATTATGGGTAACTAACACAAAAGGCTCGGCAACCCCTGTGCGGCCTGACAGTCGATAACCTAAGGCGTTACTTAAGTCTATTCTGAGTCTTTCTTCTTCCTAGTGTACCTAACGTGTCCAGCTCTACGGCATCATCATAATCTTTTAAATTCATACCTTCACAGAAATTTGAATTTTAAATTTTGCCTCCCGCTCTCGAAGTACTCATTTAGCTTATAGTATTGCATTTCTTACTCGTTTTGGTACCGGAACTAAATGTGTTGCCATTCTTGTTATTGTTCTTCCCGACCATGTAATCACTAATCAATTACAATACTTTCAGAGATGCTATTGTTAGTTCGGTTTGATTGTTCGGAATTATTGTATCTATGGGAATTAGCACTCCCAAGGGGATTATGTGAGGTACCGAGCTAAATGTTAAGCCGGCCTTATTTTCGTTGGAATAATATAGGGTTTTTATTTGTTACGGACCATCATTTTTCGGTTCACTGCTGTCCTGTTTTTCAACACATACTACTTTCTTCTTAAATTTTTTTTTGTTTTTTTTTGTTTGATCAACTTCTTTCTTAGCTTTCTGTTTCTATGCCCCTTGTGCCTTGATTCTGCGTTCTCATAACTCCATACTAAATGGTGCATTCATCCTTCCTCTCTTTGAACATCTTTGTCGTGGTAAAGGGAGGCTAAAACTTACTTATAATTAATCAATCAACTTTTCGGTGTCATTTCTTCGCTTGTAGAGCTCCTCCAAAATAATTTCATTTCGGTAATTGACGTGTCGTGGAAATTAAACCACTGCTCTTCTTGTCAACGTTGATAAATTTCCCCTTCGACGAATTTCACCTACTCGGAAGCGAAGATCATAAATGTTAGTTATGCAAACGTGAGTTTCATCATGAATAGTACAATGCTGGAATTCATCTAGTTGCCATTCTAATGCTACAGTTTCAAAACTTCGCTCATTAAAAATGTCTCGTTTTCGAGAAATGTAAAAAAAAATTTCCGTTCTAGTTTATTCAAGATTAAAACTTTGCGGTGCCATTTTTGTTCTGGAAACGACCAGGAACTTTCGAGATTCTTTTCGTAGTGTGGCTCGTGCCGAGTTATTTCTGACTGCAGTTCGTGAGAAATGGTGCCACTTGAGGCGCGCTGTGGTTTTCGGAATAAAGTTGTGCCGGACGTAAAAACTGTTATATGAAAGTTCTAACGACCGTATGGGGAATTTAAAGAGAAGTATAAAACGTTTAAAAGAAAATAGGGCAATAAAGGGCTTGTGATGCACAAATAAGGTAAACGAACTATCTTTTTGGCAATGTGTAAATTTTCAACTCCGCAGTTTTAAATTTTCTCTTTTTTCGTTTAAAGCTTCTTTCCCTCGAGGAAAATGAGTTCTCGAGCTAAAGGTTAGGTAGGACTTCTTGTTGCTGGAATGCAATAGGTTTTTCTTTTGTTACAGACAAGCTTTTTTCGGTTCACTGCTGTCCTATTTATTAGCACCTATTACTCTTTTCGTCAACTTTCATCTTTTTTCATAAACTTGTATCTCAACTTGCTGTTCGATGCACCTTGGGCATAAATTCTGCGTTTTCTCTAGTCCGCTCTAAATGGTGCCCTTCTCCTTCTTCTCTTTGGAACGCCTTTGTTGCGGTTAAGTAGGCTAAGATTGACATACTCAATCCAATCTTAGTTCTGAGCTGCAAGTTATTCTTTATTACAAAATGGTAGTATGAAATTTTATTTTGTACGATTAAATTTTTGCAAGTGAAACGAATGGAGGTATGGAAAACTACTTGTGACGGCCATCTTCTTGTAAGCAGTTCTGGCATACGTATTTCACTATTTTGTGTGCCCAAAAAATCAGCAATTGCTGCAGGAGTCTATTGGTGGTCATGATTTGTAGTTAGGTAGGCCTTACCTTCCTTCTTATTGCTCCTCCTTTCTTATGGAGTAAAACAGCTTACTGTGTTGCCGACGTCTTTCATGAGTGTCTTAGTTTCTTAGTTGCACTCTTATTTCACTTCTTCGTCACATCGAGTTGATTACGCCTCTTCTGTGGACGTAACGAGCTGCGTCAAATGACGGCTGCCATGTAACTTGCTCGTGAAGCCTCGTCATCTCAAGCTCCAACTTGACTTAGATCTGCGATAATCGCTCAACTTACACAATTCTAAGTTGAATTTTGGAGCAGTAACTTCTTAAGCCTTTGGATACTGACGGTTACTTTAGTGCCAAAATGGCCAGTGCTTCCAATTTAGGGTATCTAACTTAATTTTAAAGTAATTTACCTAGTGAGGTACTAATCTGAATTAAAAACAAAATTAGAGAAATTAATAGTATTCATGAAATTATTTTTGAGGTGTTCCAGAAGCCTTCTCGCGTAAATTACGCCTCAGCGTCTGTGCAATTTAATCAATAACCTTTCTATTCAACTTCAAGTTTTTTCAGAACTTCGTTTTCTAATAAGTTTAGGCAAAAATTTATAAACTAATACTTCGAAAATTCAAAAACTTTATTTTGAATATCGAAAATTTCCGAGCATAAAGCTTTAAAGATTCAAAAATTTTTAACCCTTTCCTTCCCAACACTTTACTTGTTAAGGGAAAAATTTTCTAAGGTAATTTCAGTCTCTGCCCTGAAATATCAGTAAAATTGCCCTAGCATGTTTTTTTTTTGCATGAGCAGGTGCTTACTTCCTTTTTAACACGATGACTACGATTGCGCGTGTTGTAAAGTTGATTTGGTTAGGTTGTGAAAACAGACTGGTAAATCGATGTATTTGCTGGAATAAGTTTCCGTACTTTTTAAGAAATGTACAAAATGTAAGAGCTCCATAATATTTTCATGGTATGATAAAATTCCTTCAAAAAAGGTCGCATAATGGTTTGAAATTTTGTTCATTGACATTGGTGCGTGCATGAACAATTTACCAGTGGTACACAGTTGTCCCACTCCGTGGTCAAAGTATCGAATTGAAAAATATATTATGCTTTAAAAATGTATACTTCCACGCCCAATAAAATGGTCGAAAAATCTGAGAAAAGAAATAAATTTAGATTTTGATCTATTTTATCTGTAAATACATGTTCTTATGAAAAACTTACTCAAGTTAAATAAAAAATATTAAATGTATTGCATAGACCATGAAGCTTACATTGAGTGGATATCAATAGCAAATTGCACGTGCCAAACTTCTGAAGTGTCTAGAACATAGTTGCAGGAATATTATTAATTGCCCTAATTTTGTCATTTACTTCAAATTATTTCCCTGCTAGTTGAATTACCCTAAAATTTCGTCAATTTCCCTAAACTGGAAGACGAGTTCACGACGGCAACTGGAGTTCCCGTCGGGAAGCAAAGGCTTAAATGAAAATAAGGAAGTAGGCGCTTGCTTAAGCGAAAAACAACCACTCTAGAGTAAGTTCATAGATATTTTTTAGGGTCCTGACAATTTTTCCCCTGGGAATTTTTCCCTAAACTATAAAAAATCGTACTCAAAAAGTTGAAGAGAAGGTTGTTGGGAATTTCTGTTTCCGAGTGTAGTGAGGGAAAGGGAAAATAAAAGTTTGTACGCATTCATGCATGGATCTTGGTAAACTTTTGGATGAAAGGATTATTTTATATTCGCGTGGTAAGCGTGTATATTACCGTAACAATTATTTTACCTGTAGAAATTAGACCTCCCGTGTAGAAGATATAAAGTCGCGATGTGAAGGGTAGGCGTTCTATTTTTAACGTAGAATATGTTTTTTGTTTTGCTGTCCTGCTTTCATGCGCTTGCTATTTTCTTTACCTTTTGTTTCATAAACTTATTTCCAATTTCTTTTTTGTGTGCAGAAGATTTTTTTTGTGTAATAAACGCCGCGTGCATATATCCCTTTCCATTCACCCGATATAAACGGGGCTTTTTTCTATCCCTCGGAACTTTCTCTAATTTTTTATTTGTTCAACCCTTCCGGTACGATAATTCAAATGGTTTAGGTAAAAACTTCATGGGTAAAAAGTTGTCATTACCCTGGATTGTCAGTGAAATTGTCCTAGTGTGGGTGCTTTTAGCTTAGCAAGTGGCTACTTCTTTATTTTAATTTTTAAATATTTTGAATCTTGGAAGCTCTATGCTTGGCGATAGAAATTTTCGACGTTGATAATAAAGTTTTTGTATTAACGAAGAAATTATTTACAAGTTTTTGCCGGAATTTATCAAAAATAAACGAAGTTAAGAAAAAAACTTGCTCAAGTAAAATCGAGAGGTTATTGAATGGGTTGCACGAACCCTGTAGCATGAACTTAGAGGTAACCTATGATAATTTACGCGTGCAGACTTTTGGAATGTCTAAAAATTAGTTTCATGAATGCTTGTAATTTCCCTAATTTTGTCATTCACTCCAAAATATTCCCTCACTAGTTAAATTACTTTAAAATTAGGTTAGATGCCCTAAACTGGAAGCACTAGCCAACTTGGCACTGGAGTAGCCGTCAGTTTTAAAAAGGTTACTTTTTCTTATTTGATTTTTCTGTTTTATTTTAGTCAATTTTTCTTCGAAACTCAGTTTCATTTCATAGATTTTTTTGTGTTGTTCGAAGGAGTTCATTTTTCAATGTCTCCACTTCCCTAGGGTATCTGGTACTCGATTTAGCATATTGCACTTGAGCATATTCGTGCAACACCTTTTGCGAGGAAATTAGCAATGTATATCAAGTCTTGAGTATTGGAATATTTATTTCGTAACATAAGCTGCGTTTTGAAAACCGTCTTTGAAATATTCCTGTAAATTTGTAAGCGCAGTCTTTTCATCGTAAATAGTGTTATTAGAAAGATGCTTTCTTTTTCTGACTTGATATGAATTGTGCTTCAAACGCGTTAGGCAGTACAGAGTTGAGTTTCACGCAGAGACTTCAATATTTTGTATCGCACGTCCTGACTGCGTTATTCCAAGGCTTCGCACCTGAACTTGAAAAGAAACTGAGTTGGGTGGCTTGTGTGCGGAACTGTAATAACGGCGTCCAGTCTGAGCTTCGTAGCTGTTTGTCAATAAGCTGTAAATTTTATAGGATTATTGGCTGTGCGTGCCAAAGGTTTCAATATATGTCAGTGTCTCTTTGGGAATTTGCCTCTGGAGGAAAATGTTTGGTCCCAAGTGGAGAGCGTTTACCTTTTTTGTTGAAACAGAATTAAGTTTTCTGTTTCGTTATAGACCGGTTCACTGCTGTATTCTTTTCTCCATCTATTACATTGCTTTTTAAATTTTATCTTGTTTTACGTGCTTAATTCATAATATACTGTTTCTTTGCGTGGGGATCTTGTGTGGGAACCTGCGTTGTGCTTGGATTCTGTGTTCTCTCAACTCCATACTAAATGGGGCTTTCCTGTTTCCTCGCATTGGAACATTTTTGTTGTAGATGGGTGGTGGTGGGGGGTCTGGGAAGGGTGCTTGATAATTAGCTTTTAAACTCATAAAACTTGAAGGAAAATTTGAAGGAAAATTGAAAACTTCTACGAGTTATTTTCTATTGCTGAAAATTGCACGTTAACTTCAGTTAACTGTAAGAAAAGATAATGGTGACATGTTAACGAATTTATAGGAAAAATGTTCATTTTTTGTTAGAGATAATGTTAAACGAATCTGTTGCGAGAGTCGTTAGAGTAGAGTTCAGTGTTGAGACATTTTTTAATAAGGAGTAGCTGAATTAATCAATATCCTTTGTTATGTAAAGGGATATCAGAATTTAAGGAATGATTGGTTAAGTATTGGTATAGGCAAGGCGAACGCTGGTTCAGCGAGAAAACCTCTGTCCACTCGGTGGACCCTTGAACCAGGATACAAGATCTGTGAGGGAATTACAACTCCCAGGAAGAAGATACGAGGTTCCAAACTGGGTATTAGGTTGACGTTTGGATGAAATCGTTTTGGTCGTTTTGTGACAGACCATCTTTTGGCTCACTACTGTCCTTTTTTGCAGCACCTATTTCTTTCTTATCTTCTATAACTTCCAATTTTTTCGATTTTTTGCGCAGTGATCCTTCTGTGGGATACATTTTTTGTATTAATAGCTCTACCAAGGAAGATACGAGTTCTTTGACTGAAAGCTAAGTATTCCTTCTATTTGTTGAAACAAAATTGAATTTTAGTTTGTTACGAACAGTCTTTTTTTATTCAACGCTTCTCTGTTTTTAAATCCTATTACGTTCTTCAATTTTTTTTTATCTTGTTCTATAAATTTTTAAATTTGGCTGTTTCGAGGTGCAGGGTTTGTGGGCACACATACGTAACCTTGTAAATTAATACATTGATCCGTGCTAAATGGAACTTTTTTTCCTTCCTCTCTCGAGAACACATTTTGCGTTATGGAGGCTTTAACCCACTTATAATTTAAGGTAACACCCAGATGAAAGATAACAAAATCGAATAAAAGACTAAACCCAAATGGTATCAAACATTAGGCTCAATCCAAATGATAAGTGCAAGAGAACTAAGCTGTGCTCGTGCAACTCTGAATCTAAGCCCACTAAGGATATGAAAAACGCTACAAATTTTTCTATACTTTTTTTTAACGGTTTTTCTAAACACTGACTTTGAGCTCAGGCACCGAGAGCAGGAAAGCTCTAAACGCACGGCTTATCATTAAGTCGCTGAACCTTTGAGCCTAGTCCCCATGAGCCATCACACATCATCGCGAAAACTTATCGGGTCGCTCGCTGGCGGCTCGCTCACATCCGGATATCAAACTCCTGGAAGAGAGGAGGGTTTTTATCAAAGAACCATAATTCAGAATGTGAACCGAAAAGAATCTTGGGCTCAGATATTAAGTTGAAATCATGAACTGTTCACTCGCTACAAAGGTAAATAATTAATCTATAGGTAAGCTAATTTACCTAATTTAATTTAGGAATTACTAATTTGACATTGTCAAATTAGTAATTCTCACTAAAATGATACGACATTCAATAAGAATAAAACGTAGTTCGAACAATTAGATTGGAAATCTGCCTTAAACACTCTCAAAGGGAAAATGAGGTGAGCTGAGGGTTAAGTAGGCATTAGGGTTGACACAGGAAAGGCTTTTTCTTTTGTTACGATTCCTTGCTACCTTGTTTTTCATCGCTTATTATATAAACTTTTATCTTGTTTCCTAAATCTTCTTGATTTGCTGTTTCCATGCTTCAGTAATCTTGAATGCGAACACAAATTGTACAAAGATTTCCTGTTGTTGAAACTTCATACTAAATAGTCCTTCCTGCCTTTGTCTTTCCTCTCTTTGAAACCCCTTTGTTGTGGTTAGGCTGAAACTTACTAATTTCCTTATCTGATCTTCGACGTGTTCACAGAGTCAGTTTGGTTTTAAATTCAATCCTAGTGTTGACTAATTATATGATAAATTTCACATTACCAGAACCTCACATAAGCTTCGATTTGTCACACGAGGCTTCCATATTATTCCTAAGTTATCCTGTAAATATGTTCCATCCACTCTTTGTATAAACAGGCTGATTCGTCCCGCAGATGTTTTTTCACAGGTCTTCTGTCAAACCGTTCTCTCTCACGTATAGATGTTTTCAGTGTGTAATGATCGGTTTTATCTTCGTTGGTAAAGAATTTTACACTCTTATGTTCATTGCAGTGAGACCCACTCGAGACAGGGGTCGTGCATCGACCAAGCTGCGATTCGTGGTCTGTCTTGCTTAACTTTATAATTTTTCCCCGTGTTTCGCCACTTGATAGCAACTTTCAATTTTTAGAACTTGTTTAGTTGAATTAAGTTTATCGAAGGTTCTAGAGACATAGCATTTTTTTGAGATGTAATTTCATAGCAAAATATTATTTACTCCTATAAGTTTCACTATTTTTTAATGAGTGTTGCCTGAAAAATTATTTGAAAATGAACAATGCGAAAAAAAGACGAGAAAGCGAGCTCAAGAAACGACAATTTAAAAGTGTTTTTCCGTCAAATCTGAAAGAGGAATGATTTTTTCTAATTGGGCATAGGATAGGAAATAGGTTTATTAGCTAAATTCATCTATTCTATGGTATGGGAATCGGCACCCCAGAGGAGATACTGCTATTTATCTCAGCTAATGATATCAGGACTTCTGTCTTTCATGCCCGTTTTGCTATTTTCAGTTATTTTGCCGTTTCTACTTTTTTCTCCGTCGTTCTTTTTCCTAACTTTCTGCTTGTACTCGTATGTTCAGGGTAACCAGTGTGGACCATATACAATACACCTAATGTATTGATTTTACAGCCCATGCTAAATGGTTGTTTTACCTCGCCTTCTTGAGAACGCCTTTCTGGCAGCTAGGAAATCTTAAGCTGATACTGGAATAACACTTCTGAAGAACGAGTATTTTCCACCTTTATATTTTCTATACAATGAATGGTATTTTACTATTTCTCCACTTTGTGCCCCAGGGGGATACAACTATTGTATCTATGGAATTAGCGCTCCCAGGGGGAATGTGTGAGGTTCCGAGCTGAGAGTTAAGTAGACCTTTTTTGATGAAATAAAATGTTTTTTTGTTAAAATGAAATGTTTTTTGTTAAGTTAAGTACCATCTTTTTTCGGTTCACTACTGTCCTGTTTTTCAGCATTTACTATTTTCTTCTTCAACTTTTATCCTGTTTCATTAACTTCAATCTCATCTTTCTGTTCCTATGCACCTTATGCATAGATTCCGCGTTCTCTTAATTCCATACTTAATGGTGCATTTGAACATCTCTTGCGGTTAAGGAGGCTTAAACTAACATCTAATCTTCCCATTTAGCGTCAAAATTTGCTGTCGGTCTAAAGTATTTAAATTGTTATGAGCTATCTTAAAAATTTCAAACTCGATATAATTATGCTAGCAATTTTCTATAATGTATTTAATAAGTTAGCTGAGCTTTTCAGGCTCTTGTAATTCTTTATTTCATTTGGTGTGTTGACTATGTCTGTGTGAAGATATATTTATTGGATATTTTCAATACTTACATCTGGTGCCTTCCATGGCTTTTTGCAGCGGCAACACGGGGAATAAATAATGGTGTCGAGCATGAGGATTTTTCAAGAATTTGGCCATTGTATTAAGGTTACCACTGTCTGGGCAAAAAAAGTCCGTCATTTTTCGACAGATTTTTCCTGAATTTTCTCCATAGCTGTGAAATTATGCAGCCAGTCTATTTTGTTTCGAGGATTTTTTGTATCTTTATTAACAACTATTTTTTTCTGAAAATGAAAAATACGGCTTACGGAAAATGCTATTCCTATAATTTTTAAGTTACGGGAATGAAAAAACATCAATCGCGTTTAATTAAGCTATCAAAGTGTCGGGCATTTTTAAACATTTTTATTCTTGATTTTTAAGAATTTTTTCCAAAAAATTTCAGTATTTTAAAAGTTTAAAAACTGCTTCAGGTTTTTGTAACTTTTCTCAAGCTCTATCAAATGACATGTTTTCTATTCTTATAATTTAAAACTGTGGGAGGAGTAACATTTCATGCGACCATAAGTAAGGTGTACGGGAGAGCCCGAACAGCGCGATGCACTGTCCTACCTGAAGCTCCACGTAACCTCATTAGCAAATGTTTACCGTGTTAAAATGCTTTGTTTTCGTACCAAAGCATTTGACCGTGAACTGTATGGCTAAATCTCGCCTGTTGAACGCTCTAACCTGCTTCGTTGTTAGGGGGGGTGTTTGATGATAGGACAGTCAGAGTAAAAACTCGAGTCCCTCATTTTCCAACGGATTTTCCTGAAATTTTTACCATTGGCGTAAAATGTTACGATTTTTTTTGACTCGTGTGTTTTTTCGTAATTGTATTATAAAATTGACTTTTTCGAAATAATACAGTATTTCGGAGATTGTAACTCCTTCAATCTCCATGTTACAGAACCGGCGGCATGTTTTTTAGATAGCTTAATGTATTATGTGAAGAAACATCGGAATGGAATTTCGATATTTTTCTAGTTGATTTTTTGTGATATCGAAAATAATGCATTTTTTATTATGACTTCTTATGTGTTATTTTCAAACAAGATTTTTTTCCTAAAACGCATACATCAATTTTGAGCTCTTTTTAAGCCCTATCAATTGATATAATTGCCATTTGTGTACCTTTGAAACTGGGAGAGAAGTAGCATTTCAAACGTCAATAAGTTCAAGTTTTCAGGAGAGCCTGACAAACTCGTCACCTGGCCGTGTAATGTCGTAAGTAACTGGCCTTTCGCAAGCTGTGCCAGATTAACAAACACACTTCATGATGGGTATCTTTAATATTCCATTGTCTACGTATTGAATTTTGTATGAAGTTCTCTCGGTTGCTGAGCTGATCCACCAGCAACGGCGCTCAACGTTATGGCAAAGGAGATCCACCATCTCCACTACCTAGCTTAATCAAAGGCTGATGCTCGAAGATAGACTCGCGACCAGCAATTTACTGCATCTTCATACTTTCTGAGCACTGACACCTTACAAAATTTTTCCAAGTTGGCGTGGGTTAGTTAAGGCTCGTTAAATCCATCCGCTGTAACTACGAGGTATTTGGAGGTTTGCATTTGTTACTCTAACTTTTCTTTGAAAATTCATGAATGCGACTAAGGATTGTAATTTCTGTATTCTCGAAAGGAAAGTAAAATTATTTATTTGTTTACTCTTGTACGGTGGCAGAACCCGGTCTCCATCAAGTATGGGAATGAGGAACTATCAGTATTTTTCAAAACTCAAATTTTCTGTATAATTACTGTCAAATTGTGCAAAACAAAACGTGTGATGAACTCGTGAAATTACGATATCGGTCAGATTTTCAGGTATTTGAGTAATCGTGAGTATCCAAACAACAATTTAGGCAAGGATTTTCTGACTAGCTCCCTGCTAAGGTCGACCCAAAGGCAATCCTGTGGACGGTTGGTGTCTCATTGCGAACTGTTAGCCGAGCAAGGAAACTAATAAAAATGGGCTACGGAGTCGAAGGGAAATGTGGTTGTTGTGGGAGAAATAGAAAGTAGACAAGTGACTTCGTTGAGACTTTGGAAGTAAAGGTTTTGAAATTTCCCACCAAATCAATGCGGTTGACTGCTGCTGAAACCGTTAAAATGGCCGTCCGTCAAGACCTGGGAATTCATTATTACACCAGAACGCCAAGGCCCCTATGACCGGAGTCCATGAAGATGAGGATGCCCAAATGGTGCCAGAAAGTCCTTAAACACCTTGAGACTCGCGCAGCCATTAAGAAGTTATTCTTAGACGAGAAAGTTTTCAGCTGGACGCAGTCCTGAACCGTCTCAATGACCGTTTCGTAGTTGATACCATGGGCACATCGGACTAAACATCCAGCCCAAGTAAAGGTTTATGGCGTGTTGACATCCGAGAGCAAAAGGATGACCCCGAATTTTTTTCAAGGTCGAGTGAATATGATGTTGACGAGTACTACAAGGTTCTGAGGTAACAAGTCTTTGCTGAGGAAAGAATATCCCGAGGGGAACCAAGTATGGACCAAGAACAGGGCACTCAGATACATATAGCCGAGGAAAACGTATATTCTGCTGAGCTCATTTCGCCGATTTTGGGGCTTTCGATTTCTGGTCTTCGTGAATTTCGAACTTGAACGCACTGGAATATGCGGTTTGGAGAAAATTACTGCGACAAGATGTTCATTTCGTATTTTGAAATTAAGCTGTGAATTATCTACACGAACTTCAACTACGATATGGTCCAAATTTCCGATGTGCCGTTACAAATTTTCAGTTTTTGTAGTTGAAATCTATGCAGTATGTAAGTGAAAATAAACGTTTTTTCTAAAATTTAGAGCGTTAATGAAATTTTGTAGTCGATCGAAAGTAAGATGAATTCGATGTGTGGTTTGACGTTGCTCGCTATGCTCGCTTTTAGATGCGGCGGCTATCGCTAAGTATGTGTTGTTCAATTTTACGTTTTATATTTATTGGCTGTTTAAATTTTCATTTATCAAGTCTTACTTTTTGTTATTTGCTATATATTTGTACACAGGAATGGAGCCCAAGGGACAAACAAGCGGTTCTTCTCGGCCACCACTGCTCCAAGAGCCTCATTTCGGTGAGTCGTTGTAGTTCTGCGTTGCCTTTTTGGTGTGTGCTGCTGTAACTCGCAGCTCGAATTACGGTCCTGTTCTAGCAATGATGTGTGGAGCTCTACGTCTTCGTGAGAACCTCTATTTCACGGTAATTGGCTAATGTCGTTGGGCGCATCCATCTTACACGGAATGATCTTACCTTGAAAATTAAGGCTATCCTCTCGAATGCTTATTTGTTATCCTGCGGATGCCGTCATTTCAAAAAGAGTAAAGGCTGCGAGATCTTCGCTGGATATTGGTGTGCAAAGAGATGCATAGTTAAACTATTTCACTTCTGAAATGGTTAACTCAAGACCAGAGTGTGGAGGTCATAAGCTGGGGAGACGGTGTTGCGCCGGTAGCGCTCACGCCGCTTGTTGTCGACTCAAGCATTATTAACACGACTACGTATTGGGACAAATGTGGACTTTTTGTAATTGATGCTAGAGAGTGGAAGAGAAGATTTAGAAAAACTGAAACTGTTGATAATGAGATAACCACAATGAGGTAATATATATGATTAACTTTGGTGTTTCTTCAATGTCCATTTTATAAGGCTTGTTGTTCATTTTAATTGCTTATTTCTCGTTTTCGTTGATGCAATTTGTCGCTAAAGCGAGGACTTACCAGAAGCACTGCTATGCCCCTCGGAGAGGTACATCTTTTGTATCTATGGGATATAGCATCCCTGGGGAAGAATGTGGGGTCTCGAGCTGGGAATTATGTAGGTTTTCTTTTTGTTTAAATAGAATACATTTTTGTTTTGTCAAGGCAATCTTTTTCGGTTCACTGCTGTCCTGTTTTTCAGCGCCTCTGACTTTCTTCTTCAACTTTTATCTTGTTTCCTAACCTTCCTTCTCAACTCGCTGTTTCTATGAGCTGAGGATCCTGAACGGGAACACACCTTGTGCATACATAGGCGCCCGAAAGTAACTCCGCACTGCCTTATTTTCTATTATATTTTAAATTATAGCAAATATAAATAATCATTTGAAGCAAAATTTACACTATAAAATTTTACGCCTTTTAATCTATGGATATGCATTCTCAAATTTATTTTTCTGCCACTCAGTAACTGTGTAGGCGTCATTTTATATGAAATGTAAAAAGTCTGCAGGACAAAAAGAAACTCCGCATGTTAGGATTTCGATGTAAATATGCTACAGTGTCCGCTTTTAAGCTGCGATCGGGCACTTGTAATTGTTATCAGTGCTAGTGAAGACAATAAAGGGCTAAAATCTTTAATAAATTTTAGTCATGCCTCGTCTTTCCGTTGATAACCGCAAGGAGATAATTAAACTACACAACAATGGAATATCCAACCGTGAAATTGGTCGTCGATTGAATTGTGACGAAAAAACCGTCCGGCTAACATTGCAAAAGCATCAAAAGACTGGCAGCGTTCATGACATCCCAAAATGTGGACGTCCAAGGGTGACATCGGCCAGAGAAGATCATGCCATCAAGATCCGAAGGCTTCGCAACAGTTTTGAAAGTGCCCTAGAGCTGCGTAAAGAGTGTGGTCTTATTGGAAATGCTCTGTGTCAACTGTCAAGAATCGGCTGAAAGAGTTTAAGCTAAGGGGATGCATTGCCAGACGTAAACCAATGATATCCGCAAAGAACAGAAAGCGTCGCTTGAATTTCACTAAGAGCCATGAAAAAACAGACGCTTTTTTCTGGAGCAAAGTTCTGTTTAGTGATGAATGCAAATTCAATAGGCTTGGAAGTGATGGACAGGCAATACGTTAGACGCTACAAGGGCGAAGAATTTAAACCCAGGTGTACAGTATCGACGCTGCAAGGTGTTGGTGGATCTGTGATGGTCTGGGGTGTCATCAGTGTTTATGGTCCCGGGCCTCTAGTTAGGCTGGAAGGCAGGGTAAATTCCGGGAAATACCTCCAAATGCTGGGACAACACTTTATTGATTATTTTGAAAGTCTTCCAAATGAAGAATGCATTTTTACGCAGGATAATGCGCCTATCCACACGGCTCGCAATATGAAAAACTTTCTTCGGGAGCGCAATTGCCCCTGTTAGAATGGCCTGCTCAATCTCCAGACCTTAATCATATTGAGAATGTTTGGCATAACATCAAGCAAAAACTTACGGCACGAAAACATTAGAAATTTGGAAGAACTTTGGGGTAAAATAAAAGAGGAGTGGGACTGTCTGAATCACGAGTATTGCCGTAGGTTGATAGGGGGCATGCCGAAGAGATTGAGGGCTGTTAAGGCACAGAAAGGTTATGCCACTAAATATTAACCTAATGAATATGATAAATCATCAGAATTGTTCAATATTGTTCTTTAATTAAAGTTTTTTTGTTGTGCGGAGTTTCTTTTTGTCCTGCGGACTTTGTCCATTTCATATAAAATGACGCCTACACAGTTACTGGGTGGCATAAAAATAAATTTGAGAATGCATATCTATAGATTAAAAGGCGTAGAATTTTATGGTGTAAAGTTTGCTCCAAATGATTAGTTATATTTGCTAGAATTTAAAATATATTAAAAAATATGGCAGTGCGGAATTACTTTCTGGCGCCTATGTAGATTCTGCGTTCCCTAATCTCTATACTAAATGGTGTCTTCATTCTTCCTCTCTTTGAACATTTTTGTTGTGGTAAGAGATGCTGAAACTAATAATTATCAACCAAATGCTGCTATGGTTTGATCGTAGACCTCTAGTCTGATAGATATTGTAGCATCTGGCTTGTTCTTGCCCACCTAGAGCAGCACCCTTGTTTAAAATATTACCCCACTTCACTTTGCGTGTGCAGGAGGAGGACTGAACGGGCAGATGGGCGGGCCCCCGCGCAGCAGCGGCCTCTTCAACAGCCCGAGCGGCATGCCGGACCGCTACGGAGGCGGCGGTGGGATGGAGCTCGACACATGGGACGACCGCCGAGGTGGCGGCCGTGACAGACGCTTCAACAGGTGACCGCCGCCAGCAGTTCTCTGCTCGAGTTTGCCTACGCCGCTGTTGATGCTCACTCTTTTGTGATGAGTAGTGTATTTGTACAGTGTAACTCCTAAACAGCGTAAAGAAAGAAAGGTTCTAAATTAGGTATATTCAAACAACGTGATATTTCCTAAAGAGCGCCTATCGATAGCCGAGGAATTTACAGCCTCTCGGAATGGCCGAGGGTATTTAATTAAAAAAACAATAGATGTCTAATAACATTGTTTTTTATCGTATGGAAATGTGCGTTTTAAATGACAATTATCTTGTTACCTTTTTTGTTTACTTAAATATAAACCATTGTCCAATTACCGATTACTAGAATATATTATACATTACTATAACTTAGGATCAGGAATGAGTTGGTTAGGGGGCAGACGGGTGTTATCAAAAAGTTGAACAGGCGAGTGGATGAAAGAGCGCTTGGATGGTTTGGGCATGTTGAAAGAATGAATGTTGAGCGGCTGGTGAAAAAGATTTATACGTCGGAAGTGAGTGGTTTTAGAGCGCGAGGTAGACCACGGATGAGTTGGATGGATGGGGTGAAACGTGCTTTGTATGAGGGGGTCTGACTGTGGCGTGGCGAGAGGGATGACTGCGGACAGAAGTGAGTGGGGGCAGTGCGTATGAAGGTAATTTTATTTTTGACGCGGTACTGGAAGTTGCCCGCGTGTGATGGGGTTGACCTGTCCTGTGCGGGGGGAGGGGCTGCACTCAATGAAGCGGTCGGGGTGAACCAGCTATGGCTGTCGGGCCTGACTGTGGAAGGTGGTTGTGCTGGGCTACTGCTGATCCTGGCAGTCTGGTGCGGCCGGTGCTGCCTCTCTCGCCTCCTAGGGCTAAGAGTGATGATTGTGGCCTGCTGTCGGCTACCCTCCCATAGGGAGGAGAAGCCGGGTATATGTATGTGTGTACTATAATTTATGAGTTCTTATATTTTCCCTCGAAGTTTTCCCAATATTGCATAACGATTTATAAATTCAGATGTTTAGACTTATACATATATGCTAACTGTCGTGTCAAGATTAGTTCTTTCAATTGTAGGTCAATAAACTAACCATAGAAAATTGAGAGAAAATGTATTATTTGAGGGCAAACATTATTACTAAATGCCTCGTCCTGAAGTGAGTATGCGTCCTCAACTCTAATAATAGAAAAATGGTTCGTTCGCTGTTTAGGAGTTACACTGTTGGTAAGGTGATCCGGTGTATTGCTGATTTTCTGAGTGTGTCTCCGTTGTCAAGGTTGGGCCTTATGTTGATGCTAGTGAGTCAACTGTGAGAGCTAGCGGAGACGGTACTTATTTTGTTGCTCTTAGCTCTCCTAACTCTTACAGTGGGGGACAAGATGATACGACACGTTGACTAAATCGACAGATTTCACATTTCTAGACCACGTACAATTACAAAACTTAGACTATATTTAAAAAAGTAGTGTAAAAAAGTTATAAATATGTCTAAAATCCACAAATATTTTGTTAACACTTTAACCGCGACTACTAAATATTAAGTTCAACACCAAACTCAAATTAAAAGTCAACTGCAGCGCGCGATGTTGAAAATAGCAAACATGAACTGGATCGTGCCTTCATTTAGCTTTGATTAAGTATTTATGGAAATTGTGTTTGTGACTACTGGTCGGTCTGCAGCGTTGTGAAAATTACCTCCGTGTACCACTGGTGGGTCACGCTGCGGTCAAAGTGTTAAAAAAAATATATATAGAAACATTTATAATAAATACGTGAACAAAAGTTAACAACAAATTTCAAGATATATATACATTAATACTTCGCTGCTATTCGGTTATCATTAATTATGGCTTCGAGACGTTTAGAGTAGCTCACAACCAGCAGTTTACAAGTTTCTGGAGTAATCTTATTACTTTCTTCAATGCAAATTTCTTCCAGTTCAGTGATGTTATTGGGACCTCTCTTCATGTCATGTCCTTTAAACATGGTTTTTGCTGTTTCTCCCTTATAGTTCGATTTGATTTTATCTGACTACAGTACTGAGTGTTCCAAAACGCTGCTGGCTTGTTCACATGTTCGTTGGCATACTTCAGCCTGGCCTTGACATGACGCTTCTGGAAAAGAAGTATCCTACGAGGGGTGCGGGAGCGAAGACTCTTACGTCGTAGTGCTCTGCTGATCGTGTATTTGGTGGTTTCGAACCCAAATGACTTGAGATCAGCCTTCAAATCTTCATGAGTAGTTTGAGGCCTCTATACTATTGTTCGGACCAATTTTCGAACTGCACGGTCGTTAATCTTCCGTGGACGGCCAGTACGAGGCTCGCTGAGAGTCGTATTCCGACATTTTAACTTACGTAGCATAGTTCCAACCAAGGCTATAGGAACACGCAGTTGGGCACATATCTCCGATATCCCAAACCTTCATTATGGAGCTCCACAATACGTTCGCAAAGGTCTTGGCTGATGTCCTTGTTCTTACCCATGCTTACGACCTTTCAGAACGAGCGCTGCCATAGCAATGGCACGTTATAGAGATGAATGCTGACGGAAGTTCGGTTATCAAATATTTAAATGTATTTGAACAGTCTGGAATAATCCTATAATAATTTTGATGTATGATATCGAGGAAAAAAGTCGGGTATTGTAAATTTTTGTCCACGTATATACTATCCAAGTTCCTATATATTATTTTCTGTTGAATATTTGTGCGTTTTAGATTTATTAACCTTTTTATACTATTGCTTATATATAGTTCAATTTTCGAAATTGTATGTGGCTTACAAATGTGGAATCTGGCGATTTAATCAACGTGTTGTATTATTTTTTGTATTTACCTCGCCTCACCGTATGTTGGCGGAGCAGCGTTAAAATATTTATTTTTAACTTATTCAATCTTTATAAAAATTTTATTCATCATGATGCATGTCATACTCGCGTGTACTTTACTTTGAGCCTATTTTTAGGTAAATAAATGCAGTGTACGATGAGGTCCTTTGATTCTCACATTGCAGCCGCTACAACAGCAACGGCGCGAGCGATGGAGGCCAGCGTGTGGGCAACGCGGGCTTGGCGGGGGCGGCGCCGTTCATGGGGGGCAGCGGAGGCCCCCCCAACACCATGGCGGGCATGGGGGGTCCTGCCCCCGGCCTGCCCCAGCAGGGCGCTGTCCTCATGGTCTACAGCCTCAACAAAGACCGCATGAACGCTGACAAGCTTTTCAATTTGCTTTGCCTCTATGGCAACGTTGTCAAGGTGGGCTCAACACTAGTTTTCTTCGAATGGTATTTTTTTGGATGTTAACTAAGGGCGTTGGCTACATTTATTTTTTTGTGTCACAGTAGAGGACAGTTTTGTCACGAGGCGGGGTCAGGCCCCTCGTTAGTTTGCATTAACAAGGGAGACTAAACCTCGGGTTTGAGGAATTGCATTACCCCCACGTTAAAAAAGCACAAACGAGAATACAAGTAGCAAAAAATTAAGGAAACATGGAAATTAATGATTGCAAACTGCAAGAGCACAAATTAGGAAGGTACTCACCTAGTCGCAGACACTCAACTTACGCTCCGCGATTTTCTGTTTGCTTCCTTCTGATGAGAAGTTCCATTCAGCAGCGTTCAGGCTCAATGCGCCAATTCTTACTACCAAATTATATTATTATCCATCTAATACATGTTGTATAAAGCCGACGTACAATGCGGCATCTGATCATAGCCTGGTACTACCTTGGTTGGCAATTGACACAACTGAATTCCACCCTCATCAGAGACATATCCTACTGATAGGTACACAGAAGATGATTTGGCCAGCCAAATAACCCTTCTATAAGTTCGAGAATTTACAATTGATTTCAAAATAACATAACACATCGTACTGTAATATATTTTTTGCAACAGTGCGTGCCACAATCACCACATTTGTCCAGTTCCATTCCACTCAGACATCAGTTCATGATTTTCGTTCAAAAATTCTTCGCCGTTTGCCACTTCGATCCTGGGCTCGTGCCAACCTGAAACAATTTGATTAAATCGACCCATTACCCTACCGCAAATTACTGTTATTCCAATCTTCAACATTATTTCAAAAGGCATCAATTTATTTTTCAAGCCAATTTTGAATAATATTTGAGTCCTATAAGTTTCTTCTAATGGCTTACCCTCCCAGTGCATTTCTAAATCTCATTGGACTTTCTTCTTGTGCGAACTTCTTCTTCCTTTTTTTGTTTTTATATTTTTGAAAGATAAATAGAAACGTCCATTACTTCTTTTACTGATATATCTTTAAAATTTTAATTGAATCATTCTTCAATAATACAACGCAAGCTATTTCTATTTATACATCTTTTCCAGAATAATTTTTCCAGTGAAACACTTTGTTATTTACGCGCTTGTTGTTCGCCGTTGCACACCCTTTCAAAGTTGCCGCTCAATTAAGCTCCTCCAAGTTACATGATGTGCTTGTGGGCGTGTTCCTGTCGTTCCCTCAACACACGAACCAATAATGTTTTAAGAATTTTTTAGAGATGTTCCTAAACTCCTCATTCTAAGCGTGGCTCTTTTCATTGGCCGTGAAAGTTGCTGTTTTCTCCACTCCTTAGAATACAGAGACTCTGAGCCTGTAACGTTCAATCTTTTCTCGTTGTATTTTCGAACACCAGCGATATGCACCAAGCTTGGCGACTTCCTGTCCGCCTCGGCCGACCGTTAGCGTTTCGCATTCGTTTTGTGCCCTAGGGTCTATTATGAATTACTCTCTCAGCCACCTGTTCTTGAGCCTCCTTTCACACTTCACACGGCTTACTCAAAACAAAGACAAGCCCCACACACCAATTTCTAACACAAACATACAAGGTCCACATACAACAAAATGAAAGCTCGCACTATTGGAAATTTTGCACCAAAGAATCTTACTAATATGCTACAAGACAACAGGACAACTTTGTAATAATTTTAAAACAATTCAAAATGACTCGACATTTAAAAAAAAATAGAGATTTCAAAACGACTAGAATAAAATAATTTCTCGAAAACACAATTTAGTTCTAGAACACAATTTAGCTCTAGAACACAATTTAGCTCTAGAACACAATTTAGCTCTAGAACACAATTTTGCTCTAGAACACAATTTTGCTCTAGAACACAATTTTGCTCTAGAACACAATTTTGCTCTAGAACACAATTTTGCTCTAGAACACAATTTTGCTCTAGAACACAATTTTGCTCTAGAACACAATTTTGCTCTAGAACACAATTTTGCTCTAGAACACAATTTTGCTCTAGAACACAATTTTGCTCTAGAACACAATTTTGCTCTAGAACACAATTTTGCTCTAGAACACAATTTTGCTCTAGAACACAATTTTGCTCTAGAACACAATTTTGCTCTAGAACACAATTTTGCTCTAGAACACAATTTTGCTCTAGAACACAATTTTGCTCTAGAACACAATTTTGCTCTAGAACACAATTTTGCTCTAGAACACAATTTTGCTCTAGAACACAATTTTGCTCTAGAACACAATTTTGCTCTAGAACACAATTTTGCTCTAGAACACAATTTTGCTCTAGAACACAATTTTGCTCTAGAACACAATTTTGCTCTAGAACACAATTTTGCTCTAGAACACAATTTTGCTCTAGAACACAATTTTGCTCTAGAACACAATTTTGCTCTAGAACACAATTTTGCTCTAGAATACAATTTTGCTCTAGAACACAATTTTGCTCTAGAACACAATTTTGCTCTAGAACACAATTTTGCTCTAGAACACAATTTTGCTCTAGAACACAATTTTGCTCTAGAACACAATTTTGCTCTAGAACACAATTTTGCTCTAGAACACAATTTTGCTCTAGAACACAATTTTGCTCTAGAACACAATTTTGCTCTAAAACATAATTTAGCTATTAATTCAAGAAAATATTTTAGTCGTAGATTACTGAATAGCTCGTAAAACATTTCGTAACAGTTTGGCCCTGTAGGACAAGTTTAAGTGATGCTTCTTGTATTTCATTGAATGATTCTCTGTGTGTTGCAGATAAAGTTCCTGAAGACGAAGGAGGGCTGCGCGATGGTGCAGATGGGTGACGCTCTCGCTGTGGAGCGTGCCATAGGCAACCTCAACAACACCACCTTCTTTGGCAGCAAGATGCAGCTCGGGTAACGTTTACATCCCTCCCCTTCTTTCTCTCGGCTTCTTTCTCTCGGCTTCTTTCTCTCGGCTTCTTTCTCTCGGCTTCTTTCTCTCGGCTTCTTTCTCATTTATACCTCGGGGCGTCCAGCGTTCTTGTTATCTCTCCTCTCTGGCAGAAAAATGCAGCTTGAGTAAATTACACAGTTTTCATCGATTTTAGCTTTTCATTTCATACTTCATAGCTTACTGCTTTTGCGCGTTATGTCGCCTACTTTGGTAGCTAGGTGCATCTCAGATGATGTGTACACATCTCATCCCTGGCTTCTTTTTGTTCGTACTTCAACGCTGCCCTCTCTATTTCTTTCTTGGCAGTCAAAGCGATACCCGTACAAAATTTTTATCATACTTTCAAGTTTATTTTCTGCACTTTTTACTGGTCTCGGGTGCGTTACTCATCGTCGAAGGGTTTAGCTGGGAAAGGTCCTTTGAAGGAGCTCGTATGGGAGTGTGAACATTGACTGTTCAGACCGGTGGCCTCCTGGACCATTGTACACTGGTCACTGTACACTGTACACTGGTCACTGTACACTGTACACTGGTCACTGTACACTGTAGTTGTGCTCAGAAGTTCTTGACGTTGGTCCCTAAATCTAACTAAATTTTATTATAATTCACCAAACTAATGAATATCGTTGTATTCTAATGTTCCGTGCTGGGAAAAATAAGAAATACATTTCAACGCAAAGTAAATTTCATATATGTCTTCTAGATATTACATATTCTTTCCGTTCGTTTCGCCTGACATTCGTCCATGATTTACCTTCGTGTTTTGTTGAAAATTTCAAGTGCGTGTATGTGTGCCTGTTATTAAAGACGAATTCAACACTTTAGCGTCGAACAAGCACTGAGGTGATTAATTTCGTTATTGTGAACATAAGCTTTTTTCTTTTAACTTGGTCTCACTTTTTTTAGACCACAAATTCAAGCTTTGAAAGGTTTTGTTACTACCCAAGTGTTGACGCAATTGACTTGAAGTGAATGTTAATGTGAGGCAACGTTGAGCGGTCACTCAGACTTTGCCAGTGCCGTGTATAATCACAAGGGTCGCAACGGGACCAGCTGTGGTTCGTTCACCACCAACTATATGCTCGGCGATCGTGGCTCTCGGTTTTTGTAGAGGCCTCCGCTGCCTGTTCGAAGCTGAGTAGCGAGAGGGCAGTTGCTTTCTTCATTACCTCGCCATAAAATCCTGTCCATTATCTGGCGCTCGCTCATAAACGTTTGCCCAGCCGAGACAAAATGTCTCCACGTTCATTGGACACACCTAATTCATATTAGGTACACCCAATTTAAGACTTCTGCTTGCTTGCGACAGAGAAAGAACAAAATGGCTTTTATTCAATAGCATACGTCCTGGTTAGTGAGCGATAACATATGTTATCGATTCAGTTTGATTTGCACAATACGACAATATCAATGACGTGAGATGTCCGAGTGGAACTTGTGCTATTACCACTAATGCATGTTACTCCCTGAACCTCAGGTACTCGAAGCAAGCATTCCTGGCGGACATGCAGACTCCATTTGATCTGCCGGACGGCACTCCCAGTTTCAAGGACTACATGGGCAACAAGAACAACCGCTTCATCAATCCGGAACAGGCAGCGAAGAACCGCATCCAGCCTCCTTCAAAGGTACTTTTCGTTTCCTATTGCGCGCTGTAAAATTAATTGAGCAGTAATGCTTACTTGCTCTTGTCGTTAAATACCAAGCTTTACGTAACACTTGTAACCCTGCTAAATACTAGACTTCAGTTTACATCCCACTGGACGTGCCAGTTTCACTACTATATATACATTCTATGCCTCACGCTTTACTTCACTCTGTGCTCCTTTCTACTTTACTTTATATTCCACTTTATGCTTCACTGTTGATGCCACTCTACACGCCGTAATCCGGTCTGCTCGGATCATCATCCCTTTTTATTTGTCCCGATTCTCTTTTTTACTCCTCTATTTACCACCTCGCTGCTCTGAACTGCACTGTTCTACCCACTTGGCACTGTTCTACCCACTTGGCACTGTTCTACCCACTTGGCACTGTTCTACCCACTTGGCACTGTTCTACCCACTTGGCACTGTTCTACCCACTTGACACTGTTCTTACCCACTTGACACTGTTCTTACCCACTTGACACTGTTCTTACCCACTTGACACTGTTCTTACCCACTTGACACTGTTCTTACCCACTTGAAAAACTAAGCCAAAACGCACTCAGTGGATTACAAATGAAATTAAAGACCTAAGCAGAATAAAGAAAATTTACTTGCGAGAGTATAAAGAAAACAGGTCAAACAGTACTTTATACATAAGAAATAAAGAACTTAGAAAGATTCTTCGGAAGAAGATCACGCAAGCGAAACAAACTCACTTCCACCAAGAACTATTCAGGGCAAAAAATAATCCAAAACGTACATGGGAAATCATTAGTGAGGTGGCTCAATATAAAAATTTAGAGCGCAAAAGTAATTTTGAAAATCCTTTGGAAAAAGCCACTGAGTTCAACACATTTTTTTCAAAAGTAGGTGCCCAAGTCTTCGATGAAGTGAGTAAAACCAGTCCGAGGAAATTGTCAGTTGAAAGTTCAAGCCCTACTGCACTTTTAAAGGCTGGTGCCCTGTGGAAGCCACGCCCTGTCGATTTACCAGAGTTACGGACCATTTTATACTCATTGAAAAACACAAAAGCAGTCGGACATGATGGAATCAGCCTCCAATACATCAAAGACAGTTTTCCAGTCACAGCACCACTGATTCGTTTGATTATCAACATATCAATAGCAACTAATAAGTTTCCAAACCAATGGAAACACTCCATAATTAGACCGTTGCATAAAACTGGTGACATAAATACAGCGTCAAATTACAGGCCAATAAGCCTTTTACCTGTCCTGTCCAAAATATTAGAAAAAGTAGTAACGAATCAACTGTCATCTCACTTGGGCGAGTCAAATTTACTTCTTCGAAATCAATATGCCTATAGGAGGAACACTAGCACTCAAGACGTCCTGCTCAATATTACTGAAAAAAATATCCAGCGATATCGATCAAAAAAATGTAACACTTTTGCTGCTACTCGATCTCTCTAAAGCATTTGACAGCGTCGAACATGATCAACTCCTACGAAAAATACTGAACTTAGGAGTTGATACGCAGTGGTTTAAAAGTTACCTATCAAATCGGTCTCATGCAGTCCTCTTAGATAACAAGTTGTCCCCATTCCTTCAAAATAACTTTGGTGTCCCTCAAGGATCCATTCTGGGCCTGCTATTGTTTTCAATTTTCATTAACGATTTCCCTCCAATGCCTTCCAACACTCGAATCTCCATGTATGCAGATGATGTCCAAATTGCAATGACAAGCTCTGTAGCAGAAATACCACTGACGAAAAATGGCGCTGAATCCCTATTGATCAGCCTCAAGTCATGGTATGATCAAAATGGTCTCAAGCTAAACGCGAGTAAAACACAATTCATTATTTTTGGGTCAATGATATAAAGAAACAACATTCGAAATCTAGATGTAACTCTTACAGCTGGGAATGATAAAATTCACCCATCAGAAAAAGTGAAAAATTTAGGTATTTGGTTCGATAGAAACATGTCCTTCAAATCTCACGTTGATAAAATCTGTAACACAATTCACGGGACAATATTGTTTTTTAATCGTATATAAAGTATGCTTAACGAAGAATCTTGATTGTTGGCCGTTCAATCTTTGGTCTTATCACGTATTGACTATATCGAAACTTCTTCAAAAATACCTACTAAAATGCATGAATTTTGCAGCTAAGGTTGTATGCAGCGGTAAATTAAAAACGAATGATCACGTAACACCTCTCCTGAATAAGCTCGGCTGGGCTCCGATTCAGGAAAGGTTTCTGGCGCACAAAGCCCAATACGTATTCTCCTCTTTATATCTTCCTCACAGCAATGCTGAAATAGTGAAATTCCATCCCCCTACCGTCACCAACCAAAAGCCGAAGAGGAGACGTGATGTCTTAATCAAATAGCATTCATCTAATATTGGGCAGAAAGCTCTGTCAGTATCAGGCGCCTTACTGTGGAACAGACTCCCCCAGAGCATCAAAACCCCTCAAACACTAAGAGAATTCAAAACTAAAATGGCTCTCTATCTTGCGTCAACACAATAAGTATGAACTGCAGCACGTACTGGAAAAGAAGTCAGGAATTTTTATTGGTAATTATCTTCTCTCTCGTTACATTATACAACAATCAAGACATATTTATAATATACACATGCAATATGACTGCCTGTATACAAATATTAAGTACATGTATGTACGCACATGTGGCGCTCGTATGTATGTGTATGGGTATATATATATATATGTATGTGTGTGCGTGTCTATGTATGTAGAACATATTCCCCTCATTAAATGCTCATGTTAATCTTGTGTGACAAAGTGTCGTCCCTTACACTCTTTTAGTATTCTTTGGCCAGACCATTTTATTTTAGGTTGTTCTGGCTTTCTCATTTTGTCCCAGCAATGTTGATAATGTTACGGTTGGCATTGTACAACGATCCTTCTCATCTATTTGAATCCGGTGAACTTTTCTGTGTCAAAGCTAGTAGCATATGAAATTTAACTTTTTTGTTATTGTGAAATCTTTCAAGTTATCCGTGCCAATTATTTAGCTTACTAGTTGATACAATACCAATGTAAAATTGCCTCTAATATCAACCTCGCAGTCTAAGACGCAAATTAATTTGGATCCAACCGTTTTACTTTCAAACTTAATCCCTCATTTCACCAGTTCCAACGTTCGTAAGCTCAAATTTCAATTTGGAAGTGCACTAACTAGAGCGTTCTTAACAACGCATCACATGCACAATGTTTTCTTAACCACTTGTAATAAAATCCAGTGTTAGAATCAGACCAACACAACGGAGGGAATGCATTTTCTACGTGCTTTTCTCCCAACCATTCGTTTCAAAAATTACCCGGTATAAATATTACGAACCCCGTGTGTAGATATCAAGTCATGGTCTTAATTTTAAAATATTTGAAAGAACTTTCCGCTCATATTGAAACACTTGAACATGCGACGTAGTTCATTGGCAATTCTTTACTTTCCTACGCTCATGTGTGCATTAGTGTTCCAGCTATGCAGAAAATATTATGGACTCATGATCCAATATACGCGCACCCTAACAAAGGGGTTTTCAACTATGTGTCACAGGGATTTTGTTTTCTTAGTTACTCACATTCATTTTGCATTTCCAAACCCAAATTAATTACCGCAAAGAAAGAGAGGATGTTAATGTGAGGGTATTTTAGTAACTACTTTCTCTTTTTCCGTTCTTATTGAAACATTTAAAAAGAAGGCCACGGATTCGACGAATGTCATAACTTTAAAGAACATCATTTTAACCTTCCCATTCTGGTCTCAAATTGCCGTCGTTAGCTTTTTGTGGTAAACTCTTCTTACCTTTTTATTCTCGTGAATACATTACGACAACACTAATTTGGATAGTTGACTTCTGTACGGTTCCACCTATGTTGAAAATGTTACGGCGAGCAATGTATAACAATACTTCTCATGTCTTTGACTCCGATGAACTCTTTGTGCCAGTACGATAAGCGCAAGTAATAAATATCATAACCATTTTCTGTTTTGTTATAGCGAATATTATATTCTTTCCGAGCTCACCACTTGGCACGCTGTATGATACGTCGGTGCGAAAAATTGTCCCAAATCCCGATTGTCGACCTCATAGCTCTAGCCGCAAAATAAATCAAATCTACTCATTTTACTTCTAACAGCAATCCCTTACGCTCGTATCACTAGCCCCCATGTTCTTAAGCTCATATTTTTCAATGTGGGTACGCACTAAGAGGGGTTTTCAGCAATGCGTCACATGAATTATTCTTTCTTAGTCACCTGTATTTAAATGCATTACCAAAATATAACTACCGCAACGATGAGGAACGCATTTTTTTATTTTTCGTACTGTTCTCCAAATCCTGTTTCGACAATTATCATGGGTATTACGATAACCACGTATGAATAGCAATTAAGGATCTAAATCATTTGTTTTAACACTCAATATGAATATCACGATAACCATGCATGAATAGCAATTAAGGGTCTCTATGCTAAGGTATTTGAATGCGTTTTTTGCTTTCATTTCAATACATGTGCGCACTAATGATAGTGTTTTTCAAATGAACGTCGTGAGGATTATGTTCTCTTAGTTACTTATATTTGAATGCACTATCAAAATCAGATCAGGCAGGGAAAGAACTTATTTTGTTGTGCTTTTCTGTCAATGATTGTCTTTTCAACTTCTACACGGGTACTTCGATAGAAATGTGTTATTATCAATTTAGAATGATTAACGTTAAGGTGTTTTAAAAACCAATGTATCGACATTTCATGTTTGTACTTTATTGGAAATAAAATGTTTTTCTTTTTTTTCTCTCTTGGCACTGTTCTAAACACATTCAATAGCAACTAATAAGTCACTGTTCAACAGTGTGCGCCTTTTTTTTGCTTGAATTGTGAATTATGTTGTTTGGTGTTGTGAAAACGGAGTGAGCGTGTTTTATTTTATTTTGTGTTGCTTAGCATGCAGGATTTTTCAAACGAATTTGGGTGTCGCGCCTTGAGGGGTTGCAAACATGATGGTACTCTCATGAGCACATAAGAGACCCCGCATGTAAGAAAAGGGATTCTTATTAAAAGAAAACTTACTAAAAAGGCAGCATCACCTGAACGACAATTCTTCTCGTTCACACTGTAATCAATTTTATTTTAGGCTGAATTCACACTCCACTCTAATTTAGGTAGCCTCAAGTTTCAATTCTCTAAATTTCCGAATTTTCTAAGGCTTTAGTTATGGGATTCAGTACCGTATGGGCGACTGTTCTTGTCCCAGGATTTGGCGCACAGTCACGCTCATTTTCAGAGATGTGTCAGGTGTTTATATAAGAAGAGCAGCACTGCAGCTGCAGGGTAGGTCAACTATCGCTATTGAGGCCTTCATCGTAATACCAGCAGGATCTCAGTCCTAACGAATGATGAGGACGAGCTCTAAGCTCAGTGCTGTAGAGGCATATGCATGCTGACACACAGCTTTTTGGTCATAGCATTCTCACTTCAGTTCACTTTTATCTAAGCAACGGTGCTGAGCTCTCATTACTAAGTGCATTTTTTAAAATGAGTTCAATGGTAAAAGAACTCATATCGTCCTCCCTTTGTTTAAATTTTCAACTTTTCAACGTTGCTGAATTTGCTCATTACTGTTGTGTGGAACTGTTGCTATCACTAAATAAATTTAGCGCTTATTTTATCCAGTTGATTTTTGACCAATAGAAGTATAAGTATGTTAATTTTCGTTCAATTTCAGATCTTGCACTTCTTCAACACGCCTCCCAATATATCAGAGAGCACCATGAAAGAGATCTTCACAGAAGAAGGTGTCACACCCCCGAAAGGCATGAAAGTTTTCCCGTCAAAGAGTAAGTCTTCCATTTTGTTTATGTATCTACGCGTATTCATGAGCGATATTCATGATTCACTGGTATTCACTGGCGTATTCACTGGTTGTCTCGGATGTGTGCAAATGGTGTTCTTAACGTGAAAGTAAATTAATGCTAGTAGATCATCGTCACTGTTCAACAGTGTGCGCCTTTTTTTTGCTTGAATTGTGAATTATGTTGTTTGGTGTGGTGAAAACGGAGTGAGCGTGTTTTATTTTATTTTGTGTTGCTTAGCATGCAGGATTTTTCAAACGAATTTTTTTCGTTTTGTTCTGTTAACTCTGTGTCCGAACAGAGCACTTTTAACTGTAATATTAATTTTTGCTCTAGTGATGTTCATGAATTAAATTTAAAGTAAGATTAAGGTCATCCTAAATGGAGAGGAACTGTGACTATCACTTTGTAAAAGTCATTAAAATGAAAATAATTTTCCATGTGCCATTTTTGCCAATAACACTGAAAGTTCTCATCGTTTGGAAACGTTACACTTCTTTAATGGTTAATTACGCATAGTAATGTCATTCTCTTATAGAAGCATTTTTTTTATCCTGGTTAGTTTTAAGTAAAGTACATGTTCAATCAATTATAGGTTTTTATCGTCTGTGGAAGGTTATGAAATATATCATGGTCTTTTTCTTTTCTTAGATACTACCATTCACAGTCTATGTTTAGATGAGAAATAAAAACATTAAAATGTCAGGAGTCAAGAAAATCGTGTTTGATGCTTTCCTGAGTCGGTTTTCGGACCTTGTCACTGCATCAATATTAAATATGTGAAATTTGTTGCTACCTTATATTTTAACTTAGAGTTTATGGTTTTAGGTTGACACTTGTTTTCAATTGCTCATTGCGGGAACTAGCTCAGTATCGTAAATGGTGATTGTGTCAATTGGTTTACGCGCTCTATTACATGAACTTAATAAGTAGCATGGTTTACTATGTATGCTTTGTGATGTACTGTGGGTACATGATTAAACAAGTGAAATACTTGGAAACCCTTATCTATAGACGCGCTGTTCTGTGGTGAAGATCAAGAAATAATTTTTTATTAGCAGATATCCGCTTCGAATTCTCCCCTAGGTAGTTGTACGATGATGTAACCTTGAAAATGGTTTCAAGATATTTCTAATTCGTAGTTGCTGTAGCTGTAACGTTTGAGAATGAACTCTTAATTAATTTATATTCTGCCCTTCAGGTATCAATGATACTTTTTACCTTAGCAACATTTTATAATAAAAACGATTGATTGTTATTAGTCAGATCCCACTCAGGGGGATACAACTATTGTATCTATGGGAATTAGCACTCCCAGCGGGACAACGATCTAAAGATTGGGCAGGCTTTCTTCTTGTAAAATTAGAATAAGTTTTGTTTTGTTACGGACCATCTTTTTCGGTCCACTGCTGTCCTGTATTTTTCAGCACCTACTACTTTCTTCTCCAACTTTGATCTTGTTTCATGAAATTCTTTCTCATCTTTCTGTTTCTGTGCCCTTTCTGCATAGATTCCACGTTCTCTTTACTCCATACTAAATGGTGCCTTCTTCCTTCCTCTCTTTGGATCGCATTTGTTGCTGCGGGTAGGAAGGCGAAAACTAACCACTAATCTATCAGTCAGATCTGTTCAAATGCTCAACCTCATTAAACTGCTGCTATAATGAAAACACAAGATAATTACAATAAATTATGTGTATCTTTTTAATCTAAGGTAATGGTAAAGCTTTTTTTCTGAAAGAATTATCGAGTTACAGTATCCTTCAAAAATACAACCGGATAGCAAGCGATACTAGATTTGATGAAAAAAGATACGAATAAAACAATTCAAAATTGGAGTATCATTACATGATGAACCCTTCTATATTTTAACGGGCCGAACGAGCGTGTTCTGCATCTGACCATTTTAGTTTGTGGTGATTTGCGATGGAGGACCAAAGGCTTGTTTTTATTCATGAATATGAATTAATATCAAATGCATGATGTAGTTCAAATTAACACTCCCAGGGGGGAAAAATGAGAGGTCCCGAGCTGAGAGTTGGGGTAGACCTTTTCGTTGAAATTAAATGTTTTTTGTTTTGTTAAGGACCATCTTTTGTTCGGCTCACTGCTGTCTTGTTTTTCAGCACCTACTACTTTCTTTCTTCTTGAACTTGTATCTGGTTTTATAAACTTCTTTCTCAACTTGTTTCCATGCACCTTGTGCATAAATTCCGCGTTTCCTCAACTCCATGCGAAATGGATCCTTCTTCCTTTCTCTCTTTGGAACGACTTTGTTGCGGTTAAGGGAGGCTCAAACTAACATCTAATCTATTCTCTTCGATGTAGCCCAGTTAAATTGCTCCCATTTGGATGGAACAGTTCAATCACACTCTCTCACCGAGTGGGATTCTTGCTGTCTTACTGAGTATGCATTATGGCTAAGCGCTCCTGGCGTTGCTCTGCGTAAGGTAAGTTTAATGTATTTTATGTTCCCCAGCGGAGCGCAGCTGCCGTGGATTGCTGGAATTCGATGATCTGGAGGAGGCGCTGGAGGCCCTGGTCAGCTGCAACCACGCGCGCATCCCCAACCCCAGTAAGTCGGTGTAGTGCCCTTCATTTCTTCTTTGTGTAGTGCTCTTGCTTCCATCTCTGCGTAGTGCTCTTCCTTCCATCTCTGCGTAGTGCTCTTCCTTCCATCTCTGCGTAGTGCTCTTGCTTCCATCTTTGCGTAGTGCTCTTCCTTCCATCTCTGCGTAGTGCTCTTCCTTCGATCTCTGCGTAGTGCTCTTTCTTCCATCTCTGCGTAGTGCTCTTCCTTCCAGCTCTGCGTAGTGCTCTTCCTTCCATCTCTGCGTAGTGCTCTTCCTTCCATCTCTGCGTAGTGCTCTTCCTTCCATCTCTGCGTAGTGCTCTTCCTTCCATCTCTGCGTAGTGCTCTTCCTTCCATCTCTGCGTAGTGCTCTTCCTTCCATCTATGCGTAGTGCTCTTCCTTCCATCTCTGCGTAGTGCTCTTCCTTCCATCTCTGCGTAGTGCTCTTCCTTCCATCTCTGCGTAGTGCTATTCCTTCCATCTCTGCGTAGTGCTCTTCCTTCCATCTCTGCGTAGTGCTCTTCCTTCCAGCTCTGCGTAGTGCTCTTCCTTCCATCTCTGCGTAGTGCTCTTCGTTCCATCTCTGCGTAGTGCTCTTCCTTCCATCTCTGCGTAGTGCTCTTCCTTCCATCTCTGCGTAGTGCTCTTCCTTCCATCTCTGCGTAGTGCTCTTCCTTCCAGCTCTGCGTAGTGCTCTTCCTTCCATCTCTGCGTAGTGCTCTTCGTTCCATCTCTGCGTAGTGCTCTTCCTTCCATCTCTGCGTAGTGCTCTTCCTTCCATCTCTGCGTAGTGCTCTTCCTTCCATCTCTGCGTAGTGCTCTTCCTTCCATCTCTGCGTAGTGCTCTTCCTTCCATCTCTGCGTAGTGCTCTTCCTTCCATCTCTGCGTAGTGCTCTTCCTTCCATCTCTGCGTAGTGCTCTTCCTTCCATCTCTGCGTAGTGCTCTTCCTTCCATCTCTGCGTAGTGCTCTTCCTTCCATCTCTGCGTAGTGCTCTTCCTTCCATCTCTGCGTAGTGCTCTTCCTTCCATCTCTGCGTAGTGCTCTTCCTTCCATCTCTGCGTAGTGCTCTTCCTTCCATCTCTGCGTAGTGCTCTTCCTTCCATCTCTGCGTAGTGCTCTTCCTTCCATCTCTGCGTAGTGCTCTTCCTTTCATTTCTCCATAATGCTCATAATTTTGTGACTGATTATTTTAGCCTAGAACTTGAATTTTAATTTTCAGTTTAATGCTCTCAGAATTTTTAGTGTATTCTTTTATATGTATAATATTTTTCAGGCTTAGCAGCTCTTCTGCCTAGCCATTTTTCTGATTTAATGAAATGGTTGCTGCTTTATCAATTTCACCTATTGTATAAAAATATATTATTCACATCTTAGTCAAAACGTTGCGTGAGTTATGATTCATTCTCTATCAGCAATGTCTTTATTGATACTGAAAATATGAAGAAAACTTAAAGATCTTCAATGGCTTTCATGCAAGACACAGTTATAGAAGCTTGATGTTATGAGTGAAGAGCTTATTCATAGTGATATTTATTGTAACTTAGCTGTATTAGGCAATTTGGTGGCTAGGAGTTCACATCTGAGGGAAGGGTAGAGTTGGAGTTGTTGGTGCGTCGGCACAACTGGAAAACTTGATGGCTCTTCTCCGATCGTTCTTATAACCAGTTATTGGGCCATGAACTCTAACATTGGCATGAGTTTTGGTATCGTTGTAGTGATAGTTTCTTATTCCTTCTTTCCGTGTATCTGTTGTAACTTTTAGTGTCCGAAGCGCACTTCTGTTAGCCCAGGCAGTTTCCCCGCTAATTTTACGTCTTAGTTTAGCGATGACCCTATCTCAAACTGAATATGACAGTATCATAAAAACAATCCTATTTGCACAAAGTTGATTTAGGAAACCGACAATTGTTGGGTTCCCCAAATACGTTCGTAAAATGTCTAGTTTGCGTGTACACACTTAAGGGTTTGCTATGTGAACAGCTTTGAAAAATTAATTTAGACGCCTTTCATTCACATTCTTTTTTTACAGTGAGTGCTTTACCGTTCGCAGTTTGATGTTATCCTTCAGTTTCATCACTAATGCTCTTAAATTGGAGTTGGTGCTACGTCATTATATTGTGAACATGACCTCTTGAAGGATATAATTACTGTATCAACGAGAAATGGCGTTCAAGTGGGAATATATGAGGTTCCGAGTTAAAGGTCGAGTATGCCGTCCTTGTACTGAAAACGATTTTTCTTTTGTTATGGATCATCTTCTCTCAGTTCACAACTGACCTGGTTTTCAGTCTCTTTCACTTGTTCTTTCAATATATACTCTTATCTTGTTTTATAGACTTCTTTCTTAGCTTGCTGTTTCTATGCGCAGGGGATCTTGCTTGGGTGTAGGCCTTTTTGAGATGGCTTTTGTTGTGGCTAGGTAGTTTTAAATCAATTTAGTAATGATGGTAACACTTTAAGTGAGACATAACCCACCGGTGGTCACAGAGGGATTTGCATAATTCTGCTGACCGACCAGCCGTCACTAACTCAATTTCGATAAATGCTTAATGAAGACGAAATGAAGGCGCGATCTATTTGATGTTTGTTTTCAAAATTGATCTCTAAAATTAAGTTGAATTTTAGTTGAATATTGAACTACAGTATACCCACCGCACATAACGTGTTAGTCATGATGGAATTTAAAAAGCTAGACTGGAACCTTTTCTTCACTAACGAATGTACCTGTTTTTTATAATTGGCCGAAATACTTTTATGTTGTTTTTCTTCAAAATCGTAAAACATCCCCTCAGGGGGATACAACTATTGTATCTATGGGAATTAGCGCTCCCAGGGGGACTATGTAAAGGCCTTAGCTAAAGGTGAGGTAGGCTTTATTTTTGTTGAAATAAAATAGGTTTTTGTTTTGTTACGGACCATCTTTTTTCGGTTCACTGCTGTCCTGTTTTTCATCACCTACTACTTTCTTCTACAACTTTGATCTTGTTTCATGAACTTCTTTCTCATCTTACTGTGTCTGTGCCCTTTCTGCATAGATTCCACGTTCCCTTAACTCCATACTAAATGGTGCCTTCTTCTTTCTTCTCCTTGGATCGCCTTTGTTGCGGATAGGGAGGCTTAAACTAACTAATAATCTAATCCAATCTAATCGTAAAACATTTACGCCACATAATTTTTGTGTGTATGTTAAAATGTGAATGGAAGAAATTCTGAGTTTGACTGATGTATTGTTTTCTTAATGAAGAAATGTTTATTTGAGCTGTGTATTTTGCAGCTGGCACCCACTTCCCCTTCATAATGAAGCTGTGCTTCTCGTACTCGAGATCTATGCAATACAAGTCGGACCGCTCTGAGAAGAAGGACGATGAAGAAGAGAAGTGGATGGAGTAAACAAGGAGCAACGAGAGGCACAAATGAAGCCTTCATTCTTAGGCCAACTTTGGCAATTTTTGCTTTTCCTTCAATGGTCGACACTTTTGTTAATATTATAACTACTGATGTGTTGAAAAACATTTTCTCACTCGAAGAATAGAAATGGACTTCAATATAAAGATATCTTTGTAATCATTCGTTTTGGACTCAGAAATGTTGAAATCGATGAAAGTGCTTATTCCGATTTAGTCGAGTCTCATTTTGAAGGTATTTTTTTCTTTAATTTAATTTTGTTCTTGCGAGTGATGAATGGTTCCATTCTTTTATAAGGTGTATGATATTCATTGAGTTGGTCAACTCACGTAGTTTTTTTTAGAAGTCTAGTTTCTAAATGTTTTCGTGAGATTTTAAGTTTAATTTTCAGTTTCGCATCAAAAGTATTTTTGAAGTTTGAACCAGCATGCTGTTAAACTTTCAGCGCTGCGTGTACCTCATGAATCATATCGCATTGCTGCCAGGAATTTCTTCCAGAAATTTTGTGTGAATGTGTTCGTGCAAGCTAACTTTAGGCTGAGTGCAAACACAATAAGGGCAGATTATTATTTTTTTGACGGATTGGACTTAACGGTATAATAGTCTTAACGCAGTGAGATGGGCCACGCTTGAATTTTGCATCGTGTAGTTCATGAGGTCTGATGTAAGTCTTTCTTATGTAGGCTTTTGCGCTCACTAAAGCTTCTTACTGAATAACTGTGACTTCGAGAACATGACTACTCTCACGCTGTAGGGTATGATTTGTTTTCCTCGCTTACAGAGCATAACAATAAAACTACTGAAAACTTACTCAATGCCTATGCAGACGAGAAGTTCAAATGAAAGAGGGCAAAAAATTAGCATTTCTCACTTGATTTTGACGATGCCTTTGTCCTCTTTTACTTGAGCTTCAGATCTACAGTGTTTCCACTGCCTTTCCTTTGAATGCGATGAAAGAGTAGAAGAAAAATACGGTCGTTTTCACTGCACCTGTTGCTTTTGCATTGGGAAACTTGAAAAACATCACACAATTAATTTCTGTTTTTTTTTTTAATCTAAACGTAATAGCTCAAAGAATTTTACCGCGTGGATATTCGTGATGCATACGTCATAAATAGACATTGTCAGCGCGGCGTCGTGTTGGGTGGCTGCTCGCATTCTTTACGTCCCTCGCCTGCGCTTATTGACCACACTCACATGAACTAACGCACTTTATTTCTACCAGTGAGTGACGACGGTTTTTCACTTGCACCTGAATCACTAATAGCTTGTCAATTTTTACTATTAATAAACGTCTTATAGGTAATGCTTGCGCACATTCAATTGGAAAATAAGTGTTACTTCTACTGCTTTAATCTGAGCTATTTGCGAGATGCGTCTTGCACGTGCGTAAGGTGCCAGACTCTGGCTCTTGCACCCTTCATGGCTTGTCCTCACACTTTGGTTTTATCTATCTTTCGATTCATTCCTTCGTTATAGCTGAAATACGTCCATTTTTCACGTGAAGCAGCTGACAAGTCATTCAGACTACGGCCACGTTGAGTACATCTATTTTATGTCTTAAAATCGCGACGTTTCTCCGGGTGTTTGACATCGCGTAAGCTCACAGCCTCGTCTAAAATATGAGGCATAATTTGTTCGCATTTTCATTGAACACACTCTAACCCAGTTGAAGAAAAATCTTTATGAAATAGATATACCGTTTTTCAACGATTCGGAACACGCTCTCGAAATTCTATTTACAGTAAATATTGAGAAGAAGAATTTTCTATATCGAAGTACATACATCGCAGTAAAAAAGTCATTACTGATGGCTTGATCAATTGCTCAGATTCTTCTAAACTTATGCTCAGCAAGCTTCGATTGTTTCTAAATTTAACTTGACCAGACAAGACGGATATAAAAGTTAACTGGAATTTCTTGCAGCTTACAATGGTATTTGTTACACTGTCTTTAGATGAGATCTCTGAAAACTAGATTTCATCCTTTATGCCGTGGAAGGATTCGATGTTCCTGAGCATAATCGTTCCGTAAAAGGTAGGTACCCATTTCTTTAATTGGAAACTTTTTAGCTAGCAATGAAAAGTCTGTTCTTCTTCTTTGAATCAAGAAAAAATGTATTCAATTTCGATTATATAGCCGTATTGACGAACAACTGATTTTATTTGAACTTCGTTTCAACTTGTTTTAGTTTTGTTGCTTAAGAATATTTTATTAATAAGCTCAAGACTAGTAAATCAACATTTGGCCATTAAGAGAAACCGTAAAATTCAAAGGTTCAAAACTCTCTATTCCTACAGATACGAAGTTGTGGCACTTGATGTGCAGGCCAGCGACGCTGAACAACATAACATCCCCTGAAACGGACATGACCACCAACTGAAACTATTAACTCTGCCGACACCGACACATCCATCCCACACCAAAGTGAACATTGCCTTGCACTGCGTACACGTTCTGCAACCTTCTGCTTCAACAACGTATTAACTGAATTTTCACGACCGAACGCAACGCCATCTTCAGTAACCAGCATGAACGTCCACCTTACTAACATCATACCAGTCTTGTAACACATCTGCTGAGTGCCAGTTACAACTGCCTAACACAGTGAATTATTCAACATGGTAATTTATCATGCTGCTACATTAAATGGCTTCGATCAGGTTGTCTTCAACATGCCCATTCTATGGAACTAGTCTCATATTTTTCAGGCGCTCTTCAGTCTCGAGAAAATTTTGCTGTCACTCGAATGCAGTTTACTTCGACCTTATCAGTGCGTTCGCTAAATCAAAGTGTAGCATCCAAACGCCAAAATTTCTTGGGCTTTTTGGCTGCTTCGTCTTTCAAAACGAAATTCGTCTTCATTGGACTTTCTTAAAATGAATACGCTTTTGACTCTTTATTCGGTTTTGCATGTGTGCCTAACCTGGTCCGGCCTCTGAAAGATACGCTGTAAAATATCCATTTTAGGTTCGTGCTGTGAGCAGATTTAACACGAGCTTTCCGAGAAGTGTTGCGAATTACTCATCAGAGAATTGATTGCGCTGGTCCCTTCAAAGAGGTGCGCTAGCTATGACGGTCCTTCAATGCAGCTTGGGGACTTGCCGCCCAGAGCTGCCTGGCCCACATTTGGGAAGTATGCTAATAGCCTTGTGCCCGTCAGTGTACTTAGAGGAACTAGCGCTTCTCAGTGGTGACCTGAGCTGCAGACCGCAGAGTCAGCAACGCTTGTTGAAGGAGTCGATCGTAGGTTTAGATTTGACGTCTGGGCATTGGTCCTCGTCTTTGTTATTTAACTTCTTAGGGGGTATAGAACTAATTTTACAACTTGTATTTAGGGAATTAGCACTTCTTGGTGAAAGATGTGCAGTCCCAAGCTAAATAATAAAGTTACTTTTCCACCTGAGCCATGCTGAAGGTTAGGTGGGCTTTCATTATGTTACTAGGAGATAGATTTTTTAGTTGTTAGACTATTTTTTCGGTTCACTACTTTTCCCAGCACCTATCAATTTTTCAACTTTATTCTTATTTCATAAAATTATTTCACTTTGGTTTCCATGGGTAGGGTGTGGGAGTCGTATTTTATGTATAGTTTCCCCGTTCCCTTCATGAAATGCTAAATGGTACCTTCCTTCCTGTTATGAAAGCACAGCTGCGGTTAGGACTAGCGTATCATTGAATCTAATCTTTAGGTCTCTATTTTTCTGGGTTTCTTGCGGAGGAAGCCTGTGTGTAATGCTACCGATCTCCTGCAAGTGTCTCCTTTGATTTCTCACCTTTTCACCTCAACTTTCTCAGCGAGATGCTCATGACTTTTTCAGTATCTAGCTTGGCAAACTGTGTCGAACGAGGCTCCCTCTTGAAAACTTGCACCCACTGTGAAGCTCTGTGAGGTGATCATGTCAAATGGAGCGGAACTTGAAGTTAAACCTTGAATATCAATAAGAATAAGGCAAGCGCTGGGTGTGTCTGTTTTTCGATTGCTTAGTTGTGTCATTTGCCAGTGATCCACAATTGGAAAACTGTTCGTAAAGTTAAGTCCAGTGGATAGTTCTGTGTGGCATCAGGGCTCAGTTGCAGCCAATGAAAGCCTCTTCAGTGTTGCTCGGAGTTATTTTTAAGGTGCGTAGCATTTTTCTTTCTTACAAACAATCTACGCTCGTTGTTTCTTCGTCAATGGATACTTTTAACTTTTCTGTATAGAAATTATTGTCGTCAACCCATGCTCAATATCTTCAGAAGACAACTTGTGCCGTACATTATTTAATTTAAGTTGTAGGGTCTTCGGAATGGACCGTCACGTGTGGAGTCTTGAAATTATCTCATCACATCCAGTTCTATTTGAAAAATCGTGTTTTTTTGCGTATTCCTGGTTGGTGCAATGGCTGCCTCTTTTATTCCGGCCGTGGACAGCGTTCCCATCTCAGTTATGTTTTTGAGCTTGGGATATTTGACGATTTAAGATGTATATTTCATTAGTTGTATAGTTTTGAAACAAAACGCTCAATCAGTGATAAACGTTAATGGCTGCTTTGCTCCTTTGAATTGGTGTCCGCTTGTGTGAGTAGATGTTGGCACGAATTTGTCTTGAACGTAAGTTGGTAGATATTAACGCAAACGCCTCTTGAACGTTTAGATGTAGTTTTTTGAAATATTCCCTAGTGGGACGCACTGGAGGAGATTGTCCTTTAGTGAATTTTATCCTCACGGTGCCCGGAGTCGTAAGTGAATCATGTGCATTGATTTTGACCTCCTTGGTGATACATATCCTTAGCTACTCAATTGTGAAACCAACAGTGCTACTGGAGAAGGTTGTAGAAGGAGATTAGTTTCGTAGTTTGGTAGGGTTTTTTTTCTTTGCCTTTACTCGGATAGAAATTCAATATTCCGTGGTACTACTTTCTAGTCTCCAGTGCTCTATCATCCTCTTTTATTTTTGCATAATTTATATCATTGAGGTACTTGATAGTACTTTTAAAACACTTGTTCTCTTCCAGATGCGTTCTCTGGATGTTGGTCCATTTCTTTCAGTGAAGTACACTGAAGGGAATTATCTTTGTGAAATAGCCCAAATGGCCCAATTCACTGAATTTCTGGAGTTTCAGTTAGAGCAGATGCTAATGGTATAATCTGATCGGCGTTCATTAACGAACTAGCGCTCTTATGTACGTCTCGAAGTACTCAGAATCAGCGGTATCAGTTATGGGAATCTATCGCTTGGCTTACGTATTAGCGTTTATTCTTTTTCCGTTTGTATAACATTTTCTCGATAGAATGAAGGTAACCAATTCATCGAGCAATCGACCGTAGTTTAAAATATTGAGGTTTGGCGCTACTGTTATCATATTTAACATTTTAGCTGCTCACCGTGCTATTATTACGGATGAAGGGGATTTCGCCTAACGCAGAGAATTTCTGTCCATGTGATATCGCTCTGATGAATATCATCCGTGTTTTATTGTCATTACCGTAGGTGAGCGAAAGCCGTGCTGAACCGCTCGGGTGATATTATTATTCGTCACCTTTGTCAAAATAAACTTTTCCTTTGATAAAGTTTCGCTGACGGTAAATGTTCCGCAAGTGGACAGATCCGATGCTCTCTCTAAAGTCAGGGCTTTGGGTGTGAACTTACTATCTTTAACTAGGACCTGAGCTGAATTTAGGTGGTACGTATTTTTTCAATAATGGAAACATTTGAAGGCCATTTTCCTACTCGACTCCTCAAGAGGATACGACTGTGGTATCTATGAGAAATATCGCTTGTAAGATGATATGGCTGATCTTGCTTCTTGAAATAAAAGTTTTTTGTTTTATTTCAGACCATTTTCATCGGTTTACTGCTTTCTTTTTAAGCGCCTCTGTTTTTCTTTTTCGGCTTTTATCTTTTATCTTGTTTCATAAACTTTTCCCCTAACTTGCTATTTCTATGCGGAAATTGTTCTACGTACACACTTTTGTGCATAGTTTGAGGTGAAGCCTACCAAACCTTTGTGCATAGTAACTATAGCCTTTACTCCATACTAAATGGTACTTTCCACCTTCCTCTCTTTGGAACGCCTTAGTTGTGGTTTGTTGGCTCGAACGAACTTTTTCATAACTAAGGAACAATTTTTTGCATGCAACTCTATTGTCGTTTACTGTCACTGATGCATTGAGTTGGAGTTCCAATTCGGGGTTCGCAATGCAGGAATTCCAATTCTAAGTAGAATTAACTTGAAAAACATATCAGTAGCCATGTACGGGGTCTGAGCGAATCTGTTAGAACGAAAACGCTTGTGCTTGATTCTTCGTTTAATTACGTGTCCACTTCGATGTTGACCTAATTTGAATCAGAAAGATATCGAGTTCCCTCTAGATCACGTTATGGATTGCTGGTAGATGCCCGTTGCCATTTGTTTCAGCTGCAACTCGCCTCGCGAGTGTCTTCCTATCTATCTACGATAAATATGATGCGCCTTGCGTCTCCTGCTGCTTCATCTGAGGTGCAAACGCGCAGTCGGTGACACGTGCGACTTCATCTTGACGACATGCTGTTTCTGGTCTAGTTCAGCACTTCTTATTAGCCTAATTGTGAACGAGTGGAAGTTGTCATGTCCCATATTTTCTGTCGACCTAAAAATTAGCGTGCGTCCACGTGATTAATGTAACGATAGTTCGCGTTGTATAATATTTCTGCAAAATTTGTTATTGTAAACTTTAATAAAAAAATCTGAATTGCACTTGAAACTCGGTTTGTTTCTTTCCTTTTGTTGGAAACTTAGTCGTAAAAGGGTTCGAATTTCAACTTTCAAATTTTTCGCTGAAACTCCAGTAATTGCTAGTGCGCGTTTGAGTACTTGAGCTAGGCAACGCTGAATGTACTCAACATCTCCTACGATTAACCCCATGCGTTGTGATTTTTGAGAAGTAGACGACAGGTGAATCATGTGTTTCTTTCATTTCAAATGAGATGCTGACAGGATTCTGTGCAGATAGATTCATTCTTCACGCTACGTTGAAACTTTCTCTAGTCAAGTCGAAGTCAAGTTTTCCAGGGTGCCACACTCTCGCCAATTTCATCGGGTTAACAATGGTGTTTCAGATCTGTTTTAAGTTTTGAAGGATTTTTAGAATTCTCTCGTTTTTATAGAATAACCCGGGAGCCCGCAAACGTTTCTCACATCTACGTGAGAAACGGACGCCTTGCAATATGGTTCGACTTGGCTCAATAGCAACCATACGTCTGCTTCTTGTCTTGCAAGTTCAATACTTAGCTGCATCAAAAAGCTTATGAAATCTTAATGAAGATGTGTGATCCATGGAGGTTATTAATATAAATCAGTCTTTTATGACAAAAAATAATTTTTTCCTCAGTTGTACTGATGGGAAACTGGGTAAGATTCAAAGTTCTTTGTCTTTGATTCTGTATTGCTGTGACGCTCTTATTAGCACGCTCTTTGAAAATGTAGCACAGTTAAAGGCGAGGAACATAGCCAGACCAAAGAAAAATCACTCCATTATTCTTCCTGTAGTTAGGAACTAGTGTCATGTATCCCTAAAAATGACTTCACGCTACTTGCCAAAAATTTCTATGTTAAGAGAGGAAAAAGAACATTCATGCAGCCCAATAGCGTCGTTCGTGTTGAACAGAATTACTATTTCGGGTGCATAGCCGCTGGTAACCAACTGCTAAACATATATTTTTCAGTAGTGTTGTGTCAAAACAACTCAGCCATTTTTTCAATGCGATACTGCCATTTGAAATCGTTTGAACCACACCAGCATTTATGCAATTGCTCTGTACGTAACAAGTTTTAAAGATTCTCTCTCATGTTGAAAGTTTATTTTCTGCTTAGCATAGAAATTTTTTGCGGGAACGAATGACCTTTCATAATAATGAACTCAAATGAGAAACTTGAACATTCGCCTGTACGTGAAATTTTCTGCTACTTTTCTGTTTTTATAACGCCATCGTGAAAATAACACAATTTATTTGGAAAAGATGTATTTATGCGCTACCTCCATCATATATATACATGAACAAGAATTAGGCCCTACACGACTTAACTGTACAGCGCATAACCACACTATCAACGTAATAATCAGAATTACACTTGCAAAAACCATGCTTGGATACTCGTAATTTAGCCCGTGCCGTCGTGGGCCAAAGGTTTTTAAAACAACGATGCGCATGTGAAATTTTGTTCACTTTGACGCCCTTTTTTCAAAATATAAGCGAAATTGTCTCATTTGTCCAAAGAGTGCTCCCTTTTAGACCTCAAAGCTAAAGAAAATCGGTTAATTAAACGACTTATTTTACAGTTAAACGATACAGTTCACATCGGTTAAAAGTTCAAGCATAACATTACACATTTGAGGCTTTCTTCAATGTAACGTGCTCTTTTCATAAATGTGTACGAAATTGTCTTGTCTGTGACGAAATTGTCTTATCTGTGAACAACAAAAACGATCACTTATAACAAATTTTTCTTAATTTTCTGGTCAAAAAAGAAGCGCATAGTCCTCATGAGAATTTTTCCCTTGGAATTTCTGAATACGCTTATGAATATGAACAAACCCATACATGTGCTCGAAAATAGATTCCGACGACACGAGTTATCGTAAACTTACCACTTCAAAACATTGTTTCTGATGTTCGTGACGCAAAGCATCCGGACGTTTCCTTATATACTGATATAATGCAGATCGCTATTTTAAAGTTGAAAGACACTTCCATTATGAGTTTTTCCTAGCACAAGTATATTTGCTTAGACTTGAAGACGCGATCTCTGCCCAATACAATGTTTGATTTAAACTCGGTTTCAAGAAGAATTCCAACAAAGTATCGTTAAACAAAGTGAGACTTGAATTCCTATGTTTTATTTTTATTTGCTTTATAATGTAGCAACTACGCAACAAAAAATTTGTTAGTAGTTTTTCTGAACAGACTATTTTCCGTATTTATGGTATATTTGGATAAACGCATCGTAAATACTTTGTTAGTATGGGAATTAGAGATACACACCATGTTCAAATAAAATGACAAGCAAACAAGCCTTTATTGTCAATGAGCAATGAACGATTGCACAAGTATGTTGTTGCATTAAGACCACGCATAACATCGAAATAGATGCAAATAAACCAATGAGAGGTATTCTTTCTCTGTAAAACATTTACCTGAGTTCTCTTCTTGATATTCAAATTTGTCAGTAGGACAGAATCAGCTAAGAGTCCTACAGTTCAAAATTTAAAGTTATTCATAAATTTCAATTATTCCCCATTCATCGTACCTAATCAAAGACATGGAGTTGCAAAATCTAACATTTTTTATAATTGAAACATTTTTAAAGGAATAAGCTAATTGGTTTAGTTATTACTTTCTAAAGTGCTAATTATATATTATTTTCATTTGAAAATGGGAATTGCAAGTATCATGACAGTAGTTCCTAATGGATAAAAACTAGTACTTCCTGACTCACAGGACATTATAAGCAACTGATTGTCCCGCAATTTTTGCGCCCGTCCGGCACAATTTTCTGCAGTCATGCTGACTGAAATTAATGTAAAACTTGACAGCACAGTTAAAAAATGATACATATATATTTTAGCATTAGGAACTAACTAACTTGTGTTGTTTAGACACACTCAGCACTGTGCGATCCCACGACTGCCGCGCTGCTCACCGAATTTAGCGCATCATTTGTTCATACGCAGCGAAAGTGGATTTTTGCGAGACGTAAAATGAATAAGTAGAAATAGTGGAATGTTTAAAAATTATAATGTACACGTATAACTCTATGATATCTGAATATTCGCTTTTAAGCTATATCTGCCGTTTTGCACTTTTTCAATTCTTTTACTTGGCAAAGAAACTGAAAGTAATACGACGGAAATGTCAGTAGACGTATAACAATTGCCGGATGGTAACAAAATGTTGATGCAAGTAGAAGTCTCACTGAATTGCTGCAAATGCGTAGACAGCTGGTGTTATTTAGGTTATTTCGTGGTACTTCAACAGGTGACAGCTCAAAAACTCTGGCAAATGCTAAAATCTTCAACAACAAAATTATAAATTAGTGAGTTTTGCCAAACTATCAATAGGTGGTTGTGTCCAGTATTGCAAAAAATCACTCCCAACATTTATATGCAGGTAGGCAACGACAATGCGAATAGAGATGGTTGAAGTACTCGTATGTACAAAACAATCAACGATAAAGTCAACAGGTCATCAATAACAGATTTCAAACAAAATGATGCAGTCGCTTTTCACTTAAAGAAAAGCGGCGGGGCTGTACTACATTAAAAGCTAGAGCAAAAACGTAATACTAAATGGCAATAACACAAGACCCGCATCTGTTACAAATATTAAAAGAAACCAAAAGTTTTAAATCGTCCTTCAAGCAATATGAAGAAAGAAGTCGTAACCGAAAATATATTATTAATTATTTTTCGAACGATATTACCTTTTAAGAGGAAATTAAACATTTGAAATGAGGAAAGCAACATTTGTGATCTCACAAAAAGAGACTTAGATAATTTTCTCCTCTAAGTTGATCAACGGCAAAAACGAAGTGGTAGAAAATTGCATTTTAAAACTCTATCGAATATAATGCATGACTTTCAAAACTTGTCCAATAAAACCCAATACACTTGAAGCACATTAGTTACAATTTTTAGGGAAGGATTACTAGTTGATCTCATCCTCAAAAACATGAAAATTTACGTGTGAATGATTTGAACATTATTATGTTCGCCGTTCATGAAACGATGCCAAATAAAGTTTTAAATTTTTTCTCTGGTGAGCATCGTGCGTGTACCACATGTGAGGCGAAAACAGCACTCAAGTTACACAACAGGACCCAACGGCTCACGAGAGCAGGGGGTGCCATATAGTACCACTTCATTTCCGTGGCATGTGTATGTGAAAAGCAAACTGAAAGTGACATTCCCACATGCCTTAAACTTGCAAGTAAATAATGTAAGATTATGTCAGGGAAATCATTTCATTGTGACAAGAGTTCAAGCTGGACATCAAATTTACATTAAGCATAAGATAATAAAAAAGTATTTGCAGAATAAAATATACAAATAGAACATTAAAGTCTACAATCACTTGGTATGGTTCACTATATACATGGCATAAAAACGACCGTACAAGAACTATATATACCCTGCAATTATGCGTCGTCTAAGGTTCCAACACAATACCACACGTTGCAACACTCGTTTCCTTCCTTCAAGCTACTGTGCTTGAGCTGAGCAAATTTTTGTCCTCGAAAAATCTCGGATGCAAAGGAAGGAAATGGGAATAAAATGTACAAATTCAATGAAATAAATCTCCAAGTGTGTTTAGCCAATTAAGTGAAGAAAGACTTACCAATGTCTATAATTGTTAAGTAATGATGGAGGATAGCACTTTCAGCCGTGAATTAATTTATTTTTAAAACACCCTTCATATAGGATAAATTTATTCTCACAGATTGCAGCTGAAGTCATGCAGTGTACAAACAAGCTGCAATAAACGCCACTAAAGGTCTGCGTGTTGGACTGAGATCGTGAGATCGATGATTTTATTCAATACGGATTTAACACCGTCAAATAAGTACTACAGCCAAAAGCAAGGAAAAGAGTTTATTTTCATATAACATTTAAGCACCGTTCAAGGGTAAATTAAGATACGCATATTACAATCTATGAAATTCAGTGCATAAAGAAATTCTTACACGTGGCTGAGAAAATAAAATCGAAACTGAAGAACGTAAATTTTTAATATTATTTTCGAAACCTTGACCTTCACAGAAAAGAGCGACTTTTTGATTTAGATATTGGCGGGGAAAGGAGAGAACTACGAATTTAAATAGTTCTGTGCAACCATAGAAAACGAGCAATTATTATAATCACTGATCAATTTCCAAAAAAAGTTCTCCCGTAGAAATCAGACAGTTCGAGCATTTAAATTTAAGAATATATTTTTCTATTGAATGAAGTGAGAAATTCGAAGAACCCAAGCTTAAATCCATATAAGTCGTATTTTCTAAATTTTGTTATTAGAATGCTATATAATATCATTTTCTGGACTAAAGCCCACTGAAGAGCAGCAGCTCAGAAGGTCAATAGTGCTCGTACGAAATGCACGAAGATAAATCCTAGAACAAATGAACGAGGTCATGTTACGCTCACCATGGCTGGATGTTGCGAGTCTTGGGCTTGGGTGTCTGAGGACGTGATGCATTGTCCAGTTAGTTGATTAACGCTTAACGGGTTGTTCAGGTCGCGGGGATTTGTACCAACAGGGATACGCGGGGCCAACTGTTGCGGTGGTATAGGGGCAAAAACTTCTTTAAGATCACCTGGGGTGGTGGGAGAAGCCAGGGAGGCCGGAGACGGCAATAAGGAAGGCGGCCCAGAGGGGGATGCGAGTGACGTTGAAGGTGAAAGTAGCATTTGGAAATTATTGGAAGGAGAAGCCATGTTTACGTCGGGCAAAACATCCTGCATGCTGTCGTCCTGTGGCTCTTCATCGGACTCGTCTGACTCCGGCGCCTCGACACTGCCACTGGAGCCTCCTTCCTCGCCTTCTTCGCCCTCCATGTACCGGATACACTTCTTTTTACGTCTGCAAAATAAAATGAATTCAGCAACTGGCAAGATAAAACGGTTTCATTATAGGCATTTTCGAAAATGTTTCACAGAATTAATTCAAAAACACAAAACGGAATACGAGTGCATGCCCATCAACCGTTGGCGAAAGTAGAAAAAAATTCTGTTCTAACATAAAAAAAACTTCATGCAGCTACCACGCTTTCAACCTGTAAAGAAAACAACGAAAACGTCATGCATGACGTAACTCACAACAAAATAAAACGACAATGGTTAAACGCAGAACGTTTACGAACACTGGAAAAAAATAAAAATTAGGTGTTGATACAAATAAAAGAAAATAAGAACAAATCGCTGAAGGGGTCACAGGTCGTGCGGTGTTCAGCTTCAACAAACACTGAAGGCAAGCAATGACTCACTGCCTAAAGATTAACATAAGTTGGTTCAGCAGGACTGGCAACACAGCTGCCGCCACTGCCAATGTTGCTGCAGCTACTGCTGTTACTGCTGCTGCTGTTATTGGTGGACGTGCTATTGCTGCTATTGGTACTGCTGGCACTGCTGCCAGAGCTGCTGTTGTTGCTGCTGTTACTGCTGCAGCTCAAGTTAACGATAGAATGCTGGATGGGCGGCGGCAGGGGGCTGTATGGGTGGTGAGGTGCAGACAAAGCTGCTCCAGGCGACACCAAGGGAGATAGGCTCGTAACGCTGCCGGGAGGGCACGAACTCAGCGGCACCAACACAGGGCCAGCAGCGCCCGCCGACGTCGCGACCACGGCAGCAGCGGCCGCCGCCGCCGCCACGCCACTCAAGAGGGACCCTCCACCGCCCCCAGGAGTGGCGGACGCTACGAGCGAGGCTACCGTTGCAGGGCTGCTGCAGATAGGAAGGTTGGCAAGAGTCTCCTGGTTAAGATCATCACGGAGAAATGTATGGTTGGTGCCATCAAATCTTGCCCAGCTCAATCTCCGTCCACTGCAGTCTCGCATAGTTGCTCTCAAAAGATATTTATAAAAAATGCGGCCATTTATTTTTAGAAGACGTTCATTAATGTTTGTGGCATGACGTTACAGAAAATGTGTCAGCCTTCGGTTGAAGCCCTCGTAGATGCACTGGAATGTTAGCCATGCTTCAGCGCATCACTCTGCTGACGGCGGTATGAAAGGGCATGCTGGGTGCACGCAGACAAAATTAGTGTCAAAATCAAAAACTAAGAAGAGACACGTCCTGTGCTCTGCTTTTGAAATGGGCACTGGTTCAAAAGTTCTCACCGTGATAATAAAATACAGTTGTCAGTAAAGGCAACATTGACTCATGTAAAACGGCAATGAATTTCAAACACAGATTGAAAAATTTACATAGTAAGGTATGGATGATCAACAAAAATTAAAGAAATGACACATTTTCTTGTAGCGTCCACGCGAGACGAAGATAATTTCAAGTTTGCGCCCACACGAGACTGCAGTAAAGTGAGACCTTTTGCCAGGGCTCATGGCACTCAAGTGCTGTTGCGTGAGTAGCGTAGGTCGGGTCTCATCAAACACACATTGTTAGTTTAGAGGGTTAGTCAAAATTCAAGGCCGGGAGAACATTGATATCCATTACCACTGCGAATGAATAAAGGATAATTTGGATATCACATTGCAGCATTGACCGTGGAATTCGCAAATGTGGAATATAAATTAGATAAATTTCAATGCACGTGTGTAGACAAAACTACCGACGGTTCATGGCATCTTAAAAATGATCATAAAAATCCGTTTCTGTGAAACTAAATGATGATGGAAACCCATGGACATAATTCAGAAACAACCAATGTTGGCTATGCTTAAGCAGCCCTCCTTCGTGTGTGATTCACAACATTTTCCAAATATTCCAAAATTAATTGAACATGCTATTCATTCTCTAACTCGACCACAGAAGCAGCAGCTGCCGCTCGCCATTTGGACCCTCCATTATATGGCTGCATCTGGGTAGGCGCCATTAGGGCGTTGCATAAGATCTGCGTGAAATTTACTCCTTAACTTTTGTTTCGCTAGCCCATGGAAAATTAAAAAAGGGAAGGTTTTCCATATAAAATAAAATCCTGAGCAAGTTGAACTATTTCAGAAGTTAATGCATATTCATCGAAAAATGAACATGGCTGAACACACTCACTCAAAAAAGAAAACTCTTATTTAGAAAACTAAAGAAATATATTGAAGAAGAAATTGCTGACGGGAAATAGCAACATCTTCTTATACCCAATTTTCCCAATTCATACTCTACAAGAACCTATTCGTGAATAGTGAATGCACGTTGACAGCACAAAATTCTTGAATCAGCTCGTCTGTTAGCAATTGCTTAGCTCCGTCGAATCAAGCCTAACTGCAACATTGCGTATTTCTTAAACGACACCTCATTTATGTTTTGTAATTTTAACTAATGAAATTTCCATTCTCATATTTGCGTCATAACAATATAAATGAGTTATGACACGATCAAGATACTATCAGCGACATGGGCGAAGTACCGAAATGGATGTTAGGTTATTTTTTAAAGAATACGCGAACAAAAGTCTCACCTGCAAGGCTTGCACCATTGATTCTGTTGGTCGAGGCCGTACCGCGCTCTGCATTTCTTCATATTAGCTGGGAACATCAAAAATCGTTAAAGTGTTGCATCGAGAAAGTCAGTTCTAGTTATTGCACACTTAAGGGAATTTCCCTTTGAAAAAAGAGAATTTGAAACGTGCATAAACTCTATCATTTTGAGGTGAGCGTTTACCCAAATCGAGTCTGAGTTTTCAGTACAGCCATAAGAATGATTGTGATAATCTTACGGTGAGCTCAAATTATTATTCCAGAGAGTTTCAGATGTAAGACGAAGTGAACAATATAATGAAAGAGCCATATTTGCGGGAGTTATCAAACCGACAGTGGCAACTTCTAAAGCCCGTTGACCCGAATCGCATTAGCAGCGACTGTGTCGAGCGAGTCTTGGGCTTTTGCTATTCGGAAACATTGATCCGTAGTTCACTCCGTTCAATTTAAAATAAATGTGATGAAATAGCAGTACTTCATATTGCGAAAAAACACATTTAATTTTATTTTCACTCAATTTCAGGAGAATTAGAGGAATTAAAACCGATGGTATTTCGAATGAAATAAGTTTTAATCAGAGTGAACCACCAAACGAGAAAAATTGACGGTAATATCGCGAGGTACTAAGTAGACATATTCGGCGATAAACACCACCGTCGTAATAGCTGAAATTCATGCATCCCCATCACATTTAAAACTCTAATGCATAGTATTTTAAATAAAAATTTGATCCAGATTGGTATTCCGGTAATGATTCATGAAACCGTGTGAATCGTAATCGAAATCAGCAATACCTTCGTCAAATGACTTTCAATTTGGGTAAAACGCTTCCTCGATTTAAACTCAGATATATAAGGTATAGCATAAATAGTATTGCAATCTTTACCACATGCGATTTGTAGCAAACTTCTTGACAGTCAGCTCCAACTGTTGGTGATATTCCAACTGAAAGAATCGATGCGCAATAAATACTTCATTGAGTTCGAAAAATTTCAGTCGCAGAACTAAGTCAACTGATCATTTAAATTAAAGCTAAAGCGCGTGGATGACTCTTGTTCGATCCAAAACAATTAATGATTTTTGGAGCATGTTGTCAAACCGTTGCTTAGGAATAAATTGAGTACTGAAACTCTCAACACTACACAAAGTTTAACCACTGAGACAGCACATCATACGGGATCATTTAAATATCTGCAGTGTTATTTTCGAATCATCTCTCAATACAGTGTACAGATTTAATGAGTATAGTTAGCAAACAAGTAAAGGTAACAAAGCATAGAAATAATTTGAACCTTCCCCCACAGTAGCAGCTCTTGACTCGCTCTATGATGTAGCCTTCAGTACCCTTGCTGGTGAATATTAAATGAATTGACTTGAGAGCAACTAGCCCCTGCGTCGGGCCAAGTGAAGATGCTCTTGAAAATAACAGTGAAGATGCGAGGCGGGACAGGGAATGAGGCAGGACGAAGCAAGCAGTTGTAAACAAGAAGCTAAAATGTCTCACGATATCAAAACGACAGTTAATTTAAAGAGACAATAATCACAGTCGATAAATAAATGACAGATTAGAAGTAAAACGGCAATGATAAATTTGAAATGCAGCGAAAAGAGATGAAAAACCTTGAAAAATCCAGGGTAACTAGCAATTGGATATGAAATATATAAAATAGACTTTCAGAAGCGGATGTTAGGAAATAAACCTAATCGTTAAGAAAGTAGATAAAAGACGAAATGTATATATGCAGCAAGCAATAAAAATGTAAGCAGACATGAGACATGTATATTATCAAAGATAAAAACACCAAAAAATAAGAAAAGAGTTGAATAAATTTGAACGGCAGGGATGGTCAGAAATATTTTCAAGAGACATCATCAACTCGGATTTTTGAAAAATGAATGAGACGCTCAGGAACGTCCAAGAGAGATAAGTAATAAGAATGAATTATGAAGGGAGCATTCTCGCCATGATGGGTTTAGAATGTGCAGCATCGAGAGCATCGAAAAAACTGGTTGGTGCTCGAAATACGGAAATTAGCTACCTCCATCAGTGTTTTTATCGCGGTTTCGTTTCTTCTTTTTGCCTTGCGAGTAATTTTGCCTGGAAGACCATCCAGGGTACATCTGCATGTGAAGCTGTCGTTCTTTCCGGGACATCTCATAATATTTGGCTTGTTCTTCTCGAGTGAGCGCATGCCACTGGGGGGGAAAGTCCACATTGGGGAGCATTAGTGACGACCCGAAACACTCTAGCACGCAGGCATGGCAGGAGAGCGCACTGTCAGGTTTCCAGAGACCTTAACCGCAAAACATGTCTTGTGAGCTGAAGCACCACAACATTTATGGCGTGTAAACGTAAAAGAACTGAAAAAATTATAAGTGAAACTCAAGAAAACTGAACACATGAAAGTAGAAGGTGTCTAGAAACCTGACAACACACCGTCTTGATAAGAGCAAGGTGGTGAGGGGGTCTAAACCGACCGTGGTATTATTGTAACAAGCAATCACACAACTGATTTCATCCGAGGATATGAGATTTGACATGAAAAATTCGTGCAAAGTCTTTCTGACGCTGAAGTTTAGCATTTTCTCGTGCCCTCGGAAGAAGTAGAGTGATAAAGCGCTACAAGCAAAGGCTGCACCAAAATACCAAAGGCGCACCACACTTGCACTCCTCCTGCTCAGTGACAGCTCTGCAACGGCAGCCTGAGCGCTGCCAAGCAAAGTTGACACCAGAGCTGAGTTTCATCACAAGGCGCGCTCAAAAAACTCTGAGAAATATTTCGTTACTGATTCCATGTTGGGTGAAAATTAAACAATCAGAAACAGAGTAAAAAGCGTGAAAAAAACTAATTCCATTTGAAGCTTTCAGAGCTCGCCTTATTTGCGATGAAATTCAACGAAAAAATTATAAATCAACAAATAATCTAACAATCATGAACGCGTTTCACTGGTACCTCCATCTACTGATTTTTCTTTCTTTCTCTTCTTCTTCTTCATCATGCCGTAGTTATCTCTGGCGTTCCAACCGGGGTACATCTGCATGTGAACTTGTCGCTCTCTTCTCGCCATGTCGTAATACTTAGCCTGCTCTTCCTTGCTTAGTGCATGCCACTGAGGCATTAAGAAATATGAGCATTTTTAAAAATGAGAATGTGAATAGGCAACACGGGCAATAATCGTTAGTAATACAATTAGAATCTGTGCCTCATATGTGAAATATTCAAGAGCCACAGTAGCTTATTCATCATGATTACGGAACTTTTCAGTGATCTACGGAATGGGCGTGTCTACTGCTATATTGTTTAAGCAGAGATATAATTTACAACATGATGAGGAGACTTGAATTTGATTCTGTTAGAGGTCATTATAAAGCCACCCAACTTCACTCATGTCGAAATAACTAAAATATTTTGTAAATTACAGTGAATTACGTTTTGTGAATTACAGTTGAAATCGTAAAAAATGACACAGATGTAATAAAAATACCTCTAATCGACAATTTAAAGTGATAAAATATTATTAAAACAGTCAGTAACAGACAACATTTTGAAACTCCAACTTCCAATCAGGCTAAAAGAACTTACTTTTTCCCATTACAATGTTCGTACATATCGCCAGGTACTCTAATATTTAAATGTATATGTTTGTCTATATACGTATACATGTACTGTATGTCTATATATCCATATCCAAAAGTATAGATATACACATACATATAGTTATACAGGGTGTCCATAAAGTCGTGGTAAAATTTGAAATTACTGTAGCTTTGAAACTATACGTGATAGAAACAATCTGGAAACTGAATTAGAAAATTTACTGTATCTTGTTTACGAGTGGTTAGGTAATATTTTTTCAAATAATATTTTATATATTTCTAAAGGCTTTGAATCTTGTCTATCAAAAAAACTTATCCCCCACGGCTTCAACGGAAGAGATGGTCCATTTTCACGGCCTCGACATTCCCCAGATTTGACTCCTTTAGATTATTTTTTATGGGGCACATGAAAACAAGAATGTACACAACAAGACCTCAATCATAGAGAGAATTGGACGGTAACATAACGGCTGTGCTCTCAGACAATACTGCTGACCAACTGACAAATGTTTTTAATGAACTTAAAAATCGTGGTACCCTGTGTATAGTTGTGAAGGCTGCAATAAATAATTTTAAAAATTTAATTTTCTTGTTTCCAATACATTCTACAGATTGTTTGTATCATGTATACATAGTTTTGAAGATACAGTAATTTAAAATTGCACCACGACTTTATGGTCACCCTATATATTTAGATATGCATTATTAAAAATTTGACCATAAGTTATGTTAGTGGAAGCTTTATTTAATTTTTCCAGCTTCCTAAAAGCTGCTTTTTCTTCGTTATTTAAAAGGCTAAGTAAATGTCCTACACTAACAGGGTATTATACTAATATTTTGATATGTAGATATATATGTTTTCTTTCATGAATGCATTTATATATATTGAATCATTTAAAAAAAAACAGATAAGTGTTGAAGGTTAAAAAGTGTATACTATTTTTCACACCTTGTGTATGCAGAAGCTGCATTGTATTTCTACGCAATGTGTTTTTTCTCTATTGTTACAGAAATTTTATGCAGCGCATGAACGTCATCAGAAGTGTCACAACCAATGAAGAAAATGTATCTATTTAGAAAACAACCCCACAATAGCCAGTTGCAATTTTCACTGCACTAGAGCAAGTTCTATACGTAGATTATACCAGATTGTTCACATTATTCAAGCTTAGAAACTTGAGTGGCAGCGGAATTGCATTCAAGCTAGCATTCGTAACTAAGTGCCTCTCAGAATTTACAACGCTTCAAAAATCCTTAATTCACAGCTGAGATTATGTGCAACTCATCATCATTATTAGAACAATGAAGTTTTAGAGTGTGTGAGGGAGGTAATCTCTTGATCAAGTTTATTCCTCAATAATAACTGTAGTATAACAATCGATTCAGTGTTACAGCAGTTCGGCGCATTATCGATATCGCAGAGATACAGACGCCAGGTTTTCACAGCAGTTTTATTGCACGTTGGCCGCGCTTGCCTCAGCAGTAATTCTATTGGTTAACTCAACTGATCTGGAGTGGGCGGCCATATAATCGTGTCAACAATTTACAAATTTCGTCTTCTGGCAGTATGCGCTGCAGTAGCGCCTATATAGATTTTACGGCACAAAATTATTAGTGGCCTCCATCGAAATTTGCTGTACCCAGAACTATCGGCATAATTTACAGCTCTAAACCGACCTAAGAGTGCACTCACTGCGCTGAAATGGGGAAAACCATTACAAACACTGGGCTAATTTTTTTTACAGAAAAAAACTACGTGAAAACGATTTGGCCTAAAACAGCACCGGAGAACCTCAATGCATTTCTGATATGTATCAAGCTGTAGCAGGAAACTAAATTCCCTCATGAAAGAAATATAACTTGAAAGTTCTTGCACTTGAATGAAATGAAAGTTCAGAAATGCTAAGATGAAGAGTGACATCAACATAAATTTGATTCAAAAACGGACATAAATCGTACAGGAACTGTTTATTTCATTAGGTTGCCAGATCAGCGCTGAAGGTTAAAAAATCTATGCCAAATGCCGATTTTCGCAACTTGGGTGTGCAGAGATGAAAACGGACATAAATCGTACGAGGCTTTCATATGTATGTCAATGTATTAGTATATATATATATATATATATATATATATACCACTATATACCACCACTATATATACATATATATATAATATATATATATACAATAATATTGATTCAAGTGCTGTGTGAGTAAAATGTATGATTGGGCTTTCAAAGCTTCTGTTTCTGATGTCTTATCGTATTTTCTTTCTGGTTTATAAGTATCGCGAGAACTAAAAACTTGAGAGAAATGTCAAATACTATTGGCTGATTCGCAAATGAAATTCTAAGGGGTCATAAATTGTGATTGCAATAAACACGGGCTATGCATTTCCTAATCAGCTGAATTTATATTTTTAATTTCACGAACGCTGATTACTATTGATGCTCGTAAATACAGGAATCTTCACCTTTCCAGGATGATGCTAATTTTCTTGGAAAGAAGCATTCAATATTTTAAGAAGCAATTGATGCACGGAGGAAAATTCAGTATTGCATGAGATGGGCAAAAACATACAACACATAAAAAGAGCATACAAAGACAAAGAATGATTGATATCATGCCAAAAAAGCATACGCTACCTTGCGTCCCAATATCTGGTTAATGGCTGCGCTCTCCTTCAGCGTGCACTCGGCCACCACTTGCGCTCGCATTTCCTTCATGTAGAGCATGAAGGCGTTCAGGGGCTTCTTGATGTGGGGCTTTTTCTCTGAGGAGGAAAGTTCGACATGAGTGCGACTGTGACGAGGGAAGGTGCAGAAATCAGAACTCTCGAAAACTTATGTTCAGCAGGGAATGCTGAAATTAATCTATAAGTGACAACATAAATGTTGCCCCGAGGTTGCTATGAATTGATAAGAAATAGAAGGCAAAATAGGTCAATTAATTCATCGTTTCATCATCAAATTCTTTTGATCAACAAAAGTCCCAAGTTCTCAATCCCTTGCAGCAGATTGCAGAACTGGTGTGCGCTACCTCCTTTACCGTCGAGAAGACTTTTGTCGTGAGGAGACCCGAGCGTTTTACCGTCCAGCATCCCCGGATGTCTGAAAACAATGGCTAGCGTTACACGAAAAGTAAACGATCAGTTAATTTTATTATTTCCTTTCCATTAAAAATGTTTCTTCGTTGCCTTGATAACATCATGAACATTTGCTTCAAATAAATTTCATTGTTTCATTTTCAACTGCAAAAAAAAAGCGTTAACAGACCACGTCTAACGGTCGAAAAGTTTTTCGCGACAGTCTCATTTTTTATAAATTCTTCGTGATTTACATGCGTCTAATGTTTACCTTATAATTTACCTGAAAATGCTAACTATTGTCGCTTTGTCAATAATAATTTGAACAGCAGATTTTCCATACCTCTTTAACATTGTATCAACGATTTCAGAGAATATCTAACATAAAAAATATATATATGAGACAGTAGAACCATTCTAAATCAAAACGTAAAAGAGAATACTATTGCAGAGTAAAAGTCTTCAATCAATTACCTTCGTTCGCTCATATAATGAAGAATTTACTTTTCAAGTCTAGAGATCAGAGACGTTGTTCCTGAATCTCAATATTTCGGTAACAATCAGCTCAATGAGCATCATGAGAGAATAAAACTGTCGAGCTAGAAAAGGGTTGGCAGTATCGTACGAATTTCAAATATGAGACCCCACGTTTCGAGTCAACACTAGAACACGATTAGCCGAGCTAGTGATCACACGTCGCGCTGATTGCAAGAGTCAAAATCTCCTTGCACGACTACATCAATCAATTGGAAGGCGGCGAGAGCAAACGAACGAAGACTTCGTACCAGGACGGTCTCATCAAATCAGTGGGAGCACCAGCGGCAAGACAGACTCGGCTGAGACATCCTTGAGCTCGAATCAAATAGAGCACACAATCTAATTTTTTTTTGAAAAATACGAATAACTTCTATTGGCTAGTGGCAAAAATAAAAATGTAATATAAGTGAATGTTTCTACGTAGCCATGTAAAGTTAAAAATAACAAAATAACAACCAGTAATGGTAATTTAATGAAACGAAGCTTCATTAGATTCACTCGTGCAGCCCAAAAAATTCAATCAGTTAATCAAATCCTTTCATTTGCTTGCTAATTATCCATGAATAGAGTTATAAGATAATTAGCAATCGAGAATATGTCCAGTAAAATATCATAATTGTTTGCAGCTAATCATTATACTGGGCAGCACAAATTGCGAAATGTACGAAATAAAAAAAAAATTGCGTCCAAGAATCATTGACTCACAGGGTAAACCACCTATTATTCATTTAACTTTCATTAAAATTGAAGCAAGCACAGACCACCACATGCTATTTACAAATGGTACCAAAAACGTAAAACGTTGTCATGAAAATTATAATTTAGTTGCAATAGCTAAAAATAAAGTACGTGTTTTGCTAGGAATTAATGAGGGAGTAAAAATACGTATTATATTTTCAGTAAATCTTGTTTGCAACAAACTACACATTATGGTATTAGATGAGGGAAGAATACCTGTGATTGTCGTGAGATGTGTTCGGCAGGTCTGCGGCTTTGGGTGATGCGACCAGGGAGTGGGGGAGGGGCGGGGTCAGTCCGGGATGTGGAGGCATCAGCGACGGCGTACTGAACCTGGGTCCCCACAAGGTTATTTCAAATATAACTTTATACCTTTATATTTCACAAGGCATTGGTCGAAAGCCAAGAGCATACTTCGTAACATATTCTGACATTTTAACCTTTTGCATGGGAAATTTGGCCAACGTTTCAAAAAATGTACAACATAGAATTACACATAAAATTATTTCTGAATCAAAATAAATCCTGGACACACAAACATTTATAAGTAAAGTTCGGTTCTAAAATGAGACGTAGTTCGTTCATAAATTATTAATATTTTATTTCATGACATGAATGTATGACCTATACGGTTCTATTCATTGATAACTTACAATAAGAAATATTTTTTGTGTAGATGGAAACGTATGAAAGTTGAAAGAAATTTAATTTTGTATGTTACGAAACTCATGTTGGAGATAATTTGGAAAATTTTGTTAGGTATAACGTTCAGCCCATTTAGTAAAATTTTATATTACATAGATAACACTTACGGTTAGTTCGAAGAAGAATAAATCTTTAATTTAGTACTTCAATTTAAGCACAAATCTAAAAATCTGCGCAAAAATTTACTAATTGACTACAGAACTTTATAATTTATATGGGATAATTTATATGGGAAGAATTGTGTGACACTTTTCTTATTCATTTCAATTAGTGTTATGCTCGGGTGTTAGAAGCGAGGAAAAATGTGCCATCGTTTTAATTTCAATGTAAGTGACAGATTTTATTTTGCAGTTAATAGAGACTGTCCTTTATAGTAACTTTTTCCTACGATGAACTTTTGGAAGAACGGACGTCGTGTCATCAGGTTTACTCTATGGAGACAACAATGGAAATTTAAGAAGGCTGTAAGAAATATTTAAGACACTCTTGCAAATATTATGAAGCAGGAATAGAAAGAGCTAAAAATACAGCTGGCGCAGCAATATGAGCTCTGTGAGTTTCCCACACTGACCATGTTGCCATTTGTGTAAAATCCGCTCCGAGGTGGTAGGAATACTGTGATGCTGTGAAGGGGTAGACCGGCGGCCTCAGGCCTGCAACACAAGAAGTTCGCGCTGAGCTCAAGATCACTCTGACTTTTTTAGAATTTTATAGCTCACATATCTCAGTTCACAGAAAACAGAAATACAGATAAAAGCAGTTGCTGAATTTAATTATTTTTGGTAAATAAACCTAAAGGTTTCCTTCGTTGCATTACTACAGGAAGCACAGCGATGGAGTAAAAAATTAGTTATGAGTTAAAATGGATGAGAATTTTTTTAAATATATTGCCAAGATGAAGCTAAAGTGTGATTTTTGGTGTCTTGCTAGTTATAAGTAGAGAGGTTTGACCGCATTACTCTCTTAATGAGCTCTCTCACATAAAAATATGCAAAGAAATATATAAGACTTTCGTTAAATTCATTTTCGCACATGTACTTCAGCGCGGAGCTCAAAAATGGACAAGCACATGAGACGAAGGTACAGTGAAGCTCATACCAGCTTTAGGGTCGAGAGGATAAGGAGAGATGCCCATGTGAGCAGGAGGTGGCTGGGCGAAGTGCTGACCGTTATTGTAGAGAGAGAAGAGGGAGCTGCCCGCTCCTCCGGCTCCCAGACCAATCTTCTCGGCCGCCTGCAAAGATAACAACGATTTGAATAACCTAATCCAAGCTACAGATCATCTTATTTCCCATAAAAGTTTTCCAGAGGAAACACACTCATCTAAAGTCATGAAAACAATCGAGTCTCTCGTGAAAGTTCCACGCGCTGCAAGTTGAACTGAAAATTTTTTCGATACGACCTCCGGTCACAGATAAGTCGTAAAAAATATTCCACGAATATTTCACGAGAACTGCAATAAAATATCGAAATAATGAAGTGAGTCAATCAGGAAGCAATTTTGAAACAGCGGCAGTTGAATCTACGTTCGCTAAAAACACGAACAGCGAGCAAAAAAATGTATATATAAGTTCACCGACACGAAATTCAGATTCCAGTATTTTTTCAGAAGATGAAGAGGATGATAGAAAGGAGTACTAACGTAACTTGCTGCATCCGCTTCCTAGATAACGATTTAGGTAATATTCAAGAAAGCCAGCTCATGCATTTCTCATGTGTATAAATGGCACAACAGCAGTAAATAATGATTTTAAAGAATAGAATGCTCAAATCACATTAATTTGAAAGATCTGCTCCTTCAAAAAATGAGAAGCTGAAATAAAATCATAAATTTGATTGAGCCAATGTATTGAAGAATTCAAGCTCTTTAGACAGATTAAATTGTACGAAGTAAAAATCGATCCTCGAATATTTCGAAGGATATAAGCCCTTTACTCATAAATTTACATAAATTATTCTGAAAACTCAATTCTTCGGAAAAAGATCCAGTAGAGAAAATTAATTTTCCAAGAGTTTACGCAGGCGCGACCCATTAACAAATTTTTTTCGCACTTAATCAATTCGTTTATTTAGCCTCGGACAATGAATGGAATGAACACTTGATCACCTGCGTTTGATGTGGCAAAGTCGTCCTCTGAACATGAATTGTGCTGCAGTGTACCGAACCATCATGACTTGAGGTTTATACGGATTAACGAGACGTTCGTTTACTTGAGCGCGCTCTAGCGCATAAGCTATTGTGTTAAATTAAACGACAAAATAAGATTGCATGACATGCAGACCGAATACCTAAATAGATGATGATTTAGTTAAACGATCAAGAATAGTTTTGAAATGTTTTATAGTTCAGGGTTGAATTAAAAAGAATGAATGAGGCAGCAATGTTTTGTTAATGTGGCACTTCAGAATATGTCTGGATGTATGAATTGACTCGTAAAGTGCTGAAAGACTAAAGAAAAAATTTATTTCAAGTCAGAATTTAGCCATTTATTTAGCCATTAGTCATGAGAACGGGATCAAATGCCTCTTTTGATGTTTGGCATCTCTTGTTAATACGAAATAAGAAGAAATAAGAACTTAAAGAGTTTAGAAACAATGACTGTGACCAAACTTCATGCATTTTATTCGTATAAAATAAGTCAATTGAATATGCGCTGATGTTTAAGAGTTACTAAGGTAAATGTGACAAGTTCTTACCGCAATCCAACTATCAAAATGTTGCAGTGCTGAGAGTTGCGTAGCTCTATATTACCGTTGAAGGATCAATTAATGCAAAGTTCAAGAGCAGCGAAATTGTACGCCGTACAAAGAATGTCCCTTTTTATAAGTGGAAGCGAGTGTGAGCACTTGAGTGGATGAGCGACGCTCGTTGAGCGCTCACCAACTGTCCGCACTCAAATAAAGTAGTTGCAGCCAGGCCACTCGCCCCTAAATCGCTAAAAAATTCTCCACTCTATAATTCACGACACTCAGCGGTGGTTACTCACCGAGAAAATAGGCCCATCAGTGTTAGTGGCCCACACAAGGAGAAAATGGGAGCCAAGAGAATGATAGAGTTACGAAGGAAAGAGTGGTCCGAAAATATTAGTGAAACATTCGACAAACTTTTGGGGTACGCCAATGCAGGTGATATATAGACAGGATGAAAATAAGGCCCATGGAGTGATGTGAATGGTTTACAAAAGGGGAAAGAAAGTGGAGCTCTACTACAACGTCAACTAATGTGAATATAGGCTACGCAGTACCAGCATTGACTGAAAATGGGAAGCATAGTGGAAATGGAATCACTTATCACTAATTACAAATAAGACTCAGTAATAACAAATGACCGCATTCCATAACAGAATAAGCACGCCCATTACAAACGTTACAATCAAGTAAACATCAGTAAAAGCTTTCCAATAATTAGCCTAAATTTCCACAAAATCCTCGTGGCTGAATGACAAAGTACAGGTTTTATTTCACCCCAATGTACATTCCTTTGACGGAATTGTAGTCGGCGACTCAAATAATTTATGAAAGTTACAATCCTTAAAAAATTCCGTCTATAGTTCTGAATCATTTCGAGCCACTTGATATACTCTTGAGTGCCGGTGTTACTTTCGACGGCTCAAGAGTAATTAAAACTTTCTAAGTCTATGTGTTGCCTTCATTGCTAAAGAGTTGTTGTTTTCAAGTTAGAACAAAACACAAGTATAGAGCACTGCTAAAATCATCTTCACATTCGCATGCTGGATCCCCGTAGAGAAATAGGCGAACAAGACAGTTACTGTCGACACACATGGATGTACAAGTATGCATGTACAACCGATTTACATAAATTTCATTCCTGTAGCAGTTAAGTTTCCCTTTCTGACTAGTGGGGAAATCTTTGACAATTTTAATGTCATCTCTAGTAAATATCTATATTTAAATGAAAATTAAAGGAAGATGAAACAACTCCGACTCTCGGACAGCTGATGAACTCTAGAGTAGCGCCACAGATCGACAGAAATGTGTGAAACCTACGACCCCAATTTGAGATCACGATGGGATTGTAAAGACTAAGAATAGTTTTCTTTCGAAGAAAAAGGCTCCTCTGCAGCGCCTGAAGACTTCTACGCTTGCAAAACCACCCGGAAGAGGTAGGCGCAATCCCCGAGAAGCGCAAGTTGCGCCAGCGTGCCAATGCCGGCTGATAACCACGAAATGAGAGGTCATAAAAAATCCTGAGGTATCAACTTTAAAGGAACGCAAAAGATAAATTTTTCCAGTCCACGGTAGAAAATAGCTTAAATAAAGTAAAGAAATGGCTGAGCCTTCGAATTGAATTGAGCTCACAAATTATGGAGAGGTGAGAGCACAGTTCTCGCTTGATGTTTTGATGTTGTGCACGGTAAATAAAAAGTTGGCACTACAACAGTGTAAAGTGTCAGTACAAGAGCCTCTAGATGGCACCCCTCTTCAAATTAGGCAGAATTAGACTTTGATATTTTGAGAACAAACAATCATATTCACTTCAATAGTGAACAAAAAGTTAAAAAAAATTCCCCAATAACGGGAGCCAGGGTGTTTTCTCAATGTAAAAAAAATGAGATTGAGCTTCTTCCAACATCGCCAGAATTTCTTATCACTCTTTCAAGACACTGTGTTCCAAGAAACAATATCCTTCATGCTTCACTATTTTAGATACTCGTGGAACTTCAGTATTTTGCAATTTGGAGTTGGAGACTTGCTTTCGTTTTCAGTCGAATTTGACTTTACTGAAGCGTTTATTTGTCCGATGTCAAGACAATATGATTCAACATAGTGTGAGTAGCAGTTCTAGTCAAGTCATTCCCTAATTTTATTAAATTTCTGTCATTGGACGTTATTTCACAAAATAAATGGGTATTGTACCTTAATTATCAGTTAAGTTCAAGGTCGTAAATATTCAAAGTGTTAAATTGTTGCAGTAGTTATGTTCTGCCCTCCGCTGCACTGCTGTTTAAAAAAATTTTATTCGAAACGTAACTAGCAGTACACCACTGAATTAACACAAGTATCACAGGAAGAAGATAATAATGAGCAGAGGTTTGCCAAGCCGCACTGACAGCTTACAGGTTCTAGTAACCAAAGTCCTAAGTGTATTATATAGAGCACGTGAGTCAGTCAGATTAGAGAGCTGAAAAATGCACACAGAGTAGCATGGACATCTTGAACGGACAAGTGCTTCAGCGCCATTCTTCCACGCGCACATCGAAAATATTTTTCTAGTGAGCACTTTTCATTGTACCGGAAGCAAAAATAACAATTGAGAAAATTTAAGTGTGCCCCAGATTTCGCTCTATAAAACTTTATGAAACAAGAAATTGCTAATGGAACCATATTTTCTCATAGAAGATCCAACGACCTTCTCAAGCGATGGTGTTTTCTGTTGCTCTGAAACGTTTTTTAGAGTGAGACCACAAAAGTGAAGAGGGAATCTTCAAAGAAAGGCCAGCCAATATTCGATGCAGTCTTTCGCGGAGGACAATGTCATCTGGACGATAAAACACTTAGGTGACGTGTGCCGCCTGGACATAGGCAGCCGAGAACGAAAATCTCAACTCACGTTTCCGTGGGTTGAGAAACGTAACTAGATGAACTTAATTAGAAAATTAATGAGCCAATAACTTGCTTTATGTTAGAGCAATTAGGGCAACTGTATTTGAAAAAAGTACAAGCTACGTCATTGGCTCTAAATAACATTTGAACACATCATTTTCATTGATCGATTCTTACAAGTTCGGAAATAATTACAGGACTATTTCTAAACCCATCACTATTGCTACACATGCAGTGCAGTGTGTCGTCAAGAACTTCAAAGAGTTTGATACCACAGATTTTTTGTTACCACAGCTTTTTTCATGTTACATGATTTTGGAGCATATTTTTCAACTAACTAATTTAATAGGTTCAATAATAATTTGATTTGATTTCTGAGTAGACACAATTGAAACTGGATTCATTTACAGAATTTACAACTAAACATGTTTTGGACATGAGGAAGGTTTTTGTCGCATAACTATCCTACCAAGAGTACGTGAAATTTTGTAATTGGAATGAAGAAGCAACGCATAAGCAGAAAATCACTTATATTCAGATAACCTCACATTCGTATTGGGAATGGTGAGTACCTTCGTTTACTGAAATTTCGATATTATTAGTTTAGATGTACATAAACCCCCATGGATGTTACTTCATTTCAACATCATCTTTCAGCAGGTTTAAATTTTGCCGAAGCGTTCATGGATTAAGGAAATTACTTGAAGGAATTCTACTAAGTAATGAAGAAACAAATATGGAAATGTTTACAGGATCAATTATAAGAAAAGTTTTTCTCACAAAAAAACATTGTGAATATCAAAATAAGAAAGGCGATGCTTGTGTTTTGGGGTTGTTTCAGTTGGGACTGGTTATTTTATTGTGACATAAAAGTGATGAAGTCTGACAAGCATAAAAATAATGATGGCCTCAAGTTATGCTGGGGAGAAGTCCTCGGTCATGGTGACTACTGATATTTCATTTCCAAATTTTACTACTTTTTACTACCTTCTACGGCAAAAAATTACTACCTTTTTTACACAATGAATGTTGTCCAAATGTCCAGAGGTAAGTAATCGGCCTATAATTAGTAATTTGAGTCAATTATATACGCAATACGAAAGGTCCAAAAAAGCTCCAAGTTTCGTAATACTTAAAATACTTAATACTAAATGGAGCAACCAAAGCTTTACAGCAAAAAAGTTACCTAAATTTCTAGGGTACCCCATCCTAAATGGACTCCAACAAAAGTTTGGCGCAGACTTTGTCTTAACATCTTTCAACTATGAGGGGAACAGTTCATCATATGGAAAAAATAAACTGACTGGAAACTAATAGACACCAGGAAATTGTCAGATCCCTCTACAGCAGGGTAGAATATCACGGAATTTCATTAAGACCAAACAATATGGCACTTTGGAAATATGAGTGTGTAAACTATTTCTATCGTACCTCAAAATCTAAATCGGCATCCTAATTGCGATCAATAATGACAAATAGGTTAGGAACATGTTATATTACAGAACCAATCACGAAAATGCAAATTTCATGTAGCTTTCCTATGTACTTTTAGTAGAAGAATGAACTTTGATTACAAGGAGCATTTCCATGCTATGACGACATCCTGGAGGTAACTGAATCGCATGACTGCCAAAAGGAACTTCAAAGGAACTAAACTCTCGTTCAAATGATGGCGCATTGTATTAAAAGATTATTTTATAGCATAATTCTTTCTATATTTGGACATAAATTAACGTCAGTGAAAAACAAACTTTCAGCTTTACAAAGAGGTAATTTAAAAAAAACATTTATAGTTTCAGTAAATCGTTGTTTCCCCAAATCGCAGTGGACAGAATAAACTCGTCTTTTCACAGGAAGATAATACTGCTCACAATCAAGCTCAGGTCTGAAAAAACACTTTCTGGATATAAATGAACTGCAGAGAAGTTTCTTTGACGTCATTGTAATGTTTCTATCCTGTCGCAACAACTTTGAGTGTGAGAATATTTGTCTTGGAATAAGAATTGGAAGGCTACATCAAATTTATGATAATCAAGACCTTACCAGCCAAATGTATGACTTTGAATTAAACATTATTAATTAGGAGGAATTGAAATGTAATAAGTTTGATTCACAACTTACTAATCTGAAATTGCAGCAGGACTCTCTAAAAGCTAATTGAGAATAATTTTATTTCTGTGATTACGTTTGTGAATAAAATACTTTGGCTATCCAATTTTTGAGTATAAAGTGTACAAAAATAACAATTATGTCAACTATGCTCTATATCTTACAAGCAACTGCATTCACTAAAGATGAAATCCAATAAAATGTAACAGTTATTTAGTGATAAGTACAACTACCTATTTGAAAATTTTAGCTAGTTCTTCATGTTTATTCATGAAATTTAAAAGAAAAAGTTTACAAGATGTTTTACATTTAAAAGAATCGTAATTCTTAATAAAATATAAATTATTTTACTTGATTAGATTCGATTATTAGTTAGTTTAAGCCTCCCTATCCGCAACAAAGGCTATCCAAAGAGAGGAAGGAAGAAGGCACCATTTATTATGGAGTTAAAGGAAACGCGGAATCTATGCAGAAAGGGCAGACACAGAAAACTAAAAAAAAAAGATCATGAAATAAGAAAAAGTTGAAGAAGAAAGAAGTAGGTGCTGAAAAACAGGACAGCAGTGAACCTTTAAAAGATGGTTCGTAACAAAACAAAAACCTATCATATTTTAACAAAAAGAAAGCGCACCTAACCTTTAGCTTGGGCCCTCACATTGTCCCTTGGGAGCGCTAATTCCCTTAGATACAACAGTTGTATCCCCCTGGGGAAATATTTTACTTGACAAACATATTTCAATCAAAGCCAATTGATATACTTCCACAAGAAAATATAAAGCTATGCTATTTCATTTTTCCTTGAGATCGTATAATGCATATATGATACATAAGAATGAAAGATGTTAAATGTCAACCTCATAATCATAAATGCACAATTTTTAAATCCTTATTTAATTCTCAATACTAATCCCTGAAATCACAAGTTCCTAAGTTTGAATCTCAAAGTAAGTGCGCACTAATAGAAGTGTTTTCAACCACGCATCGTCACTGGTATTACATTTTTTAAATTTACATTTATACTATTTATGAAGCCTCGATTACCGCATCAAAGCAAAAGCCATTTTATTGTTTTCTCTCAATAACTTCTTAATAATAAAATAGCTCAAAAAAACCTTCCATCACAAAACAAGTTGTTAACTTTCAGATCAAACAGAATGTGAAGAAAAAGTGAACTGTTTTTGCTGTTGTTTGCAAAAATTGAAACTTTTTTCTATTTTGTGTGCTCCAATCCTAAAATTGCTTCCCACTCTACAGGAATATTTCCCATAAATCGAGCCAAATTTCTGATTATGGGAAAAATATATTTAAAAAAAACCTTCATACTCTATATAAATATGTACCATTACTTTGAATTTTGAGAGAATTATTCCACTCAACAATTTTTTTTACTACCCTGAGGCAAATTTTATTACTTTTTACTACTTTACTACCTAGTAGACACCCTGTCGGTGGATATGCAGAACAAAAATGCTAACAAATGGCCTTCATCAAAAAGTTTACGTCTTGGTGTAAGAAAAATAAAATTAAAGTTACCCTTGATTTTCCATTTGCCTTGACTTGAACCCGCTTGCAAATCGTCGACGGACGTTGAGAGTTAGAATACTCTGAAAAATGGAGTATCTCAAATATACAAATTAAATTAGGAATAATAAGAACTGTTTGATGGAAATTGCCAAGGTGAGAGTTTTTATTATCTATATACTTAATTCAGTAACTCAAAATTTGTCCGAGTCCGTTTAGAAAATTGGCTGAGTCTATATGGTCAAGTGAGGTATTAAATTGAAGCCACTGGTGTCTATATTTGCAGAAAACTATTTATTTATTTATTTGTTTTTTTTCTTCATTTTTTTTATTTTTCTTTTATTTTTTATTTTTTATTTATTTTTTTTATTTTTTTTATTTTTTTTTTATTTTTTTTTTAAATTATTTTATTTTTATTTTTAGGCAAGTCGGACAACCCGATACTCGGGTTGAACCGGTAATACTAGTTAACTATAAATATTGATATCATGTTTTCATGTTTTCAGTGTAGGAACATTTTTGCAGGTTCATTTTTTGAGCGATGTTCTTATGAAATATCTCAGACCAAATCGGTCGTTCGGAAAACTGAGCTTTAAGCCCTTGTTCATTTGCTAATCACGTAAAAAAGTTTAAAATCGAAAAAGAGTTATAACCTAAGAAATGACCAAAAGTATCGATCATCATAGGTGAGCACACAAAAAACTTCTTCACAAATTTAACTGTTTGTACATATATAACGAGCTCTTGCCCACCAATCTCGATATTGTTTTTCATGGTTCACATCGCTATTTCTTTTTAAGAAACTGTTGCTCGAGTTGAAATTTGGTCTGAAATATAAAGTTTTCCTTCTGTGGCTTAAGTTGAAGCTTCACTCTTGAAAGTTTTACGAAGGTTGTGGTGTTTCTAATAACGTAATGTATTTCAAATAAAAATGTAGTTATTTAAAAAAAGCTAAAATGATAAATGAATGCATGTCCAATCTTCGTAAGTACGAGTAGTCAGAATAATATTGCAAAAGCTTGCCAGACTGCAAAGATATCATGGTAGAAACTGCGCACTCGGCGTAGGTTGCGATCGTCCTTTTCAGTAATCCTCATTCTGAAAGTAAATCTTGTGTAAACAAGTCAAAGATCGATTTCAAGAGCTGGATTTTCTCTAAAACTTAAGTACACTTAGTATTCGTTAGTCATTGCGTGTTTTAGAATTAGAAGAAACCTATTCCTAGTCACTTGGGTAGTTCTCATCTTTCTCTCATCTTGGGTAGTCCTCATCTCAGTTTCTTTCTAAGAAAGTCAATTCATTTCGTTAATATCGTTGAGTTCAATTTTGCATATATCACCGAAATTGATATGAAGTTTTCTCCCAAACATTATCGGACTTTGCTCAATGCATGTGTGATCCAATATTTGAGGCCTTCGCTTTCAAATTTATAATTTTACCTTTAGGTGGAACATAATATTTTTTTCAATGAACGCAACTGTAGAATTACATGTTTATTAGCATGGGAAATTCGAAAATAATTAAATTCACTAAAGAAAAATTAATTGTCAACGCATATTAAGTTTCAAGAAAACATAGTATTCATTGTTTGAGAGTGTGTTCATGAGAATTCAGTTGTTGTAAGTTCATTTACAAAGGCATTGTAAGAAAACAAAGGAAATGCCAGGTAACAATAGTCACATTTTTGACGACTGCAACGTTACTCATTATTTTTGAATGAATTAATATTTATTTTTTCACAGAAGGGAATTCCTTTTACGTTTTACTTAATGCTTCAAAACTTACGGAAATTTTGCTACATTTTTAAGTCACACGGCCTTAATATATTATGCCAAATTCCTATTTTAAAAGTTGAAAGTATGCATTCCCATGTTTCATCCGTTAAAATACCATTAGTAATTAAAGTTTCGATGATTTAACTGAAAATGAGTTAAGGCGGTGGCATTTTGGCAAAATGAATGCAGTTCTATGTTGAACTCAGAGATGTACGTTAAATGCGCGTTTAAAAGTACCAAAAAATAAACTTTACCTTTTTCAAACGAATTAGCACAGTCATATATTTTTTATACTCTTAAAAATTGATTGAATGAGATTGATTTTTTTCACTATGTAATATGAGCTTCAGTTCGTTTCACTTTACGCTAACATCAGAGGCAGACACAAAACTCACGAACTGTGTTCCTTATACAAGCCAGTTCCGTCTTTTATGTTTACGTGTTCATAGCTTAATATTTCTGCAAAAAATGTTATCAACACACAGAGTCAGGATAGTTCGATTCAACAAGTATCAATTAAGCTAAAGGATCGGGAATAACACTACAGAAAAGGTAGCGCCAGGTTCTTGAACGAACGAGAAAAAATAATCGAGGAGAAAGAAGCACATAAACGACGAGTTTTATGCATGGACGCCGCGGAAACAGAAATTAAGGAAAGTTGAAATACTTCAGAGTTAAAATATCAATTACTGACTCCACTGTGTTCACGCCTATATGCACCTGAAGAGTGTCGCTTTAGCGCTCTGAAGGACAGTCAACGCCTCGAAGAATGTGAACAATAACGTCATTCTCAAGTTATTTCTTTGCTCGAAAGCCCTAATGACCAACCAATGATTCTTTACGTGAAATTTGTTTGCTTTAATAGTTGTGTAAGTTTCCAGTCATGACGGTTAACCATTTAACTGAAAAATTGAACTGAAACGTTCCTTGGTTTGAATTTTTTGAAATTACTAAGGAATTATGAGTGAAACGATGAAACAGTTGGACTAGTCGAAATCTATAAAGAAATTCTTTTGTAAACTTTATGCAGCTAATAGTAATTTGTCGCCACAGCACTACAAAAAGCTATACAAAACAAACTGAACTTCCAGGGAGACAGGTGACTGGTTTGAATATGAAATACGAGGTCGAAACTATCTCCTTTCAATGTTGCTCAGAATGGCCCATTTTTGTAAATTTTTGCTTTAACGTAAAAATTGACACTGTAAAGCGCTGTAAATTTTTTCAAACTTGTTCACCGAAAGCTGGCGTAGAATCCTCTTTTTCATCAGAAAGTTGAGTAAAACCACCTCTGAGCTCATCATGCAGGAGTAAGTGAATAATACAATCGACATCACTGTCCATGAAATTGACTCGAAGGGAAAAAAGGAAACTCAAAGAGCATCCCACAAGTAAAACTGAGAACTGAAAGGTCACAAAGTCCCACTCCAACGGCCATCAGAGGAGCGCACAGTCCACAACTGAGGCTCCAGACGAAATTAAATTCTTCTATTACATGTTGGTACCTGAGTTTACAATACTGAAGAAACGTCAATGATAAAATGCGGGAAAGCGTTCTTTGAGATAGTTCGGAATCGCTGGATTCCATGCAACCGATGAATTATCAGTTAAATTTTCTTTATGCTGCAGGTGGCCTTGAGATGCAGAACTTAGAAATTGAACATTACTATAGGGTAAAAAGCCACGGATGCAAAGGTATGAACATTTGAGAGCAGTGTTCTGTCATCCGCTTAGATGATTTGACTTAAATAGGCAAAGGATTTCCCAAGTCCCTTCCGTGTTCAGATACACATCGTTCAGGACATAAGATTGACTGCATTCGCTGGTATGGTGAGATGTGACCGACTTGGAGCTCGTAGGGTGGCTAGCGTGTGGGTGACAGCATGTCTTCACTGTTATTATAATTGACGCTATTTATCTTCAACCATGATAACCTTATTTACAAAAAGAAATCCTAAGAATGTTGTTCAAAGCCCTATATGACAACATGAATGGTTCATTGAGTGTGTTCCCCAACATGTTGGGAATTTTATAGATATTTCTAGAAATCGAGAAGCTCCTATCGAATGCTTCTATTATTCAGTAACAGGGAATATAATAAATGCGGCTCAATTGAATGATAGTTAAATGCAGAGGCTCAGTTGCAGGCTTCACAAAAGCGACGGCTAGGTTATCAGAGGTGAAACAGAGAAGCAGAAACTGGTGAAACGGTCAAACTGCGATAGACGGAGTTTTCACAGAAAGAGTTGCTGAGCTTCAGCGGGAAAGAGCGAGGGTCGCACTGCTAATTAGCTCGCATGAGGACAAAACAAGGGGACGCACATGCCAAATTAAATCATCGGTTGAAATCCAGCACAGGAGGGAGGGACGCGTCGAAAGCAGCACTGGTGCAAGCCTGTAGCATCGCGTCCGCACTCGGAGGGTGCTGCCTGGCGTACGCTCTATGAAATAAAAGCCTGCAAGTGGAACTTGAGTAAAAGCTGGCGCAGTAATGTGAGCTTTTAGTACAACAGTATTCCTATTTTTGGCTCAACGTCGTCGGCACGAGTTCACAGAACTATTGAACTATTTGTACATTGGGTTCTCAATTACTGAGAAAACGCATAGTAAAAAAAAATAAAATTCCAGGTAGAATTCGACATGAGAACTATATCCGACCACAGTTCACTCTCGCTTAATTTACTCTGTACCTGTAAAGTTGATACTCGTATTCTCGTGGAAATCTAACTGATATAGTTGACCCAGTAATCCCACATGAATACTTTTTCTTACATCAGTGGTAACAGTACATTCATACCAAATAACTTCATCAAATGAATAAATTGGTAAACATTTCCGTGAGTGATTTATGTCTCATGTAATTGTTGTAATTCAAAAATAGTGATTCAATGTTGAGGTTTGCTAGCACACAATGCACGTCTTTGCAACAGCCAACACTCACACGCGGAGACTTACTTAGCTGCACGCTTTCTCAATACATAAATTGTCATCACGTCACGCTCCAGTACGGACCACTAAAAAATTAGAATTGAAGTGGCTGCAATGGCAATGTAAGAATTTTTTTTTGAGTTCTTGCAGACCACAAACTGAATCAAATGACAACATGTATCCGCAATAATTCCGTATTGTACATTAATATGAAATTACTTTACAGATTTATGACCCAGTGAGTGCGAATGGAACTAAGAGCGCAAAACTTTCATGCGACAGCATTCCATAGTTATATTGTTATTTAGGCTAAAATTAAAATATAATTCCCTTCTCAATAAAGTCTTCTTTATTTTAAAAGATAGAAGTTGGACTAAACTTTCTTCTAAATTCTCCACTACCCGTACCCAAAAAAGGTGTAAGTCCATACGCTGAAAACATTTTAATCTCTGCTCTCCTATTTGTTGTTTTCAAAAATTTTCAATACCTATCTTAAATTCTTTTCGGTTCATTGGGCATAATTTTCTCTCGTCTTCTCCATTTTCTTCAGCTCCCTCAACCCATTTACCCTCCTCCCAGGCTTCCACTCCCTCGTCTGACCCTCCCTGCTTCTCTCAGTAACAGGGCGCCCGAGATCAAAGCGGAACTCGGTAATCGAAAAGCCCTTTGAAGCGTCGCGCAAATCAGATTTTCGCTTGAGTGAGGCAGCGAGCACGTCGGTACTGTGAGCACATTGCTTCAGCCGGTACCGAAAGCACACCGTTACTCACGAGACCTACGCGATGCCAAAGTTTCCTCCCCCATAAACTGTACGCAAACAGTGAACATCAATGCAACATCCATCTTATTGGGCTAGTATTGAGTACGTGAATAACCACCTCAAGAGATTTATTCTTTGGGACACATTATTTTCGTTCTTTTGCTGCGGTGTGAGAATATTGAGGCGACATCATCGAAGCAAAGCGAACATTACAGCTCAAACTTAGAATATATCAGCTGAACTTCATGACCATCATTGTCCATCTTTGTCTTGAATAAAAGTAGACTGATTCGTCGACGTACCGAAAAATTGTAGTTATTGTACTAATTTGATGATTGTAATGATGCGAGGAAATATCGTCAAGAAAAGTTTACAGCAATTGAAGAAAGGACACAATCTAAAGTGTGTAAACATTCATCACTTATCCCTTCGGTGTCTGAACTGCGAATTCGGAAAAGTTTCACACACTGCCCTGATTCATTTGAAAAAATTATCAAAAACTCATGAAGGTCTACATTTCATATTAACGAAATATCATGCAGTAAAATTGTTTACTATTCCATTTTAGCGATAAAATACTAGAACGATAAGTTTTCAGATATAACGATAAATGTACGTCGGATTTTTAAGAATTTCACATACGTCTATAAATTGACAGGTAGAATTTCGCGCAGCGCTCGCAGCGATTTGTTCAGCAAAACAAGTCATAGCGCGGCGCAGCGACATGCTATGCTTATGAGTTCAGCTATGTTTCACAGTCAGTCATCTGAAGGCATTGGACGAGCGGCAGGGCGTATACTGTAGTGATGCGTGCGAGGGGTGGCAGCGCAAGGGTCAAGTGCCACCGCAACGACCACAGCGCCCTAACTCTTATGATTTACGTGACAGCTGCTCTTTGAGGCACACATGGGTTCTCCCGGGGCATATATTATTCTCGATTTGATTTCATATGCTGAGCCAAATAAAATGTTAACATACTCCACTATTTAAAAACCTAGATGACAGAACTCATCACGACGTATCACCTCTCTTACTAGAATTATTAAAAAAATCATAGTAACTGTCCGTCGACAGCCGACGATTAGGCAAGTACTTACATCTCCGACAGCCGATTAGGCACGACAGCCGATTGGGCAAGTACTCACACCTCCGAAATAGTACACTAATTATACCACCTGCAAAGGTTATTTGTCATAGATATTGAGAACGTGCCCGTGAGGACTCTGTTGCTGACATCGCTGATGAGGTCTTTTTGATGGCCGAAAATGAATTCGCAAGAATAACTGCTCATCGTTTAACGATCGTTAACTCATTCATCCTAGAAAAAAATACAGTGAACAATAATCAGGATAATACTTTTTCTTCCACTGATTCTTTCTTATTCAAGTAGAAATTGTGATTGCATTGTAAAAATATTCTGCTGGTAGTTCTACAGAAAAAAAAAACATTTGAAATGGAAAGGTTGGCTATGGCGATTTTTGTTTTCAATAGTTTTATGCATCTCACGGGTGAGAGAGCATTTTGTATGAGCACAATTGACTTTCCGTCTGGCATTTAGTTACAGGGACACTCTGCCTAACACACAATTGACTAAACTCACGGTCGTGTGTGTGAGAGGATGTGGAACTTTAGCGGCCACAACCAAATGCATGGTTTGTGATTCCTCAGTTCGGTCGAAGGTCCCCTTTTCATTGAAGCCAAAGAGAGGAGCAGAAGCCCCGAAGCGAGCTCGTTCGCCACCCCTTCCATTTGCAACATTAAAGTGAGGCTGGACTAGTTCTCGCTCTCCGTGCCGACTCTGCGCTAGCGACGGAAAGCCAATCAGCGCAAGATGACGTCAACTGCCCGCTCTGTTTTCATGGAGCAACTGGCAGAGTTAGAGTGGAAGATTGGACCTGGGTCTGGAAAGCAGCACACACACCACAATTTGGTACAGATGATCTAAAATACAAATGTAACCGAGCTTACCATGTGTTGTGACCCTAATAACTATTGTACGCGCTCAAATTGACTCCCTCATGGATTCTCGCCGGGCTGAATATTAAGTCTTTAATTTAGTAAGTTGATTAGCATCCATACAAGATCAAAACATTTCTATTCTTTTCCTCGCGATGCTATAAAAAATATTCGAAGAACACGCATCTCCGCAATCAAGGCAAACTCAAAATATACCTTAAAAAAATTACATTCATAATAAAAAATTCAGATCATTCAATGAACTTAACGCTATGTTGCTAGAGCGAAAGTGATCCCGAGATATGAGTTGGCGCGTGATCATTTTGTTTTAGTTGAATCGCTACATGTCTGTTAAATAGTAGGGTTAACTATAGTCCGGACAACTGCTGTTGAATGAACGTAAACATGCTTGCAGAAAACAAGTTAATCGTCTGCAGCAAATTTAGTTGGAAATATTTAATCGTCATTAAGAAGGTTTGATGGTCCTCACATAAATTTTACACAAAAATAAGAAAAATTAGAAGTATGAAACCATAACTAATAGTGTAACAAAATTCAAAAGTGTTGCAATGGCAAAAGGTAAATTACTTTCAAAAATTTTATTTATTTCAAAACATATTACAACGATTCCTTATGATCACACGGTAAAATAATAACTCTTACGAGTGAGTTTAGAGCTAAGTGAGAAAGTGCTTGATTTATAGAAGTTCGAAATCTCGATGCATTATTTTCCCATTCAGATAATAAAACACTGCTAAACTCGGCGCCAATGGAGGGACACTCCCACTGCGGAACTAACGCTACCAACAATTGGACATTCGTTGTAGCAGAAATAAGGGACGGGTATACTGGAAAAAAGGTCCAACTACATTTTTTGTCGCTCATCAAGAGGGTAGGATGACTTGCACAGTAGACGGAAGAGTGCGCTGCATTAGGTCTCCTTTACAAAGCAAATTATCTACATGTTAATGAATAAAGGAATAAAATAGGATCGTGCGGAGTATGTTTCATGTCGAAAATGTTATGGGTAGAAAATCACAAAAGTACATTAGAAAAATTGCTCAATGCAGGAAAAAAATTACGAGTTCAGAAATTAATTAAAACTCTCTAATAAAATTTCAAAAATATGTTCAAAGGAAATTGAAATAAACATTAAAAATACCAACAACATAGATTTGAAGCATTTTCTTTTTAGAACTACTCATTAATAGAGTTGTAAGGGAAATAACATCGAAAAATATACGTTTTCTCTAAGGGATTTTCAACTATCCAATATAACACAGGACCATGCAGAATCAGAGAGTTCCTTAAAATAATGGAAAACACACATCCTTGGACTGTTTTCCTACCCGTCTCATTAAAGGAAAATCAGTTGCAAGATTCGCTTGTCAAGAAACCTCCTTAATTAGGGATGGATGAGAGAAGAAACCAGTTCGATGGGTCATGATTAAATCGGCGCCTAAGGCAATTGAATAAGAATGAGGCTTCCGTCTTTTGTTCAAGTGAGCTGTGACAAACCGCAGAACAAATTGCATCGCAGCGAGACCGCAATGACACCTCTACCCCTCGACCTCGATCGGCAGGTTTTGTAGACTCCATTTCTCAACATCACGTAAGACACGCAACTGAATCCAAACAAATCACAATACAAACTTTTCATTTCCGACTCTCATTTGCGGGCGATGAGACCAAAGACCAACTCAAGAAGAATTATCGAAATCGAATGTGGGCTAGCGTGGCCGACCATTCGGTGAGGCATTGACGGAGCACGTCGTGCTTCACGGGCCATGTTGCCGACGAGTTAAAGGATATGTTTGGAGCTGGGAGGATGCACCGGTCACAACAGTAATTATTCGCGGGCGAATACTTGCAATAAACACGTTCAAAGCTGTAAAAATTGTAATTTTCTTTAAATGGCATCATTAAAAGTTTACGCCAAAGGATTTTCAGAAGAATTGTCGAGAGGAGGACTGTTAGAAACAGTCTGTCGTCTGTTAGCGAACTTTTGAGTAGAGCGAACTTAGCCTGTCCTTATTCGGACTATTAGACATGTAAGTATCATGAGAACCTATGCTTTAGGTTGTTATTTATCATAATCTATCATCATCATGTATGTACCATCAAATATGACGGCAGTTTTTTGGGTAGATGCATGTAGAAATATGGTAAAACTTTACAGACAAAAAGCCAAGCGTTTCCCAGTAGAAATAATTCATTTACCATCATTAGCCAGCGAACGCAAAATAAAATGAAATTACAGATAATGAACTAATCGATGAAATCTTAAGTATCTGAAATTGCCGACATGAGAACATGAATAAAATGTGGCAACAGTTGTCTCCAAAAAAGTGTCTTATTTGAAGATCACGAAGAAAAATTTAGTATCAAGCAACGACTGCAGTAGAAGGTATGCACTGAAATACAATGAAACCTGAAATACTCTCAGTCGTTATTAGTCAGTGCGATGCCGAGGTTGTTTTTCTACATTTCCTCTCTCATAAATATGTTTTTTCTTACATTGGCTTCGTCTTTAGGGCTTTTGGAACTGAATACCGTTTTCGTCCCCTCATTTTGTCTCTTCTTTCGAAAGCATTCTTTTCACGAGCATTTTGCACCATGCTGCTCTAGCTTTCGTAGCCTCATTTCTGTCTTCCACCGGCCAGGTCTGAGACTCATTCTGAATTTTCACCGCAGCTCTTCCTCTGTATAGTTAATGCACCCTTCCATGCTTCAAGTGCTTAACCGCTCTTTTCACTTTATTTATACCGATGTTATTTTGCAACATTTTTCTTGGTTTTATTTTAAACCCAAATACCAAAAGTAATGCAGAACAATTCTAACTCTTAATATTTAGATGCTAGTGCACTTTTTTTCCGAAAAAACAATTTATTCCTGAAACTATTTAAGATAATCACTTTAAATGTGTTTACTCTATTCTTTCAGGTTTCCAGTTTTCCTGTTACGATATCGATTGAAAGGAGTTTCAATCGATACAAAAATCTTAATTACATTAAACCAACAGAAATTTGCACTCTTCATGCATTGCTGAGGTATCCAGTGTACAGGGTTGAAACAGAGACTCGCACACCGCACAAACCATCATGCCAATAAGCATGTAAGCAAGAAAGCAACTGTGTGTTATTACGTTGAGGGATTCTACTGTGACAGACAACGCCTGTAATTGACCTAAAACGGCATTTTTTGTTCATTTATGAACAGTTTCCACGAACAAATTACAGCTCAGACTTAATAAAAAAATTCAAATCCCTAAAGAATATTTGACTTAAATATGTTCCTAGTAATGACTTTTTAAAGTATGAAGTAATATTAGGATAGTGGAATATTGAACCTTCTTGGGAAATCTATGAATAGTTTTGCGATTACTCTGACGCTTTTAAAATGTTAATAAACTAAATTATGGCCACCCATTTGAAAGATGAAAAAAAGTGATTATTCACTAAATCCCGTAGTAAAAGATGTAAAATTCTCGAAATCTTTGGTTGGAAATTTACGAATTTTCAATGAAAAAACAGCTTCCACGCGAAGGTGAATAGATTCCTTAAGCCCAAGTTTGACAATTACAGTAAAGACAATCATAGCCTAAGGTTAATTTAGTCCCTAGAGTCCCACAAAAATAACGAAGCTCGAAAAAGAAAACGAACTACCATTCCTAAGTACATAGACATGAAAACAAGGGAGAAATTATTCAGGAGTAAAGAAATTTTGACGTATCGAGAAATGTTGCGCAAAAAACTTTTGAGGGATATGTTCCGTCAACATAGGAGCAGTAACAGAGTGTTGAAATATGGGCTGCTTTGAGCTCTCTAAACCAAGTCGGGATGAGAAGCCAAAAATTCATGTCAGCGGAATGACGCGCTGCGCAGCACGATCATAGATATTTATCGCTTCCCCACACACACGAACAAAATGAATTTTGTTCTCTAACCTGGTAGATTTTAGCGCGGGACCGACTAGATGACAAATTTCGACAGAAGCTATTTATTTAACAGATTAGTTAATGGCGACTACGCCATTTCAAAACATCCGAACAGAAACTAAACTCCACATTCGAAAGCAAGTTCTGATGCTCAAGTATGAATACCCTATTCCAGAAGCGCTCTGTAATCTGAGCCATTAATGAAGAATTGTACGATGACTTTACATTTTAAAGGCAACTGCAAGAAACTATAAAAATTATAATAAATTACCAAGGCGAAAGTGAAAGGATAATTTTAACGAAAGATCATAATTTTGCATTGATCATCAGACTTGTAACAGCGTCTTATTGAATATTCATCAATAATACGATCCTACTACTCAGAATATTCTAAGCCCCTACGAATTAATGCACCTAATACAAATGTTTAAATAATTTACTCATATTCCAAAACTGTTCAGAGTCAAAATATCACACTGAGAAATTAAAAGTTTCTACTTCTCAAGAATCGCTTTTCTAATTTAAAAAAGACAGCTCTGAGTGGGGCAGATTAGACGAGTACCATTTGTGCTCTGTATAACGCCATGCTTGGCGTTGGAGGAACTAAATTTTGAACATTTAATTTGATGACGCTTATAGTTTACGTAGAAGTAATGAGCAAAAAAAAGAGAGTAAACTGAAAGCAAAAACGAAATCTTATATTGAACTGTAAACGATGTTACATAAGTAACATTTTGGTTAAAATAATGGGTAACATTTCGCATTACACAACAAGGACATATATTAAAAAATAAATTTTAGAGCAATATTAACCCTATAGAAATGAACAAAAATGAGCCATTATCACAAGTTAGCATGTTAAAAATCTTTTAGGTTAAGATGAGCATTTTTATTCATGAGGTATGATGAAGTTTTCACCTAAAGATACAGCAGAGGATGGTCATGTTCCATGAAACATAATTTCGCTTCGCTAAAATGATGTTTCAGAGTGTGAGGGGGAATCTCGCACATGTATCACCGACACACCATAATTTAGCGCACAAACCCTGATGTGCTGGAAAGACTGACGAGTGGCGGAGAGATTTGGGTGTACCATAGAGAGACTTCGACATGGTAGAGAGACTTCAGTGCACTATGAAAACTGGATTATCGATGGATATAAAGATTTTTCTTTTTGTAGATTTTTAAAATAAAAACAGTTGAAATCGCTCCTAGTTTGATCACAGTATCGTATTGAAGTATGCCATTTCGTAAAAAAGAATATTGCAGCTAATCCGATGATTTTACTTCTGTAAAATCGCGAGATATCACAGGACAGAGAAATGAAAATCCCTTCATTCAAGTAAAAAATATCAGAGTAGGATAAAATTAAAAAAACAGTGTGAATTTGCCATACATAAATGCATGGGGATAGGCTGACCATGTCATTCAAGTTTGGGCTTATCTTCCAAAGTACACAACGATTTTCAGAAAAAGCAATTTTCATATTTGATGATTTAATGCGAGAGATATAACTTTGAAATCCTAAGGGCATGCTGGGAAGCCACTCATCTGTGCACGATAGTGGTCGGCGGAGTGAGAAAGTGCAGAAATGTGTTAGTCCAAGTTATACTGTGCAACGTATGGGCGCAGGGAGGCCTGGTGCGCTGGAGAGACAGGGATGCAAAGAAGAGACCGGGAGATACTCGAGAGAAGGGGATGTGCTGGGAAGACAGAGATGTGCTGAAGGAACTCGATGTGCTGGAGGAGCGGAAATAATCAAATAATTCTTTCGTATTAAGTTTTCATTTGCCCACGGTGCTGATAAAATTTTTTAACTAATGGTCATGATGAAGTATGTTCGAAAACAGGCATTACTGACTTGTTCAATGTTATTAGGCCTAATTCTGTAAATGTTGATGTGAAAACGACGTAAAAAAGTTCGTTTATTCTTCTAAAGTATAACATCTTTCAGTTTTTAGTGAAATTTGTTACAAAACTTCTCACGTCATCATCTACAGCTATTATAACACCGAACAAGAAAAAAAATACCATCAATAATTGAATTATTCTTGCGGAAGAATGCAACTTCTTTTACTTCTGAGAAAATAAGTTTATTGACTGAAATTTATTATGTTTGAAACTAATGTGCGTGTGGTTTTTGTGCCATAATACATGTCCAAAAAATATGTTACGTTCATTGATCAACCGTAAGAGCGTAAATATTTACAGCGTAGGATACATCATTTATCTCATATTGATGGTGTGGTCGCGAAGATGACGAGTAAGAAGAAGTTTTGTGGCCGCGTTCGAGAAAATTCTCAGAAATTCGGTGGCTTGGTGAATATCGAAGCTAGAGGGAGCGAAGTGCTTTGGCAATAACTGTAAGATGCATCACAAGTTGGGACGCTTATTTTTGGGGTCATGCTGGGAAGTGGTTCGCTCCAAAATATTCTACTAGCTTTTGTACAAATAATGTTTTAAAAGTTTTGTACAGGTAAAGTGAATCATTAAAAATATATTTCTATACCAAAGAAAAAAGTCGATCGCCATGAAAGTTTGGCTACTGCGGTCTGGTAGGCGTGGTCCGTAACTCACGAACGTCGCGAAGTGTCACGAGATGTGAGGCCTAACCAAGGGGTAGGCCTATGCTGCTAGAAATCCAATGTAGAGCTTTAGGGTTCAACACAACCGCACTTCATGAGTAATTCAGGTACCTCTAAGCCGAACATTGATCGTATGACACAAAGGTGACAATTTGAACCAATGAGCGGTCGACAAGTTCTGCTCCACCAATGAGTGTGATGGAAGAAAACATGTACAAGTGGATCCAAGAAATTCGTTCGCTGTTTTACAATCGAGCCTATTAGTGGGAGCAAAAACAGGGACTGGTCTCGGTTTGCACTGAGATTGGTCGAAGTTGGAGTTTCCACGATTAGCGTGTTACCAAGGCGCTCGAAGAACCAACAATTGAGCAACTTGGGCTGCCTCAGATACCGCCTCTTCAGGCGAGGCCACGCTCACATCGAGGAGGGAGAACTGCTAGCATTAGTCTCCACCTACTCTCAGAGGATTTGTCTCGAGACTTTAGCGTACAGTTTTTTCTTCTAGTACAAATTAGCTCAAAAATTTTGCAGAGAGGTCAAGCGACCAGCGTTCATCAACTCGGTAGCCTAGAGACAGGGAAAAAGATTGAGCGAACATTATCTTGTGATGCGTGCAAAACTCGGTCCACGAGAAAATACAAGTGCTGATTATTTATCTCATCATGGCACATGTCACACATTAGCTCTCCATTATTCGAGGAGCAAACTTTAGCATTAGTACAATGATGGTCATTTGCGAGTATTGGTAGCCGTAACGGATTCTGTTCAAAATGAAGGAGCTTAATTTTCATCAAGTAGCTGCCAAAATCGCTTCGTATGAAGCACGACACACAGAGGCGTTGGGGTTCTCATGATGGCAGTGCGGATATAGTTAAAAATACGTTCGTTTACTCGTTTGTGTGTTATTTTATTTACGAAAAAAAGCATTTCTTATTTAGCATTAGTAACAGCATCGATCATTCATAGCTTCGACCTTTTGTTGAAATATTATTAACAGAATTCCGTTACCGACGTACAGACGAGCAAGATGAACGGCAAGTCAAATTTTACGTGTCAGCGGGTACACCAAAGCGATTTAAAGAAACTTGGCAGTCGAAAGGAGCAGCGAAGAGCGCGAGAGAGGCAGTTATAAACAGTGATGTAAAAGCTTGCTAGGTGTAAAAAGATTTTCCTATTGAACTCAGGTAGGACTTCAGTTAACAAAAGCACTCGACTTTTATCTCAAGTAACTTTGATTTGGTAATTTATTATGTAGAAGGATCTAGTGTTATGCTATTCTATTGAAATTTAGAAAATGCACAGCTCTTGTTTGGTCTTCAAACTGTTTATGCGATTTAGTTATTTTTAAAACCTTTTAGAAATAATAGATAAAAATCATACTTCTATAAGAACAGTCACGTAAATCCCTTCAAATCCCACAAAGTTTGAGCAGTCTGAGTCGACGCACATCGTCACACGGCGTCACACTTCACACCCTCTTCGCACGCATTCACCATTTCTTAACGGAACTCCGCGAGCAAGAAAAGGTACAGAAATTGAGCTCACAAATTTTGAGACAAATGAGTGGGGCGCCCTCAGGAAGACTAGGTGAACTTTCAGCTAAATGTAGCGTGAAGTGTAACTAATAATGAATCCTTGTGGAGTGTATTTATGATGTGTGCCACAAACTCTAAATTAAAATTTAGTAATAAAGATTATCAAAACAATTTCTGGCAAGAAGGTCAAGTCTAGAATTCAATTCATCACCAAATTCGTCAATTCGATGCGCAAGATGTAATAGCCGATCATAACCATTTAGTTATTTTCTTAAACAAGTTTTTACACAATTCAGGCCAATACTGTGGCGGGGATTTCAAGACCACGTTGGTCGAGGAATTAGACCTGGAGCTCGTGCCACCTCGGCAGCCTGCGGACAATCCCGCCTTGTGGACTCGAGATCCTTGAGCGGAGGCAGCCCCTGCGCCCTGTTTTGCGAGTCTGAATAATTCGCTGAAGCAAATGCATCACTTCAAAGAAGGCGAAGCTAAAACAAACGAGCCTGAGCGGGATATGTTTGGGGCTCGCTTCCTCTCCCTCCCTCTCTCACTCCTTCTCTTTGATACTCATTTGGCTGCGTCTCCGTTTGAGACTTATTGACCCCTTGGCTTCCCTCGTATTCAAGATTTGCCACTAAGTTACTGCCAATATTTTTTAACCTAAAATCAAGGCACAAACGAAGTTATCCCAAGAAATTTTCGTCCGACCTAAAATTCCACGATAAACGATACTCGAATTTCACATGAACTTTTTAACACTCCGTAGAGGTCTCCAACAATACTGAAGGAGAATGAAACTCTCCTCATACTGCGAAAGCTTGTACTTACACAGTCAAAATTATTCATATATTTATTATTATTATCGTAAAAATAACCATTGATAAATGTCTTGAAAATTTCCTAAGCTTTGGTAAAACGGAACGACTGCGAAAAGAAATTTATTCGAACGATTTTAAAGGCATGAGAAACGGAATATTTCTCATTGTGCATCATGACTGAAATTAAAGCATATGTGGCACACACTTTTTTCGCAAGTGCTAACACAAACGAGCCTCGCATTTATGAGTGTAGATGTTGTAAAACATATACTCGCATACACCTTGCACAATGCAGAGCTGAGCGCTTTCGCAATTTGGAAGTTTGCAGTTTGGCAGTAACATTGAAGAAAGTTGTGTCAGGAAGGTTAAACTTCGTGTTTTTCAAACTTCTCGTTTGTAAACCTAGTATTTTTCAGCTTGACTGATCTAGCCACGTACAATCATTAGGATGCTCGAGGGAATACTCCGGGGCGCATACAAAAAGTATTTGGAAAATGGTGACCACAATCAAATCTTGGACTGTAAAATTTCTTCAAGTTAAAAATTAAAGTTTAATGCTAATGCAAAGGATCTCTGAAGAAATCAAAGAAATTGCCAGTATTTTCACGAGCAAAAAGAAGATTCTAGTGAAACTCACCAAATTGATTGTTTTTATAGAATACCAAAAACATAGAGTAGTTAATCTCACATAAATTATACTTTCCATTTACTCTCGAAATTCATAAGCGAATTGATACGAAACTTTGAGCATCATTAAAAACAGGTTGTTTTTAAAGTATTAAATAAGCACAGTGTAATTCCTAAATGTGGAAACATTGTAGTCAGGTAGTTTTTTATTCCGAGCTTGACTTACTTTATTGTCAATATTTTCAAGTTATTTCAAATAGAATTGAAAAATAAATACTTTTATTATTTCAATGCACATTTATCATTGTTATGCATACGTGAAGATGTTCAATATAGCTCAAGACTAGTTTCGTACAGTAAACTAAATCACATAAAAATAAAAAATAAATTATTATAAGCAACTGATTGGAGATCAGTTATTAGAAATTTTTTCTCGTGAAGAAAAGAACGAAGGAGATGGAAGTGTAACATAAAACTCCATAATGTAGAAAACTTACTGACTGAAAATTCAGTTTAAACTACAACGGTGTACGTACAGAATGCACTAATTCATCATGAATGTCTACTTTTGTTTATGGTAAGATGTTTTAGAAAGTTAAAACAATACTTTAAGCAATACTGCGTCGGGATATTTTACATAAAAAGGATTAAAACTGTGATTTAATAATTTCATACTTTTGACACCAGCTAGACAGGGAAACTACATTCTGTATTAACTTGGCGGGATAAGGGGGTAACGTTCTAGTGCACCAAAGCTCAAACTCCCGAATTTTAGTACACATCCGTCTCACGCCGGTAGGCTATGTCATATGCTCTGCCTAGGATCTTAAAGGCTGTCAGGTAGGAAAGGAAAAAACTTCTTTTTCTGTCAGTCAGCCTCTTTAAGAAACTCACTTTTGTAATTCGGGAAGGAAGTCATCAACTGCTGTCGTTTCATAATTTAATTTTTCCCATTTTTATGATCAACGCTTGGGCGCTGAGCTGGTATCGGGTTCGAAATGATGTAAGTAATGTAACATTTTTTCACGATTAAGGATTTGAAAACATTTTGAAGTAAAAAAAACTGCTGAAAGTAGGGAAACGAAATGAGTGAAGCCCAGTTGCTTTAGATCGTATTTGCGTGATATAACCCATTTGATCATCTACGGAAGTCTTCCATGAAACAAGAATTTTTGTAATCCTGTTTGAAAACAGGAAGTTCACGATGTTCTTTTAAATGAGACAAAACTGTGGTGTCTGTTGAGCTCAGGAGCGATTGAGGCGAAATGTGCAGAGCAAGGGAAAAAGATTGAAGCTTTGAGAATGAGAACACGTTTACAGATTCCTTCATTAAATGCTTCGCTAAATAGTCCCCTTAGCGCATACTTATTGAGCGCTTAAATATAAAAAGTAACACTGCTCAACATTTGCAATCATACTTAACCAATTACTGAAATAGAAAACGATTTCACACAAATTCAAGCTGAAATTATCGTGAGAAGGAAAATAGTTGCTTCTGCTTAGTTAAAGAAAAGTCTTTGAACTTCTTATTCATCTACACTGCCGTAAAAATTTATACCACTGTTGATCTCAAGAGAACCGTCGAACAATAACAAGCACCTAATCGAGCAGAACGAAGCGCGAGTTGTTTTGAGCGGCTATACAAAGCATGTTATAATTAAAACTTAGGCAAAGAAACATTTTTATACATAATAATTATTGCCGTGAGAGAAAATAAGATTCTACGAAGATGTCTTTTATCATAATTATTTCTTGAAAGGTTGTTTTTACCGAATAAAAAACTTACGGAAAACACAAATTTGATTACGTACGCATTTATTTTCTATTTCATTCTATGAGCTACGTCCGGAAAATATTGGAGGTAAAGAAGCTTTTTCCAACCCGATTCTCAATCACATGACGATGAATGACGCCTTTTCGAATAGCTTTGACATCATCTTCGGACGGCGGATATTCCATACACATAGAAGATGGTTTCCTATTATATATGTTTCGATCAGTTATGTTAATTTAGCGGCATAGCATTAAATTGCAAACATCGGACATTCAGGCATTCTTCCGACGCTTATCCAAATTGCGTCACCTATAGAAGGCTTCACAGAAGAAATCCTGCTTGTTGCCGTAGCCAAACACGACGCCAGAGGTTGACATCTTTTAAAGCATTTGGTCTTCACAGTTGTTCTGTAGAGGCATTTCCACAACGAAAATATTACCGCATCTGAGCAAATTACAGTGAGTGTTTTTAAATAATTAATGGAAACGAACACTGAAACAAAAATTGTGCACGGTATTATAAGAGAGAAATTTTCTTATTGTGGCCACGTGGTTTAAAACGCAATGAGGTTTATATGAGACATATATACATATAGGGCGCCTCTTAGTCTTATTGTCTCATTATCTTCCGGATATGACCGCTTTTGCGATCATAAGTATACGAGGGTTGGTCAAAAAAGTTCTCAGACAATTGTCGTAATTTTGAACTGAACAGAGATTTACAAGTTTTTACAAGTTCAAACCTGTCCTTAGAGCGTCCTTGATAACTTGTAGCTGGCTCATCAGTCTATGTAAGGTCAGCATCGAGAGAGGTTGCATCTCACAATAGTAATTTTCAACCCTTCAAATGGCAAATTTTGAGATCAGAGCTAACATCAAATTTTTAACTAAACTAAATTGGAAACCTGTTAAGATCATCGAAGCTTTACAACAGGTTTATGGAGATTCTGCAACATGTAGAGCTGTCGTTTATGATTGGATTAAACGCTTTAAAGAGGGAAAAGTCCAACTTGATGACGACCCACGAGGAGGAAGACCCACCACAGCAACAAATGAAGAAAACATCTCTCTTGTACAGAACCTAGTGGAACAAGCCCCCCAATTCTATCAGGAAGGCATTTATAGGTGGAAACATAGATTGCAAAAGTGTATAGACAACAATGGAGCTTATGTAGAAAAATTAAAGTAATGAGTTGTTAAATAAAGAAATTATAGAATTTGTCTGAGAACTTTTTGACTACTCCTATAGTATTATTCCATTGGCGCCCAACTCACACAGTGGGCCTCAATATTGTTTCATAGTGCAATGTCATGAAGTATGTCAGGCACCCTCGGACTAGTTGAAATTACTCTTAATATGATGTGGTCGACGATATGAGTGAAAATTCGCTTTGGAAAAATATGTGGCTGAAGTGACCATGGATGCATAATTTCTAAAAATATTTCAGGGCCGTTTAAAATTATCGGCCACGTCGCTCGTAATGTCTCACAGGGATGCATTCCCACCTTAGCACGTTGACTGCGATGGGTTGAACTGAAGTTCAATATTCAACTCAAAATTTGAGTCAAAAGTTGTTAGCAATTTTATAAATACCTAACATTAACTGGGACCATTAAATATCATTAATTTTAAATGATTCTTAAAATTCTTCAAACGACCCATTAATGGGTCGTGCTCAAGTTCTTCCTGCTGCAATTCGATTCTTCCTGCAAGCAACGCGTTAAACACTTTGCAACAATCTTGCTGACGAAGATCATCATGACAATGAAGTGGAGTCTATATATACTGCTATTTTTTATGTAGAGAGTCTTTCCGTCGGCATCACGTAGCTTCACGTCTTCGAAAGAGTGGGAGGAAACATGTTTGCGCAATTACAAGTCTGTTCCCTCTTAATAGTATGTTCGTGAAACAATCCGGGTCATCCTCTGCTAGTGTTAGGAAAATGGCAATGAGCGACTCGTAAATCACTTTTGACTATACACTGGAATACGATCTGATATTTGGGATGACTTAATTCATGGTAACACTCGGAATCAGGTTCTGAGATAAATTAAAAATGCATCTCACAAATAGATAGATGTCTACATTCATCCATGCGCTTAACGAAAAAAGGTTACTTTATCTTATTCTTGAGATAGAACTTGGATACATAAAAATTAACACTGAAGGGTAAAATTTTCACTGACACGAATAATGCATTAGTTCAAATAGAAAGCTAAGAGCAAAAGGGACGTGTTAGGTGATCATGAGGAAGGAGGAGGAGGACTTGGTGGCGCGTTGGCAAATTGCTAGGTGCTGCGGCGGAGGGGCGCATCTCGACCAGAACAAGGCAAACAAGCCGCTGCGGAAATGGCAACAAAATTAACCGCAATCGCGCCGCTACAAATGCAATAAAGTGGCGGCACTCGCCTCTCAGATTCTCCTCTGAAGCCTTCGAAAGGGATCAGGGGAAGCACCGCGCGTAAGAAGAGCAACAGATTCTGGTTGCCAAGTCGCTGAAGAAATCTCTCCAAATCGGCTCTGGGTTCCGACCCATGATTTTCAGACTACAATCATGCTCTATATCGCGCGAAAGAGCTGTGAATGAATGATTTAGTAGGACAAATTAGTATTTTTACTCATAATAAACAGTTGACGCAACTGCATTTCTACTTTTTTTAAAACTTCTACTAATTTGCAATAATTTCACTTATTTATGAAGTAAACTTTTCTGAAGTCTTTAGAAGCTTATTGATAGTCTATTCATTGTGGATCGAGTTCTTCAGTGATTAAACTCGATAAAAATGATCGCCAAGGACTCGATGTGGGTGTTATGGAATAAAAATACGAAGATTCGTGTTTTTAAATGATAACTGATTCGATATTACTATAAATAGACGCATGAAAAATTAAGCAAAAAGTGTTAATATATTTAAGGGTTTACAGAAATTTTATTAGTGCTGCTGCTAAATGCAGATAATTACAATTCCTATAGGTAAGACAGTTACGTTTTGACTAATTATGCCGTATTTGTGATGGTGAATTGCAAGTATCAAATAGAAAGAGTGCTCAAAGTGTCAGTTATGTTAACATGTGTGCTAAAGGTGGTTCAATTTCTTGTTTATATTATTAAATTTTTATTCTGCTAATGGACGTTAATGTTATCAAGTTCTGGTGAGCCACCCGTTCGGGGAATGTGTGAGTATTTCGTATGAACCAATGCTCCAGCTGATTCCAGTAAGTAGACTCGAATACGATCAGTTGAATTGATATTATACAATCTGACTTTAGACGTCAGCTGGAGTGAAACTATACATGTCACGAAGCCTGAAGACAAAATGACTAAGATGTTCAAAAATTTGTTCAAGATAACGCCATTGCGTACCACAACTTCAACGAACGTTTGCTAGCAGGTATAGCCATTGAACTGTGATTTGATACATGTCCTTTGGCAATTTTTCTCATGCATTTTATTGTGCAAAGAGATCTCTACGCCTTTCATGAAAGTCATGGTGTTAGTGACGAGATTTGCTTGACTTGTAACAATGAATAGCATAAGATTTACGGAATATTTACGCGTACATTTGTTACTCCGTATTATCACTATTGTTGGGTCACATTTTCTCTATGCTACATATATAATCAAATGAAACTGTTAACGTGAGGCAAGAGTTTGCGATAAAAGGACACTCTCATCAACGAATTGCTTCGAATGAAAAATAAATTGCGCTCCTGCAGATGTATCCTACATGTAGGTGAAGCAAGGGTAACTGCAGTGCGCCTGCGCGCCAACACCACGAAGCGGAATCAGTGCCGAGCTCTCGTCACGTGTGGCGCAGTTTTTTTTCATCCAGAATGAAGTTGACGATTAAGATCGAGTTTAAAGACAAAACGTTCGAGTCAAAAATATTTTTCATAAGCTTGCAACAATTAGATGCTGATTTTTGAAATTATGGCACACTGTAAATGAATGATATTTGCATTGCAAAAATAAAGCTTTGGAAAGAAAAGGAGTAATAGAACGCAGTCGCCAAACGTGTTAATGTTGCAAGCGATGCCTACTAGAGATTTCGGAGGTTTCCCACAGCAAAAGTAGCTTCAAATTTTGACGCTCTGATGGGTGATGTGACCCACTGAGGAGCAGATGAGAATAGTAATTGATAGAGCAAGACAAGCTCCTTTGGTATCCTGTGGGAATGTAAACGGATATTTCTGACACTTCACTCTTGCCATTTTAGACATTATTTACTAGTTATTTTAAACACTCTTTACCAGTTCCAGGCGCTCTGCATCATCAATTTTACAGTAGGTAATCTATCCTATTCACTTTCAGCATTTTACATCGGTTATTCCAGGTACTCTACTCAAGTCATTTCAGGCCCTGTACACAAGCCATTACAAGCACTCAACACCTGCCATTTCAAGCACTGGACAGCCGGGCCGCCCAGCGCCATGTCCAGCCGCAGGACACAGTGGCTGCAAAGTTAGTAAATATCTCATGATAGTAGTAAAAAATCATTTGCATTCTCCGCTAATTACAAGTAAAAACTGGAAAATACTTCTTGATTCCAATCGAATTAAAAAAATAAAAAATAGAAAAAAATAACCTCCACAAAAACATGCACAAGGGTATAACACGTACCATGTAGCCGCATAGGTTCGGAAGTCAAATGCTGAGTTTCGCTAAATACTGTTCCAAATTACGCTGGGTTATCGCGTTCTTTTGTCTTCAGAAACATCTAATGTGAGTAACACTACATGCGATGTGTATGGAAGCGAAGTAAATGATCAGTAAGTATAATAAATCACATGAGAAGAACAATCAATATTTCAATTTTCAAATAACCATACTTTTTCTCGTCTTCAGCTATACTTAAGCGGAGTAATTATTTAATATTGAGTCTAAGTTTGGTGTCGATTCCACAAAAATCTCAGAGCCTAATAAAATGAATACATAATTTTACTTGCAGAATTTGCTGAAAGTTCTGATTTTTACACTGAATACATGCAGCTTGATGAATCAATTAGCAGAAGGATGAAGAACAGATAACAAGGTCAAGGGCCGTTGCACAGAAATGAGAAACACTCACCAAGCAGTGCCAGACTATCATCTTTGCGTATCGTTAGCTCTGAAATAGAGGCCGACGAGACCCTTATGGCGGCGCGGCAGTGGATCGCAAGAACGGACTTGAAGTGCGCGAGTGCTGGTCGTTGAGCGTCTAAAGCAGGAGCGCCATCCAGGCCGTGGAGTGCGTGAGACGTTAATGCGTAGAGCGCAGATGACACCGACTCAATGGTCGTTGAGCGACGAGTGTCACCGAACGCAGTGAGGCACAAAAGACGGTCAATAGAGCTGACACTGCCTAAAAAGAATCTGCGATCCACTATACGAGGCTCCAACTTCCCCTTTTGAGAAGACCTAAACTCTTACAGTAATTGGTGCCGTATGAAAGATCGTAGTGTATAAGCACCCTTTTCAAGCATACCTTAGTTAAAAGTTCGCGATGCAGAATGCTTTGGAATTGTTGTCGCCTAGCGTACCTGGGGAATTTTAAATCGAATTGAACACTGCTTATTTACCAATAGGGTAAAATCATTAGGCTTTATGATGTACAACATCTCAAGCATAGGCGGTATCGCATTTACGAGGTGAAAAGTAATTCAATAATTTTTTACTGTCTCATAAAATAATTTGAAAGTACTTCAGCTAACAGCTTGTTAAACGGTAAAATTTGTCTTAAGTGTTGCAAGCATTGAATAAATAACGTTAGGCTCTCTCTACGGAGTAATAGTTCATTAGTTCAAGTTTCTAGAGTGGCTAAAGTAGGAACTCGGACCGCAGTGTGTGAGCAGTGGTCTCAGGGAGGCTCAGCGCGAGAGCGGGACGCATGCACGGCCGCCCTCTCGAGCTGCGCCGGGCTCTCGTCCAAGAGAAGGCTTGAGAGTTCTGAAATGTCACCTGAGAGCAAATTCAAGAGTCTTGCAACAACGAGCGGAACTTAGCAGAGCAGCAGTTGCAGATCCAGGTGCCTCGGTAATCACTCATCGTTCTTCGTTGTAAATTTGCGTCTCAAAATTCAAAAATAAGGAACAGCTTAGCTCAATCCAGGTATATTCAATTCTGTCATGCCAGGTTATACTAAGGTGGCATTATTCATCACGGCATTTTTACAGTTTCACGAGAAGTCCCTATACTTCTCATGCACGTAGTCAATCTCATCCTCATGAAAAGAAAAACAAACAAATATATTTTTCTGAGTGAAGAGGTAGAAATTCATTTCAACAGGTTTTCACGAGAAAATCAAACATTTGAGAATGATTAGATTAAATGTTAGTTCAAGCCTCCCTAACCGCAACAAAGGCGTTTCGAATAGTGGAAGGAAGAAGGCACCATTTAGTGTGGACTCGAGAGAACGCAGAACCTATGCACAAGGTGCATAGAAACTGTAAGTTGAGGAAAAGGCTATGAAAGAAGACAAAAAGTTGAAGAAGAAAGTAGTAGGTGCTGAAAAGCAGGACAGCAGTGAACCGGAAAAAGAGGATACGATACAAAACAAAAACCCATTCAATTTCACTTCCCCAGAGGGCGTTTCTGTGAATCGGATTAATGTAAAATATAATTAATGAAATAAAGTGCAATTTTAGCATATGAATCGTAGTAAAATTATCTTTCTGTCCGTATGTTGTACAAGCTATGAATTTTGACATTGAGTATATAGTTGTTTACCCATTTCTACCAATATTTTGTAGATATTTGTCAATCATGAGTGGTAACCGGCTTACACTGTATCTCTATTTTATCCCATGTACCCATGTCCGCATGATGTGGTGAATATCGAGAAGATATGAAATATGTTTTTGGTGGTGATAGGGCTTTGCATATTTTTAGGGCATATTTTTTCATTTCTCATTCAACTACCATTGACAGAGATAGACTATTGGCACGCCACGTATGGTTTGTCTATTAGTACGCCTCGTATAGTTTGTCTATTATTATGCCTCGTATGGCTTATATACTTGTACACCTCGGATGATTTGTCAATTAGTACTCCTCGTATGGAACATTTGTTTTAGGATGTCCTATATTAAGAAACTTTTAAAAGCCAATATGTTGGCATGAATCTCATGTGACAACTTGGTAATACACATTTTTCTTTCAACTAAAGGAAGTCTCTTCCTAACCTTCAGCTCGGGACTTCAAATATTCCCCTGGGAGCGACCTTGGTAATGATATATTCACTTTATACTCACGGCTCGAAAGAAGTACGCATTCGTGCGCATTTACGTTTGGAAAGGAACATTTAGCACAGTTATCTATCGCTGAATCCTGAACTGGAAAGGACACGAAGCCTCAGTTGAAACATAAAATCACATTTCTATTTCGTAGTCAATCCTCAAATTTTAATGCCATCCAAGCCCATTCGAGCCTCCGTGCTACACAATGGAAGGTTCCTTTTCAGGTATGGCACTAATTGGGCCCTCGATTGCTGGACTGAAGTTTCATTCTGAAGTCCAGTCGCAGTTAGGGATCCTTGGCACGGCGCCGAGAGACTAAATTAACGTAATAGCGCACACTTCCTATTCAGGACGCCACTGAGCCATGAACAATGGAGCCTTGCCCAGGCTCTGAGGAACTGTTGGACGAGAGGGAGGTCTTCTTTCTATGCTGGCCTTGCAAGATGGAACGGCGGCACATCGTGGAGCAAGCGGTCGGCGCTGCGTTGGCTAGAGAGGCTGGCATGTCTCACAAGTGCACGGGAGCGCATGCGCAAACTTACTGGCCTTAAAAAAATACTCGTATAAGATACATAATATAAGTTATTTGATGATGGTTTGCGTGATGTCCTAAGCTAAGCTTATGGTTGGAAATTCATTGAATGACGTAATGCATTAAAACGCTTCTGTTTATAAGTTAAATCCACCTTCTATTCTATAGATATTTTCTCCGATTCCCTCGATTGGAATGCTAGTTTATACTGATTAGTTTACGCTGATATTTGCGCAAATGCTTACTTGTATATATGTGTACTTGTGAACGCTATACGTACGTAGATAGGTGAATGTGTCACTGCGTAATACTTCATTTCACTTGATTATTGTACAGCATTTATAATATATATATATATATATATATATATATACAAATATATTTGTTGCGCGATCACCCACATATAATAAATAAGACGCTTATCAACCAATGATCTTTTCGATACAATATTTAATAAAACATTGTTACAATATTTCATTAGAAATTGTAAGCAGTAACACATACTGAAAGAGTTGTCACGAATTTCCTTTGCTCATTATTCTATATTTCAGAACATCGCACAGCATTTTCATAGAACGCGCATATATTGTGATTGCCTCGATGCATAGAAATGTATTTGTGTATGTTTACGTGTTAGGTGTATGTATGTGCGTAGGTATGTATGTGCATGTATATGTGTATATATTCACATGTATATATGCACATATGTGTGTACTAAACTGACAACTGGCATTTTAACTAGAGCTAATGTTTTTTTTCTGTTCACTCTCAACTTGTAACATTACCTAACTCGTCATCTCTTTATTATAGTAAAGCATTCACGTAAAAGAACTATACATTTGTTGAGTGATCATCCATTTATATTTAAATAAAATGCTTATCAACTAATGACCATTATGTTAAGATTGTTTTATTAGAAATACAAATCTTGTAATTTTCATGGTCCTCATGCTTATATATATATGTATATTAATTTTTTTGTGCTTCCTTAAAATGACATTTTTGAATATCTTCCGAAACAAACAACTCTAATATTATTTCCTGGCGTCAAGAATTGCGAAGTTTTATATCATGTATATGTAAATTGTCAAAAGTGTTCTAAACCCACAATGAAAATGCATCGTCCATGAAATTGTTTTGTCTCTTATAATTATAATTACATGTATCTTTAAATGTAGATTAATTAGGGAGCACGTTATAATCATCATTAAATGCATTATCAAATGTAGATTAAGCAAGGTTAGGAGAACATTGCCTTCAATCATTTATTTTCGACTAGGGACATGAGTATTACAATACTCGTGTGTGTGTGTATCATCTAAGTGAATTAACTTTAAGATATTGTAAAAACCAATGATAGTACTTCTGTACTATCTCTATTGGAAATAAAGCGTTTTTCTTTTTTCTTTTCTGTCTCTCAGCAATGTTAATAAAAAAATACTGAGGTTTGACGTTTTAGTACCTAAACTTTTAAAGCAACCGGCGCATAAATCGCAAAAGTGGAAAAACGCAACGTGAAGAAATTTCTTCATGTTGAATTTCCTGGAACTTGAGTGGATTGGTTTTAGGGTGTGTTACGAATAATAAACAACGGAATACTTTATTGCACTATTGTTCGCAGTCTAATGAGCCCATGAACTGACTTTCTTCCTTTATATAAGTCTAATTTTTGCGCAAATTAGATCACGTGTTACAGCATTGTTGACTGAAGGCATTCTAAGTTATTGACGGCCTTTCACAAAAACTGCAGAAATTTAATATTCAAGGAAGTCAGTATTTCAAATCATTCTTAATTATTTTGAATACTGAAATAGTTGAGCGAAACTCACATTTTTGTACCTTACTGCAGTCTTTACATTATTGGTGTGTACGCCATAGTTAAGATAAGTTAATATTCATATTTATAGACTTTAGGAGACCTGTTATGCCCAATTGATCGCCGTAGGATTATCATTCTCGGCCTTTGTTGCGCCACTGGAGAATGCTTTAAAATCAACGCCAAAACTTGTGGGGCGCACGCTATTTGGACTTTTGAGGGATTTTTTTCACTATTGTTTCAGTGTTAAGCAAGAGAGAAAAAGGTTGAGTTAAGCTAAGTTCGGATTCCGTTAGAACGTTCTGTAAAAATACACAAGCTAAATGAATGATAATTGAACATATGATGCTAAATTTTTGCCTATGCATTATTGCAAGGAGGTATGAACTTATCTAATGCTTAAAGCTGGCTCAAGTTTAAAATGTACCAGCGTCAGGATTGTCGAACATTTCATCGCCGGCAGTGAAAGTCCCTCCGTTCACTTGACAACCCTGCATGCTGTTTTTTGGTTGCCTGAAACACAGTGTCAGTCAACCCGACAAAGTTGTCAGATGATGCGTTGTCTTCAATTTTACTTGACATATGCTGAGGCTCGATTTTAGACTGGAAAACCAGTTCGTACGGCGGCCAAATCTGGAAATTAACTTATACTGCCTTCTGTGCCCCAACAACGACGTACAACGTTAGTAAATCAGACCCCTAGAAGGTCTCTAGGAAACCTATGTGTGCGACACTTGTTGTTTTGTCAACATAAAAAACTGATTAGGCCTAACTATCATAGATTGTTGCAAAATAATCTCGGAAAATGAGGGTTTGTTAAGAGGGAACCTACTCTAGAACTCCCAACAGAATACTAGCAAACTGAAGGGGACCGGGTGAAAATGTAAGTCCTTCCTTTTCCGACGGATTTTTCTGAAATTTTCAGCATCGGTGTAAAATAATGCAACAATATTTTTTAGACTGCTGTGTTTTTTCGTAATTTTATCAGAAAATTGATTTTTTCTGAAAAAAATTAAAAAACTGGGTATTGCGGAAAATGTATCTCCTCCTACAATTTAAAACTTATCTAACGGGCAGCATGCTTTATAGACAGCTAAATGCATTGTCTAGAGAAAGACTGCAATGGATTTTAGATAACTTGATTTGTTGAATTTTATGCATGCTTTTCCCTAAACTTGATTTTTTTCTTTTTTCCGTCCAATGTTCGTATAATTTTCAACGTAAGTCAAATTTCAAAAATCGATTGCAGCGCTTCCCTAGCTTTTTTAAGATTGGCATATTTGGCATTCCTGTACCTTCAAAAGTGGGAGAAGATCCACATCCACTTCTAATGTCAAAAACCAAGTTTTCAGGACAGCCTTTGTTCTCACAATTTCCTTTTGTTTTTTGGATTATTTTCGAACCTTTCTTCGACTAAAGTAGACAATCAATGGACGTACACACAAGCCAATGAGATCGTTAGATTCGTGAAAAATTCTCCATAAGATGACCTAAATAAAACGAAAATCGATCATTTTTTCGGTTCTTTACCCGAACGGTCCCCTCAAGCAAGTGTGGAAAGTACGAGATGCACAACTAAACATAATCAGGAGCAACATGTATTCCTCTCAGAAAATTAGTTTTACAATCTAAGTATGAAGCTATTCCCAGACTTATTTAGCGTCACCATTTTGCTTAATTTGATCGTTCGTTTTATTACTAGTGCTTCAGTTCCCAGACGATTTCTAAAGTTTTATTCACGATACTTCTCTAGCTTCCATGCGAAGCTGCAAATTTAAAAAAAATCAAATTTTGATCGTATCAAGGTCTTAGATATAATAAACAAATGAAAGTTGCTATATCAGCAAAGCTATTATTTAACCCTATGTGTCCCTTCTCAAGCATCAAACTTATTTTATTAATATACAATAGTTATATCAATTATTAAAAAAATTTGTACATCCTTGGAATTGCACTTTTGTTTTATTTTTGTTTCACTAGCACGAACCTTTCACGTAGTTTCAGGCAGCGCATGACTACAGAATGGTTCACTAGTACTTTGTTACAAATTATTACAATCAATTGTTTAATTTTTGAAATGATAAAGAGTGAAACAATTTTTCTAATCTACAATTTGTTCTTGCATGTCAACTTTGGATCGTTTTCAAAAATTAAAAAAAGGAAAATTCCAAGGAAATTAATCACATTTAGTCTTAACACGTTTGGGAGTCCACCTCTATCATCAGTTCAGTAAAAGATCGTTGCATCTCTGAAATAAAAGATCAAACGACAGTGAATGGGAAACATCAAAAAATAAATAAAAAAAACAAAGATATAAAGAAAAATAAGATTCAGCAGGTGATAATAAGAGACGATTTGCGAGGGATTTGAGCTGCCTGTATGGTTCAGGTTAAGTTTTTTCTTAGGCGTATGTAAAGACTCTAAAGTATTGACGTCATTCAGAGTTGACGCTGAATCTAAAATTTTGAAACCGTTAGCAGGTATTGGAACGTTAATTTTCAACGTGATTTCGCACTGCTGATTGAGATGAGTGAGCTAGTTGAATCCCAGTATAATGAAGCTTCTACCCCGATGCTCTGTCACTCTGACATAGAAATTTCCCGACATCTCGCTAACGTACCTGTAGGATGATGCGTACAGCACACAACTGTAAAATTATTCCACAGTGACTCACATCGCAATGAGAAGCTTATCTTTGTATTATAAAAAAGGAAGAAACTTCAAAATTATTAACAAGATTAGATTAGATATTAGTTTAAGCTTCTCTAACCGCAACAAAGGCGTTCCAAAAAGCGGAAAGAGGAAAAAACCATTTAGTATGGAGTCAAGGGAATATAGAATCTATGCACAAAGTGAAAAAAACAGTAAGTTGAGAAAGAAGTTTATGAAACAAAATATAAGTTGAAAAAAGTAGTTTGTGCTGGAAAACAAGACAGCAGTGAACTAAAACAAGATGGTACGTAGCAAAACAAAAACTATTCTATTTTAACTAAAGGAAGGCCTACCTAACCTTTAGCTCGGGACTTTACATATTCCTCCTAGGACTACCAGTGCCCATAGATACAATAGCTGTATCCCCCGAAAGGGAAATTAATAACGAAAGTAACACGTAACTGAAAAATCTGAAAATATTTTGAACGCAGAAATTTTTTTGCATGACTACTTCTTGGACAGCACTCCAATATATAAAAATGAGCTGTACAAATGTTCCTGATTATTTTCTGCTACAGCCTGTAACGTGCATTGCATCAACAGAAATTTTCTCTGTATAAATAATTTTACTAAATTGAATATGATAAATTTTCTTAGAATTTCCGTTGTTTCTAAGTTCTTAATAAGGTTGCGACTCAAACCACGTCTGATTCGGATATATTGAATCGTTTTCAATTAATACAGCATTGAAATTTAAATTGAAAACAAGTTTGGAAACCAAGACAATAAAACGAGTAGCGAAATAATAATTGTAATGGTAGAAACGTGTAGCGCAACACTGCATACGACGCTCCTACCCTGAAGCGGAATGTAAAGCGAACAATTACTGAATTAAGACGGTTTTCGTGACAAAAACTGCGTATTACGCTCGGATGTGGTTCGAAATTTAAAACATCATTCGCCAGTCGTACATAGAGCTAATTTATAATCTTTCCGTGCCATCCATAATATCCAACAAGCTTCCCAGAGCGTATTGGTTGCACCAGCGGTGGAAGGCAGCTTTATTTTGTCTGCCTATTAGGTGGCGTTAATGCTCAAATCTATCAGCAATTACCAATCACTCCATCAAAATCACCATTTACGACCTACGTGCTAATTACCTTATTATTGTACGTATCTGCCATCACGGACATTTGGGAATCCTTGTAAGTTTGAGGTAGGAGAACATTTTTGTAGTTTTAGTTCGCTCAAGGCAGTTTAGTTAAAACACTAGAAGTTCTCAAGCATTGGAGCGGCGCGCGATCTGAGGCTGGTTTAATTACCATTCTGTTGTATGATATTCTGACCAACAATATTGAGAGAAAAAATGTGAATGGTAATCAATTTGCCAATTATAACGCTTATAACGAAGTCGAAATGTCAGCGAGAAGATAATCACAGTTATGTTCGTAGGCTGGTCGCCGATCTGTCATGCCAATGAGTGACAATTAGGGAAATGCCCAGCCTAACTCGTCAACATCGATTCATATTTCCGAGAATATGTCCCAACGCGTGATGGAGAGAGTTGGGTGGGTGCGAGCAGAACAAAGAATGCTCGACAATACCTCAGCCCCCAGAGGAATAGTCTCGAGTATGATTGAGGTATAAATCCACACGATGCAAATTTTATGAAAAATAGGCCATCATGCTAGTGTAAACTGGGAGACACATGTCTTATAATGCTTTCTGTTCGAACATTGCAAATTACTTCCTAAATTTTTTAGCACATTTGAACAGAGCACACGACAGCGAACAATTTCAATGAAGGATGGAAAAACGGAGCGTTGCCAATTTAGCATAGAATATGTGGTAGAAGTTATTTTTGAGTGGACTCACGCCGTGCTAGAGATCAGCCTAAGACATCATTTCGCCTTCATTTATGCACGTAGCTTTCAATAATCTTAATGTTCGCAATTTTATTCACAGCCTTATGAGGAAAGCTTCACTTATATAAATATTTCTGAATCGATCAACAAAAATACTGTTTATCGAACATTTTTATCATAGAATATACTCCGTTGAAAAATTTTTCAACTTCAATACATCTTCACTGAGGCTATTCAAGCTAGTAATTCTAAAATTTCAGTTCACGAATCTGAGTTTTAGCTTTAGTCAAAAAGGAGCTCAATACTCTGCATTTCCTCACAGAGCTGCACGCCTCCAGGAAAGTCCCTAATGGCTGTTCCGCAAAAAAAAACAGCGTACAATTTTCGCTTATTCACAACTGAGACATCATCTACAGATAAATAATAAATCTTCATGGTAGAAAATTTTCAAAACAAATGTTGCCCGTAGATAAGAAAAGATTGGTGGGCGAAAACTGTTAAGTGTGAACTTTGTTTTTTTTTACGCTTGACACAGTCCCCTACACATAATGAATTGTTTGAATCACTGAAAACTGTTAGCAAAAGTTCCATGAACCACATAATGGTAGGTACAAATAACGTGTATAGGACGAGGTACATAAAAGCTACATAAGAGAAGCTAAACATAGGTTCGGAACAAACTCTACTTGCTACATAAATTCTAATTTATGGAGTTAAATTTTTATGCAAATTGGTGAAGCTGCAAGAAAAAAAGGAACCGGTTGGGATTCATTCAAACTTACGCGGCAAGAGTCTACACTGAGAGGTAACACGAGCAAAGCCTTGGGAACCTTAGGTATCCGATCGAGATCCTAATTGGTTATAGCAAAATCTTTCACAATTTTCCCCATGCGGGTATCTGCTAAATGAAAGGAAACACACTGCAAACAGAATTAGAGGCCGCTCAGTTCTGCCATTTCCGCATTGGAGCTGTTGGCTACATAACCGCGTCAGGCCTCAGTCCGCCTCGCGTCCTTGGCGGTCGTGCAGGAGCGGGAGCCCTGCATAGCCTGCCTCATCGGCACGCGTTCTCATGCCCACTCCGCCTGTACAAAATAACGCGACGCGCAAAACGTCCGGAATTCAAACGCACAACATTTATGCTGTACTCCTGTGTTTAAAAACTATAGGAAATTTAATAAACCAACACTGAAAATAAGAATTTTAGATAAATGAATTTACTGGCACACTAACCGTACGTATCTTCCACATCCTTTCGTAACACCTAATACGAAGGAATTTGAATATTAATATTGCATTCACCACGTGAACGATATAATCAAATGAGAGCTAATCGTTTTTTAAAATTCTCATGCCTGCGAGCAAAGTACATGAGTTCCTTACTCAGTGAATATTACGATTCTGAAATTTTAACCACAGCGGCTTCCAATTCCTAGGAAATGTCAACCTATTTTCACAAATTAGACTTGGATTGAGGCTCGCCGAGATCATTTGCAGATGTGACGAATGGATGGTTGCAGAGGAGGACTCGGAACAGGCTGAGGCGCGTCCGCCTGCAGTCACGATGCCCAATATAGCGCTGCGCGGCCGCCATATTAACAAATAAGGGGGTACGCTTCGCAACCCGCCATCAGAAGCACGCACGGAACGGTGACGCGGGACCACAATCATGCGACGTGACATTACGCTACCGCCAGCGTCACGCAACGGCGCTCACCAGCGTCCAGGCCCGGAGCATGCAGTAGCTCATTAAGTTGCTCTGCTATCTTGCAAACTGGGCTGGCATCTCTATAATGTTTTCTAGGATGTTCCAGCCTTTGCAGCTCAGACTAATGTGCTTGAATTGAATGCACAATTCAGCGAAATTTGAAGCACATTCAAAAATGTTTCACTCGGAGAGCGAAATAGGTGAAAACTCTACAGTAGAGTCGGAAAATTATTGTAGTAAAAAATGCGGCTTCACTTGAAATATTTCTGTATAATTTACGCTCTTCTTTTTACGTATGCTTTCACAGATATTAGGAAAAGGGTCTCCGGAAACAAAGGTCTTGAACCAACGTGAAGATAATTTACAAACAACTCTTCCCAGGCGTCAACGTGCATTGCTTCAAAATTCACGCGCTCATTGTGCTATTTCGCCTCTCCATAAAGAAAGTCCTTGTATTCGTTCGTGATGTTCCGCGCTTCGCATTGAGCCCGAGGGGCGCATTATGCTTTGCGTCTCGCAAGTTTTTCCTCTGATTTTCAGCTCGTTTTAATGCACGTCTTTGCAAATCTTCTGGCGGCACTCGCTAAATGAAGCGCTTTTGTGGAACCGGCCCCGCTCCTTTTGTTGTACGGTCTCCCGTGACTCTTTGGCAGCCGTCCGTCCCTTGATTCCTTTCTTTTAAACTTCCACATTACGCCTTCCTTTTATTTTTAAATTCATGTTTCGACGCCGGATGAAACTTGAAGTGAATTTCCTGAGTTTCTCCGTCCCTGGAAAGGAATATAATTCGACCAGAGGATCATTTTGTCACATTTTAATGTTTCTGAGAGATTTATTGAAATAGATTTATTGAAGCAAAATAAGGGATGCTTTTTTCCAATCAAGCCGGGAGCCACAACAAAAACGCAATGCATTGTAGCTAAGTATAAATAGTTTTTCGAGCTTATTTTTATTTACTTACAGGCAAATGTCTACTCTCTGCTTTTTAGGACTCTTAATTAATTTTGAATGATATCAGCGCCCTGGTGAAATCAGTCTAATGAACTATTACGTTTGAGTTGGTCAAGCCATAACTTATGAAGTCACCAAAGGTGAGGTCGGAGTTCGATAAGGTATGGGAACGATCATGATGCTCATTTGTCTTTCGACTTTGTTTGGCTACTGAAAGGATTCAGTAGCGGTAAACCAATGAATATTGTATTATTTGTAACAGTTTTAACTAGTGTTTTATGAGAGTATTTTCAGTGATCAGTGCGTCTCAGTAATTCAACGAATTGAACGTAACAATTTTGCTTAATTAAGTAATCAGGTATTCAGGTATCACATTAATAGTAGTTCTATTCTACATTGCTTGGTAAGCAGGTATTAGTTTTCAGGATGGAAAACGACTGGATTGGGTGAAGTTCAAAGCCGGGGCGCAGAGCACAGCTGGCAATCACAAGTTTCAGAAGTGCAGTTCATCTATTCAGTGCAGGTGTAGAGTTTTGGTTGCTCTTTTCTGTAGAGAAGTGCTTTTTGAATGAAGAAAAATAGTGTTCAACGCCTCTAACTACGCCAACGTATTATTACAGTTCAGCTATTACATGTACTGCGGTAAGATGTGGAAACATTAGGAATGCAATTCCGTCATTCCAGTGAGAACGGTGTTCACTACGCCTTGGCCTAGGGTTTTAATTGTTCACAAAATTGATCCTTCAAATATAGGTGCACATTACAGCAGCGCAAATGATTACAAGTGGACCTACACCAGAAAGTTTAGGACTCGCTCGAGTTGGTAAACTTGCCGACGCTTGCCCGGCTGCTGCTCGGAAGTGCAGAGATTCACGAATGTGAGTGGTGATGGGAGTTGCGGGCAACAGCACGCACAGTCATTTATTTCTCCCGAGGCTGTCACCAGTTGGCCTCAAACTGTGTTGATATTAGTGAATAGATGACATGACCAGTTACATAAAACACCTCATGGGAATGAGTATAGGAAGGAAATTAGGAACTGTTTTCAGAGCTGAGGTTATGAGGGTGGACCAAAAAGAAAGTAACCCAATTTTTAATTTTCATTGCAGAAAGAATATAAATCATTCAGAGATGGGCTGAAAATCATTGGCTGCGAAATTTTATTTTATTTAGGAAGTTTACGCTATACGTTGTCGACAATTTAATTCAAACGCAATTGTGTTCAGAGCGAGACGCCATTCCTTCTACTCGCACACGGTGAAAGTTTTCTGAAGTCAATCTTGCCTCAACGCTTTGGGAAACGAAAGGACTTTATATTGCTCATTTAGATCGATACATAATAAAAATTTAGCGTACTCCTAAAATGACTTACTAATTATATTTCCATCGTAGCACTTCTATTCCAATTTAATTATGTACCATAACTGCCATTGTTCTCAAGATATATATGGTCTCTCTCATTTTTCTCATTACATTACAAATTAGCTTAGGATTCCTTTTATGAAAGTTGAAATTTACAGGGATTCGGTTACGGATACCTTGCAAGTCGTTGAAGGCGTCTTGAACATATGGTTTTTCAAAATTTATTTTTAGCATGGCTGCCTACCTTCTTCATATCGATCTGCTGGTTATAAAGGCTCCGATCACGGTTTTAAGAAAAGGATCTTTGCAAACCTAGACGAATATAGTTGAAATTAAAATAATTCTGACGGAGACTGTTGATAGAATGATTTCATATATTAGTGTGTGACATTGCGAAAACAAATTGCTCGTCTTAGAAAGTTTTCGTGATCGCTAAATACGTGCGAAAAAAAGACTCTAAAAGGCTGACAGTCATTATAGCAACCTTGCAGTGAAAGTGAATGGAGAGGTTACTTATGCATTTGATGAAACGATAACGACTCACGACAGTCTATTCGGGCTGCAGATATGGATTAGCGATTGCAGATTTTGTCTCTGTACTTAAATACTGTACCTTACAATACGAGCGGAACCCATTAAATAGTGGAAACAGAGATGTGAAAGAACACACTGTCGACAATATGTGAAATAAGAAACGAGAATAATGTCATAGATCAGAATGTGAAAGTGCTATTTGCCAACTAGTAAAAAAGAGAAGAAGAATGAAAAATGAATTAAAATTTCGATCAAAACTGCAGATGACAGAAAAGAGAACTATAGTGCCATACAGACAGGCATGTCACTCTGAAGGTTGAAGGATTTGAGCTTGTCACCAGTATATTCTGACTGCGACACGTCCTTAAGACATTTTATTGCAACACGTACTTGCAGCCCGAAAAATTCCTCGCTTAGAACGGTAATGATTTTTCAATTTTAGATGTAATTATTCACTCCCCTTTGCCAGCCGCTTTGCTCACACTCACTTTTCTGAGTGTGCTGCACTGTAGGATGTATTATGTCTCACTAAATTAAAAAATGATGGTTTTGCTTCCCGAGAAAAATAAAGAAACATTTGACTTTCTGTAGGTAAAAGATGCATGGTATGACATTTAAAAATCCAAAATTATTCAGTAAGTCAGACTTATTCTGTTGAAGAGAGCTCGCACCAATAGAGTATGGGGCACAGTGGGAAGGGTAAATTTCCAACTTAATATTTGACGATTAACGGAGATGATTACGTTCCTAATTAAAATTGGTAAATTCATCGTAAGTCTATATTTTAGCGAATTATCACACAAGAATTTGCTGCCAATTTGGAAAAATTGAAAAAGTCACACAGCTTCAAGGTTATGTGCTAAGGCGTGGGAGGCTTCATGCGATATGAAACTTGAAGATGGGAGGCTTCTTCGAGTTTCATATCGCTTGATCCCTTAGAATAGTCCCGAACAGAGCTCATTGTCCCCATTTTAGTTCACGAACTGAGCCTCTTTTTTTCAGGATTGGGGAGTGTAATTGTGTCAGTGAAAGGAACGGTTGATATTTTAGTAAAATTAAAAACAAGAAATTAGAGGAATCTTCACTGCCTCAAGGTCTCATTCTTTGCATCAATCTTTAGTAAGCCATGTTGTCCGTACACGACTTGGACGCTTTTGGGATACATCAGTTGCTATCAAAAAACACATCTCTGATTATGAAGAGAAACTGAATGTGATTTCAATATCCAGCAACTGTTCTTCTTAGAATATGAAATCGCCAGCTTAGAACTTCCGTTCATATCAGAAATCCCAAAAATGATTTCACTCAATATACAGTTTCTCATCTCTTATTGACATGAATGGAACACAGTGAGATCCTGTCGATATGTAATAATTTTGAATGTAATTATTCACTCCTCTTCGCCATCTGTTTTCTCATTAGGTGTTGATGAGCGTGAATACTTTTCTTCACATTCTTCTTTTATGAAGATGTTCGCTAATTTTTTGTCGATCATGCATATCGATGAACACAGCTGAAAAATTATTATTCGTTTGAACTTACGCAAGAATTCAGATACCATTGAGGTGTGGGAAATTCAGCAGGTCTACACCGCATCAAGTTTTTTCTCAACCGTATTTATCGAGTAGGTTTCAAAAAGCAGATTTTCAAGGTGAATCTCTTGTCATCTGTCACCATGAATCCCAATGGAATTTTGAGGATTTTTCATTATTGAAATTATGTATTCTAATTTTTAACACCATTTACCGTCTTTCTCCAACCATATGAGAATGTAAAATATGTACAGTTTTGAAACTGACGAATATCACCGCACGAATACCGATCAGAAATCTCCCAAAAGTTTTCTGTTCCATGATGGGTTATGTATCGCAGTATTCTGTAGGGACTGAGTTATTTGAAGAATATATGCGTCAAAACTGTTGATTGTTGTATTATAAGTTTTTTGGGGAAATAAGCTTTTGTGAAAATTTTCAACAGCGCTCTATGTGCGTTTTAGCACAATGCCTAGAAACCAGTAGCCTCATCTACCAAGATCCTTTTATAATTAACTTAGTCGTCTGAATTACTTTCAACAAATCTGACAGATTTTTCTTCAAATGCATCAAAATCGAGTGCGTTCAAAGAAAGTCATGAGAAAGACTTATTCGAAAAATGCGCATTTCATTACACAAGGCATTTTAGGTGTCAAGTGCCCTAAAAAGTTTGCTGGGGAAATAACTTGCGTTTAACAGTCAGTTTTGCTTTGTGTAAAAGATATTTTGTCTATAGCATAGTGAGCAATTGGCACAATCCATGCGTTTGAAATATTTATAAAACAATTCATGAAGATATAAAAATAATGAATAAATGGAAGACATCCAGAAACATTTATTACAACACAGATTCTTCGACCTGAAGAAGCTATTTACTTTGGAAACTTGTTCCAAAATTCTGGGCGGCATCAGGCACAAGTTTTAATTGAAAGCGTGGACCCGAGCGGCCCTGCGACCCAACCGCTGGGTGGCGGTGGCCGTCAGGACGAGCTGACCATCTAAGAGATGCAGGTTGTCTGGCGACGCAGTGCAGGTGTGGTGGGTGATCCTCATGAAGGTTTGAATACTGCATGGTCCACGGGCTGCATTTCTCAAACAATTCGGGTCGTCGCAGCAATATTACTCGCTGCGTTTGAGCTTTGAAGTCAATTTGGCCACGATGCTTACAATTTAGCCGTTTTTCAAATAAAAATTACAGTAAGATATTTCAGAGCTAATTTCATTTAAAACAAAAGACCAAATTACACGTCGTGTAACCAAGTTGACTGAGCGGAACCTACGTTGCCAGTATGTGCTCCTGCAACGACGTAAATTGTTTCAAATGCCTGCCTCTGGAAAGCTTTTGCTTTGTTGTGTGGTCCGATGATGGGTGTGCGGCAGGCAAATGTGCCTAGGATCCAAACGGGCGATGGGAGAAACAAAGTGGCGAGGGTTTGAAAAATTTGGTGATTCACTTATCCACTATTTAAAGAAACCGCTTTCGCAAAAAATTTACTTAACGAGAAAATTAAAGTAATGCTCCGTAAATTATTATTAGAGACTATAGTTTTCATATGAATTTACGTTGAGAAAAATTAGTTGACGAAGAGTAAGGTGGAAAAAATTGATCGAACGATTGCACTGAAGAGAAATTAAATCTCCATTATGTAGATTATGACTTCTCATAACATAATGGGCCCACCAAAAGGCATTAGTTGCATTTCAATGTTAATTTAAATGATGTATTGAATTGGAATGGTATATAAGGCCCACGAGGTTATAATTCCTGCAGCTTCATTCCCAACAGAGTGAAAAATGATCACTCTTATAATTCCATTGAATACTCTAAGCACAATCGCTACACAGTCGAAACTGTCATGGCACTCACTTGGGCTCGGAAACATAATTCAGTAGGTAGGGGTGGTGCTGCTGCTCTCGGCAGAGCGTTCCAACATAATTGTTGATGTTGTGCTTCTTTCAGAATGATCGATTCCTTCATCGATATCGCACACAGCCGAGGTTTATGAAAAAATATACTGACACAAGATAATCATCGGCTTGTGAAACACGAATATTACAGTAATGATAAGAATTAGAAATAATCTCGCGTTGCAATTTAGTTTAATCAACCCTCGCGCTTTTTAAACCCGGATTATTATGGATAATAAGGTCTAAGAAGGAAGTTTTCAACACTCTGAGACATATCTAAAACCTACCAGATATGCTAGTTTCTTCTTAGCAAATGCTCTTTCATTCTGAAGTAGAAGTCCAAAATGAGCTGGCATTAAGACGCTGTCAAGAGCGATAAAACTAACAGCACTTCAGAGGTGATGAAATTTTACCTCAAACAGAAGCAGCAGACTCGACATTGTAGGACTGATTGCCTCAGCAACTCACCTGGAAAGAAAAATAGAGAGTTACAAAGCGTCCATATTTTTAAATCCCTCCCTCAAAATTTAAAATAACCTCTGGATAAGTTGAATTTTCCAAGGAAATGACAAGAAATGTTTTTATTAACATCATTATACTTTTCGTACCTAAACAAGTAAGATAAGCGAGGGAAGTGTGGCATAGCGTACATGTATGACTCCTTCAGACAAGTACTACGTATCTAATTATTACTAGGAATGAATTTGAACGAATGATTCCTAGCTTTTGTTTCGACCACCTAACATTCAAATGAATTGAAGACAACTTTCATCCAGACTATCGAGACTCATTCAATTTTGGGATCGTACAATGGTTCTGCGAATGCATAAAAAATTAGAGATTACCCCATTTACGTTTAACCATTGGCTACCCTTGCATGAGGATCTCAAATGCAATTTACACAAAGGAAGAGGCAGCGCAAATCCTGGCGTCCAAAGTTCCCAAATACTGGAGAGAAAGAGAGGGAGAGAGAAGAGACGCAACCAGAGGGAGAGCTCCAACAGCGCGCTGCGAGCGGCCGATCGAGGCGCGGCGGCGCCGAGGCGTAGCCGCCAGAGCGGTGCACGCCAATAGGAGGCCGCGGCATGTGCGCCTGCTCCTCGGCCTCTCCGCTGCAGCGGGGGAGCGAGGCGGTGCAGGAGTGATGCTCACAAATGGTCGCGTGCTGCTCATACTTATGGGGTAGAATTCTATGCAGCGAATTGTAGTTAAGATGACTAATGAAAAATGTTTATGAATCAAAGCAACCGATTAAATTCGAAATATTAATGTAAGCAGTGCCATATATGTTATCCAATTTCTAGTGCAACTTCTATTTTGCGATTTTACGCAACTATTTTGGTCGACTGAAAACTGTAGAAAAAAATAAAATATTTGCTCACCCTGCCGAGTAGAGGTACATGGGCTAGATCACGCGTTTTTATTTACCATGAATACCTTCACCATTTACGTGAGTTCCTCTAGTCTCATTTCTCTTCCACCGGTCTTCCTGCTGTGGCCTTTTATCAATCGATTAATAATTTTCTTTCAAATGTGTGTAGCCCCAGAGATCTTGAAAAAATTTCATCTATTATATATTGCGTACTACCATATATATTTAATTTGGCTATCAGCCCCATAAATTGAAAAAATGAACTATCTGATATCCTTGGCAAATTTCTTCCTATGACTCGCTTTCGTATAATTCTACTGAACAAATTCACAATTGAATCTTTTTTACGCTTCAAAAATGACCTCTCACTTATGAATTTAATTGTGCGCATTACGGTATGTGGGATCAATCCCCCAATCACTATTTATGAAAGTAACAGAGCATGCCGGAAGAAGTCATCGTACAGGACGCCCGTTAGGAGCACCTTCCCATTCCAACATAAGGCAATGTACAGCACTGTATGGGTCAATGGGAACAAATTATCAATAACGACCAATTTTAAATTTTTGACCATGCTTCGAATTCTCTCAAGATGCACATGTTAGAGTCACTGTATATAAACAAATTGAAACCGGGCCTGAATGATATGCAGAGTGCTTGCCCCTTAAATAAATTATGGGTACCTATTGCAACAATATTCGCGTGATTTTAATATGTATAAAAAGGTTTCCATTTTAACAGTAGTCTCTCGAAGTTGTGTTTCTTCGATCTCCTCCTCTCTACTTCCATTTTTCCTCTCTTTCTCTCTCCCACTTCCCTCTCTTTTTGGAAAGATTTTATTTTCGCTGGTAAACTGTCCTTATGACCGATCCACATTTTAGTAGTACTTCTATATTTCATTTTCCGTTTTAACTCGCATTTAAGATACTGTATAGAGAAGTTCTAATATTTAGGTTTTTTCAGTTTTTGCGTCATGCCTTTGCTTTAGTTAGATACTAATTTGAATACTTGAAGAGCAATTTTGTGATTTTGTCGTGTTTTTTATTCAATGCATGTATATTTTGTTTTTGCAGGCTTGAAACGTTTCACTAAAATGATTTAAAGTTCTTCTTTTATAAACTCTACAATTTAAATGAAGTATTGGATTGACTTGTTGTATGAAAGGTATATATGGCCCACGAGGTTATAATTCCTGCAGTTTCATTTTTAACAGAGTTAAAAGTGATCACACTTATAATTCAATTGAATACTGTAAGCACAATCGCTTGACAGCAGAAACTGTCATTGGCCTCGCTCACTTTGGCTCGAAAAAATCATTCACTCGGCAGATGAGAAGCCTAACCTCGTTGGTTATCAACGGTTATATCCAAAGAAATGTGAATGGGGGATTCCCTGGTTTAGTTGACCGACATTGTGGAAAAGAGTGACGTAGTTGAATGACAGAGATATAGAAAATACTAAAAAGAATTACCCGGGTGTGTGTTTTACGGTATTACTATTTAACAAATCCTTGAAATTATTTAAGGCAGTCAGCACTGGAGTTTCCACTATAAAGAAGCATTTTCTTCGAGATTAAAATCACGTTTGTAAATTACAAAAGCGAAAAAAGTAGGGAACTCATTCATTTGTAGATGTTTTCAATTTAGATTTTGCTCCAACGAAGCAGTTTAATTTAACAAATAAGTATTTCTTCACCTTTTACTGTAGAGATATTTCATCGTTCAAGTTCTCATGCATGCTAAAAACTCCTGTCTAACTTTACATCAATATCAATATCAAAGTAAAACGAATTTATTCTCCTACAAGTTTACAAATAAACTGTAAACTTTGATTTCAGGCGTTTAAGTAACTCGGGATGATTTCAAACTCTTCTCTCTTTTCATCAGTGGCGCATGTAAAAATTTTATATAAATGAATTCAATCAAGTTTAAGTGAAAAGTGTTCGCGTAATCGAATAAATTAATCGAACTAAAAAAACCGCTGTGCCCAGAATAAAATTCCTAAACGCTTAGAAACGAACGATCAGTGAAGAGGATGGAGAAGAGAGAGCTAAGGCAGGAAAGAGAAGGACATCAAACATCAAGAGCACAAAGAGAGGTAGAAGAAGATGAGATGATGAGATTTGAGAAGAGCTGAGGAATAGGGGAAAAAAGCGTGATACAACCAAGTGAAAGAACGATGTAAAAAAATTGCTGGAAACATGGAAAAAATTACAGGGGCTCGGAATTGGCTGCGAGGTAATTATAAAGAGAGCACTCGACTCGGACGCTCAGCCTCCAGTAAAACACTAGAAGTAAAAACCTTCGTCAGCAATGGCCGAATTCTAATTTTCTGTAGAAAATCAAAAATTGACGCCCTAAAATTTTTGCAGCGTGAAGAAAAACCTGCCATGATATTTTTGTAAGACGAACACATGTACAAACAATGAAACACTCAGTGCGCTCAATCAAATATTCGGAGCTGAACAGCGCGATATGCTGGACTTCTTAAACGCATTTATTGCATGAGCGAGAGGATTGAAAACATTGTGCATTTATTTACGATTTATGAATGCATAAATCTAAAAACATTCCAAGCAAATTTTACATACTATTGAGTGAAGGAAAATATTCACATTCTGTATTTTACAATGAATTATAGGCTTCCGTATAATTTTTGTATGCATACAAAATTGAGGGAAGCTGATCAATATTCCCACTCTAAGCCGGTGAGCAGATATCAATTTCCGCATGCAAATAAATATCGTGAAATTTGTCACGTGTAGGACTGAATCTAATGCGAGATGATGCACGACTCGTAACTCATGCTGAACATGAACTCATTCTGAAAACAATAACTCAAGCCCTGTATAGTAAAAGCAGGGACTCAGCCTTTTAAGTTCACTACGCAATCAAGAACTCAGTTCAGTGGCGGAAACTTGGTGCTGAAGTAAAATTTACGCTTACAAAAATTTGCGCCATTTTTGATTCGATTTTACGAATCATGACTTCAAATCCACCGGCTGACAAAGGCAGAAGTAGAAAGAAAAAGAGATGAGTGCTCAGTGTACCCGGATGACACGAGAAAATGAAAATGGTAACCGTCTGCAAACTAAGCACCAGCAAACGCCGTTACCACTAAAATAGAAGTGATATTCACCCGCTGCCGCCAAACGTATGGGTGAGATGCAGATAGCATCTCATCAGTAACAACGCAGAGGAAACACACCAGCACAGCGAGAACACGTGTTTTATATTCACATGAAGGTCTTTCTAGTTTTTATCAGAATAACTGAACATTTTATTGACTATATAAGGACGCTTTATCTCGTACTAAAATGTTTTAATTTCGTCTCCTGATTACGTCACGGTAATAATACTTGTATATTTGTAGCTTGGTCGGAGAAGGTTTATTCTGGTGGACAATTGCATACATAAAATTAGTTGTTTGAGTTGCTTCGCAACAATTAAAATACAATGTAACAAACCAAAGTCTAGCTGGCCATGCATTCAAGTTAAATATAGTAATTTTAATAGAAAAATAATGGTCCTTCTGAATAATAATTCATTTTAAAAAGTGAAGAATTCATTCTTACATATTGAAAGAATGGGGCATTTCCCACTGTATTAAACTGAAGCGAAGCGGGCTAGTTAGCAAGCAAAACTTCGAACTACCTTTCATAGTTTATTTTCATGATGTTGTATTTTAAAATTAATTTAACCATGAAAACGATTGTATTGCTAAAACATTTGCGATCACCAAACAAAATATTTCATTTTTAGTGAATACCTTGAAGTGAAGTAATGCTGTTCATAAATAAATTCCGTAGATTTCTGTTCTGTTCAACAATTTTGAGTGTAATTAAGGGAATTAAGTGTAATAGGCAGTTGAGCACTTCATTCCAACAAGTACAGACAAAATAATACTAAGAAACATTTGATTCATAAACGAAATTGAAGAAAAGGAAAAAAATTGCTAACTAATTAAAATCGACGTGCAAAAATTTTTGTTCCCCCAAATTGTTTCATATAATTTACTCGGAGTATGTTGAGCATATTTCTTTATGGAAGAATTGAGGTCATTGAAATATATTAGCTAAATTTCAGTCAGTTTTTCATTACTTTCTTGGCATACAATTAATTTCAGCTGCCGATTCAGAAAGACTCAGTTTGCAAGAGAAAATTTTAGAGTCAACACTGTGCATCCTTGCATTGAACTTGTCGTCATTAGTGTTTTGCTGCCACACAACTGCGTGCTACGAATCGCAAAATTACTCAAAAGTATTCCAAAGTTGAGGAACTACCATTAAACAGCTATATTGAAGGCACAGTAAACATTTCAAAAGAACCTGAAACAATTACTCGTACTATTAACATTACATTAATCAGTTACAGATTCTCTAGTTACAACAAAGGCAGTTTCAAGAAAAATAAGAGAAGGAACCGTTTAGTATGGCATGCAGGAAACGGGAATCCCGGAAACAATAATAAATTCGATAATTAAAGTGAGACTTTATGAAGCAAACACAGTCGAAGAAATTAAAATTTGAATTCGACGAAAAACACTACTATACAAGGGCACGTGCAGCAGGACGGACGAGGCACAAATGCTCTCCAGCGCCAAACAAAAGCCAAATCAATACTCCATACACGGAGACGCGCTCACTTCTCGTGATTTGCATTGATTTTAGCGATGCGCCTCAAAACATAATCTGAGGAGAGTGCTTGCCTCAACGGGATTCTTTGTCGTAACAGGCATGTGCTATTAAAATTTTTCTCGACACGTGTTCCACGCGCTCTAAATTAGTGTTCCTATCTTAAAATATGTATACATGCAGTCGAATGAACCTGGCACGTAAGCTACGAGAAATTAAGATAAGACGCTAATTGATGACTTTTAAAAGCTTGAGGAGAACTTTTACGGCAATGCTCCGAGACCTCGTCAACTACCTGTAAAAATGGTGCGTAATTTGTTAAATGGATTCAATCTTTGTATGCTACCAAATTAGCACCAAAGCATGAATTTCAGTAATTTATTCCCATAAAAAATAATTAATGTGTTAATTGTACATTTCTAAGAAACTTAGAAAAAGTCGGGAGTCTGTTGTGTCATTTCCCTATTTCCAGTACGGAAAACCTCGAAGAAAACATACAAATGGGGAAACTGGGCGGCTCTGAAATCTGATTTTGTCGGGGTAGTTGGTAGAAAGCAGCGGAGTGCAGACTACAGGAGAGCAAACTTATACAGTTAAGACAAAGAAGTACATCTGGAGTCTGTCTAAGGGCATGTAAATGTGTTTCTTAAATAAAGTATAGTGCTATTGCAATAATAATTATTAAAGTCCCTAGTTGCGCAGCTTGTTTCTACTACCAAAGGAGGCACATTGAGCCCAACACGAAGGAAGCAGCAGAGCGGCAGGCGGGGGCAGGAGCGGGAGGGGTGCAGAGCCCCCTCTTTAGGCGCATCAGACCAAATGAGGCATATAGAGAGCGAGATTGTCCAGCGAGTCCGGGAGCCAATGTTATCGATGAGACGAGCGGCCCCCAGCGCCACCTCCCCTCCCATGATCGGCTATTTGGCCTCATCTGCCAGATCTCCTGGCGCTGTTCTGCGGGCTCCAATGCGGTGACGGCGAGCGTCATAAACTCATGGTCTGCTTCAAAACATGCGCGTAAAAAATACGAGGCAAGGACGAGAGAAGCGACGCTGATATACGCTCGTTAATACAATACCACAATAAATGTAATTTCCTATAATTTATTCAGGAACACTTGTGACAAGCGCTATAATATTGAAGGAGGTACACACATTTCCCTGAGAACAATAATCTGCAGATGATATTTTTTAAGTACTGTAGAGAGGATGTATTTTTTAATGAAGTATGATGAAATAAATGAGAGTGAAGAATACCAGTCGATAAACCACCATAGAAGGCGAGATGAAAATGTGGAAAATGCCTCAATGTGCAGAAATGTGATCATTAATGTTGATGTTTACAATGATACTTCGCGTACCATTGTTGTGAAAGAAAAAGAAAAACTTAGATCTAGTTTTGCCTGCATCTAAAATATTAAGACCATACTCGCTGAATAAAACTGCAGCGAACGATAGTTGAGCATATTTCTATTCATTCATAGATGATTAGGAGAAGAGCCCTGGATTTCAAGCAATATGTAGTGCCAATCCAAAACTGATATCAGACATGAACATAAATTGTTTCGTTTGTGGATGAAGAAATTTTAAAATACATTTTATCAGTTTTAACCATCTTGTATGTGCGCATGTGCACTTATATTAGAACACAATTTCTTTCAGTATAAAAAAGCAATCTTAAGAATACATCAGCCCGTTCGAGCATATTGGCGAACCAGTTGATTCCAAGTGAGGCTGCAGCAGTCAACGGGAACGATGGCCCAGATTCAGAAATGTAGATGGCTTGTAGAACAGTGATCCATTTTGTTCTTATGAATACACATTTCAGTTATTTAGATTAATTTCAATTACATGCATAATAACTGAATTCGCTCATTTACTCGCAGAACATGTTTGAAAATAGAGTGCAGTCTTAACAGTACACGTGCATAATTCGAAATTTGAAAATTTAGTTTCAGGCATTTGTTGGTAACATCGCGAGAGGTGAATGCCAGGTCACCAACTGAAAAATTGATAGTTTTTCCGATTAATAATGTTTTATCAGGAAGGGGTATTATAGCGGAAATTTGAGGACATTTAGTCAGGTTAAAGTACTCATGTACAACAAAATACTCGCATGAGTAGGCTATAAAGCAGTAATTTTCCGGCAAAAACGGCTATTTCAAAATGAGAATTATTCGTATATAAGGATAAAATATCATATAAGAGTAAGAGAAAAAACGTTCTTGCGCAGTTTTTTTTACATTTGCCGACCAGAAAAACGATTAAATTTGTTTCTGTGCCTGAATCTAAATCTGAAATATATTTTTAGAGCATCAGTTTGTACTGAAATTGGGATTTGCAAACTCTCACAATTCATAATACTCTAAATACATTATTTTTGGAGATGCGCACACTTCTTCGGCGGTCTCCCGCTGAACGAGGGAGCACCTCGTGCCCATAGCCTGATGCAGGCATGAAGTCGTCTTCAAACTCCAGGAGTGATCTACAAAATAATTCTTTAACAATGTGGCAAGAATGCATAGTTTGGAACAATTTTTGACTTCATAGATATGGAATTAAGACTGCTGTTGAAGTTAAATTTGCAGCTAACCCATATTTTGACCGCGTATTCCGCACGACAGCCATGCCAGAGTAGCAAAAATCGATTAAAAATAGCTCGCATATCACAGAGAGTTGAGAGAAAAGTCTTCAACCTTCGAAGTATAACTTACGCTTCAATGCAATGTGATCTTTGGAAAATTGGCTCACGTCAAACAGAAATTATGGGGACGTCCCTTCCGTTGCTAAATATATTTTAAAGTGATTATATTAATTGTGAAAATGTCTTGATTAACCGCGGTAGTGTTTTATATAGTTTATAGTAATATGAATCATAATATATGTTATCATTTATATAATGCATCTCAAAGCCTTTATGGCTTTATATCAGACATACATTGATTTCACTTTAATATTTTTTTCAAATTCAGATTAATAAGAAATGATTTCGATTTTGAAAACCCAAGTGACAAGCCTACGTATTAAATTGCTCGATTGAAGTTCAGTATGTAGAATAAAAAGGAACACACGCTGGAAGTGGAACAGTATAAAGCGTAGAAAAATCAATCCCAGTCGGTGGTAGGTTAATTAATTGGAGCAAGAATTTGGCCGATTAGAGTAAAACATGCAAAACTTCAGATTGAGCCTTGAGTTTAGAGAAGTGCAAAGTGACTGTATGAGATGTACACTGTCCATTATACTGCAGCAATAGCACGATGGACATTTCGATAAAGAACTCACTTATCGGCAGTAGCTCGAAAAATTGAGATGAAAAAACTCCCTCGAGCAAAGTTCGTAGCCAGGGTCACCACGTGGACAAATGAACTCCGAGACACAAGAGTCTTTAAAGACTTGAATTGCAAAATTTGCTGCACGTAGTTCGTTATATCGGCAGTCTGTTGCACGTGTTTCTAGTCTATGATAGCATTTCTATTCCTTCAGCTAGCCTTTTTATGGAGAGAGCTGATTTTGCAAACGAATGCGTAGTACAAAATCACTGAAACAACTAAATTCTTACTATAAAACGAACGCATATTTTTTCTTACACAGACACCAGACGTTACCACTCTCTAGCGAGGCGAGAGAAGCCTCACAGGGCCTGCTTAATATTAAGCATTCATTCGAGGCTTAGTGTTAAAAGCGCCTGTATTATGAAGGAGACAGATGCGAGGCTGGCTGAACATCCCACTACTCGGCTAGTAGGGCGAGCGAACATGGTCGACGCGACAATAGCAGTAGTTAAAACAAGTATTCTTTTCTGGGGTCTATAACGTAGCTGCGAGGAGTTTCCCGTCAACCGAAAGATGAAAAAATGAATAAATAAAGCACGACATTCAGGTGTAATAACGTCTGAAGAAAGTTTGGGTCGCTGTTTAAGTGTTTACGCGACAGCCCAGTCTTGTTCTTGTGATTGGAATGAGGCCCCAATAAGAAAAGCGGATGACTCGAGCATTGGATACAACGTCGACATCCAAATATTGATCAACAAACTCAGCTCGAGTAAGCAGACATTGCGTATCGCTGTCTAAAGTGTGAACTATAGATTTTCATTTATCAGTATAGCTGTGAAATTCGAGAGAGATGGTTTCAAACTACTTATCGGCGTGCATTATTCTCCTCAAAGTTTTATGTATTTCATACTCGTATGTAAAATACGTAACTAAAGCAAAATCATATCGGTCAAAATGCGAGTTAACATTATCGTCAGACTATGCAAAAAAAATAAAATAAAACAAAAAATTATACCTAAGGAAATAGACGTTTCAACACAGGAATATTTCGAAGTAATTCGATTTTACGCCTTTATCCGGTTACATCAAAAACAAGAGTTAGAGAATACATTGTGGGGGCCCGAAGGCCTGAGCACAGACTGGGTAAGCGTTACCCATGGAAGTGCTACATTAGCCCCCACATGGAGCGCATCATATATTTAGCTGTGAGGAGACTAAGGGGCGCGTGTACGGTCGCAGGCACGGCCGCGCTCTGCTTGGGTGGCATTATCGAAGCATTATGATGCCATTGTGAACTCCAGTCGAGGGGAGAGGCTTGGCCTCGCGCTCGAACCAGAAGAAATTGAGATGGATGTTCACTGAGGTAGGGCCTGATTTTGGAGATGAGCTCATTGTTGGTAAATGATGGCAGATGGCCTCATCTGCAGGCCTCTAAATTGCAGTCAGAAGTGATGAATTTTTAGAGAAATGGTAGTGTAAAAAGTTTGAAAACAAGTTCGAGGAAAAAATCTCGTTCCGACTAGCGTTGAAGGAAATGCATTCAATCCTGGAAAAAAAAGTAGTTCTGATTTCGATATATTCCAGCATGCATACAGCTTGGTAATTGGGTACCAGAGTTGTATTTGAACTACAAAACAGCGTCACATCTCCTTATATGCTCAATTAGAATAGAATCTAGGCTTGGAATATCGAAAGAATTTCATGGCGGAGATAATCAGTAAATTCACGAGACAAAGAAAATCGCACTTGAATAATTTCAAAAGGGAAAAAAAGGTGCGAATTTTAATTAACCTTCGAAAAACGTGTTTTGATGGTAAATGGAACGCTCCTTGAGGCAGTTCACACTGAAAAAAAGAACGTAATTTTCAAACGAAATTTTAAATTGAAATGATAGCCGAAGGCCAGAGGGAAGCTGGCGGAGAAGAGGAGAGCGACGTGGTCGCAGGGAACAAAGGCTTTGTATGAGTGCGACAGCTAACATGACGCTTCAACGAGAGCATCGAAAGTTAATAAATTGATCAAACATTGGTATCGGGCAATATAAATAGGAGTGAGAGTACAAATTAGGGAAAAAGAGAGGGGAAGGATGTGACGTGAAAGGAGAGTGAGCCTTTAAAGCGGACCTTGCCTTCGCAAAGCTCGCTCGGCTTGGAAAATGGTGATCGCCGGACCCTGCGACTTGTGCTTTAGGGCTGAACATTCCACGTGCTCTCGGTGGTGACCAGCTTCTGAGGGAGACATCATGACTTTATGTGCAAGTGCTAAGCCACGCTGACCATCATGGATGCATCCCTTGCACAAACGGAGCGAATAATATTATTCCATTAAAAAAATCACTGTTCTTCATTCATAGTCCGATGTTTATTTGAATTGCAGGGCACATTCAATTTGGTAATAATGCTATAGCCTCAGGCTATGTTTAATATTCTTACTAATAAATATCTAAAACTGACATAGTGATAAAAATTTTTACGACTGAGAATAGGATATTTTAGATGAAACCCTAATTACATAAAATCAGATCATTGTCTATGTTTGACAATTAGGAATAATCTTTACTTTAACAAGAGAGAATTTTTTGGATGATGGGCCCACTAACAGCAGATCTTACAAGTGCTGGGATTTGTACTACGAGTAGTTTCAATGCTCCATTATAAATAGAAATATTTTCTAAACACAATATTTTTCACTTTGCGTCCTTATGAGCGCAATGCATCTGGCGTCTCATTCTATTTTACTGTTGAACAATTTATTCCACCTATTGGCTTATAAGATTTCAGTTGTCATCAACTGGTACATAAGCATATTATTGTCTTAACATCAATATAGTACTAACTATTTTTATTGTTAGCACTGTAAAAATAAAGGTATTTTCCATTTGAAAATGTTTCCTATGTGCAATAGCTGATTATTTGTGTTTTAAATAACTCTCAATATACTGAACCTCTTATAAAAGGCTCTGGGTGAAACATCGACCAAAAAATATCAAGAATTTAATAACTTTTTTCAATGAGATCATGACCCACCAAGAAATTCATTACAGATTGAATCACTATCCTTCAGTGAAAGAAGATGAACCGAAAAATTCCTCATAAACTAGACCACTCTTTCCTTGAGTGAGAACAAGACCTACCGAGAAATTCATCATGTATGATAACACTTTATTCTATAGTGAATACAAGAAGGACCAAGTTTTCCACCAGAAACTGGACTATTTAGACATTCGGTGAGTATAAAATCAGTAGAAAAATGCAGACTGGAGCTCATTAATAAGCAATGAATATTAAATCAGAGTCACTGGCACCTATGTAGACTCGAGAAATTTACCACTGCTTTACGTGCAAGTCGAGATGAGCGTTCCGTACACAATAAGTTCGCAGAGGTTGCATGCTACAGAGATAGTGTTAATTGTCTGCCAATGAATAGGTCCCCGAATATCCTAGAATATCAAAACAAAATCACTAAATGCTCACTGCGATTGTTAGACTGAAGAATATAATAAAAAATTATTTGACCGAAAACGAGAACAAAGTAGTTTAATAGGCTTATTTATATACGAACAGGGAGCAATATAGGGTTTAGCAGATTATTAATCTACGGATACACACCCTGAGATTTCAGTATCTATTTTTGTCGTCACACCACTCAAAGAAGAGAGACGTTACAATAAATGTACGTTAACGAATAAAGTCAAACCTCACGCGCAATGAAGCCATCTCTCGCCTTCTCCTGTTGACAGGCATGTGAGTCAAAATAAAGAGGAGAGTGGCTGGCATCGAAGCCATGTGATGATCTGACGACGAGTGCAAATGAGAATCAGGGTAAAGGGTGACAAGAGACTTGCAATAAAGCAACACGAGACCAAGTGACGGAAGCAGGCGGCAGAGCCCCAACAAGGAGGGGGTGAGGTGAGTGGGTGTGAAAGGGGAGGATGAACACCAAAGGGAGCGGTTGCCTTTGATGTGAGGCGGGCCCCCTTCACGTTATTACTGAGCAGCGTGAGGGCGAGAGAGATGGAAGAGGCAACGCGCCGGCCCACGGAAAGAGGGCAATGAACGAAACAAGAGTCTTGCATAACGATCATACAAAATAACAGAGAGCTCTCGAGGAAATAGAAGCGTGGAAATCAAGTCAACAGGCCAGAAGAGAGTGTTAGAGAGAGGGAGAGCTTTCAAAGACCAATGATAATAAAAATTGTATGGAGCTTTCAGAATACACCGAACACTTTTCTGCTCAGATGCTCCTTTACGATGTCAGCCTAACAAATAGAAGCATTCCTGAATGTTTTTATAAACTATGCTATAGTGATATTCCCGCTATTTTACAAAATTCGTCATAGCCAGCAGTGAACTTGTCCTCGCTGTACGGAACATCATAGTAGTTCTTCTGAGTGAATTTGTTGGAGCATGAATGGGACAGGTTTGACAAGGGGCTGGTGAGCCAATGAAAGGTATTTTCAGAATGAACTCATAAAGTTAACACTCTGTCAAATAGTTACGAAGAAAATGAGGACATTAATTTCAACTTTGTTTATAATTTACAGAGATAGAGAATACTATTACTTGCCTCTACATAAATTTTTGACAAAATTCTTGTAAGTGTATCTGTAAAAACGAAAAAGTAGGCATTGGTTTGCATAACGTAACACCCAATGCAGTACGAAAATTTTAATTTTATTCGCCTTTATTGTACAGCTAGATGATACAATGCATGTGAAACGAGACGTAAACTCAAAACACGCAAAGTGATCAAAAGTCTATTACAGGAATTTTGCAGGTTAAAAGACAATGCTTGAAGAGATGCTGTCAAACATCGGTCTTATAAGCCACATATGGCCTTTAAAATGGGGATGGTTCTTGTTTTTAAAGGAAGAGCCGCCGGGCATTCCTACGCAAGTGAAGGGTATTTTTAGCTACCGCCGGTTCTTGAAAAAATGTAGAGTTTTACACGCATAAACCCCTCTCGTTCGCGTAAAAATGTAGATTATTTATGATACACGGATAATTATGGTGCATTCCCGCAAATGCTTTGCATATTTACAGGTATAGTCTAAAATTTCCTCGTATTGACAGGGACAATCACTGGTGTTTCTTACAAGCGATGCTAGAGCGCGTCAACTGCATGCAGCATTGCCACGCGCACCAGCACGATGCGGCCACGCGCACCAGCACAGAGCGCGTGGCGCTGCGGCGAGTCGTGCCACGGCGTGATGAGGCCAATCTGCGCCGTGTGGCCGCAGCGCGCATCGCGCCCTCAGCCACAGCGCCCCGACTCTCTCGTCGGCACCTCGCTACCTCCGTTTAGCAGGGACGGCTTAATTACTCCTCATCTCGGAAAATAATCTTTGTCACTGAAATTCAAGCTCACAAAGCAATAAGATGTTTGTAGAGAATAACCAAAATTTTCCGTTATATGTTTTGTTCGACGTTATCTGGAACTACACGTGCTTCTTTGAATATTCAAAAAGAATAACTTGGCAGTTAGGCTAAAACTTTTTAGTTAAACAATAAGATGCACTCATAACGTTCGGCAACGTTATCCCCATCGTTTATCAATTTTTTTGTAAGTTGACAGACCTGGAGATACTCCGTTACTTTTTGTCGAATTCTTTATGCCTTCATGGGTTTGACTCACGTTAGTATTTGTGTGATTAAAATGTAAACAATTCGGTAGTTATTCATTGTCTCCCACAACTTTTACCCCTTGAAGAGTTACACTTTGTTACAATTTTCGCGAATTTAGTCCCTGATTTTAACGATAAAAAATTGAATGGTAATCTTTTCACTCACAATTTATAGTTCATTGAGGAAATGATGAACGTTTGCCTTCTGAACAGGCGCACTGCCAAGATGAGCTTATTTCCCTGTAATGGTAACGAAAGAGAACATCAAGTTATCTCTGCTCTGTTCAGCAAATCTTCTCAGTCTTAAACTTACATTTTTTCAGACCAGCTCTTAAGTGGCTCATGAAAGTTTTGCCAGCTTATTGGCCACGCGTGATGAGAACTTTTTGCACCTGGGTATCGTCCGTCTCAAACTTTACTAATGTGATGAGTCGAATATAGTGACATATGAATAACATCATGAGTCATATGCATTAAAAAAAGAGTCGACGATATTACTGCAACTATTTCATTTATGAGTTAATTATTTAGGAGTTTAAAATTGAAACATATTCAACGGGATTTAATTTAGCGTTAACATAGAAGAGATTGACAAAGTAATAGTGTTAGTGCCTACAAGAAGGAACTCTATTGGGAAGAAATATACCAAATGATGTGTATGTTAAGGTGAAATAACGTAATCGGACTTGTTCCTCGAAAATTTATTATTAATTTTAGATCCACGGACTCATACTTTGTTGTTTGACAAATGTAAACAGACGAACGTAAAGATGAGGGCTGCTACAATTTTATACCCTCCTATTTTAGTTTTATGATAAATACGACGTTCATTCATTTCAGAATGTTGATTCTAAGTCAAACAAAAGAATATAATTAGGAGACGCTAGTATGTTCGTATTTATGAATTATTAAATATGGTATGAATAAATATCTTGATCAATGACGACTTTATAACTCGCGCTCCACGAGCATTGCACGAGTTTTAGACTTTGTAAAGTGAATGTGTCTTTGCTTGATATTTCAATGCCAACCAAAATAGCCTTGAACACGCCGCCACGAACGCTAAATTGGAATAGTAGCGACTAACACGATATCCTTCAGTTACGCTTGGTCGCAGTGAACGCATGATATCACCGCTCTGCGTCAGCAGTAGTTACGAGGATCACAATGGCACAAAAAGCATTCGTTGCAAATGATCTCCCGCCACCATTCGACGTACAGAGATTACAGCCGGAGGTTTTATTCATAACTGATTGAAAACAATTAGAGTTCAATATATCTTCTAACAATATGTTTGACTGAAATTAAAAACTGGAATTACACGTGAAAGTTTTTCATATGAAATGTATTAAAAATTTCACAAATATGGGCTAATCCGAACGAGCCTGGTCAGCATAAAAAAGTAACCTGCACGTACCTCTTGGTATGCTCATCGTGCCTGCACAGGCGGTATTCAGTTTGACGGGACAAGTGATGCAGTACCACAAAACAGTAGCGTATTTTAGTGCGTTTTTTGATTGCTCGCTAACGGGTTTGCGTTTTACTCGTTTGTTTTAATTTTTAACTCCGACTTAGAAAGTTGCAGAAATAGGTATAAAAAATAATCCATTTGACAGGGCAAATGCTGCTGATGAACGTAAATCTTTCCGAATGATCAGTTCACGTGAAAAGCAGTGAGTACTTATGTGTAAAAACTTAATAATTTCAGCTCTGGTGTTGGGTATTATTGAGCGTGTCAATAGGAGGGCAGAGTATTGTACATTTCTTAATTGTTTACATGACTTAGATGTGATAAGCACGAGGAAAGCTGATGGCCTGGAGTCTCCTGTCGTGGGATGCTTACGTAGTTTTGGAAGACAGTTTTGCGCTGAGTGAAACGAAACACAAGTCACGGTATCTACAGAATTTGAAGCACTAAGAAAGGCACAAAATTCTTTAAAATACATGCTAGTTTGATCGTAATATCACCGTTCTTATTTCAGAATAAGATTTTAAAAAGGAATTTACCATAGGAAAAAAGTCATCTAACTAACTGCAAATTTAACACTTAAAAATTGTTTAAAAGCCCAGTTACCTGAACATGATGTATCTTAAATTAAAAAAATGAGCGTAAGACATTTCCACGGCATCGAAGAATGGAAGATTTCTAGAAATAAAATTTTAAAATAAAAGGAAGTTAATAATTATGGATTCCGAATACAACGGGGATACGACCCATAAGTTTACGACCTTGGATAAGTTATTAATATATGACATAATCAGAAATTGTTTCTCGTGAAATACGTATTTATCCGACATCCACTAAGAAGTAATAGAATACACTTGAGATCGAAATAGAGGAGGAAATTTTACCCGCTAAACTTTGCTAGAGCATATAACGATTAGACCACTCATTTCAGTTCCCAGGTATTCTAGTAACTTGCATGTTGAAAAATACGACGGGGCTTGCGTGTGCAATGAATTCAAATTTGTGTCTTATTACTGTTTATTTATGTTCTAGAGCTAAGTTTATCTTATTGCTAGTTGTTGTTTTTATGCTAGTTCTTAACTTACAGCTTTTTTACCATGAAGCAAGAAATACACGGCAAAAACAGCCGCAGCAAAAGAAATGAGCGGGTGAGTGGAGCCAGGCGGGAGGGACCGAGGCAGGCATAAGGCCGGGACGTGCTCGACAACATTACCATATCAAAGACACTTCAGCCCACGATCCTGCTGCTCTTCTTCCGTCAAAAGGCAAAGGCATTGCTGCCGGCTATTCTCATGGGATTACCATTTTACCCAAAAACAAACTGAAAAATAATCATCGGACGACGAAATTCGAAACCTACTAGGATGTTTACGCGAGCGTAAAAAGGAAATTCTAGCATCTTAGAAGAGAGCAAAGCACCCTTAAGTGGATAATCCCTCAAAATACCGACTCTGACACGAAACAAAAGTGAGTTGATTGACTTCTCAAGCCTGTGGAGGTGATTTGTTTGCTCATATTAGCGTTATTTAGCCAACCGTTGACTGACTAGCCCAGCTATCAAATTGTCACCAGTGTCAGATTGATGAAGAAACTGCCTCTCGCTGTGAACTTCAAAACACACATTAGGGTGCCAATTCGACACGGAATAAAAATACTAAAGCTGTAGAAAGCAGTGAATTTTCAATTCTACCTGGAGAGTGAAAAGGTAACGTTAATTGCAATAATAATTTTCCCTGAGTCAGAGTTAAGGAATATTTGGCCCTTTAACGTGAGAATCGAGGCTCAAAGTTCCACATGTCCACAGCTGGAACCCATTCGTCCATCATTGCGAGTGATATGCATTACAAAAGTTGGCTTGTTTCGCGTGATTTTGTATAAAATTTAAACGAGGTCCATCATGGATTTACAACCAATAGCGCGAATATAAGCCAAATTTTAAAAACGAAAACTGCTGCGTATTTCTATTTTATAATCTCAAAAACTATATTTATCAAGAAGTAGCTTTAAAATTACGTGTTTTTACCCCCGCATCCCTCGATCACGATTACCGTTTTCAAACAACTTTGAAATTTGATTCTTTCCTCCGTCGCCGTTCAACTTTCTCATTCACCGAGAGAGAGAGAATACCGTCAACAAGTTACGGAATGTTGGATGTCAACCTTGTCAATCGACCTCAAACAGATTTTTCAATAATATTGTTGCCATGTGGCAGGAAGAAAATAAATAACGCGAACATTTTTCTATGACGCTATACATAATGGGGATTGCTAAAGGTCATGAATGGGGAAGAAACTTGCGCAGTACAGAGCTTTCTATACATATATTCCTTCGTTGCACAGGAACACACGAGCCTCATTGATTCTCAAGCTCTTTTTACGATTTGAGTGTGACTGCACGGAGATGTTCAGGCAACGAAAAGATGAATCACGTCCGTTTCGTCGTAGACGAGTCTAAGACTGAACACCTAACACCTGCCGTCAACTAATTCTCCCACAGCGACAGCAGACTTATAATCCTCATTGCGCCAATTCATCATCATTTAACGGGGTCCTCAAAATAAATGTATGGTGACAGCAAACTGATCTATCACATGAGTTACATCTGACGAAAATACTCATGAGTACCCAACGCTAGCTCAAGAAATTTAACAATATTAATTGTTTCATGGCACAATTACGTTTGTAAATATCTGGCCAAACTTATGCGTAGGGAATTCCACAATCAGCTTCAAATCATTTGAAATACAGCTTCCACTGTAATCTTGAACTTGGAACTGCATCCGCTGCAAATACATAATTGTTAACGCAACTTGTCTAAAAGCGAAGGTGAGTTCATTCAGTTATATATGCAGACTCCGTGCAGAGTCACCCCAAGTTCAATCCCTACGGGCTGCTATCGTCCCGTTATCGCTGTAATTCGCCAGCATCGCCCCAATATCATCAGGCTATCGCTCTCTCGATCGCCGTGCTCTCTTATCGCAGTTGTCATCGTCAATAACGTGCAGCAATCACTCGGCCAATCCTGCAGTGAGGCAGCTGAGGGAGAGCGTAACAGGGGGATGGGGGTTCAAAAGGAGAGGGGAAGCGGAACGGAGGGAGAGGGAGAGCGGAGCAGAGGGAATAAGCAAGAACATGAGGGCAATCTCAAGGCAAGTATGAAACGAAACCAAAAAAAAACATTATACCTTTAGGAAAAATGTATCTGCGAACGGAAAATGAATCATGCTTCCGTCTCAAAACAATAATGTTAAGCGTTTTTAGAGAAGTAACAACAACGATACTAGAAAAAGTAGGAGACACATTTGTTTTCAAAAATTGGCATTCCAAATTCACACGAATTACTTTTCTAACTTTCTAACTAACTACCTTTTTAACTAAGAACTAACTTTTTCCTGACTAAACAGTCAGGAAAAAGTTAGTTCTCAGAAGTCTGTGAACATGACTTATTTTTAGAAATTTAGTGCTAGTGCGTGGTTAGTGAGCGATGGCGTGACATTTGGGGTGCAAGCTAAATTTTGGTGAGAGTGATTTGTTTCTGCTACTATATTCTTTCCTATTCTATTCTACTATATTCAGTTCAATTTTGTTTTATTCTATTTTTTCAATTCTGGAGGAAAAGCTACTGCTGAAGTTCTGCAAGTCACACGAGCATATCTCCTTCAAAATCTTCTTTTATTGCAAATAAATCTCTCGGTTGAAAACCACGGTCAACATCTCAAGTAAAATGATAAATGCGATACATCTCATGGTAAAATGAGGCAGACTTTCCTTAAACGCCCGAAACGCTGAGTTTCCAAAAAAAGATACAGTTATGATGAAACTCGTATACTGACTAAAACCTGTAACACGATAAGATGAAACTAATGAAATTTCTCAGTTTCATTCGAACACTCACGGAACTACAGCGTTGTTTTGAGCCTCCCCCCACACACACGCACCGCTTTCCCCTCTTCTTTCTAATATCGGCCGGTAATCCCTGTCATCCCCATTAGGGGTTTTTTCCCGTTCTCTTATCAGAGCGAAGCATCGCTTTAATACCCTCTTCAGTCAATCTGCCCTCACAGTCCTGCTCCTCACACCCTGCTCTCCCCGCCCCTCCACCTTATTAAATAACTCTTATAGTATAATGTTTCTAACAACTTTTTATTAAGAAAATTTGGTGAGTACTCTTTTCTGAAATAATGCATACATCGCATGTATCCCACAGCTCAGCTTAGCTCAGCTTTCATTTTCCGAGTGGTACAAATTATCTTTTCAAAATAGTCGTTCTAAATGGTGTGAGGGAATTCATTTCTAATTAAATTACGAATATATACTAAAATAAGAGCCGTGTCCGTCCGTCTCTCTGTCTGTCCAAAGCCAGCCAAAGTGTGTGATGAGCGTATCTGTGATACAAGCTCCAACCCTATATATTTTGACGGGACGTGTCCACGCGGCCTTATCAACTCTCGAGAGATTGTATTTTTTTATTTCTTAAGGTCTTTTCCTAATTCCGCCCTTTTTTTATTTCAAATAGTTCTTAGTTAGAAAGTTAGTTAGTTAGAGTGTTAGAAAAGTAATTCGTGTGAATTTGGAATGCCAATTTTTGTTAACAAATGTGTCTCTCACTTTTTCTAGTATCGTTGTTGTTACCTCTCTAAAAACGCTTAACATTATTGTTTTGAGACGGAAGCATGTTTCTGTAGACTAGTGTCTGATAATAAATGGAGTAAATGTCTTTGAAATTCTTCTAAATTTTATTAGAAATATTTTGCACGTACCCAAATCTAGGTTCTCCCCAATGAACGAGTGTCAAGTCAAGTAGCTCGATTTAGAAATGATCTATTTCAAAAAACAGACAAACAGACAAAGATCAATTATTAAAAGCTAAACGCAAACGAAATTTACCATAAACACATTCGAATGAAGCTAATCTTCCTTCACAGAAGCCAACATACACACGATTTAATGCCGCTTGTCTTATTTTCTGCCTGTCCATGGACGACCAAGTACAACGAGTCACTCCTACCGTCGATTTTGAAGTGCCTCTAACGAGCTTCGATGATTTTTGTGGAGGCTTCGGTCCCGCTGCGCGCTTCATCTGGCGCTCCCGCGAGCGTCCACTAATTGCGAGCCTCTAGTCTGGGATGGAGAGAGAGCAGCCTTCCCTCACTCTTTTTCTTTAGGTTCCCTCTTCCTTGATCCTTTTGTGTCCAGTATCTCTCCGCGCTCTCTTGCTCTCTTTCTTCACCGTCACTATTCCTCGTTCCAAACGACCCACATCCATGAATAAGTATTGCTCTACTGGAGCAGCTAGTACCCGTTATGGAGGTGGACTTTATTCGGGTGCCTCAGTTTGAGAACGTAATCATAGGAATGAGAGCACGACTTTTAGTTAAATTGATGACCACAATGCCGCACTACACCGCTACCAACTGCCGTCTACGCATTTGTGACCACACGAGAGCGTCTCAGCATTAGCTACACAACGATAGCGTGTGTAAACAGTTGCCAGTTGCAAAAATTGCATAGAAACAAAATAATCCTTTGATTTAGAAAGAACACTGATCCCGGAAGGTTCTACGCTAAAGTGTTGGGCATTATTTACATACATTTATATTTAACTGCGATTTTGAATCCATGCATGCGTAAAAATGCACTTTCAAATAATTTTCTAAAATTGTATTTATATATTATGTTTTACAAGTATATTGCTCAATCAAATACGGTGCATTTGGATACTTCGGATAACTTTGACCAATTTTTGTATCAGTGATAATTCGGTATTTGGAAACGTATTTTAGTTCGAGCGCGCCGAATCTGTCATTGATGATGTTTAAAAAAGTGCTTCAAAACGCACGCTGAAACAAGACTGCTTGGCCGCAGCCCTCATCTTCAACTCAGAGTCTGCTGATACCAGCGCCTTAAAATTGAATATTTTATTCGAGAACTTACATATTTTCAACTATACTCAAAATTTAAAGCAAACTACTTGAATTTTTTATGTAAAGATTGATATTTTCTGAGAAATTTTGATGCGTTTAATTCTTTAGATTCATTTGTGATTGATTTCCCATGAAGGAAAAATAGGAATATCAAACAATTATTAATTAATAAAGAAATGAAATTTTCTACCTAGTAATTCACATATGCTTGTCCTGTGAGTTCTATGCTGATGTTGCATGTGTTCTAAACGAGCAAATGACGGCGACGCCCTGGGGGTGTTATAGGTCCTTTTTGTGACTCTTTAGTCCCGTGAAGTACCATGGTAAAAGTGACTCAGAAAAGTGCTCTAATTTAAAAAATCGACATTTTTCTCTCCAAGTTCTTAAATATGCTTTTTGAATTTTATGAAATTCAAATTTCGAGACCAAATGAAATCTAGTTATTTGTTTCCTTTAACTTTTCATATTCATGTTTGGTAACAAAATTTTGTTTATGAAAGCTATACCAATGTTCCGGTACTTATATTCTCCTAATGACTATTTTAAATTTACCTGAAACAACGGCATCAGAGCAAAAAGCGGAGGAACTAATCAAGAACCCGCAACACATCAATGTGACAGATGTTTACTTCAATAAATCATTGTTTGCCTTCATTTTACGCTTCAAGTTCTTGCCATCAACTTCTACATTCGAAGTAAGAATTAGTACTGAGTAATACGAATGTTGAAAATGGAAAATCTGAACTTTATGTAACGGTAGATGCGATCGAGCACCGTTTGGCACTTGGCAGCAGCGGGTATCATCGCTACCACAGCAGCATACGCGATGCTTCATAGGTAGCCTAAAACGAACTCCTTCGCACTTGAAGATGCTCTATTTTATAACACGACTTTGATGTCATCTGCTTCTTTCGGGAGGCTATTTGCTCCTGATGGTTTACCTGCTGAATCGTTGACCGAGCTAAACAGTCCAATAGCGGAAATCATTGTTTTCTAATGGTATTTGTTATTTTTCGTAATTCTTAGCGTTTTAGTTTTAGTCTCAGAGCAGAAATCATGCATGCTATTTTTTTAGTTTGATATCAAACAATATTGACGGCAACGTTTATATTTATTATTACAATTTTTTCACTAACACTTTGACCGCAATTGGTTACATTGAAGTTCAATTTTCAACTCAAATTTAGAGTCAATTGTAGTAAGCAATTTTGAAAATAGCAAGCATTAATTGGATCACGCCTTCATTTATTATTATTTAATTATTATTGAAAATTAAATTTATGAACACTGGTCGATCAGTAGAATAATGAAAATCACCTCCGTGGCCACCGGTGGCTCACGTTGCGGTCTAAGTGTCCACTAACGCATTCAGAGAAACATATCTTAATTATATCTAAATACATACAGTATATCCACTAGGATTTTTTGATGGTTTATCATACATCGGCGAATTATAAAAGTTATAAGTGGGTCATCTGGGAATTGTCTGGGTGTTTACTTTTTAATTTGACTGAACAAAGTTAACTAAACATAAATTATTTTCTGTAAATTATTCACACATTGGTTTTCACTGCGCCGCTTAACTAAGCTCCAGAGGTGGAACTTAATTTTTCGAAATTATGGTAGTTGATACAGCAGCAGAAATTCCCAATTTAATTCAAATGATCACGTTCAAATGATTACCTTCCCGTACGACAGTACAATATTTAAATACTTCAACAAGCGTGGCATCTAAGAATGTTTCTTATTCTAAATAATTTTACCAAAAGTCGCTATAAACATTCCAAATTTTCGACTACTTGGATTTGAGTGTTGTGCAAGCTCTGGTAAATTTGAAGGATGAGCGTTTACTAAAACACTGAGATACATTTCCCTCATTTCGTATTAACCATACAAATGAATTCGAGAAATTCATCTAGTATATAGTACTTGAATGCATTTGAACGATTTCTTTAGTGCGAATCATTGGCCTTTCAAAATATCCCCACATAAATTAATAAATAGTACAGTTTAAAGACAATTTTTGCCTCGTACAGTCATGCGCCAGCAGTATAATTTCTTTTTTTAATTTTTCTTTCTCAATCGTTGGGCCGAAAATTTCTCGTTACAGTATAAGAGCCATGTGTCCAACAGCAATACTTTTTAAAGTTCAAATTCGCTCAGCCAGAGATGAAATAAGTGCTTCGGTGATGCCGGTTAATACACCTAGTAGAAAAAAGGCTTCATTGTTACACTTGCTCATCAATCACTTGTTGGATTTTCTGTCCAATTTAGCACACGAGGAGAGAAATCAATTTTGTGGTATTTGAATTACTGAAGGTTAAATATTTACATTTAACTTGAATTTTTCGAAGATGAATTTTTGAAGTTTAAATTAATGTTACGTTTAAACTATGTAGGATTCGTTAGGCTGCACATCTTACTAGGTGAATTTACTGCCTGTTAAAGACGCAAAAAACACTGAAACAATTCTACAAGTCATTGTTGGTAGAAATAAATGAACACTCTCGTACAAAATCCATGTAATCATTTTAGGCGCAAAACTTGGAGCCAGCACTAGGGCACAATTAACTTAAACTTATCACCAAACCTGTACGGGACAGCGCTCAACTGGATTCGGCCGGGGCTGGCAGCGCTGTAGCCTGGGTAATGGAGCTGCACGGTGTGAATAACTGCTTATACTCATACATGCAGCGAATCCCATCATTAATGTTTCGAAAAAATAAGCTAGGAAATCTCAATGAGAACTTCGTCAACTTATGCGGCTCAATCTCGCGTGTAGCACAGGGCAGGTGGCGGCGTGACACACGCGACGGCCCCTGATCATCGCGTCGTAAGTGGCGCGTGCACAAAACGTCGCCTTCACGACACGGACCAAACTAAAACTAGTCTTGGACTCAAATGATTCATATTAGTAGAACAAGTTTTATGTACATTGTCTAGACGAAATGGGACAGTAATGGCAGTGTGGAGTACAGTGATTACCATTGATTTATTGTGCTTATTGAGTCGTCTCGAGGTTGTCACCGCATGATGCGTAGCTCTCGAAAACTCATGTGTGTCTGGCCGTGTGAGCGATTATATTAATGAACAGAAATTGCTGTTGGTGCTCAAATGAGGGATTGCCATCAGTGCACTATGATTGCTGTTGGTGGTCAAATGAGGGATTGCTCCTGATGCACAATTACTGATGATCATGTTGAAACGAAGAATTATAATTGATGTAAAAAGATTGTAGTTGACAGCCAAATGAGCGATTGCCACTGATGTACAGCGATTGCTGGTGAGGGCCATCTGAGGGTAGGCACTTCGAAGTCAGTGAGAACCCGCCTACTTCTTGCATTCTCGGGGCGATGCCGAAAAACTCACTCATATTCCCAATATTTTCTCTTCTGTATGATGCGTTTCTGAAACACTTTAGTATATCCACGAGGCACGAAAACATTTCTGAGGTTTTAACCATCCCAGGTGGTCCCCATACTGTACATTGCTACCGTTAATTTGTTTTAGCCAATAGATGCGATACTTTCAAACGTGCCTCAAATTAGACGAGGCGAGTTTTGCGGAGAGCTGATCCGAAGTGCTGCCACATCTCCCCACTCAGGCGGCCATGGTCCAGCGAAACTCCCTTTTCAGAAAATGGCTGAAGCCTTCACCCGCCTCTGCGAATAGCTGCTCTCCAGTGCGCTCTCTCCAGCTAATGCCTCTCTCTCTCTCCCTCTCTAGTATCATCTCTCTCCCTCTATCACGAGCTCTCCTCCAAAATGCCACTCTCATTTGTCCTGGTACAGTAGTAAGTGGCCCCGTTTATGTGCGGTAAAACGGGGATCGAATTTCGTTTTTTTTTGGCACGTGCTGAAAGCTGCTAAGTTTTCTTATTATCGTCTTCAAAGTACTAAGATGGATCCAAAATACCTGAATTGTCCCATATGGCCTAAACCTTATGGAAGTAAGTTCTAGGTAGTATAAGTGAAGTAGAGTTTTCGTAAGCATACTTAATATTACAAAGCAGTTTCCTTGTTTCAAGTTGCATGTTTAATAGTTTTGCAATTATTGAAAAAGGTTTTCCCGACGCTTTGAAAAAAAATGTTGAACACTTCTCACTTCTCTCTACGAGTGGCGTTGGTTCCCTGTAGTGAGCACACACAGGCTTCAAGGCATCATAATCACCTTTAGACTTCAACTTACTACGACATCGTTTGTATTTTTGCTTTTCATCTAATTTATTTAATTCTGAGCTGGGTTACGATGCCCAAGTCCATAAATGAAGTAGTTACATTTTTACATTTCCACTGAACAACATCAGAGAGCAATCGAGTTTTTACTTCCTTTAGAAATAGACAAGAACAGTTTTAATTCGCAAACAAGTGAAGAACATTTGCTACTTTTTTCTAACCGGTCTAGTGCTGGTTGATTTATTGTCAAGTTTTCAGTATGCCTTTCCTTTTGCTCTTGTCTTATCGCAAGATTACCACAAAAACTCATTAAGTACAATTTTTACATTATGAAATTTTCAGCCCACCCAACAAATGCACGAAGAATATTTCAATTCAAAATTGAGAGAACGAGAGCTCATATTTTAGCCTTAGCAAAAAAAACAACACTTTCTCTGAATACACGTTACCTTCGTTGTAACAGTTGGTCCTTGAATACGAAGTCTCGTTGTTGCCTTTGTATGTTTACTATTTTATCTTCAAATAATAACGCGAACGTAAATCGATATCCCATAGCATTCCCAAGGCCTTATGTTCGCCAGCGCTCCTGCAATTTCAGACTTTGAAAAGAGTTGGTACAAACACTACTTTCAAATTGACCATTCATTTTTTTATTATTGGAGTCAATTTTCTATTGATGGGATCAATTTTTTGAGGGAAACAAAACTTTGTCAACTCTGTTAACATTTCTAAATTGCAACTGCATCATATAAACAAACGCACAGGTAATGAAATCTTTTACAAACCCTTTTGATAACGAATTTCTTTTCTCATAAGTATAACTAGCTTTTACGTAACAAGTAAGACTATAAGTCTGCAAAGCAATTGAATAGGACAGCATTACGCAATGCTCTGTAACTGGGCCTCTTCATTTTTTTCCGAATGCAAACGCATTTTATTATTCTCTACGCCCTGTTTTACATCACGTATCTTTTTGAAGACACATTTCGACACAATTAAATCACACAGCAACAATACTTCCGCTTTTTCCTTGAAAAACTTTTTCATGCAAAATTAGCCCAAGAGTCGAGACAACTATACCTTCTTTTTTCTTTTGCAAAAAATTATTTTACCTGCGAATGTTTTTTTGCTGAGTAAGTCATGTATTGTTTGCATTTGAATACATTAAAATGTGATTTTTCGTTACACTGTGTGTACATTCTGATCAGGAAAAAGTTTAATTTTTAAGCTGAAACCAAGCAAAGGTTGATGGTGCATTGCGCTCAAACGCAGACGGTTGCAGGGAGCGTGCGTAACTTGTGAAGGCACATGTATTAGTGCAAGCCTCGCTCGCGCACGCTGAGGGATGCGGGCCGAGTGGCGTATAATTACACACGGCTGCTCCCTGCTGCAATTCCCGCCACAATCCTCGATTCAAGAAGCAAACACTGATTCTGAGAGTAAACACTGACCAGCACACAGAGCCGGCGTCTTGTTTGCACAGCCTGAGTTCTTAAATAATAACTGATTAACAGGGCCGGTACAGCCAAAATATGTCGAGTCGAATGTGCACTCAAGTTTCGCAAGGCAAGAAAGTTCAAGAATGAAACTGTAAAAAACATCAACTAAACTAAATATTTCCACGTCGTTCATTTATCGGTAGTGCATTTAGGCTGCAATATAGCTTACGAAATAGAAGTTTAAAGAAAACGCTCGGCTCATTTTCCTCCATAAACGGGACCTGGAAGGAAAACTTCAAAACTTTAGCGTGCTGAGTGTAGATTCGTACAGAGTGTAGATTCGATTCACTCCCGAAATATCATGGGTGTGTAGTACGAACATGAGCGCACATAAATTTCTCTAAGTGCTGATGAACCAAAAAAAGCTGAATAAAAATTTGGAGAGCTCAGAGAGGGACGCGCTGTTTGACAAGCGGCGCACAGCCGCAGCCTCTTATCGATCCCTGCTGCATCTATGCCAACGATAAAAATGAGGACAAAAATCGAGCATATTAGATGAACAAGGACTGTTCAAACTTAAATATTGAATTCCAGAGACAGACACACCAACCCCAGAGATTGCGTCTGATCGTGAGATTTATATTTTCTACAAGTCACCATCCAGTGCCTCACATGGGTTACTTTCACGCTGCACACACATTGAGCAGCCGAGTGAACACTACATGGTCATATCGCTGCTGATAATTTAGCGGTGCGCAGGCATGACGTCAGCCAGGATAAGAGTATTGCGACTGAAAAATTGAACGCACGTATGCTAGATAATTGACAGTTTTATCTACCTCAGAATTAACAGAAAATTGAGAGCGAAAATCAACGCAAGTTTGTTTTAGAAAGTTTTCGACTACATAGTGAGTATCATATAGAAATTAGCAGAATATCTAAGAAGGGTTATTACAATTGTTTCGAGAAGTTTGTTAATCAACAGTATGGGTGTTGCTATATAGTGGAGGTTCCAACCCTAGATGTTAGTACGCGTTCTAATTGAAAATTCAGGAAGAAATTTAGAAAATTCTTGTTTCCTTAAGAAGATACGTACACTTATAGTTACTAATACTAATAGATACACTTTAGACATTCTTTGAAAGAAAAACTACTTACCTACCTTTTCAGAAAAAAATGTTACGTTGATGGAAACACATTCCTCTCATATCAACTGCTTTTGTCCCGGTCAAGGAGAGGAAAGTATTTTTAATCCGGCACGTTCCACATAGCACTAAAACATTAAGGCCTAATTTGAAGAGCTCCGAATAGTTGATGGTTCTTCGCATTATCGACACTTTAAGAACTAACCGCTTTTCTGATTGTGGTTGTATGTACATGCAACACGGGACCGGAGACGAGGAGACTGGGACTAGTTAGCCCGAGCTAAGCTGGCACGCAGCATGCACCATCATAGCAATGGCTTTCTCCACAACCAAAAAATATTACGAGTCCAACACGTGCCATGCCTATAGAGCAGACGGTCGAGTAGGCTGAAACTATTAGGGACTATCTGTTTCTCAGGCTATCTGGAGACAAAGAGAAAGCATTTGACAGGAAAATTTCCTCCCTGTGTTAATTTCTAGGCATCATATTTTTGCCGGAACATCATTGTTAATTGGAAATTAGCAAATTGCCATGGGCTTCAAATGTGTCGCTTCTACGCCTACACAAAAAATTTATATAAAAAATTTTTTTATGGACAGTAATACAAAACCCATAAAGAGAAACAGTAGTCATCGATGTGAGGTAATCGTTTTCAAAGCGTTATAAGTTTAGAAATCAACTTATTCTCAACAGCGGGTGGACGACTGAGGATTCTGAAAAAAATATGAAGCCCCAACTTTAGGGTGTCAATGGCGCATAAGCCACCATGAAAATTGAAATTAATATTCTTTGCAAAAAGCCTATTCTCATCTATGTTAAGCACGGTTTGTTAGAGTACATCTTAACTAAGATACATGACGTGTCGTACTTTAGGGCACGTGGTGTGGCAGAGATACAGACAGTTTGCTACACTAGCAGCAATCTTTTGCTACATGAAACTTTCGTAATCGGACAACTTGGGAGGGTCAAAAGACCGCAGTGCAAATCAGTCTTCATACCGCTCATGTTCCGCCACATCGAGGCGCTGAACTGCACAAGCCTCGACTTCAACTGAAGGCGTCATTCGTACCGTGCAATGTATTCTTGCATGAGTTATGAAGGTAAAATTCTCCTACATGCAATACTAAATAAAAAAATTGTCCTTTATAATTATTCTTTAATTCTCCCACTGTAACTGGGGTCACTGCCGGATCAATAAAAAAATTAGGATTGAAACAAAATTCCATTACGTTTTACAGCGATTGAAAATACTAGAGATTTTTATCTTACTGTGTGCAATTTATGGTACATTGTTTTCAGCAAAAAGATAGTATGAAAGTATGAGAAACTATATGCGCAAATTGACAATAAAGTTACTGGATATTTTGGTTTGCAAAAAAACGCATTTAAGAAATAACTCAATTGAGCTATCACTGTCGGAAGTCCGTAAAAGTGAGTTATCAAATAATAACTGATTAACAGGGCCGATACAGCCAAAATATGCCGAGTCAAACTTGCACTCAAGTCTCGTAAGGGAAGAAAGTTTAAAAATCAAATTTTAAAAATAGAGGTAGTATTGAGCATCGTTTAAATTTAAAGAAAATGCCCTGAGCACACAATTTCATGTTACTGAGAGCTAAATTGAAACGTAATTTAAATTTAGCTCTCAGTAACACGAACATAAAATATTGGTTATGGGGAAATACGCGCGAGGAATTAATTTCATATACTGATTCATGATCATGAAATTAAAGAGTAAAAATTTAACGAATTTTTCTTACAAACGGAGGATTATGGGAGTACTAAAAAACGAATCTCCTCGCAGAGGAATCAATGAGAAACTTAGAGCCTTCAATGACACCGCTTGCTAATTTAGACGGGAAACGAAATTCTGCTTCACAGAGTACATGCTGAAATAATTGAACTTTGGATGTGGTCACCCTAGTGCACTGCATGCCCGCAAAATTCTAGAGTTGTTGACCGTTAGCACAGAGTCCAGGATTTCGACCCCAACAAACATCATTAATTGTTTTCTGTATGCAGGACATCAAAATGAAATCCCTGCTGTAGCTGTTATGTACACTGACCCGTAGGAAAAATTTGAACCTAGTTAGGAGCAAGCACAAGTATGTGCATGTATAGGTAGTATGTCACTGATAGAAGTTACCATTCAATGATCCTACTTTACACTGAAAGCAAAAAATGTCACCTCATAAATACTTCCAAAAGCATCATCCTTTTTGGCTATTGACATTAAGAACGACACGCCGAATAGAATGAATACCCTTCCATCAAGTGATCTGTGATAGCACAGATTAACTATACGTAGAAATAAACTATGAATACCTCTACCAGTAATGAAGGAAATAAATCTACAAACGCAAATAAAGTAGGCTACTGATTTCAACTTGAAAATACAACGATAAATGGTGCAAAAGTTAGAGCCTTTTAATATTCATAATCGAACTTTTGAAATTCGGACTGATATTTCTTTGACTGAGATCTCCAATAAACGCTTTGACTGATTTATTTACATGGGACTCCTCATAAGCTAACCATAGATCTCAACATAGGTTTGTAACACAGGATCGATCGATCAGACGCTGTACCCTACATCAATGTAAAACACGAAAGGTGTTCGTAAATGATAAACAATAGTGTGTTCGATATTTATCCTCCAAAGCAAAAGAAATCGCTGCATGAGGCAACTGCTCAGCTTCTCGGTTCCCACGGTCCATTTGGTCGATACGTGATTCTTCTATCTAAAGAGTGTAGAAAAAGTTGATAATCTGGCATTAGGTAAACAAACTCTTGCTAATTTTTCTGACTAATTCACCTTTTAGTAATTCGTTGGGTGAACAAAAGGGTTCATCACAAATACATAGAGCAACAGCCAAGAGCCAAGATAAAAACTCATGAACAACATGGATCTTCAAGACAACTCTGAATAAAGACATAAAATCCTACGTTATAAATTAAACAAAACTTCTGCGAGTGAAATTAGAAACTTTTAACCATTTTCAGAGGGCAGAAAAGTCTCGTCATCTAAAACTTAAAATCATATCTCGAATTAGATCCTGCACTTTCGACTCATGAAGCCGTTTGGAATTCCAATTTTTTATTTATAAAGTCTTCTGTGTAAGACTACAATTATTTACACATCAGTACTTGGTAACACGTAAATACTAACGATTTATATTAATATCGCCGTAAGTTAACATCAATGACTTCAAATGAGAAGTTACGGTTCATGCAAGTAGAAATCCCGATGGTGACTTTCCTTGGAAGGACTTGACATATTGTCGCTCGGATTTTGAATAAAAAGAAATACCTTTTGGAACCTCATCGATTTCTCATTTTTTAATTAATCGTAAGCATGTGCAAATGATCGCAGCAGTTTCAAAGAAGGAAAATTTTCTTACATGCACGTACAAGTTCTTTCTACACTCATGGAGACAAAATCGTCGCAATTATGAAGGTACGTGGGAAAGCAGAAGCTCGGGCTGCGATGCAGTAAACCTTTCTCATTAGAATAACATTTGAATGAATTTTTACAGTTTTAGTAAACATCTGAAGCATTTCAGCGAAGAACTGAGAGTAGATGAGCAAGTGCAGAGGTCATCAAAATTCCTTCCCTGACATATCAAAATTTGTGCATCTTCAGCGTTGGCGCATTATCGATATGAATACGTATTTTGGATATGAACGCATTCCGAATACAGTAAAACTTATTTACAATATTACCTTAATCAATCAATAACCTTGGAATGGGGTTATTTAAATTTCATAAAAGTGCTCTTTAAATACTCTTTGGTTAATTTTTTACAACACCATCTAACACTATAGTGTACGTACCATGAATTTATTGAAATATTTTTCATTTGCTCAGTACGGCAGGAATTTCATCGTGCGACTGAAGCTCCAACAAACTAAAATTACAATTCTAGACTATATATTTCTCACACACGGAAATTAAAAAAACGATAACGATACTTTTAACCATAATCTTCAATAATTTCTTTTGCTCTCGGTAAAAATTCTGGTGCTCAGCAGTTCCGCTTTTAGTTTCCTTTGAGTTTTGCGCCATCAAGACCAAGTCTTCACGTCAAATATGGGAGACCTGAAGGTAAGCTTAACCAGCAATGAGCAACATTCATGTAATTTAGGAGCCCCAGTGTCGATAAAAGAGGTATTTTAAGGCTGAATTTCATGCGAATTGATATAGAGCTTGAAATGAACAAACGTTTCAGTATTACAACGACATAAAAATAATGTTTGTAAAGATATAACAAAAATGTGAGTGAAATAGCACACATGATGGATCACAGAAGTGAAGTATTATGAAGTTGTGATAGCTGTTGTTAGCTGACGTAAATTGGAGAGAAAATAAAAACATCAGGTATTTCTTTTGCTCAGTTTCCATAATTTGTGAAGTTAGCCTTATTAATAAGTCAAGTTTATAAAGGACAGCTCCCTCAAACCTCTAAGGGTCAGCTATCTATTTCAACAGAAAAAAGAAATGGTTATTATTTTATTTGAATGGAAAAGTACTGCGCTCCACAAGTAGCTCGAAATAAAGAAATCGAGAAGAATAAGGCGGCGTCGTGCTGAAGGCACCTCGGCATACCAATTGCTAACCATCGGTCCAGTTGGGAGCGTCGGGCGGCTCAAAATGTGTGCTCGGCCCGCGTAGAGTTTTGCAAACACCGCTGCCGGGCTGAGCCCTCGAGTGCTCTGACCACTGGGCTGCGACCTCAAGAAAATATTGAACTGGGGCGTAATTTATAGCGAGGAGACTCTCCAATGCTGAATTTGAAACATATGACCACTCGAGGACCTCACTCCAGCTATGGACCAGACCAGTCATATGATCCGCGGTGCAATTTGGAAAATCTTTCCAACCGGTCCCAAATACAAGGCGAGTCTCAATGCATGAAGTGACACAGCTCATAAAAATGCCAAAAAGAGGACAAAATGTATTTTTATTGTCATAATACGCAGACTGAAACTAATAATTTTTTTTATTTTCTCACTTACATTGAGTAGCGAATACATAGGCGGGGCAAAGACTTGAGAATTGCTAATATTGCACTCTGTTTAAATTCACAATTTGGGAATAAAAATATTGATTTATAAAAGAAAAATTCAAATCAATTGTGGACAACCATATTTGATGTTTATTCGCTAGATATGAGTAACTAGCCTCGCATCTCAGAAAGTGAATTAGAGAAAAGAAATTAAACAAAAATGAGCGACAACCCAGGCTCAGAATAATTCGTTTTGTGTTTCATGGAATGAGCTAAGCAGCTCATGGATAAACAGTAAGCCATGAGCGTTTCTTTATGCAGCTCACCGGCCACTAACACCTTTAGGTTCATTCCTTATTACGACGATCGCCAGACATGCCGGCGTTGGCGGTAGCTGCGGCTGCAAGGTGACATGTCACTCAATCCTCTGCTGCTCGCTTCTTAGCAGCCAAGCGACTGAGACACGGAGTGAAATTTTTTGCTGCCAATAATTATTGTGAACAATAGCGGAATGAGGCCATGTGTTCAAGAAAAGAGAGAGGCAACCCTGATTTGTTTTTAGTGAAATTTCGTGGATACACTTACTGCCGCTGTAATATTGAACCTTGTAAGTTCCTTTCACAACGTATGAAGCAAAGCCTGCAGGCATCAAGTGCGTTATATTAATGTGAAAAATAGAGTCATGGAATCAAAGTCGTTATTCGGCATCTCTGTATAATTGTGTCTTCGAACTGCGCTCGTGAAATTTTGCTTTGTGCTATTATATCCGTACCGTAGAATATGGCGGAGTGCAGTTTATTGTCGGATATCCCAGCCGTTAAATATGATGTGCAGTGTATATCCTCACATATTTGCGGCGTCATACATGAAGATATGCAGTTTATGCTCACACATCCTCACCGTCACACATGATGATATGCAACCTATGCTCACATGTCCGCACTGCCAAACATGACGTTACACAGCTTACGTTAGCACGTCTTTGCCGTCAGTTATGAATGTAAAACTTTGGAGTAATTGTATCCTGAAATATAATGAAGCTATAAAGAAACCAGTGGAAATAATAATTTACAGCAGAAATAATGACAAAAAACTTACAACTTTTGCTACCATTACTCAGTTTATGCATTCTAGAACTAAAACTCCTGTTGCTGTAGAGAAAATTTGATTCTTCTTCTCAAATAATACTGATAGTTCATAGATTACAACAAAATACATGGTGTCAATCAACAAGTACGGTGAAAATGAATTTACAATCTACATCATCCAATATTTTTGATACGCTCTAGTAGGCATGAATATTATTACAACTGAGGCTGTGCTCCGTTATTCTGATTATTCTTAGAATAACATTCCTAAGATTGTCATTTTATATCAGTTGTTACCTTCGTGACCTCATGTCTGCTTGCGTCGCCACATTGGTCGTGGGCTCCATGGAGTGCTTGTATTCTTGGTAACCCTCCTCGAGTGTCGGCGTGCTGCGCATACCGTACATCTGCAGCCTGATCACTTCAGTTTGTTCTTGCCCAAATTCATCTCCTGAAGCTCTTTATTTATACCTTCACTCAGGTGGTCGCATAGCCTTCTACTTGGTCTCATGATTGGTCTTTTGTTTAACATCTTCATTCGCCAGTTTTTTTTTCATTGAGGGATGACATTTTTGAACGAGGTTTTGAGGTATGATGTGACATGTTGTCAGTGACAACACGGAAAAATAATATTTCGGATGTACCATAAGAAGTATAGGTTCTTCTGGATCTTAGATAATTTGACCAAAACAGTGTTGTACATATATTTAATAGGATAAAATAGGCATTTCTGATAATACAGTCACAACGATAAAGTCACAATTTTTTGTATCCTGAATGCCAGTCTGGAGGGTATTTGTATTACCTGATTACACAAAAGTAGTTGCGAGGATGGTAAATACAAACGAACTAGTGAAAAAAATTGTGACCTCATGGGCCTGTAGCCAAGTAAATTCTGTCACCTGTAGGCGAAGAGCGTTAATTCTCTCCGCACGAAGCGTTTCGCTGCGTAAATTGTTCCACTCTCAACTAGAAAACGATCTCATGTCACCTATTTCGAATGTCTGTTAGAGGCAGCAGAGCTTTCTTCTTCCAGCGGGTCTGAACTGCATGAGTGAAATTTCTAAAAGAATCTTTGCCAAGCTGTCATTTTGCCAAGCCGTCTGATATGACATTGGGCTTCTGAAACACGTTTTGTTTATTAGAACTGGTCTAATAAAGGCATGATGCAATGCATGGATGAATCTGATGAGTAACGAACGAATATCAGGTGGAAATGCAGTTTTGAAGTATAATGAAGAGAATTTCCCGGTCGTTTCAATAATGACAAGCTACAGTTAGATGTAGGTAGATGAGATTTTCGTTCAAAAATTCCCTTTGGGAGAATTATTTCCCTGATAATTCTCCATTTTTCATTCCTAAAATTTCTAAAATTTATCCTCAAGAGGTGAACCAAATAGTCTTCGGCCAGATGTTTTACTTGAGAACTTCCAGGTCCAAATCTGGCACTTCAGTTCGAGGAAGTCAATTCAACGCGATGAATATTTTAAAATCCAGCAAAATTAAAGATCTACGTCTTGTTCTTTTGTCTTCTTAGAGATGGCAAAGTTCTATCTTCCCTCTAGTATGTGGAAATTATTTTTTCTAAATTTTTTTTGCTCGCCCGTTATCCGTAACGTAGGTCCGAAGCTGTCATTGTACGTACCATGCGTGTCCGCGTCATGTGGCGTGGGCTGCTAAATTCTCGACCAACACACAAAGAATATTTGGAAGGCACCAATACATATTTTTAACATCATTGTTTATGTCGTTTGACACATGAATAATCTCTCGAAGTAAACTACCTCTTACAATTGAGTGAAATAATTATTTAGACACAAAAAATCATTTTAAATCATTTGCTGACGAGACACACACATGATAGCTACGTAGCGTATACGATTAACACTAACAAATATGATTGAAGAACATGAACGGGCTGTATCCAACTTGTATGTAATTTACAGACAAATTTAAAGAAATTGTAATGAAAATCGTATTTGGATACCTGAAATATTCGTTCTGATACATAGTTGTAACACTTGCGTTTCCATTGACAGCTCATAGTCCGTTCCTGTCTGCTTTTTATAAAACTTGTTAAGATTTGAGTGAAATCTTAGCACAGTCTTCTTTAGCAAACACCTTTAATTCGTTGAGGTTCGTCGGTCATTTCGTGTTAATCTAACTTTGAAATTTTACATTAGATTTAAATTCGTACATTGATTAGGCATCGTCAGTACCTATGAGTATCGTTGCTCTAGAATCACACGAATTGCCACAGCGGGATGCCTAGGATCACTGTACTCCTGAAACAGCCTTTCAGATCCAAATTCTTATTTCTCAGCAGAATTTTACTAGCTATTTTCGGGAAGCTTTCTATAATTAATTGGATTAATAGTTCCTTATATAATTTAGCCATTTCCCATAGTCGTTCACCAATAAATGCAATACAACCCCATACCATTGTGCTCCCGCCACCATATTCCAAACTTGGGATAGTGCTCTTCAGGACGGAGGCTGTTGCATTTTTCCAAAATGCGTAACATTATTATGGACATAACGCTTTGCAACCACAAAATATAAAAAAAAACATTCATAGTGTTCCAGATTTGCCTTTGCAAACTGCAGTTTCGATTTCAAATGGCGTTTTGAATTATTGCTGCTGAAGTTCAATACTAACTATTCTCTCACAGACATTTGCGCTCTACCATCTTTTCCAATTCATTTATCATTAAAAAGGAATTATTTTTATTTTCGTGTAACGTAATTCGTGAATTTCTAGCTGAAATCTTTGGGGGGCTGCAAATCTCGGAATATTTTTTGTATTCCATGTCAACATCCATTTAGTTTTTTTCGCAATGTAACCTACAGATCTTGAAGGGACATTGTGGTTCTTGGTAATGTTCCGGTAACTCATTTTTGCAGTGCGCGCAGAAATAATACGAGCTTTCATATATTTAAGCGATTCTCTTTGATTCGATTTGATGTAGTGCTGTAGGACAGGCTCCTAAGGTAAAAATAACCCTAAAGTGAACTGATGTCCAGTAAAAATACCATTATTTAAGTTTTTTAGAATTAAATAGTATTTTTAAGTGTTGAAACTTTCCGAAATTCCATACGTAAAGCTAATCTTCGGAGGTGTCGAAATGCTTTTTTCAATCTACATCCAATATATTTTACACTGATTTTGCTACTAAAAGAATTTTGTATTTTAGATGCTCAGTGGCATTTCTACATTTTTTGCTTACATATTTGTGTATATTTTTGCTTACTTGACGGTTTTACAGTTTAATCTTTTCAGAAACTAATATAAACTGGATACTTTATATATTCCAATGCCTGTGCAACAACACTGTACATGTCATCAATCTAAAAATTGCAGTGGATTTAAAAAATAGTTTTGGATCATCATTTACAGATCGAAGAGCAAACGGCGTTTGAACGTAGATGATCGGTCTGAATTTCGTCAGAAATTCCCAGAATCCTGCTCGAACACGTATTTGACAGACCTCTCCTATTTTTTATCAGGTTTCATGCTTCGATCTATCGGGTAATGGGAAAAGTTTCTGAATAACTTCGGCACGTTCGTGTTGGTCAACGCGTCATGAATTTTTATTAAACGATTTTCTTATGAAGACCGCCGATGATATTCACATCCCAATGAATTACTCATCAGTTCCTTCGACTAAATGCCGTAATTAAGTACAGATATTATTGAAAAATGTGGCAAAAATTGGGAATGAGCTACGAAGTGTCACGATTTCCATGCGAGCTCCTACGTACTCATGCAGCCAACAAGCAGGGTACTAAACTTCAGAAAAAATGACATTACAAATCATTATTTCATTTAATGTGCGTACATCATTGCATTTACGTTATGAATGTGTTCAAATTGGCTGTACATCATCACGGGTTGGGTCATTCTACTTCGAACCTACAGTTTTCCGCACCCGGTATGTGCTTAGATCTCCATGCAGTCAGAAAATTATTCACAGTCGTCAAAAAATTTCCCGAGTTAATCATTTTGCTTCAGATCAACCTTCAGTAACCGCAATAGTGATGTCAACTTCTGCCATAAGAGTATGAGGACTCAGAAGCTGTGACACCAAACTTGCAGCACTTTTCCATGGCGTGCTCTCGCCATGAACCACATCCGGTTGCGCATTTCGCCAGTGCCCTGCACAACGCGACACTGGTATTACACGCAGCAGAGACGGCGTAATTTGTAACTTGCGGCAGCTACGCTGAGCAGCAGGTATGAAATGTAGTACAGTTGCCCAGTAGCGCAGGCAGATAAGGTCAAAGTGCCTTGATTGTAAAAGAAGTGTTCCACACGTAATGTATGGTAGCGCTGGTATAGCTCGCGGCGGCGCGTCGGTCGTAAGAGCGCTCTATGTATAGCATCTCTGTGGCACCGAAACAGTACTCGTCACCAGCTCGACAATGGATCGGCTGAGAGACAAAGCGATCCAATCAGAGACCCACAAACGGCGGAGTGTACACAGGTTGAAGTCATGTTTGGATCGATTTTCTGACTCATGTTGGGGTTTTTGAAACAGACAATGCTGTACAATTCCCTCACGAACATTCCAGCAGCAGGGGGTAAATCGGAGACGCTCACAGAAATCTCTTGCAAACATTGTGAGATGCATCATGAGTGAGTGAGCTTTATTATCTTAAAAGAACTAAAAAATAATTTGTCACGCAATGAGTTGAAAAGTAGTGTCCTTCGGAATTAACTTATAGCCAGAAATTTTCTACCAATGCGCGACGTTTAACTTGATTTTTTTCAGCGAAATTAAAGTGAGGCAGAAAGTTTCTAGCAGACTTTGAGTCTTGAGCGTCGGCGCAATATTTGTCTGTGGTTTGCGAGCAGAGTTCATCATTTGAAACTAAATGGCTTTTTCGTTTTTACTTACTAAAGTATTGAGTATCATAGGGAGCAGGTGGATTTGATTTAAACATGCATAAAAAATCCCTAAACATTTCTTCCTTTTATGCATATTTATCTCTGCACCGTATACATATTCATGTTCATTACACAGACACATTTTTCAAAATCCTTCTTTCTCAAACAGCCTTCGTAGTGACTAGGCCCGCCTTTACATGCCCTTTCACACTCGCTGGGAACTCAGGTAAAAGAGTTCCATTCATGGGCCATAATGACAGTTATTTAGCTGGCTGTGAAAAGGCTAACTAATTCTTTAGTTATTAAATGAGATAAAAACTGCAATAAGAGCAGTTGACACGCATACACGTGATTTGTACAGCGTATGGACAGTGTGCTATATTCGTAGGAGGATTTTCAAAAAGTGGCGTCCTATGTAGCAGATGTTCCTTCTTCGCTTGGCACTAAAGAGAATTATCTGACCAACTCATTCAATAAGGAAGTGTCTCGTCTCATATCTTTGTTCTCACTTAAACAGTAAGGCGCCGCCACATTAACAACAGATTCATTCCCCCCAAAAAACATGTCAAGTAGTCAGACATTGTAAGAGGTAACAAGAATCAAATGTAGCATTGTAGGGAGAGGATTTTACAGCAGCTGCAACGGTGAACTTATCAGGAAAAACACGTTTGCAAACACGGCGACCACTGTCCGTGATATAACACATTGAAAGATCAGTATTAAAAGACTTATCGACACCTCAGCCAAAACCATTTCAAAGACGGTGGAAAGTAGCGACTATAGCAAATGATGCTCAAGTTAGAGATAAAAAAGCATGAAACTTTAAAATGAAGTCAGCTTAATGATATTTAAAATTGTCTACTATCCCATAAAAGATTTGAACAACCATGCTGCGTATGAGGGAAAGTTGAACAGCACTTTAGCCTTAGCGTGACACATGATATGATCCGAGCAGCAGAGTTTACCTACGAATGCAATAATTCGGGAGTGAGCAGCGCGCGTTCACAAATAGCGACAATGTTGACGATCGAAGTAATTATAAAGTATCTCCGAAACACCAGTTCAGTCAGAAAAAGTGCACTTCGAAAGCGAAACAGAACAGTTAGTGCTGCGTATCCGCAGCGTGTTGTAGAGTGGCATTGTAGGCAGATAGGAAGTAACGATCAATAATACACGAACATAATATATACCTAGCAACCTGTTGGCCATGTTTCAGCCTTTGAAAATTACCAGTGTTGAGAGACGCTCGACTTTTTATTTCATGTGAATTCCGTTCAGTTCACGGGATTAATTTACCTAAATTATCATCACCCACTATAATTACACACCTATTTTGAAGTTATCAACTGATTTTTTTCATAAAGATAATCAAAGAATTTTGACATCTCTGAAGGTAAACAAATTTAAGTATGCTATTTAACGACTCGTTAGAGTGAAACCTTGATTTCTGCCCAGAGTTCTGAACAGCTGGTCAAGTCTACTATAGCGGCGGTGAAATTTTACCGTGATGTGAAAATTCCTGAGCAAAATATTGGAGAAGGGGACAAAAGACGTCCTTTTTAAAGTTCCTGGTCTGAAGTGAAGCAAATTTGCCACCGGGATTTTCCACTCATTGAACATAACCAATGTCTCGCCACGTAAGGGATAAAATTAGTCTCGGTATTCCAAATTATTCATAATTTCAAACAAGTACCGTATTAATTGAAAGATTATTTTTTTTAATTTTTACATCATAAGTCGATGTTCGCATACGATGATGTATAACTGAAGAGAACCGACTGTACTGAACACGTTCTACAATATAAGGCCATGCAGGCTCAGATGTGCACAAACATCCTAGCGTTAGCTTGGGGTTCCAGCGAGGCGGACCATTTTTTCTTAAAGAAAATTTATCTCTCTTAACCGTTGTGTTTTTTTAAGGGCCAAGTGTTTTTTCCAGTGAAAGGTTAATTCAGAGGGGTTAATTATGTTAATTCGATTGCACCAATTAGGGGTGAAAGGTTAATTCGATTGCACCAATACTTTAACGCATGCATTTCTTACTACCATGCAAATAAAAGTACTGAAAATAAGAAGAAATACGTTTTTGGAGAATAATAGTCCTACTCATTGAAGTCTTTCAAACCTTTTCTTTATGCAGATAACGTGAACAAAAAACTAAAACGTTTAGAAGTTAGTGCAATCAAACAAGACTTTCACTATTGAAGTTTCTAGGGCTGAAATTTCAGACATTTCAAGTGCTACCTCTTGCAACTAGCGAGCAACGTGTTTGTCTGCTGCGAGCTGCAACAGATTAGGCATTTGTAGTGTGCTATCACCTTTAATAATTGTATGGCTACTTATAAACCAGAGAGCGTCGCGTGAAAGACTGTGCTTAATGAAGAAATATCAGTGCAAAAATTATAGAAGACAACAATTATCGAGGAATTAATTGGTCCGCCAGACGATACACCAAACAGCCACCGTGCACACTGCACAAATAATGCAGGCACTCCAGAGAGAGAAAGAGAGAGAGAGAGCGAGGAAGAGGAGTAGCGCCGAGCAAATCAAGACTGTGTACTTTAGGGCAGGTGCACAACTTGGGAGAGGGATATAGGGACTGAATATAGGCGACTTTAATGTTGATGGTCTACTTAGGAGCATTACCGAGGACACCACGGAGGAGGTGCCATTAGGGCTTCTAGAGGCTATCTGATAATGGCAGCGCTCCTCTCTCCTCCGTGATGCGGCCGCCATCACGCCTCCTCCGCCTCGCCCGGGAGGCGGCGCGGCCGCGGCGCTGCAGTGACTACAACTCTAAAGACTTAGCTTTGTCAACCAAACGGTCGCTGTGTGCTTCAACTCCCGGGAGAACAGTCAAAAAGGCACTCTTAAGTGAAGTAATATTTTTTGGTTCTTTCCCCATTTTTTATATCAAAGAAATTATAACAGGATGCTAACTTTCAGCTTCCATGGCAATATACCAGCAAGAATTTTTACTTGAGCACTAAAGTTCACATATCCTGAGAGGCTTCATAGGAAAATTTCCATACTTCAGCCACGTGATTTTTCATGCTTGTTTTACTCAAACATAACATCTGCGTTCAGACGAAATGCAATTTTCACAATAAATAGAAATGATAAGCCCATTCATTTTTAAACATTGATAAGCCCAATGTTTAAGATTATTGAGCATTCAGCATGAGTTGCATAAAGCTATGATATTCATATTGCTACAAAGTCACTGTGGCACTCACAGCGAGCGAAACGATCCGTTGAGTTTGGTACAAGGAAGCAGAATACTCATCTTTGTGTTCCAGAGCTGCAAACAAGTGTGTATTATGGTCAAGGAGGCATAGCAACACGCTGCCTCCGCTGTATTCGATTGCACCAATACATAGAATAAAGCGGAGGCACTCAAGTATCCAGAGAGACAGACAGCTGTGCATATAACACCATTCAGAAGACGTTTACGGGACATGCATGCTTTAGCGATCAAATGAACCCGGCAGCTGCTGTGCAGAATTCAGTCGGCACATGCTCAGAAGGCTCGTGCTAGAATCCCTGAATTTAGAACAGATAATCGAACTATAGGCGTCCAGGTGAGGTAGGCGTAGCGTGACACTTCAAAGGAAAACGCAGTTGTTCATAGGAAAAAATAAAGATTAATTCCCGAGTTCTAGGGAACAAGAACAACCTAAAGTGTCTTCTGGCTTTGCGCATGTGCTGGGATTTCCTATTAGAAGATCCGGGAGCATGGTCCATGTAGGTTGGTGTTCTGCAGGTGCTTGCAAGCACGGCCACTCCGCGCTCAGAGCCTCAGCCTACGACTTCTTACTACTTCATTCACTGAAACAAGCACTGTAGAATACAACTAAAATCATCTCTGTAGTTTCGTTGAGAATTGCTTTACTAGGCATTTTCATGACACTTTCACTATTAACAATTGTCACGGTTTTTTGCAACTTGAAGCTCTCCTCATTGCAAGTTAAATTTGGTCGGTGGCTCCATCTAACTTATTGTGTACGAAGTGAGAGGATCAGCATTAATTCGGTCATTACATTCCGCCTTAGTCATAACTAAACCTTAAGTATACACGTAGAGAAGGACTTAAGGTAAAAATTTGTGTGGAAATTTTTTTTATTGGTTGAAGATGGTTGAAGTCAATGAGATATTGCGTTGGTTCATTCCGTTAGAAAGTATGCGAAAATTCAACGCCATTACGTCGATGAATAGATGTTTCTAGTGTCGCGTCACTCGCATCGATTAAATACCGCAGGTTTCCCTTACGCGCGTCAGGATGGATTGTAGGGTTATAATTTTATATAATTATGCAATCAGCTAATGGAAGAACTCGCTAAATCAATGACTCTATTGACATTTTTAATCAGCGTAATAAAATATATGTAGCCAAAAAATACAAACCAAAATAACTGAACTCAAAATAACATTTAGGACGAATTATGACACGTGAATGGATTGTGAGCACTCAGACACAAAAACAAAACTGTTAAAATTAATACAGAGTTCCACAGAAGAATCATGCAAAAAAATCGAGCATGCGACTCAAGTTCACGAAACTTGGGGAAACATTTCTGTGTCGATGGCATAATCGCCTTGGAAGAAGTCTAGAGAGACACGTTAATGCGTAGGCCAAAGTCTCTCCGGAGCAGCAGAGCATTAAGACTCCAGACCTGAACTCTATCAGATAACGCAAGCCAAGTGTCCATTTGGGTCCTCTCGGATTCTGCCCTGAAATTAGACCGACAGATAAGAGTCATGTTGGTAAAGAAGAACTCCAAGAAAAAGTCCGGAGCTGCAGGCCGCCTCTTTCTGCGGGCTGGTCGTCCTGATGAGTGAGGAGGCGAGTCGGCGGTGGGGGGAAGCGTGAGGCGTACACTGCATGAGGCGTAAGCTGCATGAGGCGTAAGCTACATGTGGCGTAAGCTGCATGAGGCGTAAGCTGCATGAGGCGTACACTGCATGAAGCGTAAGCTACATGAGGCGTAAGCTGCATGAGGCGTAAGCTGCATGAGGCGTAAGCTGCATCAGGCGTAAGCTGCATGAGGCGTACCCTGCATGAGGCGTACACTGCATGAGGCGTAAGCTGCATGAGGCGTAAGCTGCATGAGGCGTAAGCTGCATGAAGCGTAGGCTGCATGAGGCGTAGGCTGCATGAGGCGTAAGCTGCATGAGGCGTAAGCTGCATGAGGCGTACCCTGCATGAAACGTAAGCTGCATGAGGCGTACCCTGCAGGAGGTGTAAGCTGCATGAGGCGTAAACAGCATGAGGCGTACCCTGCATGAGGCGTACCCTGCATGAGGCGTAAGCTGCATGAGGCGTAAGCTGCATGAGGCGTAAGCTGCATGAGGCGTAAGCTGGGTGAGGCGTACCCTACATGAGGTGTAAGCTGCATGAGGCGTAAACAGCATGAGGCGTAAACTGCATGAGGCGTACCCTGCATGAGGCGTAAACAGCATGAGGCGTAAACAGCATGAGGCGTACCCTACATGAGGTGTAAGCTACATGAGGCGTAAACAGCATGAGGCGTAAGCTGGGTGAGACGTACCCTACATGAGGTGTAAGCTGCATGAGGCGTAAACAGCATGAGGCGTAAACAGCATGAGGCGTACCCTACATGAGGTGTAAGCTGCATGAGGTGTAATAAGCTACATGAGGCGTAAGCTGCATGAGGCGTAAGCTGGGTGAGGCGTACCCTACATGAGGTGTAAGCTGCATGAGGCGTACCCTGCATGAGGCGTACCCTGCATGAGGCGTAAGCTGCATGAGGCGTAAGCTGCATGAGGCGTAAGCTGCATGAGGCGTAAGCTGGGTGAGGCGTACCCTACATGAGGTGTAAGCTGCATGAGGCGTAAACAGCATGAGGCGTAAACAGCATGAGGCGTAAACAGCATGAGGCGTAAACAGCATGAGGCGTAAACAGCATGAGGCGTAAACAGCATGAGGCGTAAACAGCATGAGGCGTAAACAGCATGAGGCGTACCCTACATGAGGTGTAAGCTGCATGAGGCGTAAACAGCATGAGGCGTAAACAGCATGAGGCGTAAGCTGCATGAGGCGTAAACTGCCTGAAGCCTTGCAACACAGCTTCGCACAACTGGACGCGTCCAGCAACTCCCCACACTCCCGAGAGTATGTTCGTTCTCACGTCGTGAGAGCAAAATTAAGCAAGGCGATTTACATCCTCCTTTTCAGCGCAGTTGCTGCAGGAGTTAGCCGACACCAGCCGTTGCAAATAAACGAGCGCAGCTGGTAAAGTTTGTGGGACATGAGCTTAGAAATATGAGAGAAATGTTCTTTCCAATTTACAAGCAAAATTGAGTTCAATGGTAGTACCAAGAACGAAGAAGTATGTTTCACCATGGCAAGCAATTTATTTTTCGAAAAATGGTGCATACAATGAGAAAATATGTCCTAAGTCAGGCTGAGTACAATTACGCTTTGCTTTGGGAAATTTCAAATATAGCCAAGTAAGAAGTGCCATGAAAACATACTCTTACTTTCATCTGAATTTTGTATTCGTGTTCATGTTCTCCACAACTGTAACGTGGTACTGGGAACTGAAGGTATAAGGGGCCCTCGTAAGCCATGTGGGACTTTTGTACTCTAATTCAAATGCAGATTTTTTAATGACTCAGGTTGAAACTTCCGCGTGATAATTTTAATTATGAAACAAAATTTTGTTCAAACTTTTATTTAAATTCAAAATGAGCTTTTTGAAGCAAATTAAATATTTTCGCTGCTTATTGCACGTTGGAGTGAACACTCGCACACTGAACGTACGGCCTTAAAGATGACCTGTTCCATTATGGTTGGCGAAGAGTTGGAGGTGTTGTGCATTTAACAAAGTTTAGCAAATATTCTACAAATTTCTATTAACGACGAGAGTAACACATGCAGTCCACTCTACTGTGCCCAGTGCGTCGATGCTGCGCCCCGCACTGCCAATTGCACTGTGAGCGCAGCGGAGACGCGGCGCGCAGGGTGACGTTACCCTGCAGCGGGCACCGCTACTGCGAGCAGCACTGACACTGAAGTCTTCCGCTTAAGTTGAGTCGGATGAGTTTTGAAGTATCGAAATCCAGATTCACAATGTTAATGACAATAGTCCATTGCCTGCTCTACCACCTTAAAAAAATATTTTCTAATTTGGAAAGCACCAGAAAGTCTCCCAAGGTTCAATGAGCCGAGTGACACATGAACAAAAATTTGCATAAGTATTTGGTTCTTCTCAAAATAAACAGAAAAGGTTAGAGAATAATTTGGTTCATGAAAAATAATTTGTAGAAAGACCTGCAAATACATTCTGCAAATAAATTACGCAACTTCCATTGGCAACACAATAACAAGCGCTACTTTGGCCCGACGATAGTTTGTTGGTTTGGCGCACGAGTGACGCGCTAGCCCGACGGCCTGACGCACACACACGAGAGAGCAGGCGACACATCGCTGTCACGGCGTTCACTCGTGGCGTGTCAGACCCGCTGCTTGCGGGCAAGGAAGCCGTCGCCCGAATGTGTCAGCGAGCAGATAAGTAAATCGAATAATCAGACGAGATAAGCGGTCATGATAGAGCGAGTTCATGCAAGGAACACAGGCCCGTCCGGATCGTTTGCTACTTGCAGCAGCGCAAATTCGGGGATGGCAGACCTGATAAATCATTGCTGCTTAATCCAGAGATTTTGATAAGAGTTGTTTTGGTGATAAATAATGTATAAAGTCAGAGGTTGGAATAATTATTACTTTACTTGGTGGCTAAATTTGAAATTGCAGAAGCTGTAAATGTCTGTACCATTTTAATTAAATAATTTGTGAGACAAATTTGTTAGTCAAATATTTGCTTGGAGGAATTAAAAGTACTAGACCCAATAGAATAAAAACACTAACTAGACGATAAAAGTACTATAAATAGAAGCATTGTATTTTAGAGAATGCTGTCCGCAATCATTTAATTATTTTGTTTTCTTTACCACAAACCACCCAGTGCCCGTTAAGTGATAATGTTTGTGTGACTAATAATTTTTCACGTTAAAATATACCGTCAATCAGTTGATATTTCGGTTATAATCGAAGTAATAAATATTTCAATATCAATAACAATTTCTTCTTCAAAAAACTTGAGGAGGAAACAACGGAAAATTTCTTTTGTAAAATGAACATTAGCACCAGACCTCACCTACCCAGCACCAGACCTCACCTACCCAGCACCAGACCTCACCTACCCAGCACCAGACCTCACCTACCCAACAGCGTGTGAGGTTAACATGATGGATTGGACAGACATGAACGTGAATTCTTCCTTGCGTAATAGTGAAAGAATTGAAATATTTGTAATAACAAAAGATAGTTGAACTTTCCTTTATTTTCTTACAAAATGCGAATGATAGCTTATGTTTTTACACTGGAAGCAGACCGCAAACATATATAGACGAGGAGAGAGCCAAATAAAGAAGATTGTCAGCTTTTCATAAGTACACTAAACTATCCGTAATCCATTGGATCAGATTTCTGGATAATTATTTTTGCGAGATAGATCTCTCACAATGACTGTTTTTTAAATAGTTCCTACAATACAGCGGATAAAAATTTAAAATTTTCCTATGCTACATTACGAAAAACCTGGCGATAAATATAGCCCAGTTCAATTATTAAACGAATGGTATTGAATTTTGCTTCATGTCATTACAGAGAGCAGAGCGTCGATGGTGTCAAGCAGGCTAGCCTGTAAGATTATGAAGGCGGGGTAAAAGTTTATAGATAGATATCTAACCATAAATTTTAGCTGAGTGTGGGATTTTAATATTCAACCAAGATAATCACAGAAAGAAATGGAAAACTAAAAAGTATCTAAAGAGTAGACAATCATACCATTTAGGAAGAGCTGTAGCAGCAGTGCATGTGCACCCCCACGCACTCTTGCTGACATGAATAGCATTTATTTTACGGAGAAAAATTCTCTCTTATTTTTGCACAGACAAATTCTAACCCGTTTCATGCAAAATTATTTTGACCCCTACCTATCCTAAGTTAACTGATCCTAACCTATCTTAGACTAAAATACATGATCTACCTCATCCTAACCTAACTTAACCTTAGCTAACCTAACTAACCTAACTAACCTATCCTAAGCTATTCTTATCTAACCTAACCAGAGCAAAACAGTTGAGCTCGTAAATTTCATCGTATATTTCCAAAAAAGTAATGAACCTAAGGATGGACGGACGAACGAACTGGCGTAGTTTTGTTGTCGTATAAATTCATTATGCCCTTGATAGCCCTCAGACTGAGTCCAGTCTCTAAAATTGCATTGTGTTCAACTGCAGTTTTTCTGTCGACGAGTAAGGAGACCTTCATGTTTTTCTAAGTCTCTCTAGCAGCAGACAGAGTAAAATACCAGCACGAAAAGCTCCTAAATTTGGGGCATCCAATACTGTTCTAAATAAATAAAATAAGAATCGAGACGTTGAAGCCCTAGAAAAGTATCGTCGGCTGTTGGATGCGAGAGGCTGTCCCGAGGAAAAGAAAGCCTGGTCGCCCGCACCGTAGACTTGAACTGCAGGGAGTGTCGCGTAGAAGTTCGACTTCTGCTCGCAAGGAACAACTATTCCTGCAGGAATTAAAGTGCCGCTTGTAAGCCACCTCTTCAGTTATAACTTTGGGTGCAAAACTCCCTCAAGCAAGAAGAAATCTATAATCATCTCAATAATGCTAGGATCTATCATTCTTCGCTTATATACATTGCTCGGTATTAGCGTCTTTCTTTTAAAAATGAATACATTCGTAGGGCTGTAATGCCAATGTTTGAAGAAGTCGCCGAGCATAGAACAAATTTATTTCAGATTTAGTTTGTTTTTAAAATAATTTCAGATTATCAATAATCAATAATAAGTGCCTATCGATTTATATATTGTCTACAAAGTCAAGTTTGTTAACTGCCAATAAATTAATAACGCACAAATATCGTAACTTCGGCTGAGGCTGGTTTCGTACCTTGAATTTTCTGTCGAAAAGAATTAGTCGAAGGAGTGATACTAAACTGTGATGTTGCAAGAGTAAGCCCACTGCGGCTGCAGGGTTATGCAACACACAAAGGGCCAAGGTGCTCATATATGTGCTCGACATGGGCCGGGGCTTGTACGAGTAGTAGAACGCCCTCAGCCCATTCTTGGCATCTGCTTTCATAAATTTGGTAGATGAGGTCAGATGATTACCGTTTGCTACAATGCTTGGCAGTATGCGGTTTACGGTGTGGTTATTCCGAATTATTACTATAATGCCAAATTACGTAACCAGTGTATATTCCTAATTCATCACAACAAACGATAGAAGGACTAACACAATGTGCAAGACAGCACTTCTGGCTTAGAAGAGTGCAAGATTAGTTTTTCAGTATCCTTGAGCGGCGTGTGATGCAATCGTAAAATTTCAAGTGAAGACTATAAGTACCGGCGACGATTTTTGAATGTTTCCTTGCAAGATTGTAGAAAGGGACAAAAAATAAATTGGGATCGATTTTTATTCACAATTGTCAAGAAATGAGTATTCAAAGTCACATCAATTTCATGAAAAAAAGACCAGGAAAATGAAACGAAAATTTCACCGTTAAGGCTTGCAAAAATTCTAGTCGGAAATCAACTTGCGAAGCCTCGATCACTTTTCTGCAGACGCAGAGCAACAGGAAATTCAAGTGTCGGACGTCGCGAGCGCCTGAGGCTATACGAATAGATGGTAAAAAAATTCGATGGTTTCGTTACTTTTTGTATTGAATTTACAGATTCATGAACACGTGGAACGATTCAAATATCTATTATAAGAGCTTTTTTACCTGAATTTATCAGACATATTAGGTTTTCTTTCTAAAAAAGAGGCCCACTTCTGCACAACTAAAGTTCGGCAAGATCTATACTTGAATTAAAGATTTCGAACAATTACCGATATACTTGTTTAATTTTTTGGACGTTTCAGATGTGAATTGTCACAAATTTCACTCCGACAATGCACTTAGAAAGGAAAGAAGGTTACGCATGTGCTTCAGAAGAATTTAAAACGCAATAGCACAGGTTCCAACAAATAAGGAATATACCGGTTTCTTAAACAAGTTCAAGCTTTACCGCCACTCAAGTTAAGAAGAACAGAAGAAGGAAAAGCCCATTGTGGCAGGTGGACGGGAGTTCATCAAAGACGAGGTGTAGGAGCTCATCATGTGAAGCGGATAGCTGCACACTTTATGACTCATCTTAGTATTCGTCCATTTCAATTAAGAGCCAGAGTCTTGACTCGAAACGATCTCCTATACCGGCAATTTGTTGCATGTTAGTTTAAGACGCCTCTAATTTGGGGCTTGACGCCCGTTCCACTGCGGCATGGGTAGAGCCAGAAACGAAACCTGCCATTTGGAGCTCGTTATGGCTTCTTAGAGATGACTTTTGTATCTTGTTGCAAGACGTTCCCACCCTTGAAAGTCAAACACAAACACAAAGTTTGTCGGGCATTGTGAAGGGGAGCATTTGTGGTTTGCAGAGCACCCAGGCGCTTATTTAAACTCAAGACAGTATCTTCAACACACAACCAGAGAAAGACTAACGCAGGCGTCGAAAACCAGCACAAATTGGTTCGCTCACTGCAGGAACGAAAGGCTTTGTGAGTAACATTTACTAGCGCAAATGATGGGAAAGATGCGCAGTGATGTACACGTTATTGCAAAAGAGTTTAAGAGTTGAGTCTCACAACCAAGAAAACTTAAATGGCGGCAGGAGAGAAAATGTGTAGTCTACCTTTGCAGTCGTTGTGAAAGTGAAATGAGACTGCGGAAAATCTTTGCATGGGAAATCGGGTAACTGAGCGCAGACGGCAAAGAATACGTTACGGAAAATGGACTGTGTATGGGCAGATAAATAAGAAAAGTCCAGTACTTCCTCTTTGTTGAGTGTACTTGATTCCTCGGTAATGTTGAGTCCTAAGTACTGGCCTGTAATAATTTATAATTGGGTTCAGAATTCGTTATTTTATTCTGCGATAGCAATAACGAATTGTTGTGCAAACAATCGCGAAATAACATCAAAAGCTCTAAAAACGAAGTTTTTCGTAGACATTAAAGGCGGTTAATTATTGAATGCTTTTAACAAATGCGAAGCAAATTGAGTGACATTTTCTGCATAGGCGTGTTGGACACGTCTCAATATTTGAAGATGCTACTTCACCTTCAGAGCGCCATTATTACGTAATATTTCGGTGAGGATCAGATCGAGGAGACCAGCACGTAGAGGAGATTAAAAGGAGTTCTCTCCCAGGGCAAGGAAGGCCAAATGCTTAAGTGAGAGCGTCTTATCTGATAGAGAGGAGGGCAGTGCGTACACTTCAACTGCCCTTTATGGAAATATCCCATAAACACGATGCCCCTCATTCATCACTGTTCACGCGTGTAGGGTAAATCAGTTAACTCTTACGCGCATTCAGATTAGTAAGTTGTGATAAATGTAGCTCGAACTTCAAGTCTTCAGGTTGTTCAACCTAATATCTGCCGTACCCTCCCGTGCAAATAAATTTAAAGTGTCATATACACGTGAGTAAACGCGCAACAACGAGTGTTAATGAAGCAAAGAGGACAAAAGGCGAGCATCGCATCAAAGAAAAGGTCGCAACAAAGATGGTTCTCACCTAGCGAGAAGCTGGCAATGTTGGAGCTAATAAACCTCTCGGGCATTCATCCTGTCCAAACAACACAAAGTTAATAAGAGCCTCGGCTAGCCGCAATGAAGGGTTCCTAGTCTCTGTTGATGGTTAAAACAAGACCGAGAGATTTCACAGCAACCAGACAAAAAACAGAAAAAAAATATCCATGATCGAACGCCGCACGCAGACCCAAAAAGAATCCCGACCGAAACATAAGGTAAAAAATAGTGGGCTGTCGGGGCGGAGGAGTGATAAGGGCTGCAGGAAATGATTGGCAGTAATAAGACTGAACAAATGGGAAGGTGGAGGGCATTTGGGTAGGAATGGTACTCATGAGTTATGGCTCTGTGAAGCTATCATATGCAATGGAAACTCTGTGTAAGGATGCTATTGAGTTTCCGCTCGAGAAGGCATCAGAATTATGTCTGTTTCACGAAAATTTCATCGGATGTAGAAGACATGAAAATTTCAAAACATTTAGGTCGAGCAGCTCGCCGCGTTGCGAAGGTATTCTAACGTACAAAATGACTTGCAAAATGAACGTCAACGATTTATTTGACTTGGACTTAAAATACAATCCATACGATCTTTTTGTCGTATAATTAAGTCATTCTTATCACAGCACAATGTTCATAAAAAAAGGATTTTTAGTAATTTAACAGCAAGCTCACCTCAGGTTTCCGTAAGTACGCCTATTGGTTTGACAAGCGGGGAACCCATGCACTGGAAGTTACGCTCATAGGTCTGAAGACTGTATACAATATTACTGGTAATTTTCAAATACAAAGTCTGTGAGGCATTATAAACATTAAACAAGAGGCACAAGTTAGAGAAACAGTCGTGAAAGTATATATCACTGTCAAAATGAAAAAATGATCGGAGTATAGCTTTGACAGGTGTCAAATATTATCTTCACAATTTCAGACACGACAAGCAAGTCTTGGAATCACGAACACAAATCTGTATCCTTTCTGTAAAAACTACCAGCTCTTCTTTCATCAGGGGGTGAAAGACTAAAAGGTGAATGCTCTGAAGAACAAAATAGTTTCCGCAGCGCACACTTCATGCTTCATGAGGCAACTGTACATACCTCACAGTTGTAAATAGATGATTTAGATAGCCTTTGGTCAAGAAATAGATGGAAAAACTGAAGTAAATAGTAAACTCAAATTCTCATGCAGTGGAACGAAGCTCATTTCTGTGCTGAGAGGAGACTGCAGGTCGCGTCTACAGCTATCGAGCGCCGTGACGCACAGATGACGTGACTGAACCTCAGGATTGAAGAGCTTCTGCCGTAAATACTAATCATCAGGTTCCAAGTTATTGGCCATAGTCACCGAGGTAGATCGATTAGCAATAACACGTTGAGAAAGAAACGTAAAGTGAAATCACTTTCTCATTGACTAGAAAGTGTAAAAAACAGCGACACCTGAACCATATGCAACTCAGGATTAGAGTTTCAAAGTTTTTTGAAAGAACATTCGAAAAATATCGCCCTTTTCCAGAAGAATGTTATTCATACTCATAATGACTGACGAATAAAACCCTGAATTTCGCCTTCTGTCATGTAGGAGATTATTTCGATGTCTTTTCTGGTCGCAGAGAGCACGAGTGCCTGTTGGGTATCAAATCACTCAGCAAATCTCACGCGGACACCGCCCAACTTTCGAAACTTGCAGTCCGTTTTTTTTCAAGAAAACATTAGTGTCAAAAAATGCGAATTCATTATCAACATGCTTTGCTTCTGAATTCTTGTTAAAGTAGTCACACAATTTTTCATTTTTTTATGTTCATTCCTCTAATCTTGCATTTTTAAAGTATCGATTTAATTCTAATTACGTTTTCAGTAACATTTCCTATGAGATCATTTAATCAAATTTACTTTTTCAAATTAACTGTAATTTGGTATAAATCTGTATTTTTATTTTGATCTCGCACAACACAAAGGCGCTCGTGATAGAGATGAGTCGGTCCTGGCGTCGACTCTTTAACGCACACACAACTGCTTTGCTTTGCTAGCTGTTCAGTTAACGAGTGGTCATTTACCACTCGACCAGATGCGTCTTGAGCCCAATGAAATGAACAAGCTAAGGACGATTACGTGAGAAAAGTGTTCATTTTTTAATCAAGGACAACTTTGAGTAATATTTTTGTTAGGTCACAAATGTCGGCTGAAAAATCCTCTTATAATAATTAACAAGTGTGTACCATATTACGAGCGTAAACAAAATAATAAAATTCAGAATTGCGCCATACTACTCGGAAAGATGCCATACTTTCCATGATTTTGTCATTTTCTTTGAACTACTCCCGCAAGATTTTTTATATTTCTTTTTTCTGTTCTCCTCACGGATCAGAGGATTGAGAGAGGCAGTGCAAGGCAGCACCTGGTCACCCCACTATGGCTCAGCAAACGGGAGAGCGGCGCAAGTGCCCGGCGGAACTGGAGAGCGTATCGCAGGTGCCGGGCCGTGGCCAGGATGATGTTCTGTTGCTTCATTGATGTCTCCGATGTGCATCTGACGTTATAGGTCTTATTGGCTCATGTACTTTTTTGTATCGGTACCTATACTTCCATATCGTGGTGACTCACCTGATTTATGGTCATGGTATCTAAAAATCTACGTTCTTTTGGTTCTAGTAATTAATAGTACTGGCATCTGAAGTTCCAAGTCCTGTTTCTTCTTATGATTCACGGAACTCATCTGAAGTTACACATTTTATAACGGTTCATGGAATTTACCGTACTGACATACATTTTTGTATGTCTGAAGGTATATTGGTCCCTGGAGCTAGTATATAGCATGGGCACCTCCTATCTGCCCATGCAATTATTCGCAACGTCACCAAACGTTGCACTCATTATTGGTCCCAGCGTAAGAAGTTGTTGGTATGGTCACCTAATGTTGCATTTTATATTTGTGTCTGCAGTTTATGAAAACGTCAATGTAATGATCCTGAGGTGATCACGTGAAGCTGTGCGTGATATTGGTGCTTGTACAGTTAGACACTGCCTCGTGATGTTCCTCGTATCATGTTATTATCAGACAGCATACACATATTACTTTCACTCACTGTTACGCGTCCAATTCATGTGTGCAGCTAATATATCGCTAGCAAGATTAAATGTTTATATAAACTCGTTTCACGAACATTTCAGCACGACTACATTTAGTGAGAGAACAAAAATAAAAATTGAGCTAAGACAATGGCGTAACGAAAATGTATGATTATTGCATTTGTAATCGTCTCACGTTGTAAAAGGAATTGTGATATATTCTGTTAAAATTTACTTTACTAACTGATTTATAATTTCGTAAAAGTTTTATATTTTACATGCATAACTAAACCTTCCTATTATTGTAGCGTCACTTACATTGTCGTCCAAAGTAGAATGAATAGCTAACTAATACAGATTAACTAGACAGTCTGGGAATACGAAAAAAAAAATTGAACACATCATTATCGAAAAACTTCAAACAATGAGTGTATGACCCTAGTAAATATTGAAATGATTATCGTCTAGTTTATATTTCTTAGGCGAAAACAATAGACAGCTTTGCATAAAATTGAAGACTTGGACCTCTAATGAGCGAAACTGCTTGATGGTTTCAAACAGCTGGCTCTAAAAAGATCGCGTACCGCAACGCAAGTGAACATTTGATTTGAGATCCATAACCTTCATTAAAAGTGCTTGCCAGCGAATACAATGAAACACCCATCATTGACTGAAACATGAGTATTACTAAGCAAACTAGGAGGTTGCCGCCGCCGCCGCAGTTGACGGCCGGTTGTGGAAACGACTGCGTGTGTGGCACAAATTAGCACATGGACAGACACAAGCGGAAGATGGAACCCAGCCCTCTCATTTAACGGTGCGCAGTGTTGGTCTGTCCAGTGTAGACTCGCACAGCGAGACAGAGTCGAATGGGAACAGTAATAGATCATTATATGTAACGTATCATTTCTGAAATTTGTTCAAGATTTTAAATTAACAAAAAGATTCGAAACCCCTCGCAGAGGCAGAGTCTTGTGATGCGATTTAAAATATGCTCACCGAATTAAATAGTACGGTCTGAACTCAAGATCTGTTGCGAGCTGCGAAAAACAATTATAAGTTGAAGTTTTTCGCCCTAGGATAAATGAACCTTAAGTTAAGCTAAATGATAAGTAGAACGGGCAGGACGGAATACTTCGAAATCTAATTTATGCTTTGCATCCTATACATCAGAGGCTCTTAAACGTAGCCAAAGTTCGCGCTTGAGAAAATCGACTAAGCTTCATGTAATAATTTACTGGTTAAGAAGACATGTAGATGAGAATTTTCAGAGAGTTATTTTTTAGAGAAATATACTCAATTATCAAAAACTTCGTTAGCACAAGAGCTCCACGAGAAAGAATTTGTTTTCGATTGTGCAATTACAGGCATGATCTGGCTGCATAACAAAAACAGCTGAATGAAAAATTTTGGTGATTTTTCACAATTGACAATCCCACTTTCAGTACTCTTAACGTCCTTCTGTTCAATATTCTTTTGCGTTAACGCCAAACTGGGCATGATGGATCCAACCATCCAAAGGAGGAGTAGAATGCAACACTTGTTCTTAAACTCTGTTCATTTAAAGACAGTACATAACACGCATTTACATATACTTTGCTAACAACTAAGGTAAGGGAAAAAATACGGTAACCACAATCGAAGATCTCAATTTTTTCTTTAAAACTTTTCATCCTGTTTTATCGCTAACACTTCTTTATTTTTCGTATAAACTTGAACCTCCCACAATATATCATGTATTCGAATAGTAGATGATTACTAAATTTTACTCGTAATGATGAGTTCATAATATATGCTTAAGAATATTTTCTTTAGCGTTAGGACCGGCGCGCAAAGAATAGAGACACGCACGTGCTACAGTCAGGTGTGACGCGCATTTCGCAGCAATAACTCAGACGAAGCCAGCGCATGTGAGCGTTAGAGTGAGCCGCAGCACCATCAGGGTTATAAGGTATCAACAAATTGTCCAGCTAAACTAAGCCAGTGCAAGCCGCTAATAAAGCAACCCTTAACAATAGAGTGGGATGGCAGTAAACAACTGCTCCTCGGATCATTATCAACAGGATACGATAAGAGAACAAGCGTAGCGACCACCAATTACCTCCGATTTATTGGGAGAACACCTTACGCTGGGCGGAGCTCCCTATTCAAAAGCCCAAGAACAAAGCCTCTCCAAACAATGGCAACTCGAATAATGGAACTGAACAGCACAATTTCAAGCGCATAGCGCTAAACTTGCTTCGAAACTTCGAATAAACTTGCCCGCACACATTTTCGACTCATCCACAGAAGCGCTAACGTAAAGAAATAAGCTCAAAATATAAGTAAAATGAACTTAACAGTAAGTTTAAAAATTCTGTCGCAATCATCAATGTAAAAATTCAACACTTCTCGCCATATTTCAATTATCGAATTTCAGCACAAAAGGATATACAAAGAGTCAGCGTGTTACCAAATTAATTCATTACAAGATACAAAGCATTAGTGGGAATCTGAAGAGTACGTCACTTTCAAAAGCTATCAAAACTCAAGTTAACTGTTTGTGCTTCGCATGATGATGGAGCGAAAAACAATGATTGCAAAAGCGTTACAGAAAACTGACTTCGGCAGACAGAAGACTGCGGCAATACACGAGTAACGTATCGTGATGAACAGAAAATTGAAGTACACATCAGCTTACTAAGTTGTCTGTAAAATGCTGCACAAGTATAGTATAAATAAAACAGATAAGTGTGCGTTTCAGGTATAAAATAACATACTTTTCCCTTGAGTGATTACATTCGAGAGATTCGTCAACGTTGAGGTCGCCTCGATGTGAGAAGGCTTCAATTAGAAGCAATGCAACTGAAGCACCAATTCCACCATCAGCTGCCACATGATTGTCTTTCCCGCGCTAATGGCAGCCATTGAGCAAATGTATTTATCTTCACTGTCAGATTCCTGGTGAAACATTTCCAGAGTCAGCGCTAAATTGTCGGCCAATTGTTGGCTGATTTAGAGCTCGCATGATGGCTCGTAAAGCGAAAGAAGGACGGTTTGGAGACGCCGCAACGGCCACTTGAGGGCCTCGATAAGTGCGGGTCTGAGCAACAAGATGACAAGCGAGTAGCTTTCGCCAAACACAACACCAGCTCCCATGCAGCTCTTCCAGGAGCTTTTTCGCCCACTAGAAACACTTGACTTTGACCGACCTTCTCAAGCAGCAGAGTAGATATGTCTCTTCAGTATAGAGTGCACACTATTGTGCTCTAAAATTTGAATATAAAAAACTGAGAGCAGAGAAGAAGTTAAATATCCTAAATTGACAGGTAAATTACCTGAGCGAAAGAACTTTCCGGATGTTGTTCTACATCCGTAACTTGTTAAGACAAGACTTAGAAATATTTCTAGGTTATATGAATGACTCAATTGTGCAAAAATGTTCTGATTCCAATATCCATCGACGTAGTTCAAATTTCCTCGATTAGCTTAATAAACAAACTGCAACGAACAGCAAATCACAAATGAATAAAGTTCCAAAAATTAGAGACAGTTTGACCATTTTTCAGAATTTAAGGCCTACAGGCGAGCGAACTTCAGAGGAAATGCAACTTTTTCTCCACATATGAGAGACTGGTAATGTAAATAACTTCATTTGAACGAGCAGGTCATGTATAATGCGACTCGGTGAGTACTCTGACTCCATGATTTATGTCGAGTTGGGTTCAGGAAATTCCACTGCACAACGCAAACCATGACTGGATGCCACGAGTCTACGTGAGGGTGGTCTTAAATTTGTCTTTGGTGGCATGTGCTCAGTGAAGCTGGACGGCATTGCCTGGAGGAATGCCGCCAGAAAACAAGCGTTCGTGTCGACTCTCACTAAAAATGAATTACAGCTCTTTTTGCGCAATCAACGACTTGTTTCTAAAACCGAAACGTATTGTTTAACAACGTTAAATCCAAATCCAAATAGTGGTAAATTTCTCCTTAATCATACACGTACTCTACTCTGAAATGTAAACCTTCATACCATGTCCACGCATATACTGTAATACAATATTAGCCATAAAGCTGTGCTAATGTTTTAACGCCGATGTGGTAAAAATATACATTTTTTTGAAGTGTTCAATTCTTCAAGCAAGTTTTGATCGGAATGCAACTCGCGCAGAACATACGAGAAAAGCATCTGTTTAGAAGCCACCCTGGTTACATTAGGCCCGTCATCAGTCAGAAAGACGACACAACGTTTGCCCAAGTTCTGGCGAATGATAGAAGTGGTCAATTAGGAGGCCGCGGGATGACATGGCAGGCGCGGCGCTAATGCTACGCCGCACTCCGCTGATCATACGCTACCCGCAATCGAAGAAGGATCGTGGTCGTTAGATATCATCATCATGCATATCGCCCCCATTACGCCGCCCCGAAAAACACTGCAGTCAAGCGCAACTGTATACATACGGAAAAATTGCCAAAGAATAAAAAGAGATTCTCAAAACAATAGTATCTACCATAAATCAAGCTGCCAAGATGTGGATTTTTGCTCCGAACAAGGATCATATTTACCATACATTTGCTCGACTTTGATGGAAGATAAAGAATTATAATGATGAATAACCACAGTCTCCGAAAATTTCCTACAACTCTGGTCTCTTTCTGACAAACTGTCTCTGTTGGCAGAGCTCGTTAAAGTTTGTAGATAGCCATGTGTTTAACTTCTTACTAGAAAATGCGACTTTACCGGATTTGCTTTGAGGGCTGCTGCCAAAAAGTTACCGCACCACACGAATATAGTTCAGCGCTCATATAAATAATGCCTCTTGGAGGGGAGCGGTCGGGCATACGTGCTACGCCCATTTGGTGGTGGTACATTCTTTTGGGACGGTAAATATTATGTCATTATTAAGATACCGGCATAATTCAAACGATTTTTTTGAATCGAAAGTGTATTATATGAATGAAGATAGCCTCTAAGGTAAAAGTGGAAGTGGTCCATCGAGTTCTCCAGATTAGACATTAAGGATTATTTTGTCTTCGAATCAGAACCCCGCGCGAAAAATTGAGGCAACGCCCTTGAATTTAAGTTGATTAAACTTGAAGCAAAAAGGAGGTATCTTGCCGACTCCACAACTCTCTTAACGAAGAGAGCTTTCAACTAGAACATTTAATTACTCATTGTACCTAAAAGTTTATCCTCCTAAAAGTGTCACCAACCAAGAACTAGCTTAAGGAAATCATTCTTTAATTTTTTTAATGTAGAAAATAATGTACTAAGCACAAAATACTCAAACAATTACAGACATGATCTTCATTAAAGTATAAAAATTGCACTAAAAAAATTTCTCTGGACTTCAATTTTCTGGAGTAAAATTTATTGATCAATATGCTCTGACACCTCACAATAATTTATTTTGAGTTAGAACGCCAAAAGTATACAAGAATAATAACGAAAATAAGCATTTTCTTAATTATAAGAGTAACATGTCGTGTAGCTCACACGAACGAATCGCTTATTCTTTAAAAAATTAATTTGCTTCAGGCTTTAGAAAAAATTTGTCACTTTGGTCCACTATAAAGTACTAAAAAGAGGCAGATCAGTAAGCTATCTTCAATTAATAGCTTTGTGCGAGTTAATAACTTGAAATGTCCTTTATATATATTGCAGTCCAGCTGCTCAATGTAAAATTAGATTTGAAGATTTCAGTCAGAAAATTTTTGGAAAATGAATTATCTCAGAATTGTTAACTCAAAGTCAAAAATGCAAAACGTTGTTGAAGTAACATGCTTCCAAAACGTCCTAATGAAATAAAGCATTCGGAACTGTAAACTATACATCAGAGTTCGAAGCATCAAAAGCATAAGGAGACCCCATCACTCTTGGCTCTGGAATCATGCACAAGAAAAGGCGGTTGAAACTTAACTGAGAGCAAACTGCCAAAAACTAATTTTGTGTACTATAACACGTAACGATTTCACAAAAAACGAAGTGCAAGATCTATTATAGCATCCACGTTCTCTCCACGAATGGATGCTAAATAACGAAGTACATATGAAAAGTAAATCCTACAAAGTATTGGTCATTGTAAGTGCATGATCATAAAATTGCAGGTATTAAATGCATGTTGTATTGATTATTTTAATTTTGAGCTTCATGTACTGAGCTGCGGCTTTACGTCTACTGTGTAGCTTAATGGCACCGTGTTCATGTGAAGCTTTCGTGGCGACAATCTCATCGCATGCAGGCCGCAGTCGCGTGCAGGTGCGTGCGAACTACAGGTGTCTCTCACAACTGCAGGCTTTGATTACTTTTGCGGAATGAAATTGATTCAATGACTTCTCAGACCTTCTATATTGCACACTAAACAGAGGCTCAGTTAAGCCGTACTTGTGACAGCCGTATACTTCTCATGCGACGAAAAAATCGCACAATTGAAATTGAGAATGATAGCATTTGCAATTTTTGAAAAATCTATCAATTTATGCACATTTAAACATAGTGCTTCTCGATTGCTCAATCTTGAGGCTTATATTTTAGTAAAACAAGTTAATAGTAAAAGAAGAACGAATTGAATTACTAGTAATTGTTTCTTTTTGCAACAGATTCAGCCAAAGTGGTACAGTCTGACAAACAATCTGTAGGTGAGACATCAGAGATTTTTTATGGTAAATTCATCACTCGATAGTTCACTATACTGGGGGAGAATTAGTTCCGTCCATAGCTTCCTTATACACTCCTGGAAACCAGCCATGATATTCACCAGCATGTAATGCTGTAATACAGTTTTCGTACGAGGGTAAATCGAGTTTTGCGTTACCATGACAGAATATTACAATATTACTGACTGTTGAGCTGTTGATGGAATTTTTTCTGCTTTATTCTGAAAAAAACACAGATCGAGTAGCTTCATCTTATAGAAAACTGCTATCTCCCATATGTACCGCCAATATAACGTAGAAGAAAACTACTGCAGCGCGAACAGGGTGCTATTATGTTCTCAATTTTAGCTAGCTGAATCCTCAAATTTTGTGGAATGATTTTGAAGAAAGGTTAAAAATTCATGAACTCGTGTGGAACCTTATCACTCCTCGTGGTTTTAGGGGGAGGGGAGGTAGCAGGATCAGCTGGAGGTAGTTGATTGCTTCTTTTACTGTTATAAAAAGAAAGCGTTTAACTACTGATTACCAGTCAGTCGAAAAAAATAAAAGAAAATGTATGAAGTGAGAGTGACCTGGAGAGCTCGGTAGTCGTTATATACCTGCCACCGGGCTGAGATGAGTCGGGGAGCAAGGGAAATGTGATGAGCGCGCTGGCGAGCCTTGAGAAATGACATGGTAAGAGTTCAATTGTAAAGCCTATTTCGTGTGAGGTGAATGAAATAAACATAAGAGAGGTAGATACAGCAAAAAACATGAGTCCGACAAAGTTTAAATCCGTCATTCAAACATTGGATTGTTAAGTTGGCAATTGTGGTGCTAAAAAGTTGATGAAATGACAGTATTGTAAGAGCTATTGAAAAGTTTTAGGGTTCATTTTGTTGCTAGTTGTGTACAACGACGCTGTTGTCCTTTATGGCATGAATATTTACCATCCAAAGGCACAATTTAAAGGATTGTAGAGAGGAAATACCTGTTTTTAAGTACATATACGTACAGTCTACTTTCTAATCGATTTTATATAGCTCATGTTGATACATTTTTTCCATCATTTTAAGCACATTTCTTACCCAATTGTAACTTTTGGTGTAATTTTATGTTTCATTTTTATGCATTTCGAAAGATATTGATAATATTCATGCATACTCGAACTGTTTACACTGTAAAAAAATGAGTTCATTGTTGTTTTTCTATGAAAAGACGAGATGTTTAACCCTGAAGTGGTTGATCTTGCTCTCACAAATATATTTTATAGAAACCTATATATCATTAACAAGTTTACTAGGGAATTATGTGAAAGAAGTGTATAGAAGTTAAGAAGGCATTTACTTCTTGACTAACATAGTAGGCATTTTGCAGAGCCTAAGTATTGTTGAGATCTAATTAACAAATTTCAAAAAATAAGTAAATACAAAAAGATTTAATCCATCAAGTGGTATTATTCCCAGATTCAAGGTGGATCTGCTCGTATGTTTAAGCTTATGCGCATCATCGAAAACCTTTTACTCATCTAAATTACGTTCTTTCTCTTATGCTTAAAAGAAATAGCATGAGTTGATATATCTGCTACGGAAGAGAGCTTATGTTTGTAGGGAGAGAAAAGTAGGTCGTTTTCCTGTAATATACATAGGACATTCATCAGGTACTTAATAACGAACAGACTCTTGGTGAGTGAGCAGAAGTGGGGTGAGACTAAGTCATGTGATGGTCCGATGGTTTTCAATATTTAAATCTCCTTTAAACTTAGTGGAAATATTATATTCCGTAAAGCTTTAATGGTAGAGTGCGTAAATCACAATAAAAGCCCTCGTGAACTTGATTCCTAATGAGATTTTTTTTTCAAGACGTTTTAGAGGAGGATACGAGAGTCTTGCTTTTGTCCGCCTGCATAACCCTAGAAAGTTGACCAAACAGCAGGTCAACTTAACGACGATGATTTATATTTCTGAAGAAAATAACATAGTTGTTCCGTTTGTATAAATGATCCATGCACGTCGTCTTCTATTACCCACTTCTCGATGTAGGTAAAAAGACTATCGATAACATCCATTGGAATACCCCACGTTAATATATTAGGCTGCTGCCCAATTGAAGTCTACGCGGCTCTCTCAGATGAAATATCAGCCAAGTTATCGAAACTTGAAAACACTAAGTCAACTGTTGGATTGCAGCAGCGAGTAAAATGTCCTGATCGGCCAGGAGTCAGTAAATCAAGACTGTTGGGGCGAACATAAAACTCTTATCACTCGCTGGAAATGAGTCGAAGAGCGTAGGAGAGGTAAACTCGAGGGCAGGGTGGGGGCGGCAGGGGGATGTGGGCCAGGCAGTGTCGGGCGGCAGGGCTCGTTAGCAGCGGGTGTTAAACTCGACGCGATGTTGCCAGCACTGCCTCTACTTGACGGAACGGCCTGTCAGCCGCCGCTTGTCCGCTCGGGTGGAGGAGGGGCTGGCGCGTTCTCGGGGCGGCGTCTGATGCTCTGCGCCCGCCCCACCTGGTGCTGGTGGTGCTGGTGCGTGCCGTGGTGCTGGTGCGGTGGTGTTGGTGCGTGCCTTGGTGGTGGTGCGTGTCGTGGTGGTGGTGCGTGCCGTGGTGGTGCTGGTGCGTGTCGTGGTGCTGGTGCGTGCCGTGGTGGTGCTGGTGCGTGTCGTGGTGCTGGTGCGTGCCGTGGTGGTGCTGGTGCGTGCCGTGGCGGTGCTGGTGCGTGCCGTGGTGGTGGTGCGTGTTGAGGGGGTGCTGGTGCGTGCCGTGGTGGTGCTGGTGCGTGCCGTGGTGGTGCTGGTGCGTGCCGCGGTGGTGCTGGTGCGTGCCGTGGTGGTGCTGGTGCGTGCCGTGGTGGTGTTGGTGCGTGCCGTGGTGGTGGTGCGTGCCATGGTGGTGCTGGTGCATGCCGCGGTGGTGCTGGTGCGTGCCGTTGTGGTGCTGGTGCGTGCCGTGGTGGTGCTGGTGCGTGCCGTGGTGGTGCTGGTGCGTGTCGTGGTGCTGGTGCGTGCCGCGGTGGTGCTGCTGCGTGCCGTGGTGGTGTTGGTGCGTGCCGTGGTGGTGCTGGTGCGTGCCGTGGTGGTGTTGGTGCGTGCCGTAGTGCTGGTGCGTGCCGTGGTGGTGCTGGTGCGTGCCGTGGTGGTGCTGGTGCGTGCCGTGGTGCTGGTGCGTGTTGTGGGGGTGCTGGTGCGTGCCGTGGTGGTGCTGGTGCGTGCCGTGGTGGTGCTGGTGCGTGCCGTGGTGCTGGTGCGTGTTGTGGGGGTGCTGGTGCGTGCCGCGGTGGTGCTGGTGCGTGCCGTGGTGGTGCTGGTGCGTGCCGTGGTGGTGCTGGTGCATGCCGCGGTGGTGCTGGTGCGTGCCGTGGTGCTGGTGCGTGCCGTGGTGGTGCTGGTGTGCGCCGTGGTGGTGCTGGTGCGCACCGTGGAGGTGCGGTGACTTACGTTCGCACAGTGGTGGTGGTACACCGCAGGTATACGTCCCTACATAGAATTAAGTACGCGTAACAGGTAAATAATAATAGACTCACTGAACAAACGAGTGGATGCTTCAGTATCAGACTAGCAATTAGGTTACAAAGTTTTGTTCAAAACTTCACGCGCTGTTTTCCACCTCGTTCCAATTGAATTCTTCTGGAAACGCGCATGGGTGCCGCGTGCTGTATCGTCACATCGAACTTGTGTGGATCATCGTAAACTGCCTCTTCTCACAAGTGATGATGCTTGGAAAACATCCTATATTTTAGCTCACCTTACACCGGTTGGAGACCCTGCTATACTGAGCATGTATGAGCAGAGCATGTTCCCGATATACTGTGAGTGCTCGTTTTCATTAATTTGTTAACCTGTATAAAGATTTCACAGTTTATTGCCATAAACAGGTGTAATTTAATGAACTTTATTTGCAGAATTCGTACCACGATGTGCTTTATGGAGTTCACTGCTGAGTGGCAGTTACTTCCTTATTCTGATGTCGATGACACTTGACACTGCAGCCTAATAACAGTGGATGGAATATTACAAAGACCCGATAACTCACATGGAATTGGGTAATTGCTGTTAACTAGAAATAACCATCAGGATACTGTTCTAAAAGTTGTTCCGCATTTCAACTCACGATGGTAATTGACTAAGATGGCTGTACATACAATATGATTTTCGAAATGAAGGATATTTCAGCCACATAGACTTAATTAACCAACTCGCTGCTGCATTCTCTCATCACGGTCCTGAATGTCGAAGAAGAGAAGTAAGAACAGTAAAGGGACGTTCTTCCCATAATTTGGCATTCATGTTCTCTCCTATAATCGCTATTGCTCGTTATTTTTCCACGAAGCATCTTAATTGTAGGAGAAAATACGGCGCTATAAGTACTGCAAATGTACGCATTCGCTGTTGAAATAATTACTGAAATTGATGATTAAGTAAGTTGATGATAAACCAGTTCTTTAGCTGATTTTTTCGCTCTACAACGTTTCAACTGGTTTGCTGTCAAGGCAAAAAAAGCTGAAAAGATAATTCAGTGTGCTCCATTATAGTAGTGCTAAAGAATATATGCCTCGCAGCATAACGCACCCACCATTAAGCGGGCTGTACTGCTGCATAAGACAGATACTAACGCAGGGTTAAAACGCTCGTTAAAAGTCGCTCGTGGGCTTTCCTCACCGAGGCCTTAACTTGATAATGGAACAGTTGGATATTCTTTCAGACATAAACTCAAGCACTCAAACTTTCACTGCATGCGGCGAATGAAAATCAGCCTTACTTGTTTCGACACAATATGTTTTTGTTGGAATTCCAATTATTTTACAAGTTTGCTGAAAAGTAATGAAACCTCTCCTCCCTCAGTTTTATACTGGAATTAAAAATGAGTCAGTAATTCGACGAAGTGTGATGGTGCACCTCAACGCGTTGCAGAACCATCAACTAGTCGTCAGACTTTGAGTGTATTGGCTGTGACCAATTCCTTAACTGGTCTAGGCCTCGGCACCGCTCGCTAAAACCAACCTCTCCTAATAGCTGGAACGGCTCCAGATCGAGAGATAATTTCAGGTTCTACTCGGCAGGAAAATTGGAAGGAGATGGAGAGCGAACAAATTGACACTAGAAAGACACACTGTGTTGGAGCAGCCAAGAGTTCGGGAAGACGTCAGCTCGGACGCAGGTCAAGTGCGGTTGCTAGTGCAATCTTACGAGTGGGACGTGCATCGGGTTCGTTTCTAAACAATTTTATCACAGCATATTGACTAAAAATTTCAGACAATTTGCAAGGTGGGGCATTAAGACGATTACAAAAGATGTGGCGGCAATAATTCTCAACCATTCAATTAACAAAAATTCTATATTCTCCTCAATGCAAGCTAAATGAAAGAAAAATAAGCATAAAAATTTCATTCGATACGATTGTCTTGAGCCTTCACAATCCATCACAGTTCTTAGGAAAATAAATATATAAATTTGTTTCCATATTCGTCAGCAATTTTTGCACTTCCGAACTGACCATGACCAGCAGTTCAAAACTTTGAGATCCGGTGACAACAGAGGCCATCCTTCGTAACTAATGAATGTCGAGCATTCGTTTTCAACTACCGCTGCTTAGTAAAACTATATATAGCGGAGTTGCTTGTTGCTGTATCATGCGGAAGAGTCCAAACATCACCCCACGAGTGGCATCACACGAAGGTATCAGCGCATTTTCTTTCAGAATAGTAGTCCACAGCATAAGGGACCCTGGTTTTTGCGTCCTTAACATTTTTCTTGCTTGGAAACGATTGATTAATGGGTAGTAGACAACGCACTGCCATTTTGCAATTTGAAAACATACTGAGTTGAGAGCAATTTCTCATCTGTAACAATCACATCTACAAACGCGTCTTCCATCAAACGTTTCAGTAGGATCCTGAGATGTCTCTGTCTAGTTACTTGTGAAAATAAAATTGTCGCAATTATGTATCTTGTGAGCAGACACTCCCAAATCATCATGGTATAACTCATATATATATATGTATGGACATTCTTCTACCAGTCGTTTTTCAATAGCGGAGTTGGTCACTTCATTGATAGCAATATACTTTACTCTGGATCAATATCAGGTTAATTTTGAGTTTTTCAGTATCAAAAATTTTCGGTGAATCTATTCCTGGTTCGTGAAAAACTATTACATGTTATCTTTTTATTTTACCGTACACAGCCAACTTTCAGCTCCTTATATACTAATGACAATACACGTAAACATTGCACACATGCATATCCAGTCTTATGATCGCGAGTTTTTTAATTTCCAATTTTAAGCCTTACTTGAGTGAATCAAGTCATGAGACAGAAGTAATCACCTACAACAGAGCACGCGTGTAACGCATAAAGTGACTGCAAATTTTTTTCCTCGTTTCATTTGTTAGAGAGTATGCATGTTTTGAACATTCTGAAACGAAGTTTATCGAATTTAATAATTTCAAGAAGCAGTCTAATTAACCTTATAAAAACAGATTTTGCCTGTCTGATCTTGGCTAATTATCGATTATTTAGTGAGAACGACATTAGGGAAATTAATGCGACCAAATCGACGGAGTTGTGTTTTTCTTATTTTATCCAAGCCGCGATCACGCGCTGTGTTTTTACGAACAAAGATTTATCGGGACTCAATCGCCGAACGAAAGGCGTTCGAGGAATAAGGCTAATTTTTTACTTAACTATGGCAAACAGCTATACTATTTTTCAAGTTCTGTTACAGAATGACTCGGGTAAATGCTCAGCTTTGTGTCTCTATCCGCTCATGGATTCGCAAATGTTCAATTAGTCCCTTTTAATCCTATGTTGTAGAGGAAATTATCTTATATTACACAGCATGATGATGTTTTATGGTGGGTATAAACTTTATTTGATCGTTTGATGCACAACTGATCGTTAACATACCCTTCTTGTCGGTGTAAAATTGATTGTGGTAAAGAAAGGAGGCCCAATTTTACTTCTGTATACCGACCGTAGATTCCTCGAAGTTAAATTATTTTCTAAATTATAATGACAAAAAAAAATAAAATTTTACATATCAGCAATATTAAAAGAAGATATTGTGAGCAGGCCATTGAGTTTACTGTTTCTGATAGAGAAATATTCAATCGAGGGCTCGATTGGCATGGAAATTTTAAAGTTCTATACGTATTTTCTAGAGCGTATTTTGCTTATAGCGATTTGCATATTAGGCTACCCTATTAGGCAACCCAGACCTGCTCACAAGTACAAAAAAGGCTGAACATACAGCTCGCAAATAACAGCAACTAAACATTGGCATTAACTCTGCGAGTTGCCCTGAAGCTCTGAAGACTGCAGCATGCGTAGAGGCGTCTTCCGCCGCATGCTATAGTGCGTTTTTTGAACAGACGCAGGTGCACTGTTGCGCATGATGCGCTCGCTGATTATTCCTAGCGGTGAACAAAGCTCAAGTGTGTGCTTGCGAACGGGAATATCATGTGCCGAAAGAATAAGCATTGATGGTCACCACCTGATGCTGATGTATGTATTGATAGTCACCACCTGATGTAGCTTCCGAGCTGTCCACGTACGAGTGAGTAGCGTCAGGAGTTATACTATAACTCAGTCCACACCTCTGCTCCTCCAGTGCTCTGACGTGGTTCTGTGTGTTGTGGCGAGCTTAATGACAACACCATTTTAATATAGCAGTTATCTCATTTAGGTCTCAGTCTAGACTTCATGGACACTAAGGCATTTTTTTCAAATTTCACCATGCGGGCGCACATACTGACAGTGATCATGCACTCTTTCGATTCATGTCACTTTTTTGCCTTCAGCGTCGCCTCAAAGAGACAAAATACTCCAGTTCTTCCGTTAAAAAATTGCGAAACTTCATTTTTTTAACTCAAAACTAAATTTTGCGATTAATGATAAAGAATGATGACAATTGAATATCATAATCGTTGCTCCGCAAAGGCCCCGGGAGAGGTTGCTGATTTTGTCCTTGTGCACACTGGGGACTGGAGGTCTATGTATAGCGAACCGAGTCTCACATTGACGTCACTGAAACCTTCGTCTCTGAGGGAAGTTTTTTAACATATCTGCTCGGGCTTAACGATGAACGATTACCGATTGCAGAGCAGTAAATTGCCTTGGGAGTTTCGGAGCGACCTTGACCTGGAGTATTTTTTCAGTTCCTGTCACAGAACATTTTCACAGAAGGTGTTCTACAGAGAAATTCTGTTCACTTCGTACAATTGTGCTGCACTTCATGTATTGCATTCTACCAGCCTTATTCCTGAAACAATCGTTTATTCATCTATTTCAATTTGATTTAATGGGTTTCAAGGTTAAAGTAGTTCAAATCGGGGATGTATTTAGCAGAATTACCTACTAAATTCAACTGTAATTAGTTACGTATTTCACTGAAGTGAGAGCATACAATAAGGGAATCTGTACCGAGAGTTCAAAGTCAAGTCACCCCCCAGAAACAGTTACGAATCTGGTACGGAAAGCTACTGCTTCCACAAGGTTTTTCAAACAAATAAATGTACGAGGAGCTCACGAGATTCGAACTCAGGACTTAAATTCACCGCACCAGAACGCTATCGATCGCGCTACCGACCACCCTAAAAGGTGATCGAAGCACAATGAAAGCAATCTTGGCACCTTGAAAGCAGGCACGCACTTGGCCCGACAGATATATTTTTTTATTTTACTTAAGTATCGAGAGTTCAAAGTCAAGTCACCCCCCCAGAAACAGTTACGAATCTGGTACGGAAAGCTACTGCTTCCACAAGGTTTTTCAAACAAATAAATGTACGAGGAGCTCACGAGATTTCGATCACCTTTTAGGGTGGTCGGTAGCGCGATCGATAGCGTTCTGGTGCGGTGAATTTAAGTCCTGAGTTCGAATCTCGGGAATCTGTACGTTCCACGCGTTTAATTACATGTACAAGAATACGACCATTGTAATAGATATAGCAACGTATTCCAATGAGGAAGCCTCATTTCGAAATGGAATAACACGCTGTGGGAATTCTAATAAAACGCAAAACATCATTAATCACACTTTTTATGTTAAGTGAAACACAGAAATAACCCCCCAACATTGAATATGATTATTCAAGGTTTTTGCATTAGACTTCTAGTGAGGAGAATATTGTTTAAAATTCCATCAAGCCATCCGGAGAGATAAGCAATGAGGATGGGCAGTAGACGACGGCCTGCGCTGGATGATCTAGTGAACTCATTGCCCAGATCACCGCTCGTTCCAGACGCGCTGGCTCATACCAGCAGAGAGATCACACCAGATACAGCGACACACAGTACATCGTGTTTACTGGATATAATTCTGCTTATTCAAGTAAGGTGAACTGCGTTAGCTGAAGCTGTACGAGAGCCATCATAGTATTCAGCATTCGAAATTTTGGTTCAGCTTATATTTGTACAGCTAACATGGCAAAAAAAAAAAAATGTATTCTCGTCAGACGATCACTTTTGAGTGTCTCCACGCCACTAGGGTAAACATTGTCTACCCACTAGCGGAGTTACGCGGTCCACCATGTTGGCTCCAAGCTCGTTCGGGATACCACTGGTATTTTGCAGTCTTTGTGATTCAAATTCTAAAGTTGCCCATGCTGCGTCATCCATAATTTTATTTAGAACATGTCATAATAGATTTTACGATTGAAATAAACAAGGAATTTAAATTGACTAAGTCTGCGCTTCGGATTGAAAAAGTGCAATATATAACACTGCAAATACGTTCTTTTTATAATTGTTCACATCAATTCAGTCACGTTACTCAAGAATAATTCATGGTTTTACAAGTTCATACAGCACAAACGAATCCCAATGGCTGCTATGAAATTAAAAGAAAAAAGCCAATCGACGTGGCGGGAAAGTAACTGGAATGTTGAGGTTTGAGTTCATTCTTGATTGCTGCACAAAGAATGTAATTCCTCTCAGTTTTGAAAGCGAGTTCAAAATCACACAAGGATTTGATAATATCAAATTTCGTGTTTATTTTCATCACGATTTCTCAACTGATTTGCTGCCAGTAGAAGGATAGATTTTGTGAACATTCCTAAGCTATTACTAACAAATGCTAATAGTATCTCAAGGACACATTGTCTTACAGTTATTTTTTTGAAGATACATATCAATTTATTTATTGACTTACATTTCCACATCATCAACCCCAGAAGTGTTATTTCTTTTAGTACTTATGGTATGAAAAATTCAAATGAAGCTTTCAGCTTCGTACCGTGCCATATTATTCAGAAATATGGCGAGTGTCGCTAGAAAACTGACCGCTTGTCACCTTAATGATTCTCAGTAATGAGGTGATGGTGAAAACGACCATAGAAAGGCAGTTTCCGGAAGCCATATTTGGTTTTCAAAACAATTTTATTGTACAGCAAACGTGGAGGTGTATATTTTTCAGGGAAAACGAACTGACTATATTTGATAATTTCACATCTCATGCAAGAAAAGATTCTGACAAATTACGACACCACTTCGGTTGATATTACTTTTCGAGTGTGTTATGCGTACGAATTGCAACGTATTAATTCTTTGGAGCCAATGGAATCGTTCAGCATTATTAGAAATAACGTTACGCGCACATCAGCGGTTCAGAATTGGAGAGGTTGACTGAAGCAGACGATGGCATGTAGCACAAGAGAGGAGCGGACCGAGCCAGGGCCGTGTGCTGCGCCCTCTCCGGCCAGCGAAGTTAACGCGTTGGTGTTCACGAGAGATGAGGCGCCCCCGCTGTGGGCGTTATGAGCTCTGCCGCTTACATCGCTCGTTCGGTAATTGCCTAGACAAATTACTAAAGCTTGAGATACTTGAGCCACCCAACAGGGAGGAGTGGAGACTAGGCACTTCTGCAACAGCCGCACTGCTCACTCCAGTCCGCGCTATCATTTAAGGAGGTTAAAAACACACAGTCATCCTAAATGATGCATGAGGGAATTAGCATGGGAGCTCAAACCGCCTATAAAATAAAATTGCGATAAGCTGACAGGAATTTTACAGCACAAATGAGAGGTTTTGAGTAAGAGAATAACGCTTAAGTAGAGTTTATGTTACAGTCCTTGTCCCGTAACGCGCTGTTAGTTTGTAACACCAAATTGGCGCATGGGATATTCTTTGGGAACTATTAGTAACAAACTTAGAAAACCAACAAAAAGCTGCAAACGTCACCAACACGACGTGTTGCAGTGGAAGGAGAAGTGGAGACCACTGCGGATGACGAGCGCCATCTGCCAAGCTTTAGAAACGAGCTAAATAAAACGATACCTCAAGGAAGACCAACATGAATCAGATTGATGAGCACATACTGTGTTAACGAACGTCATCGATAGGACAGAAAGAAGAGTAGCGTATGGGCAAGAGAATCCAGAGTAGGAAGGAGAAGCGGCAGACACCTGTGGCGACCTGAAGAGCGGGGTGTCTGGCCGGCGCTATCCTGGCGCTCATCTCTCACACGAAGCTTGTTAACCTGTCACCTCTCCTCCCTCCCTGCCTGCCTCTCCTGCCTCTCGCGCCTCTAACTCTACTTGCCTTAAACATCCAACGCTCCTACATCCTCTGCCTATACTCTGTCTCATCCTTAGTACCCTGCCTCTCGCGCCACTAACTCTACTTGCCTTAAACATCCAACGCTCCTACATCCTCTGCCTATACTCTGTCTCATCCTTAGTACCCTGCCTCTCGCGCCTCTAACTCTACTTGCCTTAAACATCCAACGCTCCTACATCCTCTGCCTATACTCTGTCTCATCCTTAGTACATTTTCCGCGCTTTACCCTCCCCTTTAACGCTTTTTCTCAACCCTGCAGCTAATTACCAGCTTAATATTTAATTTTCACTCTTTTTCATTTGTTCTTAGTATTTCATTGTCATAGACCATTCCTTAACTGTTGCCTATATCCTTGTACTAAATCGTCATTATCATCTAAATTCCCCTTTGCAATCAACTCTCATTTCTTCCGCCAGTCATCTTAACTTCAAACTTAAGCTTTTGAACTCTGATTACTTACTACACATGAAAGAAATTTCTTTCCTAATCTTGATGATCATTAGTGAGTTTTGCTTCATTAATTCTCAGTTTTCAGCTGAGGCTCCTCAGTTACCCGCCTTATTCTTTAAAAATGTCCCGTTTTGTACTTTTATTCACACGATCTCTGTTTCCTCTAAATAAAATTTTGACTTTTTTTTAATTTTCTAAAAAATTCCCTCCGAGTAGGATTTTTAAAAGATTCAAAACAATTCTTGAATAAAAAGAGGATAGAACAAACCACATTGGAAAACTTCAGAAATAAAATATACACACGGGAAGGCGCTAAGAACATTTTGAGTGCAGTTCCGTTGCTGAGGACCGCAAATCACGTTGTCTGTTAGTGTCTAAAAAGCGGAGTCGCAAGTTCGGTAGATAAATTCAATACGGTAAGTTTCATTCGCCTCCGGAATAACTATAACACTTTTCATACTTGTACGCAACTACGCACATAACAGCATACGCTGGAAGTTTGACGTCCGCTTCGTTTTTTGTCCCCCGGCAAAAAAGATGAACGGTCTCTCAAGTTGAATGAATATGCTATAGCTCTCACGAGGACAAGAATTCTGGAGTTAATGTGGCAAAAATTATTGAAAGCTTTGAATAATTTGGAAGATCTATCATTCAGAGAGATAACCATAGCATTCAACAAGCTTTGTTCGCCGTCCTGCCTGAAGAAGAGAAAGAGTTATAAAATTAGCGCTCTCGCACTTGAGTCAACAGAAGAGAGTGCACGCTTTATGTGGCTGGAGTCCGAGCTGCCGTGGCAGTGAAGTGCCATAACTGTCCTGTTCGTGCGACTAAAAGTGAACAAAACCTCGAAACATTGCCCTTCTCTAGCCTGTTATGCACGGATAATTTAAATCACGTTCACATTGCTTTCCTTCTTTCAAAACCTTGTTATGAATACTGTACGGAATACTTTAGGACAAAATACTTCAGTAATTGTACATTGAAAATAATTCATCGACTGCTGCAAAATATTGAGCGAACCCCAAATGATACGAGGGATGGGAGTAAAAGACGTATCCGTTGAGCAGTAGTCATAACCGTCGGGGGAGAGAAGCTGCCGTACTGCTCACACTGCTGGACAAACTGGCTGTGCGAAGTCAGAAGAGCCCGTTTATTTGCATGGACAATTACTAATACAAGTTTCGCAGGAGTACAGATCGAACAGAGATAGAAAGAGTTCAATTTCGAGCCTGATAAATATGGCGGCGGCGAGCGTATAGCTCGCTACACAGTAGGCAAGATGGTCTGATAGGGAAGAATTTACTGCCGCTCAGTACATACGGTCTGATGAATTGAGCAAACAAGATGCCGAGCATGCATTGACACGATACAGCGGTCCCTAGGTACCAACTGGTGTGCCGTGGTTTCATGAGGTAGAGAAGGCGAGTGGTGAAGGAACTCTAGTGGTTGTATGGTGCGGAGACGCAATGCGAGGAGTAACGGATCTCGAACAAACTGCGAGATGTAGCAAAGGTGCTGCAGTGCACATGAGTGAGGAGGTGAGAGTGCGTATGAAATTCACCCTGATGGCTGCGGCGTAGGGAGTTGAGTAGTGAGATCAACTGAGGAACTTCAGCGGGTAGCGGAGAACATATCGTATGGTGCGTACGGTGTAGGTGATCAAACAATTAACTTAGATATTTCACTGACCATGGATACTACAGAACTTAAACTTGAGCTTATATGTAACATTTTAATGAAAAAACAATTCAAAAGTGTTAGAAAGGCGAGAAGAGACCATCTGCTGGTGCCACAGCCTTGGCTAGTTATTTCCAAGTTGAAAGAATCGTGACGCTTCATCTCAATTTTTTAAATTTCTGATTCCCTACATAATGTGTTAATGAATGATTTGAGATACGCGTGAACTGGAATATTTTTAAACGTAATTAGCGACGAACTCTCTGAATGCATATTCGAAAACAAGAGAGGGAGAGAGAGTAAACTTGTCTGTACTATTTTTGAGTCATTGATATCAAACAAGATTAACATTGGCTGAATCAAGATCAAATTTTATCTCAAGCTGAAAACTCAAACCTGTATCATTGAGCGAAACGTGTTAAAATAGCAGTGCAATTCGACACAAAACTGGCGACAAAAACTAAACCTTATTTGAGGTTACCTGAGGAAGTATGATTACATTAAGGCACAGCGACCACACAACGGCCGCATTTAGTTGCTCATGTTGGATGAAGATTGAGCAAGCGTGATGGACGCTGACAGATCGCCTCCTGATTTCTGGGACGAGTTCTTTGTAAGGAAGAAAATTACGCCAAACGTCGATTCTGACGACAAACACGCACAACATACTTCTTGAGCGCTGAGTACGGGCAGCTTCTATCGATGTTTGCCTTTGTTCCTGAAAATTCCGAGTTTCTTGCAGTGATAGTCGCCAATATTGATTCAACAAACTGCCTCAATCTCAATTTTTCTTCAGTCGAAATAAAAGTAAACTAAGACGTAGCATAAAATAAGTAGACTGTACACTGGGGCAACTTTCATAAGTACAAGCCATAGTGACACAAAAACTAAACGACAATTTTGCAAATCAAAGCGTTGTGTAGCTTAGTTATACGGAGTATCTTATCCATTCATGATACTGAAATAAGATGATCTTTAAACATACTCGTACTTTCTGATACTAGAGCACCGAAAATGTTACAGCATTTTATGTTGAATTCAAATTATATTACTTATGCTTATTACACAATCTGAATGCCGGTCAAAATTCAAAGGAATCATGTGTGAACAAAAATTTTGTTATTCATGAAAAGTAATGACACATTTCTGAGTAGAATAATATAGGTTATAGCATAGCTTGTGACTACAGGAAGGAATGGAATGGCCTATTCTTGGGTTGCATGCCACGGCTCATGCAGAAGAATTACAAATGCGAGATTAAAATGTAACGCTCACTGTCGCTCCAATGAAGAGAGTGAGCCCAAAATTAGATAAGTCTACGGTGAGTGCAAGACACGTCCCTGCGCCCATCCATCTCAATCCCGCCCTGCATTTCACACACGCTCTTTTCACTCCTGTCTTCAGAACCCTGGCACCTGCACTCAGTGTCTGAATTTTCCTCATATGTCTTCGCTACCTCAACTTCATCATCAACTTTATTCATTACATTTTTAATGGTTGTCTATTCCTCTCAAATGCAGTTCACACGGAAAAGTCATGAAAAAAGACGCCAGAAATGACAATTGTATGCGTTAGTTTACAAGACCAAAGTAATATATAGTAGCATCTTTCACAAAAAGACAAAATTGCGAATAAGAAAGCTCACTCAAAATTAAAAAAAAGGTTAAATAAAACTAAGTGTACATTGTGGAGATTAATGAGCAACGGCTTCAAAATTCCCTCAAGTTTATAATGCACTCAGATAAAATGTAAAAAATTGAATTTAAGCGCTGACGACAAGCGGAGCTGTAACGATGCGACTCGAGCGCAAATCAAACCGCCATTTTAATGAACACTTAATATTTTAATTCATCAGGAACTTATAGATTCATAAAATACTATTCGACGTATCGTGGTTATGTACAGAATTTTGATCACTGCACAAAATTTGTCGGTTTGCTATTCATTTGGGGCCCAGTTAAGTGAACACAATCTCCAGTCCAGCTCGACCGCCTCGCTGCTGCATGCGAGCTCGGTGCTGCACGCTGGCGTGTGCACAGCTCGTGCAGCCTGCATTTGCTGGCCATTTTTGTGAAATCTAACTGGATATTGCAAAAAATATTTCATAATCAACTTATCCAATAACTGAACATGCAAGGAGGAAATATATTTCTCATGGTCGGTTTAAGCTACACAAAAGACATTTATTTTCATAAAAGCAAAGATGAGATTTTCACTTTAATCCACCATTTACCAGCGTAATCGAGTCTAATATTAAAACCAATTTTTATACGTGATTTTTTCCAGCCGATGTAAGATACATCCCATTATTGAAATCCTCTGTGAACCGCAAGCGCGAGAGTTAACGCTGCACAAAAAACACGTCTCCCTTCCTGAGAAACAAACGCACCTTAGGAAATATTTTGCTCTGAAACCCTCGAACAAAAGCTGGCACAATCCAGGGAAATAGCCCGAGCCAGTGTAGGACACCGAGGAGTACGGGGCGCTTGTACCTCTCGTCAGGGTCGTCAGCAAATCGTGTGGGTCGGTGTGTCGCGCCGCTGCTCGACGGCGTGTCCGACACGAGTCCTGCGATAAGGCAACGACACCCAGAGCGATAACTGAGCAGGCCGAGGCGCGTCCTCGTGCACCGCTGGAGCGTCGGGCTTCGGCTCGCAGCCGGCGCCTACAAAATCACTTCGAATTCTGTTAGTAAGACTGTAAACTCTATGTTAAATTAAGTTATCAATTAGAAAGAGCAGCTAACTATTTTTACTTTGAGAGCTCCCTCACGACGTTAAAATAAATATTTGCATTCTCTTATGGAACTTATTATTTGAAATGTACAAAGTTGAAGGAATTAATTTAACATCGAATGGATCGTTTAATTCAAACTAGTGACGATGAAAAGACAGAAAGGTAACAATGCAGACACAATATTGTTACTGCCATTACATACAGATCGCGTCCCATCATTTGTGATGCAGACCAGTTATTGCAATTCGCTGTGAAGCCACAATATTCGCAGGCTTACAACGACATACCATCAGCCCGAATTAAAAAACTGCAGCAGTCAAACTTCAGCAGGAATGATCTGACGAAAATTGAATAATTTCTTTCCCTCACAATCGCATTGTGAAACTTTTCAACGCTACTTACTCCACGCGTAGACGTTCGGTAGCAACTATTCTGAAGACCTAGTAGTCCTTGCCGTAGAAATATCAACTGGCGTCTTGATGCGGGCCGCTATATCACGGAGGAAGTGCTCACTAGCACGCTTCATGGTTAGGACACGGCTTTAATTACTCTTAAGCTATAACAAAGTTCCCCCCCCCCCCCCCCAATGCAAAAACCAAAGTTTCTTCAGTTGTCAATTTACATAGCTCAATAAGCAGCTACCTATAACGCTATAAAAGACTTAATACATAAAAAATGCATGAAATTTCATCTTGCGTGTTGGTGTTTAATTCGATTGACCTTTTAAGGTTTAAAATATAAAAATTTCGTTGTACTCTTCAGGAAAAATTTAGCGATAAAATATCATTTCAGATTTTTCCTTTCAAATCCAGTCACGTCCTGATTAAATTTTTCGAACGAGGCTGTCAGCGCTGTAAATTTATTTCTTATTCCAAATCATGCTTGCAAATCAGTATACAGCAATATCCTTCTATGACTGAATGGCATCAATACTTCACAGGTGACTTATTTTTCAAAAACTATCTTTTCGAAGCGTATAATACCGGCTCCATAACTCTATTCAGTGTAAAATACTCCTACAAGCTCATGCTAGTGACAGCGTATTTTTTTAGAGTGAAAACAGAAGACTGCTGTGCCTATAGACACTATCCATGCACAACACTCGTCGCTATTCACGTTGTTAACTCGATAACTGGATGGCAACATGAGGAGTATAGAGATTCCCAAACTAACAAAAAGCATCTAGACACAACATGATCGCATGAAAATGTTATACTAAATATATTCTGGATGTCTCTTGCATCTAACGAAGTGTTGATACCAAATTTATCCGCAACCATCCAGTATTCGGGCACCAATGAAGTCATGCTAATTAAAAGCGAGTGCAATTTATGGTCGACGTAAAACTTTCTAAGGGTCATAGCGGAGAAATTAATTCATTCTCTCAGTTACAACATCGTTACCAAAGAATGAATATGCTCAGCAGGTTTAATTGTTTTTTGGAAGAACGCATAATAGCTTGATTACTTAATGGTTATTGCAGATATAATTTAACAGCAATGTAATATTAAATATAATAATCAGTGTCTCTCTCTAATGAAAGAAAAGCTCGAGTCATTTGATTTGAAAATTATAATTCAATTCCATGAAATAATAATAATGAATATTGTAATAAAATTAGGAGTCGGCAAATAATTAGGAAAGGAAAATAATCGCGCGACGATCTGTCATCGCGTACACTTAGGCGCAGCAACTTCGCGGTAGCTGCACTCGGTCTCAAACTGCAGCAGTCAAGCCTAATTGTGTATACTTGCCATTTCCTAGTGAAATTTAGCAAATGATATCTATGGCCGAATGATATAAATTGTACTTTAAATAAAGATCATGAGGAGTAAAAAGTGCATTTCTTAGTTAACATACGTGGTAAGCATAGAGTGTACTGTAATTACTCTGGATGGTTACCTGAAGTTGAACGAATTTTATAGTTGAATTTTATACGAAAATAGGCTGAATTGAATAAATCTTTTACTGATAAGAAACAACTTTATAACGCTGTTCTGGAAGAGAGGGCTGAGATCTGCGACTCGCTCGACAAATTATGTACAGTTCATCTGTGGATTGCAGCGCTAGAAAAGAGCTGCATTAACTCGGTTTTGGATGTCGTTTGCGACACTAGAATGACAAAATGATTGAATTTCGAACACGGAAATACTTTTCGTCTGATTCGAAGATTCAAGTAAAAATTTTATGCGGAATGGCATAGAAATTTCGACCCCAAAAAAATGAAGTAAAAACTTTCCAAGACGATAGCTTCTGGAAAGTGAAACTAGAGCTGAGTTATGCGCGTATCTAAAAAGAAATCTTACCCTTACATCTTCGCGAATTTTGAAATAGACAAGTGATAGAAATCACATACAAGGACGCACGCCGTACCTGTGATAACAATAGACACGAACATATGCGATGCACAAATTGCATAGAATGAGTTTCTTTAACTACGGCATTCATTCATCAGATTTAAACGGGCAATTTAAAACTCGTTTTTCATCAATTGCCTGACTGTAGGAGCAAATGAATGTCATGAAGTGACATTTAAGGAGTGCATCTGCAGGCAGCGGTAGCCGCGACACAATCAACGCTGCATGTTACTGATAGGAAGGCGCTGCAGGCTACGCTCGCGCTCTGTGTAGTCTCTCATTAGCAACAGAGTTATTATCTCGGGCATGATGTTGCGGCCATTTAACGGTCGAACTGGGATGCTGCTCAGCTACTGGCAATAGATACGGACTCTAAACGGGCTGACAAGAGTGTTGCTGGACATTTAAAACGGACGAACGGGAACGCTCTTCAGCACTAGGAATGAGTACGGACTTTAAACGGGATAACCCGGGTATTAAACGGTATTTGAACAAGGTATTTGCAGTGCTACTCACATGCTGGAAAAAATGTGAACTTCAATTAGGCTGAAGCTGACGCTTGGACCAGTGGAGCGTAGAGTGGACCGACTCCTGAGTAGAAAAGGACTGGTATTGCGCGTTATTGCACCGGACACCAGAGCGGTGATGCAGCGGAAATGTACCGGCAACTGCTGATTCTTGGTTAAACATAAGTACTTTATGATGGGCTTCATGCGTCCGAACGAGGCGCTGGCGCACTACACTGGCGTATACGAATCTGAGAAGAGCGACGAAGTAGCATGCAGTGTCAAGTTTCCATGAACTACAGTTGACCATGAGCTGAACTGCAACGATTTGGCAGCGCTGTAACATTGTAAGCGAAAAAATTAGTATGGAACTGACCAGAGAAAACAATGATGGTGTTACCTTTTGCAGTGGGTTCGATAAGGCCTTGGATATTTTTGTAATAATACTTTTGTGATAATTCAGATTTTAATATTTGTACTCATTTAGCAACTGCAAGCCAGTACAGGTGGAAAGTTTCAACTAAATTTACAACGGACATTTATACATATTTACTCTGTTATGTTGACTCTGTTATGAAACATGTACGTTAATATTGAAGCAAATGTTTGGCGCGTGCATTTCGGAACACCCTCCACTGGAAATGGGGGAAAAACCAAAGAGTTAAAAAAAACCGACAAAATCTAAAATAATCATCATGGCGAGGCCTGGAAACTGACGATGTATGTCGTTGAATGATCTCAATGAAATTATATTCACGTCTCTGAACCGAAGATAATTTAATGAACTTAACGGATGACGACATTGAACAGTTATTCAGTCGGTATTCGAATACCCGCTTGCTGTTCATCATGCGTCTGCTTTCCAGTTCCAGTGCTCTCAGATGGGGCATTTCTTCTACTAGAAAGACCATGGCAGTTATCCCTAGTTCTTTGCCTCTAGCTTGCAGTCTCATGTTATGTTCGCCAATTCAGGAGGATGACGACCTTTTCTCACCACCACGCAAACAGACGCAGCCGCAGCGTGAACTCGCATCCACTCCCAGTAGTCGGTCTCAGGTAATCTGAGTACCAGTAAGCAGGAGAACGAACGTATAAGCCAACATCAGAGATGTTACGGTCGCTATACATGTGAAACTCAACGATGCATAAAATATTGAAATAGCATCTATGGGTAGCAGTTGTTACCGTAACATGTCTACGTAAATGGAGTAGAAAATGACATGTATGCATATATGATGGAGAATTTTGTTGAAACAGCTTCACGTACTCGTATTTCATGCTTATAGACTACACAAAAATTACAGCATTAACTTCATCTTAAGTCCAGTGTTTTAGCGAAGCGCTTATAACTTATTGTAACCACAGAAATTTCAAAGTGAAAAAAAAGACTGAGAGCTGAGAAGAACTTTTGACAGGGAAAACGTTAAGAAGCATGGTCGTAAATTACAGAGTGCGTTAGGTATCTGAAGACACTTTTATTTTGTAATTTAAACTAACGCGATGATAATTAACGTAATTTATTGTTTCAGAAGATCCCATGACAGATACTACTATAACTAATGAAACACTCTGTAATAGTATCTATAGAAGCGAAGCACAGCAATTTAGAAATTGCAAGATTTCTAGTCATCAGATCTTTCGTTTGCAAAGTTAGAAAGGATCTGAATGAAAACAATGGAGATGAATTGGCCTCGAGCAAGAGAAAACAGCATTGTCAACGCTCTGACTCACTCAGAACACGAAGTTTCCAGCAACAGTGATGGTTTTCGGTATTAGCAGTGAAGGGCACATCATGCCTCTTCATTTTTTCCACAGAGCTGTAGTGTGAATGCAGATGCCTATGTCGAGACTCTTCAAACCTATGTTCATTGTTCGAGACTCTTCAAACCAAGTTGAGAAGTATTCTCAACTTCACGCAAGCTCGCAGCTTATTTAACGGCTATATAGAATGAAATTCGGTTCAAACCTACCTCATGTTGATCTGACTCTCACTAAAACAACTTCAAAATTTCATGAGGCGCATTGAAAAGCCTGAGGCCGAAGACAAACTTCCTCAGCATGAGGGATGTTTTAAACTCACTCAGCACGAGGGATGATGGCGAGAGGGTGCAGGAAAGATTTAAAAATTAAAACTGCGGGCAAGGCTAACGGAATATGAAAATGTGTCAGGATTCATATTCGAGAAAGTCTGCCTACTCTGAACGTTCATTAAAGTTAAATGAAGTCGGCTTGAAAACTTTGCAAAATTGCGATGTGAAGAATAAAGGAGAGAGTATTTGCAATTGAGTAAGGAGCAGATGAGAGTTGAGCGATGACTGGGAGGCGTTAGTGTGATACAAAAACACCAGGAAGAAATGAGATTTAGGTGGAAAGAATTGTAACCCACAATACAGGAAGTATGAAATCGAAGCTCTTTGTAGAAAAGGACGTCGTAGGGTGAAACAGTGGCGCAATATTATTGGGCATAGCGTGAGCGATCGCGTGGCCTGCAAGCGTAGATCGTCCGACTGCCGTCTATAGGTAAGGAATTTAATACCCGATAGTTTGATGCAACCATGAACAGTGTGCTTTTATTACCAGTAAGAGGCATGCAGTAAATGTATGCACACAAAAATAGACGGGTCACCTTTGCCTCAAAACCGACGCGTCAAAAAAGTGCCTTAAACAAATAAGGAGCCAATGCTTTTGGATGGATAGCGCAAGCAGCGAAAGTAAAGACCGAGACACAAATTTTATGCCAATATAAATTTGTTTTTCATGTTAGCAACAAATTTCTCGAGAAAGAAGGAAGGTATAAGATGAAATGAACTCAACAGCGAAATAGAATCTTACATACAGAACAAAATCACACGAATCCTTATTTATAACTACTCCGTATATAGCCGTCACACCCATTGTACACACAACTTATCAGCGCTCATTATAGGAATTCGCCCTTTGTCATCGTTATGACGCGTTCTGCTGTATTAGTTTCGTAGTGAAGAAGACGTCCCTAGTTCCGGGTGTGTGTAGGCGTGTAGTATATATGTTTTGCGTGAAGGAAGTGTCTTTGCATGGAATGCGGTGCACGGAGATTTGCGTGAAGGAAGTGTCTTGCATGGAATGCGGTGCACGGAGATTTGCGTGAAGGAAGTGTCTTGCATGGAATGCGGTGCACGGAGATTTGCGTGAAGGAAGTGTCTTTGCATGGAATGCGGTGCACGGAGATTTGCGTGAAGGAAGTGTCTTTGCATGGAATGCGGTGCACGGAGATTTTCGTGAAGGAAGTGTCTTTGCATGGAATGCGGTGCACGGAGATTTGCGTGAAGGAAGTGTCTTTGCATGGAATGCGGTGCACGGAGAAATCGAATATGATCTTCGCGTAGCGATGAATGTGCAAGCGTTACCAAAATCCAGAAAACACCGACAAGCAGCTCAACCTGAGGTTAACAGCTTAGGGCGCGCATGTGTACAGGTGCTAGTACTGAAGAAACACAGCCGAAGTGTGACAAAAACATGCCAGTATTATTACGCATGCTAACAGTTTCTTACAGCCATGACAACATTGTACCTGTTGGCAAAACAGGTTTTAAAACATTTACTTCTTCAATGCACGTGAGGCAAAAAATACAAAATTGAGTAGCGAAGAAGAAAACCAACGCATTTTGTGTTTCAATTGATGTGCAGAGGAAAAACAGCTCACTGATTGAAGTAAACATCTAATGTTATTGAAGAGGCTTAAGTCATCTCGGTGCTAGAAAACGTGAAGCCAGCAAACTTTGTGTCTATTGTCTTATTGAACTAGGTTTGAGAAAGACACGCGTGAATTTAAGCAGCAAATGTGCCGCTTGGGACTCGAGGGTTGGAGGCGCGCTGCGAAGGACAGCAAGCGAGCTGGACGGCTTGCCCGCGCTGGAGCTGGGACACGGCTCTCACACCATCACTGTGCGGGACAGATCTATGGACTATATAGAGTGAGAAGGAAACATGCGCCGAGTGAGACGAGCAAATGTAGAGTGTGAAGAAGGTATGTGGAGAGCGCGGTCCTGCTGTGCTCAGTTGTGTAGAGCAGGCGGGTTACACACGCGCAATCAGTGGGGGGCTGCGCTGAGCGCTCCAACACCCTGGCCGCCCCAGCCTCCTCTCTGCCTCTCGCTCCAGCGCAGCAGCCTCGGTACCTGCACCCCAACAAACGATAGCGTCGTCCGCCTACGGTTCTGAAGTTATTGCATAGTGGAAAGTGAGGTCATTATATGATGCGCATTCGTGACAGAAGAACGAAATTATGCGCGCTTAACCATATTTAGACAAGCTAAGTTAGTATCTATGTTGGATATCAAAATAGGAGTATTGCACTGCGATGCAAAACCGACCCGTAATTTAGACAGTGACAGAAAGGAAGTAGGAAAATGCTAAGCATTTCCCAGGCGTTTTATAATAATGAGTTCCCATGACGTCACTGAGCGCAGCTGGAGCGTTCAAGCAAGTGAGCGACTGAACGATGTTCGCTCTTAAATCTGAGTCCCGAAGTCGTTTCCACATAACACCTGACTTAAGAAGACACACATAAGGCAAAAGCAGCGCCACGATCCGTATTCACATCTCGGTGTCGAAGTCGGCACTGAAATTTTGCTTGCAATCAGAATCAAAGGACAAAGAAAAAATAGATCAATAAGATATGCAAGGACTGACGGAGTTGGAGTAACTTCTTATGCTTCTGTTACATTTAACGAACAGAGGAAAAGTTAATTATAGAACTACAAATATTCGCTTTTTCTTGCAATAAGGTTTTTCGAACATAAAGAGTACGTCCAAAAACATTGAACTATAACAGGAAGCCTTTGTGATTAGAGTCTAATTATGCGCATCGTAACTGAAATTGAAATAGTTTTTTCACAAAATTACATTATGGTTAGAAATACCGACGCAGGACGGAAGATGCAGAGCTGGCGCTAGCAGAGCCACAACCAAGCAAGCTAGAGGAAGCTTCTCCCTCAATTCATTGTCAATAACTTGAATACTTTCACGAGCCTTGTGATAAAGTATGCTACTTGATGATTTTAGCCGGACGTCCACGCTAAGCAGGCAGTTGAGTCAAAACGGCTACTAATCTGGGCGTCAAACTGTCACCCGCCGGCTAACCAATTGCCCAACTCGAAGGACTAATTCGCACGCACTAAAGATTAGCTCTGAAGCAAAGAGAATTGCATTGATCGCACACAGACGTGCGTCGACGTATGAACGACTTGATGCAGCATCTTTTTTGCATGTCAACGAACCATAGAGCGGTCGTGCCAAATATAACTTCATTCTGTAAGGCTAATTTTCTGAATGATTTACTTAGCGTGTTCTTTTATCGGTTGAAACCCATGCTCCTCAGATGCTAAACGTCGCTGAGTGCTAGCTCAACAGCAGCTTCTCTGAATATGGTTATGAAGTTCATCAGATTTACTAAACAAGCATAACATATGTACTTCAGAAAAGATTAGAGCCGAACAAAAAAAAAAAGGAGTTAGCTGAGAGTCCGTTGATTCAACAGTAGTTGAATTAGATATTTTTATGGTTCACCTTAGTGGTCGAGTGCAAAAAGTACTAGAACCCAGCGACCGTAATGAATAAGAGAGAATGCTTTCCAAGAAGTGAATTCCTTTGCATCTCAACATTTGATCGCAAACGCGGATGTGCACCGGCACAACGTGAGCCGAAAACAGCTGCCACTACCAAGGGTTTAACATGAACACGTAGTCTTATGCCGGACAGACGCAGGAAAGTCGGCGGGCTTCTTATGGTCTTGAAGAAGTCCGGGTCGTCATGTCACTGTCGAGAAACATGGTTTTGATCAACCGACCTCTGTTTCTTTGCCTGTAGGTGCAATGCAAGCAGCGTTGTGCTTAATTTTAATTATATGAACTTTCAGTACTGGATATTACGCTAAGATGTACCAAACGATTTGATAAATCGAAAAAAAGGCCCCGATTGAAACATTGAAAAATATGATTGATACCGCAAACCTAGGAATTGGTGGTAATAATTGATGTCATATGTGTGAGATGAACAAAATTCCACACATTCACAGGAGCTTACCAGGTATGGAGGGGACCATCAGGTATGCAGGGGACTATCAGGTGTGCAGGGGACCATCAGGTGTGCAGGGGACCATCAGGTGTGCAGGGGACCATAAGGTGTGCAGGGGACCATCAGGTGTGCAGGGGACCATCAGGTGTGCAGGGGACCATCAGGTGTGCAGGGGACCATCAGGTGTGCAGGGGACCATCAGGTGTGCAGAGGACCATCAGGTATGCAGGGGACCATCAGGTGTGCAGGGGACCATCAGGTGTGCAGGGGACCATCAGGTGTGCAGGGGACCATAAGGTGTGCAGGGGACCATCAGGTGTGCAGGGGACCATCAGGTGTGCAGGGGACCATCAGGTGTGCAGGGTACCATCAGGTGCGCAGGGGACTATCAGGTGTGCAGGGGACCATCAGGTGTGCAGGGGACCATCTGGTATGCAGGGGACCATCAGGTGTGCTGGGGACCATCAGGTGTGCAGGGGACCATCAGGTGTTCAGGGGACTATCAGACACTAACAAGCCAGCCACGGGACTATCATACAATGGAGGGAACCATCAAATGCCAGAACAGCACCATGACACTACGAGGTGCACGCCACGGGACCGTGTGCGCACAGCTGCACCTGTCCAGGAGCCAAGGCGCGACGGGCGAGTGTAGAGGAGCTTTCAGCGCAATATCCACGGCTTACTGCTGCAACACATATTCTGTGAGCTTGCTTATGATATTGTACGATATTTTTGTTAAGAAAGGCATCGAGACACAAGCGTATACTTAAAAAGTAGTGAAATTACCCTCACCTTGCGATACTAATACATTAATAGCAGTGGGTATGTCGCAGAGCTCACGTGCCTAATGCTAAACTCGCCGCGCTGTATTAATGCACTGTTCCATTTATCTCTTCAAACTTTCGAAAAGGCTCCACACTGAAGGGAGTCATAGTTAATTTATTAGCAGAACAAGACTTGGTACTTTCATTTCACTCATGACTTTAATTCCGCGATATAAAGTGATTTGTTCAAACAACGAATGATGTTTTTTTTTGTAAAACAAAGTTAAATTTATAGAAATGTTACGTCCAAAAAAGAGACAACATTACTGTGACACACAAGGATTTCACAAAATGTGCTTAATCCAAGTGCTGGAAATCTGTGGAGCATTGTAGAGGCTGGCGGGCGGTAAAGCGACTGGCCCGTACAGCTGCTGCAAAATGCATGAGCGCAAGCCAGTCATGGGCAAAGTATAAGAGTCATGAATTGATTTGCATGACTTGACCCGATCGCTGAGCTACGGCAGAGGAAAGCGAACCCCACTTTTTTGAATGAGTTAACTATGTGACGAGCTTCATGTTAAAAGTTAGGTGATTTTAAAACACTCTAACTGGCTGTTCAAAGAATCTAGGGCGTAAAGGGTTAAGCTCGATGTACAGTTACTGCCGTCATTTAAAACAAAGAAAAACAATATTTAGCGAAATTAAGCTCAACTCGAGAGCTGCGAACATCGAATGGCTGTTTGTTGCTTGGCAAACCTTCCAGCTTCAGTGCGAATAAGACTTAATAATTGTAGACTTGACACAGTGCACACCATTGCCAGCGACGTAGTGGGCAATATGTATTCTTTCTCTGAGGCTCATTGATAACTGACGCTGCCTTGAAAGTCGGTCAGAGCAGGACTCAGCTGCAGCGCACGAAAGATCAGTGCGGGATGGACACCACTGCCACAGAGCAGGCATGAACGAAATGAATTTTCAGCGCTTAAGACCAGAAATCACCTCTGTACTTAGTGATCACGAACGCGTTGAAATTTGACTCGTTTAAATCCGATGAACAGTAACACAGGAGTGAAGTTGGTGTGCGATTGGAGAAAAATTTTCATTTTAGGAACGCTCCAGCACTTGCAAGGGCAAATATTTTCGTCGTAAAAAAGGGAAAACTGATGGGCTTACAGCATAGGTGTCAGCATCATGAAACAAGTGACCGGTAAAATCAATGCCAATTTTAAAATATGAAACATAAGAAATTAGTTTTCGCTGATATTTTAACGCTCGGTTAATTACTCTCCATAATAGGTATGAAAATAGCACACTTAATCGCCTGAATACCAAGTGTTTCCTTGCTAAATATTCGAGCTCGAAATTGACTCAATTCACAAGCACAAATTAGCGACGTTTACGTAGAATATAAACAATGGTATTTTAAAAAATTAAAGAAAAAGTTGCACATGAAAAATTTGCGGCTAAACATTTACATAAGTTAAATAATTTGTATCGAATGGTAATTTCACACTCCCTTTACAGCGAAAAGAGTAAGAGCGACAGTCGCTTAAGCAGTTCAAGAAAACTTCTCAATGAATTCCGTTGAAATTAAATACCAATTTATTCTACTCCATTGAAATATATTGAGGACCCATATTCATTAAAATATACTCTTTGCAATGTAAGTAAAATTGAAAGATTTATAAAAACGTGCTAAAAATATGGATGATAATGTCATATTTTCGAAAATTCTGGCGATGAGAAATTATACCGCACTCTAATTGGAACCTTACTATGATCGCCGTGTCCACACAGAGTTTTCGCTCAGAATAAACACAGGCAGGAACACCATTAGGACGAGTGTGGCGCAACTGGAATTCAGTTAATTGCCACAAGGAAAAATTCTTAAAGCTCTGAAAAGAGATTCAAGGGAAAAATTGCACATCGAAGCAGCACACCAAAATAAATAGTGAAAAATACTGGGCTGCATTTATTGAAGAGTGGAAAGCTAAATATACCAACTTTCACTCGGTAATACAAAAAGAATGAATCGTGCGAAAAATAAACAGCCACTTGTCATCAACATTACCTATGGTGCCTTAACATTTGCAACTTTTTTAATTAGTACTGAAAAACATGATGAACCTGATGACATACTTCTCGCTGAGAAATAAAGCCCTACACGCGCAGGTAGGTAGGAAGCTTGTGCTAGACTAAACAAACAGCGCGCAGCGCTAATCAAAAAGCCATGCAGAACAGGACTCTGGACCTTACGCTTGACAAATGACTGTAGCAGACTGCAGATGCTTGTTGCAACGGAGTTGGTGTTGTGAAGCAAAGCAAGAAGTGGCAAGCCTTCATGTGTGAGCGGTGCAGACAAGAGAAGGGCCGGCAGGCGCGATATGAACGTCCGTTGTAATCCATCGGTTCCGCGGCCGCCCAAATTTTCACGCCTACTTGAGTGGAAGACATTCCACTGCCCACCCACAAAGCAGCTCAGACCACTTACTGCCTACCAAGAGGCGACCAACAGTCTCTCCAATGAGAAGTTCTCGGTAAATACAGGGGCATCAGGCCAGCACCCACGGTCTTTCTCATTCACTCTTAGTTGAGGCGATGAGTGGCTAAAAAATACTTGTGCCGATGACCAAAAGTGAGACCTGGGGGGATGCATTCTTTCGGTATATTGCTGTGAGGGTTTAACAGGGAAGGGTGATGAGCTCATGAGTCCATAAGCTGAACGAAAATTGCAGACGTCTTTTTCGATGTCGGAAGAAATAATTCGGGTTATTATGGAATACTTATTTTACCCATTAATATTTTTAGTTGTCATTTTTAATTTAAAGCTCCAATAATGTTTTCATGTGTTCAGAAAATAGTGGAATGAAAAGTAAATGTTGTATAGTTATATAAGTCAAGTGCTCGGATATAAAAGGAGAAATAGCAAATGAGGAATGCATTCATGAATTTAAAAGGAATCCGTATTTGGAAGCCCGCGAGGCCGACCTTAAGGCCCGGGGGAAGACAGAGCCTGGGGTGGTTGCTCAGGTTCCCCCGCAAAATGCCATTACAGACCAAAGAAGTCTTCGCGTTGGAATCTCTTTGAAATTTGGGCCTCCAATTTGCACCATTAAAGTTGAGAGAGAGAGAGGACTCGCCTCATAGACGCTTTCTGTTTTCTCAAGAAGAGGCTCGAGTTTAGTGAGGAGACCGAGACGACACAGGAAGCGATGCAACTCTGCCTCCTGCACTCCTAGCGGGCACCCCTTGCTAGTCACTCACTCAGGTGAGGTTGTGAGCTCAGCGCCTTTATCTATTGTTTTGAGGGTACAGGAAATTGTAAGTATGTACATGAAAACTTTGTGTATTGCATATATAGTACAGAAACTATGTTCCAAATTATCATTAATAAATACTGTAAATGTTACATACGCTATTAGTCAACGTATATTATAAGTAGAGTCTCTACTTTATTATTTCTTGAAAAGAGTGAACTTGTAAATCCTCTCAATTTAAATCAGTTTCTCGAGCAAAAACGAATTTCATCATAGATACAAAATTGTACAGAAATTATGATTTACGACATCTAGTTTTGAAGAACTTGCGAGTAGAGAGTTATAGAAGCGTTTCGTTATTCTCCCCCTACGAAGTCACACAAGACTTTTTAATAAATAAAAAATATTAACCTATGAAATTTTGAAGTTGGCTGCACGAGGTTTCCACGATTTTTTTTTTTGCCTTGCATACGTTTCTGAAATATATTTCCGTGTGAGTTTGTTAACAATTTTTAACGTTTCAAAAATTTCGCGATTAAAAAGTTAAAAAAATTAAATTTGTGTGCCCACTTCACCGTTTCTAATCTTTGTTCATTTCAAAATTATACGACGGAAGGGAGATTTTGCAATAACTCGAAATTAATGCACATTATTATTGGGAAACATTTAGGCCACGAGAAATTTCTCCAGTGATATTATTGGTGACTAGACCTTGATGAGCTTTGCAGCTCACGGTCTGTGCTCGAGCACCCGCAGGAAAAATTAAGGCAATTATGAATACTTGGTTGGACAAGAGGAAAAACTAAAAACAATCACGCACGTGAAAGGAAGTAAGTCTCCGTATTGACAGCTTTCCATAAAAAGGGGCATATATATCTTGCAATTAATTTTGTGTTTCTGGTGAGTAGCTGGATTGCATGAGTTGCAAACCTGTTCAATTTCGTGATAATGCAAAATCGGTAATATGCCGCATAAGAATAGAATAACAATCATTCTCCCTCTCTGCTTGATTTTGTTCCAACTTGTTCGCACTTTCCCTGCTTTCTGAATATCCACAATTTAAACTTTGGAATTGAAATTGAAACCTACAGATAATTCAACTTGAAGAATTATTTAGCAGATAACATATTCAGACAATTAAAATACTCTGGCGAGTAAACAGATGAGCTATTTTTCATTGTTCAAATTCTTTTTCCCCTCCACTCTGTTCTCCTAATTGGATTTTTTTTAGTTGGTTGAAAGAAAGAAACATAAAACTTTAATACTTTGTCAATGAAATATTTCTACATCAAATCCTTCGCCTAAGTTTTTTAGCATTTACGGGCGTTTTAATTTTTCCTGCAGTGAATGCTGTGCCGAAGTTTCTTGTTTTGAGACAGATTTTAGATACATCAATACTAATTTCGTTCATGACTGGTCTCTATTGGGTTGAGTGTGTGAGCAATGAATTACCATCCGTGTAATGAAACCCATGTAAGCCAGCACCTGTCAACACATAAGGGCAAATTTTCAAGAGGTAAAAAGGAAACACAAGCTAGTGTCATCTAAATGGAAGAATCAGCTCCTATTTTACATTTGTGATAGGCAACACTAAGCAGTCAGCATCTGACTATGCGCCAGATATCACCGACTATCGGGAGAGACAGTCCGTCTTCCGATACGCTATCTGTCAACATGTCGATAAGATAAATATAACACGTAACGTGTTAATTACCAAATTGTTTAATGAGTAGCCACGTTTTAAGAGCAAAACTTGAAAAATCTCAAGAGAAGGTATCGCCACTGAAAAAAATATATAATGGTTGTCTATATTCAATTTGAAACTCAATTCATATGCAGGACGAGAAAATTCTATAACCATCACGACGCGAGGTTTCTGATAAGAACTTTCTCGATACCCAAAATAAGTTCACAGCAGACTCACCTGAGGGACGGGAATAAAGCAAACAAGAATTTAGGCACCCCTCGTGTGCGTATTGCGCATTCATAAATACATGCCGAGCAGTATAGTACATGTCACAGTAACCTTGAGGCTAATTTCGGCAGTATTTGTGTGACAACTTGCCTGAGTGCGTACAATTGCAAAACATTGACCTGTATCATATCACTTCTATCCCCACAGAATATGCATCATGTGCAGACATGGAAGAAATGTAAGAAATATGACAATCCGATGCTAGACAGCACAAATACAACGCACGTCATGGTTTTCATAAACTATGCAGAAAATGCCTAGAGGCGCACATTATTGCAGACTTCACGCACCTTAAAACACAAGGAGAGACAAATTAAATAATTCAAAGTTGCAGGTTAGGCAGCGTATATAAGCTAAAAGTCTTAAAAATAGATATTTTTGAACTGGATGAATAGAGTGTGCAGATTTAGCAAATTGAACTGGATTCTCACAGAGTAAAAATTATCTCGCATTTAAAAACCAATTGATCAAATGAAAACTGCAAACTTAAAAGATAAACAATTTTAAGTTCCTCATGATAAAACAACATTGCGTCTGCCGCAGAGCGATTGTAGAACAAAACTGCACTGTTGTATTAGCTGCAGAGAGGTACTTCATTTGAACGGAACAATTACGCCAATTCATTGACTACTCAAGCAACCGACATCACAGCACTACTTCGCTCTTGAGAGACCGTGAAGATATTCTTTCATTGACTATTAGGGCAATGAAATGAAATGAACCCCACTAAAATGAAGAGTACCCTGGCATTTGCACATCATTTCCAGGACGCTGATCGCATGTCTCCGAACGTGAAAGCACACACTTCTACGGTAATCCCTGAAGCTGGAGCAGCGAGCCCTGAGTGACGGCAAAGCCATGCCTGTAACTGGCAAGTGGAGTGTCTCTGTAACGGGCAGCGGTCACGCACGGGCGAGTGGGGCGCCTGCACCGCCCGCTGCACTCCAGTGACAACGCTGCCCCCGCACTTCCACAGAGCGGGACTCCGTACTTGGAAGTGACCCTTTGAGAGGGTCATTCTTGTGTCACTTAAATTAACATTGATGGAAGTTTAATGGAAATGGAGTTATGTAGGGATGCTTGAGTCATTAAATAATATACAATACAGTAACAAAGTGAGCTAATCCACGCGTATATTATTCAGCGATTCCTTTACAATCAAAGTGGTGAAGATTTTTTGCCAAGTTTTCGTAAGACAAAATAACATCACCTATGATGCATAAACGATGTTCCGCACCAAGCTCAGCATGTCCTGCAATATAAAAGGCGCAACAATGAATGGGAATTTTCAAAAATCATTATCTCATGAGTTGAAATGCATAAACACCCGTGTGCATTACATTTTTCCAACACCTATTATAAGGAATAGTATAAGAAAGTACTAAAAAAATAGAACATCAGTTTTGAAGTGCACATTTCATTAAATGTAAACGCAAGAAACCTTGATACTCCATTCATTATTTTTTATAAACTTTGTCTTTTTAAAATTCTCTAATAGTGCAGGAAAAAAATACCATTGCTCCTTTTACCGAAGACTTCAAGAGCAATTAAAGAATTGCATGTAAATTAAGCTGGTAAAAATATGAGTACATACAGAGAATTCTTTGAAACACAAGTGACCGTATCGTTCAGTAAACTTATTAATAGGATTTTCAGTTCCAATTTCAACTTAGAGTGTTTACTGCTTTATGCTAAGACCAAGAAATGAGAATACGATTATGACAAAAATAAATTAGATTGTGTTTACCTATGATTTGTAACGTACGAAGAACGCGTTGGTGCAGTTAGGATCAACAGGAATATCTTGGGTTGTTAAGTACTTTTGTTTGAGGTTATGTAGCAATATTCATAAATCATTTTCACGTGTGCAAACTACACTAAGAAGAATTACCGAGAAAAATGGAGGAGTATTCACAATATGTCTATAGAAGAAAATTAATTGAGAATTCTTGCAGAATTTTGTTCGCTTAAGAAATTCATTTACATAGAACAACTAACTTCCAAATACTTTTCAAGGAATGTATTGTCTCACTTGACTCAATGACACAGTCACTGTGTCATTATGACGCTCTGGAATAACAAGTACTGAACACAGGCAATCGATTTTTGCGATCTCATGCGACTTGATAAACGATCGTGTCAGCCGATTTGAAAAAATCTGGAGCACTGAGCGCTATCATCGCGCCAGTGAGGCAACACACGGATCTTCACCTAGCGTCAGTTCGATCATTATCTTGACTGGGAGATTGTGCTTGTGTCAAAGTTAATCACTGGGTTTTAATTTTGTGGTAAAATACTTAACAAACGACTTCAAGTTTATGCCAAAACCATGGAATCAAAACTAATTTAACTCTGATTCAATATAACTGAGATTATTTTTCAAAACGCTAGGGTAATCATGTAGACTAAAAACAAATCCTATGGGCGCATAGAGCCGAAAGAAATGAAAAAGATAATACCGAACAGTTTCAGAATAGATATAGTTGGATAAATTAGAGTTTCATTATTATTGCAGTCATTTAACAGTGCCATTCAAGTTATTATAGTGTTTGAATACTCTAACGCAGGTAATTGTGCCATACACTCCAATAATTACAGAACAAGAAAAGAGTTCCAATAATTGAAGCTGTAGAAATTTTTTACTTTATTTAAACGTTCAAGGTAGAACATTTTAACCAGAAATGAGATCAGACTCTCACAAGTTAGTATTGCTTAAATTCAATATATAAATACTTTTAAGACTTCAATAAATTTCATAATAATCATTTTATGAATATTTAAGTCTTGAAAGTATTATATATTGAAATGTAAACACACACAAATAAAATCAGTATTAATTAAGTTAGAAACATTGTTTCTTGTATTATTATTATTGTGTATTGTAAGTGGATCCTACATTTATTCACAATGACTAACACAGAATTAGAATGGATGCCAACATTTTTATTGCAAATGCAAGAATGTAACTGGGTAGTAACGTACAAGTATAAATTGTAATCACACGTAATCGTACATTAGTATTCAGTGAATCGCATTTGTATATTTATTTTAAAGATTAAATCTACATATCGTTCAATGATAACCTTTTGTATTTGCATGTATATGATTTCATATATGTGATAAAGTGGGATTTCATGCATATAAATATCTATGAGTGTAAATAAATCCTCAAAACCTGTCTTGCTTATAACATCCAATAGATACATATTTAACACAAAAAATTCGAATTAAACAATTATTATGTTATTTTATAACTCAACTGAGGGTTGGATTAATTTGAACTTGACTCGGATTAATTTGAACTTGACTCGGATTAATTTGAACTTGACTTGGATTAATTTGAACTTGACTTGGATTAATTTGAACTTGACTTGGATTAATTTGAACTTGATTCAGATTAATTTGAACTTGACTCGGATGAATTTGAACTTGACTTGGATTAAATTGAACTTGACTTAGATTAATTTGAAGTGAAAAAGGTGTAGTTGCTGTTATAGAGTCGTTGTCGCATTACAATATCAAGCGGTGCAGCGAGTGCAGAGCGAGTCAACTAGTTGCTGTCATAGAGCTGTTGTCGCATCACAATATCGAGCGGTGCAGCGAGTGCAGAGCGAGTCAACTAGTTGCTGTTATAGAGCTGTTATCGCATCACAATATCGAGCGGTGCAACGAGTGCAGAGCGAGTCAACTAGTTGCTGTTATAGAGCTGTTGTCGCATCACAATATCGAGCGGTGCAGCGAGTGCAGAGCGAGTCAACTAGTTGCTGTTATAGAGCTGTTGTCGCATCGCAATATCGAGCGGTGCAGCGAGTGCAGAGCGAGTCAACTAGTTGCTGTTATAGAGCCGTTGTCGCATCACAATACACTTTGCTTCCGAGCCGTCAAAAGAACACCTCGTACCCTGTCCGCTCCTCATTATTTTTTTCAGAACCCGGGTAATTGCGGAGTGCGAGGTTTTGTGGGCAATCTACATTCCGGCGGCTTCTGGTCTTAATTGCTGAGAAAAGCGCCTCTGGAGACTCGCACTATAGGTCTCCTATAACACTCATTAAACTTGTCATTAAGCCACTGCAACTGGGAATGAGCCAGACATGAAATGGAATGTTTTGTCATTAAGTTATCAATAAATAATTCAAAAATATGTAGGGCACAGTCACAGCTAAACGCCGTGAAATTGACTGCAATCCTGGCTATGTAATCACACAGGCAAAGATTAAACGGAACCTCAGACCCATTAAAAATGTCAGAAACTAATTCACTTTTTAAGAGCATTCGCTAAAGGCAACGTGTAAAAAGTACCTCTTGTTACTCCATGCAGGTGAGCATGAAGCAAACTAGCAGAAGACATTTGCAACACAGCATTGTTAATGCATCGGTTTTTAGTTTGCCAGTTAGAAATTCGAACACATTCAACACGTATCATTGACAGTTATAGAAGTAGTTTAAATTTAGGCAGAGTTTCGATTTTAGACGAAAATTAATTTTTGATCGCTGAAAAATTTCCCTTTTACTGTTCCTGGAGAAATACGCCATGTGCAGTACATTCGCATTGTTCCGAAGAAACTTGAGGAAACCGAGTTTTACCGATGAAACATAACACTCTTCAAATATAATACACGAAACAAATTTAGTCAAGAAATGTTTCAGGAAACCATAAAATGAATAAAATCCTTGTATCATGTAAGTGAAAAATATAATTGAAAAAACCACCCAGCACACTTCACACCTCCCCTTGGGCGCTTCAACCTCTTTCCCGCAAGCTGATTACATTCGATGACTTCATAAATAACACTTGCAAAATCAATTCAAGGAAGAAGAAGATGACCTAGGATAGAAAGGGATGCAAGAGCTCTCACGAAATGAGATTTTCGTGAGAAGTCGCCTCGAAACGCACGTATCGTTCCATCCAAACACGATTTATTTTTTGACTAGATTTCAATACAACTATCATGAATTTCGACCATTCCAGAAACGAGAGTAGTTTTAACACAATACTAAATTTATGTTAGTATCGCAATATATCGATCATTATAAATGTGATACAGATCTAAATACAGGATAAATCTTCATTGGCAAATCTCATCATCTGACTTGATTTTTTATCCGCATTATTAAAATCCATACATTCACACGATTGTCCGTGCGATCAATCAAATTTAACGGCGCAGCATTGCGCGGTCGAGATTTCAATTCGGAGTATCCAGATCACAGCTACTCAGAACACCCAAGATTGAACTAAGGGAGTGTTGAGTGCGACCACCAACGTAGTTCCGGCGGGAGCCTCAAAAAGGCAAATGAGTCTCAGTTCCTATTAGGCGGCGATGCTCATCGCCAGCTCGCTAATGTTTCTCAAGAACAAATTTCTCATTTCTTGGGCACACTCAGACAGTTGGTCTGTGATGAGGCAGGCCGCCGGCCGCTCAGCAGAACGGAGCGCTGGGCGGCGCTGACTGACAACATCGTAGCATGAACCCCTACTTGAGCCGCCATTAACCAACACTGCCACTCGGCCAGCTGTAATAAACTCCTGCCTCAGTGTGTAATAAAATATGCCCCAGTATAATAAGGGGAAGAACTAGTACCGGCTCCAAGCTATCATTTGGAGCCAAGTGTCCCTCCACTTTCAGGAAGGAGAACACAGAAATTATTCTCGTTGCACGACCTCTGATATTGCGGGGCCAGTCGCCGCTCCTGCACTAGCTGTGAGTTCGTCTCTTGGCAAACATTTGCGCCGATGAGTGTCAAAAAATACGAAAAATGTTACTTCTCTCCAAAATAAATCTAACGAAGTACGAGCTGGTAAAACACAAATCTCTAGAGCCGATGTTAAAATATTTATATTCTTTAAGTTTACAGTCGATGATGAGCTATACTTCTCACCGTTTATCCCAAACAAGAAAAATAAGTATCTGTTTTTGAAGTAAGGCTCAGTTACGCCTTTTTATGCACGGATGCAATTTGCAATATTGACTCGAACATTGTACAGCTATGATTAAAGAACGCAGTAATACTGAACTTTGGCAGCTATGGTCGATAGTAACGGTAGATAAAATAAACATTATCCATATATACCAGTAGCTGTTTGGTGTGATGACATTCACAAAAGTAATGAAGAAATTGCTATACAAAGGTCGGGGTTGCAATAGTGAAAAGAAATTAAAAAAAAATTCACGCGAGGAAAGAATGAAAGTAAGAGGCAAGTGCTGTGGGCACACACCATGCATGAGGACGAGTGAGGAGCGCGCAGTGACAGCGGGCAACGCGCGCCGCTCGCGCGGTGTCTGCACGGCTCGTAAATCATGCGCGAGATGTGGGCAGCGACGCAGATTACGCGGCCCTTCGTCGATCCTGGCAACGATACGGTCGAGGTGCTGCAGCATGCCCAGTGTGATGCATACTGAGCAGCTCGAGTGTACCACTCAGAGCGATCACGCCCTCATGAATGGCCATGCCTGACAGCTCCTCGTATACATGGACAGACACGCTGCCTCCACTAAATCGCAAATCATAAAAGAGAATTTTAGGATTCATGCCCTAAGCTCATGGAAATCCAATGACTCATAAAAATTTTGCGTTCCATAATTTTGGGAATGTGAAGACGCTCTTACAATGTGGGTTTTTGCCACAACCAGTAGACCACGCTCAACAAACAATAGCTGAGATGTGTGTTACTGAGAAACAATTTTGCAGTCCGGAATAAAAACAGGAAAGGAGCACTCGAAAGAGTAGCTCTGTGGCAGAATTTTTTCATCCTAGTGAAGAAATAATATAACTATCTCTATCTTCGCCCGACTGACGTTCATATATAGAGGAACTGAAGAAATCACTCGACTGCGCAACTCTTGTGACTAAAATAATATTACTCAAATTCCATTCGTGAGGACAAAACATTGCGAGGGCTACCAAAGCACGCACGGAGTGCGGGGCAAGGGCCTGCGACTCTTCCTCCGGGGTCTCGAGTCGCTAGAATTCGTGCCTGCATCCTTCAAGTTCGCTTCGTAGTGTTTTTCTTCACAACCCATCTATCCACATCCAGTTGAGGCTTCATAACTTGTTCGAAGCCGACATTCCTGTTTGTAGTAATAGGTGGTGGTCGCTGGTCCCGTATAATACAAGGAGGTTGTTGGTTTTGTGCGAGGCTTCATCTAAAGAACGCGGGCCAGAACATACCCGCGAGATTACAGCCGTTCGCGCTTAAACATAAGGCTGCACCACAGAAGGTGCCAATTTGCACCTCGTTCAGAGCGACTCGTAGACTAGCCTGACACACAACCATTAGCATTGAGCCTCGGGCGCATAGACTGGGTGGTGCTCAAGAACAGAGCTCTCGGACCGGACCGTGGCTCCTCCGCTCTCTATCAGTTGAAAGAGCATCACACAGCACAAAGACGGCATCGCAGTTTCGTCTTAAACAAACCTGACGCAAATTGAGCTCCGTTGACGGCAATGCGTGGAAATTTGTTTGGGAATGTTAAGTAGAGATTCAAGTGTGTACTGATAGCGATTTTAAAATTACGTACTAGATTAGAAATTTACTTTTGAAGTTAAGCTTCATATGAGAAGAAATAAAACTGAACTTGATAACAAAGTTGAAATAATACGGCTGAAGAAGCTCCTGAATTTAAATAGAGAGTGTTTCCTTTAGAGTAAGGTAATTAAATTGACGTCCATAAACTAGGCCTTCCATCTGCGGATTATACCTTTACTGCTATTTTTCTAATACCTGAGTGGTGCACACACATCAGTTTAAAAGCTATCGACCTGCACGTGACGTGTTCTATTATTCCGTGATAGTTTTTTGCGATTAAAGCTGGAGGAAACGTAACAAATCTTAAACCAGCTCCGGAAATGTACGCAAATCAATGTAGAAAAAGTCAACCCACAAGACGAATTGTTGAAGTGAAACTTACAATTTTGAATCAATTAGCTAATAAATAAAAATCATTTTGCGACTTATATGAAGTACAAAAAAATTCTCATATATTCTACCCCACTGAAAATCGAATGTTTTATCTCTGGTTCGGATATTTCGAACAAACACACAACCAAAAGTTGTAAGAGCTTTACATATGTCATTAGGTTTCTGAACCGCAGCAGAGGCGCTCCTCAACTCAAAGTTGAAGTATTTTTGAGACGAGACCAACAACTTCACCGTTATTTGAAAAGAGTAAAACAATTTTACTGGGTTACTCGTAAAATTTTCAATCTATTTAATTTTTGTTACATAAGGAAAGGTATTTAAAAATTTAGGTATTTCATTTTCTAGTATTCATAACTTTAAGCATGTTATTCTTTAAACTGAAAAACAATTTAAAAGTGGAATGACACAAAAGAACTCTTTGTAACAATTATATTTGATTTTCAAAAGGCATAACTTTAATGAAATCCGTTTTTTCCAATTGTTGGAATTAACGTGGTTACTGAAATTTATCTGCATTACCTTTAAGAAATATAATAACGTTTGTAAGATTTCAGCGGCTACATGCTAGACCATGCAAACTGTTCATATAGTTAGTACGCCAACGTTGTTAGCTCGATGCTCGCCTCGCCACAAACTTTCAACGGAATCAAAACAGAAGAAGCAGATGGCTCACTTTTGATCCAACCATCGAAAAAGTTTAAGCTTTGAGAGGTGAGAGAATTTGGAGACGGTTTTAAGCAGAACTACTTTCATGACCGGCTATCTCAGTCTCCTAGAAGGAAATTTAGCACATACCTCTTTGTCGCTTCTATTCCGTATCTTTATTTAATGAATGCAAACTTTCTTAAAGGAATTAGGAGCCTCTACACTCATTGAAGCGATTGGATTTTCAAAAGTTGCGCCACGAATCCGTTTTAGAACTCGCTGTACATCCATCACCCATCAAAACGCTCAACATATTTTTGAGTTCACCTTATCTTCTCAATGAGATAATGTACTAAAGCTCGATGGTATCCTTACTGAGCACCTAACTATGAGGGAAGCATCTATCAGAACAATAAAGATGCCATCGCAAAAAAAGAATAGTAGCAAAACACACTGACTACAGACTCAGGTGATCCTGAAAAGCATTAGAATGTCGATCTCAAGCGACGCCAATGGAGCAAGTAATAGCTTTACGGAATGCTGCACCGACCTTGATTAGAGTAGCATTAGTAGAATGTTTGCCCCATAATTTTGAGCGGAGAACCTTCACCTTAACATCACTAACACAGCAATAACAGCGTCAAATTATCCAATCCCAATACCAAGTTCTGCAAACTTGTCTGAACGCTTGGAAACAAAAAGCGTTTTGTGCTCCTGCGGAGGAGTTCGGGGAAGTGTAGCGCTCTGATCAAGTCCAACATCTCAAAAGCAAATTGACGGGCCATTCATTGGTAAAAAATGACTGTGAAATTACTGAGACAAATTGAGTTAGAGCTCATGGCAATTAAACAAGTTAATCTCATTACAATAGGTTTCATTTTTTTGCCGGTTCACAGAAAGAGACGCAAAGAAAAAAGTCACTGTATATTTTCTTCAATTGCTATTCTTTTAGCGTGGAAGATAGGACAATTATATTTTGGTACATCATGTACTCAAGAATTTCCATTACATTTTTCAGGCATAGAAGTTTAGGTAAATCGCAAAAAATTAGCTTGGTTATACACCATCACGAGAAAAATGCAAGTAAGTTCTCCGACTTGCTCATGGTACGATGTTTGGACAAGTGAATGTGACTGCTCATAGAAGCCTCAGATTTTTGTTGAAAAAGGTAAAGCGTGAACTCAGAGGTAACATGTTTTTCTGATTCGAAAGTTAAGTATAACAAACTAGTAACGTACTATGTCTAAAAAAATCTATATATGCAAGACATACGAGTACATTGATGGATACTCACGTCAGAGCCTGAATCTCAATGACCACACTTACCTGCAAAAAAAAATGAAATGAAATAACAGGGTAATAAACATTTTAAAATACCTCTATCAGTAAACTAAGCTTTTATCTAAGTAAATGTCGAATACGTTTGAAATTCAACGCGTCTTGTACGATGTTTTTGCCAGACAAATATTAGTGACAACGGAGGACAATTCTGCGGACAGTTTGAAGTTGAAGGCTTGTTTGAAGTTGAATTTGTTTAAATACATCTCTATATATACATATACATATATTTATAGTTATATATACGGTACATGTATATTATAGCAGCAAGTGGCAACACTAGGCACTTTATGAATGTAGTTAAAATTGCTAGGTAATGACCTATTCTAACCTACTCCTACCTAGCCTCATCTTGTTCGATTGATTGTAACTATCGCAACTGAAAATTTACGGAAGAGAGAGCAGTTGAATTCGTCATAAGCAATTTGAAATAGAAGATTCTCTGCTTATAACTGATGACTCAATAAAGTTTAATTCTAACTTTTCGTAACAACTATGAACAATATTTTTCAATAACTACAACATCCCTCAGCTCAAATTACAGCGTGGCGTTTCCATCGGAAACTTTCTACAGACACGATTTTTTTGAGGTACCTTAGTTCATACCCGCTTAAGAGATTTTTTTAGAGAATCTTCTCCTAGGACAATCTTCAGTTGTACCTACATAACTCTTTGTGGCAGCTCATATAATGTGGTAAAGAACTGGCACTGGGCATTTTAATGGTTAAATACGGTCCAAATTTGTCATTCTTGCGTGGTAGAGTTCAATAATAACTTCATGTTTGCTCATTTTCGCAATGCAAATTTAAAGTATAGAATTGAATCTAAGGTAACTTAAAGAAAACCGGAAATTTCTAATGCATTATGCTTAAAATTAAAAAACGATTGCTTAAGCTTATTTTCTTCATTTAAGATATAAATTGTAATAAATTTCTAATATAATATACATAAATATATCTATATATTGTAAAGTATGTGTACACATAGAAAAATGAAGGTACAATGATAACGTTGAAGTACGCTTCATGGTAGAGCAGGCGGTTGTCTTCACGTAAACCAAGCTAAGAAGGAAGAAGAGAGTCGGATGTGAATGAGAACAAATCTTCTTATTGGGTCCTCGATCGCGCAATACAGCGCTGAACTTCCTGTTTTCAGGGCTTATCATTTTTTTAGTGAACATATCAATACAGAAGTGTCTAAAGAACATATTTTACTTTCTATGTTATCTTTTCTATATAAAAGTGAGTCATGATCACAACAAAATTCTTTTTGCGCAAATACAAGGTACGTTTTTGTAAACGGCCAACGTTCACTTACTGTTGGGCAGAAGTTAGGCAGAGAGCATTCATGACGAGCGAGGGTGGGGTTGACTACCGGAGAGAGCATAGCTGCAGTAGCGGCCGGTTAGTAATGGGAGGCACACTGTGCAATTTGCCAGGCTTTTATTGTTTGCATTTGTGATGAGCAAGCGAGACGACGGCCTCTGCCACACGCGCCGTCAGGGAACACGGTATAGTAGCAGGCTAAGTCATTGCCTGTGTTATAATATTTATTTGGCATCCGTTTACATGCTTCATATCAGAGGTGTGTTTCATTTAATTTTCATGGTTTCATTCTTTACCAATGGATGAAAGGTTTTAATTAAAGGAACCAATAAGGCTACATGGATTCATCAGGCTGGAGATGAATATGACTGGGAAACAAACAGCGATATAAGAATAAATGGCCAGCGAAGAGTATCTTCAACACATGGTCTGCGAATGGAAACAGCGGAAGACCCGTGGTATGGTTATTTTTTGTTTCAATAGACGGTAAGTCCAATAAATAAAACAGAGGCGTTGTAAGATCAGGTTAACTATTTAAACTCAAGTCTACGGGCTGTTGAATAATAGTTGCAACGAAAGTGAGAGTTAAAATTTTTGGAAAATGTCCAGTGCTGTTTTTACACCCTGCATGCCTACAGGAATTTTGTTTTTAAGTTCAGCAGGAAATGAATTGTTTGTTCTACCAGTTAAATTCAATTAGTGACAATATGGATAGAAACAAAGAAATTTAAATTCAACAAAAACTAAAAATTTTTGCAGGCATAAAAAAACGATATTAAATTTAAGAAATTCAATAAACTCCAGCAAAAAATATATGGGAAACAGGACGAGCTCCTGCAACTCACGTGCGTCACTAGCTCAAAGATTTGCAGGCGGAGGGCTGCTGTCGAGGCAAAGAGATGTTTCCATCCCAGGAGGTGTTTTTTTATCCACGGTAGAACACCACCATTACTCGAAACATCAATAGCTAATCGAGGATCAAAGGAACAGTGTGTTATTGCAGGGACACAGACACCGGGCCAAGAGGGTTGCGGCTGCCGCTGCTTGTTTGTTTGGTGCTGAGGCTGTGGTGCGGAGTGGAGTGGGGTGTGTGAGCGGCGGACGGGATGCGGAGTGTGGTGCGTGTGGAGCAAGTTGTGTTGTGCTTCTAAAATGTACGTGAAAGAGTCATGTATGTGCAGAGATGATGCCGTGCATGGGAAATGCTTGACATGTGATACGCGACTTGGTGAAGTTAGGTAATGTGGTACGTGTAAGGGTTACATCACAAAATGTGTGGAAGTTTTACGTACAAGCGAGATGGGGGGTGCATCAGACTACAGACACGAGTGCTTGCACCAAGAGCACGCAAAGCAGAGCTCACGATTTCTAGGAACGTGAACTGTAGCTCACACACTTGGCGTCTCTTCCTCGGGAGCGACTATATGCCTGTGGATGAGGCGTGTTGTCGGATGGGACAGACACGCAGAAGCAACAGTGCAAGTGATCATGGAGTATAGACTAAGAAATGGGGCTTAACCCATACACTACACGCAGAGAATCGTTTGTCGTTATTACAAGAATATCAATGACGTAAATATCTACCTTCATTCAATAATCAGTTTACTACAGCAAGGCCAGGCAAAATGCTTCCAATAGTGTCCTTTGAATAACGTAGTATAGTATACTTTGAAGTTTGAATGGACAAAACTCTTTGAGTTTTGTCAGTGCTGCTATACGTTGAGCAGGTTGACTGTTTTTCATTAAAAATTAGTGCATAAAATCAACCGTAACTTAAAAATTGCATGCAGGTAACATACGAGAGAGTAATAGGAGGCCAAAATTACAGCGTAAATGAAATTGGACTTTTATTATCGCTTGGTTTTTATTGCTAATGCTTCTACAAAAGTAGTGGGAGACTGAAGAGGTTCCCGTTTCCCTACATACCTACTGAGCAGCGCATTCGACGAGGCAAATCACACTCATTAGCGTTGAGTGAGTTTTCTCTGCAACAGAAACGTGGCTTTTTGAAATTTATTCAATACAGCGAATTATCACGCGAAGACACACAAAAGATCGACGAAAAGGAAAATTTGTCCAGGGATGACATGGCTTGGCTGATTCAACGACTGTGCACGGAAGTGTTGTCTATGCACTCGAAAAATTTAAGGTTTAAACACGAATAAAAAGATAAATGAATTAAAACATCAGGAAACAGAACACTACAGCCTGCGAAGTCAATGAGGATGCAAAGGTTTCGTTATAAAGCCTAATTTGGAAAAATTCATTTCATTACATCATAGAAAGTTCAAGTAGGACAGCATGCACGTTCCTCAAAGAAATGGCTGATAGCATGTGAGGGTACTAGGAGAAGAACTGCACGCCAGGAATAGGAGCGGCTCAAGACCGAGCTGTGCGAGGGCCTGCATCTGCCTGCGGCGAGACTGCGTAGATCTGTTCGCTCCTTGTTTGTTCAGGCTTCAGATCTTCATGGTAAAACATCAATGGGTGCTTCCTATTGTTGCTCCACTGTATCTACGTAAAAATATATCCTAAGTTGACAAGCGATAGGATTAGCTTGAAAGATAGGCTTTTATCTCGAACGAATTGTTTACCTTTCAACTCTAGTAAGTTCTGTTTACCCCCAGTTTTTGGTTTGAAGCTCTAAAAACGTTGTAGAGCCATTATTTTGCATTATCGCAATCACGTCGTAATGGTCTTTTATAGTTTTCCAGAATGAAATGTGATAAAGCGATATGGACTCATTGAGTGTCACAACTGGTTTTTAAAATAATGAAAACGAATAATAGTTAAATTATTTTTCTAAACAACCTACCGTGTAAGATTGGCAAACATGATTCTTAATCAATGCGCTGTTATTTAAACTATTATGAAGCTTTATAAAGGTCACAAGAAAAAGAGCAGATTTGACCCTTGACTCTACTGAAGTATGCGGACATGCAAAAACCATTTCCCCCCGAGAGGGCGGCGTGGCAAGGCTGAGAGCGGCGCGTGCTGAGGGCGGACGAGATGATCAATATAGAGCGACGGTCCATCAAAGGCGGGCTTGTGCGCGTGTAATGATGCTGTGAGTGTGCTGCTCCGTCACATGCACCTCTCAACTCCGCAATAGTGCACGCGCAACGTAGATAGTGGGCACGTACAACGTAATTAGGATGATCTCTTTCCATTATCAAATTCCCTCCATAATAATTACAATAATGATCGTTTTTCCAGAAGCTGAGGTGGTTTTCAAAATTTGAAGTGGCAGCGTGCGAATATACGTCTCTTACGTACAGATTGTGGATGTCCTTCCTAAACTCACAGCCTTTTTCTCAAAAACTTCATCAGTAAATCGCAAACGACAGCAAACGGGGCATCGTAAAGGGAGATACAACCACAACGCCTGAGCGATATTTCTTGCCAATCAAATGCTATGCGACATATTGCAGGGTCTCCAAATAAGGAACTATTTGTACAGATATTATACAGAGTTACTTGAGACCCAACAATACTTCTCGTTGCAGTTTATTAACTTATTAATTATTAATACGACACACACTTTGATTGTTTTTCCTTTTACGATTTAGTTTTCGCTATTTTAAAATTGCAACATGATTTTAATAATCATTCCACATGTAGAATTAAAGCTTTTGAATTTGAAAATGTCTTCATCATATACATATATAGCAGAACAATTTTGAAAGTTTAGACATACTTTGGAAAATGAAAGTCTTGATACATAACTACATTGAACAATCATTTTAATCAACACTCAATTTTAAAGTTTTTCTTTACCAGAAAAGAATGTTCTGTATACATATATGTATCTACTCTATGATGGAAAGCAATTGTTAGAATGCAGATTTACACCTACGGTCTGATAGAATTGAGGCACCCAGGCAACAATAATTTTAGTGTCGTGACTATGATGAAAAAAGTTCTAAGGAAAGCAACACGAAGCCAACCGCTTAGCCAAGCTTGACCTTGGACTCTCCTGCACATGTGGAGTCATTAACCATTCCTGAGCTACTTTGTTTGTTTACTGTAGCACGTCTTCAAACGCGTGCCTCCAATTTATCATCGCTCAAAATATTGTGTATGTTTGCATTAAGTTTCGCGAAAACTTACTGAATAGGTCGAATGAACTCACTTGAATTTACATGAATAAAATCTTTGGAGGAATTGAATATTAGTTACAATAATGTTCATGGGAGCTTCAAACATTTTGAAGACGGTCGTGATCGACAGAAATGAGTCGATAACTGTTTTGATTTGATTTCAATACACAGCAGAAGAAACATCTGCTGCAACCTTGTCCTGTTTTCATGGAAAACTATCCAAGTGCGCCACAGTAAGGAATATTACTCCATCAGCTTCAAAATAGGAATATTTTGAAGACAGCTAGACACGAGCATTATTTCATGATTTTTCTTCTCCAGCTCTAGTTCTGAAAAATTTGTGTCTTCTGATTTGAATTAGGGTACAAGCGCAAGACGGAAAATAAAAGCGTTAGTAGACTTGAACGTAACCGTGATTGAATGACGTTACAGTTTATTTCTTTCCTCCCCTGGAAATATTTTCGAACCATGTCAGATTCATAGAACAGAAAATTCTTCAGAGAATTCTCAAGGGAGCTCAACGGACTATCGTGAAGCTTTCAAATCAGTCACCCGCTGTAAATGAAATGAAGCGATTTGATGGGCAATTGGTTTTGGTAGTGTTTTTATAGGAGTTGAAGTTGAGAGAAAAATTATCTTTGCTTGGAGACAGAGCGATTTGCTCAGTTTACCTCGGCAACGTTTAATTTACACGTGAATGTTTTAGTATTAAAAGTTGAGATAGCGTTTTATCTATGAATACTCAGGTCGAGCAGAGCGTGCATACGGTGTCAACATCGTCTAGTAGAACGGACGTGAGCGAGAGATCGGCCAAGATCAACAAACGAGGGAGTAAGCCAAGGACGACAAGACCTCGACTTACCCATGGCTCTAAGTACAAATAAATTGTAAAATATATGTTAGTAACCGTATCATATCTCACAAAAACGTAGCCGGAAGTAGGAAATGCATATAATGAAGAAGAAAAATTGAATAAAATTATTGTATGCCAACGAATGACGTCATCTGACCAAATACTTTAGACTCGCAACGACTGAGCGGAGCCTTCATGTCTCTTGCATGCAGTGGTTCATCATCTTACCTGATCTTGACCATCAGTAGAAACTGAGGGCAGTGAGACGTCATTGTGGAGAAAATGCTCCTAGCAAGAGAGAGGGTTTGCAAAGTCTAAAAGCTCACAAAAAGTGCGTCTAATAAACCCATAGAAGCTGCTGAGCCAGGCTGCCTAAAAGCCCTCTCTGGTGCTTATACAAAAGAGAACAAAAGAAGCTCGAGAGAACAGCCAGATAACAACTGAGGACAAAGAGGAACACGGGCACGGACTGATGGCATAAACACAGGGGAAGCTGAACTCGGCTTGCACGGCACTGCTCCGCTCAACTAAATAAACAAACACCAACGACGCTTTTATGCTTAAACAGACGGCCAGTTCGGTGTCTTTTGGCTCAGAAGAAGCCAATGAGACGATTACTTGCTGGTTCTGATCACGAGTCCATGTCAAGGTTTCTGTAGGACTCTACCCGACGTGATGACATGCTCTCCCAAACAGATGGTCTGAAAGTCTCAGTAAAGTGACGACGAAAACCATGTCAAAAAGTAAAAGCCCAGCAGCCCAATATCCAATAATCCGCGAGCAAGACTAATCAAATTCGCAGATCTGAGTGGTATCAACGGCAAAGATTGACGAATTTTAATTCAACGCCACAGGTCCGTTGCGTCATAGTGCTAAGAAATAAATGTGAGTGAGGAAGCTACTACAGGCAGCTGCGTCCCGGCTCCCTGCTATCGATTTGTCGCAATGAAGTGGTTCGAGTGAACTCCAAAAGCCGGGGCTTCAATTAGCCTCATGAGAGATGACGCGCACCGCTCCGTACACACACACTCGCACGTGTGCTCCCGTGGACATGAATGTGGCTCAGCTTCAAACTCAGACGCGGGTTATGGATGGGTCCATTTTAAAGGGTTAAACCTTTTCTTCCAGCTTTAACACGTCAAATAATAAAAGTAGGTTTTTGGTGGTTGTACCAAACTTTGAAGTATAAGCAGAAAATAAACTGGTGGCTTTTTACCTTTACCCTCAGCCTGCAAACGAAATAGCACATTACTCCAAAAATTTTTCTTGCGTGAGTTTTCCGAGCGGCAAGCAGAAGAGGCAAACTGCACTGCATGAAGAACCTAAGGTAACCAGGACTTTTTTGGGGACCAAAATTTCACAGTTAGCCTTTTTTAGATGGAATTTATCAATGAAAAATGTACTTTAGTTCATTTCATAAAGAAAACAATCTGGCAACTCTGATAGAATTGGTTCGTGTAACGGAGGATAATTACTGGGTTTCAGTTTATGTCTATTAATTTAATGATTAAATTCATTTACAGCTTTGCGTGGATGTTTGGAACTTTGAAAAATTCAAATCATTTTGTTCAAAAGCAAATGGTATCTCATGACAAAAAAAAAAGAGAAAATGCATTTGATGAACTACCTTGGAAAACAAACGAAGAAAGAGAAAAAGAGTGAAAACACTTTCATGGTCTGAAAGACTGCAGTTTTCGAAATATTATATAAACATCATTTGAGGGCGTTCACTTTGCAGGCAGACGTCTGAGAAAATTAAGTAGGCACAGAGCCTCTCGGTGTCGCCTCCGTTGCAGTGCGCGCGTGCGTGCCCTCGTTTTCTATGAGTGTAGCATATCATTTCAGCGCAACGAAGTGAGGTGGACCCGCTCACACTTGCTCAGTGCATGGCTCACCATTCATTTCGTGTGAAGTGTTTAATTTATCTTAGGAAACTTTGGGGATAGAGGCAGGTATTTCCGGCATTCCAGTTAATCTCATCAAACTTAGCATTTTCTTTGCGAAGCCTTTAGAGCAAAGCACTTTCGTTCAGTGAAACAGCATTCCACGTAACAAATTTTTAAAACTTTAATCTAGCAATTTCTAGTGCAGGTGTGTTTTTGTGCGAAATTCCCTCTCTTGAAATTTCCAGGTCCAGAATACGATACTATCTGAAATTACAAATCATAAATAGTGATGAAATATTCATGAATATTAATGATGTGGCGTTAGTACAACAAGTTTCTTCCGTATAATATGTCAAGACGTTGAAAATATTGCAATACATAGGAATGTACATTTACAGTGTATTGCCTTTACACGTATGTTCTAGTATTATAATACGTAAGTTTATAATGGTTTTCAACGGAACGTTATTTCTCGTCTTAAACTTCCATCCTTCATTAAATCTCTTGAATCTCTGAAAATTTCTTAAGCTTGACGAACTTAACTACACTAAGTGGTCAAAAAAATCACGTTGTCCAGAAATTCATTGGTAACCGATAGGACCGCTTGCAGTTCAGTTGCTTTCATTTAACTTGACAATAAATCTGCAAGATTCTGGATTCTCTGCAACTTTATTTCTTGTCATAATTAAAGCAGCCTGTCTCCCATAGTAGTCAATGACAAAGAAATGGGCGATGAGTTATGGAAGTTCCTCTCAAGCTTATCCCATAAATTTTCAATGGAGTTCAAATCCGGATAAAGCGTGGCTAGTACATATGCCCAAATGTTCCCTCATTCACAATTAACCAGACTTGAACATTTTTAGCCCATTGGAAGCGAGCATTGTCCTCTTGAAAGATCCCGTTGCCATCAGGGATATAAAGCTCGATGGAAGGATAAACGTGGTGAGGATGAACATTCAAATAGCCCTGGGAGTTCATTTTGACGTCGTAGATTGACGTCCGTGTTCATCCCAGCAAAAACAGTCAAAGCATTACACTGCCTCCAGATGTCTGAACAGTTGGGAGGAAGCAAGATGGATCCATGGTTTCATGAGGCTGTCGCCATACCCCAACACATCCATCGTTCTGAAAGAGGGTAAAACTGGACTCGCCTGACCACCCACCTTAAATGCGCCCAATCCTCAACAGCCTAATCTCAGTGTTCTGGTGCTAATAGTAAACGTTTCTTGCAATTTGCTGTTGACACTAATGAATTTCTGGTGGGTTTGCATCCCTCTAAATTTATTTTCTTCAACTATCGCCGCGCCGCCCATTGAGAAATTACTTTTGGTCCTTCACCAGATATGGTAGTTATCATTTGCGTTGATGAACGCCGATTTTTCTTCATCAATCTAAGAGTGTTCAATAAGAGCGCTTATCTCTGTCATGGAGAAAATTAGACCTTCCACAATTCTCACTTTCAGCGTGCTATTGTTTTGCCGTATCGTTCTGATATTTATACCGGTTACTGTACAGATGTCCCGAGTTGATTTTTACTTGGATGAAACCCAATGATGAATCCATTATCGATTGGTGAACGGGGTTTTCCACAGGTTTTTATTTCTCTGACGTAAACGAAAATTTAGAATTTTATAATCATTCAAAACAGAAATTTGCGATCGATAGACACTTCTGGAATATTAGCAAGTACAGTTTTACAGAAACAAATCAACTCTGGAATAAAATAATGCAAAATATATATTGAGTAGGTAAAAATTTGGTGTGCGACATTTTTTGGCCACTTAGCGTGTTCTTCCTGTATTTTTAATGATCAGAATGTGGGCTTTGAACCAAGTACAATGATATATAAGGTAGATGGCATAAAATTAAACATATGACACATGAGCAGGGGTAAAAAATTTTAGATTGAAAATTTGGTAGCTCGAGCTATATCATTCAGTCCTTAAGTGTGGAGATATGCCAACACTTTCCTTCTATCACGTTTTCGTTGGTGAATTTCCAAGTTTAGTGAGGCTTTTCGCTGGGTCCCTCCGAGTCCTGATTCTGGCTTCTAAGCAAAATAACCTCTCCAATTTTTTCAGTCAGCTCGGAATCTGCTTGCCATCTGCTTTCTAACTTTACAAAATCTACATTTAGTGTCATGTTTCTAATCACAAATATATAACAAATTTATTTCAAATAGTCTGTTCGCTGAACTTGCAATTGCAGGGGAATGCAGGAGCTAGTTTGGGGAATAGGTAAGTCTGAATATCAAGAATTTGCAGACATTTTGAAAAAAAAAGAGTTTGGTATTAATCAGTAGAATTGAATGAAAACATCGCTTAAATAAAAGTCAATTAATATTCATGAGTGTTTGGATTAAATAAACAAATCTAAATGCGTTGTATGTACTAGGATTACGTACTATCATTTACCTAGTACGACCCAAACGCCACCCTACTCTCCAAATGATCATGAAGAAAAACTACTAGAATATATATATTTACTCTTTAATTCCATAAAATGTAAGAGAGATGAGCAAAAGTTTAGCGATGATCACATAATTGTATCACGCTCAGGCTCCTGATTGGCCCTCTGTACGAGAGAGCCTGATTGTTCCGCGAAATTTTACGCATTCGATAACGACTTTGAATATTTTGGTATAAAAATCTACGGCAGCATGCACAATTCAAAAAGAATGCTAAAGTGCTTATGAAATATTTAAGATGCTACTGAAGAAAAAGCTTTGGTGGGTGTCAATATTCATGATCACGAACATGAACCAATAAACTTTTAATAGATATTTTACTTTAAAGGTCTGGATGCTGCAATACTCGTTATGTTATCAATGGTTCTTTCGCTGCAATACTTCGTCAAGAGCAGCTATACTACAGCACACGCTGTGCACGCTAATGGTTCACACGCTGCAACACCCGGTCAACATCACCCACTGCAACACGCAGCGTGTGTTGCAGCGGCCACTGCAACACACGCAGTGCCCACCGCCGGTCCACACCCTCGTTGTATACGCAGCCATCGCCCTTCAGTGAAACCTGACGCCAGCTAATTCATGATTGATTAATAAGGCGTTACACCGCCACCTTTCAATGGCCCACAAAGGCGAGAGGGCTGGCATGTATCAAAACGCCAATGATGTTGTCATAACATCAACAAAGCCTTTTGTGAAGCTTGTAACTCCACTCTTTAGAGGGAGGGGCGAGAGAGAGACCTGATGCAGTGGCTAGTTAGAGATATTCCAAAGACATAAGACTTTTTTCAAGCTGAGAATGAATTTGAAAGATATTCAATGCACTGCATTGGACAGAAATGAGTACAAAGACAATGTACGCGCTAAACATTATAGCAAGCGTACAGAGTAACATTTGCTTACTTAGTACAAACCCCAGCATGTAAATCTGAGTCAAGGTTAATGTTTAATAGACAATAATCTGAAAGATTGTCAGGTTATGATCTGTTCGATTTCTTTCTCTTGTGTTTAGAATTACGAATCATTTAGTGACCGACGTCTCTAAAGGTATTATCAAGTAAATGCTGCAGGTAAGACAGTTGATGACCAGGCATCCATGTGGCAGAGAAAAGAACAAAATTAAAGTATGTGACATAATTCGTGTGAAATAAATTCAACAAAAAGCAAGGTTATGAAAAAATAAAGGCAATTTTGTAATCGATTGGCAGCAAAACTTCTGCTTGAAGCACATCGCTGATGAGTAAAACCCCGGCTTGCTTTCCTTCACTAAACCTGCATAAGCTAGGATGCTGTTCACTTCTTTATTGAACAATCACGTGGCTTCATAGCAACTCAACCCAGTTCCTAAATTCTGGTGTACCATTGGATATACTTCTACCTTGTGGGTTAGATTTTACCTCGAACTTAAAACACATTATAATACACTCAGTTTGAAGTGCTCGTGAAACTCAACTAATAATTTCTCAGACCGCACTTTTGCTGCCACACTCCTGAACACTCTCAACAGTTCAATTTTAGCCTTAAGCCTTCACGATAATTTTTTTAAGAAACATCGCGGCGTTACATGAACTAAGAAATTCCCCAGTCGAAGCGGACGTAAAATTTTAGGATATACACAGAGGCATGAAGAGGCAGGAGGGAAGCAACACAAAGCACAAGAGAAGGTAGCTTATTAAAAAAAGTTACTAAATGTCCATGTCTGTCAGGCTGCTTTTATATTGCCATTGGCATCCACGTTGCAGAAATAGGCTCAAAAAAATTCCCACAGAACTAGATTACGGTTCGCCTCTTTTGTGTCTCTTGACAGTCGTGGCACTCGTGAATGCAAAATATCATTGACGGCGATTGTAAGAGGACAGCTGGAGATATGCAACTCCCGCGAGCACAAACAACTTCAAATACCGAGTTATGAAATACGAAACCTTGCCTAGTATAGCATAAGAAAATTTGGAATGGATACGTGAGTCAGACGCCCGAATGAGCATTAAGGTATTCTAGCTCCGTCAATCATTCCAGTGATGTAAACCTAGTGCTCGACAAGGCATGCCTACAAACAGAATAGCTCAAAATCATAGCTGCTCTGATAATTATTTTTTAAGCAAGCAATTCTGCCTAGACTTTCCGAATTGTATTGAGGTAATATACTGGCGTGAACAACCGACACAATAAGGTGAAGCAGGTCGTCTCACGTTAGGAGTGTGCTTTATATCTGAGTTTTATTGTGAATTGCTCGCTAACTTGCAGTAAAATTTTTTAATTGAATGCCATTTTACAAAGTTATTTTATTCATCAAGTGTTCAACCACGCCTCCAGTGTAAACGAAGTTTAATATTTAGCATTTCATGACGATATTTAAACAATGTAAAAAAATCAAACAACGATGCAGTGGCGTCCCACTCCTCAGTACATTGAGCGTAGCCGTCTGTGTTCAGATAAATATATAAAATCGAACGACTTTGTAGGACTAACTATGGCATTGCGAGACCTCGTTTCTTTTTTAATACTCTAATAAAATAATTTTGAATTTTCAATCACCAATAAATTTGCACAAAGGAATTACCATAGTTTTCAGAAGCCTCTTATATTCACGGGCTGTTTTCAGGTTATGAATTGCTCATCGATAACACGAGTCTAGAACAACGTGCTGAACAATGGAAAATTTCATCACTTCATAGATGAAAAGATGCTTGCCCTCCGAATTCATGCATAGAACCGATACGCTTCATACTTGTAACATTCTCGCGCTGCTTGTGTATCTCTCACGCTGTTCGTTGCTATCTCTCTTGTTATTTGTCTATTTCACGCAACTTCCTGCAAAAAATTACTGGGGAGGCTTTTCAACTCAGTATTGAAATTTTCCATGTAAGAAAAAAGAAAGAAGAAACGTCTTTTATGACGTAGAGTGATGTGAGCATATTAAACTCAACAAAAAGAATGCGCCGTTGTATTGTCACATATCAATAATTATACTGTGCCATTAACTACCGGCTAGCTAAAAGAATATTTCTGAATCGAACAGAGGAATAGAACCATGAGTGGAAATTTTTTTAGAGGCAGGCACATACGGCTGTAATAATTTTGATAATATTAGTCCACTTGACACTGACAAAATTGGGTTCGGATTTTAAACACTGATTACCATACAGAAAATAAATTGTATCTTTTTATGGTATTTTATACATTTTAAGCAGAAATTTTGAGTCAGAAGAATATAAGCACGCTCAAAAAATGTTTAAAATCCAATTAACAATTCATTTACTCGAAAAAACAGATCATCACGATTTAGAAAAATGAATCAAGAAGAATTCGAACGGAGGCATAGAGAACAATGGGGATATTATTTGCCAATAAATTAGGACAATTTCACTACACTCGATTTGTTCGGATTGAAACTGTCAAGGCTCATGAAAGCGTAATCTTAAAGCCCATATTCAAGCGTAATACTCTTCATACGACTCGTGAATCGCGGCTAGAACGATATCTATGCGACCAGGGGCTACGAGAAAATGAAGGATAAACAATGAGATGTATAATGATATTGGTTGGTAAGCTGTTGATAATTACGAATGAGCTCGTGCTTAGTTTTAGTTAGAGACGATGCAGTAAGTGAGTAATGACTCAATAAAGCGCTGGTTGTATCTTCGTATTGCCATTCAGTGACGGTGGCTACAAGACACTAAAGTGAAGTACAAGAGATAAGTGTACGCCCCCCAAGTCTCACATGTCTCGCGCTGGCGCAAGTCATGCGCAGTGCTGCACGCATAATTGCAAAATCAGGTGGTTTGTCAGAACGAGGACTCTAACCCAAGTTGGGAACGACTACTTTTAAAGGACACGCGATGGCCACGCACGCTGCCGAGTGAAGTCGACATAACGAAGCGAGAGAAGACGAGGGTTCATTAATGAGCGTTGCGCGGCAGCAGGATTGCACAGCGGCCCAATTTGGCGAGGACGGCACTAATCCTTCCGTTGCTCGGGGAGTTGCTTTCATGTTGCACGAGCAGCCCTTCTGTCGGGACGTGCAGTCTCCTCCTTCCCTCAGCTCTGGCACCATCACCCTACTATTGACGCCTCACCTGATCTCCTTGTTGCTCAGTAAGTACCACGCATGGAAACACGACCATAACGCTCAATTGCGCGAGGTTATTGTGATATTGAGTTGTAATACTGATGCAAGTTTAAGCTCTCTTCCGAAGATTTTTTAATAAATTTTCTAAATACCACAAGTAATCACCGGGCAATAAGAAAATAAGACAAATGTTATGTACTTATAGAGCAGGACGTCTTAGGAATTATATGCTAACAACTACTTTCATTATCCTACGCTTACAATAGATTTTATAATAGTTCGCATAGTTCAGTCACGCGGAAGATTCACAAGTATCGCAGTGACGAAGTAGCTAATGTTGACGCAACGAACACATAGGAAATAATGCTGGTGAACATCCAACTCAAACAAAGCGGCCTGAAAGCAGAGATGTTGTATGAGCTAACGATGCATGGCGATGTTCTCAGGGAGACGCAGGTCGTCTCACAGTTTCGCACTGTTCCGCCCAAATCAATTTGAGGAGGCCATTGTTATAGGTTTCTGCTGAAATCATCATCCGGAGGCCGAGGCTTCACGCTTGTTACCACTCAAGTTTTTTCTCACCTGGGAAAGTCAGTCAAGATACACAGAATTGCCTGACAGAGCCGTTGAACTTGACTCTGCAAAAGGCGCGAAGAACTTGTTCGTGAAAAACAAAAATAACTGGCGAGTTTAATTATGGAACGTTTTTTAAAGAATTAAGCTTAAAATTATGTAAATAATTCAGAGCTTTGGAAAGTTGGAGCAGTAAATACTTGCATGAAAGTTACCAAATAAATAATATATATTAGCAGACCGCTATCTTTTGCTCGCAATCATCCAGGGTCGTCGATTCAAAACCACATAAGGTTTTAAATTTTTACTTTCTGCACCAACAAATTTAAACAAAAAAAAAACACGTAGAGTTCCAACAACCAAAAAATTTGAGCCAGTTTTTTGGTATCGTTGCAGCGCTAATTTGATGGAAAACACTCATTGTTAGGGTGTCTCGGTGGTGGTCTCGCTGTTACGGCGAGCAGCACACCAGTCACGAACCGCGATGCGCCGCACATAAACGCAGTAACAAGCAGACAAAAAGGATGCTTCTCAATGGACCATCCTTTGAAAGGGCTGGCAGTACCTCAAGGTGTGAGTCTGCCCAGGCGTAAGAAGCTCTGAACGTCTCCGTAGCACGGCAGTCCATTGGTATTCTTTGCAATGGTATGGAAATTTCACGCCTACAGATCGATTCTGCGGTCGTTTAGCAGTAAGGAGCGTAGCCAAGAGGTGGCCGTAGCGCAATGGCTCACACGAGCACGAAGAGCAAGGCGACTCTCATCGAGTGGTGTGAAGGTTTGCTGGCCTTTGAGCAAATGTTGCCAGTAAAAAAGAGCTCACCTTCCAATGACCGTACGTTTGGGTTTTGCCACCGTTAAATCTCACCAGATAAGAAGCAATGGTGTACCGGTAAATTGTTTCGCGTGCGCAGGAAGCCATGCCAGACAACTCCCAACATTTCATCAGGAATGTTTGCCGGAGTTAATACTACTGCAAGTTCCAAAAATATAATAGAACATATTCCTAACATAATACAAATTCGAATTATTAATTATGCTAGATCAATGATTACGATGATTAATAATTAAAGGCGATTTATGATTTACGAGGCGTGCTGAAAGTAATAAATAGTTGTGAAATTTAGTAAATGATACAACTTATTCTCAAATTCAGATTACAAACAGGTTCAGATCAACTTTTTAATGATCTATTTAAACATAGCGAATGTAATGGAGCAGACATCAAATTAAATTATAAAACTGGCAAACATCTTTGTATAAGGACGGATGCATCTCAAAAATGCGCATCTTTCGGTCGTGTTCGTGTGTCCAACTCCATTTAGAACTGCGCAGGAGTTTGAACAGTCTAATTTAGCATTGTTAGAGGCGGCCGCAACAAGAATCTCATTCTTAGGAGACGTGTGACTGAATTGTTAAATGAGAATTTGCAGGCTCGTTAGCACCGCTCGAGGCGCCCATACTAAGGAGGCGAGATAGCGCCGCCGGTCGGCCGCCGCAGCGCACAATCGGCCGTAACTCGCACCGCTGACGCAGCAGCCGACACAAACAGCGCTGTGCATGCAAGCACTCCAGTGGCCCCGCTCTTCTCGCCGCTCCTGAGGACACGTCACAACCACACACTGCACACCACTGCACAGGTAGGAATGAAGCTCATCAGCTAGGGATTTTTTTTAACTGCCGTACTAATCTGATTTGAACATCTCTCTGAATTCAAAAGGCCGAGTGATGCTGTTAATAGCAGAATCGTACCATTTATAACCATGCTTACATTCATGACACCGATCCAGCTCTAATGGGGAGCGAAGTTTGTACATGAAACATTATTTTCCACTGAAAGTGGCAGAAACTCGTCTCTTAATAAATAAATGACACGAAAAACATAACTGCAATTTTTATTTAAAGTAGTTGTAAACTAATTGGTGCGCTTGTTTGTCTGAATGCAGTTCTTTTTCCGCAAGTACACAAAAGTTGAGATGTCACTCAACGTCAAAGACTACGTGAAACATTAGTGTAGGACTTTTTCAAAGCGCTGGCAGCTAAGTAATTCAGGAGTTGGGGTCTAGTCAAAATGTCAGTCGCCAATATTTTCAGCATCGGTATTTAACAATTCATAGAGCGTCGCACGAAGACAAAACCCACTGAGATCTCCGCCCCCACCAATCTCTCCAGTTGACTCGCACCGATTATAATTACACGCAATTACAAAGTAACTTATAACCTAAACAATGGATGTACGGCCATCCGAGAGGACGCGGTGAGGAGACTGCTAAGGCACGCATTATGCGAGGTAGGCGCTCGTTTCTGAGGAGACTCAGCGATCACTGGCCGCGTAATCATGCGACGAGCTTTGCTCGTTAACTTTGATCACTCGCTCTTGGAATTACAAGAAGCTACCATGACGCGAAGCTGAGCATAGAAGGCATACGAACTCGATCAGAGCGCCCACGACAACAATGAAAAATATTAAGTATTAAACTAGAAGTACGGCTAATCTAGGACGACTGCCACCTCACTCCAGGGTGCAGCAACAGAATTGCTGAATAACCCCAGCATAAAAGAGGCCGTTTCCTTTACTGTTTATATTTTGACCACCAGAAAAGGATCGTAAATTTACCCGATAAAATGTGAGAAATTATTGGAGCACACACATGATTCGAAGTATTCTTCTTCCTGTAAGTAAATTTAGAGCATTTATTTACGCCCATAGCTTTACGAGTTATTAAAGTTTCTACTCGAAGGATAATTACACAATTTTTCAACATTTACACAGCATGTAATGCTTCACAATCAGTCTTACGAGTGATTAATCTACTCAGAACCCATAGTAATGATAAAATGAACTATTAACTTAGCCCAGGTTGAGGCAAGGATTTTTTAACATTGAACGGATGATTGGAAGCTACACAAGCGTGTTGCGCCAATTAGTTTGAACTGCATTTGCAAGCATATTTCTCGTTTTTGAGTGTTTCCTTTGTTTCTCAATGGCATATCATCTTTCATTAGAACGGAAGCCGTCGCTGACTACGAGCCTGATAATTCAAGTCTCTTTGATATTATAAGTCAGAGACTTGAGGCTTTTGAGCCTGCATGCGAACGCAGGCAGGTACGAAGGCCAGATAAAATTAGGTTGAAACAAGAACACCAGCAATTGACTACTTGCACACAACAATCCTGTAGCACCGCTCATCTCACCACCCTCGTACTCCTCCAAACATCTTTAAAGTGTTCACAATATTTTTTTGGAATCATATATAAACAAAGAATGATTACGAAAATTCAAATTAATCAAGCTATTGAAAACTCTTTTTCACACTTTCAATAAAAAACAAAGCTACGCTTCATTTATAACCCAAAATTTTTTGCGATATTTATTTTCGATTCAGTACCCAATTTTTCTTCGTTCCTCCATTTACAGAGAGACACAACGTCCAACGCTCGAACTACTCCACCACAATGTAGTCTTGATATAAATTTTCCTCAAAAGCCGATATGAATGCTAAATAATGCGTTCGGTAACAATAAAGTAGCACGTAGAAGCATTTCTTGTGAGCACAGGTGTGTAAAAACCTCAGCTCAGATAGAAAATTGTGTTCCATGACCTGAGTTGTACTCATTAGCCCAGGTTGTCCTCAACTGAGTTGTCCTCAAAATACTTCAAAGTTTTTCTAAAGAAAAAAAGAGTGTAGAAATTCTTTTGAATGATGCGTTTGGTGAGAGGCACTTTGGCCTCAAATTCAAATCTGCTCTTTCAAATCAACGCCAACGCTACGCATTCGCAGAAGTAACGGTTATAACCGTAATGTAATTACCATCCATAGTGACATGTCCTAAGAAAAATGAACTCATAGCCAATAATTGAAATTTTCATAAGAACGACATCGCTTTACCGCTATCCAATATCCATCATTTGTTCCAGACACGGTTTGCACATCGCAGGAGGAATGTAAAGCCACACCACAAAATGCATCATTGCAAAAGAAAACAAGCTGCACAGTAAATCAACTAACGAGAAATGTGTGGAAAAGGTAATAGCAGAAAAATTGCAGATCATTAGTAAACTGGAATTGAGGACTGTTTTTAGCGACAAACACGGCCCTCATGCCATACACGGCACGGTAGAGATTCCTTGGTAGCAGTTTGACGAGACAACCGTGCAGAATCGCTTTAAGGAGTCATCACACGGCACTCAGTAGCGTACGGCATTCTAAATAAACGCTGAAAATCCACACCGAGTTTTTATAAAAATAAAATTATACATTTAGGCTTACTCTTATATGTACTTAACAATACACACGAGTCCATACAGCCATTATTCTTTAAATAGATAGGTACCGAATCTACACAGCCATTGTCAATTGAATAGACTATAAGCTAGCCCAGGCACAGAAATTAAGATCTAATCAAACATAGTAAGAGACTATTTCAAACAAATCAGTACCCGAATATCTCTACAAAACCGCAAAAAATAAGTTACTACTGTAACAAATCAACAAAATTTTATCCAAGATCTAAAATGTAACTTAGACACTGAAGAGCATACCGAAAAAGCATTTTTAAAACTACTCATTTTTTCTGACCAATGCGAGGCAAACGCTTTACTTCACGGAATTGGTCTAATACGTTATTCTATGTTAACACAACGCACGCAATTTCCTCAACTCTAAAGTTAAAATGTGAGGGAGATAGCAAAAAGGAACCAAAAGTCTTCTACACAAAAACTACATCAATGCGGTAAAGGGAGTTTCTCCGGCTAGTTATTTTACCGAATTCAACCTAGGGAGTAGCATTTGGCCGCTGGGAATGCACTGTCGCTTAATGTTCACTCAACACCGCAGCAACACACTACAAAAGTACGAATTAAGAATTGTCTGTCCTAGACATTCATGAGAATTAAGGGACTACGGATAGCAGTCACGCTGCTCTGGACTCTACATACAATACTCGTACTGATGAATCAAATTGAATACGTATAGATTTACAAGATATATTTTGAATACTAATCTTCATAAATGAACGAATGTAATTACATATACGCGTACCCTTTACCCTATTCAGAAATACATTCAAGTCCTGATTTTTTTCTACTACTCTCACCCGCCTATCTCGAACCAATTTCGCTGCAGAGTCACTTTATGGCATTTTATCTTCTATTCTCTGTTCTTCACTATCGTGACAGGGACGCCAACCCAGCTTCCAAGATGTGTATTGAACTGTTCACAAGTGTCATGAATAAATCTGCTCTTGATCACAGTAACAAAATTCACTCCCGAGGTTTTAGCTGAAAACGATTTCCATTGTTCTGGTAATTTGTCCTGCATAAATTTCAACAAATCCACAGGTAATGCAAATGTATTTCCTACCTCACTGATTTTTGAAATTGTTGCTGTGTGGATGTTGGCAATATCTGTTCATGGATAGTTATCCACTCTGCCACAGCAGCGGGGTAATTTTTACCCTAATTAGTAAACTCTTAACTAAATTAGGTAAAACTTAACTGAAATACATTGAGAAAGGCGAGGTATGAATAAGGATGCTCTATTTTTTCATTTACTCTACGGATGCGCGACTGGAGCCATGAGCGTCCTGATCCGCGGGCGAGCTGGTGGGAAGCCAAACAGCTCAACAAGAAGTGTGTAATGTATTCAGAGCGGAGGGGAAGCGCAGACCTCCAGAGCGGTGTTAATTCTTTCGTTAAAGAGAGGGTAAGTTGTGTGTCAAGAGAGGGAGGGCCGCTGGAGCGCTGTAAGTGATACAATGAAGGGTGGCGCCGCCACGCGGCTACAAAAGACCTTCCAAGGCATTCAAAAGCCAGAACGAACACACAAAACAGAATCAAGTATTACCTAAGTTATTACACTCAACAAAAAAATATCAGCATCCAACGTAATATTGAAGAGTTTGTATTCAATGAACGAATTGTATTCAATGAGCGAATTTTTTTTTTATTCGATGAAAGAATTGCATACTCTTTTTCAGGTGAAACTGTGGATCAAATAAATATCGTTCACAAACATTTAAATGGAAATATTTTTCAACTGCCCCCGATCACAGAGAGTGTGGACTGAATCGTTTACTAGTAATTTCTACCAATATCTCTACATCAAAATAGCAAAACATCTTCTGTATTTCTTTAAAACTACACTCCGAAAATGCCAAAAATAATATCGGCGGCGACCAGATAGAATTTAACAGTGAAAATATGCAAAAAATTAACTCCAGGTGGAAAAAATAGGAAGCGTAATATGAATTAAAACAGGCGAATAAAACACGCCAAAAACACTTAACAAGATAAGAAGTCTAAAGTTTAACCGGAAACAAAGATTCAAAAGCTGAAACAGGCTGAGCGAATCACCGAAGCCTTTTCCACCGGCCAACAAGATGCCCTCAGTAAATCAATGAGGATCGAGACGAGCGGCACGTAGTGTCCCCTGTGTGGTGAGGATAATAAGGAGGAGGGCTGGAGGAGGCGAGCAACATTTTTGACAGATGAAAAGCCGGTGTAACAAGCAGCCAAATTGAAATGAGGGTTAAGAGAGAGATGATGAGGGGTATTAGGACAGCCGGCCACCAGCGCTCGGGGGAGTGTGACGACCCGAACTGCGGGTAGTCGTCTGCTCGCGTAGGGGCCGCGGCAGTCTGTACGGCGCGATCCACCGGCATTATTTGCAACGTGATCCACCAGCATTTTCTGCAGCGTGATCCACCAACATTTTCTGAAGCGTGATCCCAAAGCATTCTATGCAGCATGACCCCACAGCATTCTTTGCAGCATGACCCCACGGCATTCTTTGTAGCATGACCCCACGGCATTCTTCGCAGCGTGATCCCACAGCATTCTTTGCTGTAAGATGCCACTACATTCCTTTCTGCATGATGATGTCACAACTAAATTTGTAGCATGATGATGTCACAGCACGGTTACGACACGTCACAGCGCAGCATGAGCCTACTTCACACACTGCCCCGCAAGTGACCCAGCAATAAACTCCTCCCTAAAACTGTCTATAATCAAAACCTTCATATAGTATAATCAACAAGAGTGGTTTGCTTTTTCCAGAATTTGATTCTAAATAATTTTGCGTTGTTTATAATAATAGAAATCATATTTAATTGCTTCATACACCGAAGTTCATACACGCGATCAATACTTGTAATTAAAAATTTTAATTCCTAATTCTTCGAGGTATTTAAGAAATTATTGCTGAAAACTGCACATTACGCCAATATATCTTTCGCCACTCTCAAATGATTCTATTTGAAAAACTGCAGATATAAAATTTTTTAAACTTTAGGGAGTACGGAGAGAGAGAGCGTGATTCATGACCGCTGCTAGCTATATATATATAGGATCTTTGCATCACACCATAGCTCTCAGTATTTTATCAACACACTCATTGTGTTTTAGGGCATATTTCAAACCATACTTTGTTGTTTCAGATTAAAAACAAATTATGTCTTACTCCAAATGAATAATGATGATAAGAAACTCATATTTTAGAAATAATCCGTTAAAAAAAGCAAATCTATAATGATTAAAAACCTTGAACGAGTTTGAAATTGTCTTCCCGAGACTCAACACGCTCGTGAATAAGTATTTTCTCACTTATTTCCGATTGTAGTGATTCGGATAACTCCTGTACTTGATAAATCTCAAGTCTGATTAATTATTTCAGTTGAAGTTTTACTCATTACATTAGCCATTGAGGATGAGTAAAATACAATTACTAACAAAATTTTTCATTGCAAGTCATACTTGCCATCTTACTCGAATTATTTTGTTCCAAATTAAAAAAAATTAAAGAAGATAGATGCACACAAAAATCTTCTTTGCGCAGGAGGTAATTGGACACCAACTGACTGGCACTTAACCTGGCCAGAGGATCTCCAAGTTAAAAGTTAAGTACAAGCGACATCTGCTTGACTCGTTTTACAGTAGCTAGACTAGGAGAGGCTTAAAAAAGCTCATCTCGGCTGCCTCCGGTGTCCATTTCAAGACGACCAAATAAACAAGAAGCACATCAGTCCGTGGACCAACATGCCTAACCACTCGATTACTCCAGGAGATGATGCAGATAACGCGTCGGTGGAATCTGATTCTCGTTCACTACACGGGAATTTACTGTCCCTCCAGTCGCCCATCAACAAAAGAAAATTGCAAGAAACATCAAATGAAGAAAACTGCAAAATAGCATTTATTTGGATTTTCACAGTAGGTAAAGAATAACATTGTAATGAAAGAAAACATACGTGTTACAACAGAACAGCAAGCTATGTCAACCGAAAGAATGTAGGCCCAAATCACGGAGAAATAGTTGGCTGCGACACAATGCGACCGACCGCACAGCAGCGAGAGAAGACACGCTAGGATCGCCCCAATTGTTAGCAAGAGATTTGTTTGGAAGACATCGGGGCTTTAATATGCGAAGAACGTCAACTCAGAGGCAAGCGACACTACGACAGAGACATTCCTCAGTAGCCACACGAGCAATCCATGAGCAAATTGCAGGCCGCTTCTCCCAAAGAATTCTAAGAGGCAAAAGTCAATTGAAAATAGTCGGATGCAAATAAATGCTGGATGTTCGTGAACAATGAATGGAAGAAAATTAAGGGCGCAGCGTCGGTTAAGGGAGGAAGACAGATTTTCTTTGGAACTGAATTACCAATCCCAGCCAATTCACAACTAAGGGAAGATCAGAGCAATCCTAATTACGGATGCAAATAAAATTAGGATACAATTAACAAGATTCTTTCAGTTATTTAAGCGAACCAGTGCGCTCAGCAGCCGGCTCGATGTACGAGCGTCCCAAGTATGAGAAGCCGTGAAGCTTCCACTGAATGTGAGTCTGGAGTGAACATTCTTTGTGTTAATGTAAGTTAAATATTTTTTATGCCCATAATTTTATCCTCCCTACCTGAAGACGACCAGAAGCCGCCAGCAGAACGAGAGGAGAGCCCCTAGATATGGTAGCGTATAGTTGGTCGTCACATCTGATAGCGTTTTATGAGTCCACTCCTAATGAGAAGATTTGCAAGGCCTTGCTACAAGTTGGAGTTTCACAAAAGTCATATCTTTGAGAAACTTTCAGCACTATCTGGACTCTAATTTTACTAAAAAAGTTCTAAAGCAGTTCGCAATATAAAGTCTAAATGAGATGCGTTATTTTTGATTTGCAACGTCACCAAATTTTCCAACTGCCTGTAAAGGTTAAGATTTCAGAAAGCAGTATTTATAATAAATAAAAAATGCAATGAAATTCGAGGGATAGAATTTCTATCAAGCTTAAGGGAATTCGGGGATTTAGCGTGATGCATGGCCGCTGTTAGTTGTAGTACCTTTGCAGCATGAAGATTTTTTCTGCACTGAGGATGAATAAGACTTTTATGAGCCTGCGGTAATATCCCTGATGAAAAAATACACAGAATATCATTTTATCTAACAACCCAAATGAGCGCGCAAAATAAGAGCTATCGTAAAGTCATCGGAATTAGGCACGATAACAATCGCATGCGCGGACAACGTTGGAAGAATCCGGATCCGATAACAATGAATGCCGGGAGACTAGCGTTTGAGAGCCCATCCAGAGTTCGGCGCGAAGTTAGATCAGAATGTGTCGCACCCAAGAAACATAGCCACAAATATCATATAAGTAAGCATATTTTATGCACAATAACCATGCAACGTATTCTGCTATCTCATATGGTATGCTTTTGTTTCTCATTCCTAAATCTCAATGAAACATTTACTCGATCTCTGTCATTATGGTTACATATGAAAGAAGAGGACAGCTCTCTGATATGCGTAGATGCAACGTGTGTCTTGAGTTAATTTTTTCATATTTGAGCACGATTTACAAGTAACAATTCTAAATAATCGATTCTGGCAGTACTCTAAAAAAAACACGCAGCCTCTCAGGCAATGGACGTGTGAGAGGAAATGTGACCGTGCAAGCAAAGCTTTCACAAAATTAAAATGGAACAAATCACAGGGATCTTTGAGACTTCCATAACATTGATTTCCAAATTCAAAAGATTTGACCATTTTATGAAACTTTGAAACCTTGATGAACATGTTAATCAAAATTTTCGAAAGCATACGTTGTCGCTTGAAATTCGTCCAGGATGCGGCCTTGCAACCAACACTATCAAGTTAACAACATCAGCTAAAGCCATTTATTAAACATTATATCATTAATAGCCACGGTTATCATATTAATAATGATAAATAATTCTAATGATAAATTTGTCATAAATGTAGGAAAATAAGGTTACATTCCCTCACTGGTGATAAGATGGAGGTGGACGAAAGCAAGTTAGATCTTGAATGCGACCATCGAAACACTAACATCTAATTCAGAGCTACTATAGCCTCAGTTGGCAAGCGTATGACTGAGTCCAGCAACACTTCCGCGTATATACCATTGATGTGTAATGTTTCTCTTTCATGCTCACACATTTAAATGAAAACACAAGTAGAAACTCACAAGTAGAAAACACAAGTAGAAACTCACAAGTAGAAAACACAAGTAGAAACTCAGCCCAATCGAAATGAGCACGCCAAAAATCAACCAAGCACACTCGTATTCATCGCATCACGTCTAAACACTTCTTCCTGAGCTTCGCAATTTCCCCTTGCAACTTCAAGCAACTCGTTTACTATTCCCGATGTCTAACCTCACATATTGTACTTTATTCAACAACTGTACAGTTGATATTTGTTCATAATCTATCACCTTTCTCAACAAAGCTGTCCTCCGTCATACTTCATTTCTGACTGTATCGTACTGCATCTTTGCGCAAGCTTCTCATTTCAAGCACATTTTTTTTCACCACTCTACGTTCCATGGTAATCCCCTGGTATCAACACGCTAATCATCCGGGGATGTTTTCCAAAAAGATGCAACGAAAGCAGTTCTTTTTAAAACTTGATCAAAATTCAGCTGATAAAATAAACCATTATACACTTGCCTTGTTAAGTGCTCAGTAAGGTTTTCTCAGAATGAACCATTACATAGACAATAAATTCTTCTAGGGTGATTTTGTTAAATTTTTATTATAACAACTCGCCAATTTTTCATGCATGCACATATTTAGAGTAATTAGCCTATGTTACTGCGCTCCGTGTTTCTTAGAGTTAGAGTTGCCTTAGTAGAATAAGTTTAAGTTAGTCAATGGGCCTCTGATGCTTTCACTGCAATCCAGTCGTTGGAAGACCGCGTCACGGTCTTCCCAAGCTAGAATTAATACAATTGTTATATATTGAAATAGCCATTCCTATTGATATTTTGTATTATTACTTTGAAATACTTCTAGCTAAATCTACTGTACCTTTTTTCTTGTTGCAGACCATTCTCACAATAATTTGAAACTAATTTACGAGTAATTCACTGCTAACTGTTGCTGAATAAAACCTTGTGAACCTTGAACAGAAAACTAATGGTGTTTAATTCTTCGTTCAACGCTACTGTCCTCAACAAGGAAGGAATTGGAATTCACTCGAGTATCAAATTATTGACCCATAACTATGAAGGCAAAATTCAAATTTCGAGCCTTCAGCCTAATTTATATTAAGCCAAGTAATCATATGAATTTGACGAAAAAAAATTTAACACCACCATTGTAAACAGCCTGAATTCCAAAGCAATGAGAAATCAGTCAAACAAAAGACTTAGCTCGAGACAACAGCGTTTATTTTAGCCTTTTACTTCGAAGGCCTACATACTTGACCAATATAGGCTTACCTCGATACCACAGGAGCAAAATTCAAAGTTTGCGTGCTTGCAGGTGCATAAAATAGCAGCTGCTTCCTGGTCCTCGCAAAATGGAGGTATGTTTGAGGTGGGCAGAGACTGTAGTGCTCGATATCTTGTACCGATCTCACATAATTTTCAATAGTTTTGTAGTATTCACCAATTTATGGAAAAAAAACAGTAAACTCCATTCACTTTGAGGGCCATACCAAAAAAATATTCTTCTGAATAATTTTAAATAATTAAAGTAGGACAAATCACCAATCGACCGATCCTTTAACTGCGCAATGATCGAGAATCTGACTTTGGAATTTATTCTTAATGATTTTGACATTAAAATTTAGGTTTTTACTATGACTTTCTATTTATCTTGGCTGGAGAGTCGCCAACCAGGTTGTCAACAGCCGCTTACGGCTCCCGAGCCGCTAAACGAATACTAGAATACCAGGGCCATGGTTCATGTTAAATACCCAATGAGTGCAGTACATAAGTTGGCAATTGTTTCGAAGCAATTGTTTTTGGCAACTGGTGTCCGATATGATATGAAAACACTTTACATGTCGATGCTAATTGCTTCCAAGTCCAAATTTATTGTCGGATAGTTGGGTTGCAACAAACGCAAAAAAGAAACCATGGGGCATGAATTTTACATTATCACATTAAAAAGTAAATCTCAAGATAAAACAGTAAAATGAGATAAGATAAAGACTATATGGTAAAGCATATTGTTTTCCCAACTAATTCCACTCAGAGCATAGCAACAGTAATAAAAGAAAATAACGTCATGGTGATCAGAACATATTGTGAACATTCGTTCACACTTATACATCTAACTTCTTTTTTGAGCCTCAGTTGAAAAAGGAGTCAACGATCGTTGTATCAAGCTCGATTATATTTCACCGCTTCCCAATCTTACATTTCATTGCAGTTTGGCCATCGTTATAGCAACAGCGTCGGACGGACCTAACCAAGGAGCGCACAAAATGAACACAGAGGAAAAATTCTACGTATAACCCCCTCATTGATGTGAATTTCTACACCATATTAGGTACGTCGAAGCCTGGGCAATCTGGTGCTCAGAGTACATCACTTCACGCGCTAAGATCGAAGAAGGCTGGCCAGAGCGAGCGCCTCGATACAGCCAGGGCATCACCCGCCTGGACGCGGCGCCGCACGGTGGCAGCGCGCGCTTGTGTTCCAGTTGTGCTATCGCTGGTCGGAGCGGCCGATACATCAGGCAGAATGGATGTTGCGACAGTCCTTTGAAGTGAACTAGCAGATAACGAGCACCATTGACGGCATGGACATGCAGATAGCAATTACCGGACTAGCTTGCCAGCTCGAAGACAGCCCTGCGTAGGACGTCGAATAGTCACTACAGCTGAGCACGCGAATACTTAGGATACTTCGGAGATGAGAGCGCGATGCTTTTGTGCTGAGTGGAATTGAGTAATCGGTATGCTAAATTAGTCATAGATATTGAAAAAACTATCAATGTGATTTAATTATTTTGACAGTGATAGACCCTACAGAAATTATTCATTAGTTGCGTGAAATATGTTTGAACGAATTAAAAAATGAATGACAAGGAAATTTTCTAAATTATAACGATATGTTCAAGTTGCAGTAGATATTTCTTTCAACAAGAAAATTTGCTAAATCCTTTTTGTCAATTTATTTCTATTGCATTTACCGAGGACTGAAATGAAAGAGCGAAAAGTGTCGTAAAAACTATTTAAAAATTTCATTTGATAATAAAGCATACAACAGTCATTTTATTCTATTTGATTTGTGTCATCGCGTTATAACTCACCGATGTGACGCGTTATAACTCACCGATGTGACGCGTTATAACTCACCGATGTGACGCGTTATAACTCACTGATGTGACGCGTTATAACTCACCGATGTGACGCGTTATATCTCACCGATGTGACGCGTTATAACTCACCGATGTGACGCGTTATAACTCACTGATGTGAAGCGTTATAACTCACCGATGTAACGCGTTATAACTCACCGATGTGACGCGTTATAACTCACCGATGTGACGCGTTATAACTCACCGATGTGACGCGTTATAACTCACTGATGTGAAGCGTAATAACTCACTGATGTGACGCGTTATAACTCACTGATGTGACGCGTTATAACTCACCGATGTGACGCGTTATAACTCACCGATGTGACGCGTTATAACTCACTGATGTGAAGCGTTATAACTCACCGATGTGACGCGTTATAACTCACCGATGTAACGCGTTATTACTCACCGATGTGACGCGTTATAACTCACTGATGTGAAGCGTTATAACTCACTGATGTGAAGCGTTATAACTCACTGATGTGACGCGTTATAACTCATCGATGTGACGCGTTATAACTCACCGATGTGACGCGTTATAACTCACCGATGTGACGCGTTATAACTCACCGATGTGACGCGTTATAACTCACCGATGTGACGCGTTATAACTCATCGATGTGACGCCTTATAATTCACCGATGCGTTATAACTCACCGATGCGTTATAACTCACCAATGTGACGCGTTATAACTCACCGATGTGACGCGTTATAACTCACCGATGTGACGCGTTATAACTCACCGATGTGACGCGTTATAACTCACCGATGTGACGCGTTATAACTCACCGATGTGACGCGTTATAACTCACTGATGCGACGCGTTATAACTCATCGATGTGACGCCTTATAATTCACCGATGCGTTATAACTCACCGATGCGTTATAAATCATCGACGCGTTATAACTCACTGACGCGTTATAACTCACTGACGCGTTGTAACTCACCGATGCGTTACAACTCACCGATGCGACGCGTTATAACTCACCGATGCGACGCGTTATAACTCACCGATGCGTTATAACTCACCGATGCGTTATAACTCACCGATGCGTTATAACTCACCGATGCGTTATAACTCACCGATGCGTTATATCTCACCGATGCGTTATATCTCACCGATGCGTTATAACTCACCGATGCGTTATAACTCACCGATGCGTTATAACTCACCGATGCGTTATAAGTTATAACGCATCGGTGAGTTATAACTTATAACTCACCGATGCGTTATAATTCACCGATGCGTTATAACTCACCGATGCGTTATAACTCACCGATGCGTTATAACTCACCGATGCGTTATAACTCACCGATGCGTTATAACTCACCGATGCGTTATAACTCACCGATGCGTTATAATTCACCGATGCGTTATAACTCACCGATGCGTTATAACTCACCGATGCGTTATAACTCACCGATGCGTTATAACTCACCGATGCGTTATAACTCACCGACGCGTTATAACTCACTGATGCGTTATATCTCACCGACGCGATATAACTCACCGATGCGTTATAAATCACCGATGCGTTATAACTCACGGATGCGACGCGTTATAACTCACCGATGCAACGCGTCATAACTTACCGATGCGTTATAACTCACCGATGCGACGCGTTATAACTCACCGATGCGTTATAACTCACCGATGCGTTATAACTCACCGATGCGTTATAACTCACCGTTGCGTGATAACTCACCGATGCGTTATAACTCACCGGAACGCATCCCGCTCCCACAAACCTGTGTGTTGCACGCCGTGTGCACGATCGCATGAGCCACATAACCACACCAGAGTTCTGTAAGAGCACCCACCTCATTTACCCAAACTGAAACATAGCGTTTTGGAATGAGCACGTGTGTGATTTCATTCACGTTGCTAGAATAATAATTACTTTTGTAACTAACTCTCTTTAAAAAGATGTATTTTGAATGAAACTAATGCTATTTCCATATCTTTTAGTAGTACGGGAATTTTAGACCGATATTGAAAAATTTATACCTGAATATCAATTTCAAAGCTACCCGCGTGGACTGAGTCAATGTTATTATCAAAAATTTATTTCGAGTCAGTAGAAAATTTTTTCTATAATCTTTCGTGAGTAATCAGGAGGCCTACAACACATTAGGGCATTATTTTCATGCTCGTTTCATTAGAATCGCCCGAATTTGACAAAATATGTTCTCTAACAAAATATGTTCAATCAGCGAAATCCATAAGATTGTTTCCAACGCCTACACGCACTTCCTCTCTTGAAAGATTTTCAGGAAATAATCTAGAAGTATGACGTGACATTTTTCTCCTCTTACACGTACAGTGTGCTCTAAATGCTACACATGCGCTTCTATGCACAATCCAAGCATGACAGGAGGAACACCTCGGGTGGACGAGAGCCACAATGGTGTCTTCCTGAACTTGAAAAATGATAATTTTTTATTGTTTATTACGTTCATTCTAACTACAAGATGCCAGTAAAATCGTTCTTCACGAAATGCAAATTAACTGTTCCTAATCACGCACAACAAAAATTACAGGGCAAATTTCAAGTAAAGTGTGCTGCGAAGGTGAAGTCAGCCTCGGCGTGAAGTGCAAATCTAAACTATACACTTTCAGTTGAATTCTAGCCGCTATCCGTCTAATTCAAAAGTTACAAAGCAATATCACAATTATTATTTTCTATTTACGTCAAAAATTTATAACATGGGAGAAATGTGAATTACCTCTGATGACACGCATAAATCTGTGAAATATGGTTGAATATTTGATTGGCAAAATTGCCAAACTAAATGAGACGCCTATTTAACAGATTACCAAATTTTGGAAAACAGCTATTTGCGATCAGTTCCCTCGCAGCTCACACTATGAACATCATAATTAACTGATAGCACGTTTTACTGGTGCGGTATTTTATCGTTCGGTGAAAGATGCGCAACGTAAACGAATTTTGGGATGATATGAGCAAAATGATAATAGAGCTTCACATAAATATGCCAGCTACCGTAAAATATCTGACGATCTGAATGTGCTCGTAGGATCGACAGGAACCCTTATTCGGCAGCGGACGATGCATAACACGCCTGCAAACATTCGTAGCAGTTGCCGCCCTCGTAATAAACGAGTCTTCTGTAAGTTGGCGGGTTGGAAAGTTCACAAGAAGCATGACACATAGTGAAATTCGAATGATCGTAAAAATGAGGAAATTGAAGTGAGCAAAGATAAGATTGGTATTACTCATGAGCTCATGCGTCTAGAAAAACTATAACTGAACCATCGACGGGCGAAGGCTAGCCTCATGAGTGTTGATAAATATGAAAATGAGTCAGAAAAACTCTGAATTGCAGTTATATGGTGTAAAATATCATAACGACAGAAGACGGTAACTCACACTTGAGAAAAAGAGGACTGCCTCCCCCCAAAAAAACACACCTGCAGTGCTCACCAAATTCGTAAGTGGGAGTTAATGGTATCAGGATCTCACCAATCGTGAAAAAAATTAAAGAGAGTGACCACCCGACCATTTTTCATTACCTGAGTTTCATATTTTATCCACATTACTAAAATTATTACTAGTTAGCCTCATATTTTATGCACAAAAATAAGTCCAGTGAAGAACTATAACCCAATGAACAGATTAATCGTGAAAAAAAAAGTTTGTCAACATTTTTAATAGGAAATTAATTGGTCTCTAAAACTAATGAAATTTTCCACGAGTGATACAAGGAGAATTGAACGGAACAAAAGCACCCGCCTTCATACACATAGACTGACGTTTCACTATCACATGTTAGCTCCAAGTTTCGAGCGTACAAATTTTTTGGAAATCATCAACTTAGAATGAAGAAGAGGAATAACTATAGAGATTCCAACCACCAAGAATCGTGTAACTCCGTAAGAACAGCTGATGTCAATGACCTAGGTCGAAATAAATAACATTAAAATCATTACAACTCCAAGGTCTCTGCATTTGCGTGTTAACATTTAAGACATTAATATGCATTTTTTAGTCGAGAGCTGGCATGGGAGCTAAATTTAAGTGCGGTGAGTGCATTGCTTCGTATCTTGATTCTTGATGCGGCACTCGAGCGCTGGCACGAGCGTGTGTCGCACGTCGCAGTTGCCACCACAGCGACAGGAGGCGGCGCCGCAGGTGCGTGCGAACTCTTGACACTCATCACGCATATTGTGGTTCTTGCTTGTTTATTTCAAGCTTATTAACACGTAAAACCAGGGAAAATAGTCCTCTAATCATGAATTTTAAAAAGTGCATTACAAACTCAAGCTCTCTGTTTACTTCATCACGTACAAGCAGGAATTCTTACGCTAACTAGGTAACAACGCGAGGGCGTTCTAAGTTCGTCACATGCAAATATCTGCAGGTCTTCGTTGTTCATGAGCACTTCATCCGCGCGGGTCATACTTTAGGTTTCTTTGACACCTATTGCACAAATTCTTATCTTTAATTATATTGTTTTACTTCATCGTTACGACGAAGAATCGAATAAATTTTTGATCATTTTCATGATTCTGATAATGATTTTGGCATATTAACACGTTCGCCGCGTATGGGGTCAAATGTGTACCAGTCGGTAAATAGCTTACACGTACCAGTATAAATGAATGGCATTTCATGTTTCGCGACCTCTTTGAGAAATAACAGATCACATACCAGGTAAAATGTATCGTACAATTGTAGTTTTCATATTTCTCAAGAAGGATAAATAAATATTCGAGCATTAAAATCGATTTCCCTATTCTGCAACTCACAACCTAACCAAACCAACCGTTTACAACCGCGGAAACGCGGTGAACGTGTTAAGAGCAAATTTTTTTCAAGATATAGAAGAGAACTGCTCCTTAGTTCGATTTACAGATCGCTTGCGAGCTGCCTTGTTGCTATACAGCGTAAACTTATCAAGTCTTCAGTCCGGGGAACGCAACACAGCGCCTGTAAATCAATGCGTTTCGATCGGAAAATTTCAGAAAGAAAACTGCAGAAATTAATTAAAATAGAAACAATTATTTACCTCGTTTTTTGCACTTTATTTCCCGACACTTTCTTCCGGTTAACTCAATTTCTTACATTAACGTTCAAAATCGTTTCAGATAAACGTGAAGTTGCTCAATTCCAAATGCTAAATCTCTAATGGGACTAGATATCAACATTAGAAGCGTTTTCCATAACTTCTGGAGTTGAAAAAGACTAATTCATTCACGAACCATGCGTCCGCGGCCTCCCTACGTATTTATGAATGAAAAGAACCGACAGAACTTTACGTCGCAGTCCGTAACCCAGCGAGCATTTTGTTAAAGAAAACTCAATGTAAATAAACCAAGTTTGAGAGTATATAGAAACTTTGTGCCAAAGTAAAATACACTAAAATTGTGCCGTGTTTTTGATGCATGGGTATACGATGAATGAAATATAAGGTCTTCTTGATGAAGTAGTCTTTTAATAACTGTTTTGTGTCACGTGTCGTGTCTTCCCAATTGAAATTCTGAGCCTGTTACAGATTGTTTTCAGGCAGTTATAAGCCAAGAGTTTAGTCGTTTTCAAGCAGTAAATTAGCCTTTTTCGGAGCAAATGTCTACCCTTTTAAACGGCTATTTCTGGGCATCGAAACGGCTAATGCAACGGCCATTTTGGGCTTCTCTACTACCTGAACGAGGCTATTCACGACCATTTTTGGCTTTTCCATTGCTTGAACGAGTCTCGTCCTGGCCTTTTTGGGCTTCCTTACTGCTTGATCAAGGCTAATACCGGCCCTTTTGGGCTTCCTTACTGCTTGATCACGGCTAATACCGGCCCTTTTGGGCTTCCTTACTGCTTGATCAAGGCTAATACCGGCCTTATTATAGGCTTCCGTACGACTTATAGTGGGCCTTGCAACGACCTCAAAGAGCTCCAACATCAGATTTTTTATACGATATAAAGAGTTTGTAAGGCCGGGTCTTGTGGCTGCTTCGCCTAGTGAGTTCCGATTTGAGGCGAGTGAAGCAGCGGACTTACGTATATACTACTCCGGCTGTAGGTATCGATGATAAGCGGCGGAAAAGTGGGAACGTTTTCTAAAATAAAATTACATTGGGATATATTAAGATTACTGAAAATAGAAGGACTAGAATCGAGGTTTGAGGGGTAACTAGGGTAAAGCACTACAAGTTGAATGCTCAGCGTTCGACAACCCAAGTGTTCCAACAGTTATAAGCCATCATTCATATTTATTTTATATAATGCATTAATAAAGTGCCAATTTGATGTTATGCTCAGCAGTTAGCTTTTCTATCCTAGTTTTCATGTTGACTGGATTAATTATTTATAGTATTGTTGATGATGTTTAACGAACCTTACCTAATCTAACTTAACTAAGTTAGGTTAGTTGAAATTCATTTAGTTCTTTACATTTACTGAAGTAATACGACTTGTACAACATTTACGATTACGAGTCTTTTTACAATCTATTACGCGTCCAAATAGAGGTCGTCGAAAAGGCTTGAAAACGACTTTAAACGACCCGAATGAGCCCGCAAACAGCCATTGACTAGACCTATAAAAGGCCAGTTGAATGAAGAGCCCTTTTCAAGCCCTAATAGGCCAAGTATAGGTAGGAGTCGGTTTGAAGTCGTGATTTTTGGCCCTTTTGGGCCGTTTCCGACCTTTTACAACTAATTTACTACCTGAAAAGGGCGATAATTTTCAATTGGGTTCTATTCAAGTGCAAACAGCAGTAAAAGTGTCTAGAAGTTGTGTGTCTGCAGGACATTCTGTGTATAGGGTACACACGATGCAGAAATGAAGAATAGGTTTGCTTAATCGTTAAAAAAGCTGAAGTTGCATGAGCAAATATACGAATGACGCTGTAAACTTGTAAAGCGTTTTATTTTCTTTCAAGTTAACATTTCTAACAAATGTTTAAAGAGAATATTTTCTAAATTTATAAACGATTCAATAAAATTAATGCTGCGATGTCAAAATGCCAGTGCCATTAAACAATAATACGAATCAAATTTTATGGTATTTTCCATTGTTACTTGTGTTAAAATAAACCAAATAAAATTGTGACAAATGCTTCATTCAAGAAATGGTGTTTTCAAGGTCAGAAATGTCGCCGGCCTAGTCGATTTCGGTAAGTAAACCATCACTCAAGGATCACTGCGCGTTTCATCCCCAGCTCTGCGAGCTCAAAGTTGCTACTATTAAAATCCGTCGAGGTGAATTTGTGAGATGAAAAGTGTGTGACATTAGTGTGAAATATTAGCGTATAGTTCCAGGTCTGACTCGGCCGCAGCGAACGGAGGTCTGGCTATAAAAACCTACGATAAATCGATGGATATCAAAATCCGTATAATGATGTTGTCAGGAGAAATGCGGAGCTCTAAAATAACTGCTCTTTTCCGCTCAACTCTGGGAGCAGAAGACAAATTTCACCGCTGAAGAGTAGTAGGAGATGTACAGGATTATCTACAAAGTTGAGTTGAAGTAGGAGATGCAGACCACTAAATGCCTTGCTCGGCAGGAGTGAGGGACACAGAAGACTTACTCCTAGCTGTACTGCGGTCGATGGAGCAGAGGACAAACTCCCAACCATGAACGCCATCTCGGCGAGAGATTACTGCGCACCATAGCAAGCCAGCGCGTGCCCCCATCCATAGCCAGACATATTAATGTCTCCCGACAGAAGGCAAGTGTGCAGAGGTAAAGCGTGAACACATCACAAAGGGTAATTCCGTATTGACCATCAGCGAATCAACGCTAAATTGGTCATTTTACGGGCGGGCTGGAGTCTTGATGACCGCGCTATCAAGACTATAACTGCAAGACGGCGTGCACGCTAAAGAGCTCAAATCAGCACAAGGTAAAGCCTGGTGTGCAGAGAGCACCTCGCTTTGCAGAGCACATTCATTATCATACTGCGCTAATTACACCATTATGAAGCGTGGCGGCGTAGCGCTGGTCGATACATTGCTTTCTGTAGGAGCTAGACTTCTCGACGTGGCTGTGGCTCGTAAAGTGATATGATTGAGCTGGTGCGAGTCACCCTCGCGGGAATAAAATTGATTCCTAAAACAAATGATGCATTATGAGTTTATAAGTTATAAACCAACCACAGAATTTTAGTATGCCATGGGCATGGGCTTTCTATTATTTCACATCAGGTTTTCTATCCATGGAATTACCGCACTAAACCTCGAAACATATTTATCTACTTCATTGAAGAAAAAAAAATCATGAGCTTATAATGCAATCTGTTATTAATAAAGATAGTTCGAAGGGTGAATGAAAATCATACACAATAATTAAAACATAACTGAATTGCAGTACTCTCCAATGATTACTTGTTAGCACGATCAATAAACTGTTCGGTTTGTAATTATAATTTTTCAATTAATTATAACTTCACGATGTCAAAAAATGGTAAAGAGTTGGCGTGTTAAGCTCCTCAGCAAAATTCAGTTGAAAGTATGAAGAAAAATTAAGCTTAATAATGAATAGATTGCGTGTGTCATGTGTTTTGTGTGACGAAATGAAACCCCTCCTCGAGCATTTTCATTTGACCTCTCAACTTGCTCGTTTCCGACAATAATCTAACTCGGAAATTGACCGGTCCCGCACATATGAGGTAATAGAAATGACAGAGGAGAACCGCAGGTCTCACTTAAGTACTCAATGCGTCGTACGGTCTTCCTTAATATATACTGATTACACCACAATGCTGTAGACGACAGAGCAAGTAGATAAGGAGTGTGTAATGCCTGGTCTTGGGCCACTGAAATATAGTCGCTGCCTGAGCGCAGCGCACCGAGCCTTCTGCAGAGGACTTGCTATGTGTCACGAGTGCAGTCAGCGGAGGTGCGCAGCAATTGTGATATGATTATGTTGGTTCACGAGGCATGGGGCCTCATTAAGACTCGCTAACATCAAATCTAGTAGCTAAAAAAATTGTTTAATAGTTTGAAAAATGTTAAGATCATAGCAACAATACTGTTTAACGAGAAGTAACTTCCCTAAATCAATGCTGTATGAGGTAGATGTAAAGGAATCGAAGTACACGAACAATAAAAAGGTAGTGATAAAGTGGGGTCTAACTGTCAGCATACCAGAACAGGATACGTTCATGTGTCACTCAACTGAGACGATGGCTATAAAATGCACTTAACGCTAGCCATCACTGCACGTAAAGTATTCAAGAACTATAACTCCACTGACAGCGATACTCTTTAAATGTGCACTCCAATAGCGCAATATTGTCCCAACTCGAGCAAATGGCAAAATGAATTCTTTTGAACTTGCTAGAGCACAATAAGTGTACGCTATAGCAATACACACGAACTTGTACAGTGACGTGACATGACTTGCACATCCCTCACGTGCTTGAATTTGTAATGCACTGATAATCGAGATTGTTAATTGCACCTAAACCTTGCTAGCTGCATGATTTTCAGCAATAGTGGAACAAACAAATGGGAAAGAATATGTCACGCACTTTCACTTGGTGAGGAGATATATACTGCTTACGGTAAATTCCTTCGAAGTGTATGGCTGCCACACCTGAACGCCTGCCCGTTGCAGCAGCGCTGCATGTGCTGAGCGTTGACGCCGCAGCGACCCGGTACTATTGCTGCTGTCTTCATTTTGTCCACAATTTTTCAACGGAGTATACTGAATTTACAGGTTTTGTGAACTTAAATACAACAGTTACATAGTTGGTGGTAACAATTTTTAAAGAATCGAATTACATTTATATCGTAATTTTGCAATTACTGTCGCACAACTAAAATATTGGAAACCACGGCAAAAATCAGTTTTGTTACCGTCGCGTCGTTAACACCTTTTGTGATCACAGTTTTGTCACTCTACAATTTTCTTGCAGCCAAGTTGCACTCTTATTAGGAGCGTCTTGATAGTGGTTGGTTGTAATCACATTGATGAGCAATGATTGTGGGTGAGAATTTTTTGCACCCATCTTATTTCAAAAGAAAGAACGGTATATGCAGGGCTTATATACTTGTACTTATAATTGACTGAATTATTTAAAAAAACTTAAACATTCCTCGCGTGAAAACTTAATTATTAAACGCATTTCCATTTTCCGAGCCCTGTAGCGCATGTAGGATTCAAGTGCAGCCAATTTCGTGAGCCAGAATGTTGCCGTCAGATTACGCATGCAGTGCTGTACGTACAGCACTCCCACACGCTGGGAGTGTCCAACCTCTTTTGTCTCCTACATGCTCAGCTCTTTTTGGACAAAACGAAATTTTTTTTACTAGCGTGCGTGCCATAAGGATAGTTTTCAAGATTGTCGAAGCTCAATCTATTTTTTTTTCCTTATTCACATATTTACGACTGCCATTTAATATATGATAGAAATATGGAAAAATTAAACATGAACAATATTAGGACAAATTCATGAAAAGTCTACCGTTAAAAGAATATTCTTATATGCTAACAACAAATTTCATACGCGGCACATGTACGTCGCTCTATTTAAGTTGTATTACCACAGATACATTTACACTCAATTCTCAGGTCTGGTACAATACGTCACGCTGCTCTTCAAATGACAATTCAGGATGACTGTCAGCGTATTGAATTCAACAACAGCAGAAATTTCACAGTGTTGACCTCACACCAATGAACCCAGATTTCTCAAAACTGGTACGATGTTTGATTCCAATAATACCGTCTGCATTTGCTGACTAAGCAGTAGTGTGAATCGACCAGGAGAGTCTCTGTACTTTTGTCCACTTGAAGTCAATCACACACACACAAGTCTGATAACAAGTATAAGTTTTACACTTAGAAGGCGTCGTCACCCAAAATTTTATATTGACAATCAGCTAATCTTTTTTCTAATAAAAAATAATTAAAATGACTTTAAATTGCTTTTGCATATAAGCTCAACATTTTGACATTTGATTTTAAGAACTATTTTCCGTTCCTCCGTACAAGATAAATGCATTTGATGTAAATATCCAACTCATGAATGTCTAAAATATAAAAAATACATTGCTTCCATCCACATCCGATACAAAAAGTCACATCGAATTTGAGAGCGAAGAATCTCAAAATATTTCTGGTTCTTTTTACATCTCCTCAAGTGAAAAATATTCATTGAGTTGAAAATACCGAAAGAAAGAAAATGACCTTCCAAGAAGCTGAAAATATATTTTCAAGTCTACATATGTCCGGCCTCGATATCAAGTAGTTAGCGTGATCAGTCACACCTATGGGCTACTTGGCTGTTTATACTCCATCTTTTTTAAAAACTTCAAAAATTTATAAGTTGCAGATACAAATTGGAAGAACTGAGAGAGTGCATGGAGGTCTAGAAGTTGACCTGCCCGGAGGTAAGTATAGAAATACAGAAATTTGAAGTTTTCTCACACGGTACGTTAATTGCACAGGCCGATCTTCCACACTATCGTTCTATTGGTGAGAATCTCAACAGGAAATTTTAAATGAGAAACTGCGAAATAATACTCAAAAGAATCCTAACTATTCAGCAGTCAAATTATGCAGAGAGGATGTAAAACACGTTTTATGCTCACATCTAAGCAATATCGTTTCTTAGTTTTGTTTGATGAAATGATCAAAGTTATCCATGAAACGTTCATGGAATAGTTGTAAATGATAGCTGTAAAATTTAGACATTTCCTGCACTTCTGTAAGTTGGTGTTTCAGTATTAGGACTTGAATGCTTTTCAGGCTCGATAATTTCGACTGTACAGTTTGTCAGAACTCTTCAACTGTTTTCGAAGTCCATTCAAACCGTACTCCTTCGCTTCTCAACTGTTTCCAGCCATAGCTTGGCAGCCTTTTTTACCGCGCTTTGCTGATACTTTCGATTGCAGTCGGGGTAACATGTTGAATTCTATTTCTGCTTAGTCGTATAAAGTTGAGTTGAATTTAGAATCAGCTCGGCTGTTTTTAATAAAATGTGATATTGACAATAGCGTGACGAAGTGTTCGATAGACGATATGACACCATTCAACATTTAAGAACGTCAGAGTCACGTATACTCCGTGGCCTTACTTTGACAGCTGGCACAAAGCTGGTCGACTTCAAATCGTGAGCAAAAAAGAACTGAGCACCAAAGACAAGACGTCTGTATGCTCTCGCTTGCTGCAGTGCCATAGACACTAGCACTGATGTGACCGGTCGGACTTCAAGTGTCCCAGTTAGTGCATCGGAATAGCATCGTAAATCGCACGCCTTCATCAACTCGACTGCACATCAACACATAAATGAACTCAATCATAGTGCTCAAACGCGTGCTTTACGTCAGTGTTAGAGGCTGAATGGGAAAGGCTTGTCGCCACTTTTGACTACCGTCACCCAGTAGAGTTAGTACTTCATAGTTTGAGCAACGAAATGATCTAAAGAGAAATACACGCGCTTATAAAAAGCACGTACATAGCGCGAAAGTATTTAATAGGAGTAATAAAAAAATAAAGTAATAGCGCACAAAAAGTTCCCGGAGACGAGTTACTATTGGCTTAGGAAACAAATTCTGGTCAACTTTTTGAGAACCTTTAGGTTATGACATCAATTTTGGGCCTATTGACGTTTACAATGAAGCGTAAAATTAGTGAAATGAAAAAAATATAGAAATTTATTCTATGCGAAGATTCATCAGCTATTCATAGATGAGATGAAACGTAGGAAAGTACTGTACAGATATCTGACTAAAATTTTTGAGCGTACTCTTTACGCACATTAAATGTAAACGCAGGAGTAAAACTATATTTCAAGCTGCTCTTAACCAGTCCAACTTGTTTTGTCTCGGATTCCGTTACAAGAAATCATGATCTGAAACTTAAGATGCGTCGACACGTTGATGCACATTTTAAAGGTAAAAAAAATTTTTTCATCATTCCTCACTGTGCTAAACTTCTGTTCAAAAATTTCAATAAGATCCTACATTAAAAACTCAAGAATATTGCTCGAATGTAGTTGTAAAGGAAAAAGCAGCCCTCGTTACACGACAAGCAGAGAATGGGTGGTCAGCGATTGAGAGCGGGCAGTGCGGCACCAGCAGCAGCGGCGGCCTAGGCGTGCTCGCGGAGCGGTTAACTGCGGCATATTTTGTTGGTGGACTGAGGAAGGTCTGGAAGATGACGCAGCAACTTTGTGGGTTCCTTTGAGACAGCCTGCTGAAGGCCCTTGAGCAAATAGGTTCTTGTGATCATTACAGAAGCTAACTAGCAACTAACGAGCCTTCAGTGATGGCATCCAGCAGCCGCGAGTAACAGGGGCTAACGAGACGCTGTGAGATCATTGCGCTCTACGCACTTGCGCCGCACGCCAGCAGCAGCTATGCGCCACATACGCAAGTCTTTAAGGTAACGTGAGACACCTTAGTCAAGCAAAGCTCTTCAACGAATTTATAAATGAGCTCGATTGATGATAATGGAGTCCTTCCAAGTTTGTTTTATTTGTTTGTCTGTTAACAGAGCTCAAGAATATTCATAAAATGAAAATATAGCATCAAAGGGAACTGAAAAAAAACGAATATTTACCTTGTGTATTCGGAAACGAGAAATATTATTTATCACGCTTTGCCTAGCCTTTATTTATTCTTACTTTCGATGCTCGTAGGAAAGCGTTACCGATAACTGTAAAGAACTATACAAAAAAAATTAACAACTAAATGGCTCCAACATGCACTCAACTAAGAGAAATTTTATAAGAAATGACATTTACATATCGTAGGTAAAAATAACTAAAAATATTCTGCACGCCATAGTCTTATTTAGGAATCATTGTTCAGATGAAACTCATACGAACACTAAGCGCGAAGCACACATCAAACTTTTGTACAATTTTACGATTCATAGAAAGCGACGGCTTGAAATTCGTGCAATAACTATTCTAAATATCAGTGTTTACTCAGAAGAGACCGAAATTTTATAGTCTCCTGAAAAACTCGGTTCTCAAGATCTGTGCTCTGCTCGCCAGAAGCATAAACTTCTCTTAAATAAACATCAGAAGGCCGACTCCATTTGCTCGGTTCCGAGTGAACTCGGTGTGAAATCAGGCGTGAAGGAGTGGAACAAAATCCGCGTGTGCTCATGAGTGAAACGTCCATAAAAGAGTCAAACTCACAAAAATAGTATAATGAGTCTCCTTCCGGCAGCTTAGCTCCACTGCCAGTTCAGGAAATTTATTATTCGCTTCAAGACATTATGAAAATCTACAACTTTACGTACTTACATTTGGGAACAGGCAGAACACCAAGCTACGTACGTACCTGCGAGGAAGAAATAAAAAATGATTTACACACTAGTTCAAAATTAGCCGTAAAAGTAGAATAAATAGCACAGAAAAATTTTTCCTCAGTAGGCGGGAAGAATGGCCAATAATAAACGAAGAATGGCCAAGCAAAGATTACTTTAAGACCTAAAGAACACTTTTATGATAAGAATATAACGTGTTGTTTGAAGAACTTTCGTTCAAGACTAACTGAAAAACCACTTGAAATTGAAGTTTATATTTTAAAGCGAGACTATAAAACTTATTCACAACCTGTGGCTAACATTCATTAAGAAAACATACAAGTGTTCTTTTCTATTATTGGGATCAAATTTCTGTGCAAAAGCGTCGGATGTGAGGTTGATGTTAACCATTAACTTAGAACCCATTGTGCGTTGAGCTGAGGAGTAGAATTAGCTCTGAAATAACATTGAAACAGAGTAGAGAAGAGGCGCAGGGTGAACTAAGGGACGACAGAAGCCGTGCATCGCCTTTAGGCAGATGGGGCAGCCTGATATCCTCACAAGTCTCATCTACTGACCTCCACTGGCAGTCTCACTCGGGTCTAAAATAGATCGTCACACTACGTTTTTCTCCCATCTTGTCTTCTCACTCTGTATGAGTGAGACACCGATTAGAGAGACTTATAGTTTGTGTTCTTTCAAAATAATACCCTACCAACTCTTTCATGAATTTACTTTAGAACCCGCATACACAGTAAATATATTTCTCGCGAGTGAATTTTTAACACAACTGAAGTGTAATTTTAGCTGCAGTCACATGAAGTAGAATTTTGTCGGACATGCATAGAATTGTTGGCCAAAACTTATATTTATATAGAAAAGGACTTCAATCTTTGGGGACCTAAGTACCAAATTGATTGAAACGCAACTATTCGAAACCATAGTACATTATTAAAAACATTAAGTTCTATACCCAAGAGTTATTCATCGAATTGCCTTAAGAATCGTACATCCCAAAAGCTACCAATACCAGAGAAAATGTTCTTACAGAGGGTCATGAAATGTTTTCACCATAGTTTTCCAAATAAACATGAGACAAATAAAAACATCAGAAAGTACATGTGATATATCATGAAATAATCGTAGTTTCGATGCATAAATAGACAAAAAAACCTTGCACATGCATTTATGATAACGATGGTTCGTGTCCTAAAGATTCAAATATGGAACCAATTTCAATATACGTATCAAATGCAAAAAATTTTAGCAGTAGGTGTCGTAGATATATGAATAAATTAAATTTATAAGGCGCTTGCAATAAAAATGTAATCAAATGCTCGAAATCGTAGAACAAGCTTTTCAACGACAGTGTAAAGAATTACTCGTATATGCTCCTAATCATAGACGCATAGGTAAATGTTAAAGCCTTTGTAGGCAAGCAGGGAATTAATTTCGTATTACACAATCCACATGTTTCAAAGATACATTTGCCGCAACCATTGATGTCCGTGCGAGAAAGGCACGCTAATAAACTTGGTATCAAACGGTCGGCAGCTTCCTAGCTTTGTGGACTGAATAAAATATTATGCCTCTCTGGCTGAGAACTTCCATAACAGATTACAAGAATTACTAGGACGTCACCAAGCATGCTGTACTGAGCACTAGCTCAGATTGGCGAGTGAGCAACACTCAAGTTACACTGCTACACTGACTCTGCAGTAGTAGAGCAGCCAGTGTAGTAGTTCAATAATATAAACACGTGTTACCTAATGAATCTTTTTCAAGTACCCGCAAATTACGACAAATGAACCTCAGGCCGTGAATCAAGGAATGAAACTGAGAACAACTTCAAACGTTTTTTGTTAGAAGATTCAAAGACAGCATCCCACGAGAAAACACGTTATGCGGGACGCTCGTCAGTGATTGCTCGCTGTTTGAAAGCGTCGAGGCGGCGCAGCGCGTGGAGGAGGAATCGCTCATATGCGCTCTGACAGCCCGGCGGATTAGCGGTCACGGAAAGCATCGGCTAGTGCGCACATAGCACCTCCCTCGCACCTGCGCGAGGGGAGTTGTTGGCATCTGCATTAAAGCTTCATAAAAAACGAGCAGTTAATTAGCAGAACACGTGCTTTCTGTCAGTCTTCTTCAACAATTATTGTTGCCCAGGTGATGAAAAAAATAATTGACAGAATTTTTAAAACTTTTTGCATTAGTTTTAAAGTAACAAAAAGGATGATTGGAAAAGATTTTCATGTAACTCTCTTACAATCAATCAATGTTTTTCGCGGAAGCAAAATGGTGAAGCCTATCCAGGTGTCAAATACCATCATAACTCAGGTCTTACGGAAAAAAATTCAAACTTACTTATATCAGGCATCACTAAGTTTGAGATTAAAATCGAGCGTTTTCTGCAACGTATTTCTCAACAAGACGTGCACATCCAATAACTATTTGAAGAACATGGAACATATTTTCCTATACCATGTTGGTGAGGCTCTTCGAATACGAGGGGTTTTAACACGATTTAAAAAAGAAAACCAGAGTCTCTAGTCATAATGACCTAACAGAACTTGCGGCAAGCGTTTGGAAATACTTAGGAAGAATTATCATCTTAAGTATGAACTAATAGTTAGAGCGCTCTTCTGAACAAAAGTTCCCTTAAATAGTCAGTGAGTTTAGAAAATGTTTTCGTCTTCGTGAAATAATTCATTTGTGTAAAGCCATAAACTAAACAAACGATGACAACAAATGAATGAAGGAGATATGCAAAAACCTGAACATTTCGCTGATCTAAAATTGTTTTGACTAATGCATTAAGCTATCGGAGTAAATTCTCAAGTATCGAAATATGTTTCCAGGACCTAACAAAAAGGAATCCTTTGTCATTTTCTTCGTACAAACCGTATTAGATCTCATGAATTGAACAAGGGAAATAAATTTTTATTAGAATCGCTCAAGTTATACTATTCCGCAAGTTTAAGAAATTAAAAAGCCTTTTATACGCGAACTGGCGAGCTTGCCTTACGATGCAAACAGTACAATAACATATGTTGTTGGGCAGTCGTGATTTTGGACGGTGCACGAAAGAAAATTCGATTCGTTATTTATGGCACACAAAATGTAAACAACTAAAAAGAGGGATTTGAAATTGCGCTAACTCGAATTTGGAATTTTTCGCTCAGAAAAGCAGCTTGAATTCACACTATAGAGCAGGTGGTGATTGCTAACTCCATTGCATTTATTTATTCAGGCAGTTGAGCGCAGGACAGCTCTTTTTAATCTCGTTACACACGTAATGGTGCTAATCACCCCGTGGCGGGGCGACTATTTGCCCAGGGCTTGTGCAGCGAGGGGAGCTGCGCATGCTTGCCTCTCTGCTATTTGAAAGTAACAGTGAAGTACTGATAACTACGACGCAGTTTTAAATCGCTTGACTCGCACAGCAATGAGCATTGGCTCGCTACTCTCCCGGAGCATCGGCTAGTAACATACTTTTAAATACATGTACGGTTAGAGGGACGGATGTGGAATATTTTGCTTCAAACTTAGCGGTATCAGTTAATGATCAATAAAAGAGTACAATTATACAGTGTAGTTTGCCTGCATCAAATTGTCGCTTACAATGATTCTTCTTGAGGTGAAAACTGAACAATTCCGTCCTGCAACTGCTCCGTCCAAGCCACCATCTCATTGATCTTTGAACTTTTTTTCAGCTGTCGTCTTCGTACTTAAAAACGCTTACTTCCATTGAAACACTGTCACTTGTTTGGGAAATGATAGCACAAATAAAATTGTGAGTGTGATCTTCGATTAGCTTGTGGTTTTATCTTTTTGAACGATAATTACTATGGATTCATAAGGTAGTTTTGTTATCGAAAAAACCTTGACGAAAAAACTAACATCGTATCTCTACGTGCCAACATTTCAGATGACACCATCTCGATCGCGCTCTTGAATCACCCAAAGTAAAAGCAAAACGCTGTAAATTTTAAGCCTTCGGAACAGCATACATCACGTTGGAACGGAAGATTTTTCATGTAATTTCATAGTTTCAGTACAGAACCAATTAAGAAATTGTGAGACTTCATCGTAATTATTGAAAAAATATACAAGCAGTATACTTCAACAAGAAATAAAGTTGACCCCCCAATCTTCCCAGTACTTATCGAGCGAAAATTGAAAATAAAAATGGTTTATGATAAAATACTTGAAACGCTCACTAATTCATCAGATATGGAAGCACATGTCGGTTTGTATTTCTACAAATTTTAACTAAGAAAATGATAGCGAGGAATAAGGTTTTGAAACATATCATTTTATATTAAAAGCTTTACTGTTAAAATTGCACGTTTCGACTCAATGAGTCATTCTCAGCACAATGCTCTGGAATAAATAAAATATACATATATATATATATTGAAAATATCGAAAACAAACGTAGAAGTAAGAAAAAACTAAACCAAAATCAAATGACTCAAATCAAATCCGCTTTTTTCAAATTTTTAACTGACTCCCAATCCGTTTTTGATTTGCAAATAGTTTAGGGATTTGATTTAGTTTCATTTAGTTTTTTTCATACTTTTACTTACTTTTACGTTTATTTTCGGTATCTTAAATATGTATATATTTTATTTTTTCCAGGGCATTTTGTTGAGAATGACTCATTGAGTCGAAATGTTCAATTTTGACAGTAAAGGTTTTATTATAAAATGCTAAGTTTCAAAGCCTTACTCCTCGCTATTATTTTCTTAGTTTATCAGATATGCTATGAACATTATAACTTTTTATTTTAATTTTTTGGCATTTCGCTAGCAAAGTTGAGATTGTTTTCAAGAAAAAAAACATCTTCAGCATCACCAGATGTCAATAAGAGATCTTAGAGCTGATGACTTCACCTCGCCCGAGTTGAAACGCGTAGCGGGACTGCAGCGTCCCGCTTCAGACAGTCACAACGCTTTAAATCTCCTCATGGTGACGTGCGTCCGCTTATAGGACAAGTGCGTCAACGCGAGACCAGGTCAAAAATGAGTTGAAATGCACCTGGACTGAAAACAATTGTAACAGAAATGGTAGATGATAAAAGTAGACATAGAAAATTTTCTTCTTCTTTCATTCTTTTTTCTTTGCAATTACGAACGACGCTGATATTCCGATTTGATATAAAGGGGCATATTACATTACACGTAAATCTATTGAGTGAGATGTTCGTCATGTCATTTCCTCAGCGTCCGAGAATTAATTTAAAACTCAAAGTTTGTTGTTTCGCTGGCGGCTGTCAAGTAAATTCGGCTGCAAATCTACCTGTTCGGCAGATCACGAAACTAAGCTTGGCTTTCCTCTTTCCAAAGTCGAAGGAATAAAGTGCGAGTCTCTGAATATTCATCAACATTTTGTCAGAAAATATTGGTTACATTTCAACAGGAAGTGAACTTTACTGCCCGAATTATCAGTAAAATGATATTAGCTTCAAATTATAAGAAAAGATGTTCCAAGAAACAATCGTTTTTTTACTTTAACTCTTATAATATTTCAAAAATTTTACTGTTAATGCACAAATAGGGGGTGTACTATTTTAACCAAGAATTTAAGTCTCTGCATTCAAATTGCCAAAATTTTAACGGCTTAAAAATGAAATCAAAGGATTAATGTCGTTCAATTTCATTATAGATTCAGGTCAGGAGGTCTAGCACAATTTTGCCTATTAAGAAAGTACACTTGAAGTAAGGAGCTCCTCATCTATTCACAAATCTCTTCGTAAAGTTGAAATCTTTTTAGGAGTTGTAAAACAGACTTTTTACACGAAAGAAAGCCGAATTTCTCTAAGTACCAATCCGACTGTTTACTCGATTACGCACTCGTTGTGTCTAATTACATACACTATTCAACTGAGAATTTTGGGTGCGTGTGTGGTTGAGTTCCCAGACCGGTGTTATTACGCAAAGAATTCTCTCACACCGCTCATTCTGGTATATCAACTGCTCTTACTCAGATAGGACCAATATGCAATCGAAAAGCAATGTCTTTAGATTAGCTAATTTGCATATTTGTAAGAATTAAAGTTAAGCCCAGGACTCAAACATTTATATTGAAACGCCCAAGAATTTTACTGATTTCTTAAAACTTAACTTTTGGAACTCACAGCTAAGTCATTCCGCAGTCTTTTACAAATTGAAACAATTAAGGTCGAAACGGTCATTCCATTGTTTATAGCATTTCGTACTTCTTTAGTATGTGAAGTATTATATTGTTGCTCGAACGTATAGTCGACTCATTCATTATTCGTTGCAAGACAACAAAGAAACTGTTCTTTCTTTTCGCGCCAGATTGACCAAATAGAAGTTAAAAAAGGAATCATAAAAGTCAAAACAATTTCCGAACATCTAAAAATCAACTCATTATACGTGCAAATGAATGTAGCGCCTTCCAGACCATATATTTTACGATAACCTCGCATCTGTCACACCAACAGAAAATTCTTATAATGCCAAGTATTGTCTGGTCTATTAAGAGAACAAAAATTTACAATGCAAACAGAAATCCAGGTCCAAAATCTCCGAAATTTCAGTGCTCAAGTTCGCACGCAGCCCGAGGCAGATTTACCACACATGTACGCCCCCAACGCGTATCGATGCACTGATTGGATCAATTAGGAAGAGGACGCCGCGGCTCAGCAAACTCGAGACTTGGGCCTCAGGCACTCCAGACCCGAAGCGAACAAGCCACTCGGCACAGAATTTTTAATGCAATCGAATCGTTGTAATTGGCAGCCTAGACCGGTGGCAGGGAGCTATAGGGAAAAGCGTATCAATGGAAAAAAATCATTCAAAACTAATAATTCGAAATATATGCCAGATTTTACATAGAAATTGTCCTGTGGTCATTGCGGGCCAGTCTGCTTACAAGATTTCGAAACACGGAAAGGGGAATTTTGTCCCATTTCTAGCGATTGTCTTCCTTCACAATTTCCGAATTCGCAGATGAATGCTACCTTGAACATTGTACTCCAACGAAATTTGGCTCTATTGCGATTGTAGAATATAAGAGTCGCCGCTAAATTGAACAGTATAACGGTAAAATATAGAGAGAGGTCAGCAATTAGAAAACTTTTCGTTGTGATGGAGAATGAAGTATTCTCCCGAGATTAGCATTACTCAAGAACCGGGATACAAATTGGATCGGCACGCTTCATTGATCACATTACAGGAAGCCATGCGTTCTGCGAGTCGGAATAGTCATGTTCCAGCAGCCAAATTTTTAGCGAGCATTTCTAGTGATGGATTTCATGCTTACAAACAGCGTGTCATACGTGATATTAATCCGATAGAATTTTAAATTTAGCGATTAATAATCAAAACAGTACGATTCAAATATTGTAATTACTCGACGGTGACATCTAGATATTCCTAAGGAACATTCTATTTTAAATACCTAGCAATTCGTTTGAATAAAATCTTGTAATCGATTCATCTGCTTGACCTCTCAGAAAATAGAAAGTAAACACGGTAGACAATTTCAATTTAATTAAGCAAATTTCTGCGTATTTCACGAGCTTAATTGAAAGGATGAAGCGTTTGTTTCCCCTCCAAAATTCCCGGAAATGGCTTGTTCCCCGTAAGGATTCTAACAATAGGCTGTCATTACACTTGTGGCAAGCACGGGACAGACAGCCAGTCAATAAGGCTCCCTCGAGGGCAATTGTGCGTTGTATCCGCGGACACCGCCACGACAAGTGCTTGGGAAAGCCGGCGGGAGTGTCTGTAGAGGGCGCGTTTTCTATTGCCTCCAGCGCCTCATCGAGTCGTTACGGTTAGCCTGCGTAACTGCGACGACGGGGCACTACGTCAAGTGAGACACTTAAGTAAGTGCAGCGAAAGGAGGAGAAATTGCTCATATCAAAGATAGATTTCTTTCCGGCCAACGACTCTCTTAAGAAACTAGGAAATAGATGTTGCTATGTTTCAAGTTGACGCACATTTTACTAGCTGGAACAGTCGAAACTACTCAGTAGTAACAAATCGTTTATTGTTTGAATTTTAAACTTGATTGGGCTTTGTTTGAATAATCGTCGGAAGTCTCAACGCAATTCACACTGTTGAAAGCTTCGAGTAAACATTAAAATTTTCTTAAAGCGAAAAAAATGCACGAATGCAGAGAAAAGTCTAACAAATTTTCAGTAATGAATACCAAAGTTAGGAAGCCTTCTACTTTAGCTATTTTAATAGACCTAGCCTTCCAAATAATTCGAAAACTGTGCTAGCTGTTTGACAGTGCATGTTCATCAAGATTGCATTTTTTAGAAGCAGTGGAAGAAGCTGCACTCCAAGCGTCACAAGCGCTACGACTTTAACAAAAATTAATTTCGTCAACCATTGATGCTCAGATGTTGACTTATTTCTGACGTTCGAATGAGTCCTTGAGATTTTCAGTGAGAAAATTTTTAAAATAATGTAATAAACACTAACTTTTCAGGCCTCATCGAAGAAGAAAAAGGCAACACTACCCTGCAGGTACACTTGTGATAGGAATAGCTCCAGGTGGCAACAGCAAATAGATGTGTTCTTCTATATGTACGTACAGTGAGCAGCAAGAAATCTTTTATGGGTACCAACTCACACAATCAACGAGTATCGCACATGGAAATAGAGAAGGAGAAATATTACTACGCTAAAAACTGCGAACGTGTTGATGTTAGATTCATTAACGTTAGCGTACATGCATTAACTTGCGCAAAAGTGGTCGCAAGTTTTCGATCTCCAATCAATTCTCTGTCGTTCTTGTACGCCCATTCTGATTAGGGCTTGGAGGAATAAAGTCAATCTGTCCCAGCTCTGAGATTCCGTTTTATTTTGGCGAAGAGCTCCTGAGTGAGGTCCGAACAAGCCATCAGGTAATTGATAAGCCCGAGGCAACAACTGCTAAGCCTTCAGCTCGAGGGCACGCAAATGGAGGGGCAAGTTTAACTTCGGTAGCAGTCGTGCGACCAATAAAGAGGCTCCTGTTGACTGACAAGCAATCTCGACACGCTAAAAACAGCATGAATCAACAAATTGGATGTCAATGACAGCTAACGAATTGAGTGCCTGCTGTCAACCGTGTATTCCTTTCACCATTTAGGTATGAACGCGCTACACGAGGTCGCCTAGAGGAATTAAAATTTGACTATCATAAGGGTAACTAGTTACTTCTGGAGAGTTAAACTTGCAGAAAAAGTAGTTGCTCACCTTTGGTTAGACGAATTTACCAACTCTTAGCTCCTCATGTACACTTCGTAATAATAATCAATTACCACTCAGCATGTGGGCCTCATGCAGGACAGAACTTGACGTAGTTTTCTGGAATAAACAAGGTGAGTAGAACAGTGTGCGCAGTGAGCAGAAGAGGCGAGCAGAACAGCGCTGACAGCGTTACATGAACAGTTTAATCACTTTTATGAGTATGGGTAATTTTTTGAAGGTCACTCTGAAAATTTCCCATCATAGAATCAGCAAACTTAAGATTCTAGGAATACGACTAGAAAATTCTACTAACCGTACTGATCAATAAAATAGAAAGACATTGATACTATCAGCCAGCGTAGTTCAAAGATTTTTATTCTGTTGAGCTTCTATAGCAGAAAGTAATTCCCGAATGATGCACAAGTATTGGGGCAGCTCGAGCGCAAAGCAGATACTGATTCCTTGTTTCCGAAATTACTGCACTTACGGTCTGTGAGTTCGTCAAAATTTCTTATTTTATTTTGTGCCTCTAGATCTGAGCTGACCAGAGAGTGTGAGCAGGGCCAGTGACTGGTATAGATGATGGTCTTAAAAAGTTCGCACCTTCATTTAGTTCCTGCAGCGTTCGATATTTTTTAGAAAGCGACTGACAACGTAAAACACGATCGTTGCTTACGTCAACTTGTCCCACTGCAGACTGGCCTGAACTTTGCGGCAACCAAACACTCAGATTACATTAGATTATAAGTTATTTTCAGTTTCCCTTTACACAAACACAATAAAGATGTTCAAAGGGAGGAAGGATGAAGGCACCATTTAGTATGGAGGTAAAAGAACGCACACTGAGCTCAAGGTGCGTCCCCGCACATGATCTCTTGAGTGTTGAGACAGTAAGTTGAGAAGGTAGGTTACGAAACAAGATAAAAATTGAATACGAAAGAGGTGTTAAAAAAACAGGACAAAAGTGAACCGAAAAAAGAAAACAACACTGCAAATAACAACAAAAATGATTTATTTCAACAAAAAATCTACCAACCTTCAACTCGAGACCACAAATTTTCCCCCTGAGAGTGCTAATTTTCATAGACACAATGGTTTATGAGGGCAACAAACGCTCCTTGAAAATGAGAACTGGAGCCTTATTATCAACTTACTACTAAAGTAATACATTCAATTCTCCTCGTAAATACTGGTGTTAGATACGCCTTATTCAGTGTGTTGCGGGGAGTTTGTTCAGAAATTGTGAGGATATATTCTGTTTGCATTCTATTTTGGTATCTCATAATGTACACCATAAGTTGGGACGTAATTAAAAGTAATTTCAAATCTCTTTAGCTTCTCGAAGAATTAGAAATAAATTTAGCTACATATGAAGACAAGCCGTGACCAGAATGAAATTTCGAGTGACCGGTACTTTACCTCTTTGCGAACCTGACCAAGTCTCCTTTTTTCTTGAGCCAAAACTACGACACATCAATATCCTAAAAACTGATGCTTTGTCTGCAGTAATTGATAACATATTTAAGCAAAAGATGTTCGAACTGCGAGCTGTCGAATTCGTATTTTTATTTGATAACGGTAATACCAAATGACGGAAATGTTCACTTAGCTTCCTCACAAATATGAGTTACCAGTCACTTCTGATCGAAACCACCTTCGGTGCGACATAAAGGCTCCCTCTAAAGCGTTAACATGCCCTCTACTATTCCTTCCACTACTTCACTTCTGCTTCTTTCACAAAACTGTCCAACAAGTAGACAGGGTTATTAATAAATTCAGTACGATAGTCATAAATTTGATACATTACATTTGTATCATTTTTATTCTAGTACCACTCCGCCCAGTTTTTGGAAGTGACCAGCTTTGCCGAACCTAATCTCCTTAGTTTAGAGATGTGAAAGTCAAGCATACGAAACAAATACTGTAGACCGTTGGAAGACAGTAACGTGCGTTATCATGATTCGTAGTTAACCCTTCGCCTTCTACTTGATAAAGGTTTTTCCAGCTAAATTTCTTGTTAGTCAAGGGTTATTGCGTGAGGGACAAGGTTAGACACCAACCGCCCTACTTCTGACACACGAGCTCAGCTGAGATGGAAATATGATGTTTGACTAAGAACATGAACTAAGAACGTGTGTCAGATTCGGAAGCTGGATCGAGGCCATGAATCGTGGGTCCAATGAGTTGTTCTGTTATGACTGCATTAATCTTCGTCCGCCTCTTTCAATTTGTGCTGATATATTTATTCGTGGTTTTAATATCCACACCTTTCCTCAATTGAAAACTCAAATTTATCCGGAACACCTATGCAGCATAGCTCAGCGCACAAATTCCTAGAAGTGACCAACTCCTTAACTCGAACAGCGGGACATGCTACCAGGATCGGTTCGGACGTCTTCATGCACAGTGTTAAGATATACAGGTAGAAGAGTATGTTGAATACATCTGTTAGCAATGAATTTACAAATTTGTCGAGATCTTATGATGCACCAAAATAAAATCTTATTGCATTGTATGGCGATACAAGACCGTTAACTAGGAAGTTGTAAAAAATTGAATGAATTAAAACAAATTGAGAGGATACTGTGGTGAGAAAAGAAACAAAATGAATATTGTTCTCTAAAGCTGTAGTGTATTTCACAGCGCATTCCTGCAAGTGACCGCGGAGTTGGCTGGGGTGATCACTCGTGTCGGCCACCTTGAGTGTGTAAGCCGCCAGTTGCCCCTCACATCATTTGTCTCCTCAATCATAAACTGATGCTTCAGACACAAGAAGAAAACAATGGCATAAACGCCTCCTCCAATCACCGCCACTAAAATTTACATATCAAAAGCCTTGCACTAACGAGAAGAGAGGACTGGCGCGAGATCGCTCCTCTGATAGTTACCTGCTTTGCTTACGGTTCAAAACTGGACCAGTGCATGTCGACTTTGAATTTACTCCCAATTTTATTATAAGATACTTTGTGGATGGAGAAATGTGGGAAGAATGCAATGAGTTTTCGTTCGAAGATGACAAATTTCCAGAATCACTAATTGAACTTTGACAATAATAAAATGAGATATGACAAGAAGTTCAAAAGTATTAAAATTCAAGGGTTGTGGAACGCAGGAAAATTAAGTCGTGATTATCTTATTTCAATGGAACTATAATAATTTGAAATCAGTTGTTATTCTTCCTCGAAAAACTATTGCGATCTCGTAATAATTGAGGCGAACCACAAGAAAGTGCGCTGTAATTCCTTCCACTGTGCTTCATTTGGGGCGAGAATTCGAATTCTCTATGACTCTCAAATCTGGCTAGATTTCTCCATGTTACTCTAAAAACTAGCTAAAATTCAAAACAGACTAGAAACTTTCTGTCAAAGCTTAAGGAGGCGAGTAATTTTTTCCCAACCTCCATATTTACAGGAGTGAGATCTCAAAGAATAGTTGAGGGAAGAAGTATTCGTGTGGCAAGCATGATACAAACTTTTCTTCATTACATTCACAGCTTTCATTTACTCAAATATGATACATACTCTTCATCTTATTTTAGAAGTCAATGAGGTAATATTTGAATGGTATCAAATTAATTTCACTCATTAAGAAGCCTGACGTGGGCATGGATTTGAAGAACATGCGACAATTTTTTTTATGTATCACGAGGAGAGCCAATAATTATTGAACGATAGTTTGCTGTGGCGGAAGGGAGCTTTCACTGTCCCAGCACCTCGCCCCAATATACATCTTATCCATCCCTCGATACGTTCACAAACAGTTGCGCTCGCTTCAGTATATTACGCGGATATACAAGGGAAATAGCATCAAATTGAGGAATAACCGTGTAATATCCATCCAAAAACAGTAAGTTTTAAATATGCTGGAAACCCAAGCCTTTCGATCGTTTCCTATGCTTAATTTCACCTCGTATACACGCCAATAAAAACAACTTTTGAAAAAAAAGCAAGCACAATTGAAGTTAAGCACAAGTTAATCGATATCATCGCTAAATTGAAGTTATCTGCATTGCTTCATCACGCACCCATTGAAGTTTAGAATTGGTAACAACTATCGTTGACCGTCACATTAATTTTCAGCTCTCTAACAATTCAATATGTTTAAAAACACTGATAAACTCGCATCCAGCAATGACATGCTTCCATATAAATTTTGAGTCAGAATCTCCTTGTAAATCTTTTCGTTTTAAAGCTTTAAATTTTTCGATAAAGCTTTAGAATTAGCTTTATCTCTGGGAACAAATAATTACACGAGCGCCTCCTGTGCTCGCTGATTAAAGCATCTGAAAATCTCGTTGCTGCCTGCACTAACACTGCATGTGCTTCAGTTCTCAGTAGATTTTTGCTGCACGACTAATTATCTACTATACTCAGTCTAGCAAAAATTTTACAAGCTAAAAAGGGCTTATTCTTATCATTCGTGAGTTAAGAAACTTTTTCCACCCAGCGTTTCCTGAGTGTATGTATACAAGGAATAACCGTAGTCGACTGTCAGATGAGTTATACGATTATGCTCAGGAAAATGAACTTCCTGTCACAAATTATAATTCTGGTAGAAAATCAGTTTTTCTTAGATAACTACTTGGATATTTTTGGATGAATGAGCATCAAAACCCTGTAAAAGTTATTTCCATACAATATATTTTCCTGGACTATATGTACGATATAAATAAAAGCTCTAAGAAAAATGTAAATCATCTTTAAATGTAAAAGCATTTTAATTGCATTTAGGATTAGTGTATTTATTTTTAAACATCAAATTACATACCTCTTAGCTGCTCTTCCTAACAGCATTATATGCTCTTTATATAGCCTAACTTATCGAAGTGAATGAAAAAATGATCTGCGAGGCTGAAAACAAGTGCATAAATATTATCTTCCACCCATACTCGTAATGAGTTTATATATTTTCATTTCGGTAGGCTAATAGGTTTCAAAATATGTTACTATAATTAAATAGAAACGACGCATTCATTGGTACCAAGTTTCTCCTTCACATTTGAGTTTAACTCCTCAAAGCTTAAGACGAGCGTACACACAAGATGAGTTTACAGTTGCTGCTCTCGTTTCATTAGGTTCTGCAAAATTTGTTGGCAACGAAGTGTCCCAAACTTGACGTGGGGATGAAAGTAATATTGGTTTGATTCAAAACTGTATTTTTTAGCCATCGAGAGTTCGATTCATCAAACCAACTTTGTATGGCGACGTAAACGAAGGCGAGGGGAGCCTTACATGAGTCCTCGTAAATTGTTACCATAATATTGGCATCGCACGTTGCCACGCGTAGAGAAAGTCAAGACTTATTTCCGATGTTACATTTATTCAGAAAATATTTCGAGGGTTATGGGTTTTCTTAATAACTACACCAGAGCATTTCTTCCACTCCCGGCGTAAACAATTAAAGCGGGGTAATATTACCGCTGGTGGTAATTGAATTCGAAAAATTTATGCACCGTATTTTTCATTTGCATTTCATTTTAGTAATTAAGGAGACTTCGATTAGTATTTCTCAACGTTTAGTATTTCCACGAAGAAAAATACGCATTATTTAAGTGTAAGGAATTACTAGTTATGTAAAAATTTAACCTATTTTAGTATTTACGTCGTGCATTAAATAATAATGAACATTTCCCTTTAAAGGTAACTTATGAAACATATTTCACCAGTGTCCCATTACGACTTGATGCTTTAGTTAAAGTCAATTGTAAACCCATGAATTTAGTTCTCTTCGCATTCATTAAAAACTGTCTTCCCGAATTACACAAGTCGGGATAAGTTGCAGAAAATATTAAGCAGACATTTCATTTCGGTTCGAACAATTCATTTTTCTTTGTACATATTCTACGACTTATCCATTTTAGAGAGAGTTTTTAGTTCTAATTCCTTGGGGCATCTTGACATGTGGAGCAAATCGAGGACCGCTACTCTACTTAAAAAGACAGCCTGTGTCCTCGTCCTTGATCGAAGCCCTTCAAATCAGCGAGGCTGCAGATGTCATCATGTGCGCAGTCCTGCTATAGCACCCCGCCTTGGTGCTGCACGCGCAGTTATACAGCTGCAAAAACTGTACAGCTGCACTCTACACAACGGCACATGCACCACAGCTGCACTCTCTACACTACTGCACACGCTACACAGCTGTACGATACACAGCTGCACAACCTTTGCACTTGTTTCTACACGTGCAGTTATATAGCTGCAAAAACTGTACAGCTGCACATCCTCTGCAACTGCACTGCTGCATTAACTGCGGTGTGTACAAACCACCGCAAATCCGTATCTCAAGGTACAACTCGAGTGCGTGGGATGCTATGACATGTCAGATATAATGCACAATATTATCATGGGAATTAACTCCAGTAATAGACGATGACACATCGAAGTACTACGTTTGTGAATTCACGAGAGATACACGCCGGTAACATGCGAGGGCCCAACTTAGCAAATAATTGCACGTCGATTTGCAACGAGGATGAGTAGTCGTGCATGACGTGCAGCGGCGTCCTCAAAATGTCCCGAAGATGAAGCTATAGATCACTTCGAGCTTGCGTGTCTCAGATTACAGTAAAATGTTAGGAGTAGCTTCAGTCCTTCTGTGTTACACTAATGTGACGCCATTTGGAAATGATGTAAGCACAAGGAGAAGATAATCATACTGTTTCGAATAGTTGACTACGGCCATCTTGGAAATTCGATGGTAATCATCGAACAACTGTAAACAAAGCTCTATAAAACTGGAATTATACGTAGAAGTTCCATTTGATGTCAACGCATTTAGCTTCAAGTAATTTAGCAAAACACGACACAAAAACATTGTCCAATTAGTTTTTTGCATTATGAAAATCTTCGGGAAGTAATCAAAGTCACATAGAAGGAACTTATACTCATTGGTAACTTTTGACGGTAGCTTATTCAGCACAATTATCCTCAAAACATCAACCAATCAGCCTGAAGTGCTTTGAAATAAAAAACGGTCTCGCTGACCCACTGAATAAGCGAGCAGACGGGAGCGTGAGCTACCTGAGAGGTGATCAGGAGCGAGCTGCGGTGAGGCAGGCGGTCGCGTCAGAGCTGCCGCGGTGCACCCAACGCGAGGCGCATTCCTGGGGCTGATGTGTGTCCTGCGGTGCAGGACACACATCACCTCGCCTCGCTGGCACGCTGGCACCACCAAAAACGCCTACCAAGTACGAGCACTCGAACTGACTTTAAGCTTCATTTGTATTTTCACGCCATTTCAAGAACGAAAAGAAATTCCCGTTGAATGGGCACTAATGATAGCAGTTCTTACAAAATAGAATGGTTGTGGTCCTAGTACTCCGTCTCTCACTGGTTCAAGAACAATATACCTAATTTTCAAATCAGATTCGTAAAAAAATTACAGAACTGCTACGATTTGTATAATCTAAACTCAACAAGGTAGTTCAACACTAGCTTTGAAATTAGCCGAACAATCTTGAATAGTGCTGTAACACAAGCCTAGCTTAAACACATTATAAAAACCGATCAAAGCTGCTACTGCTCCCATTTCAGTGCCAATAAAGGTTTTATCCTAAATCAACAATAACAAACTTCTGAATTTGCTTTCATCCTAATCTGCAAAATTTAAAAATTCTCATACCCGGCGTGTTTATTCGCACATGCTACGCAGAGAAATAAATTCAACGATTTATTACGTACTCCAGATTTCGCAGATGAGCTTGATCGCAACGCAGTCTATTCTACTTGTTGCTGTTGATTGTAAGGCTTGTAAGAGGCAAAGCCATGAAACTGGACAAGGGTTTGTTAGTACAATTTATCGTTATTGCTCTCAGTGAAGGTCTTCTTCATGCAATGATATTTTGCAGCGAGGTAGTGTGCAAGCAACAACTAAACATGTTACTTTGTTGAAGATGCTCTCCCGCCCGAACTGTTTACTTTAAATGCTAAAACAGCTCAATAGTTTACTTTTGAAGATAAAGAATGCATTCGCTTGGATAAAGCTCTACAGCTGGTTTCAGGAATGAATAAAAGCTTGCGTTTGAAGCTGAAGGCATTACAAGAATTAGGGTTTGCATCCCGGATGATTTGGGGCTGAAATTTCTAGTCTGGGAATTACTTTTTTCCCGGGGATTCCCGAAATTCTAAATAGTATATATTGCAAGATATGAAGGAGGAAATAACTTAAAATCATGCTGTTTAGTATGATTAATTTATTAGAGAGCACAGGATAGGACTTTAGTGTTTTAATATTATTGCAGGTTACATCACTACACAGTGTGGACTACACTATCCGTAATATTGTTCAACTATTGCAATAGAATATATTTTGTGGTTTGATTTTGTAGACAATATAAAATAGACAGTAGTAATACATACGATGGCAACAAACGATGTTGTAGAAACCAAAGCCTTTGTGTGGCAATACTATGTTAAAGATGCAACTGGAGAAAGTACGAAGTGTATAAAATGCGGCACGAGTTTACTTTGCAAAGGCTGGTCTACCAGAGGTTTGTTACGTCACCTTAAAAGTAAACACAATATAGTGAAGGCTGAAACTCTACACCCCGTTGCGTCAACCAGTAGCTCAGAAGACAGAATTCGCATTGGAACAAAGCGCCCTCTTGTAAGGGAGAGCAGTAGTGAAAGCACTAAACCTAAACAAACAAATATAATAAGTTTCGTAATGGTGAATCAAAGATCAAGTGACAAAGCTTGTAGCAGTTGATGGAGTGTCAGTAAATACAGTTACAACGAGTGAATTCATTAGAGAATCCTTCTCAGATGAAGGTTTTCGCTCCCTAAATCACCACATAATGTGATGGGCATGGAAAACAAATCACAATAGCATAAATCTGAAAATATAAAGTAATCCCGTGATCGAGAGAACTCTCTTAATTGTCTTCCTGAAATCCCGGGGCTCAGGGATTTCAATTTTGTCCCGGGATTGCAAACCCTAACAAGAATTATATATACCGGATGCTTAATTCGCTGTGTGTTAGCTTCGTGCGATGGAATTTAGTCTTCAAATATCGAGTCAACAAGTGAAGAAAAAGGCGTTCAGAGGGAATGCATCCCGTCTTCTTTCACTACCTCCAGGCAATAGAGCACAAACGACCAACATATATCGGGACCAGCGGAAAATCTTCAGCCCTAATCTCATTGAGTAATTGTTAGGAATTGCGTAAATATATATATATATATATATATATATATATATATATATATATATATATATATATATATATATATATTAATAAGAGATAATTCAATACAATACGGAAAAAATTTAATGCGTGTTATATTGAAAAATATCAAAAACTTAGCAAGGATTGCATTTAAAAAAATGTTACACTTCTCTAGCAGAATGAATTGGGATTGAAGCCTAGTCCCACCATACTACCTCCCAAGGGCATAAGAAGAAGCATATGGTGAGCCAAACCCAAGAGAAGAGTTAAGCGAACACTCAGCAGCAACTTCTTTTGAAATGAGATCGCTGTAGTTGCGGTCAGGTCATAGTCAAAACACTATAAACATGTATATGAACGCATATAGCAGCGTACGCCACAGCAACAACATGCTCGTGCTACCACTTTGAATTAAATCGTAAATCCGACATGTGCAATGAGTTTTCAAGTTGACTCCAAGGCTGGAGACACGCGTATCTTGCGGACATTCAAACTAATCATCGTACAAGGTTTTTTATATTTTTACGTAAGTTAAAGCTAAACAGGCAGATTCTTTGGTAACTTATAAATTAAACTCCGTAACGCAAGTTCCTCATCCGATAAACGTGAGGTCTTTCAAGTAAATAGATATTAAAATCACTTTCCCTTGAAGGTCATCCTTATTCGCTTGTTTGCTCGCGCATGGAGTTTACGATGAACGGAATTTGATCTGCAGGAATTATAAACGCTTTATAACTCCGTCACTCACGGCGTTTGCCCCGAGGGCATCAGTTGAACTGACTACAGGAAGTCGCTGGAAATGAGAAGCAAAGTAGAGGAGTGCCACAATATTGGATTCTTCGTGAACATGTGACCGGTGCAGGATAAGTAAATTATTCATTCATGAGATGTTCCTCTAATTTTCCGTTGCATAATCTAAACCATTCATTCATGTTCAGGAAGGTGAGGTTTGCAACTTTGATTAAATTAACTCTATTGACGTTGAGACAGTAGAGAATAAGTAGATTTTCGACTAAACACGTCATCATACAATAGGTTTCTAATCACTTTTTAATTTTACAAATGATTGACCATCATGCATCTTTCCTAAATTTGCTAACTTCATTCAGTCCATAACTGAAAGCAAGATATGTCCATTTGATTCAAAATATCATTCATTACCTTGTTCTATTTACTATACAAACAACAAAATTAATAAAATTCTCCATTAAAATTTGAGTTTAAAGATAAAAATGAATTCTTCATATCAAGAATAATAGTCATTTTCGCTTCAAGAAACTTGATATCCATCTGACTCCAGCGCTTGGAACAGCACATTGCTGTGGTGAATCCAAATATGAGACTACAAGATCAAGGTAATTTGCAACTCTACCACCTCATGATCATCTGCCATTATTGAGAAGCAATATTTCGTCTTGAGTCATCGTCCACACTCGGTGCTCGTTGACTCCCACGTTCATGCAAGAGAAGAGCTAATGACGTGTCGGTTTATGGCACGAGAGCCTGCAAGATTTCGGCCATAAACTGGAGGCCCAAGAGCACCATAAAAGAACCCCAAACGACCTCGGTTTCTATACAGACAAAAATCCAAATTGAATACCTCGTTTGGAGCCGGCTGGGCATCCCGGTGTTCGGGCTCCTTCACAGGCTCCTCGTTAAAAATTATACTTCTACAACTGAACGAGACTGGGCTTTGTCTCCTGCATGCTAAGTGTTAGAAGTAAGCGAAAATAGCGTCTCAGGGTAAAAAAAATACGGTAACTGAACAAAAAATTATCTTAAAATGAGTTGGTTTTGAGTCGTAGAGGAGAGAAGAAGCTCAATGCAATAAATTAGAAATTAGCGGCAGAAAACTTATTGAAAGAGAATCGGCAAATTGTTTCAGATCTGAGACTGGCTGGCAGCGTTCCACGTCCACTGAAGCGTGTCACTGAGCATCCTGCGAAAGAAGTTCACGACCAGCGGTTTGAGTCGTTTCAGTCGCCTCCATAAACATGAGCGATCGAATAGCACGATTTTATGGTGGTCCATCTGGAGCGTTTTTTCTCATGGTGCATTCAGTTAGAGCTATGGCCACTCCGAGTCATTGACTCTCTCTATTAGACAGAGAAAACGACTGCTTTGTCTACTGGGGTCAGTTTTTTGCAAGAAATGCTGTCCTCTGTTACATGGCACTAAATCGTTCCGTGCTTCTTCGATTCTTTCGAGTCTTTCTGATCTAAGCGCTTGTGACGTTTTCCTTTTGAGTTCTCTCCTATGTGCTAGATTTAAATCTCCGTGCATTTCGACTATCGTTCAAACTTTTCTTTTAAGTGAGTTCATCTGCTTTCGGGGTTTGCCATGCTTATGCCTAAAAGATAACCCAAAAGGCAGAGCATGGAAGTTTACTTGAAAATAATCAATCAGTGCGTTACATCCATCTTCTTATACCACCATAACTTTTTATTCTAATCAAATTAAAAAATCAAAGTTGTTTATTTTACGGTGCCATCTGAAGTAATCTCATGACATCAGCGAAGTGATAAATATGTAAAAAATGTAAATTTCTTCAATGCAGTGATGAGCAACGCCCTAGAATTAGTTGAACAGATCTATCTGGGTAAACCAACGCACTGCTAATACCTTCTGAAGTGTTTCTTTTAGAACCCAGCAGTGCCAGAAATGTTCGTGTGGCGAGCACCTGAGGAGCGGGCAGGCGGCGCCGTCAACCACACGCCACCTGGAAGCGAGCGAGGGGCAAAATTTCACGGGCGGCTGCGCGACGGCAGGCCTGTGCTGGGCAGGTAAACAAGGCGACTTTCCCATGGGGATAACCAAATTAACCTCGAACTAAAGCTTTCTTTGTCCTAATTGTCTTAGCAGCTAATGGCTTACCACTTACTCAAGCAGCCACAAAGAATTAGATGATTGCTTGCGGTAAACTTGGACTGACGGTAGAGAGAAGCACTGCACCATGATGAACGAATCGTAAATAAACACCTCTGAGAAAAACAGTACTTGTCAACAGATGTAATACGAGCATTGGCAATACGTATAATTTCTGAAATGCACTAAAACGTGGATTCTAAGAAAACATAGAAGCAGTTAAACTGTTGACGAATTTGGGTTGTATATTGAAGTAATTACATATCTTTTAAATGGTTTACATATTACATAATTACATATTGTATGTTTTGAGTTCCTACCTTTGTTACTCTATTTACTCAAAACTATTAAATGACGTTTTACATAATAGTTTACATAAAAAATTACATATCTTTATATAGGTTAAACTATTTCAACACCAGGAACGGGAAAGAGGCACTATTCATGCATGTACATACACCATTATAAAGGAACTGTGGGACATCAGAAAAATCCCATCGGCTTTGCTGCCATGCAGTTTGTGACATACTGCCGCTACATACAATCAATTTCCAATGAGATACAATACAATCTCCAATGAGACAGTGGCTCGTCTCATTGCTCATAAACAGAGCAAGTTTCTATTAAAAGTCTCACGCCAAATATATTTCCAATTCCATTTCCTTTATATCCGCACATCGTTAAGCGGCACATCTGTTTTAAATGAACCATAAACCATGCATTTTAGTATTAAATATAGCAGCCAATTCTTTCCGACACCAGTACTACGTATACAAAGTACAGTACAGAACTGCAACTTTATGCACACTTGCGTTCCCATTTTATAACGTATCAAACCTGACGATATCATGTTTCTTCAAATTAGTGTCTTTTCTTCACCTAGCCGGGGAACCAATACCTATTTCAAGTTATTTATCATCTATACAACCTTCAACCCAAAGTTTCCAATAGTTCTCTTAAACAATTTAAACTTGCTCGATCTTTTTTACTAAAATTGTTTACGGTCAGATTTGTCTTACACTGAATTCATTAAATCTACTTAGAATTAATTCATATCTAAGCCGAAAAAACTGTACTTTCCGCTAATTCAAGTAAAAGAAGCCCTGCGAGCACTCACATTCTCACTTCTTTTCAATCAATCACCTTACAGCCATATAAAGCTTCTGTTTCACTGCCATTATTTCAAGACTCGGGCAGTGATGCCTGTAGCCAGTCGGATCTACTCATCGCTCCCCACACTCAAAGGTTCCCAGCATAGACTAAACGATCAAATTTTAGTCACCCAGTTACCACAATACATCATACCTTTTCTAGTCAATATAACCAATTTTTGCGCGTCAGAGCCCACTGTTATTACTTGTAAGTGTATGTAACAGAGTTTGAAGGGAGGAAAAGGTTTTCATAAGTTATTCAATCTACAGTCTATGGAATAAAAAGCATCAAATAATAACCATAAATTGGACTGAGTGAGCGTCAAGTTCGTCAACTGATGGTAATAACTTCTCAAAAACGTAGCATGAAGTCAAGAATGATTAAGGGGGTCATTTGAGCGATTTTGGTCAAAATTGTCATTTTTTTCTTTGCTGAAAAAGGGTTCTTAGGTAGTGGGCTATTGTGTCTTAAAATTCTATGGGGCTGCGGGCATTAGAACCCCCTTAGAATCATGAATTTTTGACTACCATATAAAAAAACGAAAAGGAAAATGAAAAATGTGGAGTCATTTCTTTGTTAAAAATCTTACAAGGATTCTAAAACTGTCTTAGTTTTTGTTCTAGCAAATAAACGCATAGACTTTGATTTTTTTTTAAATGTTCAAGAAGACTATTCAAAAAACTAATACTTCCCATTTTCTCAAAAACTAAAGCCAAAATCGAAAAAGTTACACAAGTAAAATGTGTTTCTTTTTCAAAATTACATACACTGGACAAATTTCAGAACAATCGCTTCAAAACAAAAATCACCCCTAGGTGTACTCGTAAGAAAACATTTGAATCATTTCAAATTCTCATCAACATAGAAATAAGCAGTGCCTTTTCTTATTTTTTATCGTGAACTGAACAGTGAATAAATGTAAGTTACATTGAACCATTAAAGTAAATTGATCTCCTATCATTAGACAACATCTAGCTGCAATGAAAATGACGGTGAGTGAGTGCTGTTAATTTGTCGAACCTTGATAAAAGTGATGCGGAATTGAAATTACTCAAAGTAGCCTAGCGTTAATGTTGGTTCACACCTAGAAAACCGTTCTTTTTTTACCGATTTGAACTTACTGAAGAGAATATTGAGTTGAAAAACTAGCTCATGCATCGGTTTGTATAGTATGAAGTATGAGTATGACGAGTTGGCTATACACGATGGGTAGGGCGTAGAGTGAAATTACGCATAATGCGCAGCTCACTTACCTGGAACAAGCGTCTCCAGGTAGGGGCTATGTCAATCACGTTATTACAGAATGGGTGAAAGTGATCACTTTGAGGTCATTTTCGCTACCCGCTGTCGCAACTGTTTTAGAGAAATTGTAAGGTGGAAAGTGTACTACGTTAGCCATGAAGGCGAGCATTTATGACCGAAATATTCGTCACGTTAAAATATACTTACTACATTAGCCAAGAAAGTGAGCATTTATTACTAAATATTCATCACAGTAAAAAGGAGAGTTTGGGCCGACAGGATTTCAAGCAAATAAATTCACATCTTAATATCAACGCATTTTGTGTTTTCAAACTGCTTCTTTGAACAAGTTTGAATAACTTTGTTTTTTGAGTGAGCATTTTTCCCATTGATACTTTTTAGCACAAGAAAATGGATGTTTGATTCCGTCTATCAATATTGGTTAGTTAGAGGTAAGTAGTATTGTCAATTTTCATGTGCAGATTAACTTGCGTCAGTGAGAGACAGTGTGCGTAGAATTCACTTATGAGACAAAGTACTTACGGTAGCTTTTAAGAGTTTTAAGAGTTTTGCTGGCCAACGCAACTAAGGAGAGTTTCAGGTCTCCTACAATCGCTGAGCTTGGTGGCGTTGTATATTCAAAATCGATTACGTCTGTGGCCACATCTTTTGCTCCGAATCTGGGCTTTAAAAATAAGGCACTAATTTCACCCAGCTGCAGGGTATAAAAAACATGTTTTATATTTATTGCTCGCACGCTGAGCATCATAAAAACAGTCAGCAATGAAGATCGTGAAAGTACCCAAGTAATTTTGCGAGTCGCATTCAGCTTTGTCCGAATTCTTTGTTTTTTTAACAAAAAATCTAACAAATTGACGCAACGTACGCAATCGCTGAGCTTACATGTTCTACGTAAGAAATAATTGAACTGTTCTTCAGCCCGTATATAAAATTGCTTTTAAAACTTTGCTGCAACTATCCTATATTTTTGTGCCCCCTACTAATCGATTCATAAAAATAAAATTAGTAAAATAAAGAAAACGTGTGAGAAATGAATAATAAAAGTGAGTGCTTGAAAGGCATAAAGAATAAATTTAGCAATTCATTTTAAGAACTTAAGTCCCTAGTACAAACTATTAAGGGGAAACTAAACTAACTATACTAAAAGAGGGAATCTGTGCATCATCGAGCAGTAAAACTGAATTGAAAGACTTGTCAATGTACAATGGACGTATGAAGGGCACCTATACTGAAAGGTTTCATAGCAGACGAAAGTCATGCCAATTAATTTAAACGAGACAAATCAGTGGGGGAGGATCGATAATCTTCCTTTGACTTTCCCATAGGAAATCGGCCTCTTCATTGAAGACAAGCTCGGAGGAGATCAATTCAATAAGATAGTCAAGTCAAAGGCAAGCGAGTCAGTCCCACACTGGAGCCTCCCAGGCTGTTCAGTATCAGATAAGGGCAGGGCTGGTGCCTCGGCCGCTTATCAAGTCGCGTCGCCCGCTCCTCCTTAGCTGCACACCTCACTCCCTCATCGCGTCGCACTCGCACACCTCACTCCTTCAGCGCGTCAAGCGGGCCGCCTCTCACGCGCGGCCCCTGCGCAGCCTACACTCAGCGCTTCAGTTTACATTTTGATCAATTTACACGGCCCGCCAAAAGTGACGGGATTCGACACTTTACTCAAATAAACCTTTCAAATGTGGATGATAAAGAAATATATCCTCCCTAATAGTACCCGCGATTAAATATTCTTCTTCTTGTGCAATGGTGAAACTCGTATCACAGACGGTCATTAAGCATGCTTAAGCATGACTCAGTACGTGACAGAGAGACGGACCCACCAACCAAGCGCAACTGCGTATTATTGTATAGTGGATATTCATGTTCCTATCCGTGTCCTAAATTGTAGCTTATACATTTTGATTTTAAAGGATTGCCCAATCGGTAAATCGGCACAGCAGACGTACACAGTAGCTCCGTCGTGGTTGCAGCTTTAACCTCTTAAAGATTCACATGATTCTAAACAGATCGTGGTGACATGCATCCTTATTAAAGTTTCAATAAATATGTAAAATTTTAATAAGCACGATCAATTTCCCAATATTTACCTCATGCCAAAGTATTCCCATTACATTTCTCACACATAATATAATTTCTTATCCTTACTCTAGAGGCTTCATTCTCATAAGAAATGGAACAGTCCTGAACGATATATTACACAATGTCAAAAATTGGACATTCAACCATGAAGACCAAATTTACTAAGACATTGGTTCCTGCTAACTAATTAATAATACTTCAAAAACCGGTAAGCAAAACTGAAACGGAATCAACTTCTACACTTGGCGTTGCATTTCGATCGGATATAAAGAGTTTTTTAGACCACGAAAGTAATTGCATGGGATACTGTGCTCCTTTCTTTGTGAATATTTAAAGAGGCAACGGGTTCCCAGCTCTTGACCTCTCCTACCAGAGCTGAGTCACCGCTAACTAGAACCCTATAGGTGAGCATATCTGCATGATAGCGCCACAACACGGGACACGAACTGGCGAGCTCTGGTATCAGCGAGTGAAACCTCAACGTTTTCTGTAATAGCGTATCCTAAATTGATAGAAATTCATACGTTGACCTGAGCACTCAAAAAGTATTGAAAGTTTACGACCTACGTTGCTCTGACGACACATTATGTTCTTTGGAAAGCTGACTGGGTATTTTTGATGGGCACAAGTTTAGGTGAGCTGAATCAGCTGATATTTCTGTTATCTCTTCTTTATTGTCCGGGTAAGGTAACGGCAAATATATACCAACACTGACCTTTATTTGAGAAGGCTTGGAGGAATATTAGCCCTCATATTCAGGAAGTAACACAGGAAGATTGGACCATAACTGGTGCAAATAATAGAATTGCTGGTTCCCCTACCCTAGAGTTTAACTATGAGAAAAAGGTGGTTGTGCAAGCGAAGTTTATTGATATTATCTTCCTTCATCTTTCTTCCCGATTCCGTGCAAAATAAAACTACAAAAAAGACGTTTCTCATTCTGCTACATTTCAACCCTTTACTTTGATTCTGATTGTATCTCGTCGCATTATTTTCGGTGAAACATAATTTGAGGAGTAATGGTCAAACATGGCATGAAAGCTGCATTTATGTCTAAATTGTCACATAAAAACACGAGAAGATTTCAGAAGAAATTGGAGGTGGTACGGTTGACGATTGGGAGCAAGGGAGAGAAGTGCGCCGAGCGGAGAGGTCGGCCGTCGGGAAGGAGGCGGCGTTATCAGGAGCAGCATCGGCAGGCGTGAGCGACTCAGAAATAAACAAGTGAGGAGCTTGCAGGCGGCTCCTTCCTTGGAGCACATCGCCTCCACTTCACGCCAGCGCCGCGTACCAATTACTACCAGTACGAGGCTCGATTGCTGTCACGTGAGTCACTCACTTCTATACACTCACGGAGGATTGAACAAAATTCGAAAAGAGAAATCGCAATAGTTTCGAGTAAAATGCAGTGGCTGTTTAAAGAGAACTGAGGACTGAACAAAACTGAAACTCTTCAATAAGAACTATGACAAAGAATGTATAAAAATACTACCAGTAAGTTTTGCACAGCTATGAAATGATATTATGAGTGGGCTCAAAAAATCAAGGAACAGCAAATGCGTACTGGGTATACATGTCCCGAAAACATGACCTACTACATACTTGAGAGGCTAACTAATATCGATGACCCTCTCTGCCACTTAACACTACAGTAAAGAATGCGTTGGTAGAGGTACGCGCTTCGACAAATTAACTTGCGTTGCAGTCCTTATAGCCACAAAAATTGAGTAATTGCGTAAAAACTTCTTTTATTTCATCAACTGTGCATAAAACATTTAAAGACGCTTACAATGAATCAATCTCACACAAGTTAAGCGATTTTATTGAATTTAAAATTTAATTCGGAGGACATTAGGTCTGCATTAAAGACATTTATATTTTTATTGCTTGTTCATGGATACGATCCTCCGAAGGCTCCTCCGAGAACGATTTAAATTATCCAGAAAGTTCATAGTTATCTTTTGCACAAAGCTTAAATTCAACTGTTAGTGCTGATGCACCATTGCTTGTGAACTATCATTTCATTGAGTACAAATAATGTACTTACACGTACATTGACATCGAATCAGTTTCCTTGCGATCATCTTTTCATTGTGTTATCTGAAAACGCCTGTCCGAGCCTTATTAACTGCAAAGCCTCTACTCGAATGATACCTGAAATGAGGGAAAATCACGCAGCTAATTCTGAAGTACGCAGTAAATATGAGAAAGAAATGATGAGCTCGACGTGAAGTTCTCGCAGGCGGCGAGTGCGGCAGATCGAGGTGGTCGCACAGCTGGGTTATCGCGGTATCTTATCTCGCGCGCTATCATCGCGTCCCGACAATATATCATCTTTAACAACATCTCCTCTAAGATTGTCCGCGAAATTACCTGAGATGTTAATATTTTCCAGAGGCACTGAGTTCATGACAAGGCGCAGGTTAGAAGAGTTTTGCAGAATAAAGCAGAAGCGTTTTTGCGGCAACTGCTAATGCAAAAAAGCCCAACTACCTGATTATAAAAGGTACGTTTCAAATCTCCGTGGCACTAGGTAGTGTTATGTAACAATGTTTCAATAATATTGTTTTTTATGCTGAACATGTACGTAATTTTATCTTCAAAGAATATAATTTTACTTCATGTGAGGTTTGAGAAGAGAGCCAAACTGTGCAACAGTGTGCAGCAGCTGCGGTTTCATTAATCAACTAATCCCGAGTATTTTTTATCTTGTGCTTGAAACTCTTCTGTAATCGAAATGTTTTTCCTTGTCCTCCAGGCATTAATATCTCTACCATTTGTAACTTAAGTTTGAAAATATATCAAGAATGTGTGTAATAGCGTTGACTGAGTCATGGTGTGAAACATAAGGTGTACCGATCGAGCAGAATTTGTTGAACGCACTAAATGGCTTTGATTTGAATTTCACTGGATGTTTCAAAGTATAGTTGAGATGAGTGAGACTGGAAGTGGTCCAGCGTAGTCCACTGTCACTCAAGTGTAGTCCTGGCAGGCTTACTCGCGCGTGCATGGTCGTCTTTACTATTTTCTCAGTACATTCATTGCGCTGAAAGCGTGAGTTTTTGTTATGATTTTTCAGAGAAAGTGGCGGTAAATAAGGATTTTCAGTTTATACAGATTTCAGAATGGTTGCATGCGGTCATTTATCCAAAAAATGAGGAATTTCATAGATTGATGAGGAGGATGATGATGATGATGGTCATAATGATGATGATGATTCTACAGCTATAGCATCAAGTTAGAGGTTAATATAAAAATAAATCAAGTTATGAGATTTTCTTCCGATGATCTGGAAAAAATAGAAGTAAAATTGAATGTCGATGTGATGGGGAGTCTGATACTATTAAAGATTTAGGACTGTGTTTCGATGATGTGAGGCTAAGGTTGAGGAGATGCATAACGCAGAAAACGGACGCTTGCCGGCATGGCAGCGGTGCAAAAAAGCTGCAAATGGAAGCCTGATGCCCATGCCAGTAGAAGTTAGTGCGAGAGTGTGCTTGTTATGATCATTCGTCCGACTTGAAGGCTAGGTGGCTGAGGCACTGAAGTTAACCATGTTAAAGACGAGATGCTTGAGATGCACAGTCGGAGAAACGTTGTTTGATCCAGTCAAGAAATAAAGAACATCAGAGGACATCTGTATGAATGAAGCCATGGACGAAGTATAGTATAGTTTGAACATTGAGTTTTGGTATTTTGGACAAAGTGAGAGATCAGAGACAAAGTGAGAGATGCTTCTGTAAATAAAATATAATCAAAAGGATGAGACACTGGCCAAAGAGATAATTCGAGGCCACATTTATAATCGCGGTGGGAGAAGCGGTTGTAAAGAGACGTCTCCAGAGACAGAGTGTAGAAAAAGTACTACTGGGGCCCTCATTGATTATTATGCGCTGCATGGTCTCGTCCCTTACTTTTTCTTTCAAATATCGTTTGTTGAAAGAAAGAAAACAATTATCGTGACTGGGCGGGGGCCAACTTTTTTCGGCTACTGAATCTGTTAGTTAACGTATATCTGGATCATTTGTCCAAGAAATGCCTTTTGAGAACCGATGATGGCAAGTAGGTCAACTTATTACTGTTGCCTTAATGATCATTGAACTCATCTTCAGCCTTGGCCATTTTCTCTCCCGTGTCAGATAATCGATAGTGTCAGATAATCAGATAAACAGATAGCAATGTGGGGTGCAATTTTATCGTTCTTCATAAGAGATTACTAACATTTTTCGTCGAAACTACTATAAATCAGATTTGAGTATTTTTAGAGTAAGGAAAAGTCGGCCAGCAACCTTCCTTCGTTGAAATGTCACTTTTTAGCCACTGCACCACTCAATGCTCGGCAAGAAAATTGAAGCCAAAATTACTGTAAGAAATTAATTGTGTTTAAAGGTAATCTGCTGGTAATTTTGAAACTGGCGCTCTCGAGGTTCCGTAGCTATTATAACACTTATTAGCCAGCAAGCAGCGGGAAGACATGAGTAATTGTACAAATGATTACGAGTAATTCTTGCAACTCTTTAATAATTCGGTCCTAATGACTTGAGATTGTTGTACTATTATAATAATAACATAACATTGTCCTCTAAAATTTTCAGGAGGATTTTTTATTTGATGTACAGCTTTGATGGTGTTTGGAATATGCGTCATTCACATAATTAAGAGAAAAAAAATAATCAGTAAAGGTTTATTTTGCTTCTAAATCAGTCCGTCAGTGTGTGTGGTGTCACTGTAGTTTCTGGAAAGAGGAAAGGCCTCCTTAAGACCAGTGTTGTTGGATATTTCTTTGAAAGGAAAGAATGTATCAAGCGTACGTATTAAATCTAATTATTTTTAGATTATCTAATGAAAGGAAGCTCTGTGACTGCCGATGCACTTTCATAACTGTCACTAGATCGCCATGTTATGTCACGCTCAACAATCAAAAAATAATTTTGAATGGTTAACTTTCCTCAAACAATTTTTAAGGAGCGCATGAACATACACCGCAGGCGTCATGGCCAGGGACTCATAAAACAATTAATCATTATAAGCTTCTTATGACAGCCCATTTCAGAGAGAACACAGTTTCCATTTACCAAGCAAAGCTTAAAATTTTGTTAAACGCTAACACACGGAAAAAGAACAGTCCATAAGCTCTCGAAGTATATACGTATATTATTATTTTTTATACCATTGTTTATAAATAGTGCAATTTTTTTACTTGTACGTGGTTTAGAAATGTGGAATCTGGCGATTTAATCCACATGTTGTATTATTTTGCCTCCTAATGTAGTTGGGACCACACTCTCGCAAAAAAGGTTTAAATATCTTGACGATGCTATAATTTATTGACCATAAGCATACATCGCGACTTCTTAGGCTCCTGATGGGGAAAAGGGGATGCACTCTGGCGAAGTCAGTACTCGAGATTACACAAGGACTTCCGTGGAAAATACAATCTATTACAATTTAAAATCGGGCTAAAAGTAGAATCCTTTTATAACACATGTCAGGAAGTTAGTGATTCGGTTCATTAACCACTAATTCCTTGTTGGAGATTCGACACTGTCCTCAATAATAATTGAGGACATACATCGCAAAATATTTTTCATTACATTACAAGTATCAGATGATGAGTACACTTGTACACTCATCGAACAATACACTCGAACAATACACTTGTCACAATTATGAAATTTCAATGAAATGTTGAAGAATGAGAACGGTCCGAAAAGTTATGAGTCTGCTTCCTATCGAACTGCTGTTTCCAACATTAAGCCCAAATTTATCGGAAAAATAACCCGATTTTCCGGAGAATGGATCACATTCTACCTAACTGCACGAGAGAGCAAAACACGCATTCATCATTCGGTGCGCGACGATCGCGATCGAACAATACACGGGTGTGCGGGACGGTACACACCCTAAGGAGTCGTTTTGGAGGAAGGTTCAGTCTGATGTGGGGAGCAAACAATTAATCAGGCTAAATTACAGATGATGGTGTTCCAGGGTTTGTTGTGAGAGCGGCTGTAGGTGTTTGGTGACATTGTAGCGCCAGCGCTGCGGCGCCGCTCTGCTGCGCTACATTGTCCGGAGCAGCAGGTCGCTCACAGCGCCACAATGGCACCCGAGATTACGGGACTGACCGCTGCAAGCAACAGGTCCCAAGTAGAAACTTTGAATTCCTTTGTATTGGTTTAGATAGTTAACGTGAGGGTACTACGCACCTGATATTTTTTCCGTGTGAACCAAATGACAATCGAATATACGGCGATGCTCAGAGGAAGGAATAATTTATATTATTGAACTTCCTCGGGGTGCTGACTTTTTTGTGGTGTTTCTAATATCAAATAACAGTATAAATTAATGCTGCGGAAAAATATAACTAACTGACTGATGAAATGTTAAACGGTTAAAGTAACGGTAGCAAGTATATGTCCTGGAGTTTGTATTTACAAAATTTTACCATTTCAATAAACATATCTTGCTCAAGATTAGATAGCCTAAGGCATAGCAGCATCACACTCTAAAAGCTAATTTGAAGATCGGCATCATTTCATCTAGTTCGTCGTCGAAATTCCATCGCAACGCTCACCATTCGGAAGAAGGGAAGTCAAAGCAGACAGTTTCACGCTTAAGGTGCGTCAGCCTAATCGATTGACGTTTCTCTAAACATTGCTCTTCCAGAAGCGTCAGGCTGTCAAGCGTTTGAAAGATGCACCGAACAAAGCGTTTAGCAGAACAATGCGCCCACACCTCAGACAAGCCTCGCCGACTCCACAGTTTGGGCACAAAGATCCGGAAACTGTGACGCCTCGTGAGTGACAAATGAAAACCTGCCTTCACCCACACGCTTACCTGGATCATGAGCAGCAATTAACCGGCTACCGTTAGCTTTGCTGAGTAGAATCTGAGGCATGCAGATGTTTAGCCTTCGTCCATTGTTGAATGTCTAATTCTACGGAGAAAATGTTTAAAACAATTCAATGAGTTTAAATGCTTTTCAGTACTTCGGCGACCGTCAGATGCGCATGTATGAAAAAAATTGGGCAAAACATCAGCTACAAACGAAATTATTGCCAATTCAAAAAACAGTAGGGTCTGCTACTGATGCAAAATAAACTAATAAATTTGGAATTAAAAATACCCCGAACCTCGAATGGCGTTGTTTTTGACGAAAAAAAATTCCAGCGTTAAAACAGATTGTTTACTTTAATTTTCATTGTTATTAGGAAAACTTCAATGATCATACAACTGACTTGTAATAAAATGTTTGAAAATTTGTGAAAAAAATAAGTTAACTAGATATTTTACATTAACTCGAAAATATAAAGAATAAAATGTGTAAATTCATCCAGAAATATAAAAAGACACCACAACGAGAGTAAACAGCATTCATGTTAAATAGCATCACACCCTGATTACTTCAACAATTGGAAGTGTGTGCTGAACGAGCAATGCAAACAATATTTAGCATTGATATAGGCACCTCGCACATCGTTGTTGGTATATTTAGTTAAATAGCAATTCAGAACTGGAACTCTACGGGGCCCCCTTAGCTTATATATTTACTAACTGAAGGTTTAACCTCCGTTTTGGCTCAGCTTAGGCAATTATCTCGAAAAAGTCAGTGAGGTTTATATTCAACTGCTGAGGTATCACAAGTGCCTAAAGTTTCAGCGTTTCGGTGGGCACAACTCGCTACACTAGCAATAAAAGAAGGGGTAAGCACATACCCTGATGAGACGAAAAGGAAAACTGAGAATGAAAAACAACGTACTCGCACAGGAGGTCGATTGCTCGGTATGCCAGCCTCCCCACGATAGAGGAAGACAACTAAAGAATGAAAATGAATTCCTACGTAATAACAAACATAAATTTACAGTATAGGTATCAGCATCAATCGTTGCTGATTGTGCTAAGGTTGCTACAGAGGAGCGTTAGTTTCCCAAAGGAACACTGACGAGACCAGGCAGTATCATCACACCCTCTGTGTACTTTGGGAATCTTTCATATCACAGTCAGGCGCTAAGTTCTTAAGATGCGTTGAAGGACAATACTTTGCAGCACACCTTCTTACTTCTTAGGCTTGAATGAAGAGACGAAAGTTTAGTATTTTAATGTAAACTTCACTCAAATTAAAAACGCTAAAGATTCTTTTGTATCTTTCAGATGAACAAAGCAAACAAATGTTAAGTAAGGCTGACACTACAAAGAATGTCAGAGGGAATTCTAATCAATTGTCATCAATGATCTTATCACAACGTTCGTGAACAGCCAAGGGAGAAGACATGCACCGCTGATAACTTGCATGAAAACAATAATCGAACTTGATTGAGACTAGAATACCATGACTGTTGATGACGTTTCTCCAAGGTTTCATTTAAAAGTGCGTCCAGAGCATCGTTTGTTTCAAACATTATTCAGCGAACTGAGGCAGGTAGGCAACCTTTACTCCGTAAATGTGTATAAACAAAGAACTTCGCATTCGAACATAGTACAAATGCGGTCAGCTTTGTGTGAACTTTAAGGTATACTTTAACTGACTAATAATTCTTCGATCTTCTCACGACACGGCTTTAACAAGCTAGATACGAAGTATCTTACTTTCAAATCGAAGTAAATTAAAATCAAGCAGTTTTGCATTCAAATCAAAATTGAACAGTTAGGCGTTTTATTTTTATTTTTACAGAGTCGAAGAAGAATTTTACTTCGAAAAGAGGCGCAATAATGTTCGAGGCAACATGAGACCGCGCAGCGCAGTGTGCGGGCTGGCGCGCGTAAGCCACGGTAGCGTAAGCGGAGGCTTCGTGAAGTTGCGGTGCGTGTCCAGGAAACAAGAGGAGATCAGTTGAGCAAATGAGATAATCCTGCGGGTGCCTTCACCCGGAAAACTTGCAGCCGAGATCAGGATTTAGTGAGGGACGATGCAAGCCAACCGGCAAACCAAGACAGGGGCCAAGGCGCAGTGGACGCGGACAGTTTGCGTCTTTGATCGCGAACTACACGCATCTAGAGCCTATGGCCTGCACGTCACGCGCGTATTGTAAAACGTCTGGTTCATAGTTCTGGCGAAGAAAGAGCTAACGTTATAATGTTTTCAACAACCGTCTATTATAATAGCCATAACTTAATCTAATTATTGCGCTGAATATTAAAATTTTTCCTAGTAATTGAAAACTCGAGTGAGAATGCCGGAGTTTGTATAATTCGAAGTAATTTCAATCGAAGCGATTCATTAAGCTGACGTTGAAAAACTAGTCGTTTCTGCAGGTGTTGTAGCAGAAACTCCTGTAGGTGTTTACTGTCAGAACGGGCTCACGTGCAATAGTTAAGTTGTTACTTGTATCCTACGCATCCAAACTTTATTTACTATCGCCATCAAAGTTTTACATTGATTTTTTGTAACGCATTCCTGACGATCCAATTCATGAATTCAAACCTGGCTAATGTGAGTGGCATTAAATTGTCGTATGAGCAGTACACGCACACTACAAGTTACGTCGGAAGCCAACCGGCTCGAACGAGGACCACGCGCTTGAACATCGATCTCGTTAATTAACGAAGTTCACCGTAACTCACTGGCGAGCAATGTGCACAGCTGTTGGAAGATGGTTCGTGTTAAATGTGATGGGAATTTAAAATTGTAGAAATATAAAAATAAATCACACTGCATTGCTTGTATCCAATGGTGTTGAAATTGAAGTTAAGGATACCATTGATACGGGTCAATAACTACTGATGAATTGTATTCTTTAACATCGGGAATCAGCTGCTACTCTCCTCTCTTGCTCCACAGTTACCGCCGTCACCTGGCAACATTCCAACAAAACGATGTAAAACGTGGTGCTGCTATATTTAAATTAAACACGATCGATCATGAGTTGAAGAGGAGCAAGCAAAAACAGAAATCCACTACGGAAGATTACAAATGCAGAGCTCAGTGTGAGCCTGTCGCTCGGGAAAGTATCATTCACGTCAAGCTGCTCCCGCTGGACTCGGGCATTACATGGGACGTTGAGCACACACCCTGGCAGGTCGGAGGCGATATTATTGCGCAGGTGCCACTCGCTACGCAGGTGCCACTCGCTACGCAGGTGCCACTCGCTACGCAGGTGCCACTCGCTACGCAGGTGCCACTCGCTACGCAGGTGCCACTCGCTACGCAGGTGCCACTCGCTACGCAAGTGCCACTCGCTACGCAGGTGCCACTCGCTACGCAGGTGCCACTCGCTACGCAGGTGCCACTCGCTACGCAGGTGCCACTCGCTACGCAGGTGCCACTCGCTACGCAAGTGCCACTCGCTACGCAGGTGCCACTCGCTACGCAGGTGCCACTCGCTACGCAAGTGCCACTCGCTACGCAGGTGCCACTCGCTACGCAGGTGCCACTCGCTACGCAGGTGCCACTCGCTACGCAGGTGCCACTCGCTACGCAGGTGCCACTCGCTACGCAAGTGCCACTCGCTACGCAGGTGCCACTCGCTACGCAGGTGCCACTCGCTACGCAAGTGCCACTCGCTACGCAGGTGCCACTCGCTACGCAGGTGCCACTCGCTACGCAGGTGCCACTCGCTACGCAGGTGCCACTCGCTACGCAGGTGCCACTCGCTACGCAGGTGCCACTCGCTACGCAGGTGCCACTCGCTACGCAGGTGCCACTCGCTACGCAGGTGCCACTCGCTACGCAGGTGCCACTCGCTACGCAGGTGCCACTCGCTACGCAGGTGCCACTCGCTACGCAGGTGCCACTCGCTACGCAGGTGCCACTCGCTACGCAGGTGCCACTCGCTACGCAGGTGCCACTCGCTACGCAGGTGCCACTCGCTACGCAGGTGCCACTCGCTACGCAAGTGCCACTCGCTACGCAGGTGCCACTCGCTACGCAGGTGCCACTCGCTACGCAAGTGCCACTCGCTACGCAGGTGCCACTCGCTACGCAGGTGCCACTCGCTACGCAGGTGCCACTCGCTACGCAGGTGCCACTCGCTACGCAGGTGCCACTCGCTACGCAGGTGCCACTCGCTACGCAGGTGCCACTCGCTACGCAGGTGCCACTCGCTACGCAGGTGCCACTCGCTACGCAAGTGCCACTCGCTACGCAGGTGCCACTCGCTACGCAGGTGCCACTCGCTACGCAGGTGCCACTCGCTACGCAGGTGCCACTCGCTACGCAGGTGCCACTCGCTACGCAAGTGCCACTCGCTACGCAGGTGCCACTCGCTACGCAGGTGCCACTCGCTACGCAAGTGCCACTCGCTACGCAGGTGCCACTCGCTACGCAGGTGCCACTCGCTACGCAGGTGCCACTCGCTACGCAGGTGCCACTCGCTACGCAGGTGCCACTCGCTACGCAAGTGCCACTCGCTACGCAGGTGCCACTCGCTACGCAGGTGCCACTCGCTACGCAAGTGCCACTCGCTACGCAGGTGCCACTCGCTACGCAGGTGCCACTCGCTACGCAGGTGCCACTCGCTACGCAGGTGCCACTCGCTACGCAGGTGCCACTCGCTACGCAGGTGCCACTCGCTACGCAGGTGCCACTCGCTACGCAGGTGCCACTCGCTACGCAGGTGCCACTCGCTACGCAGGTGCCACTCGCTACGCAGGTGCCACTCGCTACGCAGGTGCCACTCGCTACGCAGGTGCCACTCGCTACGGTGGGTCAAATTCCTACGTGCTGGCGTGCGGTAGCCATTAAACGACGAGCTCTGGGAAGCCGCTGGTACTCTTTGCCCAGTAAAGCAAAACGTTTAAAAATGTACCTAAAAACATACGAATTGAAACAATGACCGGACAGATTTATTGACCAAAGCAAAAAACTTCAAAACGGGTAGATTATTGAGTCTTCTTGGTCAAGAGTAAAAGTAAAGCACGCTGGAAATGTTAATGAGTAAAATCACCCTTTTCTTCGACATCAGCACAATTGAAATTTGAAAAAAAACGCACGACAAATATTTTAAACTTGTTCCTAAATCCAGGAAGAAGAGTAAGAGAATCACATTACTGCCCCTCTTCTAGCATGGTTGTCAATCAGATGCCTAAATTCCGGAAGCAGAAATATTCTTGGTCTTCATGTGCTAACTTCACATTGCAAGCATGTGATCAGAAGCGATAAGTTAATGAGCTAGAGATGTTTCAAATATTCTGAAGTTTCTGGATCGCAGAGTTAAGTTGATTAACGTTCAGTTTTCAATCAGTGCTACGTACAAAAGAGGTAGTCTACACGTGAGAGAATCCACCAATGAAACTTCGCACAATTTTTAGCACTCCTAACCGGAAAAATCTACGACTGCCAACTCGCAAAAAGTGATCGGAAATTAGTTCATCATTTTCTAAGCGTTAAATTTATTCTTCAGTACTTCGCAGGATGCAAAAATTCTTTTGTTACTTTCCAATATGTATTTTTAGCAGGAATAAATATGATGTCATAAGGTCGACAACATATCATTTCGAAAATGACATCTTTAGTTAGGACGGTCGAGTCTTTGTATTGCATTGTTATTTTGAAAGATTTCTTCCTTTTCACTCAGAACCAACAATGATCAGTACACTCTTTGTAATAATGTTCAGCGCACTCTGACATATTGTTTAGCGTATCACTTCAATTACATCCAATGTACCATGCACTGCAGTGTTGTTCAGTGTACCACTGCACTGATCTTCAGTGTAACACAGCATGAAGTTAACATAAAGACGTGAAAAAACGTTGACATCCATGCGTATACATAACGTGAAAAAATTGCTAAAACACGCAGCAGCTGATCCAGTTTTCATTCATATCGAGTTGGAAAGAATGTAACGGAAGATACCAGAATTTAATTTTCCTTTATTCAATTAAATTAATAGCATTTTCAACCGCGAAGGAATATCAAAATGAGAGCTTGCACCTCTCTATTTCATTTTATATCATTTTGCTGGTTATTTTAGCGTTAGATTCACCCCTCTGCTCCTCATATCAGACCTCACTAAACATGCCGTGTTTTACAGTGCCATAAAATAATCACTGCCTGAACAAGCAGGACAAAAGTAAACTCGTATCGATTAGGACGGCGATGAATTACTGAACCAGCTTGCTGTTAACCCAAAATTTGTCAGAATTAATTTTCTGTTTTCAAAGTTTACGGCCTCATAAGACGGGCGAAAAGAAAATCATTCATAAAACACTTCTCTTCTAAACAACTCGTAAAGCAATTACGTAACTCATGAAACTTATCAACGAAAGCCAAAAATTCTCAAGATTTATTAGTTGGAAAGTGGGCAAGTCATATGAGAGCCACAACCGGGAAGTGTACAACAACAATGGAATCGCAATGAGTGTCGCAGCTCTTTCACGCAGCTCCGTACACTCGGGTATGGGGAGGCATGCTATATAGGCGGTGAGAAGGCGCCCCTCCACCGTACGCTAATGAAACTTATTTGAACACTTAAATGACTGGGAAATGATTCTCCCACAAGAATATATTCAAGAAGTAAATCAGCTCACCATCATTGGAAAGATATCATCCGAAAGAGATCAGGTTGACAGCGGGGTAAGATATTGTAGGAATTGCCCAGCTTGAACCACTGAGCAGGAAAGCTTGAAAGTCGATTCGATCAGAAAAAACATTCTTCTAAATTAATTAGTGAACACGGCTCTTCTAAAAACGGGATTCAATTCGCGTACAGCTGAAACGTATCGCAGAAACGGTCATTAAGCACATCCAGCTTGATTCCAATGAGTGACAAATTAACAGTCTCTTCCTATCATATATTAAATTAACTTTAATATGCTCCCATGTAAATCCTTAAAAGCGTGATAGAGAGACGGATCAAGTAAGCAACAAATGTGAATTATTAAATAGTGGGTAAAAAAGTCTCATCCTTGTCACGATAATAACATCAGAAAGCTTGTTGTACTTCACTTTCTATCACTCGTTGAGGGAACATCAGAATCCTCTGGATGGTCTTCGGCAGAGCTCAAAAGAAAGAATTGAAACAACGCTTTATTTTGCCAAAGAACTGAAATAACTTCAAGTGAGAAGCATTCGAAAGCTTGTCCAAATAATGCGCATCATTCTAAAAAGCAACTGAAACCATGTTAGCTGTGTGGCATTTCTACGATCGAAGGCGTACTCATTTTTTAAATTTTTCCGACAATCGACAAATATTTCTGTTGCAACTTGAGATAAACACAATACGCGATCATCAGGTCTGAGTCTGCACAACAATATGCAACTGAAGCGAGTAACGCTCCAACAAACGAAAACAGTAATTGGTCCTTGTCACATAACCCACAATCATTCTACAACACTTTTGATTAAGTCGAAAGCTTGGAAACATTTCGTCTACCGTTTCGACAGGAATTCGAGTACACGCGAATTAGGCGCGCGATTTGCTTTCCTCTGCTCTACTGAGCGGGTTCGGAAATACAGATTACAACCTAAAAGTGCAGGTGCGTATTTCCCATTATTGAATAGTATTACGATTGTTTCCTTTATCTGTGAAGATCCTAAAGTAAAATCAGTATTTTCCACGGCAACGCATCACGCATAGACATATTTTATGCACATCAAATTAATGTGCTCTACGTCAGCCTGTAATTTTTTTATTCTTTATCTCTATTTTGGTATTGAGACTGCTTTATTTGAATTCAGTTTTCCATTTCTCTTGATATTAATTTTAAGTAATTTTAGCACTTAACTACACTCTGCTGAACACCTTTCTTCTCGACAACGGAATATTGTTCTCTGAACTCTTGTTCACGGACGGCGATACATTTGGTCACGCAGTCGGTGCTGGGATGATTAAGTGTGCCGTGTACGCGCACCTGCAGAATAAATGGGCCGAAAGTTTTAGTTCGGTGACGAGAAGAAGACTGAAGAAGAGGAGGAAAGGGGCGCAGGCCGCCATATCGATAATTTCACAGGCGAGGGCTTCCTAAGAACCTCAAGAGCTCGATGATGGGGAAATGGGACGTCCTGAGGAATGGAGGGGACGCTGAACGTCACCAGTTGAAGGCCAGGGAGGAATGGAGGGGACGCTGAACGCCAACAGATGAAGGCCGGGGAGGAATGGAGGGGACGCTGAACGTCACCAGATGAAGGCCAGGGAGGAATGAAGGGGACGCTGAACGCCACCAGATGAAGGCCAGGGAGGAATGGAGGGGACGCTGAACGCCACCAGATGAAGGCCAGGGAGGAATGGAGGGGACGCTGAACGCCACCAGATGAAGGCCAGGGAGGAATGGAGGGGACGCTGAACGCCACCAGATGAAGGCCAGGGAGGAATGGAGGGGACGCTGAACGCCACCAGATGAAGGCCAGGGAGGAATGGAGGGGACGCTGAACGCCACCAGATGAAGGCCAGGGAGGAATGGAGGGGACGCTGAACGCCACCAGATGAAGGCCAGGGAGGAATGGAGGGGACGCTGAACGCCACCAGATGAAGGCCAGGGAGGAATGGATCACGCTGAACGTCACCAGATGAAGAAGAGGATGAACAAACCATTCATTCACAGTCTAATTGCTAACATGATGAAACAGAGGACCAGTATTTATTTCTTGAAATTTGCCACGATCTCTTTCAGCCAGAATTATGTTCAAAATTTTATTGCCAAGACTTTATATGAGCAAGCTTTTCTCTTTCGTAGTATGAATTCTGTCCCGACTATCAAAATTCTGCTAATCTCATATTTTTTATCATGTAATTGAGTTTTAATATTCCAGATTTCTTTCCTTAGGTCAAGGGAGCTACTTTGTAGAAACGAGGAGTGTAAATGTGAGTGATGCTCTAGTAACAGGAACATCAAGAGTTGTGGCATCATTAAAATGAATCGTCTAAGGCGTAAATTAGATTTTTTACGGGTTTCTCGACTGAGACACAGGGAATTAATAACTTAGACTGGAATAGCATTTCACTCCTGTCACCATTAAATGCACAAAAACCTACTGAAAACGAATCACTTGATTTCTATCATCATGTTTTGGACGCTAAAGTAACTCTGGGAGGTTTAGTTAGTGCACACACTAAAAAAATCATGGCTGTTAATTCAAGCGAGTTTTAGTAAGAATGAATTGCAGTTTCTCCCTTGAGGAGAATTCCACGTCTAAATTCACATCCTGGAAGAAACAGAGACACGGGACCAACTATTCATAGTTACTCCGTTGAATGCTGAACGCTGACATTTCTTCAAGTAATATCATAAGAACCTTCTTGAGTATCATAAAAGACTCTGTGAGGCTATTTTGGCGTAGAATAAATGCAGTCTGAACTATATAGTGGACATGCGACAAATTTGCTCATTGAGTATTTTCCGTAGATTACCTTCAGCTCCATGCTGGCAACTGAAGCAATGCACGATGACAAGTTAACGTGAAGAATTCACAGCATATAGTTCCAGCGCCAGTGACGGTGGAGAAGCACTCCACATGCATGGAGGCAGAAAATACCCAATTAGCATTGAAGCCAAAAAACACACTAGAAACTAGACGGAATTAATTCATTACTCGAATGACAATGAAACAAGATAGCAGGAGTTTTGGATTTTCGACCTTTACTAGACAGCTATGAATCCGCGGCGATATCTTGATACTTGGATTGAAACTTCTATAGTTTGAGGGACGAGACAATAACTTCTTCTCGTAAGGGTGAACGAAAGTGGTATGCACACAGATAAAATTTATCCATATTCACATCTTAGTCAAGTCTCTTCCCCGAAAAATAAAAGTATTGAACAATCAACTGCTTCCAACTTGTTGAAAAAAAGCTCAGTCAAGTAATGGTCGATGTTCCACATCGCGCAAGATCCTCAACCGTAAACAGGATACAGCGTGGATGTACTCAACATCTCTATAGGACCTCTGAATCAGTGAGAAAAGTTTCTTTCAAGGCCTCGAGACCAAGAGTAAAGTTAATTTTTTTTTAAATGAGAGCAGAACACATAACTAATGGATAACTGGACAAATGAACTACATAGTATAGTTTCGGTGGAATTTTGATCGGTACTTCAAAATTCCAATGGACAATCAGCACTCAGGACAATTTAAATTTGTAACTGGACTGGATAATTAACTAAATAATACTCTCACTTTATACAGTGTTAAAAGTGAATGATTTGATTTGTGAAGTTTGATGTCCGCGCTAAAGTTTTGTCGCCTCTCCCTAACAAACGAAAAGGAAACATTTTGAAGCAAAAACTACAAATACTTCGATAGGTCCTCCAAGTACAGTACTGTAGGTCTGAGCCCACTCTACATTGTTGCCTGTGGCTAAGCGCTCTTTGTGCGCTTATTTTATTTAGAAAAAAAAACGAACTTCAGAAAACGCAGCGTAGCCTAGTCGAATGAAAGAACTTACAACACCAGCATTTCCATTAAGGAGACGAATATTAATTAGAGTCCAGCCTCAGGCATGGAGGAGCACATCAGACACGCTCTGAAGTATACTTGTGCTGACGAAGCGTCCACGAGTACAATTCATCGTACCACTTCATTCATTCAGAGTCTACGCGTAAAAGTTCCATGATATTCCCACAGCAAAAGCTAACCTGCATACGGTCTTGCCTCGTCAAACAAGAGTAAACTATAAATTCTAGAGTTGGACAATGTAAATGTTTTCATTTTTAGGTGAAGCAGTCCTTTGACATTGCTCCCTGTTTTGTTCTCACTCATGAAGTCCATTGACTCTTCACTGAGAAAAAACCATTGCTAAAATACCATTTACTTTTTGAACAGCCGATGAACAGACCTGGACGTTAATTTCTATAGTTTGACGCATTCAGCACCTCTAGTGACAACGTAGCACTCGACGTGTTCTTTTTCTTATGAAATTAAAGTGAATTTGTGGCTTTCATTGGCAGTTTTTTTTGGTGAACACTTCAGCTGCGAGTACATAACTTCAGAGGGAAAGTATATTGTGTAAACGGAAGTCAGCTGTGTCATAGCCTTCAATATGATGGAATGTATTTCAGAACGAATGAAGATAGATTTATACATTGATTTCAGTGGGAAAAAGTTTGTATCATATGCTACGGCAGCTGCCTGCTGGCTTCACTTGTAATCACTGCCATACTTGTGACGAGTTAAGATAGAGCACTTTCCAAAAGTTTATTTTAACCTTTAATAAACAAGAGGACAGTGCTTTCACCTTAGTGAGTTTTAATGCAATCAATTCTTGCTGTCCAAACTCTCAAATTAAATCAATAAAACAGAAGGTTCCCGTCACCATTTTCTGTTGAATACTCATGCAAAAATATCGCACCGAGAAGAAGGCTAAAAACGTCACGCGAACTGTAGGACATCTGAAGACAAACTTTGAAGCGGCCACAAAAAATAGAAGAGAAGCGCCGTTTCGCCGCCGGATGAGGGAACGCATGTACAGAGACGGCAAAAACAACGCAAGCAGACACGGCAACACGTGGAGCAGCTCAGCCGTTACTTGGCACGGCTTTTGTGCCCGTGTTGACAGTTTTAGGCAATTTTACTTCACATACAAACAAGGCAAGAGCTGAACTCTTCCTATCAGGCAGATAATCATCGGCAACTTTCTTATAATTGGTGGAGAATAATTCACGCCTCGTTGGCTTCTTTAATACCATCGTGAAGATCGCAAATATGCGCTCGTAAAAAGCGTGGATCTTTAGAAAATCTGAATGCAAACTTTGTAAGTAGAATACGTCGCGATACGTGAAAGATGGTGAAAAATTGAAAGAAATCTACCGTGAACTCTGAAAAATTATTCGAAAAAACTTGACGCGGCTGTCATGCAGCTATAGATTTAGAGCAGTTTATTACTTAAATTGCTTGTTCAAGAAATTTAAATATTTCTTCACCGTTGAGTGATAGTTCAAGTCATTGCTCCCGAAGGCAAAAACTAAATGACGCTTACTTAGCAACGAGAACCTCAGAATGTAAGAGTAATGAGCAGTGAATGAGGATATTGTCATGGAAAGTTAGACGAATTCGATACCAATAAATTGCCATCATTTACATTTGAAACAGAGCAATCTTTTTCCAGAATATTAGACACATTGAACAATATAGTTCCATGTACGAATATTTACAGGAAAACTTGTTCTGTTTCTGTTTAACACATTCTCGTTTAATGATGTCTCTCATAATAGTCTGAAATAAACATTTGACCAGCAGGTCAAGTTAACTTTCCATTGGCGAGTAATCATATTTACAGAAGCATTACTTAAAAAGAAGCAAACATCTACTTGTACGCTAGCATTTCATTCTCACACCATGGAGACAAGAGAGTATTGACGATAAGGGTTGCCCTTTTTCTCAGCTCCGAATTCTTAGCCCTGTAAATGCTATGGAAGCGTTAGGCTCACTTAATCGCACAACTGCTGCCTGTGTTGGGCGAATTAGTTAATGGGAAATGGTAAACGAATTCCTGGGTGGATAAGCTCGCCCATTCACCGATTGTCCATTGGGGCGGGATATATTCTCTGAAAGGTTAAAGTTCCCCTTGCAATGCTAAGATGAGACACTTTCGTATTTCATCAGATCATTTTAGTTTCAAAGTCATCGGTACCTTAATTATTGAAGTACAACGCACCCATACTTGATTGGTGCTCGAAAATTGCAATCAACAATCTGTACACAAATACACCAATTCTGATCTTTGGCGTAGAATAGCATTCCTAAATAAGCAATTGACAATAGTATTCCATGGGGCAAGTCAATTCTTGGCTCAAGCTGAAATGCTTCAAAATTTGGATCATGCTTGCGTATCAGTTAAGGTTTCATCATTTCATCGGTCGCAGTTCGCGCGTACGTCATTAGCATGTTCTTTATTTGCACTGATGAGCAGCGGCAATTTTTGCATAAATCTCCGACTAAGGATAGATCTCCGACTAAGGGCCTGAATAGTTACATAAATGCTTGGCGTTGCACTTGAGCGCAGATATTCTGAAGGTGAAGCAGAGAAGTTAGATGATCTACTCTTTTCCTTCACACGCAGCAGGATATAATCAATCATAGAAACGATGAAAATTATAGAATAAATTAGGACAATTTAAAAGCTACGTTTACCCGTATAAACGGTGAGCGCGAAAGAGGACGTTTTAAGGCGACTATAATGCTCCCGAGAACGCACGTTGTCATCCATCTTAATAGCGTTGATTTGGTAATGATAGGAGCGCAAGTGGTGCCTACCCTGATGTTATGAGGGTGCCCGGGGTAATGAGGGTATCGTGAGGCCCAGCCAAATGCTGTGAAGGGAGAGAGATAGTGTCAGAGCGGCAGCGAGAGGCGCTTTAAAAGAAAGCTGATGGTAAATGCTCATCCTGCATCAACTCGACGAGTAAAGACAAGCGCGTTCACAGCCAATTTTGGGATGCCATGAGATGAGTCCGGCAACAAGGCAGAGATGTCGCCCTGCCGCCACAGTTTGCGCACACGCACAGCGGCAGTCACAGACGCCACTCATCAGAAAGAGAGCAGGTGTGCCGGGATGAAATTCCAAAGAGTGGACATAGTACTGAGAAATACGACTGTGTGAATGCTGGGAGGCTTCGCTGAAGGATGTTAAATCTGATGTTTACTTTCATTTATGACGTCTGATACCCGCTAACTAATCTGAAGTTCACTCAACACGAGTCGTAGTTAACAAAATTGTTCTCACTGCGTGCTACGCAGGCCTCATTAATTTCAATGAACTTTTTCAGCATATTTTCAATCCCAAGGGAACCGAGCATCTGGCTCAGTTAGCTCTACATTAGTTGAGATGAGTGGTGGATGCAGCGCATACGTAGTAACAGTGAACATGAAGCTGAAGTCACCGCGAAACTTGTAGAGAGAAATATTAGGAATTGCAATCGCGGTGGCTGGCTATGAGCGAAAAAGTGCGACTGTGGATGAACCACAAAATCACATTGAAGACGTGGTGCCTCAGGTGTTGAAGTATGACGGACCGATACTTGAGAGGTGCTCGAAAATTGCAATCAGCCACCTGTACACAACGAATCTAACATACGGAGAACAAATGCTCGATTTAATTATTTGAATGGAAAAGCGTCGCACAAAAGAACATGAAAAATTAGAGCAAGAAATTGAAGACATCCACCCTTGACTTTCCCACAATTTTACCTTTGACATCTTGAAGCACGTTTAAGAGAAAGTTTTTTGAGTCGATGTTGCGTAAAAAAGTGAAATTTAATTTTTCGTGTGTATACCAATCATAACAAAATAAATGCAGTAAGTCCTCGTTATACGGTACACATGCGTGGCTCGAAACCTTACTGCAAATCAAAATTACCGTGTACGGAACCCATTATATCATGTAGCAATAGGGGATGTGTTCCTGCAGGTCATAAGTCCCCCCAGACACATGAAAATAGTGATATAAAAATTCAAGGAAATGCGCAAAATAAGCAGTAAATGGTTTTAAATGCTTAAAAATGTTTTTACTCGCCGTCTATTCTATCAGGTTTGGGGATTTACTTGTGTTCAGTATAAACGCGTGGAGAGACATTGTTGTGGCAGCGCGGCATGACGGCGCCACGGTGCGGTGTTAACAAAACACGAGCGTATACCGTATCTGTGAATTTGCCTATCCGTAAATAGAATCTAGTGTAGTAAACAAACACCGTAACTGTCAATTTACCGGATAACAAAGTACCATATGAGTTGGACTTACAGTATAATACACTACATGCTTTGCTCTCACAATCACAGAAAATAAATGCTAGATATTGAATATGGTGTTAAAAGGCGTGAATAGCACAGGAGCAGGAGGGGGTGGTAAATCTTAAAAAGCAGGAAGGCTTTGACTGACGCCGTGAGGTGGTGAGGGCCTGAGTCACATCCCGTGCCGCCTTGGCAGGGCTCCAAGCGCAGCTTGGCAAGCCGCGCTCTCACCTCGCCAAATCTCAAGCAATGATGCACATCAGCACCCAGCACGCGCATACAAAATGCATTCTCTGCATTCTTCAATCTCACATCATTTACATTTCTCACGATCCTTTTTGCGAGACTTATTTAGTAAAACAATTCTCAAGATGCAACGCTGGAGTTCGATGCCTGCGCTGGACCACCTTTATCACACTGGGTGCGAGTGCGACACGTCCCGAATGTCAGCAATGACGAAATGTGCTCAACGCCCACATACAACTGGAATTAGATACGACCGATTGAAGCTCATAGAACGTATGTTGAGTCAATCAACCGTAATTTTCCAGTGATAATTCGCGTAAGAACAGACGTAGTTGTACAGTGAGCTGTGTCAAATTTCAAGACCCGAGCGACAATCAGATGAACTTTGCATTAAAAAATCTCTATAACTTGCTAAATCATTCACATATCTGAAGAAAACATGTACTCAAACCAAGTGAGGTAGCTGGGATCTGAGCATTTCATTTAAAGAATTTGTGGAGCGCGAGCGCTGCTGGGGCGAGCGCCGCACGCAGCACCGCGGGCCCCGCGCTCTGAAAGGCATCAATGGCCCTGCAATATCTCGAGGCTGAAATTTTCAGACTGAATCTATAGAGAAGTGGAGTCTAAATTATGAAGACTTGAAAGGGAACTGACCCTCGACGAGTGGAGGAGCGAGGAGCGAATGAGGGGACGGAGACAGGGACCGCGCAGAAAAGAGGTTCACTGGCATAAATAGAGCAGAAAAGACTACCTTAACACTAGAGAAACACAGCCGTACACCAATGTTCAGTATGGCTGAAGAAGCATAAAAACCGATCGTAACAGCTCAGTGAAAATTTATCGTCGACTGATGGAAAAACATTCTTACGTTACAAGTACGTTTCGCTGAATTTAAACTCTTGAAATCTGAAAACTCAGATTTCATGAACTAAAGATGCGTTTGAGAAAAACTGAACGCCTTTCGAAAATTCATCACACTTGCAAGGTTTCACTGAACTGTGCGTTAGGATAGCTTTGTCTTTTACCTCATCAAATTTAGGTGGGATGGCAAGTAAATAAGAGCAGGTAACGCTAGCGCTGTTACACAGCGTCTCTCGCCTCACACGGGCGAGCAAAATCACCCACTACGGCCCGCTTCACTGATTTGTGGACGTTCAATTTCCTAAATAATAAAAACAAAGAATTTTTGTGCAGTAATGAAACACAGCGTGAGTACGCTGTGCACTGGCTTGCATGAAACACAGCATGTGAGGACGCTGTATACGTTCTTGCATGAAATGTAATGTGTAGATCGAGCGTCACTCCTTGCGCTTTTGGCTGATACACTTAACGTACAGGCTCTAATGGATCTATGCTCTACTGTTGATTGTAAGTGAATTAAGTATTACTCTGAAATACAGTACATATAGTGGTCAGAAGCAATTAGTTGACGTAGCAGTGTAGACAAAAACAAGCTAGCAGTTCGGCCTAATTTTTGCCAGAAAATGGCAATTTCTGATGATATAGCACTCAACTACCCAATATTTCCTGGCAGTGATCGAAAAAATATTTACGAAACGACGAAAAATATTTTCGTCATGAAGGATGTGAAAAATTAATTGATGATGTGAAACTCAACTGGAAACTTGACGAGCAGTTTTGAGTTTTCTTGATTATTTGCACCGTTCAATTCCAACCCAGATATCTTCACAACACTGATACCTGCAGCCCGGTATGACACTACCTTCACCTATAGATTTTGCTCACTTCTGACAATTGGATAAAAAAATAGCGGCGAGCTGGCGATAAAGTTTGTTCAATTTACGTGATAGAAAATACTATTGATTGGTTCTATATTTATGAGCTCAGTAGGATTTACTTCAAACAAGCTATGACGAGAGGCCACATTTTTAGCGACTGGTATTCTGCTCCACGGTGCCTGTAGAAGGTATTCTCATTTTTAGCTTTGCAAGTGATCCCAGTATAACTTTTTTTGTGACTGCATCTATGATTTTAGCACCCAAGCATAACCTTTGCATTGGGTGGCTAAAATCACAGATGCATCGGCGAAAAAGTTACCCTGTGATTTGGTCATGGAAAAATCTCTCCTCAAGGTTCGTCGGTTCAACTTTCGCTGTACAGCGGGTGCGTGTTTATTAATTCGTGAGACACATAAGAAATGCGCAAAAATATTTGGTATATAACCCATTATTCAGTTGTTCGATCACTTATTCAAACACAAATGAGAAATAAGCGTAAAAGATAGAAAAAAGATAAACGGAAAGTGAAAGATTGAAGCCACAAGCTATGAATAGTGTCAGTATTGTAGTATACAGCAAGAATGGCTGCGCCATTTATAAACAACAGAGAAGATACAGAATGCGACATGAAAACCATGTTGTGTCTCATCAGATCGAGTGCGCAAGATTTCGTACATGAAGAGTTTTTACTAAGAGACAAGCTGATTGAAATTGCTAAACACATTGTGGCACCTGAGTGACTGGCTTTACTCGCACCCTCAAAAGTTCTGCTTTCAGGTGCATTAATTTCTCCAGGCCCTGCAAGTGTTGAGAACGCCCCAATAATTAACGCATCGTGTCACAGACATTAACTCAACACTAATTCACAAGCTTAGTAAAATCCTCGGATAGTTCATGGTTTGCACTGTGTGTTTTGTAGGTCTTGAACATGACTTGATGTCGAACTAGTACAAAACTCGCTAGTACAATAATAATGAGCTAGTACAAAACTTGCTAGCACAATAGTACAATGAGCTAGTACAAAACTTGCTAGCACAATAGTACAATGAGCTAGTACAAAACTTGCTAACAAAATGACAGCAGTAAGAATTGCAAGAAACTATATGTATTTGGATGCCAGCGAGCGCCTTCAATATTGGAAAACTTGTATTATAAGAAACTTGGGCAGGTACTTTTGGTGATGAAAATCAAGGAGATCTCAAACTCAACGAGCATAAATTTTAGCTGCGAGACACAACTTTTCTCACTCCTATCGTCAGTGCATCTCTGTTCGATCTATCGACCTGTAATATGAATTGAAGATAATTCGCATCTTGTCAACTATCAAATTTTGACAGCCATTTTTTCAGTTTATGCCATTTTCAGTTTATGGATAAATAAGTGTTTCTACTTTTCTATAGCTTCCATAGAAAACATACAATGTTAAAAAGACTTGAGTAGTGATCATTTTTAATACTGTGCTCCCAGTTATAATTATTTAGTCCCATTATTTTCATTTCATTGAAGTATCCATATCCATGGTGATAAATGTCTTTCTAACTGAGCTCACAAGAATTTCAACTGCTGCTTTAGGAACTTTTGCAACTGCAGCTTTCCCTTATACGAGGTCCAATGCTATCGGTATTTGCTCTTGCTTTGAAGAGTTGCTTTTATTTTGACAACGCATTTTTCTTTAAGATAACTAAAGTTGCCTTTTGTAAAATTTTAGTAAGAAATGACAGTCTGTCGCTCTAAACCCTAACCAATGAGATGTCATTCGCCCTGATGCGCGCAGGTTGGCCATGGTGCTTCATGACTGAGCAGTCCCGTATTCCGGTAATCGCAAACAGACAGAATATGAAGGCTGGCGATAATTATGAGTCAGTATTTGACATAAGAACTAAAGGGTCATAGTAAAATATCCACAAAAATGGCTGAGATAGCGCATTTTAAAGGCTATGAAATGATAAAATGGCAATATCTTTTCACAATAAAGATTCAATTCTCAAATCCATTCATTGAATCATGGAATTTTTATTATTAAACCACTCATCCTAAACGAATAATTCACCATAGAAGCGATGTCTTCCCAGCAAAGCTGTCAGCATTCATGCATACCAAAATATAGAGTTATCATTTTATCGAAGGAGCATTGCCGGAGCGTCACAATAGCACACGCAGAATGATCAAAATTTCTGACTAGTAAAGGCTTTTACCTTCCTGAAGGGCCGGAAGGCTTTCAATAGCGACGTCCTTTCACTCTTATCTCCCAAGAAATGTAGCAGCAAAAATATTAAAATTCTTTCTAACTTTTCGCGCAAATAATCCCATTTTTGACGAAAAGTTACGAAAATGATTATCAACTATAATTCGGTGTAATAATTTTGTATCAAAATCATTCATAATTGACATGGAAACGAAGTATTCCGTTTTTACAATAAAGCAGAATACACTTTTCCGAGAAATTGACACTTGGTGAAAGCTTCCCCTGCCAACCTCGCGGTAGATATTCTCAGGCATGGAAGGGACTGTTGACTTTAAACAAGCTCGATTTGGAGCGGCTTTTTGAGCAAGATTTATTGTGAAGAGTGAACTACCGAGTAAAGCCTCAGGGGCTCGCAGTCCCCCCTTTGTTGTCCTAATAATTCTAAGAGCTCATATTGTCCACTTAAGGCCCAAAAAATACGCTCGCTGAGCGTTTACTTTAGCAATAAAGCAAAGGAAGGAGCTCAGAGTAACGAGCTTTCTCAACAGGCACGGATCAAAATGAATTTAACGACAGATGACGAGAAAACGAAAAACAAGCTGAAGTTGAAGGGACGAATTCAAGAGAAAGAAATATTTTCGGACGACCGAATAACTCGTGGTAGGTAGAAAAAGACGCACTACGCACCCTCACAAAGGCACCTCGAAGCAGTAAATCTAATGCTTTTGAGTGATGCCTTATTTATTGGCTATGATATCTGCTGAGTTCATTGAAATAATTCCAATAGAGTTTTGTGTTACGGAAAAACTATAATTTTAAAATAAAATGTATGCTACTTATTGAGCTAAGATGCAGAAGCGAGCCAAATCTAGGTACGGGTACGTATCATATTTCTGAACAATCTAACGTAGAGAAAAGCAAATTAGGGGAACAGTGCATTCTGCGAGCGTACGCCTTATCTGTGACTGATGAGGGCTCTTATCTCATGCACACCTTCACTGGTCGATACTGGCGCCTTATCTGCACACAATCTCAACTATGACCAGCACATAACCTTCGCGTGTGCGATATGTACAACCCTCTTGCACTCACTATCTCCTCCAAAAATGACCAGCACACAACCATCAAATGCTACATTGAAGTTGAAAACACACAATGATCGATGGAAACAAGTGTGCTGGACAGACATGTCATGCTGACGTGTATGAACGGCATGAAAGATGATGGCCAGCTTACAACCGACATAATTTGTACGCACTCATGCGAGTTGTGCCACCTCGGCGGACGGGCGGCGTGTGCCGCGTCGAGACTGAGAGAGCGCGCGGCAAATGAAGTCTTCCAGGATATTCATTAGCAGTATCCACATCAAGTGTCAGCTTTTTTGAGTTGCGAGGAAAATTTTCATGAAATGCATACAATCCTTCCTTTTAAAGGGAGTTTTGAGGATGCTTGCCTCCCCCCAGCCCACTTGTGACACAATATACCTCCCCGCGCCCTATTCACGGCACCGTCCCTCTTACAAGGAGCACCAATGCCACTCCGACTCTCCAGAGCTCAGGGTTGCTTTCAATAGAATCCTCTACTCGGCTGCACCAAACTCCTCGCTTCAATACTCGCTGTTTCTCTCAAAACGCGTAATATTTTAATGAGGACTTGATTCTTACTCAACTTTGTTCAGATTCACGCGAGTGTGATATATCAAGAGAACTGCGACATTCAAGCATCCACAGCTTCGGTTCTTAGCTCACAGACTTGCTGAAATAAGCCCTCCTTAGAAGAACCCACGCACAGGATGATTTGCTTACTGCATACAAATATAAAAATCTACACACCATCTTCAAATCTGATATTTTGCACGTATTTCTGGAGTAATTATATACTCTTAATAACTTAATGAGAACTGTTCATGTTTCACATAAACAATCATGATAACCATTTTCAATTTAAATTCTTAAAAAAGGGCTTTCAAGGACATGATGCATAGCTAAGAGAAACAAATCTGCGATAACACTTTCCGTGTCTTCACAATCACCATGTCATCTGGCGCATTATACAAAACACTATTTTTATATTGAAGGAAACGCAGATAAGATATATTGCACGATGCAATGAAGCACGTAATTGATGGATGTATTTTACTCGTCACACAGAGATGGATTATTGCTGTCAAAACATGTAAGTACCATAGCTCTGTAGACACGACCATCAGCGTTACTTGCTTAAAACCAAATTCTAAGAGATGGGCGAGGGTCAAGTAGCATCGAGTGATTATCAAAAACAGTTCGAATTTTTAATTTGTTTCAAAATGTTTGAATTTCGCAGTCATCAGTAGGATTTGTGAAAACAGTGAAATCAAACATAAATAAATATATAAATGTATATATATATACATTTATATATTTATTTATAAATGAACTAGACGATATATACATATATATATATATATATATATGATAGAATAAAAAGCAATAGGGGCCAGAAAAACTAAATGGAAGTATAAAAATAAATTGAACATTAAGTCCCCACTTACCACTAAATTAAACTTAACATAAAAAATAGGCATTTTAATTTTAATAACTATATGAAAGATATTCTCTCGCAGATTTTAAAATGCTAATAAAAGACGTTCTCTCCCAGATGTAAATGGAAAGCCTATAAAATTCTACAAAAATACACTTCGTGTTATTGCCTCGAATTGTTTGATGTAATTAGTTTTTATCAAGCAGGTGTTTCGAAAGAATGTTTTCTTGTTTTCCATGCTGTGGGAGACATGAAGCTACTCGTTTTATACAAAAAAAATCACGCGAATCCTTGATGAGTGTAAACTGAAGTTACGAGCTGCAGGACTGGAATCATCATTGAAGATCAGAACTCAGGCACTGGTATTTATTAAGTTTCATCAAAATTCATGCTCAAATTACAACTTTGGTGCTTTGGTTAACCTCTCATGTACACTAAATCCCAATCGAATATAATCACCAATGAGATTCCTTAATTGTGGTAACATCGTCTGCCATTAAGAAATTTGGCATTCAGATGCATCCCGTATGTCATGCATGTTCATTTAGATCATATATGCTTACTGGTAATTAAAATAACCGCTTTTTTTTTGGTCGAACTGATAAAAGCAAACAACAATGCGCGTTACGAATGAAAGAAACGAGAACGAATGAAATAATTGTTTTGTAGTTATGACTTGTTTTCAACATTGTTGCTAAATATGTTTGAAAAATTCTACAATGATAACATACCAGTTTTTTGCGGGAAAAATTGCGCCATTTTTTCGAAAGGCTTCATGTAATGTGGGCTTTCTGCAGCCATTGTTTAAAGTTGGTTGTATGGTTGTAAATTAACTAGTCTTCCGCTCACCATTATACTGGAACAAGCAAAATTTTTCCACTCCGGAGACTTAGTGTTGCAGTACAGCTCAAGTTAAGCCAACAAGGGCATTCATGAAGTGTAAAGCCGCTCGATCAAACGTGATGATTTGATGTTGGGTTTTCGAGCAATTTGCGTCGTGGTAGCGGCATAGATGGCAGCGTTCTCAGTGAACTCAGCAACGTTATGTGCTTAAAGCAGGTAGTGTAACCAAGTCAAGTTAGAGTAACTTACGCTGCCAGCTGTACCGCTACGACAACGTACGATGTTTGAAAATTCGTCCCAAGTGAGCTGGTGTCCCAGGTATAGTTCACGTATATCCTCAGGACATTGGCATGCTCGAGCGGCAGCGTGAGGTAAAAGCCAGTCCTGAATGCGGCGTCTCCGAGGAATTGTACTCCTCTCTTCCACAAGGAGGACTTCTTTATAAAAAGAAGCACCTTATTATCCAGAGCAGCCATACAACGCGTCTTCCCCGAGGTCATTACGACACACAAACTAATTATATCAGCACGCAAGCCATACTATCATGGTCCTTATGAACCTGTACGGAGAAAAGCGCAAAAAAGAATTAAATACTGAGAAGTATTATGTGTTGTTAAAACAATAAAATCAACCGCCTATAGCAAAAAATTCACCGTTCTTATAGGGAAATGCTAAGGAAAGGAGAAAATAATTTGTTCTAACAAGCATTTTGTCAGGAAGCCAAATTATAAAGTAATTTCTGAACTAAAATTAACGTACTTATTCTGTATCCTACAAATCCTATGGGAAAAATATATCTGAACATGAGCAAAACAAGTTTATACTAGTTGTTAACGTTAAGACAAAATGAAATGATTTCCTCAAAACTCTCTTTCATTATGATAGTTCCGACACAACTTCTAGCTTTTCATGATTGGCCTTCAGTCAGCGATCATTTGCTCCTTTTCGATAAGTTGTACGCAGTGCATCTCTGTTCTTTTTTTTAGAGTTATGTGCTAGAATTAAAAAATTGTTCTTACAAGGTATTTGTTTCTTTTTTCAAAGGTCATTAGCGTATCATGGTCCACTCATCTCGGAACACACATTTCAAAAGTGATCGATTTTTAAGATTCCTTTAATTTCAATTTTTGCTTTGTTTATCACACAAAATTTTTCGCTAAATTCAAGTTTTGATGCAGATTCGACCACTCCGTTTCCTTCATTTTCGACCGCTAAATGCAAAAAGTAATTCTTTCAGAGTCCATTTCATAATTGCTTGACTTGCAGATAGGCTGTATACAGGGCATGGATTTTTACGTTTTGTATCTCAGATACGAAAATAAACAATGTTCGTGCCGGCAAACGAAATACCTGCAACCGTTCATTTATAGACTATAGCTGTAAATTATGACCAAGATTATGAGATAAATAGATTATTTCTCGCGTCTTCAGTAATATCAACTTTACAAGTCCCTATGGAACGAAGTACTCAAGTTTCTTTCACCAAAGTTCACTTTGTAGATTTATCATTAAAATGGAACACGTGGACCGTCGTCCTCTGAAGATGACTAACACAATTTTAATTCTATCTCAGTCTTTCGGAAAGTGATTAATAATTTGAAACCAACAATTTTCATAAATGGTACTTGATAATTCATAAATGATTTAAATTACGGTAGCAAATCCACATTGTGGAGAATCACAACCTTTGAAGGATTGGCAAGTTACTTGTTATTTCTACTGACGAATTCTAAAAATATTAGCATAAATTTCGGGGTCAACTTTTAGCCTATATAAGCTAGAACGGTAATCTCATCAATTGGTGACACTTTCTGAATACAGTTTTACACGTCTCCACTGAAGTGGTTCATAAACTTTTCTGAAGGTCAAAATAAATCAATCGAAGCTCGTTTTTACTTCGAAGATGCATATCGCTCGTATTACTAAAAATCCTGAACTTTTTTCTGCCACAGAAATTGAAAAGATTTTTTTTAACAGAAAGAGAAGCTTCTCAGTTTTCTCCCTCAGCGTGTTGTGACTGCTTAGTATCGCGAGACTTACTGGCGTCCATCATCTGTATACGAAGCTCTCATGGATAACTCACTCAGCCAGCACAGGGAATTGAACCTCCAGCCGGTCTCAGCCAATGCCTGCACCACCACCACCCGCTCACACGGAGCAAAGCGACGGGCGTCCAGCAAGGCAAAGGTTGGTATTCGGCTGCTATACTTAGTTTTCAAATTATAGCCTCCTCCTACCCCGTGAAGAATTTTGCCACCAGTTTTTTGGTTAGAATTATCCAATAGTTGAAACATTATGGAAATTCATAACTGCAAAGTCAAAATGTAGCAACAGATTGAGTCCAGATTACAAAATAAGATCTTCGTAACTCGATCTTACTTTCGAATGACAATACATTTTTGTAGGTCACATCATCGTTCTGTTGGCAATGACAAAGCTTTATGAGTATAATTTCAATAACCAATTTCTTGAGCTATCGTTTTTACGGCCTTTCGGGCTTTCAAAATCGCACCTTTGTTTCAGACGTGCATGTTTATGGCATTTGATCACATTTATCCCATCATCAGAGCTTGTGGCGGTGCACTATTGAGTGTCTACTCGTGTATCCATTATTCTCATTGCTGAATTCACGCGTATAATATTGAAAGGTTTAACACCTCTGCAGACTCGTTAAGATCACACACACACACATGCAGGCAGAAGCCCTAGGAAGACCCGGCTCGCGTTACTGTAGCGCCTGCAGCGCGCCAGATGAGCGAGAGCGTCTCGTCCTGCAGTCTGAGCTGCTGCAGCGCTGGGACGCGCACATCTTCTTGCTTTATTGCCATACTTCATTTCGTTAAAAACAAGCGCCCAAGAAACTTATTTTTGTATATCAGTTTTTACGTGATAGGGGAGAAGCGTCGTTTGATAAAATATTTCATCATTTGTCTCACAGCGCCGATAATAATGATATATTACCTATCTATTAGAGCTGCTAATTATATATGTACGTTAAATTGAGAGTAAATTTTAAACTTACAGTATTTCAAATGTACGGCATTCCAAAACTACGCTATGAGCAGAACTGTATTGAACTCTAGTTCACGAGAGCTCAGTCACTAATGAATGTGAAGCAGACGATTTTATACATTTCGAGTAAAGTCTCGAAAGAACCTTTCTGCAAGCTTCTAAAATAAGAGCCTTCCGAAATATCATCGTGAGCTTACCATGGTGTCGGCCAACGTGATCACACGATAAGAATTTTTGGTTTATCCAAGGTATCGTCCCGAACTATGAATTCATTAACGGTTGTCAAAGGTGTAAGAAGCCAGCTGATCTGTGTTCTCTTATGCATTAAAATTTATCTCATTTTCTTGTTTGTGAGGCAGTTCTCCGTCCTTATTTGCCGCGGTGGCTGGCTCCGTACGATTAAGCCCATCCCTGGAATGAACATCATCAGCTACCTACCTACTTGTGCCCGGCCTGCGCGCCTGCGTAGCCCCTGTACAGGAGGTACACACAACAGAAAAGGGCAAGCTGCCATGTATGGAGACGAGCTGATCACAGCATCATCATTTCGTGGGGGAAAGATGCACAATTTTCATTGCGAGCGGAGTTCTTTAAGATCTACTCGTCCTAGTCAAGACTTGCAAACAATTCAAGGAAATAGATATAGCCGTCAGGTTTCAACGTACGAACACTGTCTCATTGGGAAATGTGCAATGAAAAATGTGCTTTCAACCTTTTTGGCTAAGAATTACTTTCGAGGTATGCGTTCTCATTGAGAATGACACAGTGGGCGGTTATGCGTACCACCCATCTCTGTGCTCTTCATCTCCAGCTATTATTGTGACAGTTAACATGATTAAAAATAAATTGGAGTTAAGGTTAAGCATTATTTTTCTTGCACAATTCACCTCAGTAACTGTCGGCTACTCACGGAGGAAATTAGAGAACGCGTACCTACGTACTTCAATTCGTTATTGCGAAAACTATTTTATCATAAGTCTTCATACTAATATCAACATATAATAATTTGAAACCTCTGCTTTTATGAAGAAGATAAGTTTTGCAGAATGAAAAATATCATATGAGTTAAAAATGTCAAAATTAGTCTCGGTCGTGAATTTCAGTACTCTCTTTGCATACTTCAGAACCCCTACAGCACTTTCAGAGCCTCTACTCCATTTTAAACTAATTACTCCTAACGATGGGCAAACAAAACCGTGACTTGAGGCACAGACGACGCGCTACTGGCCCAAGTCAGAGGCTGAAGCATGCAACACATCTGGTGCTTGTGAGGCTCTGCAACCAGTTGTGTACTGGCGGAGACTGTAGTACCGATACGATACTAGTTACATTTGTGGCACCATCAAAATCATGAACCCTATAATTCCCGTAACAACATGATCACTTACGATAACAAGAGTAGTAACCAAACAATAAAAGCGGAAACAGCAACACCAGCGGCTGCAGCAACTGTGTCACCATCAGTAGCAGAGGCAGATTTATCAAGAGCAGCATCAGCAGCAATAGCAGCGGAGCACACAGGAGTGTACCAGCAGCGGCACAGAGCTCCCAGCAACCCGACACCGAAGACCGAGGCTCAGCAGGGTAAGATTCCAGTGCGAAACTTAACGCTTCTTACGACAGAGGGGCGAGCACACGGACACCAGCTCCGCCAGCGCTAACTGAATGAGGATGCAAGACGACTAGGTAATAGCTTCTCTATCTCAATTGGAAATCTAACCTGTAGCTCCTCTGATTACTACTCTTCTCGATCCTGTTGTAAAACTCATATATATATATAGCTTCAATATCTCCAGTTCGAAAGAAAATAAAATAAATCAGCGCCTGGAATGCAGGTTCCAGTTATTGTATTGAAGATATTTGAAACTTTTACTCGATCATCATAATTGAACACTGCCATTTATTTCTTATCTTACTAGTTTAGCTATCGGGAAACAGACTTGTTTATACTGCAAGCAATCGAAATTGGCCTTAACATTCCCATACAACGCCTCTACCTACACATCAGCGGGACCTAGTTGTGTCTAGTATTATAGTACTTTCATAAACAGGACCGAGGGCACGAACACCATTGACGTTCACTGCAATAAATTCCGAGTAATGGAGCCGAAGATAAATACGCAAGACGGAACGGAGTAAGACAAAGTCTCCAAAAATTGCTCTTGGTGTTCAGTGCATTTCGAAGACATGCCCAACGCAGCCGAACAAAATACAAGGCAATATAGCTGTTACAAGAGCAGTGAAGACAACTAACATGCACACATGCACCGAGCCCCACTCGTGTGCAGCAAGTGTGCAGGGGTGGACGTGAAGCAACACAGCAGCCAGAGAACAGAGCCGTTATTCAGACGTGTGTTGACACGCGCATACTCCCCGTCCGAGCGTGTGCACGTTGCTCTGCGCATGCTGCTCTGTGCATACACGATTAGAGATTTGCTACATTTCCTCCAAGGAATGATTTCTCAGCTTGGATTTTCACTGATGTTTAGCAATCTTCGAAAATATGCAAAATTGAGGCATTTACTCGAACACATGGATGCCATACCGCGTCTTTTCATTCATTGGATGGGGCAAGCAATGCAGCACTACAGTTCTTAGCTCGATAGTTAATAGAATTTTCTAATTTGAGAGTTACATCACATAGCGCAGCTTAGCAAGCACCTTCAATTAAGGAGAAACTTTTGCCGCGTTTTGCAGAAAGTTTACATAATATTTTCCATTTTGCAACATCCACAAAGAATTTTGAAATACTAAACGGAAACTATTAAACAAGACATTATAAACTAAAGTGGATTGAAATAACGGTAAGTTAATAATGAAGTGATATACATATTTCTGCAGCCACAACATAGGATGCGACTGAATGACTGTCAGACTGTTTCCTCAGCTCTCTCAGGACTGTTTCATCAAGTCATGAATGTTTCAAATGAACATTTCCATGTATTTCCTCCAGGTCGTGAACTACGTGATATTTATTTCAAAATCATTCTTAGCCATGGGAGGGTGGGGCAGCATGTCGAGTTGTGTCATTAGATTTTTTTTACAATAAATATTTTGTTAGAAGCCAGTGCCGTAACTGAAGAGAAAAGTGGACGGACATCATGAAATTAGATTATTTTTACTTCATTTCAAATCTCAATTGGCACACGAATGAGTATCCATGAAGTTACATAATGGAAATTTTTTAGTTTTTATAGATGTCAACGAGATATCTTCGGTTGGTACAACAGAGCAAAAATTATCAATTTAGTTGAAAGAAATATTGTAATCATAATACCAAGAGCTGTTACACACAACGTTAACATAGGAATTTGTATCTCTATTGGCACGTATAAATAACAAATTTCTAGGCCCAAACATCAAACAGGCACATCAGAGAATCTCAGTCGGTGAAACATGGGACAAGTGTCTAACCTCTATTCACTAATCAGGAAAAAATTGGCACCAAATGTCTTCACGGGTAGATTTCATTCTTCAAACTAGCCGAAATCTACCCTAAAATCAGAGTTCGCCACGAAGGCATCTTGCTATCTCCCCCACATCTGCAGTTAGGCGCAAGTCCTCTCCTAAATGCTTACAAGATGTTAGGGCCGCTCAGGCGGACTTATCGTCTGGCTGCTCGGAGTGGGGGAGTGCACTCCAAGGGATGCGCAGCGGCTTTCAAGAGAAATGATAAATTAATTTGAAATAGATTGTTATTTGGGATTTTATGAGCTATGTGCCTAAATTAAGATTGTCAGTCACAGGTTTTGGGACTACTGTATGGATGAAGAGTAACTTAACTTAAGAGTAATGGATGAAGCGAAAGGAAAAGTTTGTGAACTACATCTAATGAAAGGAGATTTTTTAACTTCTTGTCAGGAGCCACGCTGACGCTGCATGTACATGTAATATACGAATGAAGATTCGCAGAGTAAATACTCTGTGCGAGAAATTAATAAAAAATTCAATTGGAAAACTTCATTGAGTGTTTCTTAATTCTACTGAGGTTTTGAGCAAAAATACATCTAAGATGCGAACAACAGCTGTGGACTGATAATATAACAATCCATATACCTCAAGAGTTGGTAGGGAAGTTTCGCTCAAAGCTTCTAAAATTACGTTTCAATAATGGCGAACACTAAGTTTTACTAGCGAGTTACTAATGTACGTGCAAATATTTTCTCAATTTGCAGAACGTTTCAGAGAAATTATTACAAAATTTCAATTAATTCATATTATAATAACAATTTATATGAATTTATGATTACATATTGTAATTGGCTGCAGTTCATATCAATAGAAACAATACTGAAAATGAAATGTCTGAAAAGCGCATGAGACTCGATCTTCAATAGCTTCGTCTAAGTTTTCATTATGAGAGCAAACAGAGGCCTCACCCCTCGAACACGATCTACATAGTAGTGTAGGTCTTCAATGTTAACTTAATTCAAGGTTATCAGTTATTTGAGGAGTTATTTGAAATTATCCACACAGTTTTTTGTCATTGTTTAAACTTCAAATAACTCCATGTTTCATGTGAGGAGAAATGAAAGGCAAGGAGTGTTAGTTTGCATGTAGGTTTGTACATTTAGTATACCTCTTTGGTAGCTATATTTTATCTTATTTCCCAACAATGAAAGAATATTTACTCAGATTTTATGATGGTGTAACACCGGCCATGGGGTTTGCGTTTCAACAGTGCGGTTCTTGATTTTTCATTTTTTGTAAAAGCTATAGAAGCGAGACCACATTTTAAAAACCAAGAATTTATGATTTTCGTTTTCATGCTGCGAAGTTTTGAGTTGTAACCGCATCAGATGTAAAGCTCTATTTTTCCCATCGAATACCTATAAGATTAGAGAATATCTTTCATTATTTTACCGTTCTTTCACTTATCTTCCCATTTCACCGTAGGGAAAATGGGAAGCTACGATATTACATACAGTTCTCTTGGCTCCTTCCGTCGGGAGTAGCGTCGTTGATAAGTACTCATCACGAGCCACTTCTTGGAAGGAGAACAAGCACTGTCTCATTCCTCTAAAAAATAAGCGTACGTTCAAATTTGTATGAGATAAATCTGGAGCTCGTACCCAGGCCCAGATGTCGCAGAGGGAGGCAGTGAGAGCCAGAAGCACTGAGGTATATCCGGCGCTGGGTATCCGTGGGCTGTGTATACACTGAGAGGCAAACGTAAACCTGCCAAGTCATGGTGGCAGAGCGCACTGCGAACGCCACTTGTTTACCTCTTCCTATTCGAGTTCTGCTCCGACCGCTACTGGTGACCCGGTTCTACAACACTAACTCACTTTCGTGCCCTTTTCTTCCACAGCGCGTTGTGAACGTATTGTTAGCAAACGAATTCCTCCTCAACATTTGAATCCGAATCTTTTGGTGTCAATTGCAGCTTCTATAAGTATGTTGTTACTCTGGTTGTGAAGTTAGTGTCTAGCGTACGAGAATAATGCCCGGTAACACCTACTGACCACACACCGGGAATTGCGCGGGCAGAGCGAAGCAGGCGGCCATGTGCGACTCGCTCACATGAATAACAGAAAAATAAACACGTACAGTCAGCGAGGACGACGGTATTTTCTCAATATCTATTTATAACTATTGAAAGGAACCCTTAAAGGAGGTACAGCAATATACAGAGAACAATACAAATGCTTCGGTGTGGTGTCATTTTCAATGAATCAATCCCGAATAAAATTTTGAACAAACAGCAAATCATAAAAAAGTCCTATCTCTCCATCCGTTTATAAAAATAAAGTAATTTTTGAAAGGTGAAAAACATGAAAAAATTATACGTGTCGCATTATTAATTCTTTAAACATAACTTTACAGGTCAGGATTAGTTTAAAAAAATATAACGCTGATAACTGGTTTTGAATTTATAAGTTACATGATATTTTCATCTAAATTGCGAGTACGTAACAGGGTTCCAGAGTTAACTTTGCATACTAAAAATGCGTTACTATCACGCGCCTGTCATGCACTGGACGTGATCTTATAATGAAAGAGCAAATGAAAATTTAAAATTTCCAAGTAGGACAATGACGAATTAATTGAACGTGACACAAACATGACCTTTGATACATGGAAGTTAGGAAAGTGCCAATGCATTAGATCTGTTCATGGCTCATCCATACAAGCACACAGCCCAAACATGAGCTGTACGAGCAGACAGCCGCAGAAGGCGCGGGTACTCACCATTGCAGAGGTGCCGTTCGTGTACGGGTAGGGGAACGGAGAGAAGTAGCTGAGGCGGTCAGCAGCACCCCACACCGACGGTCCTGGGGGCAGACACACACAACACACATTACTTCCCTCAACTTCATAAATGCAAATAAATTGGCTTTCTTTGAAGTCTTAAATTGTCAACAACCTAATAATTTTCATTTTATTTTAGGGATTACTTCTACTGACGCAATTATTCTAAGCAAAGTCATGAAAAGTAACGAAACAAAAATATTCTGCTGCTTAATTGTCAAATCGACGACTTGATGCTTTAGTGCCGAGTTATGTTGCAGCTGATATACAAAGACCTGCACATGATAGATATTGTGAGCGAGTTTCACTATAATATCAGAAAACTATGATTGAATAAATGCTAAAGCTGTGAGGGGCAGCGAAAGCGTGACAGAATCCCGCCCATGTCAGATCGATTTGACTGATGCAAGTAATGTTAAAAAGGCATTGCATAGGCTCCTCAATCTGATGTGTTTTATTATTAATTTCTAAGTGAGTTATGCTCACCAACTTAGGTACCTTAAAATACATAAAATACATGACTGCAAGCTGCTACAGGCAAATTGCATGAACTTGAATTGAAAAACTCGCGCAGATATATTTATTATCTTATTTCCTCACACAACTCAAAATGCTCATACACTACAATATTTTATTATATTATTCACTTGAAATGTTCATTTAATCAACATTTTGAAACACTATAAACACTCAAATCGGAAAAAAAATTGTATCAAGCTAGCTGGACAGTTCTTGTATAAGAGAACAATTGAAAAATAAAAATCACATTCATAAATTTTTGCAACATAAATGCAAGCGATTCCAAAATGACAATAATTATCAAAATTGACCTTTTCACAAAGTCTGAAATAATGGCGAGATTACAGCGCTCAAACTGACACTAAAATATAATTTTTTACGATAAGCGCTCATTTAATTGGAACTAGGTTGAAATGTGGAAAACTTTCAAAATCTAAAGATTTAATATACTGCATACTGAAACTAAATCACTAGAACAGTACTGAGCAGTTGCACTTTTGCTCTCAAAAGATGATGTGGAACATCGAGATGAAGTGAAGAGAGGAAGGCTGCTGCGAAAATCGCACAGGCAGCCGTGACGTCGTCGACGCGCTGTAGTACGGAGGTAACCTATTTACAGCTGACGCGCAGAATGGCGCGCGACATTATATCTCTGAATCAGTGAGCTAGCGGCGTACATCAAAGCGTTAAAGAACTCATATTATTCATGATACGAGTACCTCTATAGCTGATAGTAGACTTCAAACTCACAAGTACTCCATCCTTGAGCAATTTCTGATACATTGTTTCTGATGCCATGGAAGAAAATACTAAATGAGTTTAACTGAAATATTCAACCTTTACAAAATGCGGCATTTTTAATGTGAGAAGATTGAGCTTGTTCCATTTCTGTCGATAGAGTGAAAACAAATCTGTCAGCATGAAGCACTTATCATAAAACAATAATTAGGTTTTCATTCCTTCGGATACCGGAATCCAAGACGGAATTTCATTCGGATAAAAACACAGCGAAGAGTTCTAAGTTTTAAGGCTTCAGAAATCCATGTCACGCGTTCTAACAATTAAGGCTTTACGACAGAGATAGCATATAATCAGTTAACGAGAGAAATTAATTCTGAGAACTTCACCAAGCTTGAATGTACTACACAAGCCCTAGACTGTGTACAACAACGTTCGAAATTTCCAAATTAGATAGCTCCCACATCGGGATGTACGAATGGCACAAAATAGTTATTCCAGATAAACCAGAAATTAATGTGCTAGCCAGAGCAACAAAACTGTTTTCTTTCTTTAGTTTCAAATTTAACAATATCCTGCTAAGAGACACGCTTTTAACTGTCATTTCTCATGGACGTACCAGGAAGTGTTCAGAGTTGTCAGACAAAAAGGGAATTGACAGCCAACTGATAAAAACTGATCGCTGATAAAATTTACTTGAAATAGCTAAAGCGCAGCATTGTTGGGAGTTGTACGAAAGACGTGAATTTATCCAGGTTCATATCAGTATGAACGTACTGAAACGTAAACCTGAATGAGATCTAATATATTCAATAAAACACGAATAACAAAATGGGCTCAAGTAACGAAAAAATTTAGAGACTTCCAAAATTTTTTAAAATTGTACTCATGGACCTGCTGTGATTGTGAAGGAAATATTTGCCACATTAGCTGCACCGTCATTTTCGATAACAAAATTTCGATAAGGAAAGTTCCGTGTTATCCTCAGAGAAATTTCAAACACTTTTCTCAAATTGGACTCTGAAGTACGACCAACGAAAACAGGAACATTTCATCCATTTTCAATTCCATGGCGCAGTAAAAATTCGCATATTCATTTCCGCTTGCACGCTGTCATATATAAGCTTCTTTACAAATTCTCGTATCAAGGAGTTCATTCCTTTCGTGTCGAGGTTTACTAGTGTAGCTGAGAGTCTCATTCTTGAGCAGAGCATTATGTTTCGGTAAAAGCTTTGTTGCGGGAAGTATTCTAATTTTAGAGCGATCGACATGAGTCTGGCATCATAGAGGCTCTTCCCGAGAAGATGATATAATTAAAAATCAAGTGCGGTGTTTCTTCCCTTCTGTGTTTTTCATAAGTGTGTAGTGTAAGCAGCGCACAAAGGCGTTTTACGTTCTTGATAGTGTAATGGCGATTGTGCAATGGCCTTGAGTTAAAATGTGTTCATGAAAATCAGTGATTCTTGGTTTCAAAAACTATACAAGCTGGTATAGTATCGCTTGTGCAACTTGGCTACTCATTAATAAACTGCTTCAGATGCCAAGAACGATCGAATTCCCCTTCACAAATCGTCACTGCAGGTCTAGTAGCAACAATGCGCAATACAGGCAATAATTTGGATTCCAAAGATTCACCAGATATTTTTGAAGAGAATTTTTCTAACTCTCACCTAGCTAGAAAATGTTATGTGAAACAAAGCCCCGCACCTGAGGTGCCAGGTGCCCTGTACGTAAAAAAATACAATGCATCATGAATATCTGTTGACAACATTCAATGGCTTATTTGAAGCGGAAAGTGATACTAAACGAGTTCCTTCGGGAGCAATAGTAAAGGACCTGATTCGGTGCGTCATTCGTTGCTGCTCCTGTATTGACATGAAGTGACCAGCAACGTCGCTGATGTCTCAAATTCTTTGCTCGTCCCGTGCGGAGGCAGTTTATGTTGTGACTTCTGGTGACGATCGAGTAAACTCCTACCAGCCGGTAGTGGGGTACGATTTACCTGCACCGTTTGTAGCCGAGATTTTTTAGCCGACGTATGGAGGTGTTGTACGTCAGCAGGCCACTGAATGCTGTATTTATTCATATACTGTTATGAATGGGCGTAACAAGCTAATGTAGTCCTGGATATTTTTAGGTGAACCTTACGTCAGATCTAACTATTGACGCTTATAGTAATGACATTAAGAATTAAACTTCAATGAAACTCTGTACTTTGTATTCGTTTATTTTGAATAAAATTTTTAAATCTCTCTTGAACAGAACAGAACTGAACTCATGTATTGTTCAAAATAATAGAATTCACAGCTTAATATGTATAAATGTGATGCAGTTTGTATCTCCCATGAAATGTATGAACATGTCGCATGAAAAGCAAGAACAGCCTCTCTTCTGATATTTTATAGGTTAAGAGGATGAGAAATAGCGTTAGGTCAGGCGAGAGTACTCGGACGCGCGCCGCGACCACTGGGCAACAACGCCTGGTCACTCACCGAAGAGGCCGAAGGGTGGAGTGTCGGGAGGCCGGCAGGGTTCCGTCTTAGGGATGGTCGCATACGACGAAGATGCAACGTGGCCCCCATTCTTTTCCTGCAGGCAAACAAAAATATTCTCATCAATCACTGCCATGACATCAAATAAACGAGTTAAATTGTGAACACATGCAATCGGCTTCAGTCTGCGTTAAAAAGTACTTTCTTTTAACTAGAGTTTATAGTCACACAAGCAAGTATCGCACAAAACGAAAGAAGACAAAGTAGCAAGTCGTGCGAAGGCTAATCTTTTGATGAATGATGTCATCATTGTTTCACTAGTATTGCTGTAAAATAAACACTATTCTAAGGTATTGTTGATACATGAAAGGCTCCAGTTACTTCTTAACTCAAGTTTAAAAACATCATGTAATTTAAAGCGTTTTGGATTTGCTTCAAATAATAAGTGTAACATGAATAAAATAGTCAGTGGTAATTCTGTTGGGCTCAGGACAGTCCTTATGGGAAAGAAGTTTAAGGACGAAGAAACCTTTCATTTCTCCAGCTTCTATTCCTCTAAGCCGAACAGTGAGCAATAATACAAAGCCTCTGGTTAAATACAAGTGCCCCGCACATCGTTTACGTGACTAGAGCCAGTAATTAAGTAAGAAGACCGGCAAAGAACAAGCCGATTTCCCTAGTTTCATAATTATTGATCCACAGCACTCGACCTAAAGTTTGCAACTTTAGAGAGAGATTCGCAAATTATGAGTATATTGGGTGTAAATCAAAAAATAAAGAGTAGTAGCTCAAAAAAAAACACCTCAAAACACCAGTATATGTTGATGTAGCACTACAAACTAACAAAATTCGGGTGTCCTGTTAGTACTATAGCGCTCCCTTCCGTCAAAACAATGCTTGATAACGTAAGAACGAGCGCTCGCTTAATGGAGAATTTATTGCTAAAATGACTAGGATTTACCCCTCGTTAGCTTCTTTACAGAAAATCCCAGTTAAATCGCACATATGTACAAGATGCAGACACAGCTGTTGAACTAATCTTGAACATAAATTGCAATATTTTTGAAATTACTTTTATGTCCAAGGAAAGTAAAAATGTTAATAAATATCCAATCTTCTAATATTCCCTTAGATTATGAACCATTATCCAGCGGAGTAGTATATGAGTGATAAACGATCAGCTATTGTGCTAAATCGCACTGGTAAGACAAATAAGAGATAGCCAGGTTGTTGAAAGCGTCCAAATCTACGGTTTATCACACTTTGCATCAGTTTGACAAACGAACTTCCGAAAATCCTCCTCGAAATGGTCTTCCTCGAATTTCTCGCACGCCGTCAATACGGTTGTCAAAGCCGACGAAGGAAATACTAGATGAAACGCACTCGACCGAGGTAGATAATCATGAGGAATGTTGTCAAAACAGGCTTGAACTTGTCATCATTAAGATTTAAAAGTTTCAACAACTCATAGGTTTACAAAAAAAGAAGGACTGGTTGGGGCAAAGGATCTTTTGGACGAATTCAACGAGGGTTCGATCATAGATGAGGGCGTGTTTTCAGAGGAGAACAAGCTTTTCTCTGTTAAGCCAGAGTTCAACTGCTAGGATGACAATGATGGAAAGTCCCTCCCTCACCTCCCATGTTCCTATAGGAAACTTTTCGATCACAAAAACCGACCATCGATGAGTGAGCTGTCATTTTCAAAACATAGAAATCTCACTTCATTTTCATTCATCGTAATGATCAAGTGCATGCAAGTTTATCTCAAAATCGATTCTTCTTCTAAAGAAAGCTGAAATGAGTATCAAAAAAGCCGTCCAATTTACAACTGAGCGGCGCACTCGCACACTTGAGACGAGAAGCATCTGAAGTCTCAAGACCATTTTTTAAGGGTTTTGAGGAAGTAAACGAAGCTCTCAAATCCCTTCATCTCTACCCGCCGGTTTTTTTGGCTTAGTCCATTGTATGGCCAAAAGCATGTGCTTCTTCTCACTTAATAACTGAAGCTCTTGAGTGTTCTCTCAAAAAATCATGGAAATTTTTTTAAGGACATGCAGAGTTATGCAGCTGTATAGGTAATGTAATGTACTGGTCAGGGCAGCTTCATGATAAAGTGGAACGTGTCGAAACACAAATGGTCCTAACCTAAATCAAGATCCACATAAAGTGTTCTGACATCTAATTTCCTGTTTGCAAATCTTTGTGCACACGCTGCACCTAAATACTTGAAATTCTACAAAGGATAGGCAACTTCAGCTAAAATATGAAAAAATTGAATAAAGCCTTTCTGCATGTCTTTCAAAAGCATAAATTAGATTGCAATTAGTTAGTACAGAATAATGTCCACAACATTAGTCAAGAATAAAGTATTTATATATTATAATAGACACAGCTTTGATGAGAGATATGTGCGTGTACTTAACTCTCTATATTTTCCTTCCTACAAGTCGACTGGAAGTATTTCATTTTTCTAAAATAACTCCTGGTAATTTAAAATGATTTAGAAATAAAAGCCATACTGTCACTGGCGGTGTACGGACTGAGCATTTAGTCGCTAATAAATGAGATTGATTACCCATGAGAGTTTTTTATACATTTTAAATGGAATGAGAAGTTGTCAGTGAAATATTTCGACAGTTTCGGCTTATCCAGCGGCTTGAAACGTACTCAACTGTTGTTCGAATTCAGAAAAATTCTCGTCTAAGACTTCACTGGTCGATATGAAAAGAAAGTATGAAGGTAAAAGTATTGGACTTGTTGGGAGCAATGACATTGGTTACTGTAATCAGGAAAAGAATGATCGAGGTTTCTTGGAAGCAAGAAGTCAGTATTATCAGACCAATAGTGAAAGAAGGCATACATAAACTCTTGAAATAATTATGTGATTGTACGACTTCAGAGTAAATGACTTCAACCAAGACTAAATACCATTAACAAAAATATTGTGATAAAAATTAAACTAACGAAGCCAAATCGAAAATCATCCATTCTCCGGTATTGTTCAAGGCTTTAGCTTAGGTGTTAGTTAACTGCGGTTACATTACGAATCATCACATTTCATTTAAATGTCTGAACATTGAAGCAGCAGGTCTTGCAAGGCCCGGTTAGTTATAAAGCATTTGATGTCAATACATAAGTAAGCCGCATAGCTAAAAGAATGGCACACATGAAACATCATCATGTGCACCCTGAACGGAATGGTGCACAATCTCATCGATAAATTCAGGCCATTTGTGTCATCTTAACTTCTTTTCAGGTAACAGGCGTTGAGCGCGCTGAAGAATAAAAATGAGTACGTTAGTGTAGTTGTCATCTCCGTAAAATCAACGAATAACTCAAAACAACCATAAAACTATTTCTAGAATTCTTAAGTCGAATAGGTTTGGATGAAACTAGTCTGGACCATTTTTCAGTAACGATCGATGGCAACTATTTTCGGCCTCATCATCAAAAGAGTAACGAAACTAGAGAAACGTTAAATGTAACAACTTTCGTCAAATCGAAACGCGAACGTGTCATTTATAGATCTATATAAACGTAATCTATATCAAATCTCATATCAAAGAACGGTGCAATAAGGTTCCAATTGAAGTACAATCATATTATTCAGGTGTCAAACTTGAGAGAGTGTTCTACGGTGCGGCCTCTGGCCACAAACAAGGCATGCGTGAGACCTGCAAGTTTAGGCCCACACTCTCATTACCAAGCCGTCGAATTGCTATGTTCACTTTCTCATCAGTCTGATCTTGACATTACACGCTCTTTGGTTAGTCCTCTTCTCAAGTTCATTCTTTTAAAGTAATTTCGTCTGATTGCCACATAGAGTGTCATAATAAAGGAGGATAGACATTTGCGACGGTGTGATGGATAAACCTTCGACTGATTTTAATGATGGCTTTTATGAAAGAAATTACGTGGACAAAGTCTCAGTGTAAACAAAAGAATTTTCTTCGGCTACCCGATTGATGCACACACTCACTAATTCAGTAGCATTTTTGAAGTAAGTATAACCAGTTGCAGTTTTCATAAGGTTAATCAGATGCAACCTTAGACGTTGGTGACTCATCACCGTCTCTCCTTTGCTATGCGCTTCAAATGTCACACCACCACAGTATTTACAGTACTTTTTATTAATTTCCTGAATTAAACACGGTCCTATATTGAGCACCACCTTTAACTTGCAGGACTGGCCTCGAGAATGTGCTACAAATCAGATATTAACTAGACCATTTCAAATTTCTCACTGTACTTCCAAACAAAAATTTGCTACGGCAATATAGGTGAGAATTTTCACGAATTGTCCCCGCGTGGTGCTACGTACGCCATGAGGAACATATACATTCACAGGGGCCCTTTCGTTTCACCATCAACTGAATGTGTCCGCTTTGGCGACTTGAACAAATCCGTTCCTCACAAGCGCCAACCTCACATTAGGCGCCTCAACATAGCTGCGCGGGCACGTATTTAGACTGATGTAAATGAACCCATTGAGCGTCCGTAGACCATGTGAAACCGGCTGTAATATAATGGGCATCTTACAGGTCAACATCGGTGAAAATCCACTTTACGAAAATGTGTGGCGGAGGGCGACCACAATTTATGAAAATATTCAGGAGGCGCCAAAAATTATCGAAAATGTCGCTCATAATTTCTCACTAGGTGTATTTTCAGTAATTTCGCAGCATCTTTGTATTTCATCTCCTTGAGGAGCATGCCTCATTACCATCAGGAAGACTATTATCTCAGCCTTTCAGACAGAACTTAAGCGCGTGAAATTCCCTGCGAATTGATCAGATAAATCTTGACGTATCTGTCTCAAATTGAGTGGTGAGGTTACGAAATATCAGCCGTTTCGTAGTCTCCACCACACTTTCTCATGTCATGTCTTATATGACTTATAAAAATAATAACCATAATTACACCATCAAATTACGTAAAAAAATTATTTGGAAGTCCTTGGCGTACACAACGGCAGGGTTTCATGTTTTCCACTGTCATTTTCAGATATTTAGAATATAGAAATGCTAGAACGAAGAGTAAGTTTGAAAATGGAAATTGCGCAACGTGAAATGAGTTGTAAAACTGAGCATTCAAATTTTTGGGCATTAATTTAGTTGACCGGTGCGAGTCTAATTCCTTATTATTTGGATTAGCTGACCACCGCGACACCAAAGCGCCGCCTCAATACCAGCCTGCAACCGCTGGCAGCCCAACGGGGCCGTCAAGTTCCGAAAGCTCCCTAAGTCGCTGGTCTACAAAGTTCCCTAAAACTTGCTTGAAGTGGAGGAAACAAGACAGATGGAGAAGTGAACCATTAAGCGGAAGGAATGTCTCGCCGCCAAACATCACAAAGAGTAGGGCAGTCAATCACGGCAGATGTCGAGGGCGACATTATGACGGTACGCAGCACGTAACCTTATGGGACCAATTTCATACCACTGATTTCAAACATTTCACACACGTACTTTTCAATTTCAGAAAACAACCTGTCTACGAACTTGAACAAGCATTGGAAGAATGTCAAAATTGTATTTTTTTGCCATATTTGACACAGTCAGACGTTGGTGACTCATCACTGTCTCTCCTTTGCACACTGATATTTAAATAATGCAGTCACGCAGGGTAGAAAGAAATAAAAACTATTGATGTGACTGACGAGTTATGTATAGGCTGCGAATAATTCAAACATGTCAGCATTCCGCGTCACCCGTTCAATCAATTTTTTTTGCAACTTGATTTGAGTAACTGATTCGGCTCAAACACAGAATTCAACAGTGCCACTCCAGAACTTAACTAAAAGCTTCTCAATACATCTGTAACAACACTAGACATACATTCGAGTCCAACAATGTAGCATCTTGAAACAATTGCCGCTTTAACGTTAGGCAACATTTGCCCCGGTAGCTTCACGCAACATTCGATGCGGTTGCACAAGGTAACATAGGCTTGGGCAACATCATGTAACATTTGCTGCAGTACCATCATACAATATTCGCCGCTGTAGCATCAGGTTGCATTCTAGACTCCACGCTTCTAGGCCGGAAGCAATTCATTTGGTTTTGTTATCTAAACATTTTCTTTACCGTTCGAATGAAAATGTTTACAGTGCTCAACATATGTTACCATTTATTTACTTGATATACAGCTTTCATACGGTCATTGTATGAACTGTGATGCACCTTGTAATAGGCTATTTAGACGCAGGACATTCATCATCTCATTGCTTGTTGCCGACACTGCTTCTAGCCTCTGAGTGCTCAACAACTAAGTAAAACACAAGCACGCTCGTACAGCTTACACAACAATACTTCATTGACATTAATTACGTTTGCGTTAACTAGGGCAATGAGGACTATATTTCCCTCAACCCATTCCTTGCTATTGCTTCCTCATCCAACTTGTGATCTGAACACAATTTTTTCCTCGGCATTTTCTCTTAAGTAACGCAAATCCAAGTGACGACATCGATATTTTACGGCGTTAATCGTGAGTGGAGGAAATTCAAAGATTCTTCTGATCTAGCAAAAATTTATCCAAAATTAGGTTTATGGCATATGGAGATTAGATTATGAGAGATCATTCATACGGGGGTCGTCACCTACAACGAAGCGCACCAGACACTCACCATTAAAACTATAATCAAAAATTTCCTGCGAATTAAAGAGAGAGCTGACGCTGTTCAGCGTGTTTTCCATTTTGTCTTCAGTGCAATCACTTTATCACTGTAAAATTATCAATAAAATGTAGGCCATAAAATGAAAAGACCCTTGGGCTTGAAATTATGAGCTCGATTTCGATAGCCTTGCAGCATGAATTAAACACTACCGAAATACCCACTTCACAGAGCTCTCTCCCCTAGGTTTGAGGTCAATGAGGTGTTGTAGAGTAGTAGTCTGCCACCCTCCGGAAGCGGAGGGTGCCGTGGTGTGCGCTGGTGGTGCACTGTGCTGTCGGCTCGAGGTGATGAAGAGGCTCGGCGGCACCGTACATTGCCTCGCAGCTTGGCAAGTGAAACAGGCGCTCGTAGCCTCAGCGTGAGCGCGTCATGCAAACGCCAGATCGATACCCTCAACGAGCAAGTCACAGAACGAACTTGGCATTCATGCAACCAAGCTCTGTGGAGCAACAAAGGCCCCAACGCTCGCATGCACATATGGAGTGGCTGCACAGAGCTTGTGTTGCTCACAATCACTTTGGCATTTCTGAAGATGAACAGATTATCTGCGCATTAACTTTCACATCCATTAATGAGTTTTACTCTATGGAAGACTTGGTGAGACGATATTAGGCACCCAAAAATTCCAACAATTCTATTTTTGGAAGTACCTCTCAAAACATTTTTATTACCAACTGAATCGTGCCACTTAAGGGCAAGTTGATATCTGGTAAAGTCAAGCCAGGTAACTTTGTATGAAAATATGGAAATGAGATCATAACTAATGTTATACGATGTACAGATGTTTTATGTGAAAAACTGCTAAGTTTAATACCACAAATGGTCACGCTAGTAATTTAGTAACATCATAGGAGCGAGTTTTACAAAGAAATCACGCAGAGTACGTAATTAAACAACACGATCATGTGTATGAGCAATTCTTCGGGTTAACTTTAAAGTGCCCACAAGTTGACAAAAGGCGGCCGTCGCTGCCTGCAGAGCAGTAAGGGGGCAGTGCGCAGCTTGGGGGCGCCGATACCAGAAAAGTTCATGCCCGCGTGCTAGCCAAGTATCTGAGCCGTGATGCTTGTGTTGTGAGTAAAGTAACTTAGCGTAATGATAGCAAGTAACTTGGTCGTGTTGCCAGTAAAATTACATAGCGTTATGCCTGCAAGTAACTTGGTCAAGTTAGTACAGTAACTCAGCGGTGTTCCCAGCCAGGTAACTCAGCGGTGTAGCCAGCCAAAGGAACTCAGAGGTGTTGCCAGCCAGGTAACTCAGCGGTGTTGCCAGCCGGGTAACTCAGCGGTGTTGCCAGCCAAGTAACTCAGCGGTGTTGCCAGCCAGGTAACTCAGCGGTGTTGCCAGCCAAGGAACTCAGCGGTGTTGCCAGCCAGGTAACTCAGCGGTGTTGCCAGCCAGGTAATTCAGCGATGTTGCCAGCCAGGTAACTCAGCGGTGTTGCCAGCCAGGTAACTCAGCGGTGTTGCCAGCCAGGAAACTCAGCGGTGTTGCCAGCCAAAGGAACTCAGAGGTGTTGCCAGCCAGGTAACTCAGTGATGTTGCCAGCCAGGTAACTCAGCGGTGTTGTCAGCCAAGTAACTCAGCGGTGTTGCCAGCCAGGTAACTCAGCGGTGTTGCCAGCCAAAGGAACTCAGAGGTGTTGCCAGCTAGGTAGATCAGCGATGTTGCCAGCCAAGTAACTCAGCGATGTTGCCAGCCAGGTAACTCAGCGATGTTGCCAGCCAGGTAACTCAGCGATGTTGCCAGCCAAGTAACTCAGCGGTGTTGCCAGCCAGGTAACTCAGCGATGTTGCCAGCCAGGTAACTCAGCGATGTTGCCAGCCAGGTAAATCAGCGATGTTGCCAGCCAGGTAACTCATCGGTGTTGCCAGCCGGGTAACTCAGCGGTGTTGCCAGCCAAAGGAACTCAGAGGTGTTGCCAGCTAGGTAGATCAGCGATGTTGCCAGCCAAGTAACTCAGCGATGTTGCCAGCCAAGTAACTCAGCAATGTTGCCAGCCAGGTAACTCAGCGATGTTGCCAGCCAAGTAACTCAGCGATGTTGCCAGCCAGGTAACTCAGCCACAAGCCCTAAGTTGAACAAGCATCAGTCGACCAGATTGCACCAAAAAACTGATAGTGGGAGAACAGACTAACACCGACTCTTTCACACTCAATTCTGGAGCTATAATTCTCTTCACTAGAGAGAGATAAATTAAAACAGTGATTCATAATAAGCAATAAATGAATTATTCAAATAAAATAAGTGAAAACAAACCAACAATGACTAAAAACCATTGAAATTTCATAAATTAACCTTTTTTTGAAAATATGCCCATAGGATAAATGATCATTACATCTCTAGAATTATGCATGGAATGACATTGACATGAAACTTGGTGAACATTTCAAACAACGATACATGAAGAAATAAGCCACGAGTCCACAGTGTGATACAGGTTATGCCGGAAAGGAAGTATACCTACGATAAAAAAGAGGGTCATATAATTCGAGTCATGCCGCTAGAAGTTCTACAAGCAACTTTTTGAATTTGGTAACCTAAAATCTTGCCACAACACTCATGTATGATGCAGGAACATGATGCTGCGCCACGTAAGGAGTTAGCTGGACGCGTTGGTGTGCAGTGTCGCGTGCCGACGCGGTCAAGGTGTTCAGAAGTCGACACCGGAACATGTGTCGCTACAGTTCCGACAAATTGAGCAGTACATGCAAATAATTGTAACGTATATTTAAGTCTAGGCGCAACAGCCCCAGTCGCTATACCTACCTGAATGAAGGTGACATATTGGAAAAATAAAACAGGTACACCCTTGTTATGGAACTTTTTGCGTGAAAAATGCACAAAAATTTAATTTACGCCATAATTATTTTGAAAATATTTAAAACAGATGCCAAATATCAGGTGTCTCTAAGAACCAAAATACACCTTTGTTATTGCGATGATATGCTTTGAAGAATATTCAGGCAATAATATCCGACGCCAAGAAGACCAAGCTACCAAAAAAGCGAGAATATCTTTGCGGCGTTGTGAGAGCCTCTTAAAGAGAAATATGAAATTGTGAGTAACCAGACGCAGCAAGCACCGTGTGAAGGCCAGCCGGAGGAAACAGCAGTCGAGGACGCACACCTACAGATCGAGCGTTCAACATTGCACGCACCGCGGACCATGGGCGGCTCATTTCTGTCATGGTAATTATAGACATTCAATAAAGGCGAGGAGGGGGCGATGAGTGAAGGGAAGCGAGAGAGGGAAGGGTGAAGTCGCGTGATAATCAATATGCCCTCTTTACACGATCCCTGAACGGCTCCCTGGCTGCCGGACGCCGGCGCACAGGTGCGCCTCGCTCCTCACAGCGAAAAAACTAATTGGAGGAAGGCCGCTAGGTGAGGAAATTAGGACAAAATCGCGCGTGATTTCCGGGTCCATCACAATCAATTATTGGAAGGTGTTGGGCGGAGAGGAACAGCACGGCTGGAGCACGAACACAGCACAACTTGAGACGGAGCTCGGCCGTTGCGTTTCACGATGACTCGTTAACAACCCACGAATTTAGGGAAGCTCGGGACAGTAAAATACGAGATGATTAGACTGTAGTTGTAATTAACAAGTTCACTAGCAACAGCACGCAGTGCGTACCTGCAGAAAGCATCACCAGACTATATATTAGTTTTGGCTTGTGTTAAAATTGCTTTGCTACTTGCGCACCAAATCACTCAAACAATAGCAAATATAAACATTTATAACAACAAAGCTTTAATAATTATAAAAATGGAGAATAATTCACTGAAAATTATATTAAGAGAGATATACGTACGGACAAAATGTTTCCACAATTTTTTGTTTTTGTATTATATTAAAAGTTCTATTCAACTACTCATTTCTATGATGAGAATATGACAGCACCGATGTGATGCCGGCTCGATCACACATCACACCTTTCATCGGAGAGCGTAAAAAATTGTTCTGGAAACTCACGAACGCTATAAGGCGCACTTTGATAAGACAGTAGATTTTCTTGAAACAAAAGAACTCATTAGAAAGTTAATTAGAGCGAGATTACAAGGCAGTCAGTTGCTGCGCACAGCGTCATGAGAGCCATGCACGCCACCGTCGAGTGCGCCTCATAGCGTCCTCCATAAACTGCAAGTCTTCAGGGAACACAGCCACGGGAGTAGCAAATGATTGTGTTCAGCGATGGATAGCAACGAGTGATTCCAAGCCAAAATTAACCTGTCTATCCAAATATATCAGTAATTAACGAAAGTTATTCATCAGAGCTTACGGATGACATTACTAAATGCAATCATAGTCGTATTTTAGAATTTTGAGCAAACCATGGGATAAGGGTACACGGAGAAATGATGGGAATTCATGATTTGTTTTAATATTTAAAGATTTCAAGATTTTTGGTTCAAATTTTGATGAACTGAATTACGAGCAACTATTTCTTTCGCGGCACGGTCTGTATTACAGCGTCAAAGAACTCAGGGAATGAAGGTCAAGTTGTGGGGAATAGTGAAACACTACAGAAATCCCTCGTACAAATTTATTTACAATGGATAATCGTAACAATTTATCGCTCTGAAGAGCTTATTTTTGACGCACTCTAGCTCAAAATCAGGTACTGAAATATCTACTCTGCATCTTCAAATACACAGCATCATTACTTTTAGAGTATATATACAAGAAATACGTGCCACCTCAGGCTTACGTCCTTATACTTACGTAGCATGACATAAACTCAAACTCTGCTCACCACGTCAAGGCAGGACCTGTATCTCGGCTGTGAACATGACGATTTTTTTCGTTGAGGAAATCATAATGATTTCACTTAGGCATAATGCAACGTCTTGACTAATGGTCACCAACTATTTGTTTTTCTACTTTTCTGAAGCACGGGAACGAATAATTTATTTCTATTTTGTGAAGTATTGGCTAAAGCAAGTGCTTCTTTTATCACGGAAGGTTTCATGATTTAACTTAAAATCAAATTAACTCTTGACCATGAATTTAAACGATTGGATGAATAGCATTAGAATACATTTATTTAAGCATGCAGATATCGTGTGCATTTGAATGCCGGTGGTTTATGGCGTTCTAGTTTCATTTTTATTTTTCGAAGATAAAAGGGAAAAAGGATTCGCAACGTAGAGCTCTAGGATTTTCCTAGACACTGACGAGCAAAGCTCGCATGCATCACACCACGGTGCGAAGAGCTACCCGGCCGGACGCAAGAGACGAGCGCAGCATGCAGGCAGGACACTGCCGGTGCTGCGCTGTCCCCTGCACCAGCAGCGCGGGAGCGGCAAGTTGGCGGCAGCGACACGAACGGCCACCAACATGCACCACGACACTCGAGTGACATTTGAAAAATCTACCAAAAGCCAAAGTAAATTTTATGATCAGAATGTTATAGTTAAGCTTCATAATTCGATCCCGCTGCAAATTGGAAGGTAACTGCATTGTCTTGTTCAAATGTTATTCGAAAGTGTACGCTACAATTGAATCCCGCTAAGTAAACATTGCGTTATGGTCAATCACGCACTACTGAGTTTAATAACTATCTGTCTTTGAGATACACTGTTTTAGCGTTTCCTTCACTTTTCATCGTTACCGGTGGGTGCGAGATGGAGTAAAACGTATGTTCGCGCTTCCAGTACGAGGGCTAAGTATTTGAGACTATTGACGAGGAATCTAAGTGCCTTCGTCAACCACTTCATGATAGTTGCTTATCATCATTTGAGCAAGATCTCAAATTTGGAATGCTTAGAAACATTTTTTCCTCAACCCAAATCATATAGGCCAGTTGCCGCCGTTTCCTTTGAAGCGCCAAGCGCTCGGTTTTCAAAATGAGGCACGAAATATGAAACAGTGAGTAAACAATATTTGTTTCATGAGAAAAAAAACCTTATCAGAATTAGAATTTTGCTTCAGCAAGTAGAGTTTCAATTAAAAAACAAACTTAATACCCTCCTAGTTCTAATTTAATACCCTGCTAGAATACTAGAAAGCGGTTCTTAATTGTACATAATTTATTACGACCACTCGCTAAGTTTCAAAATGAAAATAACATGCAGGGTGATACTAACTTTAACTAAAGCCTGATATCATGAGTAAGTGGAAAAGTTGCATTGGTCTTAAGTTTCACATTATGCCTGCGTAACTCGACATCTAAAAACGTTTAGCCCAGCATCTCATTCATGACCTTAATTGTTTGACGCATAACTACGTACATGTTGCTGGCGAGTGTGGTACAAGTTGAAGAATTAGAAACCATGATATTCTATAGTGTTCAAAGAGCTATTTCTTAGAGGGTATGAATGTTCACCTCATATCTCCACGAAATAATTCATTAGTTATCATCAACGATTCATTTTTCAAAAATAAAAAACTGAAATAACTAAAGCATAGAAACTATAACTCATAAGATACATTATAGGAACTAACATCGACAGATCATGTTAATGTATAATAATGAATGGAATGGAATCACTCTCTTAAGTGTAATTCGACAACCCTTTTCTCCATTTTTATTCCAATAGATTCACAACGGAAATACTCTGAAATTCTGCTTCTCACGCATTTATCTCTTGTGCGAAGCCTTAACCTTACGTTACGCCAAATTAAGTACTCCATTCAAAGTTTAAAACAATACTAAAAAGAAGACGAAGAATTAGGGTTGGGGAACAGTGACGATGAGTGTAATTTGGGTCCAAAAATTTACTTTTAATCGGTGTTCGGTAAAGTGCATGTGATAGATGGTCCTCAATGAAGGGCAAATTGCCACCATCCGGCAGCCGATAATGAGCCTCATACATTGTGCTGCACGAGCCGCCGTGGCTGCGCGCGTCGAGTTCCCTTAAATCAGTCGCGCTTATCTCCATTAAACAGAACAAGTTCCTGCAAGGCAGATGTGGGCGAGAGCGCGGAGGGATCACCAAATTTTGCAGACTATGCATCTGTCCCTCAACGGATCTCTTCCTCAGAACTGAGTTGACGGGTAAGAAACCAATGTGAAGTGTAATTTGGTAACTAATAATGATGAGCTACTGCGTTTAAACTTTCAAAACACTCCATTAAATATGTAATTCAACAACTAACTTTGCTAAGCTAGAATTTAGTGAGTCAATTGAAATAAAGTTTTCATATTATTGTCAACTTAGAACATTCTTACGAATACGTTTAAATCCAAACTGTTACTTGCATTTCATCATTAATTCACGATCGACAGCTTTGTCCACGGCAATTTGACACTTAAATTGCTGCCTCTATCGCATATTACAGCGCCATTTTTTAGGGCTTAAAAATTCGAATTCTGGACAAGTTTTCACCAGTCCAGGAACTAGGAGTTATGCACTGAAATTTTGGAATTTATTTACAACGATAGAAATCTCCATTTTTATTAAGATGTACTTTTGACATCCGTCAAGAAATAATTCGGTCAGTCTCAAAAAATTCTAATAGAGTGACGTATCCAAAATTGTACATATATCTTATCTCGTGATTGCGTTACGTGAAGAGATGACAAATCACTTTTCATTTAAGATGGTCACGGTGTCCGAATGTTCAGTGTGATCTTCGCGCTGAACTTTGTATCGGACGCTGGCAACAGTTCTGTGAGAGCAAGAACATTGAAGTTCTGACTGCGGCGGCAGACTGACTCTAAGCAACAG